>CM072154.1:11179139-12470531 GCA_036850595.1 Rhyacichthys aspro | reverse complement strand
ATGCTATATTTTCAGCAAGTGAGTATAAAAGACCTCTCAGTCCTGCATTCAAAAGGACAGTGAAGCAAACAATCCTGTAGCTTAATTATTGTAGAATTAACTTTTATAAATCATTCTGTGATTCAGGCTACATGATATAAGACCCCATTATGCCTATATGCAAATTCTCTGTTGGCAAAGAAAATGTAAAGCATTTTCTAAATACATTTCTTATTTTTTCTGTCTGATACTTGCTAAATGAATACACAGACAGACACAGCACTAAAAGTATATATATATATATAAAAAAAAAAAAGCAAGTGAGTACAACTTACAGGAATGCCTACTGGGTCAGACCCTTTTACTGTGATGGTCATGCTTTACTGGACAGAATAAAGCCACTGTAGTGTGTCTCGGTCTCAAAATGGAACATTTACAGTTTCGTCATAACATATGAGATCAAATTCTAAGCCATTTAATTCTAATACTCTGATATCTTTGTCTCTTTCCACATGTAAAGTAGTGTATATTTGTTCTCCAACTTTAAGGTAAGTTAACTCTTGGTAACTTGATGATTCAGAGTTTTGTGTCACAGGTCTGATTATGATGATGATATGTGACTGTTTCCATTCACTGTTCGTGCCACAGACTTTGTCGTGCCTCACTCATTTCAAAATCACTGACACTCTTGAATTCTTGTTACACGTCCCATTTGATGAAGCCATCTGTCATCTGTTTAGGCCTGGCTGTGCTGTTTGTACGTGTTACAGTAACATATGGTAGGCCTAATAACAAGTCATGTAGATCATTTTTAGAGTGTTACCTCTGCGAATAGGCCAACTTTCTGTCAAAAAAAAAAAAAAAAAAATCATAACGACACATTTTTGTTCAGTGCTCTCTTACAAAGAACCCCTATAATTTCTCAGTCAACCTGGACACAGACACTGTAGCCTACTATTCCTATACTTCTATTCTTGTACACAGACAGATTGATGAAAAACAATTTGAGGTATATATGTTATTGGAAGATCTTGTAAAATGAGAGAAATGAGATTATATGCATAGAATATACAGTACTTTTGCTTAACATAAATGTAATAAATAATAATATAATCCTAATAATGTAAAAGCCTTAACCCATTACAATAACCTATAAGCCTCTCTACACTATAAATAATTTGGGGTTCCAGGAAAAAAAAAGTGTAGTTAGTCTGGTATTGTTACAATAGCCTACTTTGCTCAAAAATAATCCTAGTAGTGGGCTTTCCCCTCTTTCCTGTCGCCCCCCCTGAGCGGCTCGCTGATTGGTTGGCGCGACAATATAAAGTTCCGCAGTGGTTCTTCTCGTGTAACTCACGATCAGCACTGCTCTGCAACGCGTAACCTGAACTGAGCGAGCGGCAGGACGCGCACCGGAGACAGGATTGACCAACTTTTTTTCTTAGGATCATTTCGACACCTTATTCAATTCCAGCAGTTTTTTTGTTTTCAGCATGAAGGAACGAAGACTCACTCAGCCTTTTGTGGCGAGATGTAAACTCGTGCTGGTTGGGGACGTCCAATGCGGTAAAACTGCGATGTTACAAGTGTTGGCCAAGGACTGTTATCCCGAGGTAGGAGTTCATTTTACATTAGTGAAACAAATCGCAATATGATTTGACATTTACTTTATCTCTGCTTGGTGCATAAATATGGAATCAATTCATCAAAACCCATGATAATGAATGAGAAAACGGATTAATTACTGTTTGTTGCTCTCTTTTGCAGACGTATGTCCCCACTGTGTTTGAGAATTACACAGCCTGTCTGGAGCTTGAAGAGCAGAGAGTGGAGCTCAGCCTGTGGGACACATCAGGTGAGCATAGTGCAGACCCCCATCACACACCCCTTCTGCTTTGAGATACACTCTGACTTTCAATCTCGGGTAAACCTGTTTACATTCCCACTCTCTCAAAAATCCCAGTCAACCAGGAGCCAGGTATTGACTGTTAATGAAGTATTGTTTGACTTTGTAGTGTTGTTGCTGTTTATACAGACAGCGCTTATCTGTCAATCCAGTTAGTTAATCAGGTTTTTTCTCTTGTGAAACCTGAAATCTGCTGCAGCCGTCAAATGAAATACTGTATTTCAACTGAAGGAAATGCAAGAGTTTGGTAGAACAATGAAGACCATATTGAGTGTTTTGTGGCATTTTAATAGTGTAGGTAGTAAAGGTGTAAATGTGATGATTGTCCAAGCAGCTTGAAATTAATACAAGGGACTGACTTCTCTCCTTGTCTCTCTTGTGATGTGTACAAATGAGATCATCTGCTCTAACTTTATTGCCTTGATCAACTGTTTTATTATCTTTAAGCAGTATTTTGCTATGTAAAATGTAATGTTGCCACATACCAATCCCCATAAGGATTTTCCCCAGTTTTCCACCATCTATCGGCACCTTCACAGAGGATTATATAAAATGAACACCCCACTGCCCGCTGTAGATTCTAACCGGCCAGAGGAAGTAGATCAGTGCCAGTTGGCCCGCAGAGGGGTTGCTCACAGGGGAAAGGGGGTTGCCTTAGCCATGCAGGGGGTGGAGTATGGCTAATGTCTCCATGACCAGAAGGCACAAGTGAGGAATAATGTGCAAAAAGATATGCATGACCCCCTCACTGCCTTATGTTGTGTGCTGCTTTAAAAAGGTTTATATAACTTGAGTCTTATTGTCTGTTAATTGAAATGTGAAATAAAAACTCTCTGGACTGAGGAAACATTGCATAAGTGTAGAAAAACCCACATGTATAAACACAAAGTTCCTGTTATTCTCGAATATATTGTACTTTAGTATTATTCTGTGTTTAATATATTATTTAAAAATCACAAAAAGATTGTTCCCAGTTATGACGCATCTTTAATGGAGTCTTTTGGTACAAAGGGCTCCCATCATTTAAAAGACATTTCTTTTTATGGCTGTGCCTGTTTTTCTTTGACTAAAGACTTTCTTTGTGTTTGTGTCCAAGAGGGGGGCTGCTAATGTGTGGGAGGCAGGAGGTGCAAGAAGTTGTGTCCTCAGTTCTTGCTGCCTCCTCTTTCTCAAACCTTACATCACCCGAGATAGTTATATGACGGCGCTTTGACTCCCTCTCAAAAAGTGGTATTGATAGATTTCAGTTGTATAAGTTGTCCTATTTTTCCCGAATCGAGCCAAAGGAAAACGCTGAGAAAACAGAACAGAATAGAATAGCAACACAGCTTGGTGGTTTGTTTTTGGAAAGTAAAACACCTTTTGTATGGATGTCTCAGACGCCTGCCAAGCATTGTCTTGTATTAAGTATCAGCACCTTTTATGATTATCCATTTTTGTTTGCAAGGAAGTAGTTTTAGTCCAAAATGGCACGAGTGGGAAATGAAATCTTATTGTTGGCGTGTGGGGGGTGATTAGGTGGGTATGGGAAAGACAATGGAGAGCGGACATCCTTTTGTTCTGTTTTTAGCTCAAGAGTCTTCCTTTGAGTGCTACTTGTTGTATCATTGGGTTTCTCACAACAATATTAGTTCAGGGCCACTAATACAGTATGATAAATTGTGTCATTTATAGGAATTCAAATATGACTGGAATGGGTGATGTTTGGAAAAAGTTTCTTCTTGCCTAATAATGGGAAGATAGGATTGATTTCACTTGTGACTCAATATCTATGTTTGTGGGAGGTTTGTCAGGTTCTATTTGCTCTCTTATCATTTTGGCACAGGTGGATGGTCTGTTTGTGAGTGTAACTGTGTTATTCACTCAGGCAACACTTCTTTTATGTGAAACACAGCCAAAACATTTCATCACAATAGGGAAAAAAGTTATTTGAACTGCTTAGTTGTTTCATTTTCTGTATCAGTGACTTGTAAGGATTTTAGTGTGGATGGGATATGTTACAGACTAGCTTTCATTTTAAATGGTAAAAGTTTGTCTTGACTGTATATCTTGTAATTTATAGGTTCACCATATTACGACAATGTGCGGCCTCTCTGCTACAGCGATTCGGACGCAGTGCTCTTATGCTTCGACATCAGCCGACCAGACACAGTGGATAGTGCACTTAAAAAGGTACGCTTTATCAAACATATTGATAAGTTATGCTGTAGTTATAACTGTTTTACCTGAAGCACATGAATGTGAGTGCAGTTCAAGTATCCTGTACTGAAATATAGTATTGGCTGACATATAGATGACATATCATATCTTCTGGCCATAATACACACTCTTTCTTATATAACAATATGGAAGCAGTTTTTAAAAAAAAAAATTGTCTTATACTAATAACATGCACCCTTCTAAATGGAATAATCTGTGCTGTTTAGACTTGATTGTTATTGATAATATTGTTACTTATCATCAGTCACGTGACACATGTTTCTTTTTCTTACAGTGGAAAACAGAGATTCAGGACTTTTGCCCTAATACACGAGTCCTAGTAATAGGCTGCAAAACAGATCTGAGAACAGATGTTTGTACACGCATAGAGCTGTCCAATCAGAAGCAAGCCCCTATATCTTATGAACAGGTGTGTACTGTGTACATTCATTCTTCTGTGTCTATTTCTTTATCTGGCTTATATAAATTCCCTTATATCTGGTCCACATTAACATATTGTTTTAACATTAATAGGGCACCTCTCTGGCCAAGCAGCTCGGAGCAGAGGCTTATCTAGAGTGTTCAGCTTTTACGTCAGAGAAAAGCATCCACAGTGTTTTCCGTACTGCCGCTTTGGCCTGCTTAAACAAACTGCAGCCAGCCAACAAATCCAGCCCAGTGCGCCGCCTCTCCAAAAGACTGCTACACCTGCCCAGCAAGACAGAGCTGCTTACTTCCACCTTCAGCAAGGACAAGTCCAAGAGCTGCTCTATCATGTGAACCCCGACAGTGCCAGAGCAATCACACTGTCTCTAAGACTTTGGTAGCGATGCAAAGAAAAAGAGGCTTCTCTTTTCTTTGCAGCACTCATATGATTGCAACATTACTATTCTGTACTTGGACACATAGTATAGTATTTTGTTCTGAGGCAGACTGAAAAGTGTTTGATGTTGAACATAGTCCTGAATAATTCTGTACATAAAGAAAATTCAGCCCGCTTAGAGCGTAGCAGGTGCTTCAAAGGTGCAGACCTGCTCCTCAAATACAGTAAATGTTGCTGTATGCCTGCTTAAATAAGGCCAGTATGTTCTCTTTTCTACTAAGTACTTAAAAGGTGGTTGTAAACACTGCATTTGACAGCATTAGCATGCTGAATCCCATTTAAAATTCAGATTGCTGTGCCCTTTCCTGTATATCTCTTTATCTGCATGATTCTTAAGGTCACTGTGGGAAACTGAGTGACAAAATGAAATGTCAAACAAGATGGTGACAGGAAGCAGTTTCAAAGACAAATGTGGGTTGGGGGATTTAAAAGGGCGACCCTTGAAGAAATTATTCCTCTGCCGACTGTTCCCCACAGTTTCTTAAGAAATTAAAGTTGATAGTGGGGAAAGGAATGGCGAGTGGAGTTATTTGGCAGGCTCTGTGTTCATTTGCAAAGGCAGTGGGAGGATGAACTGAAAGCACATCCAAAGGAGCAGCAATGTGACTCAGCACTCACATGAGCTTTAAAATTGTGTTGGGTTGGACTTGCTGCAACAAAACAAAAGGCAGGCTGTGAAAAGCCTGGCATGTGCACACCAGCCATAATAGTTAAGGCCATTACATTATTGATCCACATTGTTCCTTGCCACATAGCTGTTAAAGTAATGCCACGTTTAACACTTAAAATTAATTGACCTAGCCCAGACAAGTTAACCTTAGATGACATGCCAAAAAGACTGTATTAAATGTATTATTTAAAATCTTCACACAAATTCATCAGGGGCTTCAGATGGGAGTTCAAGAGTGTGCTTAATGTGAACTTTTATTTCTGCAGAAGACGTTACATGTCCTTAAGCTCGTACTTAAGTACAAGATTGACAAACAGGCTGGTCCTGTATGGAGAATTATTCTTTGCTCCTTTTTATTAACTGAAATGTTTTTTGTTTGGTATTTTTTTCAGCCCCCTTTAGGTATTGTTGTTTTAGTATATCTAGATGTCGCCAATTACTTGCAATCATCAGTCATTGGTGTTTCTGTTGATGTTGTTCTTGTATTTACATGAGTCTTCTGGCATTAGTGGCTGTTGACAGCTCAGCTAATGGAGAACCTGATGATTTGTAGGTCTGCTCCCAGAAGCCCAGAGTTCTTTGGGTGTGCAGAACACTGGAATTCAACGTGTTGCCTAGCAACAGTGGAAGCAGGGGTAGCATGAGCTGGGCTCCTGTCTCACAGAGAGAGGGATGGCTCTCTGAGAGGGCACCTCACCTTTTATTTGTAGCATTAGATGTGAGCCACAGCAAAGGTGATGGCTGGACAGTAGCAGAGCACTGCTGCAGATCTCTTGTGGTGTTTGAGACTTCAAGCTGGTAACAGACATGACTGGGCTGTTTGATCCAATGTGGCATTTAAAACAAACTTTAGTTTTCCTGTTACCATTAGACTTTCCCAAATCTGTCTAAAAAATAATGCTCTTCAACCCCAGCTATATTTTTCTGACATAAGTGAATTTCATCAGCTTATCTTTTTTGGTGATTTTGTCCTACATATCTTTCTTCTTAACAAAAAATGCACCAAAAATATATACTGAAACAGAAGACAATGTTTGTACAAAGGTGCCAAGTATTAAGTTCAGTACTGTCAATTGGTCTATGCTCTCTCATTTTGAGATATTTATTTAAATAAATGTTTGAAGGTAAAAACTTTAATGTAATTAGCCTCTTCTTTTCAAAAGAAAAGCAAAAAGGATCTGAGGCACTCTGTCTACAATGAAAGATACAAGTCCTGTATTCAACAATAATGAAATGAAATAATTGATTTTCGACCCACTAATGTACTCCCACTTTTGATCTTTTTGCCATTTATACATATTTTTAGGTTTATTTAAAAGTGTTAATGGACTGTGCATTAGAGCAACAGATGGAATTATTAAAGCCCTCTTTTGTTCATTTAATCATGTGCACTCTGTCACTCTGAAGCAGATCAGAAAACAGGATGATATGGGGAATTCCTTCATATTCAAGATAAAAAGGCTCAGCTATGCCTTATTATCTGTTTAGTCTGGTCAAGATTATGTCTGCTTATTTGTAGGTCAAGGGTGCAACAGTTCATCTAAAGTCTAAGATAGTGCTCAGTGGCCATTCTATACATATGTATGTCAGTACAAATGTTATATAGTACAAATGTTATATATAACATTTGTGTTGTAATGTCTGTGCTGTAAGACCCATAATTATGTGGGGACAGCAGCCACATTGTGTTGTCATAATGTGTTTGCATGTTACATCACTGAAGCATGAACAGCCTGGGGGTCACATTACCCTGATACACTCATGTCACTTACATGAATCATGTTACATCTAAAATTAGACTTGTAAAGTTGACATGTTTTGTTTTCATTTCAAATTGATATCAAATGCAGTTCTGACGTACACTAAAAACTGGTAATAACTGAACCAACCTGAATGAATTATTTCAGCTACAAACATGTTTAAATTGTCTTATATCTTTATAATAACTTGTGCGTATATAGAAGTGTTCATTTCAAATTAAAACTCTTTTTCACTGTTAAGGAAATATTGACACTACAAAAGAAAAGATGTCTCAAAAAAAAAAAAAGCTGAAGTTTTCTCCTGCTATTTCTTACGTAACTGTGCCTCATCTCTGCCCTTCATTTTTTAATATTTGCTTAGTCTTTCACTCGGCTGAGGCTGCCTCTTATCAGGATCACTAGGACAACTTTCTACTGTGATAGTCAGCCCACTAACGCTAGGACACGGCTGAAGCGTGTGAATGTTTCCTATTCATGAACTATCACACACAGGATATAGAAGTGACTCATGACCAACAGGAGACAAGGGAAACGATGCCGGTACTCAGTGTATCACTCGGCTCCAGATAATGCGCATCTCTGGTCTGCTTTAACATTGATTTTCTACAGCGAGAGATGGAAGTGTGGTTTAATCATCTCTTGGATAAATCAGTCTGCTGCCTGTCTGTCTACTGATTTCTCTTTATCTTTTTCTGCCCTCTCTAAGTCTTCATCCATTTGTTTCCTACTCTTTCTCACACACACATATACAGGAAAGTACTTATCAAGAAACGGCTGGTGTGCTTTGCATGTCTGTAGAAATCAGGCCTACTGAGCTCATCATCCATGATAGATTGCTTGGAGGCATGATTATGGTGCATAATCATAGATGTGGCACTTAATACAACTGTGGTCATATGAAAAAAAGAGTTTTCTGAAAAAGACTTAAGCTTTTTGAGCTGCTGAATGCATAACTGCAAGACAATTTGCTATTTTTGAAGTTTTTAATTTGGCGCACTTGATTTGTATTTTTGTAACGGCACAGTTTAGAAAAAAAACCCACCATTCATTAATAAAAAAATTATTGTTACACACTGATAATATTGTGGGATGAATATAGCTATTACTGTGCTTGAGACTTGTACAGGCTGACTGTGGAGCATGTCTACCCATGACATAGGTAATGTAAAATAATGAACTGGTCAAAAGTGATGTGTGCAGTCTAGACGCGTGTCCTGTCACTGTAAAAGTAGGTGCCTGCAGCAGAGTTAGATCAAGACTCACAAGAAGGGGGATTTGGGAAGTGTGTGCCATTTGAAACCCTCTTGGGGAAGTGCACAAAAATGGATCCTGTGCAGCATGCCTCATTACCAGATAAGCACATCATCCATCAGACGTGACAGAGGAGAGACACATAACAACACATACAATCACCTACCAGACCTCTTCAGCAGCAGGGAAGAAATCCAAGGGCTACTGAGAGGTTGGGGGGCTTGTAGACCTATGCTGCATGGTTACTGATGAGCTATCTGCAGACTGACATACAGAGAGCACAGACATACAGTAAGCTTTGCCACACTGCTCTGACACTCTCGTAGCTCAAGGCTGTAGACAGACAACTGTGCTGTAAGTCAAAGGCTCAGGTGGGTGAAGCAGTGTCATTCCACTGTGTCTCAAATGAGCTTCTGCCTCGTTCTGTGTTATTCAATCAGCATTGTACATGACGGCCGTAACCTCCCTCAGAAGCACTGTATGTCCCTGCGCATTACATTTATCCTCTGTATAAATGCAATGTATATTAAAAATATAGCTTCTCATCTTGTGTATATCTGACCACCCAACCCTGGAACAGAACCAAATACTACACCCTACAGGCCTGAACCCCAAAGAGAGATTCACATTAATATTAACCATAAAGCAGTACTGGCATTAGCATGCAACCAAAACTGCAGCAGTAAACCCAATGATAAATAAACATAAGGATTATTTGTTTAAACATACGTGCCACATATGTAAATCCTGTTTTTGAACTGTTTGTATGTGTGCTGGCAATTGTCAGTGTATTATGTGTGACAGAGTGTGATTTTCTGCATGTGAACTGGTGTATGAATATGTGTCAGTGTGTGTTATGTATACTAAACAGTTTATCTTGTCTGCTTGGCATATATTTTTCCACTCCCCATCAGAGGGATGTGTGCCAGGTTCACATGCACCTGGGTTTCACTCAGGTCTGCTGCAACAACAAACCTCAGTGCCCATCTCAACCCTCTACAGCATTTTAATGGAAGCCCCCATTTGTCAGAAGTGTTCACCTTGAGCAGAAATGATCCCTCCTGTATGTGCCAGCGTATCCCTGTTTGGCATACCCCAAGGGCATGTCAGGAGTCACTGCTCTTCTGAATGCTTTAATTAGACAACGTGCCTGACACAGGGAGTGTGGGGGTGGGGCTCAATAAAGGGGGGTGGGGGGGTTGCTCAAATGTAGTTGGGAGAGTGCTCCAGATGTGTACATGAAAAACAGACCATTAAAAGAATCATAAATGTTCCATCTAATCATGTTTGATTAAAGGTTGTTTCTCTTTTACTATACGTCTACTTACTGAATATGAGATGTATGTTATCTATTATATGATATTTATAATAATTAACTCCGATATTGATATTCTTTTCATACAAGCCTAACCTTAACATATTTCAACAATCAGCTGTTACAACTCACCATTAGGTAATAGTTGTCATTACACAACGCTGGTTAAAAGCAGCTTCCGGATTTAAAGAATCATTAACTCCCTCTGACCTAAGCAAATGATGATGAACCACTGCCCTTGTTAACAAAGTGTTTACATAACCTCTCCAGCACTTTACTTGCAATTTTAGGATGTTTTGCAAATCCAAATTCATCAGATACAAAACCACTATCATGTGAAAACATTTGTTTAAAATATGTAATTTTGCATGTAGTGCTATTCTATGAGGAATGTCCGCTGCCCCATATTTAATGCACATTGCTGATAAATGAATAGTTAATTTAATTTCTGTCTGTGTATCATGCCTCAGTTGGAGTTTTTCAAAAATGATATTTAAAATGCAACAAACATACAACGGTTTGAAATATAAATATGTTTTCCTGACCTGCCTATTGTAATCCTCCTGTATCTTGCTTCTTTTGTATTTTTTATACTATCAACTTTGATCTTACTGAAATTGTTTCACCTTCAGAAGGGCTCCATAAATCTCTCTTGATCTCCCTGTGGATAAAAAGGCAAGTACAGAATATGAATCAGCACTGGGCCTATCTGAGCTGTAGTCAAGAACAGCAGCTCCTACAGTGTCTTTTCTCATTTTGGAGGAGCATGTCTGTACACACTAGACTATTAGATTATGGGGAATACACAATCTAGTCTATGCAGCACAGTTTTGGAGTGCTATTACCAACACATAGGCATATCACAGTCTAAATAAATAAATAAATAAATAAATAAATAAATAAACAACCGTGCCATCATACAGTCCTTCATTCTTTGTGTTATTACCAAGATTACCAAGAAGCATATTTACAGGTCACAAGAATGAAATGACAAGTCTAGTGGACAATAGTATATGTGACATAGGCTATTAAAATTATTAATTTCACCTCAAATTAATAAAGTATATCTTATACTATGTAAAGGGCACTACTGCATGTTACTTGCAATTTAAAGTAAACCTCTTTCTAAAATATTAAAAACTTCCACCTTGTCAATTGTCTCTCCAATAGCTTGTTTTGCAGGGGAAATTAATTAGGGTAAAACTAATAATATAATAATACTTCTTTCAAAGCTTGATTTTTGTCATGCAGAGGTGATAGCCATTTTGTTTAACATGCACGCAGCTGCCACCTTGTGTTTAATATCGGTAAAAACAACACATAAAATGATTTTTATACAGGCGCTAATGATGCCAAGCAGCGAGGGCTTAAAATGCTGAACAGAGCATGCCGGTAAATTGTAGTTTTTAAAAGTATTCTGTGTCCAAGCTGTCCCTTTCCGTTGAAACAATAAATACTACAACTCCCACAAGTCGTTGCGTGCTGTGGACAGTATGGCGTCTTCTTGAATCGTAAATACATCGCTTCAAGTGTTTTGTTGAGTTGAGTTATCAAGGTAAGCTTTGAGTTTCTAAATCAAACGCTTGTTTTGCATTTTACATCTTGCAAATTTGAAACTGGAAATTTAGATTTTTGGTAAAGTACTCTGTGTTTGTTGAGGTTACTACTAAAGTTAGCCACGTTGCTAACTCGTTAGCTCACGTTTGTTCACATTGCACTCATTTAAACAGCCTGCCATCCAATAGTTAGATGTAGTTATTTGCCTTTTGACCTCTAAGTTGGCTACCTTCGTGATATTTCTTGGAAAAATATTGCCTTCAGATGACCAAACTGTAATAAGCCTTTTACGAGTTATCTAGTATTTCTATTAGCATCAATGACTAGCGTGCGGATTAAACGTTCTGACGTTAACATCAATATTGCATGCAACATTATAGCAGATAGTGTTCTGTTATGTTATTTAGTTAAGTTATTTGTTCAAAACGCAAATATCAAATGAAAAGCTTAAAAATATAGCATAGTGACATATTATTGTACTGCGTTGATTTCATAATTCCTTGTAATAATTTTTGTTAAACTTCTTGATTTCTATAAATACCTTTTTTACTCTCTGCACAATTTTACTGAATATGTGCCTGTGGAAAAAGCACAAAGTATGCTCAATGTCTGGTCTGTTTCAGATGGCAGCTGACTCCACTGACAGAAAGGAGGCTGAATCCTCTGGGACCAAGGACAGGGACAGGAAACGTAGTAGGTCAAGAGAACGAGACCGTAAAGCATCACCATCACGAAAGCGGCATCGTTCACGTGAGCGTAATCGTTCCAAATCCGCAGAAAGGTAACTTTACAACCTCCCACCATATACTTAGATTAAAAAACAAAAAGCAATACAGCTTACCCACCTAGATGTACAGGTTTCATTAATGATAATCAAAACTGGTGATACATTTTCAGAGACCGACGTACAAAAGACAAGGACAGGGATAAGGACCGTGATCGAGACAAGGACAGAGACAGAGACAGAAGTCGTAAGGATAGAGATAGTCGGCGAGACAAAGACCGCAAAAAGTCCAGGTATGCTATGACTTCAAACATCTTCGATTGCTTAATTTTTATTATGGAATATTTACGTAGCATACAAATCTGTATTCCCAGTGAGCACATCTGTTTTATTGCCACCTTGTTGTTCCCTATAGGAGTCCATCTCCCAAATCAAAAGATGCCAAAATAAAGAAAGAGAAAGATATAAAAACAGAAGACGATGAAGATGACAAAAAAAAGAAGGAGAAGGTATAGATACATTGTTTGTAGACTTTTACCATGGAACATTATTTAGATTTTTACCTTGTATTGTTTCTTGTGTTTAGGTTCAACCACTTTCTTTGGAAGAGCTTCTTGCAAAGAAAAAGGCAGAAGAGGAAGCAGAAGCTAAAGTGATAAGATCCCAGTATACTATTTAAAATAGATGCACATTTAAGGATGTTTGACTCATCGTGCTTTGTATTTCTTCTATTCAGCCCAAGTTCTTGTCCAAGGCTGAGCGTGAGGCTGAGGCAATCAAGCGTCGAGAGCAGCAAATGGAGGAAAGAAAGAGGTTGATAGAAGAGGAACGAAAAAAGAGAAGGGTGTTTCAAGATATGGGGCGCAAAATGCTTGGTGTGTTTAATTTTTTTTTTAAATTCTTGTTCTCATTTGTAACATCTTTAAACTGCAATAAAGTCTCTTTACTGAATGACAATGTATGGCAGAGGATCCTCAGGAGAGGGAGAGGCGTGAGCGAAGAGAGCGGATGGAGAGGGAGAACAATGGGAATGAGGAAGATGATGGGCGACAAAAGCTAAGAGAGGAAAAGGACAAAGGCAAAGAACTTCAGGCTATCAAGGTTAGTATTGTGTAATAATAACAGAATAATTATATGACATATGTTCACTGGTAAAAACAGGGTAAAATTACATTAAATGTCTGTTCATTACAGGAGCGTTACCTTGGTGGAATTAAAAAACGTCGAAGAACACGTCACTTAAATGACAGAAAGTTTGTGTTTGAATGGGATGCATCTGAAGACACATCAGTAGACTACAACCCAATGTAAGTTAGCATTTACACACTCTTAATTGATGGATTTACCAGAAAAGTGACATGTTACAATGTGATTGTTGTATGTTCATTATGTTTCCTCATAGTTACAAAGAAAAGCATCAAGTTCAGCTGTATGGACGAGGCTTCATCGCTGGCATCGACTTAAAGCAACAAAAAAGAGAGCAGTCACGTTTCTATGGTGATTTGATGGAGAAGAGACGTACATTAGAAGAGAAGGAGCAAGAAGAGTAAATTTCATATCTCATCCATCTCTGACCATAAACACTGCTGTCAAATTGTAATATTAATGATTTGTGTTTTTTGCAGGACAAGGCTAAAGAAGATGCGTAAGAAAGAAGCTAAGCAGCGCTGGGACGACAGACACTGGTCACAGAAGAAGCTGGATGAGATGACGGACAGAGACTGGCGTATCTTTAGAGAGGACTACAGCATCACCACCAAAGGAGGCAAGATTCCAAACCCAATCAGGAACTGGAAGGAATACCAGCTTCCAGCCCACATCCTGGAAGTCATTGACAAATGTGGCTACAAGGTTGGTGTGCAGAAATGTGTGCAGAAAGTTTTTTATGAGAGTTTACTGCACATTAATATGACTCTGTTTACTTGAACTCCAGGATCCAACACCTATTCAGAGGCAGGCAATTCCCATTGGTCTCCAGAACCGTGACATCATTGGTGTCGCTGAGACTGGTAGTGGTAAAACAGCAGCTTTTCTCATTCCACTGCTTGTTTGGATTACGACACTGCCCAAAATTGACAGGTAACTCATGTTGTACTTTTAAACTGTAATTATTTCTTTACTCATGTAATACCCAGTAACAAAATCTCTCCTATCTTAATGTTCGTCTGTGCAGAATTGAGGACTCGGACCAAGGTCCTTATGCTGTTATTTTAGCTCCTACTCGTGAGTTGGCACAGCAGATTGAAGAGGAAACCATAAAGTTTGGGAAACCTCTGGGAATACGCACAGTTGCAGTTATCGGTGGTATCTCCAGGGAGGACCAGGGCTTCCGTCTCAGGATGGGTTGTGAGGTGAGACAGTGTACACTGGTACCTGGGCATATGAGTCAAGCCTGCCTGTCGAATATATCACGTATACCAACTAATATATCTGTTTTCTATATCTTGTAGATTGTCATTGCTACCCCGGGTCGTCTAATTGATGTCTTGGAAAATCGTTACCTAGTTCTGAGCCGCTGCACATATGTTGTACTTGACGAGGCTGATCGTATGATTGACATGGGTTTCGAGCCTGATGTCCAAAAGATTTTAGAGTACATCCCAGTGACCAATCAGAAACCAGACACAGAAGAAGCAGAGGACCCTGAAAAGATGACAATGAACTTTGAATCTGGAAAACATAAATACAGACAAGTAAGACTACACTGTTGTGTTTGTGCTAAGACCTCACAGTTGTAGTGTAATTATTTTGTCAAATGTGTTTGTGTATCTTGCAGACAGTCATGTTTACAGCTACTATGCCCCCGGCTGTTGAGAGGCTAGCAAGAAGCTACCTGAGACGCCCTGCAGTGGTGTACATCGGATCTGCTGGTAAACCTCATGAGAGAGTTGAACAGAAAGTCCTACTTATGTCTGAGGGAGAGAAGCGGTAAGACATCCAAAACTCTGCTGTTAACTTTTGTGACTCAGTCCGTTGATTTTTTTAAGTGATTTTGCCTTATTTACCCTGCAGAAAGAAGATGCTGGAGGTTTTGGCACATGGTTTCGAGCCTCCAATCATCATTTTTGTCAATCAGAAGAAAGGTTGCGATGTGCTGGCTAAATCTTTGGAAAAGATGGGGGTAAGGCATGCTTGACTATATATAAAAACATAAGTATTTCTTTACAGAAGCAATTTTAACATTGTTTTATTTTTAATCTCCTCAGTACAATGCTTGCACATTGCACGGTGGCAAAGGCCAGGAGCAGAGAGAGTTTGCACTGTCCAATCTCAAAGCTGGAGCCAAAGACATCCTGGTGGCCACAGATGTTGCAGGTCGAGGTATTGATATCCAGGATGTCTCTATGGTTATCAACTATGACATGGCTAAGAACATTGAAGGTAAGAATCATTGTTTGACTTTTTATTTTTTATGAAGTTTTGTCACCTGTTTCCTGATGATGAATGGTTTGTGTTTTCTTTCTGTAGATTACATCCATCGTATCGGTCGTACGGGTCGTGCGGGTAAGAGCGGTGTGGCCATGACCTTCCTCACCAAAGAAGATTCTGCAGTGTTCTACGACCTGAAGCAGGCCATACTTGAGAGTCCAGTCTCTACCTGCCCTCCAGAACTGGCCAACCACCCAGACGCTCAGCACAAACCTGGCACCATCCTGACCAAGAAGAGGCGAGAGGAGACCATATTTGCCTGATTCACCAAGGATTTCTTTACTGGGCAATTCCAACACATTTGTCAATTGTCATGTATATTCCCTTAATTCATTGTGTACTCTTAGTTGGGTTGTTCTCAGTCTAGTACAGTTGCTACAGAGACAGTTGCTGTCACAATATAAATCTGGATTTTTACACTGTATTTTAATTACAAAAACCTGAAAAATGTAACTGATTTGTAAATCTTCATTTACTATAAATGTGTCAGTTCTCAGCCAAAAAGGGAGAGCAGCTGGAAAGTCAAGATTTGAAATCTGTAATTTAGAGTTTTTTCACAGTTCGAGACCAATACAAGATGCTACAAACTTTTTTCGAGTGTATAATTTTTTGAAGTGAATACAGTAAATTAGACGTCTCTGTACTGTGTGAAATAAATGTATTGGATTATGTTGCTACAAACCTGTTGACTATATAGGGACATAAAGTGTAGGTTTGGTGAATAATGAAGAAACTCAAATGACCCCAACAATTAAAAGTACATAAAATGTTATTTATTTTGTCATATTTTACTGAGCAGTGTAAATCTATTCTCAAATAGAAAGCATTCTATACAGCATCAGGCAGAAAACTTCTGACTTTTTACACATTTGCCGTTTCTTTTGCTAAATAGAGGGAAGAGGCGTGTTGGGTCACGCTAGCACGCTGTGGTCGTCCGGTGGATACAAGGATATATTTAGTGCAGTTATTGCATTACAAAGCAACCATCCCAAAACAAAGTAGTGCAATTGGTTTTTTTTCTCTAACTCACACAAAGGAAGTCCAGATGGTCTAAGGCGTTTAAAGTTTTTTAATGTTCGGCTTAGTATTGCATAAAGAATAATACATGAAACTAAATTAGAACTCTTGTAAAAATTGTGCTTCATAAATTGAAAAACCTCAACTGCTTTAACAGTTGCTGAATTGGTCCACTTTGAAAAACATACTCTACCAAAATATAGTGAAATAGCTTATAGGTTAAACTAAGACATGCAGGGCTTAAATGATTTACTCAATTAACAAATGGAAAAAGTGCAGGCCTCATCTGGGATGGGACAATTTTCAGTAAGTGATTTTAAAAGTGCATCACCATCCATCTATCCGTCTGTCCACCGAACAACAAACTGTTCTCCAGTGTTGAGGTTTGTTGGTAAATTAATGCAATCTGATCTTAGTAATAGTACTGTTAGTTGTGGGGTGAACTGCTGCATTTTACAGAGTGAATAGCCCAAAAGACAAGACTATCACTACAAGACAAGGAGAATCAGGTTCAATGCATTACTAAAATACTTAACTATAAAAAGAAACAATCAAGTTTCATGCAACACTTGCATAGATTTTTTCTTTTTTTAAAACATGCTCTTTTTTTCTTCAAAATATATTCAACACTAAATAGAGATACCTGTGTGACATGGAAGCAGTAAACCAGTAACTCCTAAAGTCAGCTTTTTTCAAACCTATAGTGACAGAAGCAAGCTGCTTGTCAGCGTCGTGTCCTCCTCACCATCGGCTCATGAACAAATGGTGCTGGAACAGCAAGACGTTGTGGTCACAGGTGCTACAGCTGAAGTCCTTTAAAAAGACCACGACCAAAACAGTGCGTTTTGTTGAAATGACCAGCTGAGCATGAGTATGACTAGGGACACCTGAGGATCTGCCTTAGTAAAACCTAACCAGTGCTCTGTTAAAACTGCAGTACTCAAACAAAACACGCCTGACAAGACATACATTTGTCACTTAAGTTTAAAAACTGTGGATGCTACAATCAGTAACATGCTACAATCGAATTACAGGGCAAATAGTTGTGATGACACCAGGAGGTGCTGGAGGTGCAAAGGCATGCAAGCTTACATTCTCTGAAGCCTGGATTTAAAGACGAGCTGCAGCAGTGCTGCATGTGCTTGATATATGTAAATGAGTCAATGTAAACAAGCAGTTTGGCAAATATTTTGTTCACCAAATGGAAACATTCCCTTCTTAGATGTGTGTACATTCTCTGTGCCCATTTTTAGATTTTAGAGGTGTTCGAGTGATTGTGCAACAGCAAAGACAAGTGATTCCCAGAACAAAGGTGACACTGACACTGTACTGCAGCTTCATACCACTTACACTAGAGCCAGTAGTGACCAAGTTGGTCAAACTGATAAACTGTGCCTCCAAAAATGTCATTCACTGTATTTTCAGTAAAAGACATACCGACAAACAATTCTATATTGACCAAATGTATCAAACAAATAAAGTACCAATGAAACAAACCAGGTACCCATTCAATATGTACATTGTAAATGCATTACTATTTCCCATAAATGGATTCAGCAGTTGACATTCCTACAATATGTTATCTGTAAGATCATTCAGTTCCTGTTCTTACATTAATGTGCAAATTGTCTTAAAATAATCATATTCTTACATGCAATAGTAAAGATAAAAGTCTTAGGAATTTTAAGGCCAGTATCTGAGACATCCTACAACAGAGAAACCTTAGGCAAAGCAGCTAAAGTTTGTGTTTGGCAATAGCTGGTAGCCTGAAACCTTTCCATTGCAGAGTTGAGTAGCCCTGTTGACTTTAACACAATCTGAAGGACTCGACCACAAACAGGTCACTACATTCCTGCAATTTAGTAAAATTAGGAGTTTGGAAGGTTGGGAGTGAAAATGCTAAGTGAGTGTTTGTTTAAAAATAAGCCTACAGTTGGGCGCTGGCTAACTTTTGGGGGTTTTCAGTCAGAGGGCTTGTGGACGTCTGAGTGCTGATGTGGAGGCCAGAGGAGGGTGTTCATCAGTAGGTGTCTCTGGGCCAGGGGCGGCTGCGCTGGCGGTTGTTTCTCTGGTTGTGGCCTGGTTGGGCATCGCGCTGGAGAAGCCTGTCCTGTGACTCGTGGCCATTGGTGCTGTGGCCTCCACCCGTGTGCCCACGGTGAGGGGGGTACCGGTCCCTGTACGTACGAGCATGGCAGGGAGAGCCATATTCATCCTCCTCCTCCTCTTCTTCCTCCTCCTGCTCGCCCCCCCTGTGGCCTGGGCCCCCCCTCCTGCCGTGAGACAGGGAGTCGCTAGCCTCATCAGATGGCATGAGACTGTCCTGCTCCAGCGGAGAGTGGGCTTCCTCACCTGCCTCCTCTTCCTCCTCGTCACCCTCCAACTCCACAGCCTCACAGGGCTGTGGCTGGTTTGTGTTCTGGTTCTAAAGGTCCAAGACAATTGAAATATGAACTTTATTAGAAACCAGTGCGTGACAATTATATGTAACAGTTATTTACTATTTAGTGACGTCAGTAATGCTACTTTTAGCATTATGTATCAAACAGTATACATAACACAGACAGATGTCTTTCCCAGGACAAAGACCTCTCACAGACACCAAACTCACTCATGGAACAAACACACACACTTTGTAGTTTGAGTGGTTTCAGAAATATAGTATTCATCATTGTGTTGCTTTTATTGCTATCTTGCATGACCACTTATGTGTGGATAGATTAGTCTCTCAAAATTCTTTGCTACATTACTATTACTGGTAAAATATATTTTTGTATAAAAACATTTTTATTAAATGTTGACTGTATATTCCTTCCTATTTAGTTGCACATAGAGCAACATCTCTGATTAAGCTGTGCAAATGGTTGGGAGTTTATTCTTCATCATTAAATGTATGTTATTATGGTCTTTCTCTGTAAAAGTACTGTTATAGCCTGACTATTGTCACTCAAGACAGCATCATATGAAACTGAGGGGAATTATTCACAAAGCATGCTGTGAAAAGGTGCATAACCAACTAAAATATACAAACACTGCATATGTTGTTCTTTTTTGCTACTCTATGCAAAAAAGTGCAGACAATTTGATCCAGTTGATATCTATCAGATATGCTTTATGTTAAACTGAATGTTTGCGTAGTTAAACCAAATTATAAAATGCAATACAGAAACATGTCAGCTTGCAGATTTGAATGAAAGAATGCAAAATGCTGTTTGACAAATGCTGTTGACAAATGTGTTGTGCTCAGGTGTTGCCAGAAGTAAAAGGGGAATGTGGGAACATGTATATTTAAACCCTTCTACTCACCCAAAGTTTAAGCGATCATTCAATTAATTCCTGTGTTTCAGAAAACTGCAAAAATGTCAATCATGAATGAATGAGAGGACAGACAACTGGAGACAATTAAAATCAAAACAGGCATGAAAATGGAAAGAGCTGGTAAAGACAGTGACAACGTATAACATTTCAAAACAATGTTCCTACATAACACATAACCAGTTCATATCTTATCACAGAGAGTATGTCAACATGAATATGAGCTCACCTGTAGGCTAGAGATGGCAGAAGGCGGACTCATTAGACTTTGCTCTAATAGAGGATTAAGAGGGGTGGTGCCTGGGAGGTGCGTGGCACGCCAATACACCTCTAGATACTCAGCCAAATGCTCACAAGCATCTTCTAACTGGTTCTCATCCAGAATGACATCAAACATATCCTAAAAGAACAAAGTTAGATAAAATATTAAGCAAATGTCTTACAGGTTAACGCACACTGTCGAAATGGCTGTCTCGGTCCACTCACAGGGGGGCACTGAGAGAGTTTGTCTGCAGCCATCAACTGCACATTTAGGTGCTTGCTCTGAGACTTCCCCCTGGATTTGATAAGCCTCTGGAGCACCTGGAGGAAAGGTGGAGGTAAATCAAGAAATGTGAAGAAGAAATCATGTGGATTCAATAAATAAACTACTAAAATACTGTGTGAGTGGTACCTTTGGTGAGGAAACTTTGACATAGACAATGATGGGTGCGAGGGAGGTTTTAGCGAGCTGTGCAGGATGGTTAATAGTGTCCGCATCCAGAACTACTAACTGCAAGGTTTTGGCCAGCTCAAAAATCCTCTCAATCTCGCTCTGAACCTCGGCTGCAAAGATAAAAGACACACAAATGTTGTAACAAAATGTAAAAGGAAGGCTAAACAATATTTTTATATTAATCCACAATGAGAACTAGGATACACCAATCAATGATTGCACTGTGGGACTCTTTCTCTGATTTTGTTTACCTATACTGGAGCGAGTGTTGGATCTTTCCATTATGGGTCTTTTATTTAGGACAGATCTCTTAGCTAAAGACAGGTCGGCAGTTACGCGGGTGATTGAGATCCTACAAATGGGAAAATATCACAATTATTACTTTCATATACTTAGTAAAAATGACAGCATTAAACAACTACTGCATTAACAACTTGCCTGTATTCACTTACCTCCCCTCAAATCTATGTTTAAGGAAGTCAAATAGAGCTTTCTGCATCATGTCTGTCACCTGAAGGTAAGATGACCAAATTCATATTAAAAACTTAAAATATCCACAAGATATTAATGTGCAGATGGTTGCAGCAGTGCATGAGGGAGAACAGACTGCACTGAAAAGCATTAGCTCTATCTGTGGGTGAAATGGGGTGAGGCTGACCTCGTAGCCCTTCAGCGATGGTCCCACGAGAACCACTGGCCTCATGGAGGGCACCACATCGTAGGGAGGGACATGTTCCTGCCCGAAATAGGGAGGCGAAGGAGAGAAGAACAAACAGAGCAGGTGTTAGAGAGGACAAACATTAATTTTAACCAGAATAGCAAAAATAAGTTTTATCTCACTACGTAAAAGCCATGTAAAAATCCCTATAACAGTTTTGGACAGACCTACCTGTTTTTGCTTCTGTTTAGCTTGTAAAAACAATGCATAAACATTTATTCACAAATAAATATGGCACAACGGTAAAGCTGCTCATTATGGATGCAGATGTGTGGTACTTACATTCACCTGCAGATGGCGGTGTGGTCCTCCAACTACCAGTCACCATGTCCCCTAAACTTGAGGAGTTGCCCCCTGACTTCCTGCAAAAACATCACACATTAATGTCATTAGTGCTGCAGATCATTAGAGAGTCTGTAGAAATGAGTTGTTGACTGAACTGACCTCTGCTTCTGCTCCTGTTTGAGTCTCATTGCTTCTAGTCGTAAAGGGCTGGGGATAAACGTGATGTCCGCTCCTTCTTTCACCAGCCGACCAATCCACCAGTCATTATTGTACTTCTGTTGGGTTCAGCATGACACCAGTACAGTGGATTATATAAATCTGTCTCGTTTAAGCAATGCGAAGGCTTTGGCTCATTAACTATACATCATCACTCACTTCTTTAATGTGCAGAAAGTCTTTGGCATCGAAATTTACTGCAGCTCCTTGGACAGGGCAGTCCTCATCCAGAGCTCCACAGTAACTTACATTTGTCTTTACTGCAAACGCTACAGGTTTGGACTGTAGAAGAAAACACAGGACAATTATTAGCTAACATTATCATTGTGAATGACAAAGTTTTGCATTAGTTTCTGATTATTTATTTAATAATGTCATTGATTGATAAGTCATTAATCAAAAAGAACTTTATTATCAACATTGTTCCATACTTCTTTTATCCTACCAAAAAAGCTACAACCATTTACTGTAATTCTTGTAACTCAAAGTCCAATAATGTGAAACTCTAAAATAGATGTTAGATGGAACAGGTGATAACATGCTTCATAGAGAAGGTACAAAAAAAAAACAAAAAAAAAACAAAACAGAGTGAGCCACCTTAGCTCTGTCGAGCTGCAGTTGTGCTTGGCGTTCGGCTTCACGCCGATACGCCTCGCGGTCCTCCTCTGCTGACAGGTCTGAATCCGACGGTCTACTGGTGTACGAATCAGCCGAGCCCTGCCAAAACAGAGGAAAACATATACTCAGGGCCGACAAATCATTTCAGTGTTGTTACTCAGAGGACATTTACTTATGTTTATGTTGTATCTGTTTACTGTGTGTTGTGTTTGTACAGGTGTGCATGCAAATCTATGCCTCTTTTTTTGTGAGCACATTCATGTGCTCAAAACAATGCGTTCCTCTCCCACACCAGCCAGCCATCTTCTGCTACACCAAATATAGCACAAAGGAGGCAACTGCTTCCTCTTCGCCACTGCTTGGCCCCAATCCATTCCATCATCCCCCACAGTGCAGCACATATACATCCTTTATTCCCCTATTTATTCTCCAAGGACATCTCTTCATTAGCAAAATATATGCTGGCTATCATTTTTCACTGAAAGGACACATTGTGGGGACACTGCACACATTATGCTCAAAGGGACAGATAAAACAAGCAGACCTTTACAAAAAGTAACAATAGTAGCTCTTGAGACACTGTCTGTCTAAGTCAGTAAATGGCAATTTCATATTCACTTTGCTAAAACAGCAGTGCCCAAGGTGCAGTTTTTCATGAAAATAACAGTTTTCCACATCTTGTTATTTGTGAGAGTTATTCTCTATGTTTGGTCTCTGGGAGTCGGTCCTGAATCTGTCGGTGAAGAGGACTGCTGCAGTAAAAAAAAAAAATAGTCAGGCACCTAAAATAGGAGACAGGAGACCAACAAAAATGTGATCCCACAGATAACTGCAGGATTTATGTCACTTCTTCTTCTTGCAAGTAAAGCAAAATGTTAGAAAACTAAAACAGCCAATGATACCATTTTCACATGCACTTCCTCTCCTCCAGAGTGCACTCACTTAGTCCTGGTCATCCATCTTGCCAACATATACAAACAGACTCTCCTGAGGACCAATTAGCAACAGCGTAACCAAATACAGCTCCAGAAACAACCAACACCTATGCTTGCTTTAGACTGGAAGAAGCATGGACATAAATGACCTAAAACAGACTTGAACTTGCCTCTTTGTGTGCATCTGTGTTAGATAACTAGATAGGATCTCTAGCACTTGCAGCTTTGTAAGGCAACACTGCACCAGCACCAGCCGTCAGCATCTCACCAAGAGAGGAAAAGAGGGTGAAGAGGAGCACATCTAAAAGACAGAGGAGGAGGATAAACAGGGGAGAGGGTGATTTTTGTTGACAAGAAAACACTAAATAGAGGAATATGCCCGAGCCTGACTGATGGATGAGTGGGGGAATGAGAGAGTTAAAACGATTTATACACCAAGATAAAGCGTGGTTATCTTGAGGGGTAGATGAGATCACAACATAATAAAATGCTGTGAAAGAGTGGAGAGAGACCTAGATATCTATCCCTGTCGCAGGTGCATGAAGAGAGGAAACACAACGACGATGAGAGAGAACCAGAGACGATGTGGGATGAGACAGAAAGGGAAGGACAGTCCAAAGGGTTGCATACCTGGCTAAAAGGAGGAGGGCGTTAGAGCTTGATAAAGACACAGACTTTTTTTTTCTCAGTGTAACGTCTTTGCTGTCCTCGCTGGGACATGCACTCAAACACATGCTGCTGTGAAACAAGTGGGATAAATCCAGTGGGGTGCGCAGGGGAAAGGCATTGTGTCACAGTGCTGTTTAATGATGATGGAACATAGAAACATGGCTGAGTCCGTATTGCCGTTTGTTACTAATAGTGGGACAAAAGCAGCAGACCTCTGGCGCACAATCTCTGCCCTAGCTACATGTCAAACCCCTCAGTTCGCCGCTGTAAATACCAGTGAGTGTGAGTGAACATGGAGCAGGTGAAGCTGAGCTGCATTGCAGAGTTGTGACCACTCAAGCTGTGACTACATCTTTATCGTCTGGTCTGGAGATGTCTTGTTTTTCACTGCTAACGGCCCCGTCTGGGGGGCTAAATTTAATTACGTTGCTCCCTATTCTGCATCTGTGATTATTCTTCACACTCCAACACTGATGGCCTACTCTCCACAGGGAGGGGCTGGCAGCGAAGTGTGTCATCCAGCTAGTCCAGTCCCCCAGAGGCATTGGCTACAGTCAAGGGATTCAACTATGGGATTTTTTTACAGTTGTTTTTAGAAGACATGTCAGAGTGGAGTTGTATTTCAAATTCAAATGCCTGGTACTTTTCTCTGAAGAACATGTCGGGAAATGTATGGTTCATTTACATTTCATTACATTAACTTTGGGTATAATCAAGAACTATTCTGTGTATGTAAAATTCAGAAAATTAGACCAAAGAAAATTGTGACATTATTATTTCTACTTTTTATCACCACTGTACACAATTTCCATGAATGACAGTGGATCAGGAAATATTATGCTTTTACAGTAACCACTGTGTTACTATTAATGTTGCTTTATTATTAAATTGCACTGCATTAGAATTGAGGCTTTAACAGATAACAGCCATCTCCCATTAGAGAAAAATGTCAACAGCATATCAACATATTCATTTTCTTATACAGCACTGCCATGGTGTTACAAGCTCCCGTACACAACAATTCTTGTAAAATGTAGGACAAAAAATTTGATACAAAAAAAAAAAAAACTACACTAAATAGGTCAATGCCTCATTTAAGGATTTCTTTTTTATATAATACATATTGTGTAACAAGCATTTAGCCTGACTTAGTGCACAACTGCCACTATAAAAAGCCCTAGTTGTATTATCTGCACAAGTCTGTGAAACATTGGTGATTCTATCTGTTTTGAGCACCCCTAAAATAGCAATGCTAAAATTAGAAACAACTGCCTAGGTTACAGCTCACCGGAAACAATGTCAGGTTTAACTGGTCACAATGACTCATTATTATTAGGTAATTAATTATTAAGCAACAAGCAATGTCTCTCTTGAGCTAATTAAAAGACATGGCATCGCAAAAAGCAACTATTTTTATCTTGAGTAATTACAGTTGTGTTTTCGATGGCGGTTTAAAACGTAAAATAAGGCATGCTCTCACAAAGTATATCCTATGAGTGTGATTTCTTATGAGAATGGGATTGCAAACAACAGCAGAATATATTATTTAGAGGCTGATACACCTCTTTCTCCGTGAGCAAAAAACTGCAAGCACCAGCAAAGTGAAAATCCAGCAGCCAAACATCCAATTTCAAAAAGTGTTCGATTAACTGTGCGGTTGTAATTCAGTGTCAGCAACTTGTACATGTGCAAAACCCCTGCTAAACAAAGAATCATTAATCATTGTGCTGTGGTATCAATATCAAAACCAAGATCAGGTGTGTGTCGTATTGATCAATCAAAAGCAAGGAGCAGTGTATTTATGGAAGAATGAAAAGAGAAAGGACTGAAACAGGCACAGAAATGTACAAGTACTGCTGAAGGGTGTGTTTGTAGGAAGCACAGTGAGCAAAGGAGACGAAGAAGAACCGAAATGGGAATCATGCAAATGCAACAAAGAGAAAAGAAGAGAGGAGAGCGGGAAGAGAAACGACTGGCTGTGTTTGGGGTCCTTTGTACTTACTCAGTTGATCCAATGCTGCTCTGTGGCTCTGTTCGCTACATGCTGTATGCAGACCTACTGTGTCGTGTCCCATCCCTCACCGGGGGACGACATGCACTGGAAGCAGACGCCAGCAACACCTTCTTTACTACTCCTACCCCACCTCTTCCCGTCCCGTCACACATTAAAGGCACACCATCAACAACAAACGTGAACTGCCCGGACTCAAAACTCAGGCTCGAAAAATCCCCTTTGCTAATCCCATCAGCTTCAACATATTCAAACTCTCCTCTCAAACGCACCCTGCCCTAACATTTCTCTCTGCTCCGTTCTCAAACCTCATGTCCTACATTCAACACATACATCCACACTTATGGCAGCATACAGCTTATTGTATCCTGCTGCAGAAATGAGTCATACTCCAGTGCTCCTCGATAGACACCCCACCCCTATCACAGACAAGAAACTATCAGCTCCTTTCCCGAAAATCATTATTTCGGTGTGAAAAAACCCCACTTGTCATATCACCTTTGAGGTCTGGAAGAGAAGGTAATGACTGAGAGAGACTAAAGGTATTACCATGTGCACTGTAACCACATAGCACACCGCCCAAGGCCTTCAACATGAGCATAATGAATATTTTAGGGCATAAAATATTATTGGGGAATCTGGAGATTGTCATTAAGCCCACCCGATCAGGATAACTAATGTCTCTCTCTGAAAAAGATGTCTGCTCAGCCCTTTTCCTCCACTTGCACTCTGTAACGCCTCCCAGTTTCTTGCCTCAAGGTAAAAATGTGATGCATATACAGTAAGTGAGGTATTTTATGTGATCTTTTTCAGGATTTCAGGAATAAAAATGAGTATTTTCTCTTATCTCTCACCTTATTTAAAAAGTAAACCTTGTGTAGCATTATTTTTCATTTTTATACTTAAGTCATCAGTAAATAGGTCCACTTTTAATATAAATAAATAAAATATAATCTAAAAAATGTGCTTGTTGTAATCTCTTATTACATGTGCACTAAAAATGAATTTAGACCAGTCCAAACCATTAACATTATTAATTATGTTTAGTCATTTGCAAGGTTTGTTCCATAAACATGCTCAACAATAAGTTTTTAGATCAGCCCTAATTTACACTTCACTATAAATATTGCAACACATTAAACAGACTGTACCGGATGTTTTTTTATCTTCTAGTTGGGAAAATGGTTTAAACCCCAAATAGTATATTGTAAAAGTAATAGATATGAAAAAACAGGCTTTATGAGGCCATCTACTGTTTATTATAAGGGTTTGTAATAGATGAGAACCTCGATTTAGGAACTTTGGCCAATCACATGCTCGAAAAAGGAGGGCTCCTATTGGTCGACACTGTCTTGTCGTTCCAGGAAGACATATTCCGCACTTTAGCTGCTGATAAAGTGCGGAATATGTCTTTTAACACAGAGAAAGCTCAAAAATAGAAAAGCATCAACAGAGA
The DNA here is from genome assembly GCA_036850595.1 of Rhyacichthys aspro. NCBI lineage: Eukaryota > Metazoa > Chordata > Actinopteri > Gobiiformes > Rhyacichthyidae > Rhyacichthys > Rhyacichthys aspro. Next base: position 12,442,903 of record CM072154.1, on the reverse strand, counting down.
AAAGGGAGGGAAAGTGAAACGCGGATAAATACTGTCAATTCAATCATGTAAAATGAGGTGGAGATAACTGCCGTACTGATGCTGAAGTCGCAGCTAAGCTAAGCTCTAATCTTCAGTTTGGTGTAATGTGTTGGTCTGGTTTTATTTTTTTAATAAAAGAAAAGCAGGAGAGGTCCTTAGGCTGTTTTGGGGGACAGTGGAACCTGAGACAGCAAAAAGAAAATTCTGATTATACTTAATCATTTTAATTTAATCATTTAAAAATTGTCAAAATATAAATAGAGAAAGAGTCTTGTGATGTTAACTAATGAAGAGGGCAGGAAACATCAGGGAGACCCCACTCACCCTGGACACAGACTGTTTCAACTACTTCCATCAGGCAGGAGATTCAGAACCATCAGGACATGGACTAACAGACACTGGATTAACATCTTCCCAAGTGCTATTACACAATTAACAGAACTGAACTATAACAAACACTGCACTAATGCACACAATGAACACAACTGTTTGAATTGTATATAGCATATTTTTATTTCTATATAATATATGCAGTTTTTGTATTTAAGTCTATGTTTAAGTCTAGTCCAGTAGTAATTTGTCTTGTACCAGAGTGACAACAGCTGCCAAAAACAATTCCTAGTATGTGCTACATACTCGGCCAATAAATCTGATTCTGATGTTTGCACGGTCTACTTGGAGTCCTGATTAAACCATTGAACACAAGTTCACTCATTAAGCCCCAAACATTACACTTAAAGCAGAATCTCACAAAGATTTCTATCTGACTCATCCACGAGTTTGACCTGAAAACATCCATTTAAAAACTGTACTGGGATTTTTGATGTAACACACAGCCTTCTCTCAAGAACTGTGCTGCACTCTGCTGGACTGAAGAATAAATACAACACAGAGAACAGCCCTGAGTCAGAAATACAGAGAAGAAATCTGAGTAGCACAATTCAAAATATAGTATTGTACAAGCAAAAATCTGTGAGTGACATTAAGTCTAAAGTGACCATGTAAAGAAGACTGGTGCTGATGCAAGTAGGTTGTTTTTCATTTTTTTATGGAAGCCAGCTTTCTTCCAAGCCTGCCAGCTCATATGGCATTACATGCAGTCTTTTTACAGAAATCCAGAGAGGTGACACAACAGCTTTGGGAGCCTTTACCTGCCGTTTAATGAAGCTGGATGTTGTGTCAGAAGATGTACTTCCATCTGAGCGTTTGAAGCGGCTTTTCCTTTTAGGCAACTTCCTGGGTAGCTGTGATGAAAGAGACAGAAATAGGTAAGAGACAAAAGACCCTAGCAGTTCCAGGCAACAGAGAAGAGAATGTGTGTAAAAAAAATAGAAGCTCCTATGCACCAGAGCAACAAATACAATGAGCTGTAAGTGACAATATTACAGAGATTAGATGCATCTGAAGTGAACAGAAAGTAGTCTGTTTACAAGCATTTTTTAAATAACTAAGTCAGGTAATAATAAACCGTGTGGGGGCTACAGGTGGGCCTGAGAGGATTCTGTAGCTGTACAGTAACCTAAATGCAGTCAACAGTGCATCATCACTCAGAGCTTGTGCTGCTTGTCCATGCAGTAGCGGCAGCAGGAGATGTACTGAAATAAATAATAAAATGTGGATACAGGCCGGGTTTTAGAGTCTATCTGTGATACAATCAGACTCTACTTTGCATGAACGATGCGGCTGTAAAAAACTAAAAGAGGGGGTGACTGTATTCTGGCATCCACCTGTTATACCAAGCATTAATCTGCAGTTTTGTTGAAGGCGGAGGTTCAAAAAAAAAAAAAGTAGATCGCTGCCAAAAGGCGACGAAACGCCTTGATTTCAACAACAAGTAGCAACTGACACGAGCAGCTCATTCACCACAGGTCCTTCCTTTTGTCTCAACCCCAAAATGACATGTTGCAAAACGAAAGTAGGCGGATTTACCTGAAAATAATGCGACTGGGAGCCGGTTTCCACAGCAGACAGAGGGTCTACGGGCGATTTGGACATTTTGACTTGCACCATGTATCGAGAGCGCACGGAGACATGGGTTAGAGGAGCAAACAAGGGCTTCCAAATACATCTAGGATATGCAGTAGGCTAAAGACAGCGAGGCAGTAGCATGCAGGAGCGACAAAAAAAAAAAAGAACAAAAAGCACAAAAATATTCCCGTGTGGATGACCGAAAGGCTGCTCCCACAGAAGGCGTCGTGCGTCGGTAAATGTAAAGGGAGCGGGAAAACAGTGGAGCATCAAGCTCAGGGTATAAGACTGAAGCGTCATCGAGAGGCGCGTAGGCCCATACTAACTAACCATACGCCGGGGGTGTGAGGTTATAGAGGCACATACTTGGAGCTTTGGGGTTATTACTAATATGCAATTCACGCTTTTTTACCATTTACTCATACTCATTTATTTATATCCAAATACTGTACATATGCTTAGTCTATTTTAGTTTATCTTGTTTTAGAATAGTTTTATTTTCATTTGATCCTGGCCAGGTTGGCTTTTCACTTTGATCTGTGTGATACTTATTCTGCTCTTACTGTACTTCTACTGTGGCAAAATGCAGTTTCCCCATAGTGGGACTAATAAAGGTTTTCTTATCTTAATTGAGATAGAAATGACTAAAACGTTTTCTAATTAAAAAATGATTGAAATCGGTAAAAAAAATAAAATAATAATTGGGCACTTAAACTAGCCCAATAAACACTAGACATGGGTAAGTGGCAGCCTTTTACTTAACAGATATGATTAAAACTCTTAGTATTTTTGGATTTAAGAGGCCTTTGATACTGTCTGTCATGATATATTCTACTACATTTCAAAAACTCTGCTGGTTTTTTTTATCATATATAGAGTCTCCATAGTATTTAAAAAATAAATCAGTGGAACCATGCATAGCTCCTTGTGACTGCACGGTACTATCTTTGGTTCCTTAATCTTTTGTCTCTGCATCAATAAACAAGCTTTAAAAGTCTAATAACCTGCATGACTCATTTTAAAACTGATTTTTAAACGTCTCAATGAGAGCAGAGGTGTGACCACTAGGGGAGCTGTGGCGGTTGGTGGCTGCAGTCAAGCAAAACTAGATTTGGTCAGAGCTTTTTTTTCTTAGAGAAATGGCCTCAGATTTGTAACACAGTACCAGATAAGAAGAGGAATATAGAGGACAAAGTGAAGATTCACTGGCAACTCCATTTTTGACTACCTGATAAAGTTACCTTGAGCACGTTATAAATGTTGGGGTGTAAAATACCAAAAAAAAAAAAGAGTCACCACCTAGATTTAACAAAGCAAATAGGCAAGAGCCTCCCGTTGATTAAATACTGCATGGATGATTATGCTTGAGCTGTCAACAAACTTGATGCCAGCTGAAGCCAGCTCTGGACAGGAATAAATGTTGTGTGACATGTAATGTTATTCCTGTCCAGAGTTGCATGAATTTTTTTGCCAAAATCTTGTATTGATGATGGGAGAGTTGACCACTGTGCAAAGTCTTCTTCTGCACATCCCAAAGATTCTCAATGGGGTTAAGGTCTGGATTTTGTTGTGTCCAATCCATGTGTGAAAATGATGTGTCATGCTCCTGAACCACTCCTTCACATTTTGAGCCCAATATAACAGATTAACATCTTTCAACGACCACAGGATGTGTCTTCCAACATGGTTGTTTAAGAAATGAGAAACTACTCACTGCATCAGATGGCTTCAGCTGGCATCAAGTTTGTTGCCAGCTGAAGCATAATCATCCATGCAGTTTCAATGGATGCAGATTCAATAGGAGGCTCTTGCCTATTTGCTTTGTTAAATCTAGGTGATAACAATGAAAAATGGGATTATTAAATTGGTTAAAAAGAAATGTCCAACCCTTATGGAAGCAGATACTAGTGCTGTAACTACATTTTCACATTTTGACAGACCTGTACAACTCAAATAAAGTTATGTGTACATCAGCTTCACCACCAGTCTTTACAACAGCTAAAAAATAATTTATTATTATGGTTGTTGTTACATATATAGATACGAGCCACAGTAATTACAAGTTGTCCTGTTTATCACAAATGTGTCTTACCCAACCCTAATAAACAAAGAATATTCCATTTCTAATTATACCTGCAGGTTACAGTCTCACATTGACCCCAGTGTTTGTAGCCTTGTGTTTTAGTTTTTTATTTTGGGGATAAGCTGTTAGGTAGAGGGCTTCATTTATAATTTAGGACAGTGGATTGTAATCAGTTAGTTCTGAAGCCTTGTGGAGATGTCACTGTAAACGCACTTTTGAAACATAAGGATGTGATAAGTGATAGAAAAGGTCAAGGTTCAAGAAGGGTGTGCTACAGCATGAACTTCAAAATAAAAGCATTTTATATTTGGTAGACAATGAAGTATTACCAATTCACTAAGTGACTGTAATGGATTACAAAAGTGTTATTGGTAAAAACAATGCAAGCAAGGAACAAAACATACGTAGCTCAAAACAAAACAAGTCCAAATCATTATTTCCATCCTTAATTCAATTAGTGCTGTCCTTATACATTATAAATATACATTTTCCACATAGACACTTAATATACAAATGTGTGTGTAATCTTTCTGTCTGATGTGATTTTTTATGTATGTGAGAAAAAGAACTGTTTCACCTAATGCCATGTTGTAATAGAAATTATCTGTGAAAAAATGAAACCTTAAGCTGTCATCTAGGCTTTATCACAGCTTGCTTCCAGAAAAAGGAACGCTCCCATTGGTCTACACAGCTGCCAATAAGAAAGTAATGGCTACTGATTAAAAAGAGAAGGTGTATATTCAGCGCTGAACATGTCTTTTTACACAGCACAACAGCGCCAAAAGGGAAAACATAAATAGAGAAAAGTGAAACACAATTTTGAAGATTCAACCATGTAATGTTTAATGAGATGGAGATAATTAGTCAGATGCTTTAGTCGGACGCTGAAGTCGGAGCTAAAAGTTTACAGTAAGCTCTAAACTTCAGTCGGGGTGAGTAATGGTCTAAGGCATGGTGTTAGGAGGAAGTATTTGAGCTGCCCTTGGAGCTGAGAGGAGTCACACGTTAAAGACAGACTTTCTGGATGTCAGGAGAAGTTTATCAACCATCAACACGGGACCCGGAGACAGTGACGCTCAACACAGATTAGTATTGAATACACAAGTCTGTCCCTGTCTCGTGGACTGAGATTGTGAAGCCTAATGGTAGGTCACTTGTAATGCCATATCAAAGGAATGGAGCTTACCCAATAGAGCCTTGACTTGGAGCCAAGCTATCTCTGCCACGTTGGCCTTGACGTAGAGGGAAGAAGCTGACCCGACCAGTCTGTGACCACTTCACATTCAGGCCATAAGCAAAGGGAAGACTAAGATTTCTCCATCAGAAGGCTAAAAGAAAATCAAATAATGCCACTTTAATTTATAAAAAACTGGTAAAACAGTACTGTTTAACAACATTACACTAAATAATGAAGAATTGGTAAGTGCTTGTTCCTGATGTAATGGGCTGCCTCAATACTTACACATCATACTGGTTTGTAACAGGCCTGTATTTGCTGTAGACCTGTAGCTTGTCCACTAGGGGGAGTGCCGAGTTTCCAAAAGTCGCAACGAGAGGAGAAAGTGGTGAAAGCAGCAGCTGAGAAGAGCTGCATAAATTTAGAAACATTCTCACAGCATCACAGCACCAATAGTTGGATTTTCCTTCAAAATAAGAAAAACACCCAGCTATAAAACTCTTGAAAATTTTATTCTTCTTTTCTTCTTTTATTTTTTCTCTTGATGTTCTTTCTTGTTTATCTGTACGTACGTTTATTATGTTTATTGCTATTTGTACAAATAAAACGAGGTTTTCCAATATTGTTTTATTAAAAACGGGAAATCATCCTTTAAATACAGAATGAGTCACCTCATCATAGTAGCTTTGTCCTGAGAGGTGACTTTGATTAAATTGTCAAAATGCATATACCTATTATAGTAATATGATATATACGGCATATTTCCATTATATAAACTGTGTTCGATGACTTCAGTAAATAAATAAAACAGTAAATCGATGGCTTTGAAAAAGATTTTACTTTGAAAAGAAAAGAACAGTGTTTCTGTGGCTCGCTGTTTCCGTTTTGACAGTGGCGCTTGGAGCCGAGAGGGTCAGGGGGAGGAGAGGCTTGGGAGTGGAGCGAGAAGACGACAGGAGGAGATCCACAGGGTGAGCACTGTGCACGGACCATCCCCGGACAGGCTTCGTGGTCCTCCGCCCTGGCCGCTCCGAGCCGCACACATCGAACCGCATTGTCCACTGCGCTCACGTCGGCCAATCGCAAAAACAACATGATCACGGGTGAGTCTCCGTTTCTCTGACTCAAGTGCTGCTGCACACTGCAGGCCGACATATATAATATATATGTCTGCTTGTCACAGTGAACGTCCTGTACGCTGTTGCGCGGAGCTGTAGACACCTCTGCCACTTTCCTGTCAATACAAGGCTCTTGCTGAAGTGAATGACAGAGCTGGCGACAGCTGCTGCCAGGCCTCGGCTCGGTGCTTCACGCCGGTGCTGCTGCTGCTGGTGGATACGGCCAGGACATGTTTTCCACAACATCTTATTGTGGCTAAAGGATGCATTCACAGTGCGTAAATGTCGCTTTCTCAGCTGACAGTCCCCGGGGTGTTAACATGCTACATCCACTGAGATGGAGCCTCTTGCCGCTCTGATCGGATGCAATTCACACAAGCCGCAAATATTCCCAGTGACATAACTTTGGGCTTGATGTGTTCTTCCATAACCTACTGTAGCCCACTTAGTGTTTTACGCGCACACTGCGTCTATAAACGACAGACAGTGCTACCGTTCCATGCACTTACTGATGCTGAGGAATGTGAAGCAGCTATATCGTGTTTTTGTGTGTTTATTTACCACAGTCGCATGTTCGTCGGTGCTCTCACTGGGGTAGCTGCTGCTTTGGTGCAAACTGAAGAATGGGAAAAGACGCTAAATAAATCGCTGACAGTGGTTTGCTGTGCGCTTTGACTGTGGCCACACTGGACGCAGCGGAAGGGTTTCATGGTCCCAGCAATGGTTGTCACATAGGCCACGGTGTTATGTAACAAGAAGCCTACGCTGTTTGAATGCGGGCCCTCTCACGCTGCCTGTGCATGGCATTTTTACACCAGAGCGCAAACACAGCACATGATGCGAAACACGGGCACCATTGCAGGCACGTAATTTCATTTCATCTCTGTATGATTTCTCTAGCCTGTTATTACCTCATGTGCACACTCTCAGGTGGATTACCACATATAAACCGTGGAGATAGTGGAGCTGCAGATGAGTTTGCAGCTCACCTACAATGCCATGTTGACTGTGTTGCAACTGTAGCGATGTCCGGTTATAAATGTCCCTTACAGAACCAGCCAGGCACCCCCTTTTCTGTTCCCCCATTTAGCGGCACTCCTCCCCTCTTCCAGGGGGGGAACCAGAGCCAGCACCAAACCGAGCCAGCGACGCTTGGGTGTACAAGCTGCTCGACCTTGTACGGGGGGGTGTTGGTGGGTGGGGGGTGAGGGACGCAGCCGGGGAGGAGGAGGAGGAGGCGGTGGTGGTGTTGGTAAAGGCGGGGAGGGGTGAGGAGAGGGGGGTGCGTTTGTGAGAGGAGCAGGAGGAGGGAGGGGGGTCTGGTTCTCCTTGTCGAAGAGAGGGATACGGATGCACGCCAGAGAGAAGACAGGCGAGATCTAGCGAGGAAATGCTATTTTTGCTTCAGCCAACCCAGCATGGTTCTCTCCAGTGAAAAGGCCGGTCGAGGAGGCGGTGTAGCGGCAGCAGCAGAGGCAGCAGCAGCAGAAGGAGCGGCTGCACAAGCGCCTGCGTTGCTTTTGGTGTCTGCAAAAGGCTCAGTGAAAATCAGATTGTTGCACTTAGTCACGCGTTTAGGAACATTTCGGCAGCACGCAGGGCCAAAACTAACAGTCTCTGTCCAATATTACATCATGACATGCTGTAAGGAGATTATAGCAGATATAAATAGCAAGCTTGAAAATGCCACAAACCCACAGCTGTAGCTGTATAAATATCCTTGCACACAGACAATTAGGTGGATAAGTGGGATAAAAGCCACATGGCCATTACACCCAACAGCTGTATCTCATACCAGCAATTCTTACAATACAGTGTAGGTTAAAGTCTAAGCTCTTAAGTCAGGAAATGTGACAATACACAAGCTGGCTGCATATTCCCTGTATGTCTTTAGGTACTGCTGTGTACTTCCTGCCACTGTGTCAAAGGGGAGCCGAAATGATCTAGTCTTTTCTATCTGTTTAGAGCCACAGGTAGATGTAATATCTTGTGTTGTCATCTATGATTATAGCTCTACTTTAGCAAGTTAATGGTTTGGAGAAAATATATTTTTGCAGAGTCACTAGTGACAGGAAACAGGAAACATGGACGAGATATTACATGGAGAAATAAAACATTTTCCAGTTGTGTTTCTGCGATATGTTATGTAGTTTAGCGAAATGTTTACCTCTCCATCTCTGCAAAGACCTTGAGAGATTTGTTGGTCAAGATAATGTTGGATGTACGTATATAGGCAATATTGAATTTTGCAAATATTTGAGTTTTACATTTTCTGAAAGAAATGCAATGTTAGAAGTAATCGTCTGGAGTTGTTATCTAAATTCTTGCTCAGTGCTTTAGGGCTCACAGTTCCAGAGCTGTCATGCTGAATGTACGACACAACTATCTCAATATTTGTCTTGACAGTATCCTGTTGTTTGTGGCATTTATCTGTATTTATTACTCATTTCCTATCATTGATTGTGATTTTTAACAGAGACTGGGAGCAGTTATTCTTTTATCTCACTAAGTTACTGTCAAATGTGGTCAAATAGAACAAGCTACCAAAAAGATACTAAAAAGAAATTGCTGATCACTTAAAGGATATATAGTTGACTCCCATAGGAACAGTAATGGAGAGGCAACAAACCTAACCTATTTAACCTGCTCCATTTTTAATGTGAGTCAAATGCAACTAGTTTTGACCATTGTTTCAAATCCAAAAAAGGTGGAATACTGTATTGTTTTGAAATTGAACCCACTTTTTATACATCCTGAATCCTGAATTTCTATTTTTAACATTCTTTTATGTTTTATTTGACCAGATGCAGCAGAAGCCTTGGAGATAGGCCTGGAAAGAGACATGGCTTCTCTCATTAACCCTGGTCTCTGAGTGATCCCTGGCTCTGGTGTAAACATCTGGAGCTTTCTGAAGTGGCCGGTGCACCCCTTGGCCCCAAGAGACCTGTCTACGCTGCTGTCCTGCAGTGTGGCCTTAAAATCCCTCACTTTTTCAAATTTTTAGCCACTGGGATAAATGAGTGAACCGACTGGAAGGAACAGGTCTGGGTCATGTACCAGAACCCTAACAGGTAAATGGACTAGTGACCAGCTCTTGTATATTTTCAAGATTTCTTTACCATTTCTTACCAGTGTGGTTTATAGATTTAGGTACTACTAAAGGGTCAGCAGTTTTAATAGTTGACCCTGTTTACAGTACAGACTGAAGTGATTTACAGGAGGTTTGATTATTGTGTCCACACAGAATGTCCTGGTTCAGTGGATTCCTAGTCGCCAGAGTGGACGACCGGAAAACCGCGTGGGGGGAGCGCAATGGCAAGAAGTCCAAACGGAAGGGAGGCTCATCTCTCTGCAACCCGCGTTACATGAGCTGTCTGCGGGACCCCGATGCCATGGAGCCCCCGTCCGGAGCCCCCCTCCATCAGCACCACCGAGGAGGGGTGGCCGGGGCTGTGGGAGGTGGCAACTTTGGCGTCCGCTGTGGATGGCAGGAGGACCACTATGGCAAAAGATCGGGGCCTGCCGGAGAAGGGGTGGGGTTGAAATCAGTTGACTTGGGATTTGAGGACGGAGATTTGAAAGGGCGCAAAGGGGGGTGTAACGGAGGCAGTGGGGATACGGGCGACGAGGGTCCCAACGGCGGGGGAATCGTGACAGCTGCCGACTGCTGGCTCAGAGTGGTTCGTGTGTTCCAGTCGAAAAAATTCCAGTCTCGGAAACTGGAGCGGCTTTACCAGCGTTACTTCTTCAGGCTGAACCAGAGCTCCTTGACAATGCTAATGGGGGTCTTGGTGATTGTGTGCGGCATCATGCTAACCTTCCACTGTGTTCACGCCCCCCCTCACGTGGCTTATTCCTCTGCGCTCTCTGTGGCCATGGCGCTCTTCATGGCTCTAATGATAGTCTGCAACCGCAACGGCTTTCACCAGGACTACATGTGGATGGTCAGCTACTTGGTTATTGGCGTCTTGGTGTTGGTGCAGGTGTTTGGCGTGCTCATGGTGGCACCGCGGAGTGCTTCAGAAGGCATCTGGTGGTCTGTGTTTTTTATTTACATCATCTACACACTGTTGCCTGTGAGGATGAGAGCGGCGGTGCTGAGTGGAGCTGTGCTGTCCATCATTCATGTGGTCACCACCTGGCAAATCAACCAGGAAGATAAATTCCTTTGGAAACAGGTAAATGTTTATGTTTGTCTCCAACATTTTGTTTTTTTTGGTTAAATAATATTGTTGGTGTACAATTTCTAAAATATCAGTCTTGTCATACACAGGGATTTTATTCCCATGGTCGGTTGTGAATTTACACCACAGCTTTCAGTATCTAATGTTGTCCTCATTCATAAAAATATAAGTAACTGTGAAAAACTGTGAGACAAAATGACAATTGAGAAATGGCCAGTTGTTGTTTTGCCAAATGTAAAAATTAGTGTCAGCAGTGTTATTGGGATAAGTTAGTCCTGCCTTTCCTTTATATATTTGAATTTATTTCACTTTTAGATATTAAGTTATCGCAAATTGTGTAGTGTTATTGCAATGCTGAACATAACTGAATGACAGTGTGTTATAAATATTGATAATTTTATCAACAACTCCTGCAACACAACATAAAACCCAACCACTTTTGTAGAATTCTCAGGCCCTGGACGTGTTATAATTTAATAACATCACAGTAAAAGTGCACTGATTACAATATAAAACCGACACATATGCCCCTGCTGGCTTGGGTCTTTACTTGTCGCTGACAGTGGGTGGTTTAAACTGTGTGATCCCTTGATTCTGCCACCATGTCGCACCCGTGTATAAACTTTTTCTCTTGGGCTTACGGGACCTGGAGTACAGTGTGTTGTTTGTGTGTTATGCCAAGGACCTAGAGGCTTGCCGAAGGTCAGTGGGCTGAATAAAGTGGCCCGAGTGGACAGCTATGCGAGTGTGTGTGTGCACTGTGGGACAGAGGGAGAATACTATGATATAAAACAGTATCACTCTGGTCTCTGTGCTCTCACACAAGGGACACTTTGTACTTTCCTCAGGGTGGGGTGACAGGACCAGGACCGAGGCGGGTGGTGTTATGGTGGCTGCTTGTGTTGCGTGTGTGTTTTACAACTTTAGGCCTCCTTTGGGAGATGTCTGCAAATGGGAAGACAATTAGATGAAAACAATAGAGGGATATTAGCTTAATGTTCATTGAGTGTAGCTTTACACTTAAGGCATTTTTGCATTAACTAATGATAAATTTCAGGTGATCTTATTTTGTTAAAATTAGTTAAGTTCAAGACTGATTTGTGGGAACACATTTACCATTGTGCACTCTTTAACATGCTTGATCCTCCATTGTGCTATCCATCACAGGCCCTAACACTGTTTGCGATCATTACACGAATTAATGTCATGAGATAGCTGCAGCAAGGCAATGCTGTTTATTCCTGAGGTCATCTGAACTACAGTGTGACACAGTAGTTCAGTGTCATCAATCACTGTTTTATGCTTGTGTGTGAGCTTCCTCTTTTACCAATAACTTATTAACTTTGGTGGGCTTTTGTCATGAGAACTTAGTGACTCAGTCATTTGAACTAACTTTTTGTCAGTCTAGGCTGTTATTATTACATTTTGTTGTAAGCAGCAACTGAGAACACAAGCTCATTATCCTCGAACATGTACAATAAAAACCTACTGAGCTGACGCACATCCATGTAATGTAGCAGCTGCTGAGTAAAATACAGTGCTTTTGCCTGGTTGGCATTGTTTGAAACCCTCTGAACGCACAGACACTTACCATTTCTTTACTTTGACAAATTTGAGCGGTCCATCAGAAGTGAACATGCATTTAAACTGCACAATAGGACTGTCTAATGATCTGTGTAACTGCTGTATCACAGTAAGTCATGAGTGACTGTGTGTGTTAGTGTGTTTTACATACAGTACAAGTCAATACTAGCAACAGATGGTGGCATAATTAGCCACCAAAACTTATGCACTCATGTTGCCATACTGACATTCAGGATATGAACTCTATGAGCAGTATGTGATATGCAGTATGCATTTTGCACATATTTGTAGAGAACTAGGCATCAGTCTTTTAAGTCAGTACACAAGAATTGTATGTTCTGCTCTATAAAATCATAATCTCTCTAAACCTTTCTAAACAGATGGTCAGATGCTTGTCTCTGGGACAGGGCTGCTTCTGAAGCATGTTAAAGAGTTTGTTTTCACAGCTGCATACAGTGGAACTGAGTTCCTGATCCTAGACTTACGTCTAGTTATTGTACTGTCTGTAGTTACAATATAAACTACTCTCCTTAATGTAGAAGAATGTTTACCTGTGATCCATGACATACATACATACATATATATATATATATATATATATATATATATATATATATATATATATATATATATATATATATATATATATGATTCCCATACACAGTCAAAATCATACAATACACTTAAGTACTTGTTATGGATGGCAGCCTGCTTTGTTCCCTTGTTTATGTCTGAGCTTGGTAAGTCACATAGAATATTCACATAATATTTTAGCTGTACTCCTCTTCTGTATATATATATGACAATGATCACATCATATTATAAAACTGTACATCTCGTGGTAATTTTAGAGACATTTGTCTTTGTACATGGGATATTTTAATTTCAGTACTATGCGTGGCTACCATGTTTATAGCCTGCTATTGTTCTTATGGTCTTGAGGTATTGTTGAGTTGTGGATGTTGTTTACTCCGAAGCAGTGTGAGGTCAAACGCTGTTTGCATCACAGGGAACAGTCTTATCACTGTCTGCGTCACAGCAAAAGGTTGCTCACTCTATCCCCTTTACTCTGCATGTATTCCTATCCTAAAACACACATGTGAATATCCTGGCTCTAATTTGATTAAACTGTTAAGGTATTCTAATAGATTCATAGTTTTGTATATGTTTTGTACTGATGAGTGGAAAGGGAGTGTGATAAGCCCCGTAAAAGCCCTTTCAGTGACTCAGAGGCCACATCAGGACTGTGTGTGTTGCCCTGCTTTCCTTGTCAAACTTCCACTCAGTGTTTTGTGTTCATTAGATAAGATAAGCGAGTAAAAATGCCCTGCTTATGGAGTTTAAGCGCAAATCTGGCACAGTCTTACGTCAAACTCCACTAGAATATTCACACACAATATTTACTATTTTCTGTTTCCATGACAGAGAATTATTGCATTTAATCCAAGTAGATTTTGCCTGACTGTTTTATGTGTAGCTTCCACAGTGGGGACCTGTATACACTCCTGCACAAGATGGGAGACAGAATCCGAGCGGAAGTGTCAGCCCATGATCACCTGCTGTAGAATAAGACACCCTGGGTGAGGAAAGAAAAGAAAATAGAGAAGCCAGCAAGTGTGACGTTCAGGAGAGAATCTGATATTCTCTCCACGCAGTCCGTCTACAGCCCTCTTGATAAATAATTTGTGTGTTTAACGCAGCAGCAGCATTTTAACAAGGATACCTGTCACATGCGCACTTTGCAGACATGTTGGATGGATGCTGACTGATGGGATCCCGCAGTCACATAGAACACACAGCCAAGCTTTACAAAAAAAAAGTGTTTTGACAGGATTCATCCATTTGAACTGCTTAAAGTTGGAATGATATGGATACAGAGCACATACTTCCACCGATAGTCTTTGGACCAATAGGAGCGCAGCAAACGGCATGATCAGTTTAGCATCACTTCTGAGAAAGATGGGGGAATAAACAGCATTGCTAAGTGTCTCCCTCAGCGCTTGTGTTCAGTAGGTCCAGCGGTTGCCATGGAAACAACTACGACTCAAACAGCCTCCGAGACCTAGTTCTGCTCTCTGGTATGCAGTTTGCTTACATTTTATTGCGAATAATAAAGTCACGGAAAAGAATTAGGTCGAAAAAAATTGATCTCTTTAGACTTCTTCTGAGAATCGGTGACAGTTTGTGCTTCCGAGACATGCTGCTGTCGCCTGGCCGTTAGAGTGGTGTGTGTATTGTTTTCCTCCCCCCTGCTGTCGAAATCTGACAGTCCATAATTAAGATGGCAATGACGGAGGAGAGGTCATACAAGTGGAGGTGGCGGGGAGTCGATAGCATGTTGTTTGCCATGTTGTCTGGTTCTGACCGGCTTATCTTCAGTCAGCTCCACCATTTGTGTGCACGTATCGGAGGAATGCAAAGACGACCTTTTAGCTCCAGCTTAAATAATCCAGTATTGTTTTCTAGAATCAACTGATTATTTTCTTACTCCAGTAAAACAGCCTGATTTCACGAAGCTTTGGCAGGTCTTTTTTATAAAAAACACTTTTCCAACATCAGAATCACACTGTCAGTCGAACATTTTAATATTCACACTCCCTCCGCAGAAGTCACACCTTACTGGTTGCCAGCAGAAATGTGTTGTGTGTTTAGTTTTCGGTGTTAGGACCCCCAGCATGAATTTGATCATATTTGCAGCATCCCATCTGAGCAATTTCAACATGGCCAGTTCCCCCATAATGATGTTCAAGAGTGTGTTTTGTGCAATAATAGTCTTAAAAGGATTGGGGTCAGTGCAAAGTCACCAGAAAGTTAGCTATTTAAAAATGTGTTATATTATAAAATATGGAACATTGTTTTCAAAAAGTAGTATAACCATAAAAAATATCACATGTTCTAATTTAGGAATGACCTAAAATGATCACAAATTATTTATCAATTTCTGCCATTTGTCCTGTTTACTCAACCTGGTTTGGAAGTTGATATTTTAATTTATTACAGCTGTTTCTAAATATCAATGGTATTAGTGTTTACCATCATCAAGACCTTTACATTTTCACATCTCCAATTTTGTATTTGTAATTGAATACTTTTTAACTCTTTTACATGTATTTGAGTATTATTTTCAGTACTTTTTCCACCTCCATGTAGCAATAAAACACATGTTGTGTCCAACATATGGTCCATGGGCTAAATTGAGCTCTCACCATTTTTATTCAGCCTGCAAACACATTTAGGTTACTAATATGGTGCCCTTTGAAGCACTTTGTTTCTTTTTACTCTTGTGTGGGCCTTCATTACTTTGAGGCCTCTGGTTGAACCGATAAAAATGTTCTTTAAAATGTTTTTATGATGAAAGCCCTGATACTCATTACACGTCAACGCGGTAAAAACGCCAATCCCCTTTTGATCCACCCATTTGTGGTTATGTTTTCCACATGCGTTAACGAGGGTTGACCCCTAGCCCTATCTTAGACCACCCTGAATGAGAGAGGGCGCAGAGTGAGCAGGCGGGGCTTGACTCTTTATCTGTCTGATGTGGTTCTGGCCATTTCAGATAAGGCCACTGAGAGCTCGTGCGTAGACATGAGGCCGGGGCTGAGTACACAGACCGAGCAGATGCCTGGCACTGCGCATATAGACACACTCTTTTCACAAAGGCTAAGTGACAGCGAGCGGCAGATTCGGCACGGGAGGAGGCAAACCAAACCGAAGAATATAGAAATATAGAACAGAGATAAGGACCACCCCACAGAACAGACTTTTATTTGTCATGAGCAAAAGCTTTCTTCAATTTGGGAGAGTTTTTATAGTTTTTTTTGATGCATTTGTTCCAAGTTCCAGATGTTTCTAAAAAGGCTGCTGATCTCTGACTGTACTGTCTCTCTCTGGCCCAGTTTCAAAAACAATATCCTATCAGTCGTTACTCTCACTGGGACATACTTCCATAAATTTAGCATCTTCAACTTTTTTTTATTATTCCCATGTCTAAAATACTGTACTGTGGATTGGAGTAAAGTAAGAAGTCCATAAAAATCTGACGTGAAATTAAACCGTGTTAAATTTATAGGTTGATTAATTGACTGGCTGTGGTTTGGACTGTAATTTGCTCGGATTTTATGGCTTGGAAAAAGATAAAAGTAATGGCGGCTGTTGCTCCAAAGGTAAATACAGTATGTTCTGACATGATGACCCATGAGTGAGCGTCTGCCGGGCCCCGCTCTGAACCTGGGTGGTGGGGGGACTGCGGCTCTTTGGAGGGAGGATGTGGAATGTGGGTGATAGTTGCTAAGTGAAAGCAGCACTGCCGTCTCTGAAAATTCACAGCCTCTGTGGGTGTGAGTCTCGGGCCAACACTAAGCAGAACCTTTCACAAGCCTGAGAAAGAAGCACAAGCTGAGTGAGAGATGAAAAAAACCCACAATTTAAAAAAAACATCTACATCAGATCTCTAAGAGGCCTGTCATTATTACTGGTTTGAAAAAAAAGCCCTATGAACAGCAGTATTCATCTGGGGCAGGGGTGGGCAATTACTTTTCTTCAAGGGCCACATTCGAACCTGGGATTCTTGTTGAGGGCAGAGCCAACACACTGAACTCACGCTCAATAAAAACACATATTGTCTAAAGTTTAAACTATAAGCAAAAATATGTGAAATATATGCCACCGACACAGCTGCATCATCCTCTGTTTTAGATCCACTCTTTCCATTTTGTTCTAAAACCAGGCCTGGCTCAACATGTGAATTGAAACCTGAGAAAATGACTCAAAAAAGTTAAGTCACCTGCAGAAACACTAATGATAACAGCTCCTTCCTCTGTGCAGCGACTTCCAAACAAGGCATGAACCAAGGAATCAGAATTTATCCTCAACAACTTTTACCAGGCACATAATACACTTTTAACGATAACAGTCTATTCCAGCTTCCCCAGTGAGTGTTATATTATTGTTGATACTAATTGGCAAAGAGTCTTCGAGTGCCTTCAAAATAAAAGTATCATGTTTGTATTATGTACTGTAAATGGTCTACACTCTTAGATTAATTCCTTTTCTGACACAAGCCTCCTGAGGGCTGGACGGGGGTGGGTTGAGGGCCTGATTTAGCCCCAGGGCCTTAAAATGCCCAAGTCTGAGCTGGGGAATGGACTGGGGTTGGTATCCTGTGATATAAAAAAGTGGCAGCCATCTTACAGTTTGTAACAGTTTGTTGGCTCCAGATATTGCAAAACTACAGCTGTTTAAATAGTCATTTTTTATAGTTTTCGTTTGTTAAAGTGAAATACCACAAAATTAACTGCTGCAACAATTCTATCTTAATGCAATATCTGTATCACAAGGACTTCTTGTTTTGCAACAAAGTTGTAGTATTCCATGTGCCTGGAATTCACTGTTTTCATGCCAAAAACATTAGCCATTCAGAGCTTTTAAACAAATAAATTGCTGTGGTTGTAAAAGTTGGGCTGGAGACCTGTATTTCTAGCCTGCAATTTAAAAACTTTGAGCCTAAGTGGAAAAATAAATGTCACTAGTTACTTAAATGTTCACCACAATATTCAACAGCCATATTGTATCTTTCTGTAGGATGAAGCTTTCCTTCCAAACTTTACTCATTTATTTTGTCATCATGTAATTTGCCATATATACTGTCTGCTTGTAGTAGCAATCAGACAAAATGTGGACACAATGAAAAATACTGATCCACTGATCCAATACTGATCCAATGAGTACTTTTTACTGATTACATTGCAGTGTAAAATCACTTGAGAAACCAGAACATTTAGTAATAAGTGAATGAATAAAAAATGTTGGGACAGAGTTAGAGTTAAAGTAAAGTGCAAGTTAATTGTTTATAAATGTAATTGGACCATAAACAAATTGAAATACCTGTGAATTTCTCCAGAGATATTGTTGCAGCGGTGACAGCATGTATTGTATTGTATTGTGTAAGTTGATTTTATGCATTTGCATGCATAGAAAGACTCGTTGTCCTGTGATGTGATGAGTGTTGTATTGTTAAGTAGGATGGAGAGCAGGATTAAAGCAGGGAGCAGGTCACCTGCTGCCGTGCCGCTGGAGCAGGCTGAAAAATGAAAAAGGCAGACTGATACTGGGCTATGCTTCATGTACTTCATGCAGAC
The DNA here is from genome assembly GCA_036850595.1 of Rhyacichthys aspro. Classification (NCBI taxonomy): domain Eukaryota; kingdom Metazoa; phylum Chordata; class Actinopteri; order Gobiiformes; family Rhyacichthyidae; genus Rhyacichthys; species Rhyacichthys aspro. Next base: position 12,424,631 of record CM072154.1, on the reverse strand, counting down.
TGTCACTGGACTGATTACATTTTTAGGCCATTTGGAAGTGAACTGTGAGTTTTGTGTGTGCTAAGAAACAGTTTAAGCTTATTTCTGTTCGGCTGTGCCTCCTGCTGGCCTCTGTTTATGTTCTTCTGATAGATGTTTGGGTGTCCCATTCAAGCTGCACAACTCTGAAACAGTAAACACAATCCTACCCAGTAGAATTATAAGGAATAACACAAGAATAAATGTTTTCTCTGCAACACATCATTCTCAAAACTTCAGGCCACAGTTGTGTCTTTTGTTTGTTTGTTTTTTTTTTGTCTGTAGATGAAGTAATTCCACAAAGGTTTTTTGTTTTTTTTTTCAAAAGTGGCATGTTGGTAATTTCTTGAGTTTACTAATTGCTGATTATTAAAAAGTAACTCATGTATTGATCGTTAGAGCCTTTATTCTGTCAGTTATTGATAATGTCTCTGTATTTATTTTAAGCTGTTTGGTAGGATTTGTGTGGCACAGTACATTTTAGCATGTTGTGCTGAATAGCCTGTATTAGTGCTGTTTGCCTGCCCTGCCTAGGTCAGAGCAATGCTTACATAATGCCATTTTGATATCCAGGGATTAGGCCAAGGTCCTCTCCACAGACTGCCCGGCTGCCTCACTGGCTGCTGCTATGATGTCTGCTTATTTTATGAGAAAAATACAAGAGATCTCGTTTTGATCTCCAGTACTGAATTTTGCACTTTCTTTTAAATGTATTATTGACAATCTCTAGTGTGTGATTACAATGGTTTTCATCGAAAGTAATCTACAGTATGTTCCACTTTATTCTAATAAGTGATGAGTTTATTTTATGTGTATCTTTGTTAAGCATGGCACAGGTAGCAGGTAAGCAGTGCTCCTAAACAGGTGGAGTGCTGCTGCGTAAACATCTGGCCTTACTGTGTACTCTGTAAACTCACTAGCCCTTGCCCTCTTGAGAAAAGCAAGCAATTAGTTTGAGTCTGTCAGTAAAAATACATGTACACTTTGTATAAACCTCAACACTGAAACTGTGACAGCAGTTTGTCACACTGAAAATAAAGTCCGCTCAAAAGTCTGGATTGTGGACACCGTCTGTGTGAGGCTGCAGGTTTCACTTTTGTCTGTCTGTCTGTTTTTTGCTTGAACAGTGAGAGTAATGTAAACAGCCGAGCGCTCCGAGCCATCTGCCTAATGTCACCTGTGTCTGTCCAGCTCTCCTCTCTCTCACTCACACTCTTCTTCCTCCTGTCAGGCTCACATTGTTTTTCCCGTCTTGTCTTGCTTCCAACCACTCATTTCCTTCCTACACTCAACATCTGTCAGTCCTCGGTCTTATCTATTGTTGTCTATTATGCATGTTTTTCTATTTCTGTCACTCCTTTTTTGCATTTAAAACTTCACTCACTTTTTTGTTACATTATCATTCATCAAAAATTGCAGTTATCTGACATTGACTCCTATGGGCAGGTGTTGAGAATCTGTTTTGTTCAGTAAACTTGTGATGTCCATATCATTAGAGCTGTTTTATACATATTTAAAGATTTTGCTTCCACTCTATTATTGCTTTTGTGTATACTATGGACTCATTGACCCATGGTGCATTTCCCTCTCTACCCAGGAGATGTCAGTATACGATGCAGTTTCTGTAAATGCTGGACTCAATGACAGAGATATGGATAGTCCAGATAGCGCTCTGACATAAAACATACACATTTTCCTGTGCGCTACCCCTGTGCCTCTCCTTTTAAAGCACACTTAACTTTTATTAGTCTTTCGGATGCGGTCTCAGGAGTAGCATCTTCACGATACTGTAAACAAGAGCAGCTGTTTTATATGACAAGTCAGAAAATATTCCCACGATGTGCTTCAGGACTTTTTTGGGAGACAAAAGGTCATGACATGTAACACTAAAATCACTACTTAGACTCACACTTAGAAGGTCAGATAAAGGTTGTGGATTGTGACAACTGACAAAACAAGACTATTTCCTGTTAGAGGAAGGGTGTTCTTTGTGTGTTTGTTTATGCAAAAATTTACTCTCTGGAAAAATGATTGCATGCTGCATGTTAAATTCATCATAAATATTGGAAATGTTTGGATGACCATGCTTTTACTATAGTGTTATTTCCTACAAATGCAGCTGTGAATATCTTTGGCATTCTTTCCCATTCATGTGTCATTCAGCACGTACAGGATGTCTTAATTCTCATGAGAGGGATGAATAGCAGAAATGTTTGCACAACAATGACTTTCACATCACCAGTATAACAAAGCCTGGAATTTATGTTGGATCTATATCCGTTTAGTTTTTATTTCAGAATATTTCACTAGTCACTAATCTTGTGAAATTGGCCATTTACCTCGCTAGAATATTTAGGATGACGTTTGTTAACTTAGATCATTCTCAAATTATACACTTTTCTTCTATCTTTCAATGCAACATATTTGGTCTCTGCCCTTTGTACATTACTGTGTCTTTTTCTCTGTAGGTGAGCGCTAATGTCCTGATCTTCCTCTGCACTAACATTATTGGGATCTGCACACACTACCCTGCAGAGGTCTCCCAAAGACAGGCCTTTCAGGAGACCAGAGGATACATCCAGGCCCGGCTACATCTGCAGAGAGAAAATCAACAGCAGGTAGGCTAGCTCAACCCAACGTACATTTCCTCACTCATACAGGCTACTTTATATGAACCATTCTGATCTTTTAATAATAAAACGTTGTACACATAAGTATAGATTCATCTCTTCATCTCTCAAAAACAGAAAATAAATCCTCAGTGGCTCAGACCATGTAAGAACCCTATTTCTGTATGGACGTCCTCTTTTGTCTTTTTCCTGTCTGTTCGCTGTGTTCTCTCTTTTAAATCCTTGCAAAAGCCAAATATAGAAATTTTAAAAAAGAATAATTGATCCAAACTGTAATGTTAAATCTAGGCCAATGTTCCTTTTTGACCAACTCTTGACATATTAGAGACAGACACTGATATGATGAATGACACAATCTGCATTTTGTTTCTTTTTTGTGGATGTGTTTTCCAGGAACGTCTGTTGCTTTCAGTGTTGCCTAGGCATGTTGCCATGGAGATGAAGGCTGACATCAATGCCAAGAAGGAAGACATGATGTTCCATAAGATCTATATCCAGAAACATGACAATGTCAGGTCAGGCTCCTATCTGCAAATTGGGATCCCACAAACAAAGTCTTTGTTGTTTTCCCAATAGTGCATCACTACATTTCAGGAAGTTACATAATAATAATCACACGGTTAAATGTTGATATCTATTTCTCGTGTCTTTTTCATCTTTGATCTGAAAATTAATTGCATACAACTGTCAAAATTCTTCCTGAGAGCGATTCACATGCATTTGTGCACACAGACGAGCAGGCTCATGGTAGAGTCAGTAGAGAGTAGAGTGGTTTGGCAGAGTGGAGGCTAATTAACACTAGTGAGGGAATACTTAATCACCAACTGCCAAGATAAGATAATCCCCAAAGATGGAAAGCTTCAGCACACATTCAATTACAGAACTAAGCAAACACACTGCACACAAGCCCTCTCTCCCACATACACCACACTGGCACATATCTTTGCATGTACTCAAGGTCAAACGCTGTGCCTCTCAAGGTCAGTAGCCCTGAAAGCACCACAGTACTAACACACTGCAGCTGTGTAGATCTTTTGTTTTATTACTCCATCTTTTTAATTGTCAGTGATTGATTGAGCTCCTCTGTCTCCCTGTCCTCCACTTGTGTTTGGCCCTCAGTATTCTGTTTGCAGACATTGAGGGCTTTACCAGCCTGGCCTCTCAGTGCACAGCTCAGGAGTTGGTCATGACACTTAATGAACTCTTTGCCCGTTTTGACAAGCTGGCATCAGTAAGTAACATCAGATATAGCTACAACGTCACCGAACAATGCTTCGAGGTCATTCTTATCGTATGTCCTCTCTTCTTCTTTAGGAGAACCACTGTCTTCGTATTAAAATTTTAGGTGATTGTTACTATTGTGTGTCTGGGCTGCCTGAGCCCAGGGCTGATCACGCTCACTGCTGCGTGGAGATGGGTGTCGACATGATAGAGGCCATTTCGTGAGTGCTGTCTGTTGTTTTGCAAGTGTTTAATAGCATTTTGTGGCATATGAAGATAATGTTCTGTTTTTGTGTGTGTTTATAGGCTTGTACGAGAGGTGACAGGGGTTAATGTTAACATGCGTGTAGGCATTCACAGTGGACGTGTGCACTGCGGTGTCCTAGGGCTCAGGAAATGGCAGTTTGACGTGTGGTCCAATGATGTCACACTGGCCAATCACATGGAAGCAGGAGGCAAAGCAGGGTAAAGTGTTGCATGAACCATAAATTAAAAAAAAAACATACTTTAAAGGTATAGTTACAATATATTTTTACAATTTATTTACTTTTGTTATTTTATTCTTAATGCCTCCAGGAGGATCCATATCACTAAAGCGACTCTGCAGTATTTAAATGGGGACTATGAAGTGGAGCCTGGTTTTGGCGGTGAGAGGAACGCATATTTGAAAGAGAACAGTATTGAAACATTTCTGGTCCTTGGCTGCAGCCAGAAACGGGTCAGTGCATCAACACATACAGTTTTTTCAGGACACATTGCACCAGTGGACAGTTATTCATGCCCTCATGTTTCTTTTTCTGAGCAGAAGGAGGAGAAGGCGATGATGGCTAAGATGCAGCGGACAAGAGCCAACTCAAATGAGGGACTGATGCCACGCTGGGTCCCTGACCGAACTTTCTCTAGGACCAAAGACTCAAAAGTCTTCAGGCAAATGGTGAGAGTCATACAAGAGTCATGTTTCCTGTGGCACTGTTTAAAGAGCCCTTATTACATATGTTCATCCTTTTCTACAGGGAATTGATGAGACCTCCAGTAAAGACAAGTGAGTATGGCCCACACACACCACTCTTTATTGTTTCTAATGTTGCAGTGATGTTGTAATCCTTTTGCTGTTCTTGTAGCCGTGGCGTTCAGGAAGCCATGAACCCAGAGGATGAGGTGGATGAATTTCTGGGACGAGCTATTGATGCTCGCAGTATTGACCAGCTGAGAAAAGATCATGTTAAGAAGTTTCTACTCACCTTCCAGACCTCTTCTTTAGAGAAAAAGGTTTATATACTTGTATATTCTGTATATAAGTCTAATTAAAATGCTTTTTTTTCATGTTAACCACACTCATTTTCTTTTTGCAGTATTCCAAGAAGGTGGACGATCGCTTTGGAGGCTATGTTGCCTGTACTTTACTAGTATTCTGCTTCATATCTTTTATACAGATAGTCATCTTTCCACAGTATGTACAATACAATAATAAGTCTACCATCTGATCGTTTTGAATATGTATAATCATTTTCTGTATACCTCTTTGCAGCACCCCAGTTATGCTGGGCATTTACATCAGTATCTTCATTATACTCGCCAACATCCTTTTTATCTGTGCCATATATTCTTGCATTAAGGTAGTGAAATTTTAAATAGTTCATGTGATCCAAGCCTTTGCTCTCTGTGTTTGCCTAATATTTTCTGATCTTGTCCAGCTCTTTCCAGCTGCAATGCAGACTGTTTCAAAAAAGATTGTCCAGTCTCGCACTAACAGCACCTTGGTTGGAGTATTTACCATTCTCCTTGTCTTTATCTCTGCCTTTGTCAATATGGTAAAGTGCAACTACAGAAAAACAGCATATGTAACAAACAAATTAGCTGTTGCTAAAGCCATGGTTTCTTTGCAGTTTGCCTGTGACACCAAAAGCTTGACGGAGTGTGTCGCAGAGAGGCTCAACTATTCGGCCTCTATGGTTACACCATGTTTGATCCGCAGCTTGAATGTGTCTATTGAAGGGGGTCTAGAGATCTGTCCCGACCAAGGCCCCTCCTGTCCTTTTCCTGAGGTGAGATTATCTTTTGACTCACATTTTGGGTTGTTTTTTCATGTTTCCTATTTGTGACAGCGCTCTCTCCTCTGTTTGTGTCAGTATTTTAGCTACAGTGTGCTGCTGACGCTGCTGGCCTGCTCTGTGTTCCTGCAGATCAGCAGCATTGGGAAGCTGGCCCTCATGCTGCTCATCCAGCTTACCTTCTTGCTGCTGGTGGAGTGGCCACAAGTAGCACTGTTTGACAATGCAGACCTCTTTGTCACCTCCAATGCCATGTAAGTAGTACTGCCAGCTCACATGCAATACTGTATGTACCTTTATTTAATGATCAGGCTTAGACTTGTACTGTAGGTTTACTAATGTGGTCTTTGATCTTTTGCAGTGATTTAAATGAAACTACTGCTCAGTGGTAAGAAAAAAGAAATCTGATTTTACTTTTTTTTTTTTTTTTTTTACATGTATACATGGAAATGATCTTAGATCTGTCCATTATTTATTCTGTATTTTCTCAAATGTAGGTCCAGTTTCAATGAAACTACAAACCAGTGGTAAGTTGTTTTATTTTGTGTATTTTGTCTTGTCAAATCTTTTTAATTATTTGTCAAATCTGACCCAGCCTGAATAATTTTGCAGCCCATATGTTGTGACCAAAGTGTCTCTGAGGGTCATGACTCCAGTGATCCTCACTGTTTTTGTCCTGGCACTGTACCTGCACGCACAGCAGGTTGAATCCACTGCAAGGCTCGACTTCCTGTGGAAACTACAGGTATCCTTTAGTGTGCACTAGAGGGCGCCATCTCGCCAAGTTTTTTTAGACCTGTCTCATTGTAGTTTAATGACACAAGTGATGTAGAGCTTGGTGATTATGATCATTATCACATATGATGATTCTTGATTTTGATTAACTGCCTAATTTAAAAGAAATGTTTTTTTTTGTGTGAAATCTGTAGGCTACAGAAGAGAAAGAGGAAATGGAGGAGCTTCAAGCCTACAATCGTCGTCTCCTCCATAATATTTTGCCTAAAGATGTAGCCGCTCACTTTTTAGCACGTGAACGGCGTAATGATGAGCTGTACTACCAGTCCTGTGAGTGTGTGGCCGTAATGTTTGCCTCCATTAGTAATTTCTCAGAGTTCTACGTGGAGCTTGAGGCCAATAACGAGGGAGTGGAGTGTCTGCGGCTACTCAATGAAATTATTGCTGACTTTGATGAGGTATCCTGAAGTTGTATTTGTTTGCAATTGATCTATAACCCATTTTGTAAATTGCACCACATCAAATCAATACTTGTTATTACATTGTCAGATTATCAGTGAAGAGAAGTACAGGCAGCTAGAAAAGATCAAGACCATTGGTTCTACCTACATGGCAGCCTCGGGTCTCAATGACTCCACATACGACAAAGAAGGCCGCACTCATATTACTGCACTGGCTGATTATGCCATGAGGCTGAGGGAACAGATGAAATACATTAATGAGCATTCCTTCAACAACTTCCAAATGAAGATAGGTAAGTAAATGGCATTACAGCTCCAGGATCAAAACATTTACTTTTATAAATTGTCCTTGTCCAAAGTAGTGAGTGTAATAAATATTCTCTTTTTTTCTCTTTTATTCTGTCTTTCAAGGTCTAAATATTGGACCTGTGGTAGCTGGTGTCATTGGGGCACGAAAACCTCAGTATGACATTTGGGGAAACACAGTGAATGTGGCCAGTCGTATGGACAGCACAGGAGTACCTGACCGCATACAGGTACAGTATATTACATAGGGCTCCCTGACCTTAGCCCCCACCAGTTATTGAAATATGTAACTCTGCTTGTTTGAAAAGTGTTTACAATGCTGCCCACCAAACAGTGAGCACAATGTTTCTTTTTGCTCTCAGGTGACTACAGACCTCTGCCACGTGCTTGCAAATAAAGGGTATGTGCTGGAGTGCCGTGGGGTTGTTAAGGTCAAAGGTAAAGGGGAAATGACCACCTACTTCCTGAATGATGGACCACCCAATAGTTAGCAGCCGTGGCCACAGCAGTCACTGGGTAAAATCTTTGCCGCAAGGACCCAGCTCCACTGAGGAAGGACTCAGTCTGAGCAAATGGCTACACACTAAAGGGCCATCACTTGAATCCTAAGCAAAGAGGACAGACAAACTTTAAAGTCTTCAAAAGGAAAGTGTTCTTGATGAGAAGAAAATGTTCTCAGCCATTTTGGCCCACATACATGTTGAAGGACAAGTGTTTTTCTCATGTCTAGCCTCTCTCTCAGGCTTCTTGAAAGATGCAAAGTCTGTTTATTTAAAAACAACGCCTTTTAGCCTGTGTCAAAAGAAGAATTAAGCTGTACATAAGGCTACTTTTTATTTCACTTTGTTATTTTTCTGATAATTTTTATTTCACATGAATTATGAAGAGGTACTTATTTAATTTCTCACTTTATTTATTTTGATCTTAATGTTTTGTGCAAAAGGTCCTTTATTAAAAGTGTGAATACATACCTGCACAAATATCCAGTTGATTACACTATTTAAGTGTGTAAGTACATGCATATTTGTGTGTGTATGAGTATATGTAAAAACTGAGGAGGAATTTAATGACCAAAGACTAAAGAATTTACTAAAAGCAAGGAAAGACATGCTTGATATGTTCTCATTTAAGTCAGCAATGATTATGACTGGTTTTGTAGGCAGCAGACTCAGTATTTTGCCCAACCAAAAGCTGCCAGCGAAAGTGGCTTCTTGTTCTTGTGAAATATATTAACTTAATTTGTCTGTCAATCAGGCAACATAGAGCTGATCACAAATTGTAGACTAAAATGTAATATTGCCCTCCACTAAAGGTAACTAAGGATAGAACAGTGATATTTATATCTCCATTTTCAGGGGAATAGTTACAATTTGGATCCTCATCATCGCATTTCATGTCAGATTGGTTCCTTAGAGCTTGAGCAGCTGAAACTGGTTTTAGCTGTAAAAGTACACTGACTGCTTATTCTGGTGCAAAATTATGAACAATGGATCCACAAATAAATCCCCAAATATCAGTGAGAACACCTTTGACAAAAAACACAGTGGTACACACAGTCATAGTCTTCTATGAAGAAGAATTAGACAAAGTGAAGACAAATAATGATTTAGACTAAATACTGTGCTTTGTAATCTTGAAGGGGCATAACTATTTTCACTGTGACGTTTTTATGATACAACAAAACTGCTTTCTTGCCAAACATAGCCGCTTCGAAGCATGTCCGATTGTGATTACTTGTTTTCATTTTTTGTTTAACATAGAGTATTTTGTATCACCACCGTACCCTTCATTTGTATATTATTAATGTTGTTATGATTCTTATTATTCTGATTCATTTTTATGCTTATTGTAATGATTCCATTCCAATGAAAAGGATCAAAAACCAGCACGATTTCTTGTAACATGCCAGTTGTAAGGCTCAAGCTCACTGGTACCAACTGATCAACTGCAGCCAATAAATTCTGCTGTTAATTCCTAATGCACAATACAGTATTTCAGCTGGCAATAGGTGTGATGATGTACAATAATACTCATAAGTTGCCTTGGCTGGAAAACCGAAGCGGTGTATGCTCAAATTAGCAGTAAACACAGGCATATACAGATGATTCACTGTGCTTTTTTATTTCATGTTATATTTTACTCTACTGCAGTATTCTTAATCTCAGAATTTGAGGTGACTTATTAAACATAAAACTTCAGTTGTTCAAACAACAGTACATTTATTGATATAACACTACCCCAGTAGTAGTCATATGTGTAGTACACAATACTAATTGTATTTCTTTTGCCCCACTCAGTCTTTCAGCATATAATGTAAGCACTAATTGCTGAGTTTGATTGCCTTATGTTTTCATATAACAAATCATATAACACTAAACAGGAACTGTGCCTGCTTGTACTGTCAAGACTGCTAATGATTACATTAACAGAAAGGGATAAGGGCTTGTCTAAAGAAATTTTTGTTCTCAATAATTGTGGTATTATCTCTTATATTGCTCTTTGATGGAGAGCCAACCCAGACCCAGAGAACCAACGGCAACCAACAGTTGATCATGTTTGTACTAAAGCAAACTCACACAGTCTTGTGCGATTGGTCCCTTCTGTGCAATGATATTTGGCCTTGGAGAAAACGGGAGCACCAAAAGACAGGAGCGAAAGTTCTATAGAGAACACCAACAAACAATTGTGACTAATGAAGAGTGATTCTTATAAGCAAAGATTTTATAGGATGGACATGAGTTTATAAAATGTGCATTGTATGTATTCTATTTCTATTGGCTGTCCATACACTTGTGTTGATTGTTAACTTTTGGGATGTTTTAGGGGAAAAGGAGACAGGAAAAGGTTTCCTCATACTACTGAAACAGTGTTTTGCTCAGGCCTGATGAATCCTTCTGTATTTGTTTTGTTTTATTTGTATTTTTCCTGAGTTGAAGGAGTGGAAAGGGGGGTGTTTTGCAAAAATAAAGGAAGGAAGAGGGGAGGACTATGACAGAGAAAATAACATTTCCCCTTGAAGAAAAAAATAATAAAAAAATCAACAGTTCTACAGTGTGTTTACATAATTACTCATTTTCTTTAAAAAATGTAATATAGAAACACAGAATAAATCTTAAAATTGCATAACTACTGTATTTCCCCAGTAAAGGCAGTAAATAATTCAGATTAATATCATTTGTATAGATATATATATAGATATAGATGGAGTTTCAGACCCTCAAACTAATGTTTATTACTTAGTCATGACTCCATAGTGGTTTTGGTAAGACAATGCTCAGATGATGCGGTCAGTTTAATGTCACATTCACAGCTCCAAGTGGGAATGTACAAGAAAAAGTCATAAATCAGCAGATACCATCAAAACAGGCTGAACTCTGGGTCTGCCTTGGTCATTTCTGTAACAAACCTGTAACATTAAAGTAGAGAGGAGATTGCTCTTAGACTCACACATAAGTGGATAATAAATATGCATACAGTTTAACTTTTAGGCAAATGACCTACTTGGTCATTTCACTGTTCTTCAAAGGAAAGCGTTTCACTTGTCTCCATGGTTCAGTAGTCTGGGAAGGTAGCCACCCATACTGCTGGTTGTCAGTCAGAGGCATCAAATACAACTCGTTTGGAGCTAAAGACAACAACACAATTTTTTCATTTGCACAATTATTCTTTTATGAGTTAAACAAATGTGTATGATGTTCACTCACATCTGGGAGTTTGAATCCGTCTGGTCATCTCTCTGTATCGCTCATGACTTCCTTGGTGGATTTCGCAGCTGTAGGGATGAGGTTTTGGGTGAATGCTGCATTCTTCTGTGCTTCTGAGGGACCCTTGCTGTTCTTCCAGAGTCAAAGAATGAGCTTTTCTGGATTGTATCCCTGGGTAAGTATATCAAAAGGATTAATATTACATAGGCAAATCTTTAAATCCATAATTAATTTAATTATGGCAATTAATACATTGGGATATCATGAAGTTAATTCAGACTAAAATGCAGCAAATCATATTTTAACATCACACCATTAAAAAGTTTTGTAACTGTTATGACATGTTAAATTAAGTTATCAGGACATTTAAGGGTTAGTTATCCTATATGGGTTCTACGGTTGAAATTAAGCTAACCCTGTTGATTAATGCTAAGTAGGTTAGTTGCTAGCAGTAGCTATAGCGCTCAACCTCTTACCCCCAAAACGAGATGGTCCACTTGGATTATTGATCATTTTATCCCCAATGGGATTTTGATAGCCCAGGTGTGTTAACCCAAAGAAAGCCATTTGAAGCTTTTCCCCTAATGTTCAAGATCTGGCAAAACAAATGGTGCGCGTTTGAACTCTCAACTTAGAGTTTAGTTTGGGCGTCACCTTGGCAACAGGCGCCGCCCACACAAAAAACCACAAAAACCACAAAACAACAAACTAAACTAAAGTAAAACAATTCCAGCTGTTTTTAATAACTGAGATTCATTTTCATTAGGCATTTTCATTATTGAATCAAAGACTTTCCTTTACATCCGAATCAAAGTTTCCATGACACCTCCAGTGTCCTAGTCACTTCCCATTCTCTCTGCAGAAATATCTATTTGTTTTGATGCACGTAGCTCTAACGTGTAGGTGTCCTGGATCAGTGCTGCCATTGATTTGTGTGTGCATCTGCTTCTCAGAGAAGTCAGTTTTAATCCATCATTGTCTTTTGAAAAGGGATTGGTGTAACATGCCATTGTCAAAGCAACTTAAGCAATAGTTATTGCAAAGCTCAGTTTCACAAACTTTTTTTTCCTTCCTTTTCCTCATTCTTGCTTTTTACTTTTGTCTGTGAAATCCATCTTAGGTTATATGAAGGTTTCACATTTTTATAAAAGAAAAATAAAATAACTGTGTGTGTGCATTACAAAAGACACTATATAATGAAATCAGTTTAACTTATTCACTCCAGGTGAAGCTGCTAGTGGATTATTTTTTTTAACCATTTTGTAAACACTGCTTCCACAATTGGTCACTGCCACTAGTAAGAAAATCTAAATGAGGGTATTGGCTTATACAAAGTATTATGCCCAACTTAATTACTACCATTCTATGGAACAAGTGAGGCTGTGTGCATTTAAAAATCTGAAGACAAATAATGAATTCAGCTTGTTACAGGTGCTAGCAGATATTACCATTGAAAGGGATTCCTCAGGCGGCTGGAGGACCACCACAAAGGCATACTATACAAAGGAATAAGGTAGGAACAGAAACTATATAAACTCAAAGTAACTATATAATGTGTAATTATAAAAGAATCAGTATAGGTGAAACAGTTTCTTACTGGTCTCTTTGTTCTTTAACAAGACACTGATATAAGAAATATGCTGATTCTATCTACATACATGTAGAATTTAAACAGTCCTCATGTTAAACAAATGAAACACATTTCAACAGAATGCAGGACTCTTGAGCAATTATAGAGCAAACACTGCTCTGGAGTCTAAAACTGGACCAACAAGGTATGACACTGCACTTCTGTCTGTAAGGAAGAACAAATTTTGACATCACCAAACTAGCAATTTAAAGTATCTATATTTCACATGACAACAGTAAAGCCAAACTAAACAATGCACAACATGAATAAGATATACAAATCAATTCAACAAAGGCATTGACAGGGATAAAACAAGAAAACTATACTTTATCAGGCTGTACATGTCTTTGTTCATCATAGTTTGCACTGAGGCCCACTGTAATCGCCATACGCCACTGCAATACACAGTTTACTACAGATAGGATGATCTTGCGCCGCATGCGTAGTGGGCGGGGCCGTTTACGATGAAGCCGCGCCCACTCACCGAGCAGGTTACGTCACGGGAGTCAACAGTGATGGGAACTCGAGCGAGCGCTGGTGAGTTTCTGCAAACCAATAAAACCTCTCAATTCTGTCTACAATAGGGAAGTAGGCTGGACCCTCAAATGCACCGCACATTTATACATCCATGGCATCAGCAGCCTTGACTGTACTCGCCTTGTTTGTATAAGGTCTCTTTCATATCCTCGATGCGTTTTTTTACCAGGTTATCTTTTTGCTAAAGGAAAAGTGAGTAGAGTAAATGGTTGTTTTAGCTTGTAGCTAGTAGGAAGCTAGGTACCGGGGTTAGCTGACAGTTCAAATGTGCATCTATCGCTTGTCAAGTCATGTTGTCATAATGACCGTGTGCGAAGCAAGTTTAATGACTGCTCTGTCTTAACTAAATCCCTTTTAACTATAAACTAAAGAGGCTTTGGAGCTCAGCTTTAGCTAAACTCTTCTTCGATAAACGTTAGTAAACTTGTATGTTTATTTTACGTCAGCGCACACTGCAATGTTGTGTCATGTAGCTAGTTTAAATGCGTCTAGCTTTATTATTCTGGTGTGCTGCCGCAAGGATTAGCGTTAGCCCTCTAAATACGGGATTGAACTAATATCATTATAGATTCTGCGTTAGGCTGACTATTTCTGGGTGTTGTGGTGGCGGCAGACCTACTGCAAGTAGTTCAAGTGTGTAGGATTATATAATTAATTCAATGAGAGTTGACATTCATGTGCTTTTCCTAATATTTACACTAACTAAAATCTACTCAAGATCGAGAAGTCAGTACTTGTTACTTCCTGGTAGGGCAACACAACAGTAACTCACTAGGAAATTTAGTGAAATTCAAACCATCCTTACTTTTAGACAAAGTCTCTTCCATTGCATGTTTAGATATTCAAGAGCTATCACAAATAACACGCTATTTTACTCTAGTGCTTTTAGTAATTAATTAAATTAACTATCATCATACCTGTGTCTATATATCTTTAAACAACACTAAAAGAACACTGTTCATTTGTGCCTTTTTTCTTTTAGAGAAAATGAGTAACATCCCCCTTTCTCGCTCTGAGGTGTTTGGGGAGCTGAGAAAAGAGCTGTATGATGATAAGGAATTCCATCAGTCTGATGCTCACATCTTCATCATCATGGGAGCATCGGTGAGTGCACAGAAATAGTTAAAAAATACGAATGCTCTCATTGCATGATTTAGTGGTTTTTAATTCTGTGTTGCCACCTTGGGGGAAAAACTGAATTGCTCCTTATCTGACTAGGGAAATGGTGAAACTGATTTTACTTCCTCTTCTGCAAACAAGTGCTGCTCTGTCGTTTGAAAAGGCAAGACAATGAGTTGTCTTTTCTTATGGTTTAGGTTATGTGACCAACCCGCAAATGTAAAAGTTACAGAGGCATCTATTCTTACCACTGACATTATGCGTCTGATTTTTATGGGAACCTTTATCAAATGTCAAGTGAAATGGAAAATTGTTGGAGGCTGTGTTCTTTGCCTTGGTAGATTAGATTGGTACTTTTTTTTAATTTTGCACTGTCATTGAGAGTAAGCATTTTCTTTTCAATAGAGGGCTTGGTGTGTACAGTTTATCACTGGTTGATCTTTTTGCATGGTTATCGGTTTCCCTGTAAAACAGTCATGTGTTAATCCAATTAAATCCCACATTTGTGCAATAGCATACTAGTAATGTCTCAGCCTAAGATATCTATCTTTGGATACAGCCACCTGTTTTTATTTCACAGTGGTTCACAATGGCTAATTGGATTAGACTATGCTTGCTTAACTATGCTAATTATGAGCAGCAAAAACACAGCTTGACCAGCTTTGAGAGGTTTGTGTGTGTGTGTTGTGTGTTAAAACGCATTTGGGTGTTTGAAGATATTTACCATTCATTTATCATTGCTCTTGGCAAACAGTTATCTATGTCATTCATTCATCATTTGTTCATTATTTGACCTGTATTTCAAAACTCTGTCGTGATTTTTATTATGTGTTTGCACTTCAGGGAGACTTGGCAAAGAAGAAAATATACCCAACTCTATGGTGAGAGAATCTTTTAATCCCAGAACATGTCAATGACTGCATGATGACAACTTGAGTTTTTATAATGAACTGTTGTTATTTGTCTTTCTTTACTTGACTTTCATCTAGGTGGCTGTTCCGAGATGGTCTGCTACCAGAGCAGACACATTTTGTGGGCTTTGCCCGCTCTCAGTTGACAGTTGATGCCATCAGAACAGCCTGTATGCCGTATTTAAAGGTAAAACCAGAACAACAAAATGCAGATGCTTCAGTTAAAGAGTATAGTTAAGGGGTACAAAATCAATGAATATTAACAAAGATGTCTTGATGTCTTGTATGTCTTGACTTGGCTCAGGTTTCAGGCTCAGAAGCTGAGAGGTTAGCAGCCTTTTTCAGCAGGAACACATACATTAGTGGGAAATACGCTGATGAGAGTTCCTTCTCTACGCTCAACACACACCTCTTGTCTCTCCCTGGTGGACATGAGGCTAATCGTCTGTTCTACTTGGCTTTGCCACCCACTGTATACCATGATGTTACTAGGAACATCAAACACCAGTGTATGAGCACTAAGTAAGTGCTTTACCCAGCTGTGGCTGTATTAGTTTTTGTTTGTTTTTTTTTTACTACATTTTGTGCAAAAATATATGTCTATATGTAGGTCTCTATAGAAATTTCTATCAGTCAAATTTTAACTTTCTTTTATTCAATTTTATTTCAATTGTCCAATTTCAGTACCACAAAATAAATATCAGATCAGTGAATTCTTTTTAGAATGTTACTAGCAGTAAAACCTTGCACAGAGGTCAAAGACTAGGACTAGTGAGGTGTTGTATAGTTAAAATACTATACAAAAGAACACAGCTTTTTAAACACAGCCTGCACTAAAAGTGACAAAATTCTCTATGTACCCACTTAAAACAATCCTCCATCCCACTAAAATTTATTTTTTGTGTGTCTGTGATAAAAGAGGCTGGAACAGGATAATTGTAGAAAAGCCATTTGGTCGTGACCTCCAGACCTCAGAGGAGCTCTCCAGTCACCTCTCATCGCTTTTTACTGAAGAACAGATCTATCGGATAGATCACTATTTGGGCAAGGAAATGGTGCAAAACCTCATGGTACTCAGGTGAGATAACACTAACATATTAAGCATGATCGAGATGGACCTATTTATAAAGTTAAAGCTTCATACAGTGTATAGAATTATTGCAGAGGTAGTCTACATCTAAACATAAGCCTCAAGGGCTTTTTAAAGTCCCTAGGACTTCATAGACCTACCAAATTTCACCTGGTTCATTAGCTAAGAAAAATGTTACTGCTTTCAAAAGAAACAAAAGACAAGAATATTGTTTATGGTAGTTGTCACAGACAGCTGTCTCCTTGCAGTGTGTGCTTGTGGGTTGAGCTATAATCATGTGATGCTGATTGCAGGTTTGGGAACCGCATCTTTGGCCCTATTTGGAACAGGGACAGTGTAGCCTGTGTTGTCCTCACCTTCAAAGAACCCTTTGGGACTCAAGGTCGAGGAGGCTACTTTGATGATTTTGGCATAATTCGGTGAGAATAAAAAAACATAATGCTTAGTATTGAGAAGCTTCTTCAACGTGTAACTTTTACTTTTGTTTTTAATTTTTTAATTTAGTAATTTACTAACAAACACAAAAATGCCTACATACTGTATATGTTTAAGATTGAAGACCTGACACTGTTTATGTTTTTTGTTTTAAACCCTTGTTGTCATGGTCAGTGATGTCATGCAGAACCATTTGCTCCAGATGCTTAGTCTGGTTGCCATGGAGAAGCCTGCTTCCACCAGCTCAGATGATGTCCGAGATGAAAAGGTACAGTTTGTGTCCTGGAAAAAGCTAAATGTGTTTTATTTTTTTGCAGATATAGCATTATCCATTTTCTTACCATGTGACTCTGTTGCAGGTTAAAGTACTGAAGTCAATTGCCCCGGTTTCAATGTCAGATGTGGTGCTTGGTCAATATGTGGGCGATCCTGATGGAGAGGGAGACGCAAAGCTGGGGTACCTTGATGACCCCACTGTACCTAAAGGATCAACTCAGGCTACTTTTGCTACAGCTGTGCTATATGTGCACAATGAACGATGGGATGGTAAATGCACTGAATTCTTGCTGCAGAATCAGTAAAACTTTATCTACTGCCTTTTTCTGAATCATCATATATTCTGTTAGGTGTTCCTTTTATTCTGCGATGTGGGAAAGCTCTGAATGAGAGAAAAGCAGAGGTGCGCCTACAATTCACAGATGTTCCAGGAGACATTTTTGATAATCAGTGTCGCAGGAATGAGCTGGTGGTACGTGTGCAGCCAAATGAGGCTGTCTATGCCAAGATGATGAGCAAAAAGCCTGGTGTTTACTTCAGCCCTGAGGAGACTGAACTTGACCTGACATACAAGAGCAGATACAAGGTGGGAATAAACTAAAAATTAAATCACACTGTGATTCA
Organism: Rhyacichthys aspro; assembly: GCA_036850595.1. NCBI lineage: Eukaryota > Metazoa > Chordata > Actinopteri > Gobiiformes > Rhyacichthyidae > Rhyacichthys > Rhyacichthys aspro. The sequence goes on along the minus strand of CM072154.1, from coordinate 12,406,883 downwards.
AATTGCATTTTGAATTTCTAATTAAATTAGATACTTCTTTATCTTTTAAGGATGTGAAGCTTCCAGATGCTTATGAACGCCTCATCCTTGATGTCTTCTGTGGAAGTCAGATGCACTTTGTGCGCAGGTCAGTCTTTTGTGTGAAATAAAGCTGGCTTCCACTGCTGCCCACATATTAGGTCTTACCACAAGATGGCACTGCATTTCTCCCATTTTTACCTCGTCAAAGTATAAAGTGTATAAATGTTTTTAATCCTGCAGTGATGAGTTAAGGGAAGCATGGAGGATCTTCACACCTCTTCTCCATCTGATTGAAAAAGAGAAACCAAGGCCTATTCCATACAAATACGGAAGGTATTCGCAGATGGAGCATATGAAATGCTGTTTTACCATGTTCTCTATAGGCCTCAGTCATTATAATTGTGCTTTTCTTTGTAGCCGTGGACCCACAGAAGCAGATGACTTGGCCAAAAGAGTTGGGTTTCGCTATGAAGGCACTTACAAATGGGTCAACCCTCACAAACTGTAATGAGATGAGGGAGGCTATTGGAATGTAGGATGTGTACAGCAATGTAAAAGAGCTGGATCATGTTCCTGTACTGAAGTGTCTTTGAAGAAGGAGGTGTTTCAACCGTGTGGATCCGTCACAGTAGCACTAGCTTTTATTTGTTTCAGACAGTATAAACTCATTATTACATTATAGCTTTGTTATTTTTATATCAGTCTTAAGAGCATTACAACAATAAGAGCACATGGACCAAATGAGAGGGAGCAAAACCACCAAACATTACAATATTTTGGTATTCAAATTTTTGTCTTAAGACTAAGGCTTAAGCCGCCATCATTTATGCCATATGTTTTACAATGTGGCTAGAACAAACAAAAAAGCTAAGTACAAAAAAACTGAACTACTACTTTACCAAAAATGGTAGGCACACACCACATAGAGGAGAAAGAACAAAAAAGCTTATTGTAATACCACTACGCTTCAATTGCATTCATTAACACGTAATGTTTATTTTATAAATTGCTTCACCTCCTTTGCCTGGGACCAAGGACATGTCAGTTGTTTAGACACAAAATCATTAATAATGTGTGTGTGGTTTTAAGGGGTAGGAAAAGTAGTTTCTTTTAAGCATACAAACTAGTCTTAAGTGTCCTTATGGACAAACAGCGCAGTCTTCTGAAGTAGCCTTCATCTTCATTCCATTGTTATTTGTTTACAATTTTTCAGGAATAATGAGCTTTTTCTTCCAGTTTCAGTTTTACAATGGCAACAGCAGCTACCACAAGTCAACAATTCATGTCTGTCTCTGTAATGACATACTGAATGCTGTCGTTAACCTGGACATTTGTGTAAAACAAACTGTATTTCCACATCTTGTAATAAACTAGCTTGGCTTTGTTTTCTTGTCAGAGGTTGTGAAAATCAAAATTGAATTGTAATTATATTATGGAACGGTAATAGCAGAACACGATAGGAACAAATCACTAGCATATACAGTATGTATGTATAACCCTCAAGTGTTTTATAAAAACTGCCCAGTCGTTACAAAAAATGACAAATGACAATATTACAATACTTGCTAATGTTGCAGCTTGTGTGTTACATTCATTAATACACTGTGGTTGTTTCACAAGCACACCACACTACTGTGCTGTAAACAAAGGATTGAAGCAATAATGCAGAATTAATTTATTCACAAATTACATACATTTGATAATGGACAACCAAAAGCGGTTCAGTCATAGTCAAAGTAAATTGCAACGGGGACGGCTATCCAGTTGTCAAGTCTTTGGTGAAAAAAACAAAAAGCATTATGGCCATCACTTAACCATGCACATTAAAAGGCACTTGCATTTTTTGTTGGTGTGCGTTTAGTAAACATACAGTACAAGACATGAAAATAATCAATTCACAGTGAACTTCAAAAGAGCACAAGACGATATAAGGAGGTATCATCTACAATTTAAAAACATCTTCAGGTTCACATGCATCCACTGAATGGCAACATAAATGTTAGATAGGAATAACTGACTCTTACATAGAAAGACAGTTAAGAGTATTGGTACTTTCATGAGCATTAAGCGTAATTATACAAATGTAAAGTTTTCTAGTGTGTTATTATGCCATGATAACTATATGTGAATCAGTGTCTCAGGCCACTTTGACAGATGCCATTATGCATTTTCTCTTGGCCTTAAATGAAAAGAAATATAAAAATGAGGCACAAAGAGCTATTTGAAAAAACCCCAAAACAAAACAGAAAAGAGCACTTTAAAAATTCTCTGAACATAAATGTTATAGAATGTCTTTGAGTGTGAACATGAATTACTTTAAAAATGGTTAAAACCTTTTTGTGGCATGAAAATATGTTCCACTGATGTCAATAGATTAAATGTTGCATTGTCTCTTCAGAAGGCATGTGGTGCAATTTACATGTGCTCTGGATGGTTCTGCAAACAGCTTATGAACTCTGTGACTGGGTGACCCTGATAGCAGATCTGATAAACAGCATTAAACAGAGGAAACCTGCAGAGAAGGAAATACAATTTTTATGTCATGTTAAAAGATTAGAAATGTAAAGTTCAGTTGTATTGGCTTTACTAGTCATGCCCTTCTTTGTTGTTTTACTTACTTGTCAATCAGGTTTTTGTGTTTCAGGATGAGATACACTTCAGCTGCTGTTGCTGGTCCTTGAAGCTTCTGACCGTTTAGCATTTCTTTCTCCAATTCTTCAATGGACTAAATAAACAATATCACTTGTTAGCATGCAATTTGTATTTTCTTTATGAGCATGTACAATTCTAGACCATACCTTCCCTGTCTTCACAAATGCTTCTGCCACCTTGCGGTTGCGGCCACCATAACATGTTGTGATGAGGTCGGCCACGCCACAACTCTCCAAGAAGGTTGCAGAAGACACAGGTCCAGCGGTGCAGAAAATACGGGCAAAAGCAATCATTTCCATCAAGCCCAACCTGATTACGGCTGCCTTTGTGTTGTCTCCAAAACCCAGACCATCACAGAAACCTGCTCCCACAGCCACAATGTTCTGCAAGGTTAGACAAAAACACAAAATACAACATTCTGACAGCTAAATAGCAATTGTGTTAGATAGTTTGGATGAGACATACAATACCTTTAAAGCTCCACAGATTTCCACTACGTCATATTCCTCTACAACTGTCACTCGGAAGTTTTTAGTCTGCATAAGCTCCTTGAGGAGTGCCCCATGGTTTTTATTCTTACATCCTGTAAAAAATATGTTTCCAGACACCATGATCATCTCTTTTCTGTACAGTGCATATTTAAATCCTTTAAGGCTAAAATCAATTCAGTTATATTTATAGTCGATAATCTTTTATATTAATATTGGGACAGTTCATGACAGGGTAACTCAAGGCGATTGACCAGGAAAAAAACAAAGCCTACTCAATACTTTTTTTTTAATCTTGTCAAAATTGGTAAATCTAAGAGTTGAAAAAGAAGACAATCTAGGCTGCCAGAAAACTACCCTAGAACACTAAAGTAGCTTGTTCTTGTAAAATAACAAAGGCCTGTTGTAATTACTGAACAATTCTTGTGTTCAAAGCAGAGGGTTGTTAATTACACTAACCAATAGTGGTCTCGCAAAACTTCTCATCTGCCACTTCATTGGCAATATTAGCACCCATGAGCACACTCATGGTGATACCGAGTCTCTCCTGAATCACATCAGAGATGAGTTTAAGTCCATCTGGTCCTTCATCAACACCCTGCAGAAGCACACAAGAGTGTCTAAGGATTAATCCAGATAACAAGTGCTTAAGGTTGTGTAGTCTGTCACTGGAAGAGTAAAACTCAATATTGCATCACTGAAGTACACATTCATCAAATGTAGACTTAAGAGAAGGCTGCACCTTAATAAGGGATATTCCCAGGGCTTCAGTCTTGATCTTGCCCTTCATGGTGTCACACACTTTCCCAATAAACTGGTGAGGAATCACAAAAATCAAAATGTCTGCATCTTTGGATGCTTCGACCAGGTCTGGGACAGCCAGCTGTAAGAGAAAATAAAGAAAGGGCTTTAATAAAATAGATAATGTAGATGCTGTAGTACAGGTTAATTAGAACAAATAGAGGCAAGACAATTTGACTCCAATGTCCTTACCACATTTGGTGGTAGTGTGTGTCCAGGGAGGTATTTCACATTTACATGGTCAGTGTTGATGATTTCAGTCAGTTTTCGCCCCTGGATCATCTCCTCAAACACCCACATTTTAACTGTGCTGTCAAATTTTGAATTCTGAGCAGCATTGGCGCCTACTATTTTGGCAATGGCCGAACCCCTGTAAAAATGTATGGCAACCAGTTACAATTGCAGAATTTAAACAAGCCAAATAAACTTTACTCAACATTTACATAACTTTAACAATCAGGTGCATGCTGATAAACTAACCCAAATGATTAGGGCACTAATTATTTACAACCAACGGTATTGTTTACTTTATTGATAAGGGCCATTGTTTACCATAATTACTAAAAGTGTGAGACATAGCTTGCAGCAAAACAGGTGAGAATCAGTAAGTAACAAAGTAACCTGTGTACTTATGTAGTATAGAAGAAAAGCAAGTTTACACACATAAAATGTTACACATAGATGTTTTAAATTGACTCTTCCTGTTTTATTGCTGTGGTATTATACAGTTAAAGAAGTAGAGATGATGGCCACATTAATGTATAATGAAGTAACTGGGTGAGTTACATGTTGTTGTGTTGGTTAGGTGGTCACATGTATTTATGTTTGCTGACACAGTAATGACTGCCGCAAACCTCTGGTGGGAGTTCAATCCGTACCGTGACCAAAGACAAAAGAGTAAAACTGTTAAACACTCTAATCCAAGTTGCGAGAGCTGGTAACGTGGTTAAAATGTTGTCCGTATATAGCTAAGAGTGTTTGTGTTTGCCTCTGTGATGCTAATTTGGTTAGCAACAATGCACTGTGTTGAATGGTAGCCACAGTACAACACAGAAACGATATTAGTATGTGACAAATCAGGTTTACTACATGTCTACAAACATTTACGCATGCATAATAACGCGCCAACTTGCCAGTTTCCAGAGCCCACGACGCAGACTTTCTTGGGAGCTGCCATTGTGAGGAGGTGCACCGCGGTGTGGGGTTCAGGAGCCGCTGTGGAGCTGCTGCAGAGCGGGTTATGCAACGCACTGAGCGAGCTGTCTGCTGCTCTTATGTGCTCTTATTGGCTTGTGAGAGGGGAGAACCTGTCCCGCCCACCACAGCCACAGCCAACTCTGGTCATTCATTCATGGCCAAGAGGTAAGTAGGGTTTAATGGGACAGAGGTCTCGGTGCAAAGTCTGCAGACTTGGCTTTCCTGTGCTCAAAGTCTGCACACGGGGCGCCTTACTGCAGACGTCACTAATCAGCTGAAATACAGTTTTGGAATACATTTTTTTTTTTTTACCTTTGATGGCAGCTTTTGTTGACATTGTTTAAAGAAACTATACAATGCTATATTATTTAACCTTGACTAAATCCCACGCCAGACTTCCTTTTTAATATTAAAATGTACTCTACACAATGAGAGGTATTTACTGGGAAGTAAATAGGCCTACTTTAAATAAGAAGGGGCTTGTTGCAGCTTTAAGGGTTAGACAACAAAGAAAAAAGTGGGATGTGGGAGGAAGGGAAACTTCATTAGTTTTGTCTGAACACACAAACAAAATTCAGCTTACTTGACAAAAAGTGTGTCAGCAGACAAGGTTAAATGTTTTTTAATGGGGTAATCTTAGTGTTAAATGTCTTATTTTTGTATTTGTTCTCAAAAGATTATTCCAGAGTATGTTATAGTGCTTAAGCTTAAATATAGAAAAGGGAGCTTGGAGGCATAAGTCATATGCAATGCACAGCGAGGCATAAAAACAGCCTGTCTGATGGCAATATGCTGTCGACAGCAGAAAGACACAAAGGCAGAATGAATAATACATACTTGGTTAGCGTTTATTAAAACAATTGCTTTAGGTTGTTGACATTTGTATATACCACAAAACTGCAATAACCATCTGTCATGTCTGAATGTAAATGCAGTGGTTTAGAGAAACATGAGCTCATGCAACAAACACAGAGAAAGCCCACATTGTTGCTTTAATTTTACAGAATACTTTCTTTAAAAGCTTTAAACAGATGTGACTGTAGACGTAAAACAAAAGAGCATTGTATTTGTATCATTTTTCAACTCTTCTTCAGATAAATGAACCAATTGTATCTGATTGACATCACACAAGTACAAAAAATGGACACAACAATCTTTTATCAAATTAATACATACAGTAAGTACAACATTAGACACGTCAGCCTAAGATTACTTTTCAAAGCCATTGCCATATTTACAGTAAATTACAATTGGTCATGATTGTGCTTAATTGTAACACTGCAGTTACACACAACAATTTCCAACAGCAGCAGAGAACAACACAAAGTGAAAAAGAGATGAGCATAAACAGACTCCTCAGTCACACACACATTCTGTTAAATACATGCTCACATTATAGGACCGTGATGTAGACTGATCACACTGCAGTCAGACATGCAGAGTTACTGCTTCTTGAAACCTAATGAAATTGCAGTGCTACATGCATAATGAGCCCTACACGACAAAACACATTCAGCATTTGATTCTGTTTCATTTTACTATGTTGCCAATGAAAGTTTTGAACAGTTTTACATAGTCAGTTTAGGTTATAACATAGATGTTTTAGCTTTCTGTGAAGTAATGATTGTCATTCAAGGCAAATTTGAAGGCAATTTCTATATAGCACCTAGATGCCTGCAAAAGAGCAATTGTTGTTTCTAATTAGTTTTGAGCTTTAGTATTTGTTTAATGTGAAAACTATATTTAGCTCCTATTAGCTCAAGTTATGAATAGTCTACATTCTGTTAATTTACCAATTCTTCTGTTCATAATGATTTAGTATGCTGTGTAACAGCAAAATGAGGTAGTATATTTACAAGAGATGCAGATCAAGAAAAGGGACACTGTGAGAATATGATGTATAATGGTAGTAAATTATAAGCAGAAAAACATTAGTCACTTCATTAAGTAAATAATATATAATATGTAACCGTAACATGCAAATGTACCTGTATTGGTAAAATTATATTTTTGTATAAATCAGACTTGGCATGTCACTCACAGCACAATTCAGTGTCTTAGGTCTTCTTGACCTGAGAAAAAAAGAGAGCTAATTTTCCTTTTCTAACACTGTCTCTCTGCAGATGGTCAGGAATTCTTTTTAACATCCTGATTGCTGCTGTCTTGCTCTCTTATTGTCCGTGCAGTTTATGTTTTATTTGGTAGAATGGTCCTGTTGGCCACAAACGAGAACCAGGCACAGTTTTTCCAGATAACAGACGCTCCAGACGTGGGCCCTTACTGCGTCAAAGTTCAAGACGTTCAAAGAACACACTGTCCAGCTGCTCCCAGGCCACAGCTGCAGAGGCCTAATGAAAGTTAGTCACGTGACACTTGACATCATCAAGGCTTAGGACTGTCCCCTGATCATTGTTGGTGTTGTGCTTGTGTTTCTTATCAGAGCATCGACACAGTTTGTACTTTAACACCTAAAGGGTTGAAAAAAATGAAGCCATGACCAACTTGCTTAACTTATGGAGAATGCTTCCTGTTTTTTTTTTCTCTTGTGAAATGTACAAAAACATTACCTCATACAGATAGTCAAACAGCTCCAGAATAGTGAGTATACTGGCCCCAATGAAAAGCCCCATCTGACCTCCAATATCACCTGAACAAAGACAATTGTAGTTGAGAAGTTTTGATTAAAATAACATAAATCCATTCAACATATTAAAAAAAAAAGAACAAATTGTACCTAGAAGTCCAGCCACTTCGTAAGCCTTTTTTTGCTCTATTGTCTCATAATTAAGTGCCTCAAAGAAGATGTCTAAGACAAGAATGTTATCCCTGTACAGATAAAGTTTCAAGTTAATTCTCATATTCAGGTTTTATTTACATGCATGTAAAGTAGAAAACGTCTCATTTTTATTTTCACTTACTTTATATACTGCTCAGACCTGTTGTATTTCTTTGCCAGATACTTGGCTGAGGCCTTGCTGGGTATCTTTACAAACGACAGTTCTTTGCTGTATCTCGTCATGTTGCATGGAGTCTCGCACACACAGAAGTCATTGTCTCGCTCCACCAGGAAGTCTGAGGGGAAGAAAACCAAGCGTGGCCTGACCTTTAGAACAGATCTCTGCTGCTGTGACCAACACGCCATGAGGGAGGCTGTAAACCTACATTACTTTAGGACATACAGTTTGTTTCTGACTTGTGGAAACCCAGTCATATGGATCCTAAAACATCTCTTTTCCTTAAAAAAAAACACCAAGTAACCCGCTAAGAAAATTATATTCAAGTTCATTGTGGCTCATTCTCACCGAGGGCAGGATCAGCACATTCTTTGTACAGCTCCGGGGTGCAGTAAGGTGCGTCGCCTGCAGACAAAGCAAAATACACACAGCAGTGCATTTTTCTTTCCTTCCTTTTTGGAGTTCTGAATCATTTTTAGACCTTATAGTTACACAGATTTTCCTACCGGGCATGTGCACCATGCGGCAGTTACAGTTATCCACCAGGTAGCGTGTTTCACAATCAATTCGACAGGCCGTGATGCTGTAAGTCTCAAAGAAGTCCGAATCCATAGGGGTTACTTTACAGTCTCCCCATGGAGGAGGAAGATATATGAGCTGTTAGAGTTCAAACAGAAGACAATGAAAAAGATTAGTAATAGTGTTAGTAAATTATGCTTTTTATGCATTACTGTAACATTAGATACTGTGTAGTAGAAAGGGGTTTATGTGAATAAACTGCTGGTGTCATCATCTTTGTAGGTTGCAGGTGTTACATTAAGATTCAAAGCTAAAGCCAGAACATTGACTTAACTTAGAGGCTCGTAAAACAGCACGATAAAAAGACATAAAGCCACACTGCATACACTTAAACAATGGTTAGCCAGGCTCATTTGAACACAGATTTCTGATGCAGTTTATAACATAAGAGCTGCTCTAAAATGGCTGCCTGAAAGTGAAAGCACAATTGAGAAGTAAGTCCTTAGTGGTGGAACATTTTACTACCCTTTTGTGCTGCTCTTTTGTTGATCTGTGTAGGTGAAGTGAATGTATTCTTTGAGTTGTAAGTTCATTGTAGTCAAATGTGTTTCACAGTTACCCTCTGTTCCTGGCAGGAGACAAACGTTTGAAATCCAGGAGCCACTCCAAATCCCAGCTGGTCGATGAAGGACGGTTCATCCTGACTGTGTATCTGAACTTTGACCCCGGCCTCAAATGACGTCTCATCTAGAAAAAAAGATGCCACGAATTCGGTGAGCTATATCACAAACTGAACCATCACTCAAGCATTGACAAGCAGTTTTTAAACCATGGAAAATGTGGTGAATGATATGTCCTCTCACCAGTTTCTCCCCAGACCGGAAGGTATTCATCCTGCTGAATGTCCAGCATGAGCTCCAGTCCATTCCCCATGCCTCCCTTGGTGGTGATAAGAGGGGTACGTCCATCACCTCCGGCGTTAAAGGTGTAGCATTTCCCATACCGAGTAAACACCTGAAATGACAAATGATTTTAATTTCACACCTTCTACAAAACACTTCTTTCAGAGCCATTTGTCAGATTCATATTAACAGCGCTTATCCACTTGGGGTCAGTGTTCATCTCTCTATCAGTGAGTGTGTGAAGAATAGGAGCAAGAGTGACAGAAAGAAAAGAAACAGAGAGAGGGAAGGAGAAAAAAAAAAAAAGGATGGAGAGAGGTAGATGTTCCTGTGGGTTTGGGGGGGGTTATGCAATCAGCCCGGTGAGATGATGGAGACTGGCAGATGGGTGATTTAACATTCCCTCATATGCTCTTTATTGCACTTATAATAGACCAGATGTTGCCATGGAGACCAAGCAACCTGGCCAGGAAGAATGCGACCTTAATTTGAGAAGGGAGGCCAGTGCATGGATGTAAAAATGTCAGCCAAGAGTTCTGTGTAATCTAGACGGGAAGGTATCAATATCTTTTAGTCCTGTTAAAGTGAATGAGTCACATCAGGCATGCAAGGAATGAATGGGAGTGTGACGACAAAAGGGAATGGACTATAGCCACTTAAAGCAGTCAGTAATATTATACAGAGTGGCAATAACAGTGATTAGAAAGAACAAACCAACTACTTAATTGTTTGAGTACCGTAAGCGTTTTAGTGATGCCATTTTGGACTAATGTATTGAAGACATTGTTGCCACCTGAGAATCTGCAATACACACCTAATAATCTAGAAGAGTGGAAATATAAACAAAAGACATTTGGAGTGCCCCACCAATTTATTTATTTTTTTCTCTGTGCGTTTACCATCACATCATAATCACAGTCTGCTGCTAATGGCTAATATCACTACACGCTCACTTATCACATCCTCTTTAAACCACAATGGCAGAATCCCTCCTCTCTTGTCTTCACAAATGAAAGCATAAATGTGTCAGATTATACAGTGGCTGCACTAACTGTACATCCATGAATAAGTCATTGTTACATAAATGTTGAAGCCTAGGCCGTGACACATTCATGATGTTAACCAGCGCCTTGATAAAAACACACAGAGATGTAAGGTAACACTTGTTTTCCAACCTCTTTGGTGAAAGGTTGATGTGTTTTGACAGACGTGGCGAGAATAAAAAGCATGTATATGGTACTACTTGAGCACATGCATCCAGTGGTTTGTTCTGCTTGGAATGATGGATGAATAAATTATTTGCTGTATGTGTATAGATGTGGCATTGGGAAGCAAGACAAGAATGACTGATTGATTTATACATGCCAGACTCCTTGTAAAGGTATATATTTCCTTCTCTTTTCACAGGATTTAATGCATTACTTACTGAAGGGAACTCTTCTGAGCTGCGTGATCAATGAACCTGTCACTCACCCACAATTTTGCTGGTATTGAAAAGCACTCAACGGAGGGCTCAGCTGTAATTAATTGCTATGCACATAATTATTTCTCGGGTTTTTTAGAAAAACATTACTAAGCCACAAATTTGTGTGCTTTCACCATCCATTTCAAGAGGTCTTAATACAGAACCACGGCCTGTGAGTCGCAAAAGATGTCTGATCAGCCTAAGTTCAGTCCATTAGTGTTCGGATGTTTTATGCCACTGTTTTCAGAGACTTTAAAGCTGTCTCCATAAACTGCAAACACTCTCACTATTATTATGATTTACACTTGAACAGCAAGGACTTGGAAAAGGCTGTTTAAACACTGCAGCATGCACACCAGAGAGTGTACTGTTAAATATACAATGCCAATATAATGCATCCTGCTGTGAAGCCTGTCTAATTAGGATTGACGTCCTTTGAGGGATTTGGACAAAAAGTGAAATTTCACACAAGACTGGGCACGTTCACAGATGAATTAACACAGGAGAAAATAAGAAATTCAAACAATACAGTCTGGCTTTATGTGTCTGTCTTCATGAGTATTATAAGTTGCATTAACAAATATAGTTAATAAAGGCGTCATTGTTGGTCAACACTGAGACGCTGAGTCACTGCACTAATAGCCAGCGTCTTGTTGGACTGAGCTGCTCTAAAGACTAAATAAACTAAAGGCTGGGAATTGAAAGCCAGAGGCGTGTGTGTGTGTACAGACATGGAGTCATATCCCTAGTCTCTGTATGTCAAAAGAAATAACAGTACAAGTCAAAGTGGAAGCAAAGGGGAATAGGAGGAGGACCTGAAGCGATCCTCAGGGATTATGGGTAACAATAGACTTCATACACAATGCTTTGTTGTCTGACAAAACACAATCACCATAAAATCAAATAGAATAATATACTGTTGGGAAACTGCCAGCACTACAGGGTTAATCTGTTCTATTGGATGAAATGGGACAATTTGTGTTTGCAACTACTAAGAGTGCCATTGATCCTCAAAGCAAGCAAACCAGTCAAAATAGAAACGTCCCAAATACCCAAATATATGAATAACTGACTGCACTGCACCCAATGACTGGATAGTTATTACACTAGTAACTTCACATTTTTTTAATAATTCTATTATTGGCATATATATATATATATATATATATATATATATATATATATATATATATATATATATAGTGTGTCCCTCAAAATCTGTATGATTAGGATTGTCCTTGACAGTAACATGTTTCATTGTGTTGAACTATTACCGAGCATTACATCCAAAGGCTTACATCACTAGAGCTGAAACAAAACTAGGTCACAGATACATTGTTCAATTTTTAAAAAGGTACAGCAATTTCCTTAACCAGATGCCGTCCTGAAGCTTTAAAGTGCTTGTTAGGGTTGGACCAATTTTTCTAGTGAGAGATTCCAGGGTTTGTGAGACAATGAGCACACTTGTCGGGACATTAAAGTGATGTAACAATGAATGCAACTATTGTGTTTCTCCCAAATTGTTCATGAATAGCAAGAAATATTATCCACTAAATATTTGTTTTAAAACGTTATTTTTTCTGAAGGTCAGAGTCAGAATAATGAGGGTAAATTGATCATGCAAATAAAGACACTCTGGTGGAGTGTGTTGACAGAGGGACGGCACTTTGGGGCGTCACAGGCTGCAGGACACTGCTGTGCAATCATCACCTCTAATGGCTTTGGACAGCGAGTGCTCTCAAAGTTATTGACAAAGAAGGAGAAATGGGGACATAACTTTTTCACTGCTTCAAGAAAATCTATTTATTCTAAACAGATGGGTGCAAAATGAAGGGCATCAGTTAAACCAGCACTTCATTTTTACTGCTTTTATCATAAAGCATCCTCCACTGTGGCTAGCATTTAGGATTTCAGCCACCAGCTCCCACACAATAAAAATCCTTCCATCCTAGTTTTCTGTATCCGTCTTTTCCCCAATGTCTCCTGAACTATGATGTTATTTCCCCTGTGGACTCCTCTCCATCTCTTGCCGCACCTCCTCAGCAGCCCCCGCCCACTGCTGCTGCTTGGTTTGATGAATATTTCACAGGCCAGTAGAGACAGTCCCCCCACCCCACCCTCTCTCATCTTATTCCCAGACATGGCCCGGGCTCACAGTACCTATCACCTTCAGAGGCGATAGCATCATGGCTGTGTATGAGGCACCTCAGGAGACCGCAGCATTTCATATGATGAAAAATGGAGGTGTATATTCACTTAAGTTATATATGGTGTGTGTGCAGTGTTCCTGTCTAAAAGGGCTGACCTTTGCAGTTCAGCATAGCAGAGTATAAGGGTTAAAGCCGGTAGACATCAAAACAACAAGGGCACAAAGAGCTGCTAACACAAGGCTGTCTGCAGGATATAAATGTTGCCTATGCCGTGCATTTGTGTAATTGATTTTTATGTACAGGTTTTTAAAATGTCAGTCAACATCAGAAGTATATAGTCTGTAGCCTGTAAAGTGTTAGGAAGATGACGGAAGGAATGAAAAAAGTTATTGGACTTTCATAATATTAAATGATATTCTGCACTTTGACTGAGCCACTATTGAATTCTTCACCAAAGAATTTCACACGAGCCACTCAAATACACAAATGGCATTGCATGCTTATTGCTGTGGGCCTAATTTGTTACTGTGACTATTTCCTCTGCAACTATCTGTCATTATATTAAAGTTTTGCCATGGTAAGGAGTATTTTCTGTATGAAATGGTGATGACACTGAATCCTTGTCCAAGCTGTTGTTTCTTTCTGGATGATGTGCCATGTAAACCAAATGAATTAAGTCAAGAGAAGCCCACAAGAAAACAAAATAAAAGCTGATGAAGCTGAGGCAGCCCCGTGGGCCGCTATCCGTCTCTGAGGACAACTAATTGTTGCTTTAATGGCATCCCAGCACTCGGTGGTGGATGGACCTGCAGTGGCACTACACTCAAAGAGAAATAACACCTGGAGGGAAGTTTCCCTGCAATACCTCCTACCTGTGTGTGCTACTCAACAAAACAAGAAGAGAAATCTTGGGAGAAAATGCTACTTTTTAATTCAGCCAGTCTTCAGGCGTCTTGGTAAATAATGGAAATGGCTCTTGGTTGAAGAAATAAATTGTGGGCTTGTAAATTTGCATCGATTCAGAGCTGGTCAATTTTCTATCTTAAGTGAGCAGGAGAGAGCTACTTGGGAGACTACTCACTTTTCATTTCTTTGACGTATAAGTACATAGCCATCTTCAAAGTGCTGCATATAACAAACATTACAACTTTGTGTGTGGCTGTAGTTCATCTGTGTTGTATCTGCTTGTCTGCTGTAAGTCTGGGCCAGTCTCAAAGTCTGGCCCACTTTGCCTCATGTATGTCCTCTACAGGAGACCATCAGTGTGAGCCACCCTCTTGTCAGGCACAGCTGAGTAAACTTGGTGGAGTAAACAGCCGTGGGGGCAGTCAGTGGGGCTTTTCAGCAAGGTTAAACCTGATTAAACCCTAATGTGACAGGTGCCATTACATATCTGTGCGCATTTTGTCTCTGCTGTCTTCACATCCTCACAGCTCAGAGAGGCCACTTACTAACTTCTTTATGTTACAGAATAACTGTACTTTGAATTGCACTGTTTTTTGTTTTTTTTTGCTACAGTGCTCACCATAGCTCTATATTAAGTAAACCTGAGAGGTACCTAATAATGAGAGTCCATTTGAGAGGAATCTAAATTGGTCTCCGGAGTCCAGTGATTGCACGTCTGTCTAACTGCACAGCCCCATAGACCAAAAGCGTGCAGTGAATTACGTGCAATTAACCCTAATAGGTGTCGAAAAACTACTGGTGAATAATGGCTGGGCGTTTGTTGAGCATCACTCAGTGAGTGTGTGGTTTTGTGGGGGCCTTGTGTGGATGTCTCCTCGGTGCATGTCTAATAAAATGCGATGTATAATAATGAGCCGTAATCGCCTTGCAGCAGGATGGAAGGGGAAAATTCATTTAGCAAAGTCAAAAAGGCTGTCACTGAGCATTTCACCCGACATGTGACTCCACCTCTCTAATGGGCCCAGAAAGTTCTCCAAATTGCACATACATCCTATCCTTTCTCATAATTTATATGGACTTGAATCAATACTTCCTTCACCGGCTTAATGAAATCGTGTATGGTGGTTTAAGTTGGCTTTAATTACTTTTTTTCGGTGTCATCTGGAGCAGCCAAAAATAAATTAAATCAAGCCTGATTTATAACAGCCTGCGTGACCTCATGTCCGCACGGTGCTGTGGCTGCGATGGTCTGTTTCTAACACCAGGATGGAGGAAGCGCTTTTGAGAAGAACATCACGTGAATATGATAAATTTAGTGTGTTCTGTGCTGAGATAAGGAGCTGAGTAATAAGAGGATGTGGTAATGTGTCAAAGGGTAACATTGTTATATACTGTAGGGACTATAGATGGATGATGCATGAGCATTACATGCATCAGATACACGTATGTGCTCCCTCTATCTGTCTGTGAGTGTGCATAGGTTTATTTTAGGAACAGCAGTATGATTCATGAGTATCCTACTTGTCTTGTGATCATTATAAAAGAAAGAGTAATGTACTTTTTTAAATAAATTCAAAGTCTTCATGTGATTTTATCAGTAATTGTGTCTGGTTTCACTGCCGGCATCCTACATTAATAATTAAAAACAAGTGTTGATTTTGCATGAAACCCAAGCATCATTTAGATGAATTTGTGGCATGGAAGAGTCAGCACTTTGAACACAGAAAACTGGTGCAGCTGCTTTCCAGATTTCTCTGTTTAGTGTCTGTACGAGTTTAGGATGGAAATAACGTACTTTACTCTTTATTGCAGCAGTACCTATACTTCTATCCTTCCTCTCATACTGTTCTGGACACATCTATTCTATGTATCCTGGGAATCTCCCTGAGGTTTCTCTTTGTCCTCGTCTGGGTTTTTGGAGTTTTCCTCACCCTGATGGACTTCTAAGGACCGGGGGTGTTGTTTAACACTTGCTGCCTTCGGTTTTTGTGAAGCCCTTTGAGGCAATAATTATTGTGATACTGGGCCATATAAATCAAATTGAATTGAACCGAACAAAATACTGAAACATAACTTGTTTAGTGCTTTTATGACATCAGTGTGTAAGTGGCTGACTGAGTAGGTGAAACCCAAGCTCCAATATAACGTCCTGTTCAATTATGGATCCCATCCACAGTCTGCAAGAAGGCTCAGTTATCAACCCTCCTGATTATTTGGAACACATCAAAAGACTGCAAGCTCTCTTGCTGGAGACTTAGAATACCTCAAACTCTTACGTCAGCTGTCTTTAATTTTTGCAATTCCCCAAATACCGCCTATGAAAAGGAAAGGTAAGCCTTGATAAATGAATGCGTTCATTACACCAGACTCTAGTTAATTCTTTGGTGCAGTTTAGAGGGTGGGCAAGCTGTCAAGAGAGGAGGCCCCTGTAGCTCTTCCCCGGGGTGAACCTCCTCCGTGTGACAAATTTCACACTCTACTGAGAGAAATCCGCTGAGGCTTTACATTCCCTCAGCCCTGTCACATGCTGTTCCTGAATACCCAGAGATTAATTCATTTCCCAGATAGTGGATGTAAGCAACTCCAAAGTCCTAAATAGTACAGCGCTCGATCTGTCACCACCTGAACCATCTCAAACAGGCAACAAGGGAAGATTCAAGCTGGGAGGCGAGATAACAGGCAGCGAGCACGCACACAAAGGTCAATGTGTTATGTTCCCTTTTGTGCCATATCACATCAGCTGAATGGATGTGGTGTAGCATAAAAGGCAAAGTTGGATTCATCTCTCTTGGATAAAATTATATATTTTTTATTATAACTCTCAAAACGACTACAATCTTTGCATATTAAACTGCACAAAACTAAAATATGTGTTGATTAAATTGTTACTTAATACTCGACAGACTATAAAGTCATCAAACAACAAAGTGCAAGTATGAAATCTTGGTATTTTGTGGGATGCTGATGTGTGTCACTTTGGGCTTTTTCTCTGAAATTCGAAGCATTTTCTTTGGAGCAATGGTGAAGTGTGTGAAGAATGAGAAATGAGGATTGTTTTGATGTTTCAGGCAATTCATAAAGGGCCACAGAGGGGTAGCATTTCTGGCACAAAACACAATATACTTGGAGGTGGAAACGAAGGAAACCACACAACTCTATTGAAAATCATATCGAATATATTTGTCAGAAGAAAGAGATCTATCTGTATTGAATCCTGAATTATTTAAGGCATTAATTATTGTTTTATTTTAAAACATGTCTATTGGAGATCATTTTTAAAATCATACATGCCTTCAATCTGCAGATGTCACGAAGCAAAACACATTTCACTAAAGTTTTTGGTCCATCTTTTTAATGTTGTGGACAGACTCCCCAAAAAAATCGATCACTTTTATTTGCCTTATACTGCTTGTGTGTGAGTGTCAGACGGGCAGAGCTGTTTGAGCTCAGCATGGAAGGACTCAGATGTTAAATAAACACTCAAAGCAGCAGAACCGACCAGCCTGCTGCGTCTCTGTAAAGAAAAGGACAGCGGGCAATGATACTGTAAATATCCAGGCACGGGAGCAGAATGTGTCACACGGCATCTTGACAGGGCTGAGAGGCTAACATTCACATCTGCTCTGTCAAATCAGCTGCAGCATGTGTCAAACTAGCTGTCGGTGGCTTGAAGCGAGAAGAGGATCCAATTTAAAAGTCGCACTAATGAGACAAAAGCAGGCAAACAGAAAACAGTGGTTGAATTGTATTTGCAGTTTTTTCTCTTTGCAAAAGTTTCTATTTTGTATCTTTGGTGAACAAGGCACAAGGAAAGTCTTTTTTGCTGTGACTAACAAGTGCTTTCAGAAATCCCTCTGATCTCACAATAAATGAGTAGTGTCTGTAAAAGTTAAGGACCAGGTTTGTAGACCCCTTTAACACGATGAGGTTGCCATGGTGACATAAGAAAGACATACTAGGAGGTCCGTGTTAAGCAGTGTAATCCCAACGCAGGTGCTTTTTCACAGAGCGGTGTGCATAACTTTAGCTTCCCATTTATTATCTGAACTGACAGACAACAACAAACACTAATTTAGGAAATCCTACAATGGCATTCACACAATGCTGCAAGAAAGGGACACTTCAGTGATAGAGTGGAAAACAGTGCCGAACGTAGGAACCTAAAAAACATTAAGAGCACCACATTTGAACAGAAACAGAATCGAAATGCTAAAAGATACACATGATAACAAGTGCTTCCTGCAAATGAGCAAACTCTGCCTTATCCTGTGTTGTTCTTACTACTTTTTGTCCAAATCAGTATGCCAGTGGTTAGGAGTAGGCAGCCAGCGAAGCTAACAGTCAGTCTGTGGTCTAATTAGGCAAAGTGAACCCACCTATGTTGCCTTGAGCGTGCCAAACACACAGATGTCTCTTTTAAGTTTTAGTGACTCCATGCCTGGGTGGATTTGGACAGCCTGCGTGATAAAAAATTCGCTGTCACTTACATGAATATACGGCCTGCACCCACTGCATCCAAACAGTCAGCCTGACAACACCCCCAGGTTGTATCTCCAGCTCTTTAAATACCCTCTGGGTGCCAGCAACTCCCAGGTGGAAATAGCTGGAGCTCCCCACCTGTCAGTCAGATATAGGCCTCTAGGCAAAGAGCTTCCATAATTAAATAATCAAAGTTGAAAATTAATTTGATTAGCATATGACCCTTGTCACCTTTCTCTCTTCTCCATGCCTCTCATCAGCCTCTTTATCATGCACCCTCTGCCTGTTTCTGCTTCTAAATCAGTTATGGCCACTTCCACAAAGTCCAACTCATTTGTCACTTTTCACATGCTAATAAGACACCTAATGAATGCCACTCAAAATGATCTTCACTCGCTGATACCGGAGCGTAATTAAAACAACACTGTCCTTAATAAGGTGTCGGAGGTGATAACACAGAGCGCTGATAACTCCATAAAGCATACACATGTGTGCGTGCAATCACCCCCTTGTTACCAGGCAACAATAGAGTTATAATGCGCCCGAGCACCAGGCCAAAACTCATTTCAAAGTATAAGGGCTAATGCTGTGATTGCTCTGTGGCCTTTGCTAAGTAGGTTATTGTCTTTAGTTATTTATAAGTTTAATTAACCTTTTCCTCATGCATAGATACACTTTACAGAGGCAAGTGTTGGGATTAAGAAGCTGTATTAACTATTGCTGAAGATATGTGGTAGACAGTTGTGTTAGAATGTTAACACAACATTTTTGCACGTTTTGGAAACCTGTGCTTTATTCACTTTTACACTGCACTACACTACACTTAATGCTTTTACTTCCTGTATGGCACGCTATTGTTTCTCACGTCTGGTGAGAATAATACGTTCATGCCCATGCCCTTAACAGGTGTGTCTCTGTCTCTTTGGAGGACAGAGTGAGAAGGACCAAAAAAACCTGTCTGACAAGCTTTAATCTCTTTTCAAGGCAGCAGGAAAACCGTGACCAGCTGAGAGTAAACAATGAGCAAACAGCCAATTTCGTTTTCAGATATAGCTGTCATTCCCGAGCGTGGCCACACACCTTAGTGACTGATGTCCTCAATACCGGCTGCTTGTCTGAACATCACTCACTGAATATCTCTTTTACCTAACGCCAGTGCGCGGTGAGCAATGAGCCTAATTCTACAAAACTACTGCGTCGGACTATATTCACCGTGAGCATGTGGGAGGTAAACAGGAGATAATGGTCCTTTATCCTCTGATTTGCTGAGTATACTATCTGAACATGACACATTCTCACTACTGATAAACCCACTCATAAATTCTAGCAAAAATCTCTCCGGTGCTGCCTGCCTGTTGCGGATCCTAAAGAGTTCTACGTCATTATATAAGCTCTTTAAAAAGTCATTTCAGTTGCGTAAAAAGAAAATTGCTATCATGAAAGAGGTTATTTTCTAACTTTTTTTTTTTTTTTTTTTTACATGTGATCCCATATTTTCTCTTGGTTTTCCTGTGTAACTGTACAGTCAAATTGTCCTCAGCATGTTGCAATTTCACGCCTCTCCATTACTTAGGCGCAATTCCAATAAGACTCATCCTTTAAAGACTCAGCAAACTTGATTAGCTTCTTTCTCTTTCCCTCTGAGACACAGTTAAATGATTTTCAGTGGAGTGGCCAAAGCACATGCCGAGGCAAAGTGCCTAACGCCAGTAAAATTTGAAAGATGAAGCTCAATCATCACCTAATGTGGATAAGCTTGCACTTTGAAATCTGTGTGCAATATATTAGAAGAAGCTTTTTCAACATTATTTTCCGAGCCAAAGGGTGAGTCGAAGAAATGATTTTATTTGTAAAATGACCTCGGTAAAGCTATATTTCTCCTCCTGTGTGTCACCCTGTAAATGTCCTTCTATCCGTCACCGCATGCTCTTGTCAATCCTTATAGCATTCTCTGCACAAAATGTCACCCTAATAACCGTAACCTGCAGTGGCTTGTGAACTGTGCAACTTATCATAGCTTCTTTAAGAAAGTACAAAAATATATAAAAATCAATCAGAAAACATGGCTTAAAACTTCCCCTTCTGAGCCTTAAGAAAAAGCTTCACTGGTTAACTGATTAGCTGGGTAATTGAGGTGGAAATGCCAGTGTGAGGTTGATATAAAAGTGCAAAAGCGCATCCAGGAAATACTAATCAGTCTTCTGGCTGGTCTCCCTGGAGGCGGCTGTTGTTGTCAATGCCAGAGCCTCCTGCAACACCACTCAGTGTGTGGAGTGTTTTTCTCTATGCACTTGATTGCATGTGTGCACCTGTGCCTGGAAATAAATAGGCCCACTTTGCCAGCACTGTTCCCGTGACAATAAAAAAAAGCATAGGGCATTTTGGCACCTGCATATTACGATAAACAAGCACCATTTTAACAAAAATGAAGAGAGAGACAAAATGCTTTCAAGTAAAGTAATTTGTAAAAGTAAAACTGATTTGATTACGTTTTTTATTCGTTTACAAAATGTAAAGCGAAAGAACAGAAGACAGTTCTAAATCAAATCAATATTTGGTGTGACTTTGCCTCAGAAAAGTTCTAGCACTTCCACTGTCTCGGTTTTTGAAGGATCTGGGCAGATTCTGTTTAAACATTTGGAGGAACTGGACTAAACTAGACCATCAAATCTCAAAATGATCTTTGTTTTTGAATCACCAATTCCAGCTAGGAAGAGGGAGGGCCGCCTCCCTTTGGGGGGGGGGTTATTTACCATCACATCAGGACGACTTTGTTTTTGAATCACTCTAAAAATTGACTTATTTTGTCTCTTAGCTCACCTTTTCCATTTTGTAAAGTAATAAACATTTTAGTTTTACCCATATCTTCAGACCTGACTAAAACTTTGGCACAGTACTGTACGTATTTTAAAAGACAATCAGGAAGTTCTGATTTGTTTTTAAATCAGAATCTCTCTACAGAATATGGTAGGTTAGGTTTATCGTAGCTATTTTTTGTATAAATGCTTTCCATTACTCCTTTGCTTAGCCTAAAGATGAAAGTTTGCCAAAGATAACTGTCACTCCTGCACTAAATGACATACATCACCTCCAGCCCCATCCTTTTTTTTTCTCTCTCTCTCCTCTTGCCTTTCATCCATTCGTCCTTCATAGTTCAGAGCTGGTTCCCTCCTTCCCGGGCATCTGCGTGTCTCACACCTACTGCCTCCAGCCTCACATGTCACTATAAGCGCCACCATCTGTCTCCTCGCACTACGTCCTGCCCCGCGTCCATTTCTCTGACCTCGCTGCACACAGAGCCTCCGTCTGTCTGCAAACACCGGCCTCACTTTACATAAAAGACACCTCTAAAATAAAGAGTTCTTCTTGTAAAAGGCAAGCGTGAAATCCCCGAGGCTGCCTCCTTCTCGCCGCCGACAGTTTATGTGTTTGCACAAGCCTGTTTGGAGTGTGGCAGGATTATTTGATTGCTTACAGGTTTAGTGCTTGTCTGGTAATGTTCGGTGATGTTTACACACACCGGGGAAGGATTATTGGGGATGCTTGTTGTGCATTACTGGGCATCTGTCTGGATGAGACATTAAAGCAGGAGACATAACACATAGTTGTAAGTTCTATGCAATTTTTTTTACACCAAAACATACTATATATTGAGTTTTATTGTATGTGTATATATTATATAATGCTATGTATACTTTATATTGAATTTTAAGGCATTGTTTTGTAATGTAATCTAACATGATATAGTCTGGGTTACATGTACTTCATTGGGTATGTTGAATTGGATTGTCTTCCATACTATTATGGTATAAGATTGTATCATGGAGTATATTTAATATACATTGCAGTAGGGTTGCAGTATAGTATAGGATATTACACTGAGATTTATTACTATTCATTAAATGACACCAGGAAGCTGGTAAAAATAACGGGTGTTAAAAGATATAATGAAGGGCTGGGATTTAATAAGGTTACATTTCTTTCCACTCCTTTTTGGTCGCGTGCAATCAACTCTAATTTTTTTTTTTCTACTTGCACCTCTATGTATTTTTATTCTACTTTCTTGTTCATATTCGAAATAAAACAACAACAACCTTTCTTCAAGCATTAATATTTTTCCAAGTCTTAGTATTTACTTACCGTAAACTAAACACAAGTCTTTGACAATCTACACTCGAGACCTTTACGTTTGCAGGCCAATCTTTACAAAAACACACAATTACCCTGAGCGGAGGTCAGGCGAGGTCCCCGGTTGCGGCATCATCTCTCTTCAGTCTGACAGTGTGAGTCAGTAGCACGCGGCCCACACATGGCCCAGCCCTCGAGTCACCTGCACTAATCCTCACAATGAATAAACCATGCAGAGAGCAACCAGGACTATTTTCAGCCCCACTGTCTTCCTCCCTCAGCCTCTTCTCCACCAGTCTGAACTGTCTTCAGCAAAAACCATTTCCTTCTCTCTCTCTGAGCCCACTGGAGCCGTATCACTGATCCGTCTGGAAAACAGCTGGTATCATGGAGACTTGTATAATATGCATGCAATCCTCATGTAATGAATTTTCCCTTTTATTCCACGCCTTTGGCCCGGCGGAACAAACTGCAGGGGATGTAGTTTGTTTGTTTGTTGCAAGGCCTGTTTCTCTTTGAAACAGAAGACATGCCATTTCTTTGTTTCATTTCAAAGTGCTCAGGACACTAGAAATAATAATTAAGCAGTTTGTATGTCAGAACAGTGTTGGTAAGTGCAGACTGCAGATGTCATTTGGAGCTGCTTCACTCAGTCAAATCTGTCTATAGCCCGCAGCTCTGTCTCTTTCTCCTCTTTTCTTTCTCACCTGCATTTAATGACGCTCTAAACTTCTCTCCACAATAGCCTTAAAAAACACACTCTCTGTGCTTTTGTGGTCTCTGGGGGATGAATTCTCTAATGGTCTGAGACAAAGGGGTTTTGTGCGCAGTAGAGAGGAAAAAGTCAGAGATTAAACGGTGAAGCAGCAACAGAACCGGGGATTTTTACACAAGACAAAACTGATCCACTGTTGTGTGCTTGATGTATGAAGTTTTATCGAGCTGGAGGTGTTGGTGTTTGTTTAACTGAAACCTTGATGAAGTTGCATTTGTAGTATTTTGGCTGGCAGATGGTTCCAGAATGAGATTATAAGCCTTGGGTATTTGCCTGCTGATCTGATATGGCTTTAAAACCCCTCAATCAGTCTGGAAAGGTGGTCAACACTAAACAGTCTGTATTCAACTTCTGTGTATAGATAGATTTAACATTAACAGTAACAGCAAAATTTGCAGGAGATATGATTTTGATGTCTTTTTGCAAAAACACTACAGAATATTGTTGCCTGAATAACAAAACCGACTCTATATATTACTCGCATGATGTTGACTCACATTTTATTGCTTTTCAAAAAGAACTATAAGTCCAGTAATGGCTTTCAAACCAGCTTAGGTATGACCTACTGTGTGTATGAGTTCCCATGCTCTAAAAACGCATACCTATCCTGTTTTCATCATGTTTTTTTAATGCTGTTGTTTTAATCCACTACTACTGTACGGCAAAGTAAAAAAGCACAATGTCAGGAGGAACAAAGCAAAGGGCATAAGAGTAAAGGAGAGAAAGGGGAGATGTAGAGGAAGAAGAGAGAGCATGACATGAAAACATAATGAGGACTGTCATGCCCAGGGGAGCTGATGTGAGGAACTCTCTGCACAGAAACACAGATGAAGAAAGAATGGGGAAATTGAAGGAATAATGAAAGAAAAGTGAGACCAAGAGGTGACATACTGTACAGTAAGTTTGCTGGCTCAGCGTGTGGTGGACGTGAATATTCCAGGAGCCAAAAAGTTGAGTGCAGCTGTGTTGACTCGTTCAAGCCTCTAGCTGCAGTCCCACGTGTCACTTCAGGCCATAAAACCCACAGGACAGGCAAGTGCTAATATAGTCTAGTTCAGGGAAAGAAGGTCTGGTTCCACTGCCTGAGACTCTGGGCCAGTCCCTGCTCCCAGTATAGTCTCTGTTGTCAGAGGTGCCCATAGGGTGGCTTTTAGAGAATCCATTTTGGGGCTAAAGACCGGTGTAACTTTATACTTTCAACTCATCACACATGAAACTACTTACTGATGAACTGTTGGATATATATAACTTTGCATGGCTACAGCATATGCCATAAACCTTGAGTTCTAGTTATTACAGAAAAAATGCCAAATCTTTTTCTCTCAAAGTGAATTAAAGCACTGTTTGATAGTGTTTAATATCTTTAAAAAGGCTGATAAAAAGGCAGCTGTCTTGGTGATTCATCTGATATAGAAATGGTAACTGATCAGACAAATAGGCAGTCATGTGATGATTTCTAGACTGATCTTGAGGCATAATCTATAATATACAGGCTTCATAAATAATAAGCCTGACATAAAAATGATTTTATTGCTCAACGCTTTAAACTAAATGATACAAAACCACAAAGCCTCAATTTTCTTGCACTTGGCAGAGCACGTCTTATTTTCTGTCTGTATAATCTACAAAAGCATGCTGCCTTTCTGAGACATGACAGCAGCGATCAGAGCGCAGAAAAATGATAACACGACTGTCACAGAAAGCGTGCGGCACTTTGGGATCAAAAGAACACAACTCCATTCCCAGGTGAGACCTGTCAAAGTACGCATCTGACAAACAAAACAAGGCCAAATGAAGCGCTCCTCTCTCCGGTCTGCTGGAGCTTGCTGGACTGTTTAAATGAGGGCAGTTTGCTGTCGGCTGCACAAATACTAGGGAGTCAAATTAGCACTAATGATTCTCAGAGGAGACGGGGGCGCTGGGTAATTTTTATAACTGGGGAATAACTGTCAGAGGCTTTTATCCAATTCTTTAAGGGAATAAATGAAGAGAAGATGAACAAATTGTTTTGAGCACAGAATATTTTTTGCCACTTGATCACAGACAGTGAAAGAAGAGGATTGGATGGAAATAGTTGCCAATAAAGAGGCTTGTGGGGAATGAATGTTGGCTCCATACGAACCAGTTGGAATCATTGTCTTTATTTGAAAACTACATATTTGAATACTTTATGAATGAAAAGCATTGTCATGTTTAAATGTCAACTCAAAACCTATTTATTTAGTCTGGCTACGTGTTTGTTTTATCTCACTGTTTATTTATTTATTTATTTAATATTGTGTTTAATTACTTTATGTTGAGTTGCATTAAGCTGTATGAAGAGTGCTACATAAATAATGTTGATTGATCAATTGATTGATAGTGTAATTAAGTGGAGTGATCACATTGAAGCTGGACGACTCTATTGTGATGACGGGGTCCACAAATGCTTCAAGATATTCATAGGCCTTTTTTACTAGCTATTAGCATCACTAGCTACATAGATTGTTGCAATTGTTCACTCTGCATTAACAGAGGTGCACCTGTCAGTTTACTTGAGTTCAATCTGTATTCTAATCTTGAACATTGCTTGAAATATTTCCATATCACAGTCGTTTGATCTTTTTGCCAAGATCAGTCAGTTGGGATATACCTCCTTCTTCATTCATCAAGCACTTTACAATGCAACTATAAAAAGATTAACAACGCAGTGCATCAAAGAGCGTCTTCAAAGGAAGTGCGTTTTTCACTTTTTGGGAGCTGTCCGTCGATGTAGATAACAAAAGAGCGAAATAAAAGGCCCTAAACCTCTCCTGGGGAAACACCTCTGTGCTGCCACTGTGTTCCAGCCACATGTAATTTCCTAAGCTCTGCTCCTCACTTGAAAGAAGAAAGGAAATGGCTCTATCACTGGAGAGCTCAGATGAGGAAGAGGGCAGTTTGGATAACACCCCCGCGCTCGTGAGCAACATAAATTAACTGCTACATCAATTATCCGAGGTCCCGCAAATTAGCAGGAAGGACATAAAGGTCACGACGATGCAAGTGTGAGCGCTATCTCTAAATATTCCAGCCATTTACAAACATGCCCACACTTTTGCTCAAGAGCTATTTGTGATCTCTTTTTGTGGTTGTAAAATAATCCAGGTGAGAAATGAACCATTAAGGACAAATTTGGACGTCCGTTTATTATTCCAACATGGACAGAAAGCCAAATTTGAAATGAATTTAAAACTAAAAATTAAATGAGCTTAGTTGCAGAGCTACCGTGTTGTCTTTTGATGTTATATTGAGCCAAATTCTGGATGGCTTGAGACACAAGGACATTCATAAATGATTGATCAGAGAGTTTATAACTTGGAAACAAACACACAAAGACGGGCTCGAGGAAAATGTACTTTTAGTTAATTAATAATACAAGGTTAGTGCTTCCACCAGATGGTAACCGATGTGTTTGGCTTCACTCATAAAGAGCGTTCACTAGGACCACAAAGTTCATCCTCAACACTTTTACTAAATTCACGTTGGAGGTGGGATCATTTGTGGATTTCATGTCATAATATTTTTAATCAGCCATATTGTGCTTTGTACCCTACTACAGATTTAATTGCCTTCAGACCCATTGCCATAGAGAGCTTTAGAGTCACTGTAAAGTAAACCGAGTATTTGAGTTCTAGATAATTAGGTGATCGGGGCTAATCTTGCTGCTTCACTGCCTCATCTCCTCCCAGCACTTCTTTTCCTCTCTGTGTAGTAGTAGAAACATAGTAAATTACCCATAAGCAGAAATATTACTTCAAAGCTTCTTCAGAGCAGCTGCCATGTTAAGTGGCATCGTGTAGAGCTCCTCTTCAGTGTCAGAGTGAAAAAGTGTTCCCTTGCCATAAATAAATCTCTTAGTGCCTGGCGTACAAGCTTCTTTTTAGTCAATATCCCTGCTTAAATAAGGGTTACAATCCTTCTGAAGCCGTGGTGTTCACAGAATGCAACACTAGCACAACTTCAAAAAGATTTAGGAAACCATTCAGCTGAATCTGGTTGATTGAGTGAGGGCGCTAAGTAGAATGATAAACTGTAAGATCCGACTTAAAAAAAAAACAGTTGATGCCAGTGACTATTGGCAACAACTTGTGGGTGTGCCAGCAGCAGCATGAGGGTTTTATGGCAGAGGCTCCTTACTGCTGCAGGGGGGACTCGTGCATCACCCAGCAGCACATATATAATGCAAGTGTTTACGTTATAAAACATCTTGTTGCTCACTACATTAATCCACATTTTCCTCCAGCTTTTCCTTTTTTACAAGACAAGGCTGCACAATGTCACCCCTCCCCACTCTTTCCGAAGCAGAAAAGATGAAACGGTGGATGTAAACATTTGCAAAGCCGCAGGGATTGGACTAAAGAAAAAAAGCTTCCAATAATGTTTGTTCATGATATTCAGACGCAGCTTTTTCTTTTTCTTTTTCTAGATCAGTCCACCCACAGATTTCCATAGAACAAAGCTTTTCTGGCCACAAACGGAACCACCCATATATTAGGACACCAACATAAACACACAGCTGGTGACAAGACACATGGCTATGCCCTTGTTGTGGTAGGGTTATTTTTCTTTAAAGCCAACTCTATTAAGCATAAATGTCAGTAGAATATTGGCCTTAAATTCACATTGACAGAGAATAAACTCTTTTGAAGACAAAGTTTGTTTAACCAGGATATAACTCACCACTTTGAAGTCCTCGGGTCTGCACTCGGTGCCGTGGAAATGGCAGGTGAGGAGCATGTCGTTGATGTCGTGGCCCGTGCGGTCGTAGAACTCTCGCATGTTAAACGGCCTCGGCTTGAAGTTGTGGAAGTCAGCTTTGACCTTCAGGCTCTCCAGCACGCTCTCCTCCACCAGATGAATGTCTCTGATCTCATATCTGCACAACAGCCCGAGGAACAGGGAGAGGTCAGGGGAAAGTCTGAGGCTCTGGATTAATGAATTTCTAATGAATCGCTGCACACAATCATGAAAAGTCTGGCCAGAGTTTATCAAAGCAAACTATTACCTCTATTAAAACTAAAATAAAATTCTAGGCTAAAAACAGTTAAGTGTTGTTTCTGATGTTTTGTATCACTCTAAATTTATATTAAAAAAATATAAGTGTATAATAAAGAATAGGCTAAAGATTGGTCTTGGTCTTTTCATGGTCTTGATCCCTAAAAGTTTTGGTCTTGTCTTGGTCTTGAACTCATTTTTACTCAGTTTTGACTCCGTCTTGGACGTCAAGACCAACCAAGACCACAAATGACATACTTATCTGTTCTTGGGATTGTATAAAAACCTAATTTTATATTCAATTAAAAATCTTATTCTAACTCTGCCTCCTTCACCAAACACTAACCTCCATGAGTTTGATCAAAAACTGGACTTGGATTGTATCGATTTTTTAACTGTTCCCTTGTGTCTATTACAGTGTATTGTGCACTGGTTCTGGTCTTGATTCAGTCTTGACCTGGTGTCGTCCTGCTCTTGATCTTGACTTGGTCTCAATACTCTCGGATGTGACTTCGGTCATTGCGGTCTTAACACTAGGATTCACATAAAGCTTGAATGACTGATTATAAAGTGATGAAAATTCTAAAAGATGTTCATGTCTCATTCGTGCTTAAAGACCACACAGAAGCTTGCAAAGATATAGAGGCTTAGAAAATAATTCAGTACACTCCTCTTAAGTGCATGTGTCAGTTTTTCAAGGCCATTTATTTGAAGTTGTATAAAATAGGCAGCATTTTGGCACAGGAGTGGATGATTCTTACTATTTGATTGGACTACTTTCACTGTAGCTTGTCTTCACATAGTTCTCACTGAGGCACATTGGGCGCTGAATTATCAGTGGCACTGGGAATTTTCCTTTCATTTAATGGAGCGCACAAGAATCTGACCGTGCTGCCTTGCATTAAAAAGGAGCCGAGTAGCAGTAAATGCAGCCGCGCTCTACCCTGGCTGTGATCTCCTACTGAGCTATTATTAAAAATGTCACCATTTTAATGGACTTGCCAAAGAGCATGTTGCTTAGTTTATTTTCTGAGTTAAATGAAAGGCTTTTTAGAGATTTCCCATATGAATATAGCCATTTCTATGTGAATACAATCTTTTATTGATCTTCTGTGCCATTAATGTGTTTTTGAAATAAGAATGTTGGTCATAATAAAGCCAAAAGCTGAAGGATATGATGACTTCTAATGCATTACAAGTGTCTTAAATGCCTCATATGATCATTGCAATGCGTTCAGCCTTTCAAGGTGATGAAGACTATTTCAGAGTTAATGTGGGTGCTTGCAACACTGTTAATTCCTTATATTCCTATATGGGATCACATGATATGTATGTCAATTATTTTCAGGTTCCATATATTTAATGATAAAAAAAATTCAAATAGTGTTGCTTTAAAGTACTACCCAGTCTTTTAGTGTCAGTCCTTTAATCGTATGTATTTAAATTTTGGCCCAGTTGTAAGTCTACAAAAGGTTGGGGTCCGAGTCACAAAGAGCCACAAACAAATACATCTAAAGTTTGCGGCTGATCAATACACATACAGCTTGATATATTCACCCTTATAAAGAGGTTGGCAACAGTCTTTTCTAAGGGCTGCTCTGTCAGAGAGTTTTACAACTGCATCTAGATCTAACTGAACTCATTCAAACACTAAATCGATGATAACTATCCTAATCTAGATTGTTCTCTGCCATTAAGGATATGACTCATTAGGGCATTTCTCTGCTCCACAAATGCATGTGGTTTGATTGAGGGACAACAGCTGAGGAGAGGGACACAGTCCCTGTTGTTTGTGGAGTGAACAATCTGCCAAGAAGCCACTTATGAGATAAAATCCCCTCAGCGAGAGCTGCAGGGAGCGGTGCAGACTGACACTGGAGCATGTGTGCAGCCTAAATATCATGCCACAAGACATTTCTCAGACCAGTGAGTCCCGACATGAGAAGTAGGCGCACAACACTCTTAAATGGATTTCATGCCAAGAGCGTTTTCACTTTTGGCCAGGGGTAAAGAAGCCAAATGTGCTGCTGCATTGCCTTTCTATCTTGCCAAGGGAGGCTGGATAATGAGCGCTAAACCTACTTCCAGCAGAAGATGGAAGTAACCCTCTTTGCACTCCATGTCTGAGAAGTCAAATTTGTGAAATGTTGCTTAAGTTTGTGAATAGGATTAGAAGATTTGTTTTTGGCTCAACATTTGGATCATTGGATACATTTAAGAAAGTGAAATATTCGGTAAACATTTAATATCAAATTTGGGTAAATCCAGAGGTTTTTGTAGAACTGAGCCTCACAACATGTTTACTCAGACACTAAAATAAAAGTCCATTAATCACTTGGCTTGTCCAACACCAATTGTGCTACTGGAGCCTCCTGTACAGTGTGGCTGACTGTACATCATTAACACCTCAGATGGCATCTTGGCTTCTAAAATGTGTTCAACAAACCAAGAACAGTCAATGTGACATCTTTCCTTCATCCGCTTTGTTTCCTAATGCTACATCTATCATCATCACTGTCACTTACACTCTTCTATCAGTGAGAAATGTGATGTACTAAGTTACTGTGTACATAATTTCCATCTTAAATGGACCTTCAATGCCTATAATCTGGTTGATTGTTTAGGTTCATTACACAAAATATTTTGATGATTTGTTAGGACAGCCCTGTCTCTACAATCTGTGTAGATAAAGATTTCAAGCTTTGCTATGGATCAGGATTTCAAAATGACCACGTTTTTGCACCAGTTTTGTGGAGAGAAAGTTCAGATCACTTCACAGCTTTACCTGATGCACATTGCAGTGAGTTACAGACAAAAAGTCTTAAGTCACTGTAAGGCGTGTGTTTCAAGATGACCAATAAAACCTACTGAACTTCTAACCTATTAGCCTGTTATGCATGCTAAAAGATATAGACTAAAATACGCAGAGTTGACGAAACAAGTCTAGATTTCTTTTGCATACTGTTGCTCTATAGGTGGACTACTTGGCTGAAGGTGGTGCCGGTGTCCAGTAGTACCTCTGGTTGAGCAGGGCCAGCAGTTCTCCAGCGTGGTATAAGTCGTTGCGCGTTACGCGGCTGAAGCGAAACGCGTTCAGGTTACAAAAAGTCACTGCTGGAAACGTCATGGTCGGGGTCGAGACTTCGTCCAGTTTGGTTACGTGTGGGTACTCGAGGTAGAAGTGAATCCTGTCCACACACACGTACAGCAAGAAGGTCAGGGAACCTAGGAAAAACAATAGCCACAGGCAGCGTTTGACGCAGAAGCGCTCGTACGTGAATATGTGTGAAATCCCGTGTAAGGTCGAGCTGTGCGCGAAAACTTCCAGTTGTGGAGGCTGATTCGAGTCCATTTCATCCGGTTCTACTTTGAGATCCATTTTCTCTGTTTGATGTGCTCGGGCTGTGATGCCAGAGTCAGTAAACGGCAGCAGTAGGAAAGAGGAGCGTGAAGTGCATTCATTCACCTGTGGCACACACTTCCATTATACACGCGACCAGGTGCAAACGTGGAAATAACCACAGGGCAACTTCTGGCAGCCATTCCTCACGCAAACAACCAAGAAAACAGAGAGAGAGCAGCCACAAGAAAGTCACATGAGATGGACCATTTCAGCGAAGACGAATCATTCCAAATCGAAGGCACATTTTCCATGTGTTTTGTTCAAATGCGCCACAAAAGAGAGAAAATGAGTAAAGAGACATTCACCTGCCGCATGTCTTTCGCTGTATGACACTTAGTTGTGTGCAGCATGTATCATTCATGCACTCCGCCAGCTGCAGGCAGCAAGAAACAGATACTTCTCCTAGCACTTCAGATGATTTAATAAGAGTTCTTCCACGTCTCTCACTGACCGTGCATCCGGACGTGGACGTGGCTGGTTGTGTGCTCCTTGAGAGAGTCGTGAGCTGTTCCTCTCTCTGGCGTCCACTGTCTGAAAGCTTCACAGCAGCAGCAGCAGCATCAGTGGCAGCGGTGGACTCAGACTGAGGCTGTGAGAGTGAGTTTGAGCAGATTCTGGCGCTTTGCTGTTCACCTGTGAGCTAGTACATAGAGCTTTACATCTTAACCCACAACCAGCACTGTGTTTGTGTCAGCTACAAGTACGAGCAAAATAACCAGGAAGACCAGGAAGGGTAGATGTTTATTGTAGGTGTAAGTTTTAAATGGGTTCTTGTCCTCACGTTTGCCTCACCTGTACTATCTTTTTATCATTAAGACATGGCTTCAGAGTCTGTTTTTCAAAGTGTAAGCTGGGAATGCATTATATTTGAATGTCCTAAAGACTTAACGATAAAAGGTAACATGAAATGTCTAAATAATGTGTGTATAATGTCCAAAGTCATCAAGATGAAACCCACTGCACTACACTGTAGTCATGCAC
Source organism: Rhyacichthys aspro (assembly GCA_036850595.1). Classification (NCBI taxonomy): domain Eukaryota; kingdom Metazoa; phylum Chordata; class Actinopteri; order Gobiiformes; family Rhyacichthyidae; genus Rhyacichthys; species Rhyacichthys aspro. Next base: position 12,374,046 of record CM072154.1, on the reverse strand, counting down.
GCACACACCACGAAGAAACACTGGCTAATGTGGTTCACTTTTAGAGCAGACATTTTAATTAGAATATAGCCGCATCAGTCAAGCTGCGTGAGGTTATTTTACAGCTCGACTCCAGAGTCTATACATCATTTCAGCCCAAAACAGCAAATAATGATATGTGCCTTGTGTATAGGGCCATAAATACACAATGGCATTTAGTCCCCTGCTGGAAATTAGGGTGAAAAATGCAACAGCCAACAGCCACAGTAGTTGATACTGGCTAGGCTAATACACAAAATATTTATTACAGGCTGTGTCCTTAAAGATGAATGACCAAACTGAAATGCACTAACATGAAATGAATCTGTGACATAAATATTTACCCACCATCCTAACTACAGCATAGATACATATATACAATTCAGAAAATAATTGGGTGTGTTCATTAGGTTTAAAGAAAACTGATCCTGGTTTTTAGACTAGTATTACAACTAATAATATTTTTATCTTACTGGAAAGAGACAGATTAGACAAAATCTATGTCTTCATTTCACTAAAAATGACTGGTAGTACTTTATATAAGACTAAGTATTTCTACCAGAGTTATGCAATTGACTTTTTGACATACCTACAATAAGTTATCATTAGCTGAGGAGTAAGATAAAAGCAAGTTGTTTTTTTTTTGTTTTTGTTTTTTTTTGGTAAACGCTCCGGCTGCTGTCCATGGTGCTGATGTGTCCTCCAGCTGCTGTTCCTCTCCGGTCCTGCAGGGGCGGAAGAGTGCGCTGCTGCTCTATTGTGATAACTAGAGCAAGTGAACATGTGAGCGCAGCTGAAAACATGGCGACGCCCGCTGCAGCAGCTGCCCGTTTCTGTCAAGTGGCAGGACGGACGGTCACTTTTCTGTCTCCCAGACACAGACGATGTGTGAGCCTGCTACAGAGGAGGTGTTATATATCCACATCACCCCGGAACAGTAAGTCAAAGTTCTGATAAATGTTAGTTGTTGAGCTGCAGAGGTCAAAGAAAGATTTCAGGCTTGTCGAACAGCAATGGCTGATGTGTGTTATTGTCCGTAAGGTTTTCTGACTATTTTGTTGTTTGAAGTAAGTAAGCAAGTGTTTTATTTATAAAGGAGTAAGAAAAAGCCAACTTTCCCGCTCCCGTCTGAGTTGTAAACAGTGTCCCTTCTCTCAGTGCGATTGTCAAACAATCAATTTTAAAAGTGAACACACAACTAATTTTACATGATTATTAGTAAAATCACATCTAGTTTTGTTTTGGCTGTTTATTTTAGATTTTCAGTTCAGGTTGGATGAGAAGACAGCACACAGCAGTCTAGACCTTTTCAAGAAAGACACTGGTGTCATCTACCGTATCCTGGGTCTGGACCCCAGCCAGGTGCAACACAACCCAGAGCGATTCAAAGACTGGGCTGTTGTTTTTGGTGATGAAAAGATCAGCAGTGGGCGACACTACTGGGAGGTAACGGTTAAGAAGTCCCAGGAGTTTCGCATTGGTGTGGCAGATGCACAAATGTCCCGAGATGAATGTGTGGGGACCAACAACTCCTCCTGGGTGTTTGGCTACGCTCAGCGCAAGTGGTTCGCTATGATGAACAACAAGATTGTTCCTGTGACGCTGGTGGGCAAGCCAGACCGTGTGGGCATCCTGCTTGACTATGAAGAAGGCCGTCTAGCGCTGGTGGACATCGAAAAAGCCAGCATCATTCATACCGTTAAGGCTGACTTGAAGGTCCCCCTGTGCCCTGCATTTGGACTCTGGGATGGGGAGCTCCTCACACACAGTGGCCTGGAGGAGCCTGCAGGCCTGAAGTGAAGAAGATCTGATAAATGGATGACTAATGTGATGTCCAAGAAAGGAAGCGGACATGTATTTGTTACCATGGCAATGCTTTCTTCACAGTGTGCCAAAAAAGTCTTCTTGGGTAATTTCATCACAGGTGATGGTTAGCATTGGTCCAGATAATAGCGTATCATCTGATGTAACATAACCACACAAAGTTTATCCATAAAGTACGTCATTTATCACATACATACATAAGTTTTTGTGTACCTCATCTATTACCTCTCAGTTTAACTGACATAAAACAAGTGGGTGGTGTTTTCTGAGAATAACATGCAAAGTTTATTAATTTGTTTTCATGCTATGCCTTTAACTGTATTACAAAAACATTTTTGACTCTCATTTGTACCTTATGTTGAATAAAAGAATGTAACTGAAGCTGATTCTTTGTGCATTTTATTTACAGCAGTTACAGCATACAAAAGTGATCATTTTACTGTTGGAGTCAGGTTAAATGCCAACCTGAATATAATAATAAAAGCATGAATAGTTCTCATTAGAAAAGAATTAAAAGTACACCATGACCTTTCAATCACATATTAGAGCTGAACACAATATACACTGTTCATTTTCTGAGTACATTCCAGTTGCACACAATCATTTTTGTTTTATTGAAAACATTTTACAACACCATTTTTATTACAGCATAAACCATTTCCAGTGCATAAGGCAGAATACTGACTCAGGTATCAACAGTATTGTGATAAAGTTATTTACTTTAAAATTAAAGCAGATTTTATAATGTACACATATTTACACATTACACATAAGGGATAAACTTTCCTGATTAAAAAGTGGGAACTATAAAACTAATATTTAAAAAAAATTGTGTAAATTGTGTAAAAATAAATTGTGGATATTTACATTAAGGAATAAATTAAAGAACTAAATGGCAACACAGATTTACAAAAACAAACACATTTTATGGTCTGCACATGTATATAATATCAAATCTCCTTGATGAGCCTCCAATTTTTTTTCTTTAATTCCTCTATATGTGAGTACATTTCCATTATACTGCCATTTTATACCGTTCTAAACAATACTCTTTAGTGTGCTCAGTGTGGACTTCGGCTCATCTGTGTCACTTGCTTCATAGTTGTCACTGTAGACACGTTGGTACTCTTGCAGGATTGACACAACAACATCATGTCCAAACTGCATAGCATCGTCAATAGCAGTGTTTCCCCATCTGCATAAGCAACACATTTGCAGAGGATTAAATGAATGAAAATAGAAATTATCCTGTCATTAAAGAATCTAACCCTACCTGTCTTTCCTGAATGGATTTACTTTGCATATTTCTGTGAGGAAGATTACAGCTTCAACCTGACCTAAAAAATAAAGAGGGAAAACATTAAAATAGCAATCAGAGTTTCAAATCAACAACTAACAATGCCCAAATAATTAGAGTATAATATAGTCACCTTCTGCAGCAGCAATGTGAAGAGCTGTGCGAGAGTCGTAGTCGGTCAGCTCCATGTTCACTCCTGAAAGGGCAAACCTGAAGGGACAACACCAAACATTATTAGTCAAACAAATGTGTATCGTCGAGCTTAACAGATCTATGACAAAAAGACATAAAACAACTCTTTACAAATGAATAGATTTTGTAGTTTTACCTTCTCATGGACGTCACATCGCCACTGTAGGCTGCAAACATCAGGCTAATCACAGACTTGTTCTAATAAATGAATAAAAGTGTTATTCAAGGACATTTCATGAAAAACCCTAAAATACATTGCAATATCTGTAAAGAAGGTAAAGAACTTACTGTGTCCTCATCTGATTTTCTTCTTGGGTCGTGTTTCTTGGTAAAGTGTCTCAGATTGTCATAATTGTGGAAATTGAAGTGCGACACCAGCTCCTAATCAATGAGGTGTATAATTAATGGAATATGGGGTAAATATGAATACTAAAATAATAGGTTAACAGGAATTTTGACAGCTTACTTGACAAAAGTGAATGCCGCGAACACTGTTTCCAAGGCGGTCTAATGATGGGGACCAGCACAACATACCCATGACATTGGGAACCACCAGCAGAACTGCTCCTGAGACACCAGATTTAGCTGGCAAGCCCACCTGAAATACAATAATTAAAATCATTCAACGCATTTGGACCGGAATCGACTTCAAAGTGTTTTCAGATTCTTACATGGAAGGCGAACTGCCCTGAGAAATCATACATGCCACAAGAATGCATGAGGCTCAGTGTGTTTCGAACTGCTTCTGCACTCAACACACGCTCGCCTGTGATTGGACAAATGCCCCCATTGGCCAGGGTTGCAGCCATGACACTTGCAGACTCACAGGTGACCTCGATGGAGCATAACTGGAATAATAAATGAAAAGAAATTCAAGCATAATGTATTGTAATGTATTTAGAAGATACCAAAACAGGAAGTTAGCAGTCTCACCTGAAAGTAAAAGTCAAGGGCGGCCATCATGTCGGCATTGTCTGGAAAGCACTACAAGGACAACAGAACGTTACGCAAATGTGATTTTCTAAAACCATCATAATTAAGAAAAAAACAAACTGGAATTAAACAAAGACACTCACCTTCTTCTCTTTGAGGTAGTAACCAATCGCATAATTTCTGTCTCCTGTCTCCCTTTCTGATTGGAAACTGCAAAAACACAAAATAGTTATAAAAACATGCCACATGACAGGAAAGGTTATTGTTTGTAGGTCGAATAGTGCTCACGTTGCATTACTGAAGCCCACATACTCAGAGCCAGACATGCTTTTCAGATAATCCATCACCTGTAAAAGCACAACATATTAAGATTATTTATCAAACACCTAACATTACAAATGAAAAGTTGGATAGTATTGACTTACATGGTCGAACCTTTCTGCCTTATTTGAATTAGGCTGTCAAAGAAGAAAAAGGAGAAGATGTATTTACTAACATTGTCGGTGGCACTTATTTGCCACTGAGTCCCTAGAGATGGCAGTATTTCAGTGCTTAGAAAGTCGAGTCTCTGGGGGCGTTGAGGTATGACGTGTCCATAATGTCATCATGCCAGTCAGTCAGGCCATTTGGCAGTGAGGCCTGGAAGCTGTTCAGGGCTGCTCTTGAATTTCACTCTGAAGTTATGTAACAAGCCTAGTCTTACCAAATAAAAGGTGTGGGGTATATTTGTCAGTTATGGCTTTAAACTTGCACTTGTACTACGTCTTCCTGTTTGCGAAACTATGAAACTATTTTTGTATACCATCTCTAAACTGACCACACCTTCTGTTCTGTACATTTCAATTGGTCAAAAGAGGACAGGCCCCTTCCGTCAGCCCCAAATATACATTCCCACCTCTCTATGGTAAACCTGGTTCAAATCTGATAAGAGGCCCCCAGTATTTCTCCAGTCAGCTGAGAATGTTAGATAAATATATGGCTAAACATTCTCAAATACAATTAGGCCAAGGTTCAGGGTCTGTTCAGTCAAGTGGCAACGAGCAGAGTCCATCAACACACATTTGGGGAGGGTTTGGTTTGTTGCTTTACAATTTCTAACAGTTAACATTGGCTGAAAATACAACCAAATAAGAAAAAACAAAAAAACAAAACCTGTATTACCTGTATTAAGGAACTGATCACAATAGCTCCAGCATTCACCATCGGGTTGTGTGGTTTATCTGGACAAAAGATAAATGTTTTTTTTCCCATAATTTCCCAGTGCTTACAGGGCAAGACAGACTTAAAATAATAATTTTAAAAAATTATAATCATCTGCTGTGCCAAGAGCCTTTTTATAGTCCAGCATTCTTTGTAAACAGCTTGCCTTTCTTATTAGGAGAAACGATCAATTATTAAGACTAGTTCCATACCAATTTACCATATGTTACCGTATGTTATATCGTGAAATGATGAATAGATTAGACTTATCACATACCTTCATCATTTAGTGACAGTTTGTTGAATTTCAATCCACTGGGCTCTTTGCCCACAAACTGGTGAACATGCTCAGTGCCAAGCTCATGCACAGCGATGGCGTACTCGAGCGGTTTAACACATGACTGTAGACAGAATGGAATCTTGGTGTCACCCACTGAGTGTCTGTGTGAGATTGTAATGAGAAAGCACAGAAATAATGAGTGTTAGTGAGATATTAGCCATGGTGATGGATTTATGAAGAGGACAGAGAGATGACACCACTTTACCTTTGTCCATCTATAGTGCATAGAGACACACCCCAAAGATCAGGACTAAATTTAGCCAACTGAGGAATATAATCAGCGACCTGCAAGAGACATGGTAGTTTACATTATAGTTTAAAGGACACTTCACCTACAGCATGTTTGTCATTGCTGCATTACATTCTCAAGGCAGTTGTATTACTCACTTGTCCGCCTTCTTGTCGTTGTGCACGGTCATACATTTTATCGACCTGAAGCGTAAACTCCTCAAAGTCAGGGATGATGAACTTTTTTTTCAATGCCTTAGTCAGCAACATGATTATGTTGCCCACACACCTACAGCAGGACAAACAATGGAGCAGGGTATAAGGGAAGAATTACTAAGCACTTCTAAATCAATGCATTACCATCAGTTTATGGGAGATTCATGATTTATCTTTAAAAACACAGCCCTATTATTAGAGTTATTGTACTGGGAGAGAGAGAGAAAACACAATGGCTGTAACCAGTTTAATTTTTTAGTATTTCAAGGATACAACAAAAACAGAAAAAGTATTTTATGATGGATTAGGCCATACCAGAATATACACACGTAAACATTATATTTGCCTTAACATAAAGTCACCTTAGTAAAAGGATTAGCACAATAACACACATCAAGTGGCAGATTGTTTTACCATTGCTATGATTGGTTACTGGTACTCTTTCAAGGAAGGGAATGTACATTTACTCACAGCTGGTCTAAACTAAAATATCTGACCTGCAACCTTAGCTGATCCAAGATGATGCTGGCAGGCAGTTTTAGGACACATGGAGGAGAGACAACTTCTATTATTCATATGGGTTATTTCCTAAAAAAAATACAGCTTATTCTATTTCTAGCGCTGGTATTTATAGTTCCCCTTGTGTTTTTCAGCATGGATTACTTTACACATTAAGGTACCCTCTGTTTGAAGTTAAGCTCCAGAATTAGCTCAATCTGGAGCTACACTAATGAGGCCCATACATTCAGAGACCACCATGTCTTAATGCAGCCTTCAGCCCTATGGCATGATGGCACGTGAATTTGGTTCATAGCAGCTGTCAGCTGTCCCTCAGTCTTAGTCAGCCTCCTATGGACTTAAATAGCAATGACAGTTACTGGCTGTTACACAACCACCAAAAACCCCTGAAAGACCCTTAACCTTACCTAACCTGAACACTTCCCACACTTGGGTTTGGTATTTATTTGTTTCCCCCTTCCAAGTCTTGTTTCATAAGAGGGTATCGTGTATCATCATGGGAATTCACAGGTGATTAACATTTAGCCAGATGCAGAGCTAAGGTAATGGTAGTACTTTTTACTTCAGAACACTGCACATAAACCATGTCTAAAAATAAGCGTTTTGCACCTTCTGAAAAGGGTCTTGTCCATCATGACTGGTCCAACTGATTCTCGTGATGCTTGTCGCATCTGTTGTACACACTCCCGCAGCCGAGGGTCTGACATCATCAACCCACTTTTCTTTAAAGCCTGGATTCAATCAGAGACAAGGAAGGAGAGGCTCATAAACAAGTTACAATTATGTAACAACTGTTCAAATGATATTAAACCTCTCTGGCTCATGACTGTCCACATGAGACTGAGCCGTACATTCAGGCTTAGACTTGATTACCAGACCCTTTTCTCTTAATTCATAACTCAGGCTGACAGCCATGTTTCTATTTTAGAGCCACCATGTGCATGAGCCTGCATTGTTTGAGTCAGTTTGTCATCTGGTAAAATGATTTAGTTAGCTAAAGCCAACATGTTTTACTGCTCCTATATACTGTGACTTTGCTGTAGGACAGGGTTCGGAAACAGAGCGCAAAGGCAAAACAGACTGTATAATGGGTATACTATAGGTCAGCTGCATCACTAAACGTAATCTACATGGAATATAATAAGTCAAACCGGCATTTCATAAGACAGTACTGTGCCTCTGGTTTTAAAAGTAAGCCTGGGACTATCGAGCTAATTAAACAAGTGCATTTGGAAAAGCTGTAATTATTTTAACACTAGTTCATTTTCCTAATTTTTTTTATCTCAACAACAAACACAAAAATATGCAATTGTAGCTCAGTGTGCATATTGTTGAATGTTTTTTCATGTTAAATCAGAACTTAGTGGCTAACACTTTTATCATCAATGCTTTTATCCCAATCACCTCGACAAACACATCCACTCATCCATGGCATAAAAACAAACCTCTTCTGTTGACACACACTGTTTTTTGTAAATGCTTTCCAAATTGCAGAGTTGCCACAGACACTGGTTGGTTGCACAATCTATTTTCTTTTGAAGAGCTTCAAATATCTTTTTTGCTAAGAACACACATTTAACTTTACACAAATTATTGTCCATATTCAGGCAACCAAGCTCTGTATTTTAAATTGTAAAAAAAATAAATAAACAATGATGTGTTCTTTTTCATACATGCTATATTTGGTGTCATTACATAAGAAAGACCCCAAACACCTTTGCACCACAGTTCTGCATTCAGCTGGGGGGCATTCATTGCTTTCCCGTTTATACCACTGTGTCCCTTCCCAAGGTTAGTTCAACTGAAATCAGGTTTGACTTTGGGCAATAAAATAGCAGTAATGCATGTGTGTGCCAATGTGCGCAGGGGAAAGTCACAACAGTTCATGTGGTGACAGGTGAAGTGTGAAGGTACTGTTGACGTACAGAGACAAACTGTGAGAGGGGGATGGTCTCTTTGCCCTCAGTGATGGTGTAAAAAAGTAAGTCCTCCATCCCGGACATGAACCTATATCTGCACAAACAAACAATGGACAGAACATGGGGAGGGTAAAAAAAAACCAAACATAAATGTTTTACGTCAATCACATGACCCATTGAGAAAACAGTGGCACACATCCAGATATCGATGTATTTGTACACACAAACCATGGCCTTGTATCTATGCAAATATAAGTTCACGTCACATACAAACTGCAAATAAAACTGTATTTAACCATTTCAGTTTGTGTCCAATGTCTTAAATTGACTGCAAGTGCAATTTTTACAAAGGTCTTTTCAAAACAAGTTATCTTTTTTTTTTTTTTTTAATTTATAGCTTACTCTATTTTAAAACAGACAACAAAATATAGATAGATAAGCAAGAATTGTTTTCATGACTTTGTATGCACTGTTAGTAATTGATGGTATCGATATATTACTTTATAGGCAGCCTATGTGACCTACTTGGTGTGTCCTTGGTCTGCATCAGGGCTCTTCTGCTGATGAGCGGCGTTGTGGGTGTGAGGTGATGCTGCGACCCAGCAGGGGAGAGGAACAGGTTGCAGCGTCCTGGACAAAACAGTGGTGCTGTCAGCTCCAACTCTGGCAGCGATACCTACATTTTTGAACAGCTGAATAAGTCCTGGGTTAGCTGTCCGAAGACTTTTCAAGCAATGCATTGTGTTAAGTATGGCTCTGTCTTGAATAAGAAGAAAACTTTGCTCCTATAGTTGCTGTAGAGAAAGACTTGTGACCAGAGCTCTTGGTCCACAGAGCTTTAATAGCACCCTGTGTTTTACAGACACCAGATCATATCCAAAGTGTGTCCTGGGGGCGGGCCCCGACACAGACAGACAGTTTGACTGACCTTAAACCAGAAGCTACTGAACTACAGCAGTGGAAGCAGATAGGCTCCTGTGACTGTTTAGGAATAACACTATCCACAATACAAGATGTTAATAATAGAGCAACTACTCTATATTATGTTAACTACACATATTCATATTTAGTATGTAAAGTATGTATATGTAAGTTGTCATACACTACTTTACATATTTTTTGGGAGGTGTCTATCCGTGCTAACACTGGTGTGTTATTACAGGTTAGGTTATTAAAGGATACGTGAAGCCTGCAGTATGTAGGCAGTGTGCTCCTCTCGCGGGTAAATGGCGACACCGTGTGGTCTCTGTGCCGCATGCGCACTGCTCACTTCCAGATATTAGCGGACCCCTCCTCTGGATGGCGCAGTAGCTCCAGGACCCCTGCTCCTGCTCAGGTCAGTGCGTGTCTCTGGCACTTGTTGTGCAGAAAGGACATCTCACAGTCATGTGTCTGAGATTCCGACTCTCTCCAAGACTTTTGGCAGAATTCCTGAATCAATGATAGAGCTTCAAAGACATCTCATTGTGTTTTTAGCCATCTCTGAAGTTTGATGCCTTGCTTCCCGTCTTTGAAGTTAGCTAATGTTAGCTCTTGTTCCGTTTTGAATTTAACTTATTTTTTTTGGTTTTGTTAGTTGTTGAATAAAAGGGCTGGAGTGCTTTTTTCTTTAATTAGTTTTAAATTGTAAACTTTTATTCCTGTCAGACTGTTTAACTTTCAGTTTGACCTGATTTCTAATCTCTATCTCTAATACAAAATAAACAGGGTCTTATGAGGCTGTGGGGGTCTTTCTCTGTATTTCTAATCGTGTGACTTCTCCAATGGGGTGCCTGCTAACCCATGGCCTTCTTGCACTACCTCTGCCGGTTGTAGCTTCTCTGTTTTCAGGAGAAAATGTTTTCCATTCCTGGGCCAATGAATGCCACCTTTGTCCCTTCATCCTCCATCTTGTGTGAGAAAGCCCCCCTCACCACACTCACCAAGCCTGCACAAACTTAACCTCTTCCCCCTCCACCTCGCACAGGAAAAGAAACATACCGGGTCTGGTGCTTTGATTCAGGCTCAGTAGTCTGAAGGTGTGGGGAAAGGCTTGACTTAGAGACCACTTTGAGTTTTGGGGTCTTCAGAAACACAAGCATGTTGCTGCTTAAGTTTGTCTGAAGGATGTTGGGGATAATACAATTCAAAATAAAAATTTGTTCCATAAATCTCTCCCTATTACCCCCTTTGGACTGTCTGTGATACACTGTTAGAGCAACCAAAAGTAGCCCAATCTCTAAAGCCATGAAATGTATCAATGGCCACATTTTTTTTAAATTAATCTGAATGCAATTTCTTTCCCGATTAAGTCTCTGTTCATGTCATTGTTTGATGAAAAAAATGAGGTCTATTGTGAAAGCTGTAAGAATTCAGTCTTTTCTAAACTAAATCTGGAAATAATTTAGTCAATCAATCAATGTATTTCTGTAATGTCTTTCATTTTAGAGTCACATAAATCATGATTGGGTCATCCCTTTGTAATGAAAAGTGACTACTTAAGTCATTTCTGACGAAACCTCTTAACGTTTAAGCTTATAATGATATTCAAGGCTGCTGTGTGCTTTTAATGTCATAGCAACAATTTGGACAGGACCCTTTTCTATTCTAACATGACAATGCATCTGTGTACAAGGCAAGGTTCAAAAAGAAGTCATTGATTCAGTCAGTGTGGAAGAAGAGAGAAGTTGAGTGCTCTGCAGAAAGCCAAGTCCTATTCCCAGCTGCACACCTCTGGTGTCACTTTAAATGCAGACCTTGAACCAAAACTCATCACCAAACACCAGTGACTTGTGCATACACCACAGGCACAAAAGTGTTGGCACATCCCCTACTTTAGAACAGAAAAAGGCACTTCCAAAACTGTGGCAACAAAGATGGAAACATGATTCATGTATTTGAAAATTGTATTTCCATCTCTGTTGCCACAGTTTTAGATGTGCTTAAAATTACTTCACCCATATGCACAAGTTATTGGTGTTTAGTGATGGTTGGTTTTGGCTCAAGGTCTGCATTTAAAGTGACACCAGAGGTGTACAGCTGGGAATAGGACTTGGCTTTCTGCGGACCACTCACCTTCTTCCACACTTAGTGAATCAATAATTTCTTTTTGAACCTTGCCTTGTACACAGATGCATTGTCATAAGAATAGAAAAGGGTCCTGTCCAAACTGTTGCTATGAAATTATAAGCACACAGCTGCCTTGAATATCATTCTAAGCTTAAACTTTTAAGAGGCTTTGTCAGAAAAGACTTAGTAGTCAAAACTTTTTATTACAAAGGGGTGACCCAATACTTTTGGCAATATAGTGTCTATCATATAAACATGATCTAATAAATAGAATTAATGAGCCCAATGCTTACATATATCAGTTCAATTTGACTGACAGGATCCGACAAAAACGGGCTGATGTCTGAACATCATTGTGCACAGTTCCTCTTTCTCATTCCCCTTTGTTAAAAATAGATATAAACAGCTCAGGGATACTATCATTTAACAAGAATTTGTGCTTTCAGGTATGAGATGTGCATCCCAGTCTGAGGGGGCGCCCGTGAAGACATTTAATTAGGTCTCACCATAATGTAAGTACTAAGTATATGCGTGTTTGTGTGAGTTTTCTTTTCTGTGGTTGTGCATTGCTTTTTCAGGATACTTCATTTTTTTAGTCATTATCTTCAACACAATACTTGCATCTCTTGTCCCTTTATGCTCACCTTTGCTTAATTAAAAACTGTACACGTACTATAAATCTGTTAAATGAGCAAATGAGTGAGACAGGAGAGTTATTATGGGACACTGCAGTCCTGTGGACCCGGCCTGTCCTCTGATTTTCCTCAGGTGGCCGCAGACTTGTTTCTCGTCACTGCTCGGTGTGTGTACACAGAGGAGGACCACAGCCACCCCATCGCATCGGTCACTGTGCCGAAACCTAGACACCCTCTAGACCCCTGGAGCCTCTGTGCACCCTTACAGTCTTGAAAGATCAGCCCCCCTCATCACTGCCCTCCTTCCGTCACTGCCATCTCATCCCCTTGCCTCGAACCAGCCCCCTTCCTTCATCCTCCGAGCTTCCACACCCTTCCTCCCCCACCAACCCCCATCCTCACCATGCAGCTATCCCACTGCCCTGCCATCTCGCAGCATTCCGCGGGCCGTGCACACAGAGGCCTATTGTGTGTTGTAGGAGACGGCAGAAGGCAATATACAGTCAGAGCAGCCCGAGAAATAGAACATGTAAAACTAAAATGAACACAGAAGTCTTGGTGTTTACTGAGGTCGCTGTAAAGTTGATGAAAGTGTTGGGGCATTTGTTTGCAGTGTTTAAGAGGGAAGAGCAAATGGCAAAACTGAACTGGTAAATGTCAAAATCAGTTGCTAAAAATAGATAGTTGCATTAATAGCTGCATTTTATTACTTTACAGGCCCCAAACTGCTGCTTAGTATTTCTTGAGGCATGACACAGCAACAATGACTCGACCTGACTCAGCAAACTAGTCACAGTGCAAAACGGCAGTGTGTACACCACTATTGTCCGAGTGGTGTACACAAAGATTATTGATTCAGCTGGCTGTTTAAATTCCTCAGATGTTTTTGTTACTGGCGTCTAAACATCACTGTTTGTTGAGTTTCGCTAAAACCTAATGATGTTGCCAACCTTGGCTGGCCACTTAACCAAGTCAAAAAAGAGTTCAAAATGAGCTTTCTCTCATTTGCCGAGATACCAGATTAGTTATTTGCTCATTTATGTCTTGATAGGTTAATGCAGTCTGCTAAACAGCCCGTTGACCCAAACTAAGATGGCGGCTCAAATCTTTCTGTTCTGTATGTGGAATGAGGGGGGCTCTCCAGAAGGTCATGACCCTGGAATTACTGTGCCTCTCTGGATGACAAAGACCCCCTTTCAAGCACATTCACCTGGCCCTATCTACCAAAGAGTTATACGATAAAGATTACACAGATATTTCTACGTATCATATATGAAACAGCTTCACATGACAGTGCTTTTGGGTACATAACGAGTACTGCTTAAATGTCATTGTAAAGGTCAATTGCATTCATTTACTTCTTGTGAAGAAGTAGTGGTTCTTTAACTGGTATTTGTTAGTGGTCTCTGTTCAAACATCTTAAATGTGACTGAACTGAATCCCTGTATGAACAAACCCTTTGAAACGTAGCTGAAAATGGATAATCGCTTACAGTCTGCAACATTGTGCCCTGCTGTGCCACTTGTGAGTTCATGCCCTAGAGCTTCTGTCCATGGGGACTTTTATTTCAACTCCTTTTGTAAATCCTTTTGTCCTCAAGTCTAACAGTCAGCTAAGAACCTAATGCCACAGCTGAAAACCTTGCCAGGAATGTGACTGGTCAAAACAAAGCACTTAATGGAAGGCAAATTTTCAGTGATATTTTTTTTCTTCAATATATGTATGAAAAGGAACATTAAGGTCAGTTTTTGTACTTAATGTGTGTTAACAATAAGATATTTGATATACTTTATGTATCTCAATACAACAGTGTGAATCTAGTCAAAGGGGTTAGTTATGGCTATCAGAGGCTCATCTAAAAATATCTGATATATATTATTGTTTCTGGTCATTTACATTTACTGGTCTGATTGAATTTTGTTATTCATATAATTTGCATACAGCTAAACTGAGGCCCAAAAGTGTATTGGAGCTAACAGCATTTTAATGTAAAAGTGAAGGTGCACCTAATGGCCAGGCTAGGCCAAGCAGGTCAAGGGAGGAAGGGCCTGGGTTTAAAAAAATCTCTGGGAGAGTAGATGCTGCTGAATTGAGGGGAGGGAGATTTAGGTTCAGGTTTCAGCTTTACAGGGGGTCTGGGGGAAGGACCGGTATCTTGGAATATACGAAGATCCATACAAGGCACAGTGGACATAAAACCGCGGTGCTTGCCCTGACGCGGTGGGTGCAGAGTGCCAGCCAGGGCCCCGCTTTTGGATTCCACTTAGATTTTGGAGGGTTGGTCTGCATGGTGCCATAAGTCTCTGGGAACACACACCACACACCACTGACTGAAAGCCTGGTCTCCACCGTCCCTTCACTTCTTACCCAAGCTACTGCATGTCTAATATTTAGACATGTTCAGCTTTGTGGACTCAAGGACTGTTCTGCTACTTGTAGCATCCCAAGTTGTTTTACTATCTGTGGTCAGATGTCAAGAAGAGGACGACCGTAAGTTTTCTTTTTATTTAATTCTTCTGTATTGTGAAAACCTGGACTTTCACTTTCATACCATTGTAATATGTTGTTATCATCTCTGTTCTTTACACCTGTTCTCAGCAAAATAACATCACCTTGTTGTTGCTGGTATGAAACTGAATAATTAACTGTGATTTTTTCCCTAGAAAGCTAGATCACAAAAATGTCTAAACATAGTTATAATACATGCTTTGCAAATGGTGACAGGTGCATTTATTGGTTATTATAAAAAGGCTGGTTATTTTATTCTTCGGGATAAGTGAGGATTTCAAGGCACATCTGTGTGGGATAGAGGACCAGCTAAACGAGAGTCTGCCCTCACCTCATGTAGCCTTTAATCCTGTTCACTTCTATTACCAGTGTGCAGCATGAATCTGCTTAAGTTTTTGAAGTGGTTTGTTCTGTTAAGGATAAATAGCATAAAAAATAAACCACAAACATGCTCCTGTTACATTAATGGGGTTCTAATGAACATTGACTTTCTTGTTACGTTGAAGAAAAGAAGAATTAACAGCCCTTGTTGGGTGTTGACTGTCTTCATGATGTGAAGTGACAGGGTCAGACAGTTCTTGACCCTAGACTTGCAGGCTCAAAGGGTAGCAAAAAGGGAGTGGCAGTGCAGAAGACAAGATGCACACAGCAGGGAGCTAACAGATGATGGACTTCTGCTTTTATTTTTAGCAACATGGACAATACTTGCTTTAAATTCCTCCTTTTTTTAGCACCCAGCTTGTGGTCATAAACAAGAATTTGTGAAGGTGAGGTTTCACAGATTCAAAAGAAGAAGCCTTAAAGAGTATAAATAAAACAAATCAAGCCGTTCTTAATACTCCACTGTGTTTAAACTAGCACTTGACACCAGTATGAGTTCCAGATGGAGAATTTTTGAAAGACCCCATGTTTACTTAAGGCAGCAGCTTGTCAATTGGGCACAGTATCCCTCAAAGAGAGCTTCATTCATACGAGCAGAACAGGCCCCAAAGGTTACATTTACTCAGCCATGACACAAAATACCTCCAGCTGGCTTTGGAAACAAACGCTACCTGTTTTGAACGCACAGTTTATTCTCTACATATCAAACTTTTACATTATATGAGTGCTCCACTGCTATAAATGAACAATTGGGGCATTTAGGGCTGGCTAAACTTAGGCGTCAAAGGCATCTTGCTTGATAGACAGGCTTCATTAACTGTATTCCTGCTATTTTACACTTCTTTCTCAATTTGTTCATTTGCACCGCTTTGATATAACCTTTGGATAACCTTCACTCAAACTTTTACACACCTTGACTACCTTTTCTAATGGCCCCTCCCTCAAGCTATGACCCCGCCCACTTCCTCAACCTGCCCCTTGACCCCTTTACATTCCTTTGTACCCCTCTGTACCTTCTCTTTATAACATTGGTTATACTGAAACAAACTGTTGCACAGTTACCTAAATACCTCTCCCCATTTAACATCCTCTGCTATTATTGTGCTTCCTCCTCCTGCGCCCCCTGCTGGTCACCGTAGAGGAGGCAGGTGGCTGCATCCAGGATGGCCAGCAGTATAATGATAAGGATGTGTGGAAGCCCGAGCCTTGTCGTATCTGTGTGTGTGACAGCGGAGCAGTTCTGTGTGATGAGATTATCTGCGAGGAGATCAAAGAGTGTGCCAACCCTATCATCCCATCTGGAGAGTGCTGTCCCATCTGCCCCGCTGATGCCAGTGCCCCCATTGGTTGTAATTTATTTATTCACATACCTATAAATAAATTACTCTTAGCTTGCTTTTACTTCACCCTCACTGACACCTTAAATAGAAAACATCCATGGCATAGAAAAGTGCTGAATGATGAGCTGTTTAGTTTTGATCTTATGTTGTGTCAATTCTAAAGTGCACTCTTGCCTGCTTGCTAAGCAAGTGATTGATGTTTTCTATTAAGGTGTTTGGTTTGGATGGCGGCCAGAACAGCATCAGCAGCAATATTTCTCTCCACGTGAAAGTCTTTTTCATTAGGAATGAAATAGATCCTGAGATGTAGTCACTGGTCCCCATTCAAACCATTAGATATGCTTTTACTCAATTTAACAAGTTGCTATTCATGTTTGTATTGATCCAAGATTTTCTATTTGCCATAAACCAATGCATTAAATCAGAACTACTGTGAGTGTATGTATGCAAGCCTTATGCTGCCACCATTTATATGAACCAGTCTAAGATTTCACCGTTACCAGGCTGGTTCATTGCAGTCATGGGAAATCATTTGCTGACAGAATAAATCAGATATCTAGGAACATATAACATTGCTACAATTACTTGACCTTTTGTTGCTTCAATGTGACTAAATTCATTAGAGTTCTCAGTCCATGCTTGCTTCTGCAAAATCCCTTTTGAATTACATGAATATAATGATGGGTTCCATATGCTTTTGGGTTTGGTGAATCTTTAAATAGCAAAATAATCTTAATCAACAAATCACTTGAAACTAGGTCAATATCAATCAATTGTTTAAACTTTTTTACCAATCTTAATGCTTTTATTTTCTTTTTTCCTTCTCATCTACTCGGCAACAACAGAAACAATTGGTGCTAAGGTAAGGTTATAACTTAAACCAAAATACTAAATGAAAGCATCATTGTATGTAAAATTCAAACACAAAACTAAATGTGTAAACTCATGTATGTCACTTTTTTAGGGCCAAAAGGGTGAACCAGGAGAGATTGCAGATGTGAGTGAAATGTTTACCTACTCACTGTTCACCATTAATATAAAAACACCAGAGCTATTATGTTGACTTGTTCAAATGAGAATATATTCTTGTAGGACGAAATATCGATATGCTCATGGTGCGCTAAACACTAAATGTTCAAACCTATAGCCTATGTTTTAGTGATTTGGTTCATTGGGCTGATACTTTTCTTAGCGTGAAAAGGGAATTAACAATGTCCCTGGCTTTATCTTCATATTTAATTAGGAAAAACTCTGCATACTGCATTCCTTGGGCATAATGAACCTGATCAAATCCTCTTAGATCTTCTCAGCAACTGTCGTAAAAGTGCACATGTCAGGGGAACAGTTATGCCAAAGCAGAGGTTAAGATGGGGTGATGTTTTCAGCAAAGCCTGTCCTGTCAAATCTAATTCTTACTACATTGTTCCCAGCTCCTACCAAGCAGGAATGTTCTTTATAAGTTTTGGTTTCCAAATTCTCACTTAGATGGACACAACATCAAAAATGCACAACAACCGTCAATGTACTCTTGTGTTCACTTTTTACAGGTTGTAGGACCAAGGGGACCACCAGGCCCTATGGTAATTAAACTTTCATTTGGTGATATTTTCCACACAATAACATTGATTGAACAATATACATAATAAGAAAAAATAAACTATTCAAGCTCTTAGTCTTGTCTAGTCTTGCAGTGAATGATTGTGACAAAAATATAACTATTTTTCAGGGCCCCCCAGGTGAACAGGGATCACGTGGCGAAGCTGGTGCAAAGGGTGATAAGGTAATATATTGGGCTTAAAAAAACATATATATTAGGTTGTAATGAGAACTATTATGGGGTGCAGCAATCATAGTTTTAATCAGTCATATGGATGACCTAAGAGTACTGTGATAACCTGACTGGTGATTTACACAAAAAAACACTCCTTTTTTTCCCAAGGGAAATCCTGGACCTCGAGGAAGAGATGGTGAGCCTGGAACACCTGGAAACCCTGGCCCCGCTGGCCCACCTGGACCACCTGGGCCACCAGGACTTGGAGGGGTTAGTCTAAGGGCACCATGTAACACATGGCACAAACAGGACACTTTACTACACTGTATGAGAACGGACGTTATTTTGAGCACATGAGAAAACAATCCTTTTGTACATGTTCTAGAGAATTTTATAAAATACTCATTTTTACAGCTTCAAAGAACAAGCTGTGGCTGTAGGTGTTAAGGTCTCTCAAGTTCTGTTTATGTCACATTTCTTACTTCATAATAATTGACCTAGTTCACATAGGCACATGTGATTCACCATTGATTCACATCACAACCTGAAATCTTTAACTCTATTCTGTTCTTACAGAACTTTGCTGCTCAGATGGCTGGAGGATTTGATGAGAAGGCTGGAGGTGCTCAGATGGGTGTGATGCAAGGACCAATGGTAAGCAAAACAGTGGATAGAGATTTGGGAGGCTGCTCTTTATTTCTCTCACATTGATGCAACATTGTACAATTGACTTGTATCTTATTGAGAGATGTTTTATATTAAAGAGGACATTTCAATGCTCTCACCTTGTGGCTCTGCACTTCATCACCTAGACATGTGTTGGGAATTTAAAATATTTATAGATATGCATTTACTTAAAAGAAGCATATCATCACATTTACCTAGGAACATGTTTTTGTAATGAACTTTTCCATGCATACTGGCCATTGTTCTGGGTGAACCCCATCTCAGGCCCAAATTTGGTGGGATAGGCTCCGGCCACCTGCAACCCCTAGTGGGTATAAGCAGTAGAAAATGAATGAATATGAAGTTACTGTGCATATGTGTATGTATGAAGATAAAGTACTCATCATGCATGTACTGATATTGTTCACTAGAATGCACTGTCCCTGTGAAATAACAAGATAACAAGAGACATAAAATATGTCAAATAAAAACTTCTTTCACATCTTTTTTTTTTTCTTTTTTTAATATTCAGGGCCCAATGGGTCCACGTGGGCCTCCTGGACCAACTGGAGCTCCTGTAAGAAGCAATATTAGACTTATAGATATATTTCAAATATTAAATGTAAAATTAAATGTAATGAATAATTCATTATTTGGTCATTGTATGTAGGGACCACAAGGTTTCCAAGGTGGACCTGGAGAGGCCGGAGAGCCCGGGCCTGCTGTAAGTATTGGTTTATTTCCCTTAATGGACATGCACTTTTAATAAAATACACAATTTAGCACTATTCTGCAAAAATGTCATCATGCAGACAGAGATCAACATAAATAGAAATAGATATTAAATTCCATCTGATTTTTTTAATTGAAACACAGGGACCAATGGGACCTCGTGGACCACCTGGACCGTCTGGAAAACCAGGAAGTGATGTAAGTGTGTAGGATTTTATCTTCCTATTCTTGTGTGAACAGTAGTGCATTTGTTTGAAATCCACCAATTTTCAAAGCCTCAAATTCATTAATACCTCATAACAAATGAAAATATAGTATAATGTGGAAAAGGATGCTAAGACATCAACAACACATTTTTCTGATACACATATTTTTATTACAATGTGTCAAAGAAAAAAAAACCATTGTGTTGTGAAAGTACAACACTGAAGTGACCTCATAAATGTATTCTTTTTGTGGCTGTTTTCAGGGTGAGGCTGGAAAACCTGGAAAAGCTGGTGAGCGTGGACCTGCTGGACCACAGGTAAGGACATGAGTTCCAGCATTATTTGACATTAGAGTAAAACGAGCCAAAATTAAATATAAATTGTAAACTACAAACATGAATTATGTTTTTGTTTAGGGGGCTCGTGGCTTCCCTGGAACTCCTGGCCTTCCTGGAATCAAAGGACACAGAGTAAATGGACTTAAAAACAGACAAAAACAAGAAAAATGTTTACATTGCTGATAATTAATTAAGAGACTGATGCATTGCTTTTTTTATTTTATAGGGTCACCCTGGTTTGGATGGAGCTAAGGGAGAAGATGGTGCTGCTGGAGCCAAGGTAAGACTGACACATCACTATTTGTAGCAAGTTAAAAAAGAAGAATAATTTTTTAGTTTTGTGATTATATCTCATTTGTTTAAATCTTGGTCCTCTTCAGGGTGAGGCTGGTGCCGCTGGAGAGAATGGAGCCCCTGGACCCATGGTAAGTATCACTTACATGAAAAGAGTGTCTTTTCTTTTCACAAACTATTAAAAGTATGTGTATATTCACCAGTTTATAATTGAAGATAATCATGTCTTGTGTCACAGGGCCCTCGTGGTCTGCCTGGTGAGAGAGGTCGTCCTGGAGCAGCGGGAGCTGCTGTGAGTAACACCGAAATCATTTGTATTCAGAGTTTGTTTTCAGGTTTGTTTTTGAGACTCATCATCATCTTTGCAGGGTGCCCGTGGAAATGATGGCTTGCCAGGTCCTGCTGGACCACCTGTAAGTTTACCAGGATCCAAACCAAATTCGCAAATAAAAATATCTTGTTTTGTTTGATAACATCTTCCTATGATTCATTTTCTTACAGGGGCCTGTTGGGCCAGCTGGAGCACCTGGTTTTCCAGGATCACCAGGAGCAAAGGTTTGTCTGGCACCATAATCCTCAATGTATTCATTTTTGGAGCAATTTATGTTTTAGAAGAGCTGTGTAATGGCAACTGGAACTTGATCTTTGCTTCATTTGCTAAATGTTTTCACCTAATCATCAACATCAGTATATTAAAAGTTAAATCAATAAAATAAACACTTTTAATAATTTATCATGTCTGTATCTTCCTGTTAGGGAGAAGCTGGTCCTACAGGGGTTCGTGGAGCGGAGGGTGCACAGGGACCTCGTGGAGAGGCTGGTACCCCAGGATCACCTGGACCTGCCGGAGCCTCTGTAAGTTTGTGTTATCCTGGGACCAATAATTAGTGCCATTCAGATTTTTTTCTTAGTCTTTAAAACTTTGACATTAAAAAATGTACTCCAACGTCTTCAAATCTCAAACTATAAGTGTCATCACTTTATGTACTATATCTGAGTCTGAAGACTAAAATAAAATTTTAGTCAAGTGTGGTCAGGAGTTGTGATTCAGATATTTTGTCCCAGAAGCAGTAACTATCTGAACCAGTGAGGAGAACCATCTATTGTGTCTTTGTTAAGATAGAAACCTGATGCAGTGCTTCTGCTCTTGTCTCCATAGGGAAATCCTGGTACTGATGGTATTCCTGGAGCTAAGGGATCTGCTGTAAGTCTTTATGACTTCTTTAATGTCCTGTGGTGTATATATTGCATTATATTTCACGTAAAATTTTGTTGTGTGTCTTTAGGGTGGTCCTGGTATTGCTGGCGCTCCTGGATTCCCTGGACCCCGTGGCCCACCAGGACCACAGGGAGCAACTGGACCTCTGGGGCCAAAGGGACAGACTGTAAGTCTTTAGTAAATAATCTGGTGACATCTGTTTTATTACATATGTGGTTTGACTGGATTGTTGTGGTCATTCTCTTTCTAGGGAGAACCTGGTCTTGCTGGATTGAAAGGTGAAGCTGGACCCAAGGGAGAGCTTGTAAGTTTCTGTTTATTTTTAAAAGTTGTGAATATTTTTAGTTTTAATTTTGACATATAACTTTTACATTTTTAGGGCCCAGTTGGCCCTCAAGGTCCTCCTGGTCCTGCTGGTGAAGAGGGAAAGAGAGGAGCTAGAGGAGAACCAGGAGCTGCTGGACCCCTTGGACCTCCAGGAGAGAGAGTAAGCCAATTAAGATACACCTACTTGTTGTATTTTATATTAACACTAACAATATCTTGACTCTTTCTGTGATGGCTATAGGGAGCTCCTGGTAACCGTGGTTTCCCAGGTCAGGATGGTCTTGCTGGTGCTAAGGTGGGTTGAAATAACATGAGTGATCAGTGTTATATTCAGGAAACATGGTCCTCTATTTGGTTTCAAGATAAAGGTTTTCTTTTCATTAGGGTGCCCCTGGTGATCGTGGTGTTCCTGGAGCTGCTGGCCTCAAAGGTGCCACTGGTGACCCTGGACGCACAGGGGAGGCAGGTCTTCCCGGAGCCAGAGTGAGTGTAGTTTTTTTAAATATCTGTCATTTGCGCAGTGAAACGTGATGATTTTCAGATGTAATGGAATTGTATTCACTCTCAGTTCTTGAATGTTTCTGATAATGTCTTTTACAGGGTCTTACTGGACGTCCTGGAGATGCAGGTCCTCAGGGCAAAGTTGGACCCTCTGTAAGTGCACTACTGATTGAGCATTGGTTGAAATCATAGTATTCAGTTGACTAGTATTCAGTAGAAAAATGTAGACAGCTATTAGCCAAGAAAAAAATTGACTGTGCAGATCTATTATAAGTTCACTGCAGTCACTAAAAAAAATGTTTGTCTGAAGGGAGCACCCGGAGAAGATGGTCGCCCAGGCCCCCCTGGTCCTCTGGGAGCCCGTGGACAGCCAGGAGTCATGGGATTCCCCGGACCAAAAGGAGCCAATGTAAATTTGGGTATAAGGGTTATTCTAGGTCTTGGTAGTAAGGATAATGATCTATGTTTGATTGAAATAAATATCACTGAAGAATCTGGGTGCCTTGGTGGTTCACTTAGTCGTGAGATTTGGAACTGTCTGTTCAACTGTCACTGTAAAAAGGCTAAAATACAAAGTCAGCCTGTATGTAAATTATTGACTAATCTTTGATAAGAGGGTTGATGTGCAAGTATTCCTTGTATATCAACACCAGCTGGGAGGCACCAGTGACATTATAACCATTAAACCTTATGACAGGTGTCATACTTTTGCATCATCTTTAATTATATGCCTGTCTTTTTAAGGGTGAACCTGGAAAAGCAGGTGAAAAGGGTCTTGTGGGTCGTCCTGGTCTGAGAGTGAGTACAATAATATCACACAATTCTTTCCTGTAAATATTATAAAGACATTCTTTTCTAATTGGAGGACATTTATCTTTAAAGGGTCTGCCTGGAAAAGATGGTGAAACTGGCCCTAGTGGACCTCCTGGCCCTGCTGTGAGTATTTTATACCAAATACCAGAATGTCATGAAGCTTTATTTTTAGAAATATCGTCAATGTGCAGTCATTGCTATGAGCCTAATGATATTATCTGATGATATGATCGATACAGGGACTTGCTGGAGAGAGGGGAGAGCAAGGACAGCCTGGACCTTCTGGTTTCCAGGTAGGAGTTGGTTCAAAGTTAAAGTTGAACTAAATGTAAATTACTTACAAGTTTTTGTTTTGATACTCAATGTGTTGATGTGCAGGGTCTGCCAGGACCAACCGGTGCCCCAGGAGAGGCAGGAAAACCCGGAGACCAGGTGGGTTTTTGTCCACTGAAATCATCCACAATATCTATATATGTGTACATTGACATTTGTTGATCTGAATACAGCTGAATTACTACCTGAATCTTTGAGAAATTATGGGAACAAGACGAATATTACTATCAATAGAAAAACATCATGTGTCTGTTACAAAAATATGGTTCTCAAAGATGTAGTGAATTTTAAGTAATTATTAACTAAGTAATTATTATAGCTTGTCATACTCGGGTACTATCCAAGAGAACCCAAAGTGTGTAATGATTTTTTAAAAACTATTTTAACTTTCTGTTTAGGGTGTTCCTGGTGAGGGTGGAGCTCCTGGTGCTGTTGGACCTAGAGTGAGTAGACACTGAGTTATTTTATACAAAAAAGAAAACTGTCATACATACTAAATCTGGTATTAAATGTACCTGTTAAATGTTCCTGCTTCCTAATCAATCTGTTACTTGTGAACAGGGTGAGCGTGGTTTCCCTGGTGAGCGGGGTGGTGCAGGTCCACAGGGTCTTCAGGGACCTCGTGGACTTCCTGGAACACCTGGAAGTGATGGACCCAAGGTCAGTGGGTGATACAGAGACAAGTCAAGATCTAGTATAATATCTTGTTGATTTCTCAGTTTTATTAATCTCGCTCATATTTCTCCTCAAAAGACCTTCCACTTAGAATTAAAATATGAATCCTTATCTCCTTTCCCTCAGGGAGCTATTGGACCAGCTGGTGCTGCTGGACCCCAAGGACCCCCTGGCCTGCAGGGTATGCCTGGAGAGAGAGGAGCTGGTGGCATTCCAGGAGCTAAGGGAGACAGAGTGAGTACCACTTTCACAGTACTGGATAAACGTGTATGGTAATGCAAATGGTGTGTATCCAGAGGCCAGTCACAGCACATTGTACCTGACTCTTTGTTCATGTGATTAACATGCAGCTGTTCTCTTGTCAATCAGGGTGACAATGGACAGAAGGGACCTGAGGGAGCTCCTGGAAAGGATGGTGCTAGAGTGAGCCTCCATCTTTTTTTTTTTAATGAATGTAATTCATTTAAATTTACACAACAGTCTCTCCTAAAATCATCATCTGTGTTTTCTTCCCTTTCAGGGTTTGACTGGACCCATTGGTCCTCCAGGCCCATCTGGTCCAAATGGTGCTAAAGTAAGTTTTGGATCAAAATAACAAAAAAGATTTTTTTTTTAAAAAGTTATTTTTTTTTTAACTTTTACTTTGTTTCTGCTTTTTTTATTTTGGTTAAACCTAACTTTTGATCTTGTGTATCCAGGGTGAGACTGGACCTAGTGGCCCGAATGGTGCTCCTGGAGCTCGTGGTGCCCCTGTAAGTACTTCAACATCATAGTCACAATAATGTGTGCTTTTTGAAATCAAAGTGACCACTTAATAACATCAACCAACATATTTCAAGGTCACATCAAATCCTTGTATAATAGAGGCCAATAAAATATAAAACAACATAATCATTAAAGCTATGCTTTGGCGCTTTTATAGGGTGACCGTGGTGAGGTTGGTCCTCCTGGTCCTGCTGGCTTTGCTGGACCTCCTGTAAGTAAATTGACTTAATACTTATCAGTATTGTGCTTTTACAGTTTTACTCTTGTGAACTCTAATTATTATGTGCTGTAATGTTTAGGGTGCAGATGGTCAGCCTGGTGCCAAAGGAGAGGTTGGTGAAGGTGGACAGAAGGGTGAGGCTGGTGCTCCCGGACCTCAAGGACCATCTGGGGCTCCTGGACCTGTGGTAAGTAATTGAGCCTCTGGCCAGAATGAAACTCTGTGATCAAGATAAAAATATAAAAGTATAGCATACTATAGCTAGCATAGCATAGTATACTTTAATTGTTGTTTGTGGTGTCACTTTTCAGGGACCTACTGGTGTATCTGGACCTAAAGGAGCTCGTGGTGCTCAGGGAGCTCCTGTAAGTAGCTTTTTTATTTTCAATTAAAAAACATATGTATGATTGTGTGTGTAGTGATGTGATGACAGTTAGTTGATGTGAGAGGAGGATGCAGATTAGGGATAAATGGAGGCAGATCATTCACATATTCAAACAGACTAAAGAATACACAATAATTAAACATTAAAGAATTTTCTAAAGTTACAGTGCAACTTCCTCTGGTCTTTAATTTGGAAGTTCATTTATAAACAAAAAACACAGCACTACAAATAGCTCAGATAAAGCTAAATTGGTTTGAAAAATTAATAACATCAACCTAACATTTGACAATATGTATTTCCAAGTAGCTTGGTCTAGTTTGAAAATGTCTTGTTTCCACTGACAGGGTGCTACTGGTTTTCCTGGTGCTGCTGGCAGAGTTGGATCTCCTGGTCCTAATGTGAGTATTTCCTCAATTCAGATGCACAGGTTGCTACAGCCTCTATCTGCATATTAGGACTGAAATTATGTTCCTATGTGACTCTTCCCAATACAGGGCAACCCTGGACCTTCTGGCCCTCCTGGTCCCGCTGGTAAAGATGGACCAAAGGGTACTCGAGGTGATGCTGGACTTCCAGGAAGACAGGGAGATGCTGGACTGCGTGGACCTCCTGGTGCTCAGGGAGAGAAAGGAGAGCCTGGAGAAGATGGACCTCCTGTAAGTCTGGGTGTTACTTTAAACCCACAACATCAAACAAAACAATCATTATAAACCATCAATTGAGTTTTTTATGCAGTCCTTGTGTTGTACATAAGACAAGTAAACTGACACTAACAGTTTGGCCTGTTTGTGTAGGGTGCTGATGGACCCTCAGGTCCTCAAGGTCTAGCTGGTTCTCGTGGTATTGTTGGTTTGCCTGGTCAGCGTGGAGAGAGAGGATTCCCTGGTCTGCCTGGACCTTCTGTAAGTTTCTCATTCAATCATGGACATCACTCGGAAAGCAAACTTAAGTATATTATAAATTAGTATATCATACATTATAAATCATTACATTCTTAAGTTTGGACTTCATAAAATGATTTTATAGAGTCAAAATTTGAGCTGCCTCTGTGTGTGGCTATGTGCTGTTAATGTGGACATGTGACAGTAAAGCCATATTCACATGCATCACACAGTGACCCTGAAATTTCTTCAATAATCTTTAATTAAGATTATGTTGTATTATACACTACATAACTTAATATTACGTCAAATCACTAACAATTCATAACAGTTCCTTCATCACTGCTGTAAACAGTTTACTGAGACCATAGAGATATACTTCATTATTTTTCATGAAATTAGTGATGTATAAATCTGACTGGAACACTTTTCCTTGTATTTAGGGAGAGCCAGGTAAACAGGGAGCCTCTGGTTCTGCTGGTGACCGTGGTCCACCTGGACCCGTTGGACCTCCTGGACTTACTGGACCTGCTGGAGAGCCAGGCAGAGAGGTCAGAACAAAGCACTGTCAATGAAATGAAAGTCCATAATGAATATCATCAACACACACAATAGGCACCTCACTATGTGACTATAATAGGTTTTTGATATTTCAGGGAAATCCTGGATCAGATGGACCTCCTGGTAGGGATGGAGCTGCAGGTGTCAAGGTGGGTGACTGTCCCATTCTAAAACACTGTGTACACTTTTCTTTTACTTAACATAGACTTTGGTTGTCCTTTAGGGAGAGCGTGGTAACACTGGTCCTGCTGGTGCTCCTGGAGCTCCTGGTGCCCCTGGTGCCCCTGGACCTGTTGGACCTCTTGGAAAGCAGGGAGACAGAGGAGAGGCTGTAAGTAATGCCATCACATGCATGGATAAAGATGCATAAACAGACATGATGAAATATTTTATGTTTTTATATAGGGAGCTCAAGGGCCTGCTGGACCCCCTGGACCAGGTGGTGCTAGAGGGATGGCTGTAAGTATCATCAATTCTGTCATTATAATGCAGTTGTTTTTGGTTTAATTATTATCATTAAATGTGTCCTTTAACATATGACAACCATCCTTATAGGGGCCCCAAGGACCTCGTGGAGACAAGGGAGAGGCTGGTGAGGCTGGAGAAAGAGGACAGAAGGGTCACCGTGGATTCACTGGTCTGCAGGGTCTTCCAGGACCTCCCGTGAGTCATTGAGATCAATACTATATTCTTCCAACACTGTTTCAGACCATGTTATTCATGTCTCTCTTAATTAACGTGTAATGTGTGCTTCTTAACACAGGGTCCCGCTGGAGATGCTGGAGCCTCTGGACCTGCTGGACCTAGTGGAGCTAAGGTGAGAACAGGAAAACAACTGATAAAGTGATAAAAAACTCCAATTACTTTCCAGTCCTACTGCTTCAGCACCCAAGTCCTGTGATGGTAATGAAGGGCACAGGTTAGTCTCTTTGTAATCCCCTGACAATGACAGAGATACGAGGGAAGGCTGTGTGCTTTAATTACCCTCTGCTGGGATAAGATGAGCAGCTCACACATTTTGTAATTACTGTGTGTGAGGAGACAAGCAGAGAAACAGAAAGTACTGTGTAACTAACTAACTACCGTCTGCAATGGACTTCAATATGTGTTGCAGATTAGCAAATCAAGCATTAGGTCTCAAAAGAAAAATGGAGGGAAATCTCACCATACAAATAATATTAAAATGTAATATCCAGGCTTTAACCTTCAGACTGTGTCTGAAGGTGATGAGATAATAGAAGAGACTGCGCCTGCATTTGAATAACTTTTATCAGGTTCTTTGTGCTGTGAATTTGAAAACATGGCAAATGTAATAGAAGAGTTACAGCTTAATCATAAAAGAATATTGCAGATTAAGCGGTTCTTTATATATTTATATATTTCCAATTTAAAATATTTTGGTGCTCTGTAGGGACCCCCAGGACCATCTGGACCTGCTGGAAAAGATGGATCTAATGGACAGGCTGGCCCCATTGGACCTCCTGGACCGCGTGGTCGGTCTGGAGAAACCGGTCCTGCTGTATGTATCGGATTATTTAAGAATAATCTATTATCAGTATTCTACATCTGATCTTGTTCCTATTAAATGCCTTGTTCCTCTCTTTTTCAGGGTCCTCCTGGTAATCCTGGACCCCCTGGTCCTCCCGGTCCTCCTGGCCCTGGCATCGACATGTCTGCTTTCGCTGGCCTAGGCCAGACTGAGAAGTCTCCTGATCCTCTGAGGTACATGAGAGCCGACGAGGCCTCTACCTCACTAAGGCAGCATGACGTTGAGGTTGATGCCACTCTCAAGTCCCTCAACAGCCAGATTGAGAACCTGCGCAGCCCTGACGGCACCCAGAAGAACCCTGCCCGCACCTGCAGAGACCTCAAACTGTGCCACCCAGATTGGAAGAGCGGTGAGTGGACATGAGCAAATCTGTAGAGGGCTTAAAGCTTCGCGCTGGTCATTCAGTTACGTCCAGCTAGAATTGATTGAGCGGTCTGACTCCATACCCACAGCTACACATTTTGGTTTTGTCTCACTGTTATACTTGTTATTGTTGATCTTTACGGCCATTGATGCTTTTGAGCTGTATACTATATACTATATACGTTACTATATTATACTATACTATGCTGTACTATACTGTACTGTATTGTACTGTTCAAAATCAGTATATTCACTCACTTTGCAAATGTCTTTAGGCGACTACTGGGTTGATCCCAACATTGGCTGCACAGCTGATGCCATCAAGGTCTTCTGCAACATGGAGACTGGAGAGACCTGTGTCTACCCAACTATTGCCAATGTACCAAAGAAGAACTGGTGGACCAGTAAGAGCAAGGACCGCAAACACATCTGGTTTGGAGAGACAATGAATGGAGGATTCCATGTAATTAATTTTTCATTTAACTATAAATTGGTTTAATTTACAGCTCTTGGAGCCTTTAATAACATGTGACATGTGATCCCACAGTTTAGCTACGCTCAGAACGACGCTGCTGCCAGCATTCAGCTTAACTTCTTGAGGCTTTTGTCTACTGAAGCATCTCAGAACATCACTTACTACTGCAAGAACAGCATTGCCTACATGGACCAGGCCTCAGGCAACCTGAAAAAGGCCCTGCTGCTAGGGGGCTCCAATGAAGTGGAGATCCGCGCAGAAGGAAACAGCCGCTTTACATACAGTGTGTTGGAGGATGGCTGCAAGGTGCATTGCTTGAAAATCTTGCCTAAAATGTTTTTGCTACAAAAATGTAACCATGTTTTTAACTTATTTCTTTGCTTCCAAACAACAGAAACACACAGGCCGGTGGGGCAAGACTGTCTTTGAGTACAAAACACAGAAGACCTCTCGTCTGCCAATTGTGGACATTGCTCCTAGGGACATCGGAGGAGCAGATCAGGAGTTTGGAGTGGATGTAGGTGCAGTCTGCTTCTTGTAAAGTGAAATATCACAAGCCCCTCCCCACACAAAACAGGAAATAGATAAACTCCGCTATGAACTATTAAACACACTTCCACAATAAAGGAGACTGGAAACTCTAAAGAAAATTGATACTTTTTTCTGTCACAACGAAGTGCTCTCCAAGTTGTACTCCCTGGATGTTAGCACTGAAGGGCACCGGCAATAAATGTACATTATACCAGCATTCTCTGTCAACCTACTTCCTGAGATCCAGTCATGTTTCCCATGGCCCAACGTTGACGGGGAATGAGTCCGAGCCAGGAGGAAGAGGGACCAAGAGAAGTTATGGAGAACAGAAACATGACTTGATGTCACCTATTTATTGTCTAACCTGAATGGGCAGAGTTGAGGTAGGACTGGACAGGTTTACTTTGTAAGTAAGACAAGCCCCTTTCCACTACAGACCAGCCGCACACCCTCTGGGCCAGTCCTACTCCATCTCCCTCCCTGTTTCCCTCCTCAGTCAAATATGGCAGTCAAAAAAATAAATAAATACTCAAGTCAAACTAAATCCAGGTGCTCCGGGCCTGTCCATCGTGAGCAGGGAGCAAGACCTTTACTGTGTATTATAAATCCTTGGTTCTATTGTTGTAAAAGTCTGTGTTTCTAAACAACCAGATGGTTATATATATTTTCACATTATGTGTACATGTGTCTATATGCACACCAACACTTTTTTTGAAAGTGAGGTCACATTTGGGATGTATGTTTCAAAGTCTGTACACCTTGACTGCCCATGAGATGGAGTCATTTTTACCCAGTTGTCAACCAAATTTAGTTTGTAAAGAATTTGAGGGAAATTTTACTGTTGTCATTCTGATTGTTTATAGCTACCTCACGCTTAAAATAGACACAAAGTGAATTTCAGTATGAGCTCACCAAAAATAATTAGCCTGAAGGTAAATCCGGCGGCTGTAGCCAATAGCCATCTTTGCTTTGGGTTGCTCACGTTCTCTTTTCTAAAGGTGCTATGTGTTCAGTTTCCTCCAAATGCCCCCATCAACCCTCCCCAACTACCCACTAGCCTCACATCACACACTGACACTCCACTCTGGACGAGGAGGGGTACATTCGGGTATCTAAGGGGAGACTGGGGCTACATTGATACATAGGCTTTCTTTGCTGTCCAAAAGCTGATTGTGGGACTTGGAGGGAGAGTCTATACAAACCAGGGTGGGATGTCTGTGCGTGTGTGAGGGCGTGTACATTTTTTTGATTAATTTTATTATGATCTTTTTTTTGTTTTTATTTTGTTACACTTCTAATTGATGTAAATTGGAAATAAAAGAAAAACAAACTAAGAAGGATATTGATTTTGAATTAATTTTTGGAATAAAAACTGATTTGGTGTGGGGATGTATTGTGTCGTTCCACAGATTCATCCAAGTGTGCTTATGTTGGGTTATAGCCGTCTTCTCTGAGGCCAACACTCAAAAAACTGAGTGCATATTCTGTATGAGTGAATGTGTGAGCATTTAAGACTCATTTAGTGTGAACAAAAGTATTGTACCTCTTCTCTGATTTCAGGGTTGGGCTGAAAGTGAGTGGTCCTGTTTTTCTAAATTTACAGTCAAACAAAAATACTGGAATCAACTATTTTGTGGAGAGATGAGGTATCTCCAAAAAGTGCATGACTACATGAACAGTGGCCTGCTTCTCTGGTCAGTCCTGAGTAATAAAAGATTGACTTGAGCCTCAAAACAGCATACTCTTGTCATTACATTTCAACAACTAAATTGGTATAAAATTAGCCAGAAATGTATGTGATTACCTGAAGCCTATCCAAGCCACTTAAGGATTAGCGGGGTCCAACCTCTCTTAAAAAAGAAAACACAAAATTTAATTGGTGCATCTTACATATTTATTGATTTAATAATGAAAACTACAGTGTAAAAAGCAGCAAGTGGCAGTGGTGGATATTGTTTAGGAGAGCATCTCTGTAAAGAGTGACTGGTTGGCAAAGTCAGCTGGTCTTTCTTGGGGGCGTGGCAATGATGGACTTCCATTGAGGCCAAAATGGGGAACACCAGCGCTCAAAAAATAGAAAGGCACATGGGTAATTTTTCCACTGGACCAACACTGAAAGGAGAATGTTACAACTGTCATTTTAAGGTGGCAGAGAAGAAATGTGTGTCAATTATTCATATAAATTCTATATAAAATCTTTTATTAAATAATGCATAAAAGAAAGTGGAAATGCTTTTTCAGAGAAAAGACTAACCACAGTGAGCAGGGCTCCATGTTGAAAATTTGGGTGAAACTGTATTAGTCTTGGTTCAGCTCCGGGCTCCCCCTGAACAAATCCACTAAACAATAAAAACAG
Organism: Rhyacichthys aspro; assembly: GCA_036850595.1. NCBI lineage: Eukaryota > Metazoa > Chordata > Actinopteri > Gobiiformes > Rhyacichthyidae > Rhyacichthys > Rhyacichthys aspro. Next base: position 12,341,487 of record CM072154.1, on the reverse strand, counting down.
GTGGTGGCGAGTGAGCGTTGATTAAACATAGCACTTAGCACTAAATGTAAAGTCCACACAATAAAATGACAAACCATGGCAAGAGCTCAAAAATGGGGCTGGTCCTTGTTTTAAACACTGCTATCATGGCAGGCCGGTCTGTAGCTTGTGGATCACCTGAAAGAGAGCAGCAAAGACTCAAACTTCTGAGTAGGGCTCACAGACTCTGATCAAATAATAAATAGTTGCTGATGTCATAGCTGCCTAATTATAGTTGATACATGAGGGAGATCAAGTTTCACAAAATAAAAAAAAATAGAAAAAAATTCTCATCATGATGAATGGCGCATGGAGGAACCATACCTTTAAGAAGCACTGCAAGTCTCTCTCCTTTTGGGTCCCAGGATAAAGACTGGATCTCTCCGCCCACACTAGTAGACACAATACAACAGTACTTTAATTACACAAATATTTGAAAAAAAAAAACATTAACATTTCTGTCAAGTACAACTTGAAGAAGTGGTATTCGTTCAGAAAATCTTTGTTGCCTTTGTTTTTTATGAATTAAAATTAATTCAACACCAACAGTAAATCATTCATATTATTAGTATCAAAACAACCTTAATAAGTCAATAATCCATTTATTTCTTACTTAGGTTATGTGCGTATTATTAAATACAACTACAACTATCACAAGACTCAAGAGTTCTTACATAATGTCGCCATCTGACGTGTTAAAAGTAGTCTCTGACAGATCAGCTACCACAGTTGCTGCCTGAGGTCCTTTCAGTGTGCTTGTAGCTAGACCTGATGAAAAAAAAAAAAATCAAAAGAAGATTCATGCATATGCTTTAGTTTTTAGCTCTACTTCTTTATAAGCTTTGTGTCACATGACTCAATTAAAGAAATAAACCTGGTGTATCAGTGAAAGTCAGGGCATAGATGACGGTCTCCCCTTGAACAGTAAAAAGAAGTCGACTCCCGTCTGGACTCCAGCATCCCGACTATTTAATAAAAAACGAGAGAAAAAATGTAGGAATCACAACAAGTTTATCTCTCGAACTGAGCCAACATTTGCACTGATTACCTGGCAACGCCCTTTTACACATGGCCACCGCTCACAAGTCCACATTCTAGTCTCCCACACCCTAAAAACAGAGAGATCATCATGAAGCTCAGACAATCTTAAAGTTAAAGTAAACATCCTTCCGTTTTGAAACTTACCTAAACAGTGCAGAGGGAGTCGAAGCCAAGAGGTGACTTCCATTCGGGGACCAGGTAAGAAAGGTAACTCCTCCTCCTCCAACACGCTGAAGAGGCACACAGTTTTCTGCAGCCACATCCCACACCTGAAACAATAAAGGGAATGAAAACCTTTGCATCCAGTTAAAACATTTTCAAGTTGCTGTACCATCATTGCAGTGTCCATTGGTGAGGCAGAAACGAGGAGAGATCCACTTGGAGACCAGGCGATGGAAGTGATGGGAGAGTGACCGGGGTGGGATAAAACTTGAGCACAACCAGAAGACGGCCTGGGAATAGGGCAAAAAGAAAAGCTTGCATCGTGGTAAAAATGAACAAACTTTAGAAAAGAAAAAAAAATGAGAGTAAATGTCTGTACCTTGTCGACAGTGAGCAGGGGTCTACATGCCACACCAACAGACAGCTTTGACAGGCAACAGCCAAGCCTGATGCACACAGAGGCTTCCACTGGACTGCTGCCACATTTCTCTGCAGCCGGTGTTTTAGTGTCGGAGTGGTGGCACTAAAGCACAAAGCAAATAAGAAAATAAATTAAAACAAAATCACTCAACAATTAGAGATTTAAGTAACTGTAGTGTACCTTCTGGGGTTGTAGATCTTAATGGAGTCATCTAGTAGAGCTACAGCGAACTTGTCTGTATGTGGATGCCAGGAAAAGGCTCTCACCACACAATCAGGCCTAACAAAGTGTGTCAAGTGTTAATATTAGTTCAAAGTCTGCAGGGCACATAGGAAATGCAGATGATTAAATTAGCACCTACCAGTTTAATACTTGTGAAAATTCCGCAATCATGTCTTCACTGCTCAGCTTGGAAATAATGGCACATTTATTATTACAATACGTGTCAAACATGTTAAAGTGTTGCTATAGAGTTACAGGTTTTAAATAATGGAGTTCTTACTGTGAGGTGAGGAAACAGGGATCCGTGAAAGGACGAGATCCATCTGAGAAGCGCCAGAATACAACCCGAACTCACAGACAGCAATTTGGGCGCTGGAACGACAGATGAATAGAGTATATTGTGGACCCTAATCCTATTTCAAGAGGGCAGTTTATAGCATTCTGTACCTTCTGCGTGCGAGTTGGTAATTTCATTCAGAAGTCCTGTTAATCCACCATCTCTCCTGAAACAGCAAACGGTTTTATCACAAGTTTATCACTATTTTTTTTTTACTTTCACACTAAACTTAAACATGACAGGACACTTTCTGTGCCCGTGTTGTACCATGCTGCTGCACTCCTCATCCAAAGTGTCTCAGAGTGGTCCAAGAAGGCTGCCTTACTGCTGCTCTCTGTGCGACTGTGCAGCTTCAGAGAGTCGCGAAGAAAATGAAGGCTCAACGGACCCGAGTCCTAAAGAAGAGATAAGTCTTATACAACAAATGTGTGTATTATTGGCAAATACAAGCTAAATAATAAGAAAGAGTAAACAAAGTACCTGTTTGAGCATCTCCTCGCTGTTGTGTCCTGACAGCAGTTCATTGTTGGACTCACACAGAGTAGTGTTTCCTGAAGGCAGCGGAGGAGGGAATAGAGCCAGCGAGCACATTTTACACCCCAGACCCTGAAAACACATCCAAAATGTACCAAAACTAGTATCATGTCGACACTGGCTTCACCCATCAAGCCAGAGTGACAGCTGATTAGCTAACAACTCATGAAAGCTAACAGGCTAGTATGATACATTTTATAAACACTACTTGATATCTTTCACTATTGCTTTTTTCCCACTCAGGAGTTATGTCACGTACCTTTATAAATGTTTCTGTGAATGTCTGCAGTTAATTTATTCCACAGCAGAGTTTAAAGGCAGAAAAATAAAGCACAGGACTAATTGAAACATTTCCAACTCAATCCATCGCGCCGAGAATGCTACTACGGTGAGCGGCAGGGACAAAAAGAATAAACTCTGTTACGGGCACACGGGGCAAAGTGCTGTCCTCTTGTGGACATTTTATCAAACGACATGCAGACTGAACAACCCAGTTTTTTCTGAAGAACAGATAGTAATAATAATGTAACAACAACAACAACAACAACAATAATAATAATAATAATAATAATAATAACAACAACTCTATGTGTATAGCACTTTTCAAATACATCATTACAAAGTGCTTTACACATTCCCATTAACCAACAGAAAAAAACCTGCAAAATAACTGTTTGTTTGAATCGTTTGATTGAAACATAACCTCACCCTATGCAGATCCAGACGTCTCATAAAAAATATACATAGGTCTACTTTTAACAAATAAATAAATAAATACAAAATTCGACATATAAATAGTAAATAAAATAAATAAATGCTACATAAAAATCTTAATTAATTGTGGGCTATTCACTTTTTTATTTTTTTACTTTAATTAGAAAGGCTTTGTCAAATAAAACGTACACTTTGTCATGTATTTCAATTTGTTAGTTTTTATATAAATACAGACTTGAATTGGAAGCTTTAGCGCCCCCCAGTGGCGAACTTCGCATTTCCGTGACGTCAATTCAGCACTGGGAAGGAGACAGCTACCTCCCCCAAAACCCAGCGCGCTCCTCACGTTGCATGGCTCCCCGGTTATTGATAACACAATTTACCCACTGGGATCCGTCCCAGTAACGTGAAACTCGTGGATATATAGGCGCTGGATGCACAACACAAGAGACAAGCGTGGGGCCGACGAACAAACAACGAACTGTCCACTAGAAATAGCCAGCCGAGCCCACCCTTACACTTGACAACGCGACATCAACCAGGCAGAAAGGTATGGGAATGTCATACTATCCGCTTAAATGCTGATTGAAGAGGAAATCAGGTAGTGATACTGGACGTTTACGCGTGATGCCGCTGCTTGGTGCCGATCACACTGCACCAGTCAAACCAAGCATGCTCAATGAGTGCAGTACAAAATCATATTTATGCAGCGAGAAAATGCCACATTATAGAATATGTTGATACCAGCAATGAGAAAATGTGCAGACGCTGCGGCAGTTGGACTTGGACCATACAGCTTCTCAACTAGGCATAGTGCTCGCAATTCATGCACGTCGGCTGTGATGCTGCCGAGTGTCATCGTCACATCCTCGGTTATTTAAAGATTGATCTTCCTGCGTTAGTGTGTCTGTGTGCGTGTGTGTGTGCACTGTCCAGGCCCAGTGCTTGTTTATTGGCCGCTTTCACGCCGCTCTCGTTTTACTCCCGTGCAGTGGTGCAGTACAGGACACGAAGCTGCTGCTGCTGTAGGACGTGAATGTGGTACTTGTGCTATTTGTTTCTATTATATCTTTCCATTCTCTCTCACGCGCTGAAAGGCATTCACGCTGGGCTGGTTACGCAATTCGTCGTATTCTTCTGATGCACACAGTCACTTGATGCATGACGGACGACATATGGGAGCAGAACGACAGTAAAAGAACAGTTGACGGCAGTGGATGGGTGCACTGTGCACCCTCCAAAGGCTGATTCATTCATAAAGCTCTTCTGCAGTGAGGCCGATAGCTCTGTGGGGTGACTGGATGTCCCATTCACAGCTACACACACATGACTGCATTATTTGGTTGTGTAAACAAGCAGGTCATAGAGGAACGTACGGTGGAAACTGCACATCAAACTGGACAGCTCCTAATTTACAAAAAGAGGCCTAGTTTACACATGGAACTGTCCAATATGTGAAATATGTGGGCTTCTTTTGTAATAACTAAATAGGATTTATAGTCTAGTGTAAAATCCTGAGTAAAGTACTCACACCAGTATTTGGCTAAATCTCAGTCTTTCATACTGAAAGCTCTACAACAAGCTCATAAGTGGTGCCTGAGTGGAAATGGTTTTGTTAATCAATGGGTTAAAGGTCAAGAATGAGCTGTCAGGCTTAATTAACATTTCTTTCTGTCCTGATGGCAGTAATATCATCCAGTTTATTATTATTCAAATTATACTTTATTCTGAAGCTAACTTTTAATGAAGCTTGTGTTTAAATGTCTCTTTCCAGGTTTTCTCCTCATCTGTTGGTCTGTACACCCTAACCTGCCGTGTTGGGGAAACCCCTGATGAGTGGGACCTGTATTCATGAGCCCCGCGCCCCTTCCCCCTCCCTGTCAGGCTTCAGCACACCCATCTCAGAACCACCCTATCGAAGACTCGATGGAGACACTCCTGCATGCACCCCTGAGACGGACCTGACCCCCACACAGTGTGTCCTCCGCAATGTGCTGTCAATAGAGACTGGTGCTCAGGGCGCTCCAGGTGGTAGCAGTCCCACCCCTAGTGATGGACCCTCAGCCCATTTTGACAACAGTGTGCTAACACTCCATGAACATGAGGCCTGCCAGTGTGGTGGGGCCGAAGCAGGGCACAGCCCAGAGGCTGGTGCTGTGCGCAGCCAGTCTGAGAATATTCGGCTTCAGTCGGGCAGTGGAGGCTTTTTGGAAGGACTGTTTGGCTGCCTAAAACCAGTATGGACCATGATTGGAAAAGCCTACTCCACTGAACACAAACACAACCAAGAAGGTATGTGAGAGGTCTGTCTCTTGGTTAATGCAGTCAGAGTACAGTGACTGTATGAAACAGTCAGACATTTTGTGACTTGACAGTTACTCAGATGTTGTGATTTGTTGTCATGGAGATGCACCATAGCTATACCCATGGATAAAGCAGTCTTTTATTTCCATCCTTTCCTCTGGCAGTAAGAATATGGTTTATACTACGGCTCTGCTCGTTCTTATCTTGGGCATCAGAGAGGCTTCACAGTTTTCCGGGGAAAGTTTTTTTTGTGCTTCAGCTGAAACTTCAGAGCTCTGACCACTTCAGTGAACCTTATGATGAATTGATCTGCCAGTTTTCTATATTCCTCTCATGTTTCTCTGTAATACCATGCTCACTTAGTCACTTAGGCTTGTGTTTAATGGATGACAGATTAGACCCCAAGTTCACCACTGTTTAACTAGCATTGCTTTTACTTATAGCTGTGCAGCTGATGGGGAAAGTCTGCTCTAAATGTCACACATGCGTTGGCCCAGCATTTGCCCAACACTCACAAATGCCTGTTCCTATAACAAACTGAAGTGTAATTCTGTATTTAAATACATGGCTTGTGCAACAGAACTTGTTTCATGTTTTTACCTTTATTGATGAAATTTTCCTGTGTTGTTCCATGATCAGAGTCTTGGGAGGTACCATTTGAGGAAATCTCTGACCTGCAGTGGGTGGGCAGCGGGGCACAGGGGGCTGTCTTCCTCGGCAAGTTTCACGGAGAAGAGGTTGCGGTGAAGAAAGTGCGGGACATCAAAGAGACGGAGATCAAACACCTCCGCAAACTAAAGCACCCCAACATCATCACTTTCAAGTAAGGAGATTTGAGATCTCCATCGGAGCCATGTATCAACATACCAATCGTTAATGGCGATGTACTTTTTGGTGTCTATGTTATCTGACTACTTTGCTTGACTTTAGGGGTGTGTGCACGCAGGCTCCGTGTTACTGTATCCTGATGGAGTATTGTGCCCAAGGCCAACTGTACGAGGTGCTGAGGGCGGGCCGTAAAATTACCCCGTCCCTTCTGGTAGACTGGTCTATGGGCATTGCAGGTGGAATGAACTACCTACACTTACACAAAATTATCCACCGCGACCTCAAATCCCCAAAGTAAGCGCTCCACACAGTTGATCCAAGGACAGAATGGACGCTAAACAATACAGACTGAACACTTTATCCATTGCAATTTTGCAGCATGTTGATAACGCATGATGACCTGGTGAAGATTTCCGACTTTGGCACTTCCAAAGAGCTCAGTGACAAAAGTACCAAGATGTCATTTGCTGGAACTGTAGCCTGGATGGCTCCAGAAGTAATAAGGAATGAGCCAGTCTCAGAAAAAGTGGACATTTGGTGAGTCAAACATCTCAGCTAACATTTTTATTTGCTCAGTTTATATCTGGTTAATGCATTGGGGGTTGTTTTTCTAGGTCTTTCGGCGTGGTGCTGTGGGAGATGTTAACTGGGGAGATTCCTTATAAAGATGTAGACTCCTCTGCCATCATCTGGGGTGTGGGAAACAATAGTCTGCAGCTGCCCGTACCTGAGAGCTGCCCGGATGGTTTCAAGATCCTGCTCAGACAGTGCTGGTGAATAAAATTTACAAACTATAAACGAAACAGATCAGCAGACGAGAAGTGTCGGATTGTAAGCATAAACTTTTTTCGTTTTTCTTCAATTTGCAGGAATTGTAAGCCCAGAAATAGGCCTTCATTCCGTCAGATTCTTCTTCATTTGGATATAGCATCTGCTGATGTTTTGTCCACACCACAAGAGACCTACTTCAAGTCTCAGGTACTGTACATATGCTGTAGATTTAGAGGTTTTTAATCAGTATTGTGATCAGTTTCCGACCAGCTTAAAAGAATTGTGCTTTGAACAGGCCGAATGGAGAGAAGAAGTGAAACAGCACTTTGAGAAAATTAAATCTGAGGGTACTTGTCTTCACCGACTCGACGAGGAACTAATCAACCGCCGCAGAGAAGAGCTCAGGTCTGTGTTTAGAACAGTTACGTGGCTTCATATGAGCTCTGTGTCCATCCTAGACTGGATCATTTTAGAAGAGTATTTGCAAACGGACATTATATTAACAGTCTCTTATCTTAGACACGCACTGGACATCCGTGAGCACTACGAAAGGAAACTGGAGAGGGCTAACAACCTTTACATGGAGCTCAGTGCTGTCATGTTGCAGTTGGAGCTCAAAGAAAAGGAGTTGCAAAGGTAACATCCATTATTTGTGCTTAGTTTTGTGAAATAAAGAAAATATATATTAAATGGAATAAATGGTGTCTATTTTGCAGGAGAGAACAGTCTCTGGATAAGAAGTATCCAGGTTTGTTTAAGCATCACAGTTCTAGACAGAGCTCAACAAACTCCATGGACAAACTCATCAAGAAGAGGAATGTCCCACAAAAACTGCCATCAGGAAAGAGGTGTGACATCTTATTTCATTTCATTAACATTTGCTTTTTTAAGGATTTCAAGCATATCATTGGAGTCAAGATCCAGTGGTTTGAATCGTTTCTAAAACTTACCATTGCCAAGGCCACTTTCTTTGGATTTTATGTAAGCATTGTTCACAGCACATACTGCAGTGCCACATAGTGGCTGGTGGTGCAAACAATCCTAGAAGACACAAATGGGCATGAATGTGTGTACTTGCCTAAGTTTCCAATTTATGTCAGTTAAGCACAGTAATTTATTGATTTATTTTATTCTGTACGTATATTTTTTTATTTGCATAAGTACTAGAAAGTCTAATGCCCACCTTGTACTGTTTTTAGTCCAATACATGAATGTGTGATAGACTTACAAAACATTTACTTGTTTCCAGTTTAAGACTAGAGAACTAGCATGGTGTGTCTATATGTATTTTTAAACAAGGGGTTTGCTGAAGTCCCACACAGCATAGCTGATATATCCTTCCACTCTGCTAGGCCTGACATTCTGAAGTCTGAGGTCATTATTCCTAAAATGGATTCATCTGTGATGCAAGTCACCATCCCGACCTGCCAGAACAGAAGCTCCACTTCTCCCAGTCGTTCACGAAGGATAAAGACTCGCCACCGCAAACCTGGCAAAGGCAGCAGTGGGGACCTGGCAGGACTGAAGGCCAGTCAGTGCTCCCCCAGCAGGGACTCCACCTCACAGGCCAATACTTCCAACAGCAACCCCTCCAAGCAGCTCCTGGAGCCCTCTGCGGCGCTGCGAGGCCTTAGCCATGAGCAGCAGCAGAGGCAGCTCTCTTCCTCCAGCCCAGACCTCATCTGCACCACACTGGAGGCTGAGTCCCAGAGCAAAGAGGGGTCCTCTGTGGGTGGGTTGGAGCGAGGGGGCAGCCTGAGCGCATCAGCCGGTTTAGGGGGATCAGAGATGGGGGCTTCTGCACTGGATGACCTAACAGAAACACCCCCTCGCAGTGACACTCCAAGCGAAGATGCAGCCTCTTTCCCCTTCTCCAGCAGCCCGGACTCACCCTGTGGGAGGGGAGCGGCAGCGGGACGGGGGTCTCTAGGATCACCGCGTCTACCTCATGATGGAGATGATAAAGAGGAAGGGGTCGGTGCTGTGCGGTTGCCACGAGGGGCATCGGGGGGCATTGGAAGTCAGCACCTCACACCTTCAGCGATTCTGTACCGGGCGGCCATCACACGCAAACAGGTACAAATGCAGACCCTCTCCAGCATTCTCACAGACCACAGCCAGGCTCACTGTGTGTCTCTCTCATACAGAGGCGTGGAGTGTCATCAGAAGAGGAGGAGGGTGAAGTTGACAGTGAGGTTGAGTTGCCACGGAGACGGTGAGTAAGTTGCTGTCCTTTGTCACTGGATTATTCTCTCAAGTCATTTTATCAGCTTTAACCTCTTCATGGATAATTGTTGCAGAGGGTTTTTAAATAATTCATTCAATATTTGGTATTCAAATAGAGTAATCAAATTAATCTAATCAAATGGCTCTGGAAAACACATTTCAAACTCAAGGCTCCTGAGCCAAATCTGTTCTATTGGAGTAATTTATGCAAATACACTATGATTCTTAATGTGTTGTGTAGCTAATAACAGGTGATAGAGTTTTAAAAACTCACAAAAAGACCTTAATAAAACCTTAAAAAGGAACAAAGCTGAAAACAAAGAAAATTATTTAATAGCGTGTGATCAAGTAAAATTAAGTTTGAATTTACAAACATATTCAATTAAATGTAAGCTCTGGCTTAAGTGTGAAAGTGATGCAGTGCTTACAAACAGTTCCCAAAAATGATAGATTGTTAAAAAACTCTTTTCCAATCTGTCCAGACGTCCGACCAGTATAACCAAGTGCCAGTCGGTTTCCACCTTCAGCTCGGAAAACCTGTCAGTATCTGACGGTGAGGAAGGCCACACCACTGACCACTCCCACAGCGGCACGCCCGACGTGGTCAGCACCAACACTGATGACAGGCTTGACGACCGTAGTGACGACCTCTTGTCTCAGGGGTCTGAGATTCCAGCAGACAACACTGACCCAGCACAGGCCTCTGATGGTCTGTCAGAGAAGGATGGAGCCCTGGGTCAGGGGAAAGCACAGTGTGACGTTGGGCAGAATCCAAATGAGGTAGCAGCTGGGTGCACAGATGAAATATTTAGAGTCACTACTACTACTAATACTGATAATGTCTGCTTATCTGACCTCCATGTTTGTTTTGTCAGAGTCGGGCCCTGTGTGACGATTCTGACTGTGACAGTGCTGAACTCGACCAGTCTGGTAGTGGTGAACCCAGTCGTCCTCCTAGTGCTGGAGCATGGGCACCACCAACTCAGCCATTCTCAACCTACCAGGGGTCTTCACAGATGCCCCATACAGGACCTCCATAGCTCTGGGGACCCCAGAAAGACCTTTAGCTGCCCCACAATGAAGAACCATAACAAGCAAACACCAAACAGTCCATGCAGTACATTACTGTTGCCATGAGGGATCACAACTACTACCCTAGAGTCACACTGACCATGGCACTCACAATGCCTCTTCTTGATCAGATGACCTAGAACATTGTCATATTTCGGCAGCTTTTGACATCAGATAAGTGTCATTTACTTTCACTTGGGTTTTTTAGACAAAATAGTTACCTGGATAACCTTATCCGCTGCTCCAGTTTAGCAAAAACCCTTCCACAGATGCACTTGCACGCACAAGATTACACTTTAGTCCTTTAAAAACACTAACCCTCACTCTGGGAGAACCCTAAATGCATCATACACTAATGCATCAATGACTAATGAATAATAATGTAAATAAATATTAATTACATGCCACATGACAAATATGTAACTTTATTTTATTTGTAAGATAAAATATAAGACGGTATGCTGCCCTGTGAACAAATGCATGATTACATGTTTATAATTTATGGTTCGGATGTGTCTGTTTTATATTTTGTGAAAGTTTACACTTTTTTAAATCCTGAAAGTATTCTGTTATTTTTGATTTTGTTAATAATAAATGTCCACAATTTAAAAAAAAAGAAAAAGAAATTGAACAAAAATCTCACCAGAAAGTGTCATAATTTCATAATTAGAGATCTCAGTAGGTAGTCTCAGTACGCTCCTACTTAGACATAAGACATGCTTTAGGTTTTTATAAAGCTTATCTCATGTGTAACAGGAAACTACTGGAATACATCAAAAGGCACTTTGACTATTGCACCTATGGATGAACTTACGGGTTGCCTTTTTATCTGTATGATGTATGTGTGAAGGTGGTGTAATGGTCTCAGATATTTTGAAATAGTGCATTATTGATGAACCACTATGTTTCCTGTTGGTGGGCTTCATAAAAAAACATCAAGGATTCCTTTACCCTTTAAGAGTTTTGCAGAAGTAGCCAAAAGGAATAGAGCACTCTGTGGTGGTTACAAGTAGAAGACTAAGTATCCTTTGGGTTTGAATAGAAATGTTTTGTTTTTATACAGCATTGCACATTGTACCTGTAACATAGGAATTATATCAAGAAGCAAAAATATTATGAGCAACAATAAATAATGTATTGGTTTAAATATAGTGTGATGTTTGTTTTAAATCACAAGCCTTGTAATAGCTGCAGTTTGTTGCTATGTCACTCAAAGACAGATGGATGAGAAATAAAAGACTATTTTCAATGACTTTAAGCATGTCCAAAATGTTGCGGTGTCACTTTATTAAAACTATGACCTTTTTCACCATTCCCTCATGGCACAGGATCAAGTGACACATTTTGCAATTATGGCTATGCTTCTAAATTAACTTGTGACCCTTTACAGAGTGAATAACATCAACCTCTAACACCTATTATGAGATTTTTTATGCTGTGTTGCTTTTTTGCAACAACCGCCTGACCTCCCGGTGAGTCCAGTAATAAAAAAAATCAGTTTATTAAAATCAAATATCAAAAACAATCTTAGTATTTCACATCTTTTTATTTCTGCATTTCATTTCTTCAACAATTCAATTGCACCCAGATCTACAATAGTTTGAAAACGTGCACAAAAACGTGTTTCTTCATCCTGCAAAGAATAATAAAAAATAAAATCTGACCCAAGCAAAACAGATAGCAGGAAACTAGTGTTAATTCTATACTTCTCCTTCTAGTTATTAATCTTAATTTAATTCCTCAGCATAATATACTTATAAAGACAATGTCTTGTAGTTTTAACCCAGTAGCATTCCCCACACCCTGCAGTTAAAAAAAATATTTTCTCTGTTTAAAACAAACATTTCAATGTTATTTTCATCATTATTATGGTCTTGGTAATTGCAGAAAAAAAAGAAATGTTTCCTCTCATTCAGGCCCCCATCTGGTGACTGCTCTATTTGAATCCATTAGACAATAACACTCAAAAGTCCTGATTGAGAATTCAAACAAAATGGAAACACAGGAATGACACAAAACAATTACTTAGCAGATTAGAGGTGAGACAATAATGTTGCTTAAAATTCTCCTTAAAACTCCACTGAACACGAGTTAAATTGCCTTCAACTTGAGGTTTTCTACCTGCATACAACTTCAACTGGAAAACCCTTTACACCCACTATACCCGTTACCCTTAATGCCATTTTCAAGAATTATAGCTTGAAATAGGTGGCAAATATCATTGAACTCTACTCTTACTGTGTAGGAGCTGTGTATTAAATAAAAATAAATAGATATTTAATTAAGGGAAAGAACAGTCCATCTATGTTATTGTATTTTTTCTTCATTTTTACATTTTCTAAGAAAAATCTGACATAAAAAACATTATTTTCAGATTTTTCTAAAACTTTTACCTATTAAAAAGAAGATCATACAGATATACAGTAAAATAACAATACATCAGAATGAAAATCTCAGGAAACTATATGGAAAGGGAATTTAAAACCATAATAAATAAATAATATACCAATATCATTATGATGATGAGGAGGATGTGATTAAAACATATGTAACCAAAGCATAGGAGAAAACAGTGAGTTTATAGTACTTGGTTTTTGCATTAAATTCAGCAAGGGGCTTCTTGGTAAAAAGTAGGGAGATGGGTGACTTTAGGTGCTGATGGAGATCCTCCATGTCAGTTGGCTGCCAATCCAGTAGCTTCTGAGGACAACCTGTTTAACAAAGACATCTCATTTATTAAGATTACATGAAATATTTGTACAGATGAAAGCAAAACAGTGCCTGTTTTAACATTCGAAAGGAGACAATGATACTAAGAGTTTTATTATAATAAGCCAGTGTCATCAAGTTTCAGTGTGGTGAGAAAAACAAAATCTGTAGCTATTCTCCATGTTTCTGCCTAAAACACTACCATAAACAAAAGGTTAGTGTTTTTGAAACATTTCATCTCTTCTTTGGATCAGATGCTGCATCACTCTATGTTTATATTTAGAGTATAAAAAAATAAAAATAAAACTGTGTTGTAATAGCATCTCTTACCTGGCATTGATCAGGTACTCTGCCAGGCTGATACTGGCGTGGGAGCCAGTGATAGTGACCTGACGGTCAGTGGAGCCCTCCACCGGGTTGGCAATCTTGATCTGAGCCCCTGACATCTGACGGATCTCGTTGATCTTTGCCCCTTGGCGTCCAATGATGCAGCCAATGAGCTGGAAGTATCAAAAATTGGGAAATGTTAGGACTGTGGCATCACACATAAACATGCTACTTTAAAGGGCAGATGACTTACATCATTTGGAATGGTCAGCTCATGAGAGCCAGTTTGTGCAGAGGCATCCATCCCAGCTGAATAAACATGAAGAAACCATAACAGGGAGTTGACTGGGTGGATTACAAATCAACAGCAATCACATTCTCTTTCAATCTGTGCACCTACCCTGGAAGCCCTGGTTGCTATGTGCAATGGGAAAGGGGCTCTGTTGCATGGCCAGCTGGTGAAGTTTGGTAAGCTGTTGAAATGAGAAAATAGAAACAGAAAGCAAACAGACAAAAATTATGAGCGAAAAGCCATCCAATAGACACTTAATGTGTGTGAATATTAAGTTCCAATTCCCTTGAAGTTGGAGTGATTATGGGAGAAATTGTGAAATGGCACAGTCTATGGTTAATTGTCTGTCAACAATTTGAAAGTAGTAATATTGGTCTTTCTAAAATGGATGCAGCAGGGGATTGAAAATAAGAGTCACAGGGATGAAGTAGAAGGCGAAATGGCTTCCCGGGACCGAACTTGCAAATATATTGGATCACTTACAGAGGGCCCTTCACTTACATCAGGCTGTGGAATGGCGTGCTGCCCTTGGACAGCGTATGCCTGCAAGGAGAGAACGGCACTTAGTTGGGTGTGTCAGTGTCATACACAGTGTACTCCAATATCCATCAGTCCACTGTCCTTGGGGTGCTACAAAAACAAAGCCTAGTGTTCTATGGACTGCACTACAAATTACAGTAGTATTAACATTATGAACCTTTTGGGGAAATTTGGAACTACCATTGCCTCCAGAACAATAAAAGGACACATTAAAAGTTAAAAGTGAGTCCAAACTGTCTTTACCTGACCACCTGCAAAGATGACAGGAGAGCCTGAGGGTTTGGGTCTGTAAGGGATAGTCACTCCTTTTGGTGGAGACTAAAAAACAAGCATGCCATTTCACATTAGCAATAACCATTCACTATAATATCAAATCTAACAAAATGCTAAGTTAGATGTGAGTGGGTTTACCTCAAGCATGACGACACAGATCTGCTTGACACACTCAATAATAGACTGTGGGGTCCCTGCAACAGTGATGGCCCGCTCTGTGGAGTTGGGCAGCATGTCCCCTGCTACTTGTACCTGAGCTCCTGCTGACTGGAATCAAACACCAACATACAAGGGTCTTAATAAAAATCTGTTAAGAATGGGATTCAGGAATTTGGGAACATGTTAAGACAAACCTCTCTGATTTCCTTGATCTTGCAGCCACCCTTGCCAATAAGTGAGCCACACTGGCTGGCAGGCACAACGAGGCGCATGGTGACTGGGGGTTTGCTGGTGGCCGTACTATTTGACATTGAGTTGCTGATGTCCTAAAGGTGTAGATATGACAGTGTAAAATAATTCTAAAAAAAGGTGTACTTTGATCATAATTGAGTGGATGTTACCTCCTCCAGTTTCTCAATGATCATAGAGAAGGCTTTAAAGATAGAGGTGGTGGGTCCCGCAAGTGTTATGATCCTCTCTGGACAATTCCCCTCTGAGATATTGATGCGAGCCCCACTCTGTATAGACAGCAATACAAAAAAACAGGAAATACTGAATAAGACCTGTTCTCATGTAACACACAAGTCGATGTGACTGAAACTCTAAACATGCATCCTCTTGTGGTCCCCCGTGGATGTAAACAACATCTTACCTCCTCTCTCATCTTCTTCACCGATTCTCCTTTCTGTACAGAGGGCACAATCACAACATTTAGCCAAACAAAACGACACTCAAGATAAAAATCATTCTCAGAAGAATAAACAACATACCTTGCCAATGATGCTTCCAACCTCCTGCAAAAATGTACACAGAGAAAACAGAAACACAGTTGAAACGATTTTTTTCCGCTACAGGCATGAAACCATTGAACAAATAACAGTAATGCAATGTATATAAATACAGTCAACACAAAGCGACACACTCACCTTGCCATGCATGAGGAGCCTGATAGTTAAGGTGACATTTAGCCCCCCTTCAACCAGACTCGATTCCATAATTATGACACGATTCTGACTCTAAACTGGCCAAAAATCTATTCTTTGGTCACTGGTTGAATATCTGCAATTAAGAAGAAAATAGGAACAACATTAGTGGTGAAAAACAATGTGACAGTCACCGAAAAGCAGCTTGTTTACTATATAAAGTGCTATTTTTGCAGATCAATGAATCGATGCAGACTGTTAATATCACGAGGGCTTGTTCCTTTACTGTACTATAACAATATTAGAGGGCCACAGTGACAGAAAGAGCTGTCTCATTCCACTAATTCACATTAGACTGGCCCGGGTCCATTCATTCAGCATCAGCACAATGAACCACTGTTTCCCATTGATGATGTCTATGCACTGGATCAGCAGGAGTCGGCGTAGCTTTGTTAAATTCACACTTTTAAGTGGCCAGAACATTTAAATATATCGTACACTTCACTGCCTTTAAACTTTACGTCGAGTGTGATTCTTTGCAGAGCTCCAGGCATCACGCAAAAGTCGCCAATCCTATTCTGGAGAGAGCATCACAGCGAGTCACGCAAACGAGATTTGAGCCAGGCGAGCAACAATAACACGGAAACTATCGCGCCTCGAATTCAGAGCAATAAGCATGTGCATCTATAAGAGACAGATCGTGTAGATAGGTGGAGTATAAGCCATCAAGTGCAATCTGAATAAAAACAGAGGATTCAATTGACTTCGGTAATTTTCCATTCAGCCTGCTAGTGTTAGCGCTAGGTTCCAGGAAATAGCCGGGTCCTGCGGCCTACGGAGCGCACTGAAGCATTAGGAGTTCTCCCCGTCCTTCACTGTAAAAACCAAAAGGGAAAAACAAGCCAAACAGGAGCGTGTCTGTGGAAGTCTTACCCGGAGCGTCCCGTCGAGAGCGTCCAGGGGATGGGTAGGGTGTTAGGGTGGAAGGGGAGAGGTTCGGGAGGGAGTTTAAAGAGGACCCGGGGAAGAGGGAAGAGACACCGCTGTTCGCTCGGACTCCACTCTCCTCCTGCTTTAGCACAAAAGACAAAATGCGTTCAACTTTGACCCCGGAAAGCCCCGCCCCTCCGCTGAGTTATCTCCACCTTTTGGCCCCGGACTGCACGCTCTTAATTACTTTTTGCAGCAATAATTGGACGTAAAGATCAGACCGATGAGCAATAAGAGGTAAAAGTTTGTGAAATAGAAAAGTTTGACTAAGAAAACGACAAGGTGACGCTTTGCAATAGTAAAGACGAGAAGTATGGCACCAATTTTGCACCAAATTTGACGAACTTTGTGCATTTTGAAGCAAACAATTTTGTCTAATTCCTGGATATGGCTATTTTAAACAGTGGCTATTTAACTAATCTGGATTTATCCTGCATAGTGCATTAAAGCTTCTTGTTTTGTGACATTATGAGGCCTCTATGAGCTATTTCGGCATTCATCTGCCTTTTTTAACAGTATGACGCAAGTATTGCACAGTATATTTTAAGATACAGCATATTCATTCATTTTTAATAAGCTACAAAGCCCAAGTTCTTAAACACAGTTCTCTTCTCACTACAGACAGCTTTTCTATTAATCCTCTAGAGGACGCAATAGTGCCATAAGAGCTTTTATTTAAAGTCCTAACTAAAGTCCTGCTTCCTTTTTAACATCTCGAACAGAACTGACCTTATGTTACAAGAAACAACACTGTATTCTAATGTTAATGTATGCTTCCTATGAAAAGGCACTCTTAAAATGAATAGATTAGGAAATAAAAGGGAGCTTTCAACTTTAAAGACGCAGGCCAACATGAGGTTGACGCTTACGTGGTTATTTTGAAGATGTGGCAGGATTTGTGGATGGTGTAAACAAACAAGTAAAGGTTATAATGAGCTGGCGTTTCTTCCTGTGGGCTTTCCTACTTTAATTGAACACCTGATACAAACCGGCGAAACAAGATGATGCTGCTCAGGGGGAAGAGTTGAGGATTTAACCTTTTGACCTTGAGATAATGAGCTCCTTATATATTATTGCTTTAAAGATATAATATAATAAGGCTTGTGATTCACTTTCCTCTTCATGATATGACTATAACAATGTTTTATGTCTTGTTAGATGTAATTGATGCAAAATAACGGGGCGAATTCACTGCTATTTGGAAAACAGTGGAGTAAAAACAAGCATAAAACAAACAAATAACAAAATTAATGAGATGAGTAAAGTGGAGCAGTATGGCCCTACAACCATGTGTTCATGGTCTGGTTGACAGAGTCTTCTGCCTGAACTGACAGCACATGTTAATTAATCTGGTGCACGTTAGAGCTCACACGATACAATTAGTCAATGGCCAGAATAGTTTGCTTTTGTCTCTGTCCAGTGTTTGACTCTTCTGCGTGGTTAATCCAGTCAGAACCAGTGACTGTCTGTATGTGCATTATAACATGGTGCACACACTCTTATTATTTGCATCAAAAACCACTTATCTCATCACAGATTACTTCCACACTGTTAGAAACTATTCTGGAAACAGTTTTTCTTTCCACCTCCTGTTTTTATACTGATGCATCTAGGCAGTAGAAAGAGACAGCTGTACCAAGACATAAATGGAGCTTTCTGTGCATATAGCTGAGCAGATATAGCTCATCAGAACAAGACACAAGGTTTACCGCCAGACAGCCATTGGCAGTTGTTGAAAACAATATAGTGAATACATTACAAACAAAAGAGTAAAAAGTGTGATGACAATAGATGTTTAATTAGGGCAAAAAGCAGTTTCTTTGATCTGGAGACAAATCACAGAGAGAGGGATTATACAGGATAGAGGAGGTGCAGCCTTTCCAGCTTTTCCAACTGGCGCATGGTCCCAGGTCTTTTATGTGTCTATCTCTTACACAATCAGCTGCTTACTTTAATCTGTCCATCTTTTTTCCACAATGTTATTTTTTTCCATGTCCCCATTTTCCACTGTCATAGACCCCCAAATGATGCAAGCTCCCTTCTGGCCCCTCTTTTTCTTCTTCACTGCTTTTATCTGGCCCTCTCACTGTCCAGGCTGTCTCACCAGTGAGTGGGCATAGATCACAGTACATGGATAGTATGATGAAATGGGACTCGCCCCTTGCCACTCACCCACCAAAAAATCTTGCTCAGTTGCCTCTATACCTCACCGCCTTTTTGCATTATGGCTTTTTGTTTTTTTCAAATTTGCTATAAGTAACATTATCAATGTAAGATACTGTTTTGTTTAACTGTTCAAATATTAGGCTACATGTTGCTGGATGTCATAAAAGGTTAGACTAAATCCAATTAATTCTTTATGGATTTGTACTCTAAACACTCAAATGAGCAACTTAATTTGTCAGTGACTATTGTTCCAAATAGTAATAACAGTGATTTTAAATCTGTGCACACCTTCAAGGTAGATAGTGCTTATTTTTTACCGATGCTATCAAAAAGTAAAAAAGGTAGTGGAACACTTTATGGCAGAAGAACTACTAGGATCCATATGTGACGTGGGCTAGTACAGTTTTGCTGTCTCTAAAATGGAGACGCAGTGAGGCACAGTGGGACTGAATTCTCTCCCCGGGAGTGTGAACAGATCCAAAAGCCCCGGCATGAGCGTCACTCTACTTCCACAGCCATACTTAGACAGCGCCGCAGGGTCATTGCAAGAGGTGATACGTGCCCACCTCAACTGTCCAGTCAGGAACCAGAAAGGATGCAGCAAGCCTATGACTCCACTCTTATTTTAAGAGGATGTTCTGCAAATAGGTTGCTCCCACTGAGACAAATAATTGGCGTGATGTCTTAGGGGCACAAGCATGAGGAGAAGGGTGCATTTTAATGCCAGCGCTCCACAGGAAGAAGCCAGCTATGCCACCGGCCATGTTCTTTGGACGTTGTGTGGTTAGCAATACACAAGCCAATGAAAAAGATAGGACAGGTTGTGGCTCATGGTGAGCTCTGCGCTGTGAAATGTTTATATCAGTCAAATTATATCAGATGTAAACGGTTCCAACTCTTGTTTTGAAATTGAGCTTTTGTTACCTCTCATTTTCTATTTTCCCATTATATGATTAGTGCTGTGCATTACGAGCAACAACAACTTGAAAGATTTTTTTGCCCTTTTTATTTTATAGAGGAACCAGGCTGAGAGAGAGGTGAATGACACAAAGCAAATGGACACGAGCCGAAACAGAACCGGGGTCGCTCCAGTATGTGGTATGCCAGGTAAGCCATCAAGGAACTTGCAAACTAAAATCAGAACAGATTCCAACATTTTTTTATTCATATACACATATTTCCTTTTCCCATAGGACAAAGAGTGACATTGTTGCACTGTATAAAACAAAAGATTATTCATAATGACTAAACTGGGTCCAAAAAATGAAGGATAAAAGCAACTCACCAGTGCACACAGGGTCCAGAGACAAATGACAAATAATCACTGTGTTAGCCCTCAATAGGCTTTTAATTCATAGGCAAAATAAACAGCTATCTAAAATTGAACTAAATACTGGTATGCATTAAAAACACAAAAAGTTCAAGCAAAATAAAGCAATGGTGGGGAAAACAATAAGGATTTTGGGTTTAGAGTAACTGTTCCATACGTCCAGAGATTATGTTCAGAATCTACAGTCTTTACACTGTCTTGGATCGTCCTGGATACAGTTAAAGACATGTCGTGGATACTGTTTGATTGGCCTTTGGTTACGCTCACTGGTTCACATTACAGTGACACATGGAGTCAAGCTTTGCAGGATCTAAAAAGGGACCAAAATGGACTTTGGAATATGCACTTCATCAGTCATTTGATTCTAAAATATATGGTCAAATAAATCCTTCAAGCATAAAATTCATTTGGGGAACTGTCTGTCATAGGACATAAAGTAAAAAGTATCCAGATTGTTACACACTGCAGCTGCCTCTCTGGCCTAATGCATATCCACTGTTGGATCACTGACAGACATTTTGCTCATGTTCTTATCCAGGCAACCTTAATGTTTGTGCTTCTGGCCATTACTGTGGAAAGAACATATTGTCTTTTACTGTAATTCAACATTAGTAATACATGCAGCTGCTGCAGCAAAACTTATTGAAGGCCATTTCCGGCACTTTAAAAATAAATAAATAAAAGTCCCACAGGAAATTATGCCTTTTAAACAAAGTCATGCATTCGACTTTCCACATGTATTTGGTCATGTTACACAGTGGATGCTCATTTTTGATGCAAGCAGAACCTGATAGAGGAGCTGGGTATGAATGAACATATTTGTGTAGCTCATGTTTTACTATTACAACTGTTTAGGCTTTTATTTACATTTGCTTTTGCGTTTGCTTTTGTCCTTCATTTTGAAATATTTTTAGTTTGTACTGTTTTTTTAAAAAAGGTCTTCTTATTTTAGTTTTTTATGTCGTACGGACTTTTGTACTTTTTCACACTGTGGCACTTGACCTGCTGTGGTAACAGGTGACTTTCCCTGCTGTGCGAGCAATAACGTCTTGTCTTCTCTGACTGGGTCACTAGAGCTCTGCCGAGGTTGCTTTCAATTTTTCAGAATGGGTTGTTTGAGATTCTTCTGACTGGATGGGGAATGGGAAGGTTCTTCCACAAAGACACTGTCTCTGGGACCAGAGTTTTCCTTCTGTCTGTTGTCAGAAGTACCCGACAAAGTAAGCACTGTCACATCCTTGACTCACAAGCTATACTGAATTGTAACAACGCTCCAACACCATCAGGAGCTCCATTGGCATGACTTGCTTCAAACTAATTTCAGGTGCCACTTTCAAAGCCTCAGTTCAGTGTTGAACAGGATGAAATGACTTCTGTTTGCGCTGTGTACCAGGACCATCACTGAGATAATGGACCACCATCACAGCAGGATGATGGGCTTGTCCATAGCCCAGTACAGGCTCAAGATGTTGCCAGATTGCTGGAGGCCTTTTTTTCTTGAACAGAGGAGACAGAAGCAGAGAGCGCTACTTTTCCACCAAAATACAGCTTGTTACTGCTTGTTGGTGTAAGGCACAGAAATGTACAGCTTGTATCTCAATGTTTTTGCATGCATAAGAAGTCAACATGTATTATGCATTCATGCAAGGACAGACTTTTTTTTAGTTCTCTGGAGAATGAGAACTGCTGCTTCATATTACACTCATGGTTTTAGAATTTGTGCAGTAGAGAGTTAAAATGGTCAATGAGTTCATCACAGGGTTCGTCAAGGTTTTTTACACTGTCCATATGTGCACAGTTTGAGTAAATATAGATGCTCGAGCCTATCAACCGCACAGCTGAGGTTCTCGTGTTTTTGCACAAGTTTCACACTGTTTGACACTGTAGCAGCTTATGGCTTTAGCTGAATAAAAATGAAAGTATGCGTATAAAATGAGATTATTCAGGTAAAATAAAATGTTCATGATAAAAAAAATTGTAAAGTGAATTTGGCCATTTTTCTCAGTTATGATTGAACCCTATCAAACAGGGCTATGATAGGCTATCTATTTGATAATACCTATTTTTAAAACACATCTCTGGGAAAAATACTTTTTTAATATAATATTTCTGATTTAAATAACTCATATCTAAATCAGAAATATCATGTTTGACTCACATGTTGTTTATTATTAAATGGAGGGTACATAATAACACTTTAACAGAATCCTAGTTCCTAGTTATGTTATATACATGTTCTGTTATAGCCTATGAAACAGAATATAGGCCAAATGTGCTGGACAACTTCTAACAGTTGAAATAGTTGATTTCACTGTAAGCTCCGAAGTGGCTCAGTAGGTTTCCTCCATAGCCCTGAACATGTTCTGTGTTTTTGAATCACCATGGAGAACACTCACACAGTCGCCTCGCTGCGTGCGCATCGTGATTCACCAACCACCGTTTGCTCGTGAGACCGTGATTCTGGACTCCTCGCATGAGTTCATACTCAGTCCTCCGACGCGAATCTGACTGTTTGTCGTGGGCCCTCGGATGCCCCCACCCCCACCTCTCTCTCCACTCCATCCATCCCTCTTCTCTCTCCCTCATCCCGCGTCTCGACGGTGCCGCAGCTGCATCACCGGCAACAGCCTCCACCAAACCGAACTGCGTTTTCCACATGATGGATCCCGGTGGAAAGCGGCGCTGAGCTGCAGTCAGTCACTCACAGCGCCGGCCGCTTCTGTGGGAATGACAGGGATTGGAAATGACCGCAGCGGAATGACGCCATATATCTAAAAGGATAAAAAGGCAATTACTGTGCGTCAGTGTTCTCGGAGCGTCTTGTTTACCTTGCCAACAGCCGGCTGGCAGTGATAGCACAGCCGACATGTAAGAGCAGGATAACTCCTCTGCGCTGTGTGTGTGAACGACATCCATCCGCAGCTCGCACCTCTTAAACGGAAAAAGGTAAGACTGTTGACACGTTCACGGGGTTTACAACGGGCGTTGCGGCTTTTTGTTCAAAAAAGCTCGAGGATGGAGCTCATGAAGCTGCATTGTGCCATAATGTCTGCCATATAGGATCCTCACCTGTGGAGATACAAGTGAACAAAAGCCTCTTGGACTTGGAAATGTCACGTCAACCTTGTGTTCATCAGAGATAGAAGTGAGTGTTGGTTGCTTTAGGAACTCCATCTGGCCCTAACTTAACTTTGACAACAGCTTGAGCAATGGTAATCTATTATTCTTATCCCTGATGTATGGCAAAGTTATCATCCAAGATCCTGCTTTGGATGATTAAGCTGTGAAAACTACAAAGTGAAAGGAAAAGGAGCCTTTTGGGGACAATCTCGGCAAATTCATGTTAGCCTGTTAAATCCCCTACATCAGCCCTGAACTATGTACCTCCTTCGTTTTCAGTTAGTCTTCTGCATCCAACACCAGTTCCTTCTAGTGTTTTCCTGAACGAATAGCCTCTTCACTCTTGTGAACGTGTAGGAAGTCGGTGAAGGTGTCCCAGGGTTTTATACCGGGTCTGTGTTTCAGCTGTTGTGGTTAAACAGGAGTCTCTATCAATTAAAAGCCCATTTTGTTGGCGAAGGACTCATTAATAATTGATGTGCAGTTTAATAGCAACACAAAACAGTGGACTGTCTGCAGAAGCACTGACTGACAAGTAGAGCTGTTACAGTGTGGGCTTATAGCAAATACAGTGGTTATGTAAGGTTAACCTGTGCACGCTTAATATAGGACTCAAAACCAATGCATAGGGAGCATTACTCGGACAAGGCAAGGCTTGAACAATTACCTTTTGTGTGTCCTGCAAGAGAAATTTCTGTTGGTGTTGGACTGTAAGGCTTTCGCTCAAGTGTCAATGTCATATTGGCTGCCAGAGTGCCCACGGTCACCATTATAGCGAGGAGTTTTGAAGGAAACCCAGCTGGCTGCGTGCCAGAGTGGTGGGTGTCTTTAAAAACGGGCTTAGTCAGGCCTACTGCGGGGAGTGATTAGCTTTCCTGTACTGTATCACACATTATGACGTAAAGGGGTGCGTTTACAGACGATGTGATGGCACAGGAATGGGTGGGTGCCAGTTACAAATGGTACAGTTTACATTGATGATTCCTTTGTAGTGTGAGACAGATGTGGCCAAACTTTATTCTTCAGATTTTGTCATTTGTAAAAGCACCACAAGAAAATCTGGCTTTTTCGTTCCATTATTAAAGCCACGCGGCGTAACTTTTAGTCAGTAGCGTCGTGTAACTTTTAGCCCTAAAATATATATTCTCATGAACATTTAATGATTCTAAGACATGAGATCAGTCGAATCATGCCTATCTCACTGACACAGTTAACTCATCTGGAGAGAAACCTCTAATATAAATTATATATAATTCCTGTCACCGGGACGCACAGATATTACGTGAGTGACACGCTCTTTACGGAACTCAAATAGAAGAAATAGGCCAATACACAGGACCATAGCAGAGTCGTGTATGTACAAAATACACTAAAATAACCCAACCGTTTCAGAAGACATATTTTTTTCTTCCAAACTTCTGTTCATACAATTACGCAGCTGTCGTAAAAACACAGAGTTTGTAGAGTGGCCTGCGCCCTCTAGTGGATAAAAGTTACGCAGGGTGGCTTTAAGTTTACTATGTACATCTCTCAAAGTGAGTTTGATAGTATTTCTTTCATCTTTTGTGTCCGACCCAAGTGTTACTGCTGCTGCTGCGTTATAAGGCTTATAAATATCTGCACATGAGAAGAAAAAATGTCACAAAGTATCGGTCTAATTGGCATTTTAGTTCTGCTCCGTTCTGCCGTTATTTGCTTTCCCTCCCTTTTATTTTCCCATAATTCTGGACTAGAAACACTTCCTTCAATAAGTGGTGGGTGTGGGGTCATTCGTCATACACAACAAGGTAATTATATAGTAGCTTCAGCCGCTTTTCATGTCACTCGTCATGGTACACTACATTGAGTGATGTAGTGGTAGAAGTGAGTCTGTGTGGATGCTGTATTATCTGCTGCAATTTACAGACTATGTTTATTATGTGGACTACTGTATGTATGTTATTGATACTCACATGGATTGGCACAGTTATATCTTAGTTTTGTTTTAAATGAACACTAGCATTACCACTGACTGTATGGCCCATTCCACACTGTTGTTTCCCTGTGTTTTCCATAGCAACAGTGTTACTTTGGTTCAAGCCGAAGAATAGCGCTTTGAACTTATCCGTGTGTACACTTCCTCCTTGTCGCTGGTGAAGTGTCTTACTGCCCCATCTGTTGCGCTATTGTCTCATCACTTCTTCTTCTCTCATATCACAAGGAAAAACGGTCCAGATTTGTTTTCCTACTCCACTTCTGTGTCCTCATCAGGGTCATTTTATGAGCCGATGCTAATGCAGGTGCTAGTGCATTTCAAGAGAGAGCAGGGGATGAAGTGGTGATTAAAATCTAAGGTCGTCCTTCGCTGCTGAGTCAGTGACCTTTCCCGTTTTCTGGTTACAGTGCACTTTTGCTTACTTTTTCCCCACATTGTGCCATCTCCTTATAAGCTCAAAATATAAATTTGAACTATCAAGTGTTTGTGTTATCACCCCATGTGTCATTTTACAAAAGGATCCCTGCCAGGGCTGCAGCGCTGAATACATCGTCTGACACAAATTTGCATGTTAAGCTGAACACTCCTCACGAGGGACAATTAATCAGCACACAGCTATTAATGAGTCTGTGTCCCATGGTGATTAATTATGTCTCATGTGTCCGACTCGGAGAAGATCCCGGCAACAGCTGTTTGTTCTCGTCAATGTTTTCACACTGCGTCATATTTTTTCTTGTGAGGAGTAATGGTTTCTTGGGAATATTAGTTTGAAAGGAGGGGAATAAATTGTCAGTGTTATTGTTCTGCCCGTAGAAGTCATTGATGAAAAAAAAAAAAGGATGACTATAGATTAACAACAAAACATTACAGGGTGTTGTTTAAAGCCCAGGAATAGTTTTGCAGCTACAAAGTGTTTTTATTTCTGCAGCCTATTAATAGTAAATGCAATTTAAGGGGATAGAGCCTCCATTTTACTTTTTTATTTTATTTATTTTTTTATAATTTTCATATTATGACACAGGCAATAATCACTGAGTACAAAAAAAAACCCCCAAAGACAATAAACAAAAGAAAAAGAACAAAAAACAGACAGGAACTTCATGTTCTGTTTTACAAGGAACATGATTGATCGTATGACTTTGTGGATCGATTCATACCTTTAACAGCCTGCAGGTAAATACCGTCACATTAATGTCACAGACCCATTGATTATGTCACTGATAATTTCACGCTGCTGACTTATGATGAGCCGCTGAATGTTGTCTGGCTGTGATATTGTGCCCAACAGTTGTTTTCACAGGGAGCCTGGAAGGAGATCTGAGCTCACTGAAGATTAACAGCATGGGATCCTGCCTTCTGGGTTCCTCTAATGATTATCCATCCTCAGAAACTAACACTTGCTCCATGGCTATGTCACAACCCTAAACACCCCAGACCATATGGATACAGCAGCTTATGGGGATTCTCTTGTGTTTTCACCTTCTGACACGGTTGGATCCACATCACTCCAGTGGCAACAGTGTCATTTGTCTGTAGAAATCACTAGCACATCGGATCAAGAACAACAAGTAGTAAATTATGAGAGGGCAGGCCCTTTTGTAAAGATTGTAACAATTGATCCGAGGCACTGTAACAAGTGTGTCAAAAAAGCACACTTAAAGACATAGTTCAGTGTCTTCTAAATTGGGTTCTATGAGGTTCCTCTTACAGTAAACAGCACACAAAACCAATGGCAGGTGGACATGACAAATACTATACAACAGATGGTTGCAGTGTTGTCTAAATTATTTATCAAGAAATAACTGTACAAAATGCAACTTTCTTGAGTGTACATTGAAAGTGTATGTCGATGCCATTTGAATTCCAACTTGATGTGCAAGGCAGAGTCCTGACAAGGGATATGGCTCTTTGTGAACTGGAGATTAGGCTTAGCTTGAGTCAGAAACTGGAAATCACACCATAGGCTTAATCCTGCCATAAGATCTTATATAAGAATTCAGGCTATGTTCACACTGCAAGCCTCAGTGCTCAATTCAGATTTATGTGTAGTTTACAGTTCGGACAATGGCTTTAAATGCCACTAACAGATTTGTGTGTGGCGTATATTGTGGTAAGGCTTTGTGGATTTGGGGTCCCTCTTTGGTTTCTAGTGACTTGAACAATCAGTGTGACCCCTAGCGGTGAGGTAATTTGAAGCCCGTCTCCCTTTTCTGGAGACAGATGCGACAGGTCCCTCTTGTCTTTGACCTTGCCAGTAAATAGGCCTGTGATACCAGCTCTGGGGCCATATGTTTATTCTAATATTGTTGTCATACTTTAAAAGTCAGGTGCCAGTTTCACAAAACTACTTTAGATCAGTTTATAGCTCTACAAAGTGGCAGCAGGCCAATCTAACTGTACTTCTAAAGCAATGATAGGCCTATTAATAAATAGGGAAAAAGTCTGGTTTACCAAGACAACAGTTACTAAGGCAACATCCATTCAAACTAATAGCAAAGCCACTAACTTGGTGCTAGTTGGCTAATTGGTGTTCCTCCATGTAGTCACATGTAGCCAGCAGATGATGAATTACCTTTATGTTTTGTAGACTTTGGTCACAATTCATTTGGTCAACTGGACCTTTCTATGTGAAAAGTCACAGCCTCCAACATGTACCATGTACCGCTGATATTTTATCCCAAATGGCAAAAACAGGATGTTGCTCTATCTTTGTAATCTTGTTTTTGCATTATTGATATTTTGATGGCAGACATGTAAACACAGCAAAACACACCAAAAATGGAGTGCAAAGTTTCTGTTTTATCTGAAGGATTACAACATTGAAATATGTTTTTTATCTGTCGATCCATTATCAAAATCAAGACACCTTTATGAAACCAGTTCCATGCACATCAAATTCTAAAAATATAATATAGCCTTGCATGACATTGTATATAACCCTTTCCAAATGCATTTTAGTGCAGCCATTCTGTTAACAGTTAATTCAGTTTAATTATGCATCACCCTTAATTCCTATAGATTAAATCCCGCTGCACTAAATGTTGGGTTTTCATTTTGCATTAATTAGCATGGCAGTTTGGTCACATGCTAATACCTTTAAGTTCACATGAAATGCATAGGACTAGCTGATTTATTTTCGGTGACAGATTCATTGTGCATTTATGTCATATTCATAGGACCAAACAAAGAAGCACTCTAAATCACATAAATAATTGCTAAGTCAGTACAACTGTTTTGTGAAATCATTTTACTTCATACATAGACCACACATAGCACTATTTTATAATTAACACTTTAACCCCACCCACAAAAATGGAAGTGGTATTGTTGTAGACTTGCGTGTGTGATGGATTTTAAGCAGTTGTGTCGCTCTGTTACTGCAGCAGGAGTAGCTATGCAGGCAAAAACTGATTTGTACAATTCATCTGTCTTAGTGTGCACTTAAATCTCAGTTGCAACAGCAGTCTGCCCAAATTGCTTAAGATTTCTTCGACCAGAATTGACCTCAGCTCTCATTGTGATCCTTCTGTGTAGAGCATCAGTCGATGAGCAGGTCACCCTGAGCTGTCTGTTGTAAATTCCTGTCCCGCTAACTGTAAGACAGCAACAACAGACTTAAACACAGCCGCCTCCTTCGTCCTACCAAGGTTGTTCGTCCTTGTTTGTGTTCCTAAAGGCAGTGTGGCTTCATTGTAAACGCCACTGTTGCATAATTCACAGCAGGAGGGAGGCAGCTGTTCAGGAAGACTGGCAGGTAATGGGCTAGTGAGAAGCTTTGAGCCTCACGGGAAACTGAAGGGCAAATCCTGGATGACTGGGGACTTTAATGCAGCCTTTGCAGCCTTCGGGTTTGAGTAAGACCTTTCCCAAAGGAATACTGTCTGGAACATGACTGTTGGCCCTTGACAAAGGAGCAGGCTTATAGTTCTTTTAAAGCCACACATTGTACAGGGACATGCACTATAGCATTTGGTGCTGCAGAACAACAGAGCTAATATTTGATTTATTGCTTCTGGACTACATCTGTTATCTGAAGGTAATCCTAGTCTTTTTTTGGGGGTGACAATACATTTCATTGAGATAATTACTAGAGCTTTCAAAGGTCTCATTTGCATTTTTCTTCATCTATTTATGTATCTTTCTATGCACTTACATAGTATTCTGTAAATTTGCCTTTGTATGTTTTAGGAGATACAGTATACAAGGAAAGAAGATATATAATATTGTATTACATTATATTATATTATATTATATTATATTATATTATATTATGATGTCTTCCTCACTTTTACTGTGAGTACATTATGCATATGTACAGTGCACTATACCTTACTCAGCACAGGTGTGGCCCACATTAGGCAGTTACCTCAGCAGAAATGTACTAACATTTACATTCTTTCCATACTTTAGATGCAATAGAAACGATAGCCATTATATAACAATTTAACAATGTCTTTGTGATTGTGTAAATGCAGTGCAAACAGCTTTTGTGACTGCTACAGTCTGCATGCTTCTGTTTATTTAAAGTCAGTGATCAGCAGTGGTTGTTGCTCTGCACTAACAAGATTGATGTGTGATCTTGGACAGGCCCCTGCTGTTGTGAATGCTTAATGTGAAATAGCTCTGTCAGAATAAGATAGAAGGCGAAGAGAGCATGTACATTTTCCCCTTTGAAAAAACATTAGCGTCGGGGGTTTCCACAGGGCAATACGCTGTGTGTTAGCTCTGTGATTGTTTCTGCCTGATCGTCCTGCGCTCGCATGGCCGCTGCGCTGCGTGCAGTCTCATTAGTATGGGTGTCAGTAGCTCTCCTTCAGCTCAACCTGTCATGCCACTACTGTAGTAGAGCTGCTGCCTGCCTGCCTGCCTGCCGCATTGTCCCTGGATGGCCAATGTGAGATTGCCAGCTCTGTCTCCTTCCAAGGATGACTAAAATGTGGGCGAGCGTCACAAACCCGTCAGGATTTAAGTGGAGGAAATATGTGTGGCCTTAATGTATGGAACAAAAAATTGCACTTCACATAGAAGCGAGGAGCAGACACCGGCCGTTACTGTACCTTTTCTGCCGCTAATAAATACAAACATAAAAGTAATGCTACATCGAATAGCTTCAATGAGATGAGAGTCTCTGTTGAGATGCATCCAAGATTCATTCACTGCACTAAATATTGTGAGGCTCAGTTGCAGGTTGTTTTCCTGTTTTGATAGCTCATCTTATTTTGCACCAGTTTATGTTTTGTGAGAGAAGCCACCACAGTGTTGGATATATTAACAGCTGAGCATATTTGTTTATTTACCCTTACAGCTTCATTTGACGTGTCTTCACTGCCTTTTTAAATAGCATCAGACGTGACCAAGTGTAATCCAAGGACAAAACTGCAACTGAAGAAGGAATGTCATTTATGAAATACAGTCCCCTTTATTGACAAATCACATGCTGGCAGAACGGCAACGGAAAGGGAGACATAGACAATGGGTTCTTAAATGTACAGATTTCATATACAAATTATTAAACATAGTCAGACTTATCTAAGACAAGTCTAATGCTGCTTTTTTTTTCTAAAAATTTCAACAGAAATAAAACTCTCTCAGTCCACATTAGCATTTTAGAAACGATAATAGGAGTGTTTTAGGTAGAGGTTTATGGCATTTGAACACCCACATTAAAGCTTTGGCTTGACATTTGCCAGATAGGACTGCCGTTGTCACATATCTAATGCTTCATTTAGTCTAGAAGGCTAAACATGAATATGCTTCTAAAAGGAAGTGGAAGTTTAAGCAAAAAACAAAACAAAAACACAAACATCTGATCTTGTTTCTGTGATGACAAACAGACAAACCAGCTGTAGTGCTTTGATCAGGAACCTCTGTGGCTCCTCACCCTCGGTTTTTGCACAGAGTCTTTTCAAACTGCCGCCTGAGGCTCTCTCTGGTCCTGCCTTTCCTTTATCCCAGTGTTCAAAGCATTAGAGCAAAGTGCGGCTTTTACTGGCAATGAATAGTAGGAAAGGGCTAATTGTAAAAGCAAAGGAAAAAGCTGAGTATAGGGGTGTTTATATATCCTTTCTCAACCCGATTGTCCTTTGTCCATTCTGTGGCCCAGCGGATAAACTCCCCTCTCACGGCTCTCTGCTCTGTCATCACTCCTGGCCCTCATTTAATCAGCTATTTCCCAATGTGACAATAAGATGAAAGTGCACTTCCTTTGCAAAGTCACCTGCTTATGCAATATTCTGTTTTTAGCCACTGCAGCACCAGCTCATCTTCGCGTGTAGTCCCTTAAAAAGATGACAGTTATTATTAGCGCTGTACTGTACATTGATGAGGTATCGGGAGACGGCACAAAGCGTTGGCGTCGCTGTGATCACGCCACATCTAATCTCACATTTTCAGTCGTCATGGTGTCGTCATGTACATCGCGCACAGTGGGAGCTGTTCAGGGAGAGGTGAGAAGTTGTCTTCTTTGCTTGACTACTCAGTGTTGGTGATAATGCATAGTGCTACGAGGGTGAGAGTCCAATACACCGCGCGGAGTTGCGGCTTTCCATCAGATCAGATATTTGGATCGTTATTTCTACTAAATCAAATCCAGTCTGAGATAATATGTTAATGAGCTGAGCGCGTTTTATAGCATTACATCATGTTACACTGTGTTTTTATCAGTGTTATTTTGTTAGCGTTATTGATAAGATAGCACACCAATTATTATTATTAATGTATTATTTGTGGCCTTTAATAGTTCTTTTGGGTTATAATTCAGTTCAAAGTAGTGTTTTGACTTGAAGTTATGAATTCTGGATAAAAGTAAAGAAAAAAAAGTGAAGTAGCCTCATAATAAAGAAAGAGAACAGATTTCTTTAGGCTAGTGCAGCTTTACACTGTCACATTCATTCTGTGCAACTGTTTTTGTCTTCCACATTCCTACACATTCATCTTTAGCCGCTTTTATTTTCACTCACTGCTGGCAGTTTATTACCCCAAATGTTCCCTCTATTTGTTTTCCCTTGTCCTTGTATCTGTCCTTGTTACTGGCTGTTCCTTCTTTTTAACATTCATCCCTTCCCGGCATTGAGTCTGTGGCACTGACAAGGCACTGTCTCATCTCAAATTTCACTTTGACTTTCCCCTTTTCTTAACATTGCAGCGTTTTAATTACTGCAGGCTCGGGGGCTGCAGAGTAATGTTCTCCTGCCGTCGTATAGTAAGTGGGAGCTGAGAAGAAAGAGTAAACACCTGACAGAAAATGTATTTAAAAATGAGGGAGGCTGGGACTGGAAATTAGCAGCTTTAGTGACTCCTGGGGGTAAACAAGGTGGGACAGGCTCATTTGTCACAGGCTCAGGCCCAGAGCAGGGACTTGGCCAAACAGGTGAATGTGGTGTGCTGCAGCTCTAATGGCAGCTGGGGTCCAGGCTGGAGAGAGGAGATGTTTACATGTGGCTCAGTGAAATGCATTCACTCTTCAAAGCAGTTGATTTTAAAGCAGCACTGTGTAACGTTTGGCTGCAAAAAATGGAGCCTGAAAGTCATTCAAATGATAGTGTCTAATTCATTTTGATCACAAAGTGTGGCAGGTTCGACAGATACTCTCACATATCTTGCGAGCAAAATCAAATAAAGACAAATTTACATCACAATTTAAATATGTGAGATATGTATAGAATCCTAAGAAGTGTAAATGATTCAGATATTTTCATATTTTCATTTGTCTAGAATAGCGTATGACCTGTGTGTATATGTACAGGTTGGTATTAAATTACAATTCGGCTAATGCTCATGATTGATGGCAGGTGCCACTCTCCGTCTAATGGTGTCACATGCCTATTGTTTCATCTGGTGCCTACGCATTCATTATCTGCTGTGTTTTTAATGACACTATTAGAAGGGTCACACCTCAAAGAATTCACAACAAAATCAATGCCTCAGGACCCATCAGCACTGATTGTGTCCAGGTTTGATTCATGACATGGTCGCTGCATTGATTGGACAGGCTTTGTCCAGATGAAGGCCTCGCTGGCTCAACATGAGGCCACCAATTACATTCAAGGTGTTATTAGTTCCCTGGAGCTTTGGTATCCATATTGCTGATGTATCCTTGACTAAAAAAACTGCAATGTTTGCATTGTGTAAAAAATGAAAAATGTGTCCCATGGCAAATCCAATCTGACAAGGCTTCTTTTGTAGATAAACCATTCTTCACATACGCTTCTTATTTAATCAGGTCTCTCAGCCTCATGTTGTATCATTCATGTTTGTGAAAAAGCAGCTAATCAGTGCAGTTGACCACAGGATAAACAGCTGATCAGTGGAATGTTTGCCAGAAGTTTTTTTTTTTTTTCCTTTTAATGAACGGGCAGCACACTGACTGTTTGAAGTGATCCACCAGCACTTTACATGAAATAGCAAGACACTAATAGCAATGAGCTTAAAATGGCACAATCAAATGGAACAGAGCATAAAAGTAAGACAGGTACAGGTTTATTAATTATAACCCAAACACAAGTACTTTCAGTCAGTGATGGCAAAAATACCCTGTGCTGCAATCATGGCTGAAGCCCAGATGAGAATAGCTGCAGCAACAATAGCTGTCAGATTACCGCTTTAAGCCAATTCCTCATTCAGATTCAACACACAGCCTTCTGCCTTTCTTTGATTATTGCTACTGTAGTCATGAAAAACATTTCCATTATTTGCTGATAAGTAATCCCCTCAATATCAAACTTAAAACCCACATCAGGCCAGGTCTTAATGACACAAAGAAAAGTCTTTTCCAAATGGATCATGTGAGTTCATGAATGAGGCTTTGACTTTAGGTCAAGGGCAGTCTGCCTTGAAAGAGGAGTTTATTCTCTTTCATTAATAGAAGTGCTCTTTTTTTTATTCGACTTAAAATTAAATCGGGCCCACAGCTGAGCCATGAGGGTTACCTTTTGCATTCATTTCATTGTGTTAATGCCATATACACTGAGTTAAATGTATTAGCCTAAATGGCAAACAGCATGCTGAGAATAATGACTGAATGCAGCATTTGTGAAGTCATACATAGGTCGAGCATCTAAATTAAGTTTGACCTTTGTGACATGTGACTGACACATATACATTAAAGGTCATTAACCCTAATTGAGCAGAAACTACCTTTTATTTCCCCTATATATAGAATAAAGGTCAAATTTTTTTTAAAGGAGCCGTTGGCCTTATACCTTTCACAAACTATTTATCAGCATAAAAACCATGCTGTAATAACCCTTTTATGCCACAGAAGAAGATGTGTAGTTAATATTTCCTGGTGATATTCAGGTGACTTTTATTGATTCCATATTGTCGAGTGTGTGCACTATTCTTTCATGAATCCATTGCTCAGAAGTGCAGACAGGAAGCCATTTAGATGTGGAGGTGCAGTGTCTGTACATCAGTTTACCAATAGTGATTTCCATTGCTCTCGATTTGTTGTTGTTAGGTTTTTTTTTGTACAATGCAAGGCATAGTCCTACAGTGACATATTGTTAGTTACATATTGTTAGAGGATGAGATGAGAGTTAAACCAGTTGAGGCCAGCAGTAAACACTTCCAATTACAACAGCAGAAAATAATGCAATCCAAACTTTAAATAATTTAGTGTTTTTCTCTTTCCTACAAAAGAACTTGACAACTCAAAACTCAATAAAAAATTCCAAAAAAGACATTTTAGGGGTAATTTACACTTTAAGAAAATTGAACACAACATTCTAAATTGAAATCAGTAGTTAAAAAAGAAACTTGAAAACTGGGAGATACATTAAGGATGAAATATTAATGCTCCACTTTCCAGCTCTTGATTACACAATAGTTCTGGCAATAAGCTTTGTTGCCGTCTGTTCCACTGCTGTCTGTGTGTGGATCTGGCCTGACAGTGGCGCGGTGGCAGTCTGTGATGGAGTGCTCACAGCAGGCTGAGCAGAATGATGAGAAGTGCACGGCTGCAGCTAATACTCCAGGGCCTGGCTCACCTGAAATGGATCCCCTCTCATGCTCTCCCGCTAATGCAATAAACTTAAAACATTTTAGAGGTCGCTCACATCACTTCATTCATCACGTTTTCCGACCACCTCACCAGCTTGCCGCGAAGATTTACAGTGATATCTGAGCTGTAATGACAAAAGCCCTTCACCCTGTCAGTGATATTGACCAAGGTGCTGTACAATGAGCGCCACCAGTTGAAGCAGGCCACCAAGCAAGTCGATAAAATGTCCTCTGTTTATCATCTGTTTTGCCGTGTTGAAGTTTGTAAGTGTTCCCTGTGGTCACGAGCAGGTTGTCTAGTTGTCCTCTGTTAACGGTGACAACATGACCACATTTTTTACCGCGGGCTGAAGTTTGTAGTGAGTGAAGTTGGATAGTATGTCCTCTTCACATTCAACATAATGCATGCAACTTGGAAGAGCTTGAATACACTACGACGCCTCAGATTGGATTTGCTATTTTAAGGCTTCATTAATGCACATTCAAGATGGCACTGTGCGGCCGTTCTGCCCTTCTTTTCTTCTTTTTCGTTCTGTTCTATGGCGTTTTTTCCCTTGATTGCGCCTTTTAAAGTTTCTTGCATGCAATAAAAATATATGACAAAAATATATGACAGACTTTAGAACAATTTAAAAAAATAGAATATAAAAATTATTTTCTGCACAATACTGTATGTGAACTGCCTTCACAAGTGAATTTCCCCATTGTGGAATCAGTAAAGTCTTATCTTACTTGCTTCATAAAATGTAGGTGTATTTTGAACAGTGCATAATTCCCAGCCTCATTTCAAGCTCAGTATAGACAGTATATTTAGTTTTGAGATGCAGGTTCATTAGATCAAATGCTGAGCACACTGTGTACTGTCATACCTAGATTCAAATGTAGTCTCCCTCTCGCTTATGTGGCACTTGCATAATGTCCAAAAACCTAGAAGAGATTCCCCATTCACCTGCGGATAACCTGAGTCAGTGCTCTGACACATGACATAACGTGTCACTTTTGCTGAATGTTATGCTGCATTAATGTGAAGAGAGGATGACTTGCCGGTGCCGGTGCTGGAGCCACACTCTTCAGTTATTCAATATGATAGCAGTCCACTTGAGACCATGAGTCTGCTTCAACAGGAAACGCCGCAGCTCTCTGCTACCTAATTAGAGGGGAAATATTCTGTAGTATGTAATCGACTATGACAAAGTTATGAACAAAGCAACCTAATTAAAGTCAGAGTTGGTTCCAGTGTTTTCTTTTACTGCTTTGATTGGCCTATTAAGTATGAAAACACAGAATTTAAGCTGTGCTGTGGAATAAAAAAGAACTCATTTAAATACAGAAGCAAATCTCATCACTGTTTTTTTTGCTCTACCACATGCTTATAACACAGTGTCACAGGTTGACATTACTTGAGCACCTGTTGGAGATGTGCCGCTGGTTGCCCTGACAACATTAGAGGTAATCGATCAGATGTGGCTCCTCAGAGTGTGAGGATCAGCGGTTTGTGAGTGTCAGGCTCTAGGTTCAATCAGCAGGGCTCCTTCTGTAATGTATTTGTGAGGGATTTCAGTGGAATGCACCACAGTTATAAGTTTCACCAAGTCACCAGGTCATCTACATTAGCTCACTCTCAGATTTATTGCACTTTTTGCCAACAATAAATGGTGCGTAGGATAGTGGTGAGTAAGTCTTCTTGGTTTGACTAGAGGCATTAACAGTGAGACAGTACCTTCTTATTTTCACAAACACAATGTGCTCCCCATGTTGTCTTCATTTCCCCTGTAACCACCTGCTGTGTCATTCTCAGCAGCTCCGTGGCACAAGTTGGCACCACCAAACGCGTTTATGTTCATGTGTTCATGATGTAATAGAGCAGCGTGAAGCCAGCGCAATGCCTTGATGTTGCTAAGCTGTTTGCTGTGCTGTCGTGTCCTCCAGTGTTGTGCGTCTTGTCATTGCAGTCTTTTTTCTCTCTGCCTCTGGATTCTTATGGCTGTCACTGACATTACAGGCGCTGCTTAAAGATATCTCGAAGGAAGGGGACGCACAGTGACATGGCAGAGGAAGGTTTTTTCTAATTCAAATGTTTTTTTAACTCAGCCTGTCTCACAAATGTACATGGCTTATGCGATCTTTATCAGGCTGCCAAGAGTACTAATATAGTAATAGAACTCCTTTAGAATATTATAGTGACTTCTCAAGTTAAATGTTTATGTCTCCTAAAAAATAATAAATAATACAAACAAAAATAGATAAATAAATAAAAAAACATAACAATAAATATGCATATACACACACATATGTAAATTGAAAGTATAAATATAATTTTTTAGGAGATGTGAGGGGGGCTCACAGAGGGACAGGGGTATTTTAAAGAAATTGTAAAATGTTGATTTAACAACAGATACATGTGTAATATAATTGTCCCCCTTTCAATGTTTTTTTTTTTTTTTTAAAAGACATACCATTAAGTGTCTTGTAACTCACAATTGTTAGAGAATTAAAACATTTCAGCTGTTCTTTAATAATTATGACTGCAAGATCTGCCATAATGGTGACATCCACAGGAAGGATTCAGGTGGAAAACAAAGGGAATGTCCATCTTTATTTACTGTTTATGCTGTGCTCCAGTGCAGAATGTTACCCATAGAATAAGTTTCTGTGGTAATGGTCCTACTGACCACACTGCACAAAGCCTCAGTGACAAGCAGCAAAATCGAATAAATGTGACCTCTGTGCGACACCAGAGGCAAGGTAGAAATGACAAGCTGAACACTAGGAAATGTTGTCCAGCAAATCTCCTGTTTGTCTCCATGGAGAGGACAATGTCTATTTGTGTGTGATTGACATTTCTTATGTAATCCACTGACCGATAAGGACATTGTCATTGTATGCTTTTTGTTATCTGAGTCTTTGGAGATGTCTGATTTTTTTTTCTTTTTCCATGTTTTTGGTTTTACTCTCAGGGCCAAATGATTCAGCGACACTGTGACGTGACACAAAATAATGAGTAAACTGCAGCAAGACACAAAGGAGGAACATACATTGAAGCAAAGCATTCAAGGACAGTACTTTGTCACTTAAAAAGCCTGGAAATAATTTGTGTTTGTGTGTCTCTAACATGTTTTTGTGATGACATACAGTGCTTTACGTGCACCTGGCTGAAGGACCATGTATTTTCTCAGAAACCCGTCTGGCCCTCATACATAATGCACTTTAATAAACTGCCAAGGCGAGCTGTCAGGCTTGTGCAGTTTCAACTTGACAGTCTGTGTCCTACATACATTTGTAATCCGAGTTGGATGCAAGTTTGGGATTGTTTGATCTACACACCAAAGGCATTATAAGAAGTGGAAGAAGATGCAGTGGATTTCTAAAACAGTAATCTTCCAAGTCCAAAGAGAAGAGTTGTCAGACGTACACAATGTCCTCTTTTTAATGTTTCATTTTGTTTCAGGCAAAGCGCACCGTGCAATATGTTTTTTTTTTAAATATATATATATTTTTAAAATTTCAGACAAAGGAGATGGTTTAAGCATCCTTAAACCTTAAACTAAGTTCCTTAGCAGTTTGCTGAGGTCAAGGCAATTACCATCTTAAAGCTTCAGATTGCTCTGTCTGATATTCAACCATCTTTGTCTGGAGAGCTACAGAGTCTATTATCCAGCAGTTTCTACAGTGAGAGAGGTAAATATTCTTTGACATCAGTGCTTCTCCTTTTTATTCACATGGGATTTTCTTTATAGTGATTTTGAATGCTTTTGATGCTGTTGCCATTTAATTTTAAATAGCTGAACTGAGACTAATATCTAATAGTAATCCAGCCTCAGCAATAAAAGGCCACACTTGCCTGTGTTTTCTTCTGTAGTTGGTAACGCTTCAGTGAACCTTCAGACACACCACTGGCCCATGTTCTCATAAATGTACTATACATGTCTGTGTTCAGCATCTTAGTCTTTTTCAGTGCAGTAAGAGCAGAAGAAAGATCAGTTTGGCCACTCATGTGTATTCAGGCAGAAGGAACAACAGTCTGGTGCATTCTGTACTAACTTCCTATCTTCCTCTCCCCCATTTAAAAGACCATGCAGAATTAACCTGCCTGCTCTGCTGCAGAGTTAAGCAAATCTTGTATTCTCCAGCACCACTGAACCTATAGTAGACACACAAACAGCATTTAGACCTAGTGCCCACAACACATGCATGCACACATTGCATGCACCCGGCTAAGCCCCCATCATGAATATGGATAGTAATGAGCTTTTCCTCAGTATCTGAGTCCATGCTTCTCAAAAGGGATTGTCCCTTATGGCGCCAGTCGCACTGTCACCAAATGAAGATATGCGGTTCATCTAATATTGAATATCACCCTGGCTGGGATCCATAATTCATTATCTAAGTGAAGACGTGCCTCTCATGAAGTGGATGAGATTTAAACATCGAAGGGAGGGGCTGATAAAACAACGGCCCACACCAGGTGCCCTCATTCATGCAGCAGCTCATATCACCGCCTGTCTCTTCACCATATATGCCTCAGGGAGCAAAAGTTCAAGGCTTGTCATTCCATGAGGTTATCTCTGCTTTTTGAAAAGCCGTATAGTCTCTGCCATTCACTACTTAGGCTAATTAACACGAGGAAGCACTTTAAAGCTGTTAATTTGCACTGTTTGACACATTGCCAAAGATGATTTGTCTAATATCCTGTCTGAGCAGTATATTCACAACACTGTCATGTTGTGTACGCTTAAGGAACATTTAGGGTTATGGAGTGCATCTGCATTTGCATTTATAAAGGCAAATAGATTAGTGTTTGATTATGTGCCATACATACATAATAAGGATGTTTATTTAATATATAATAATTTAGGTGTTCTTTTAAAAAAGAGTGTTAAATCTCAATGCTCATTATTTTACACTCATTTCATATTTTACACTATAAGATTGCCATTTTGACTAATTCAGGAAATTTAATATGTAACATCAAACATTCACAGTCAAGGTCAATATAAAATTTACTCTATAACATTTACATTTTAAATATATGATATATTATTTTATATATCTTATACAGAACACTACATACAGTATCAACAAGAGTATGTTAAATAAATGTGTCCTATTTTTTTTTATTTTACCATCATCTTCATCTAAAGTAACTCAATACTTCATTAATCTTCACAAAATAATTTGAGATTCATTTCCACCTTTTATTTTGAAACAACATTAAACCCCTGTAGCTGTAATTTAGCAACTGCCTTAATCTAATAATATGTAGCAGTGCCTTTACCCAGTTTACCTGAGAATAATCCAAGTAACAGAACAGGCCACATTTAATTTCCGGCTATGTTGGAATTTGATGTGAAATTTAGCTCGACGAGAGATTCACACATTTTGAAATCCCCAACATCTGCTCTGTGATGTCACTGACCTAGCATGGAGGCTGCCCTGAGACTTAACGCTGTTCATGCAACGTGCAGTCTCACTGTAGCATATCATTGTGTTTTCACTGCTGGACCCCATAATTGATAGTCCTGCCCCGAATTAGAATGCTAATTATACCTGCTGCTTTGTTTGAGCTATCTAACTCCGGGGGGTTAAAGGCAATGTTTTGTCAGCACAACGCTTCCTACAAATTACACTGATGATGGTATTTACTTCACTGTACAATCACTTTAATACACCCAGGAAATGCTGACATAGGTGTTTAATGGTATTTGTAATTATAGTGCAGTTTCAGGGCAGTGTAGTGTGCTGCTGCAGGTAGGACTTCTGCTCCCGTGAGCATGTAGCTCTCACTGCAGGACATGCCAGCCTGCACTCACGGCTTTAATTATGCTGAAGGATGGTTGCGCTGCCCGTCCGGCTCAAGCCACAGACGGGTGATAGACATGCAGGGCGGGTAGCTGATCCGGAAAACATATGACGCTCACCAACCACTCATCTTTCAACATGCACCCGGTGTCAAAAAAAATCAAGTGAGGGAGCTTTTACATTGCCCAAGAGGGGAATAATAACCAGGAAAATACTGTTTGGCTTCATTTTCAGACTAGATGACTCATGTGGATTCTGATTGCACTCAAAGTAAAGCCTGGACAGAAAATGCTTTGTGATGTACTCTTATTCTGATTCTGCCTTTTATCTGGGAATATTTTGAACTGTCATTAGCTATTTTGGGAGAGTATAAACAAAAAGCCTTGGCTGTAAATATTTTAAAATCACTCAGGGATGGCCTTTGGTTTGTTTAAAAGATAATAGTCTCTGAAAGCACATATGGTATCAAAAAATACTGATCTAGCACGATGCCTGTAAGTGGGTGGAGGCAAACCTTTTTGTTAATTGAAACTGAAGTGTTGAAATCAGATTAAAGTGTTTTTGACCAGGGCCACATTGCGATGGACAAACGACCGGACAGCACTGTTCCTATCTGACACTGATTGGTAACTACCGAACGTAATGTGCTGAACAATCAAGTCTTGTTAATGGAGATTCAGTTCCACAATTTTCTAACACTCTTTTGGGGCATTTTGGATGTGTGTTTTGTTGCATGCCTCTAGAAAAGCAAAAGATCTGGTTCCTGGATAGAAAGAAAACTATTAATTTGGTTCTTGGTGAAATCTGAGCTATTTCTACTCTATGTGACTTTTTTGTATGTACTGAAAAGGTTTGCATGTGGGAAAAAACTCTCTTTCTAAGGTCTCTTGGACTCAAAGGCAGAACCTACACATACATGAACATAGTGGACTTGACATTAAAAATGATTGTGTAATATCTAATTATGATCACGAGGTAGAAAAATGTGTCTTTCCATTCCTTTTTCCCTGTGAAATCATACATTTCCAAAACCAGGTAAAGTAATGTGTCAGCCAGATCTCTCATAATGACAAATAGTTTTGGCCTGATAATTAACACAGACCAAATGAGGAGCCTTCTCTGCTGTGACCTGCAGTGTGAGTGTGATGAGTGTGTGCTGGCCCTGGCCGTGCACATCAGGGTCAGTGTGTCGATGCGCATCTCCGTTCACACCTATCCCTGTCCCTCTGAGTCCGTTCACTCTGCCCCACAGACACTCACATCTGGCGCCGGCAGATGTGCACTTTCCCCAACTATCCCCAAGTGTTAGGATCCAGTGTTTCATTCTCAAATACAAGGGTACAGAAAGCTATTATTCCGTGTAATGGTGCGTCTGTTGGATGTTTGGCTTCTGCGAGAAATGAAAGCATGTTTGTTAAACTAGCCATGTCCTCTGTCTCTTGTGACAGAGTGGCCTTTTAGTGTGGAGGTGGGATCCGACAGAAAAGACTTGGGAAGCGAGGGCTCAGTGAGATTTGTCACATTTGACACTCGCTTTGCTCCAATAACCCGTGTCACTCCAGGTCAATGTAATCCACCCATTTCTGCAGCGCTGCTTTCAACACCATGTAGAATACTACGGCTCGAGGACAGCCAGTCCCTTTACAGATCAAGATCAGCCAAACAATACACAAAGTATTGCTAATAGATTAAAAGTAAGGCTCATAAACCTAGCATTTTTTTTACACATAGCATGATTTATAGTGTAAAATATGATCTATACCCAAACACATGTCATTTTAATGCTCTCCCTACTGTCCCTACACCTGTTTTCTCAAAGTAACTGCAGCTTTTCTCCACCTTCACCAAACACATCCAAACATTTACTTAAAAATCCGCACACTTATGATACTATCACCTCCCCATGGGATGATCTTATTAACTGTTCCTAACCACCAAGATATATATGCTGCTCTTTTTACATAATTCTTATCTCTGCCGCCATGAATAATTCATGCCAAAGCGTAGAAGTGAGAAGACGCTGCGCCGCAGAGAGAAAAAGAGGTGGAGGGTTTGCGAGGACACATCTCCTTGTCTTTGTTCTACGTTTTTGACCTGAATTATGATTTAGATGACAAAAATGAAAATGGAGTCAGATTCAAGTTTTGACAAAGAAACTGTGCCAGACATAAATTTGGTGATTACAA
The DNA here is from genome assembly GCA_036850595.1 of Rhyacichthys aspro. NCBI lineage: Eukaryota > Metazoa > Chordata > Actinopteri > Gobiiformes > Rhyacichthyidae > Rhyacichthys > Rhyacichthys aspro. Next base: position 12,298,050 of record CM072154.1, on the reverse strand, counting down.
AATAATGCAAACTGGTTTTATTAAACAATTTAGTACATAGTTTGCTTAACTGTGCTCAATATGTTTGGACTCAGTTTGGGGATTTATTTATACTCTTTATCTTTCATGTTTAAATTCAGGGCACTGAAAAATGCTTTCTTTTAGCTCTCCAGATGCTACACTGGAACAGATGGATGGACATATTTGGAGATAAGTTAAAACTAAGCTGTGAAATTTTCAGTGTAACACAACAAACATAAGAGTGAATCAGGGGTCTGGCTCAGGAGTACACTGGAGTTGTCCATCTTTCCGAGTACAGCTTTCAAAGTGTTCTTATTCGTGGCAATAAAAAATGCTCATGTTAATAATGTTATGCTGAGGCTGTAATACCACCTTTGTATGCTCAAGTATTTTAATTTGAAAACCATTATACTCAATGTTTAACACCTAAAGCCCATACAGTATAGTTGTCCTTTTCTTATAATAGAGGAGACCTATAATTCTGTGTGAATCCGTTACAGACACACAAAGCGAGAGTTCTCAATCAAGTACTTGTGTTTTCAAAGCTGTTGTGAGCTTTTCCCCTTTTCCTTTTGAAATCAATACATTGTCAAGGGAAAAAAACAAATCTTTTTGATTTGGAGCTAAGCCTATTTTATTTTTGTGCATTGTCATTCTTAATCTCTACATTTTTCACACTAACCCCCTTTCTTCTCTTTGTAAGTGTGTTTTCGTTCTCTCTTTTCCTCATTTCTCTCCTGTGTCCAGATTCATCATTTCAGCCAACTCTCTCAAACAATAAAGACTTGGTTAAGGGCCTATTCATATATTATACATTGACTGAAGGTCCTCTCAGGTCAACTGGGTTTGACCTGTTTGAATCTGTGCACATTCCTTCATGCTTAACTCGCTTGTTCAGCTTTTTGCTTAGAAAGTCAGAAACAAGCTCACTTTGGAAAGGCACCAACTTGATTATGGGTTGTGCCCTGGACATCTGTGCTTTTGTTTATCATATGTTGTAATTGGAGCTTAAAGCAAGCTGTTGCTTCTTCTTTAAGTGTGCATAATTATTGGCATTAGTAATGAGTGCTGTAGATGCAATCATTTCCCCAATCAAGATAGTAGGCCTATGAGGTAATAAAAACATAATGTAGAGTTGTGGATGTAAAAATCGACTTCCTATAATGAGACAGAGAATGTGTTTTTTTTTTTTTTTTTTGCTTTGCCGAAATGTTTCTGATTAGATCTGTCTCTGATCAGTGTTTTGCACCAAAGCCAATTAAACAAAACGAGGCAGGCTGAAACGCTGTAGAGAAACCAAGTGAATCAAGAGTGCTATTTTTGGATTTGTATGAATGGGAAGAGGGGTGAATTGATAAATCTAAATTGTCCTTGAATGCGAAAGGGAAATGTGTCGTTTAAATCAACATGAACTTTAATTTTGCAGTACAGTTATTGTGCTGGAAATCTAAATACAAATACTGTAAATGAAAGTGTTTCCCTAACATCTGTCTGTGAGAGCTGATTGCTGCTTTAGACAGTAATGAGGCATGTGTGAGCTTTAAAATGGAAAAATCCAAAGTGTAATAAACACTGTGACCTTTGCCCCAATAACCCAAAGGCACTAATAAGATACAGATGACAGGTTGTGTGATTTAGTTGCACTGAAGTCATAAATACAGTCGCTAATGCTGAAGTGCACAGCTGCCTGCTGTTCTGCCCATAGACCATTTCCTAGGACTGATTGGCAGAGGGGCCGGGGTTGATAGAGCTGTCTAGGGTCTTGACCTTTCTTGTGCCTGTGGAATAACGCATCTGAGAGCATTCCACCGCTGAAGCACACAGCTATTTGAAAGCTTTCATTTGAACTGTGTTTGATTTAGGTCCAATCATTTGTAGGTGTGGATCATTTTTCAAAAAATGTAACCCCCATTTGCCTTTGGGATCTGTTGCTGCGGTTCACAAGACAGAGCTTGGCTTTATGGGCTGGACACTGATCACAAAACTACTTTTTAAAGCACAAATACTGTACTGTTTAGAATTTGTACCTGCTAAAGGATGTGCCCTTCAACACTGCTGCCAACACACATGGGACTGGTGTTTCAATAAGTACCTTATATCATTTGTGTTCATCTGGTGAGATATGAGTTTTCACAAAAAGCCCTCACTCTGACACACATAAGGCAGGTTCCTGGTGAGCCAAGTGCTCGAGAGCTTATATCATGTGAGAGAACCAGTAAACCAACCAAAATTCCTTTGAGGCTATGTAATTTAGTTACTATTTATCTGTTAAATGAGTTACATAGTGTTGCTTCAAAGTTACCAGTCTTGTGTTGTTCTTATCTTGGTCTTGTCTTGGTCTTGTCTTGGTCTTGTCTTGGTTATCTTGTGCAGAAGAGATCACTAACTCACTGAAATCCATGTTATTCCTCTCAAAGTTTTCCACCAAACCACATCTGATTTAGCCCAATGGTGTGGCAGGACTGGCAGTTTGTGTTTTTGCTTACGACAAAGTGACTGTTATACCATATACTTTGTAAACATCATGGCATTTCTCTGATTGCATAAAATAACCTTGTAATAGGCAGGTAAATCAGATATAACTACCTTTCACCATGTTATTGGTCTTGGAAGTACAAAATTATATATCTCAGCTCCTGGTTTATATGTTTACATCAATATTACATCAATATAGTGATTAGAGAACTTTATCTTTAAATTACCGACAGCCTCTCTGAACCATTAATGCTTCAAACAAGTCAGGTTTAATGTTAGCTCTGTTAAGTCTGAAAGTTATTAAATACCAACACCACCTGAATGCAGCCTTAGCCTGAGTGGAGCAGAGTAAACACAGTGTTGCAGTGTATTTGAATGTGTCCAAGGGTGTTGTGGCAGAACAGCAGGTCTTGAGTAACAGAGAATGGCCTCTGAGTTGCTGCCTCCTTCAAGCGTTGTTCCTATTAATCAGAAACCCATTTGTGATGCTGCATTAAACCCTCCAATGTCTAAATTTGACAAATGATGATTACCTGGGGGAAATCGATGATGATCACCATAGTATTAATGTTCCCTCTGCAGGAACAGCATTCATCCTGACTTGAATTGTGGAGACTAAAAAAGGAAGGTTTAATTTCCAACAAGCTTTGTCTAAGGTGATTTACTTAATCACCATGGTCTGGATAATGGCAGCACAAAAATGTTCTTGCATCTGCTACCACAAGCCTTTTTGACATCAAACAGACAAAATGCAAACAAAAACGGCTTTGTCTTTAGCAGACAGTGAGAACACAATGGCTGCGTTCTGTGAGAGCCGCTGGTGAGTCAGACTGTAGTATTGTGGTGCAGAGGGAAACAGAGGAGGAGGAGAAGAGGTGGGGGCTTGATAATGTATGGATGTGTTTATACAGGGTCATTGATACACTCACTGCTCGCTTATTGCCCTGGGCATTATGCCACTGAAGAGGTCCAATGAGGTGCACTGCAAAAGCATTATGCATATTTACATGCTGGATAATACAGCTATTAAAATAGTATCAGAATACAGGGTGCACATGAGAGAAGAGACTTGCCAGCAGCAAGGACGTTTTTAATATTTGGAGGGTCAATTTAAAGCTATAATATGCAAGATTGAATTCATCCTAACATAGTGGTTGGGCCATTCATTCATGTTTCCAAAAATACAATTATTTTCTCCTCTTTTGGTGTACATTAGAGGGTTGTTTCTGGGTTAGGGTTATAGAGAAAAGGAAAAAAAAGAATGCGCTAATGCTAGACGGGTGAGCTACAAAGGCAAGGATGGGTAATGGGGCCTCATTTGTTTGGATACAGACAGACTGCATATGTGGAATGGATAGAAGATAGCATAAAATCACTGCATTATTAGGGCAAATATAGACACAGTTCATTGAAAAAACAGACATTTCAATATCAAAGGAATCTATTCAGTGGGTATATATTGCAGATTCTTTGTTTATTTTACTTCTTCCCTAGTTTGGATGAGATTTTTCTTATCAAATGTTCTAAAACTTTATAAGCCTGTATGTTTTCATTACTGATTAGAACCAGTGGGTAAGATTTAAATTGTCAATGCACTCTCCATCGCTGTCTTTAACTCTCCCCCTATGTTTCAGGGGAAGGTGCATATGTCAACTACAGTGCACGTCCTGCGTCATGCCTCATATGAATTAGTTATCATATGCTTTTGAGCAAAACGTGTTGGTGGTAAGATAAGGCCTCATGCGTATTGTGTATGATCAGTGTGTACACGAGAGTCGGCCTTTATTTATGCATGAGGCAGCACTTTTCCAGCTGATCGCGGACTTGATTTGCCATGTGAGAATGCTCCGCAGATGTATCTGACTCCTGCTGGATGAAAAATCACCAACAGTGACAATATTTGTGTGCATCTTTATTCATAAATGTTTCACGGATAAAAATTCAGCTTGTGTGCTTATTATGATTTTCATCACTAGAGGTTGGGTGGCTTTATTTATCTGCCAGTGCTGCTCTGAATATTGATCTCTTTGAGCTTTGGAATTCACACTTTTAATTCTATTTTCAATGTTTGTTTTTTTTGTAGCAGTGCATAAACTTGCCACACCTGGAGCAGACCTCATCTCACACACTAAAAAGATAAGAAGACAAATATGGTTAATTTACAAATTAACAAATATTTACTAATATTTGCAATTGAAATACTTGCTATTTTTACACATTGAGCCAACTATTGTAGCTAACAGAATATGTAACTAAAGGAAATACACTGATACAGTGGCAAACATGACTTTTGGATTGTCAAACAAAATCCTGTTGAAGTTACTAAAGAAAATTTGAAAAGCCTGATAATAACACATTATATATTGACAAAGAATTGTCTTGTTTAGTTGCAAATAAATAAAAAAAAAAGTAAATAATTATTTGCTGTAATAACTGAAACCATGCTGAACTGTTGTGAATGTTAGAAGAGGGTCTTGCTGAGCCTTAGTAAAAGCAATTACAGAAGTGGGAGAAAATAACACAGAGGGAAGCATCAGGACAGTGCGTGTGAATTTACAGTATGTGTTTGTGTCTGTGATAACGAAAGCGATTTAGAGAGACGAGGAAATAAAGAAGGGAATAGGTGTAAGAAAGAAAGAGGGGACTAGGGCACAGTAAGAGAGAAGCTAGAGAGGTGGCAGGCAATAAAGCGGCCCATCAATCTGCTAAATGAGTGTCCTTCCAGCAGAGGGTACTCACCCAGTGCTGCTGTCTCCACGCTCATCACTCACAGGTTCAGGCCTGTGCACAGCAGCTCACTCTAACCTGCTGTAGGCAGCAGTGACTGAACAAATATGCGGTCAAAAGGTCACCCCGACAACTGTGGATCATATTTACTGCTTGAACATATGGCACATGGAATACACATGTGCTTACATAAAACAGTATCTTATATCTAATATCATTTAACATTTGTGTTTATTTCATTTTATAGTGATGCTCATCTCCTGTGGAGTTTGAACTCACACTGCAATAACAATTAAGAACCAAAGATAAGCAATGGTTCTGATTGGGTAATATCCATTGTAATTTTTGAAATGAAAAAAGTATCAAATAGTTTTGCAGTGCTTTTGCTAGATAATTGAAGCTCTCCATGACACCATCAAAGTGGTCAACTTTCTGTTTAAATGAATGTTGACCAAGGCATACCTTTTCCATTATGAAGCTGGTTGAATTTATTTGTGGTTTAATATATTAGATCACCAGATTATAGATGTGTAAGATTTTGGTGTTAATATGTAAAGATGTAGCACAAAACATAGGTGATGGAACCATTTTACTGGGACATTTAGTTTTTCTAAATGAATTTCATACCAAGAATGTAACTACAGCGGATGACAGTAAAACAAAATTATCACCTGACTAGTACTAGCATACAATCCAGTGCAACCCGTCAGCAACTTGGTAACATGTTGAAATGGATTCTTCCAGACTGCTCTGTGAAGATCAGAAACAAGTTCCTCACCAGTGACGTCAGCTGCAGCTGCTTCAAACGTTTCAAAGATAACAGTAATTTACTTGAAGCAGTGATTGCTTTTAGATATGGCTGTGATTCTGCCTCCCACACCTACAGCCACTGTATTCGAGTCAGTGTTTGAGGCCAGGTGGTGGCCTGGAGAGACAGGAACACCCAGGAGACATTAAAGGCTGCCCTGGAGCACAGGACAGTCCCACAGGAGAGCTCTCTCACTCATGAAGCCAACCAGTCCTGAGAATAAACCATAGTTCATTTTCTTCAAACTGCAAGTCACTTATAGATGGAATATAAATAGATATTGTTACATTTTTCATATTATTGGGTGAAATATTTACAATAAATCTTCATGTTCTGTTGTCATGTTGATCAGCCTTTTGTTGAATTATGCAATATGTGTTGGCACAGACATGGTTCAGTTTAGGGAAAGGTCTGGTTTAGTCATAGTTCAGGCCTTCTCTTTCTAATCAGGCCTTGGTTGTAGTAAGGACAAGTCTTTGAAAAAAGAAAGAAACTGTGTATCATCAATGTCCAGCTGCTGTAGGCTTAAAGACAGATGTTCTATTTTCATTTTACTTGCTCCATAGGCTTAGCCACTCATTTCAGCTCCAAGATGACAGCGTTGTCAAGGATAAATTAACTTGACACTGTACTGGCTAAGCCCTGCCCATCATAATATCTTACTGTATCTTGCTCGGTCCCTCCATGTCGGCAGTGCATGGGATCACAGGCCAGCTGGAGAGCACTGACTGATGAGTGCTGTCAGCAGTGAGATGGCAGCAGCTATGGAAGTACTCCCAGCACCCTCCCAACATGGAGCTCCAGTGCGTCATCTTGGATATATCTCAGCGAGGCAGAAACTATTTAGTATTCAGCATCCACTTCTAGTCAGTCATCCCCAGATCTAGTATTTACTGAGGTGCCACTGTGTGTTGGAGTATATACTGATTTGATTTATCTCAGAGGTGGATCCTTTAATTAATGCACTTTCTTTAGGTAGTCACTATTTGCGTAATTAACGGTAAACACTACCATTAGAAACAGCAGGACTAGTAATATTTTTCTCATCTCATGGCTCCAAGAAGCTCTGATAGAAGTAAATATTTTCAAATTCTTGCTAATGCTTGTCTTTTTGGTAGACAATGTGTCAAGTAGTGACTGAACATCTATTGCCAGCTCGTTTTACAGCTCAGTACAACGCTCTACTTATAGAATAATATGTCTCAATCCAAACAATTTACAGTGTGTACGTCACAGTCTTTAGCATCACTAGCTACATTGATAATGCTGACATTGTGACTGGACAGCAACTTTTTTCCCCCCAAATATTGTTATCACTTGCAGCTGCCAAACTCAATCTGTACAGTGTTTTTCAATACAGTGTGTGTGTTTTTTTTTTTATCTAACAGAATTAAAAAACAGTTTTAAATGTTGTGTCTCAACAAGGCACCTATTGAAACACTTTTCTGTCTCTACATTTGAGGAATTTTGTCACAAAAAAACAGAACAAATTATATTTTATTGTCAGCTTTTAAGAGAAGGGATGACCTTGATGTAATCCTAGCCCTATACGCCCCACCCGCCTGACCGTGGCTCTGCAGTTGAACCTCTGTGAGTCGGCACGTGCAGCACCCACTGAATCCTTAATCCTGACGCTGTTGGATGATCTAATCCCTTCACACTACACAGAGCAAAACAGCCAATTCATTTTAGCTAGGGGCCAATTTGACAAGTAGGGGTCAGTCAGTCTTGCTTCTGTCTTGCCTCTCTTGCCTTGCATGGTTCCAGATGTAAATTGGACTATCTTTGAGGCAGATTGTTTAATGTTACACATTAGGCTGAATCAAGACAAAACTGCAGCCATGAAATTTAGCTAGATGTTGCTGTTTTTATTTGAATAATGACCAACAGTTCCAGTGAGACATTGGTAACTGCTTAAGATTAAAATGTCCATTTTATTTACATTTGACTGTTCAGAAAATACATTGTTTAAGTCCATGAAAAAGCAGCAACTATATCTACAATATACCGTGTTATTACACTGTTACAGTAAAGACCTCTGTCCTGTTTTCTATTGGTGGAAGTCAGAATGAGGGATGAGCTTTCGAATGAGATAAACCAGACGCTGCTCCAAACTGAATGGATAGATTAAATCCAGCCTGCAAAGAATTAACCCCAATAGTTTGAAAATGCTGCTGAGTTGTGCACGATGCCAGGCAGCAGATTAGTCTAAAACTTAAACAAAGCAATTGTAGAGTGTCCTATGCTGCTGTGCTTTCCGCTCAGCCTCTTGTGCAGGAGATTGAAGCGTTGCCTCTCTGTGCTTCAGCACCTGAGACTATTAAACCTCTGACAGCATTTTAAAGGAGCACTGGAGGAGGATTCACCCCGGCAGCTACTAACCAAGAGCACGCCAGAAGTCCCCAGGGCCCAGTGTAGAGCTGAATGTATGAGTAGCGTGTTTTAACAGTGTTCGTGGCTATGCATGTTTAGCATGCATGACACAACAGCACATGACTACAGAGGTTAACGCGGGCAGCTTATTGGGGCCTTTATGTCTTGTTTCGCCTGAGACCAACACAGTGTCAAAGCCATTTTGTCAAAGGGAGAAGTTCACAGCACTCAGTACTCACCCCTGAGCTTTTGTTACACTTCAGCATTATGAAGACTGAAAAACACACACAACGTGCAACATTACAAAATCAATCTGGCATCAGAAGTGCAGCATTAGCATGATAGCACTGCGCAAACAAATTGTAAGGTAACTGATCTAAACAAATAGATAAAACTTTTTCAAAATCAAGCTGGCATTTATGAGCTAACAAGCAGTCTATAGGCAGAAATTGTTTTCCAGGATAGCAAGTGGTACTGATGTGCAAAGCAACACAGATTTTCTGTTGGTCTGGTCATCAGGTTACTGGTGATGTGGAGGTGACAAAGAGTTGTCTACTAACAAATCCTGCACATTGTGTCTCTCATATAATTATGACTAAAATATCAGGCCATTTATTAATTCAGCAGGCCAATCCAAGTTAAAGATGTTGCCCATTTATACGTGCAAAAAGAATTTCACAGCAGAGCAGACCAGATACTAAATGGCTTCTGTAATTACACTTGAGTGTGTGCATAAGAGAGAGAACAGTGCACTGGGACAGCAAAGCACTGATGAGGATCCTAAAGCTGCTCACTGTGAATTTTTCATCCGTTTTTTTGTTTCTTTCAAGAGAAGAGTCGCCTGTGTTCACGGAGCACATTTTGTTACATGCACCTACATGCTAAAAACAGCAGAATTCCCACAATTCCCGGACAAGCCAGCGACTAACTGTGATAAGCAGGTGTTTCAGACAGCTTGTACCTACAGAAGAGCTATCAGCTGCTCAAGCTCACACTGTCATGCAAAAATCTCCCATCTGCTTCATCTGCCAAAACCGTTAATCACTATCTCCAACTTTCTGAATAAAAATACCGCTCTAAACAAAGAAATATTGACAAAAGGATATAATTCATTAGACATCTAACTCCTCAGAGAAAGTACTGTTGAAACCGGGAGAAAGCTATTGTGTAACTCCTTTGTTTATATGGTGATTGTTGCTCCTGGTCAGAAACTTGGCCTTTTCAGAAACACCAGAACAAAAGGAAGAAACAAGGCCGTTATGAATGTGTGTTTGTCGGCCTTGTCTGCCCTGGTCATGTTGACTGATTGCTGTTGGCGCTCAGATGGAAGTGGTCATTCTTGACACTGGGGTCTGTCATGAAACATTAGTTCTACAAAATCTCAACATCTAGGCCTTGTCTCTGAGTTGAACACTTGTTCTTTTACTTGTTTTTATCTCAGTCTCTTGACATGGACAACTCAGAATTTTCAGACTGATTCATATGTTGGCCTTTGGTGATAAGATTGCTTTGTCCCTAAGATCTATCCCCACATATCAAGCACTGGTCTTAGTCTTGACTTGGTTTCAGTCCTCTAAACTTGTCGTATCCTCTTACTCTCAGTACACTGTGCTCTTGTTCATAACATGGTCTTGGTTAGTGCAACAATAGCACTCGTGACATAACTTTGTCCCGGACATTGTGAAGAGCTATTATAAAACTCTCGCCAGACAGTGAGAACGACAGATTATCATTGTTCAGGAAGTGTTAATTCTCTTCGGGGAAGAGCAGAGATAGCCCATTCCCATGGCTGTTCTCATGTAGCAGTCAGTGTAGAGGACCCTTGCGTAAATTTACTGTACATTTGTTTGAAAAACAGTGGATGATGGAGAGGAATGATGAGAAAAGGGGTGATTATTGAAGGAGACTGCAAAAGCCAATAGCCAGCAGCTGTATATTCACCCTTAGAACAAGGAGCTGGGCCTGGATCAATACCTCTCTCTTTCTTCGGTGTGTCGCGCCCTCTCTGCTCATCACCAGGGGCTGGAGGGGAAGTGCACCGCGGCAGCAGACATTTATTACAGGTCTCCCGGTGGCTCAGTGGGACACAGTACTGCAACTCTGAATCCTGCTTGTTAAAGGGTCCCTTGTAGATGGAGCAGTATTTCAGCACAGAGCTACGTGACATCACCTCCCAATGGGGCGATGATGGGCTGTTCTCACAAAGTAGCAGCTATTTGACTGAATTACTCAACTCTGGGGTAAGTAGAGGTAACTGCCAGGTTAGGGGAAAAGTTATTTAAAAAATTGAATATGCCCGCAGTAGGCCCCATGACCTAGCCTTGTACCAAATACCATAAAGCATTGTAAAATTATGTAGCACTGCTCTAGATTTTTTTTCAAGGACAAACATTATGAACATTGGGGAAGTGTAGGAACAGAAAGAGGTTAGTGCATGTTAAGTTTAAAGAAGCAGACAGAGGGACCATCTGAACTATGTAACTGTGTAAATCCGGTAAATGGGGCCAACAGAAAGCTTTTATAACACTCATTTAAACATTTTTCCGTTGTGCAATAAACAGGTGCATGACATGGATTGTGTATCTGTCAGACAACTGAATTGAAAAACAAAATAACCAAGTCATGAGAACATGACATGACCAACACAGGATGAAATCAAGTCTAAGACCACAAGCTTGGGAAGAATATATGCAGTAATCTGAAGTGTTGAAAAACCCCAGAGAACTGTTTTAAAGTCTCACTACTAATTACAAACTAGAGGACAGGTCCTGAGTACTACAACATCGACAGACGTCAACAGACATCCCATCGTTTTGGTAGAATAACAACACTGAATAACAATTAGCTGTAGACATGTGGTGTGACATGGTTTGCTACATTTACATTCACTGTAGAGCATTACTCACACCTAATGAAAGCCCTTGACCACTGCCACTTTGTAATGTTGAGTGTCTGAGCCATACAAATTACTCAATTCCCAGATGGGGATTGTTGCTTTCTCCATTTCACCTTCACACACAGATTAACCTAATGCTCACCGAGGGTTTTAGCCTTCACAGATGACCTCAGTGTGCATTCATTTCATAGAGCCCTATTTATGTATTACAAATGTGACACCAGCTGATGAGGAAATTAAAGGTTAGAACCGTGTATTTTGAGACAAACATAAGAAAGATAGTAAATGTGCAAAAATTCCCTTGTGTACAGTTTTCTGCAGTGCGCATAAATGAATCAGAGGAGACTGTCTATTCATTCACAAGGAATTATTCAGGAACGCGGACTCACAGATGCACTGAACCAGTGACAGAATTACACAAACTGTGAACGTTATTTCTTTCTCGTCTTACCCTCGTGACGCTGAACACTTGACAGCTTTTTGTTGTGGCAGTGTAGAGGCGGGTGGGTGGTTAGCATGTTCATGGGTTGGTGTGTGTTAGCGTGTAGGTGTGCGGTTTGTCAGCGGCGGTGCCTACAGAACATGAGTCTACAGTGAGTTTGGTGGATCGACTAAAGCAGGTTGTGGTGTCGGAAAATTGCTGGCGTATTTGCCTAAACACTGCCAGGTCAGGAACACTGATTGTGTTGTTGCAGATATTGTATGGAAGGTTATTGGGAGGTATTGGAATAAAAATGTGTGTGGTTAACATTCCCCATTGGGCACCCAGAGAAGATTTCATGCTTACTGTGGTGGAGGGCTCTTACCATTGACTGATCATTGAGTCACTCCACTGTGAGGCAGACAGCATCTGTTGGAGTGAATTTAATGCAGCATGGATTTGTGCTGTGTAAATGATGAGTTCTCATAACCACAATGACAGCAGTGCTCTGAAGAAAAAGTGAAATGAAAATGAGAGAAAATTTAGCCTTTTGCCAGAGTTATTTGTTTGAATATGTGTGTTCCTGTTACCCATTTTGTGATTGTGACACTTTTGTGAGAATGATGTCATATGTGGGAAATAACAAATAACATGCCTTATGAAGATAAACCACAGTAGTATCATCTCAGTCGGAAAAGAGAGCCATATTATATTTACTGACTTTGTTGTTGGGGTACCCTATTTTAGCATCTTGACAATAATTTCACGCAAAGATGAACTATACCTCTTATTATATAATAAATTACATTTATATACCATATAGAATACACCGTTTCTTTTTTTTATCTAATTCAAGCTGTAGAGATATGGCAAGGAAATATTTGATGTGGAAGTATTTGGTTGTTTTATCAGTTAGGATTAAGCTTGATTTCCACAGTGTAGGGTTATTTTTATTTGATTTTTTATTGTTTGGAAGTATTTTGGTTTTTTTGGGTGGTTTTTGGGTTTTTTGGGGGAGGGGGGGGGCAGAAAAGAAATAAAAAAAATTTTACACACAGATAGAAGAGTCACAGTCTATCCCACAGTAAGTGTAGTGCCAGAGAATAGCAATAACCAAAAAGAATTTCTGAAAATGTTGTTTCATTTTGTGCAATGGAAAAGAATGCAAAATTTTTTTATTTAATGTAAGCTCATTTGAATAGTTGAGGCATAAAGTAGTGTAATATTTTATGTGTAGATTTGGCCTCAGGTCATGATTTGAAAAATAAGCAGAATTTGTTTATGCTTTAACCAGAGATCTTATTATATACATTGTAGTGTTTTGCCTTGTAGGCTTGTTTCTTTTTATCATTTATTGCTAACACATTAAGATTGTACACATTTTATGCATGAGAGCCTTATTCTGTAACATTGTCTGTTTCTATATATTGTGTCTCAAGGCCTTTGGAACTGGCTACTGTTGCTCCACCTGGTGGTCTGTACAGCAGTGCTGAGCCTCTTAAGTTCAACATGCCTTCAATACAAACTCTCTCTCTGTGTCAAGTGCAACACATTAGATATTTTAAGCATTTATTGTTTACCTTTATTCACAGAGATGAAATGGCCCATTTCTGTAATGTGTATGTAATGTATAACTTCTCTGTGTGTGATAGTGCTTTGTCTGTCTTTTAAAAGTCACTTACTTTATTCTTAAGAAAACTAAACTATACCAATTGTTTATGTGTTGCAGGATGAGCCCTTTGGGGCCGTAGACCCTTACTGACTAAATGTTCTAAGGGTGACACCATGAAGGGCTTAGGAGCGAACCGCAGCCGCCACTTGTCCGACTCCTGTGAACCACCTGGATGCTCTCAGAAAGCACTCTGTCCTTTAACCCCTGATGCCCATGGCTCCTTTTTCTTGAGCCCTACCATCAACCACTATGGCACGCTGGACCCCCATCTTCATCAGTGCCCGCCCACCAGCCCCACCACCTTAACCCCAGACTGTCTGCTGCCCTTCAGCCAGATGTCTAACAGCAGCACATTTCCAAGGCTCCACTTCACTACACAGGCTGAGCAGACAGACTGCTCACAGGGCTGTATGGCTGCCACTGTGGGACCTGGGCAGGGTAACAGGGCACTGTCCACCTCCCTGTCTTTGGGTATGGGTCTTGGTCTGGGTCTCACAGGGGCTCCTATGATCACCAGTGGATCAGCCACCATCTCCTCTGCAGCGGCTGCCAAGATGAACCGGTTACCAGCCAACCTTTTAGATCAGCTCGAGAGGCACCTGCCACTGTCTCGTGATGGCTTCAGTACCCTGCAATTCCACAGAGGACGCATGTCAAAACAACGCAGTGAGAGTCCAGGACGAATTCGTCATCTGATGCACTCTGTGCAAAAGCTCTTTGCCAAGTCTCAGTCACTTGAAAACTCCGCACTGAAGGGCAACTTAAATGGCCGTTCAATTGGTGCTGCAGGGACAGGAGAAGAAGGGGGGAGACCCACCCGCAGGAGCAAAAGTAAGGACAGGGCTAAAACTGAGGGTCCAAAGCAGAGACTTAGGCCCAATGCATTAGGCCTCTGGGGTTCAGATGATGCGCTGGACACTGACACTACCAAAGCTGGAACTATAGCTGTAGGGTACCGCAACCCACTGAGCATGATGACTCTTGGCAGAGCTGTGTCGGACAGCCAGGCTGTAACCAGACACATCCCACAGGGCTACAACACCATTTCTGCACATACTCTCAAGACCTCTAAAAGCAGCAGTGACCTCAAGTTCCTGGCATGCCCTGCAACACAGGTAGGATGCAAGGACGACGAGGGACGAATCAGAGGGAGCAAAGATGACATGTTGGTGAAGAGGGGGTCCTGGTCGACTCTAACTCTCACCCAGGCCAGGCAAGTGCTACAGAAGGGCTCTGCTACAGTCAACAGGACACTGCTTAAATCAAAGTCCTGTCACCAAGACATGACAAACCAGTTCCTTCAGGTAGGAGGGCCTGTGAGTATTCATTTCATCCTCATCCTTTGCATAAATATCATTACGTCAGTTGCCTTAAAGCCTTGAGCAATGGATGTTTCTTTCTGCTTACGTAATTAATTTTTTCACACATTCATTCCACTGACATTGGCATTATTGCTTTAATATTTTAGATAATGTGCTCATAAGCATAAACCATGAAATCATACATTGTCTGATAACTAGACTGAGTTTAAAATGTTACTGTTATTATATATATTATTTACATATGTTGCATACAGGTACCTTCTGGAGAATGGGCAGGTACATTGGGTCGTGGTCGGCCCAGAGGAACTGAGATCCCGTGTCGAAGAATGCGCAGTGGCAGCTATGTCAAAGCTATGGGAGACCTAGAAGACAGTGAAGACTCGGAAGGAAGTCCCAAACCCTCACCTAAAAGTGCTGCTCGTCGTCAGAGCTACTTGAAGGCTACTCAGAGATCACTGAGTGAGCAACAGCCACCCCCACCTCCGCGCAAGTGAGTCTTGCAGTGTACTCATTAACAGAGTTATTGTATATTCTCTTCTAACCCTGACCCAAAGGTTGACAGCAGGTGGCAGCATCATGTTATAAACACAAAGCAGGACTCAGCTATAATGTCCCCATAGAACTGGATTATTTCTTGGAAATTTATTTACTTATTGTTACAAAAGAAACAGCAGGTGAAACTGTCCCATCTGTTTTACCCTTACACCCACATGGACAGGCCTCGTGGCTACGCTCTTATGCGGGAGGATTATATGTGGTCTCCGCTGCAAAGTGCATGCTCTATGCAGCATCTGAGGTCAGTGTTATCCATAGGCCAGCAGTGTGACCGTGCCCCCACCCTCACTTGCCCTGTTATGCCACTAGTCAACACCTTATCCTCTCTTTGTATTTTTCCTCTTTGAGTCATCTTTTAACTTCACTGAATGGTGTCTAGTGCTTCAGTGTTTTCAGCTTCCTAACACACAAATCACTTTACCACACCCTTCACTTACTGTGCATATTTGTTCACTAACATAGGTCACAGTAGGAAACCAAAACAGAGGAAACTTGTCAGCACATTTACAGCTCATTTGCTTATAATGAAAGACACATTTTAACTGACTGTTTCTAACGTACTGCTTCCTCTGTGCTGCTAATTTAAGCACGATCAAAAACAGCTCTGTGAGTGTTTCATTTTGAAATACCATTGGGAATCTTTTAGATATAGTTTAAGCTCTCTTTAATGCCATCAATCAAACACACCCCTTATTTAGTTGATTGAGGCTAATAATAACATTTACTTTAACAGTTCCCTGCCGTCCCTGAAAGAGCTGTCCACTAATCGGAGCCTTGATAACTTAGACTGCTTGGTGAGTCCTGTGGAAGCCCAACCACGCCACAGGAACAACGATTTCAGCCACTGCTCAGCAACATTAGGCAGAGGCTCAGGTTCTCAGGTATGTCAAAGCTATTAATTAGAACCCCAAATAAAAAAAAATAAAAATGTATTCATGTACTTTCATGATGTAAATATTAACACTCTCAAAAAATACAAACAAATACAAAATATAAATGCTCTATAATTGCACACAAGTTTTCACTTTGCCGTCTGCCCTCAGCAGTACTGCCTGCACAACTTTTTTCAGGTATGCGGACAGAGCTGTGGTCACTCAGCAGCTTACTGTGAGGGGGAATCACAGGCAGTGGAGGCTTTGGATCTTCCTGCACCTACATGTTTCCGATCACGAAGCCACAGTTACTTGAGAGCTATCCAGGCAGGCTGCTCCCAAGATGAAGACACAGCTTCTGTGGACTCAGACTCTCCACCACCCACCACTGCAGGCTACAGTTATAGCTCCAACACCAGTAAGTATGAAGTGCCATATCATACGAATAATACATTTATCTTTGTGTGGCCAATGTAGAAACTAAATATCCAAAATAAATACGATATTAATTACAAACGACCTGTAACATGAATAATGAAATGATGTGAAGACAGAAATTGAACATGTTCAAGGCATGTGTTGGAGCTGTTTGGATGTTTGAGCTTTCCCATAAGGCATTGTGGCCATATCCTTTGAAACAATACAATACAATACAATATACAATACAATACAAAATTAAGGGCAACTAACACATAGTTGGGATGCCATCTAACTTACAAATAGACAGCTCACCCTTAACTGCTCTTTGGCTATTGAAAATGCACTTTAATATTGTGTTTTTTCGTTTTTTTTCATTTTGTTCAACATTGCCACCCTTATAAAAGTGTTTTGAACGAGACAAGAACACATTTACAAATATATACAACCGAATTATACACAAGAAAATGATATAGATGAGATAAATAGCAGATTTATGAATAGCAGGTCGGGACATTTGCATTTTCTTTGTGTTTTTTTTTTTTTTTTTTGTGCCACAAATGCATCGTTTCCAGCAGCGTTAAACATCCTAAACGCACCTTTAAATTGGACACGTTCATAAACAACATTAAAGGGAGGCTTAAACCAATCATCTTCACGTTGGACTAGCTCGATGTCCAGAGCTGTCCAATCGTTTGCCGAAAGTCATCGCTGAGAAAACGTGGACTCCAATCCCGGTTGTCAAGGGCGTGTACTACAAATCTTTTCTTCACAGCGTCGTTGTGTGTCTTACGACCGTAGCGCTCCGTATGCTGTCTGCATCCTGTCTGCACGGCATGAAAGGACAGATTATAAGGATTTTCGAGTCGCCTGCATAATAGTAAGGGGTTTTGCCTCGTTTTTTGGTGGTCGTTTGTGTTTGAGGTGTTAGATGTATCGATACGCCAGGAATAATAGCAAGCTAAGCTAAGCGGTAGGGCAGGTTAGCTAACGATAGCAAACGTGGAGAGAGAAAGGAGATAAACCCCAATAGCAACCAGGCAATATATGGAGCAAATAATGTGCCTGTTGATGCGAGACTGGCGGTAAAGACGTAAATTATCTCTGTATCGCTATTCTTTTATAGTTTCGGTTATTTCAAATGTACAGTGCATAAGGTTTAATGTAGCATATGTTAAATACCTTTATGATTGTGCCGTTGAGTGGTTAGCAGCACAAGCTAACAGTAGCTTAGGCGTCAACATCCGACTAGCTAAATGGACATCTCAATACCCGGCTAGTTTGGGCTAACCATGCCGAATTATGGGTTTTATTGTTGAATAGCATCAAATAGTGTTCGGGTTAACACGTTTCGCAAACTCGTTTATATCTATCCATTCATATAGCAAACTGTACAGCATTGGGGGGATATTTAAACCTTACAAACACACTCTTTAATAATGAGAGAAGAAAATTAAATCTTGCAGTGAGGTACTACGTGTAGCTAAAGTCTTACTGACACCGCTCTTTTTAGGCATGATTTTTTACACATTTTTAATAAACTAACATAACTTAGGTAATGGTAAGCTGTGCCTTTCACTAATCTTTTACGTAGCATGTGATGCAGCTCAGAGGCATGAAGTAGGCTATGAGTCACGTTTAGTTTAACTAAAATGACCAGAATGAAACTTTGAACTGTGAAGTGTCTGTGGGCTTTTAATTAAACATTACATTTGACATTATAGTGCCAATAATTGTGATGGCAATGGTGTTTTACACTTTTTTTTCATATGGGGATCAGCTTAGTAACCTGAAACACAACCACACAAAATATCCTGGCCTCAAATTGCCATATCTTAGATGCTATTTCTGTAGCGCAGCTAGCTGCCATGTGTTAAGACCTGGAGACATGATCAAAATTTGATAAGCTTACTGCATATTATTAAGGGCCTAAGGCTAATAGTTGGCAGTTAGGGCACCAGGTTTTAGTTGAACACCTGAATCTCAGGTAGAGTTGATCGCAAAGAAATGTAGACAGAGGACTTGTGAGCCTTTTTGTCATTGTTTGATAAACTCATAGCAATTGTTAATGGTATTTACTTTTTATTTACATTTTGTAAAGGTTGTCTGGTTGTTTAATACACCCACATTAACTTCATTGTGTCATTGAGGTGTGGTCATACTGTCTAGTTGATGGGTAGACTGTGAGTCATACCCACTCTGCCTCTCAGTCTCATTGATGAGGTAATGCTTCAGCTGTACTCAACCATGGTTACTAACCATAGGTTGTAGCAAGTGCCTACACTTAGATGAAGACAGTATTAAACCACGTGACTTCAGATCACTTGCTTTTAAATAAAGCAATGTTATTACACCTTTCAAAACCGGTCCAACATTTATTATGTTTAGCTGTGTATTATTCTAATGTTTTTCAAAACTGCCACACTTCCACTAAATTAAAGATTAGAGGAGCTTGCTACATCAGCTTAGGGGTTTGACCCAGACTGTTTCTCCAGCCCCAACGAATCAGACTGAGAGCCTCTTAAGGATATGTTGTGTATACAAATATCCTACAAAATCAATGCTGCCTGTCTCCATTACCTACCATGCGTAGTTTTAAACAAAGCACTTAGCCCTTCCAGTAAGTCAGCCAGTAAAATATAAATAGCAGTCATCAAATGCTTCTCTATTATGCAACAATTTTTTCAGACTGGCTCAAATATTTTTATTGTTTCTCCTGTTCATATTTGTTAAACTTCAAAGTAAACAAACAGGTGCAAATACGCTGCATGTCTACTGTGATATGGCTATAATATATCTAGTCATATTAAGGTCACAGGGTCCAGAATATTATCATTTGACTTACAGTTTGTTTAATGTTTATCAGCTATATTTTCTGGTGGAATCTACTGTGCAACTCGTGTGTCTGATCACTGATACTGATCTTGTTCCGAGTTCCACTACCACTTGTTTTATGATCCTTGGCCCCTGTCCAGGTTTGCACACAAAGAGATGATTCACAAAAAAAAAAAAATCATGTACTATTTAGATAATCCAGGCTTGGTCTGTGTTATCTGTTGCTTTACATGTTGCTTTAGAGCTATTAATGGTCTTGTAGAGACCAATGTAATATCACTCTGTACAAAGGAGTTCACTCTACTCTATAATTACCATTAACAGAGGTTAGAATTACTTAAAATGAGCTCTGTCATCACTTTTGTTTCATCTCTGTGGAGAATATAAATTATGTTCACCCAGGTTTAAACCCCTGAGAGTATAAATGTAGGTGGAAACTTCGATAGCACTCCTGAAAACATGGAGTATAAGCAACATAGCCTTAAGCACAAAGAGCACACACTTTGAATGAAGTCTTTAGTCTGTATCTTTGTTGTCAACCTTGTAATTGATCTTAATTGTTTCCAGAATAATAGCAAGTATTTAGTTAATACATTTCATCACAATGCTTTGAATGCAACAAACTGGTCAATCAGTCCTAGTTTTGGTTTAGCATTAGTTGCTGATTGATACTGAAATCTCACATGTAGTTCAGTTCATGGATCAGACAACATATTTTTAATAATAACACTCCTTTTATCTGATAAATATGTGAAGTGGAGTAATGTAAATTATTCTCTCTTTTCCAATTCATTCACTTTATAGCTTTGACAGCTCTTTAGACTCAGCAAACTGCTCAAACGAATGTGTTGAGACTAACTGGAGGCATGCGTGCCATCCAAGATACGTCTCTTTATTAAAGTGTAATGTTTGCTCATGTTCTGGTTTAGCTATGTTCTCTGACGCAGAGCTGTCACTGCATTGGCAGGGTTGTAAATACGCAGCACAGCACAGACTCCTCGTGAACTCTGCGCCATAGATTCCACAGCCATGTTTGTGTATGCTGGTGGGTTTTAATGAGAGGTTGGTTGGAGCTGTGAGTCATTGGCTGATGACAGGAGTGCAGCACCCACACAATTATAGGGTTTTGGTGCTATTTAGATTGATACTGCAACCGGAGGGGAAAAAATAACACATTTTTACCATTTGTTCAAAATGTTGATCCTTAAATTATAATCTTCGTCGGGCTTATTTAAAAATCATCTGCCATTTTGTCCCAGTGGCGACTACAGGGAGATTTGCTGGACAGTAATATTTCTAAGCAGTGTTTGTTTCTACAGTCTACACATTATCATGCCAATCAGCTGTTTAAATATTATCTTGACCCCATGTGCTTTTAACAGCAACAATTAAAGTCAAATGAGATTTTAGGTGTGGTGGACAGTTCAGAGATATTTCTAGAAAAATACAGTTTTCAATATAAGCTTCAAATAAATATCTTCAGCCAAAATCCATTTTGGCTGAATTTGGTTATTGACAGTGAGCAGAAGGTGAACAGGAAACTTTATAGTTGCTTAAAGGCAGTCTTATAGTATCAGCAGTAGGTGCAAAGGGCAGGTTTAACTTTTCCATTTGATTGGGCGTATAATCCACACCAGCTCTTTTTGTAAAGAGTGTTTTATTACTGGGCCTTTTATTGTTTAATGAGGACAGAGGACTATTTTGAGCGAGTTGATGGTAAACAGGGCACATTATAGCAGCCTAAAGGCAGTTTAATATTGATGGCTAAAGAGAGCCCTATGTTTTTCAGTGGAAGTCAATAAAGGATTAGCAAACATTAGCAAACTTTTTTTTTCCTTTATGTTGTGCTGTTATTTAATTCATTTTATCACATGGCTCTGCTTTCTTTTTCTGTTCTTTTGGCAGTCAGCAATCGGAAAGCTCCACCTCCTGTCCCTCCCCGCACCACCTCCAAGCCGCTCATCTCAGTGACACTGCAAAGTAGCACTGAATCGGCCCAAGATACATATCTAGACCAGCAGGACCGCGGCAGTGAAGCAAACAGCCAGTCAGGGCGCAGCAACTCCTCAGACAGTCTCTGTAGCATCCTCACGGGCAGCCTGGCTAAAGGCACCCACCCGTCAGCCACTGTCACAACTGCACCCCCTGCACCAGCTGCAGGCCCTGCTGTACCTCCTGTCCCAGCTCCGCGGGACCTTCCTTCTACCGCCACTGCCACTACAGCTACTACTTCGACTTCTACCCAGTCTCAAAATGACATCCTGACTCCTATTATCACCCTCGAAGAGCCACCGACTGCTCCGAAGAGAAAACTGTCCTCTATTGGAATTCAGGTTAATATAAACCTCCAGATCAGTTAGTTGTCTAATTTGAAAGAGTGACACTAACTTCCCATTGTGCTCATCTTTAAGGTGGATTGTGTTGTGCCAGTCGCGAGAGAAGAACCACTACCACTTACTGCACCTTTGAAGTTTCAGTCGATTGGCGTCCAAGTTGAGAACGGCAGGCCGTAAGTACAGTTAACTCGAACAAAGGTCACCAGATTCTCATTAGAAAACAGGATATAAAAATGTATTCATTTATTGTATTACTGTACATTATTCTACTCTAATAACATATGTTTTTATTGATGTGATCATGTGTTCTATGTATGGGTATAAGATAGAGAGAGTGTAAGAATAAGAAAATTACACCAATGGTCTTATGTTATCCAACAACTGGTTTATTTCAACTGTGATGCTTTCACACCATAATTCATTGTAGAACTGCACAATATAAGGAAAATGTGCAATAACTGTGTTGAATATTGTGATAATGATAAGACTTAGATATTAGATAAGATATTTGAATCCACATTGCTATAGTAAAAGTTAAATTGGATTATACAAAGAAATACAAGGCTCTACACTTGCTTCCATATGCACCTATCCGATTGTTTTCACTAACTGCTTTCTACTACTCAGTCTGGCCACAATGTGATTTAAAGCTCTGTTTTGTCAATTGTTCTGTCAAAGTGTCAAGTGTCTATCGCATGGAGGGCTATGATGTGATTGTGATACATGCACTTTGTGATATGGATATTGGATTTGCTGATATTGGAATAACACTAAAGTTACAGTATTAGGCAGACCTAATTCATAGATGTACATCATAAATGTATATAAATATCTGAAAAAAAAATCACATTTTTCTCCCAATTGCTCATGTGTTTGCTTTGAAGGAAGATTAAAGTTGTTAGGGTCTTTCAGCCAGCAGTAGGCAGCAGGAAAGCAGAACAGCAGTACTGAATCTGATTGATGTCCCTTGAGTATTGTTTTGACTGTAGTGAGCTGAACATAATGAAAAACTAGCCATTTCAACGTTTCCAGTGTACTGTAATTTCCCATAATCACATTTGTTTGACAGGCTCCTTCCTTTTCTTCTGCTCGTTATCTTAGAAGCCAGTGGTCGCTTTTTGTCCTAGCTGATCTCTTACTAATTTTCTTCTCCCTCACATGACTCAGAATGATGTCTTTAGTCTTCTTTTTTACTCTAAATCTTACTGCACGTCTAACTGGTATTCTTTGTAACTTAACTGACCTCAAACTAGTTAGTCCGCTTCAATCACTTCCCTGTCTGATTTTGTATATGTCTTTGTAGTCTCAGCAGAGACAACAGTATGGCCTCCAGACAAAACACAGAAACGGAGCCCCAGGAACCACAGGAGACCACAACCACAGCCAACTGCACAGCCAACTGCACCAACAGTGAGAAATCAAATAGCACCACGGCCAACGGACAGGACAAAGCCATGGAACAACAGCCCCTTAAGAACAGCTCAGCCTCGTCCAGGATATCCACCTCCCCTCCAGAATCTCTGGACCCCGCCCTGGACCCATCCTCGCTGCCACCCCCAGATCCCAGTCTACAAACTGGAAATGGCAGCACCAGCAATGATGATGTTCAGTCTAGCACACCAGCTTGCCTCAGAGACGGTAACTGGTTTCTCAAGCTGCTTCAGGCAGAAACAGGACGCATGGAGGGCTGGTGTCAACAAATGGACCAGGAGACCAAAGACAATAAGCTATCAGAGGAAGGTAAGGGACCTACTTGGTATTGGCCGTTCTAATTTGTAGCTCTGTTCATGTTATTGTAGATAGAATTTGAAAGTGCTTTATGCCATGCTTAAAAAGTAAAAGGTCAGCACACTGACATGAGCAGTTGTGATTGAGCTGCTCAAGCTTCTAAAGGTCAGAATGTACTGGGTCATGTGAAACTTTTGACTATAAACAAGTCAAAGCCAAAGTAAGGCATAGTCATTATGCCACAGTCTCACAGTAACTCTGCTCATTGGAGGAGGCTTTGCTTAGCAGAAATAAAAGTTCTCTTGTCTCCCAGAATAATGTTCAGGCTATTAGACAGATCTGTTACTTAAATATAAATGAGCAAGTAGGAGCAAGAGTCAATGAACAAGCCATGGCCTTTTTTTTTGCTTTCAGTTGACCTGACCTATTTACATACAAATATATGGCAGTAGATTTGGCCATTTGATAGACTGAACAAATTATGGAAATATTTAAGTTTCAGATAATGCTAAATGTTAACATAAATAGATTGAACATAGTTTTTTTTCTCTAGAAAGTAATCTATAATGTTTTTGCTTTAATAGTCTTACTTTACTACTGTTGCATACTCAGGCCTATTTGTGTTTACATTGTCTGTCTGTTAAATTATCCCATTTTTATTGTGGTTTTGCAGTGTTGGGAACAATCCGGAGTGCAGTTGGCAGTGCTCAGCTTCTAATGTCACAAAAGTTTGAACAATTCAGGGGTCTGTGTAATGAGAATTTGGTAAGTGGAATCTTGCATGTTTTTTTTTTTTAATAAAATGAAATTATTGTCATATCAGCCAAAAGCCTTAATTGGGTTTGTTTGTTTGTTCCTTCCTTTTTATTTTTGTTTATCCTTTTTCCACACACTAGAACGTAAATGCCAACCCAAGACCAACAGCCCAGGACCTTGCGGGCTTCTGGGATTTGCTACAACTCTCTATAGAAGATATCAGTATGAAGTTTGATGAGCTTTACCAGCTGAAAGCCAACAACTGGCAACTTCCAGAAAAGCCAGAAAAGAAGGTGATTATTTGATGGTTGTTTATCGTATTAGTAAATTACATAAAGGTGAAAGACTTCACAACAATAGTATTGTTTAATTGCTTTAAATCCAACCATGTCATTTTGCAGGATGAAAACAAGCTTCCATCATCTGTGCCAAAGAAGCAGTGTAAGCCCAAACTGTCAGCAGGAAAGGACAGGAGTGTGGACAGTGCTGTGGACAAGCAGCGGCAAGAAGCCAGAAAAAGGTTGATGGCAGCAAAGCGTGCAGCTTCAGTGCGACAGAACTCGGCCACCGAAAGCGCTGACAGCATCGAAATCTACGTCCCCGAGGCTCAGACCCGCCTCTGAGAACAAACCAGCACTGATTATCGGAAAATGTAAACTTTACTTTAGACATTTTATTGACACAAACACAGACAGATCTGAGGTGAACACAAACAAGTACAATGGATGCACGAAGATGATCCTTCATAGCAGCACAGTTGATGACAAAAGAATAGCGGGGATCACAAGGCATCAAAATAATCCAGAATAATGCAGATTACCACCCTGCTGCCATTGGACAGATATAAACAGATGTTTAATACTATTATTATTGTTATTATAATAATTAACATATATCAAGACTGTCTTAAATGTGCAAATATCTTGGATAAGGACGTCCTGTACCTTGTGAGCTGAATCTTGGTATCCCAGAAGTTTACTCTCCCCTCACTGCTAAATCCATGGGCTGGCTTCTTGGTGGCCCTGTTGGTGAGCTGAGCTACCATCTACACACACTCAGGATACATATGCAGGTGTACTCACTGTCCAGAGTCTTCCTGTTCTCCCGTTCTCTATTTGTAATAGGCTGCCACTCATTGGGTATGCTGTATACGCTTTACTGTGTATAAATTATAAGATGGCGTTAATCTACTGAGAGGTTAAAAATGCAGAGAACCTAAGGAAGGCAGTAGCATATATATATTATACAAATCACACTATTACAATGTTTATTTTGTAAATGGTGTATACCAGATTTGTTAGAGAGAGGTCAGTGTTCAGTACCAAGGTAGTTTTTTATAGATTAAATACATGTCTGTCACAATATAATAGCACTTGATGCAATCATCACTCCTCTTTTCCTCTTCCCCATCTTTTTCACAAACACACACACAGTCTGTGTCTGTGAATACTCATTATTAAAGTCTTACATTTTTTTATTTTTATGAAGGCACGTGAGGAATGACTGCCAGCCAGAGGGCCACAGTGGAATGTATGAAATGTATGCATTTAATGCTCATATGAACTTGATCACTGCACTTATCCATTCACATCAGATCAAGTCCTTTATTCATTCACTGCATCCTCATGTGATGTAGGGGACCAAGACATTCTCCATATGACATACATAGAAGGCATTCCCATTCAACCAGACTGTGTGTTAGGGTGGGGGTTATGTGCTACTGGAAAGGCAAATGGACAAGCAATAATAAAATTTACTCAAACAATGCAGAAGTTAACCGGTCTTAAATTCATTTTGTATCAGTTTCCAGCATAGCATAAAAGCTATAATATTATTGGAATTGAAAGACTCAGGTAGGACACAAACAATAAAAACCACTACAGATTTATTTATATAATTGACCTAAATGTACTTCTGTTAAAAAACTTTGGTGTTGTGTAGGTTTATAAGGCTTGGGATTAATTTGACTGCCAAATCAGTCACCTGATTTACTTTCTAGAAGCTTGAACTCCCACCCCTTTGTTTTCAGAATGAATAACTGTGGTACATTTTTAATTTAAATAAGAGTCTTGTGTAATGTTTTTGTGGCATATGAAATGAGGTCAACCTTAATATGGCTTGACTTTTTACTTAGAACACTTAATGGTGCTGCAAGGGATTTCAAATGGTGCCAATATGGCAGTGGTCAACTTTTCAATGTCAACAGCTAAATATTTTATTTTGAGTGATTTTGGATTTTTTTTTTTTTTATTCCATTAGCTCACTATAAATAAGCTTTGCTATGTGTCAGTCCAATACCCTGACGCTTTCACTGTCCGTTGCTCCCGTGGTCTCAAATAGAAACACAAGTGTCATGGGTACGTAAACGAGGCATTGCTGATGACTCATAGATGCAGCTTGACTGTCACCACTTTTTGATTTTGGTAAGAGCTGGCTCTCCCCCTACTGGTCAGCCTTTGCATAACATGCAAAACACCTTGTTCTCCATTTTGAAATTTAGCTAGCAAAAAATGAAGTTGAACTGGGAATGCTGACACAACACAGTTTTTGATTTTCTTACTATGTTATTTGTATGGCATCAGCTATGGACATGTACATTTCATTGTCCAAAGAATCATTAAACATCCCTTTGATACATGTCCTGGTTACCATGCTTGCTGTTTTTACTATTGCACCCATCCATAATACAAATAGTAATATTAGCTAATAAGTTAATATTACATTAAAAAAAATCCACACGCATTAGAATAAACCTTTTAATGTTACTGTGTAATCTTTAAAACGCATGGCCTTCTTAAAGCAAAATATACAAAGAGCTTTTGCCAGTAAAGTTTCAGTACTCCTTTATATGGGTCTTGCAGATGATTTGAAACCAATCAATCTTTGTAAGATATTCAGGGTGTGTACTGTGAGAGTCCATAACTGTGACATAGTGTTCTCATTTTAAAATACTGAGAGCTGGATCCCTTTATTTGCTAACTTCCAGATTTTTTTGAGGAGAGCATGACCTGATCAGGGATCTAAAGATGTTTGTTTACGAGTACTTCCTGTGTTTTAAAGGGCTACAAAAAAAGGACGATCAAAACATACAAATTGTGATTTTTCTGTTTAACCACCATATGGATGAAGTTCTGGAGATGGTTGCAATTTGTCTGGAACTGCAGCAGAATCCCAGTCAGTAACCGTGGTGATCAACATCTTCACACTATCCTTGATGGGGGTTCTTCTATATCTGTGGCTGCATACACATTTAGTGTATGTAGTCAAGTGATCCAGCGAGAAAAAAAGCAAAAACTATGTTGTCTCCAATGAATGCTGTACTGATTAACTACTTTTTTCAAAATAAGCACATATCTTACAGATGAAGGGTTCCTAATTGTTATGGTGTATTAGTTAGACACTGTGAGACTAGTTTCAATTACGAGAATAAAGAATTGTGGAGTTATGTGGCATATTTTCTGTATTAACTATCATGTAGAATTAAAGAGGAATGCCACTCAATTTTCAAGTGCATGTCTTACTTGGATATATGTTTAAACCAATTACCTCAGTCCTTTTTTTTTTTTTTTAAATTGATGTTATTGTGACCTGAAGTCACATTGTTTCGTTTTTGGGATTCTTCTAAATCATTTTAATTTAAATAAAACATGGATCAGAAAATATAGGCTTGTTTTTGGTTCTCCTTAGACTGTAAGAATATAATAAATTGCCATCGAGTAATACAAAACTGCACTGTAAAACCAATTCAGTATACGTAGAGGATATCACATTTGACAATGTACCACAGCGTCCCCCGCAGGATATATATTGAATTCTTTCTTGAAATCTGACTTCTTTCACCATCCAACTTTTTTTTTTTTTTTTGCATTAGAATTATAAATGTAATCCCCGCTTGTTTCATTGTGTGAAAAAACGACTTGCTTTTGATGTGTCTCAAGTAAGGTGTTCATAGCAAACATTTTATTTTGACATCTCATCCGGATACGGCGGAAGTCGATAACAGCGCACTTCCTGTGTCAGCCGCCGGTGGGAGGAGCTAACATCCGACAAGAAGACCCACAGCAGTCACCACCGGGCGGCAATAAACCAACTAATTGCAGCGTATTAACAAAGAAAAGACATAAATCTGCATGCACCTGTTGCCTCTTGGTAAGTTATCATTTTGTTGAATTATTCATGTTTTTCTTGCTCTCTCTAACTCTCTTATAAAAGGTGGAAGTGATGAAGTTCGAAGGCCTGGACTTTAGGCTATTAAATGTATTCTTTCCACAGGAAGGTAGTCAGTCATTATTATTTATAAATAAAAGCTAGTTATAACATAGTTGTAGTATATAGCATCTTATATATGAAAGGCTTAGACTAATGACTCACTGGCAGAGTGAGTAGTCTATTTTTGTAAAGCATCACTCAGCTTCACCTGCTTCAGCCTACTGCTAAAATGTATTTAGTTAAAAGATCTAGTTAAGGTTTTCTGGGTTTCTGAATTTCATTTTTACACAATCTTCTGATCTAACATCTGTCAGTTAAAAGTTAAAAGTTCTGTCCTCAACAATGAAATGCAGCTTTAAACCTGCCTCTGACCAGAGCTCCTTCTCTTTTAGGTCAACTGTAAAGAGAATTGTCATGGCTGGCAGGGAACAGAGAGCAGCTGCAGCCTCAGAGGGCTCTTCTGAAGCAAAGAGGATAGACATTAGGGCCACTGAAAAGAAGTGCTGTAAGTTAAAGAGAATTACTGTGAAGGAAAAAACACTTAACTCCTTAGTACCTTTTCTCAGCACCAGTCAACATACCTCAAATCTAATAATTATATAATGAAATGCAACATGAGGCATGGATTTAAGACTGTATATAATCTAATGTTTTACTCTGATGACCTTGAAAGAAGGTGATACGTTTTCCCCTCTCTGGCACTTCAAATGTCACTTATTTAACCTGCCCACATGATGCATGATGTGGGTATCTCTGTTACACAAAATCCTGCAACACTATTTAGTAGTACTTTTTAAAGCTAACATACATGTCATGTTCATTTTTGTGTTGAACAGCTACAGAAATTATTACAGTTTTGAGGATTTTTTTTTTTTCAACACACATTTCTTCTGCATTCTTAAGCAGCTTGAATACCATTTCATGTCTGGTCTTGCCAAGTGAGAGCTTTTTCTCTGACTACTGTAGAAACACTGCAAAGATTAGGCTTTAGGTAGCGAAACACTGAAAAACATTAACAAGAGAAGTTAAAAGATAACAAAGATGTGAATGAAATTTTAAACCAATTGTTTACCATGTGGTAGTCTTACATCCCAGACATTATTATTTTAAAGCCTTCATTAAAGTGTATGGTCAATCATTTATGAGTAAAAACTATAGGAGAGGAGATGTATCTTTGTTTGTGCTTCTTCTGCAGCTTGGGCCTCCTACATGACCAATTCTCCAACAGTGATAGTGATGATTGGTTTGCCTGCCCGGGGAAAAACCTACATGTCCAAGAAGCTGACACGCTACCTTAACTGGATTGGAGTGCCAACGAAAGGTCTGTGTACGAAAAAACCCTGCTAAACAATCCTTAAAGCAACACACTGTAACTTTGTACCAGGAAGCATATAGCCTTAAAATAATTCAAATATGTAGCCACATATTTGTTTTGACATGGAACAGGAAACTTTCTTGTCCTACAAGATTTTCTACATACTACTAAATACTAAAGTAACTCTGAGTAAATTATAAAAAAGTGAGGTGGTGCTGCTTTAATTTATTCTAAGACAATTATATTTGTAGAAGTTTTTAAAACCACAGGGCTCTTGCAAACATAGCAGTTTTTGTTATGTAAATGGAATGCAAAAAAACTGCTTTGGCGAAGAGAATGGAGTGAAAGGTCACAACAAGAGAGAGAATGTACAATGATCCCTTCCACTCTGTTTCTATCTTAAACGGCCTGATTCTTTGCAGTGTTTAACCTTGGAGTTTATAGGAGAGAAGCAGTCAAGTCATACAAATCCTTTGAATTCTTCAGGCATGACAACAAAGAGGCCATGCACATTAGAAAGTAAGTATATCGTATCAGGTGTGTGTCTATTAAATCTGTTCTATTCATTAAATAGACACAACCCTGCTGTAATGTTTATCAAGCCAATAAAACAGTCTTGTTTACAAATCAAACTTGGGATTACAAGGTTGCCTGGGTAATTTTAGTAAAAGCCATTTAAAACAATTTGATGCTTAATTAAATTGGTACAGGGACATGTGAAAAGCCATAAAGATTATTACTTCATGCCAGTTTCGTATCCTTGTTCCACAGACAGTGTGCTCTGGTTGCACTGCAGGATGTCAAGGCTTATCTCAATGACGAAGGAGGACAGATTGCTGTAAGACAGAAATAATTATTCTCATAACGTGATGTGTTACTTTATTCATGCTGGATTGTTTGGTTTTGTTTGTCAGGTATTTGATGCCACCAACACCACCAGAGAAAGAAGAGAGCTTATCCTAAGTTTTGCCAAAGATAATGCCTACAAGGTCAGTATTACAACACCAACAAGATTAAACTTAAAAGCACAAAGAATTGATGAACAAAAAAGTACAAACTGATCCATGATGAAATCCATGAATATCATTTTTGGATAGGTGTTTTTTGTTGAATCTATTTGTGACGATCCAGACGTCATTGCTGCAAATATACTGGTAAGTGGTGTATTTTTTACATACAAACATTTTATAATGTCTTCACATGCATTTATTTGATTGCTTCCTTATGGTTCTGTTTTACATAAAGGATGTGAAGGTTTCCAGCCCAGATTATCCTGAAAAGGACAGAGAGAGCGTCATGGAAGACTTTCTTAAGAGAATAGAATGTTATAAAGTAACCTACCAACCTCTAGATCCTGATAAGAATGACAAGTGAGTAGTGAAAATGATCCTACTACAGAAAACACCCTTCTTGTCTGTGAAAAAAGGTGCATTTTGGCTTCTACAGTATGTTCAAATATTAAGGTCAATCTGTAATTGCAGCAATTACCCAGCAGGTGGAAACAGAAGCTCAGTTTTAATTACATTACTTATGGAAAAATTGCAAACATTTATTCACCCTGCCCTACCATGAAAGGGGGTAATGCTACTGTTTTATGTGGTTTGTAAATTCTAATTCATTGGTATTCCTTTTGGCCTATAGGAACCTGTCGTTCATCCAGGTCATTAATGTTGGTCGGCGATTCTTGGTCAACAAGGTGCAGGACTACATCCAGAGCAAGATTGTCTACTACCTCATGAACATCCACGTACACTCCCACTCTATCTACCTCTGTCGCCACGGAGAGAGCCATCACAATGTGGAGGGACGCATTGGAGGAGACTCAGAACTGACAGACAATGGCAAACAGGTGCTTTTGACATACACAGTCTCCATCTTGTACTTTTAAATAAAGGTAAAGCTTTGTAGATTATATATGAATCTGGAGAAATAAAGTAGATCAAACAAATTACTTTTGGCAGGAGTTTTCAAGATCTTTGGCGAAACTCTTTATTTGAATTTTGCTTTAATTGTAGTAAGTATCTCTTTGATTTTCCGTCAGTTTGCTGCAGCACTCAAGACTTTTGTTGAAGAACACCATCTTTCAGACTTGAAGGTTTGGACGAGCCAGCTGAGACGCACCATTCAGACTGCAGAGGAGCTGGGGGTTCCTTATGAGCAATGGAAGATCCTAAATGAAATAGATGCTGTATGTATCCTTGCCATATCATCTACATAACATGCACAAAGTGTCAGCCTGCTTTGGAACATTTGGATGTTTTACCTTACTGTAGGGAGTGTGTGAGGAGATGACATATAAGATGATTGAGGAGATGTATCCAGAGGAATATGCCATGAGAGATCAAGACAAGTACCACTATCGCTACCCTGGAGGAGAGGTAAAACTTCACTTTCCCTTCATTTAAACTGTATTTTGTAGTATTATATGTGTTTGAGCCATTATGTAAGTATAACATTTTGCTGTCTTGACTATTCGTTCTCTGTAGTCCTACCAAGACCTGGTTCAACGGTTGGAACCTGTTATTATGGAGCTGGAGCGACAGGGCAACGTATTGGTCATTTGTCATCAGGCCGTCATGCGCTGCTTGTTGGCTTACTTCCTGGACAAGAGTGCAGGTAAAATGCATGAACACACATTTCTTTTGTGTGTTTTTCATTCAGGGCCTGTTCTTTCACATAATGACCTCTTAGTAAGGAAAACTTTTTACATAATGTATAACATTTCATATTGCTCTCCTTTCTTCTCCAATTGAACACAAGTATTAATCTGATCTTGTCAAAGATAATTATATTATAATTCCAGTGGTGGAAGAGCACTGTTTATTATAATGCCTTCACACCCAGGAAACTAGTTGAGTAATAAGCAGTGTGACCAGAATGACACTCAGATGGTGCTAAAAACAAGTCAGAATAAAAATGAGTGGCTATGGGTGGAAAAAGTTACAGAAGCCTATAATTAGGCATGGACAGACAGAACATCAACAGAGGAAGTGGTCATCTGTTTACAAGACACTTCTCCCTCCACAGACCGTAGTATTCTCTGCTCAGGAGAACTGTAGCACACCTCATACAAAATGTCAGAAAAACATGCATGTGCTTTACAGATGTTTAAATCTAAAATACAAAAATATGTTTATTTCTGTTGGCACAGATGACCTTCCCTATTTGAAATGTCCCCTGCACACCGTCTTAAAACTTACCCCAGTGGCATATGGTAGGCATGGTCTATGTTTAAGTCAGTGTTTGTATAACTTGTTGCCTAGTTTTTGAATGTCTCTCTTTTTCTGCTAGGTTGTAAAGTGGACATGTTTGACTTGAAAGTGAAGGCTGTCAACACACACAGGGACAGGCCATTGGTAAACTTGTGACCTTTCTCCTTATAATGTGTAGCACTCTGCAAGATTTGATTTTATGCTTGCAGTCTACAGTTTAGAAGGATTAGGTTAAAACTCAGAACCATAATTAGACCTTCGTCTTTCGTAACAACTTTTTTTAGGAACCAATCCATAATTAGACCTTGGTCTTTCGTAACAACTTTTTTTAGGAACCAATTTGGTGAAACTGAGATCACATGTTTTTATTTTTAAGTTACTACGTGATTTTTTCATTAAAAGTGTCTTTAAAACTTAAGTACATTTTGACCAGTGTTTTGCCATTGTCCTAGACAGAGTGGGTGTCACACATAAAGGAGTAAAAATTTTCTTGTTAAAGTGGGTGAGGAATATCCTGTTGACTAAAACTAACCATAACCGTGGCTTTTGAGTTCTATTTTTTTCATCTGATTAATTGTTTTCCACAAAAAATGAGCTAAATTAAGATCGAAACATTTGATACGTTTATTTTTTTCATTTACCAGAAAAAAGTCACAAATGATGTGCCGCCAGCTTTCCTCCGAAGGAACAGCTTCACTCCACTGTCCAGCCAAGACCAAATAAAAAGACCTCGGCTTTACAGTGTGGGCAACCAGCCACAGGCCCGTGTATCACACACCCCCACATTACCCAGCATGCAGTTCTCAGAAGCATCAGAAGGGGCAGAGCTACAGAGCCAGGTCAGTGCGTAGTTATGATAAGACGGTTTAAAAGCTGACATAGAAACATCCAGTATTTCATTTGTCTTTTATTCCCTTTAAGCAACACTATCTAACTTTTTTCATCAAAATGTGGGACTTGAACATTACAATAATAACCTCAAATTCATGTTAATGGTTGCTTCTTTGTTATGTCTTGAAAAGGACAATGCCCCCTTCTTATTTAGTCTAGTCTTGGACGCTGATGTAACCTCTTGGTCCAAGTTTTTCAGTGCCAGTGAAAACAAATCTATCTTCTCTTTCCTTATATGTGCAGGCCTTTTCTTCATTTTTATCATGCCTTCAATTTTTCTTTTCCTTTGCACCCTGTAGGAGTCTCTGAATGGTTTCAGTGCAGCAGACACTGATGATTCTGTCCCAATTTAAGGAAGAAAGAGAAGAAGAATATGAGAAGAGGTATTTTTACTACAACATGGATGTTTTATCAGTTCTGTGGACCAGCAGCAAATTTTTAATGACCAGAACCTTCAAAGAAATAGCTTCTGTAAATGCCTTTAATGTAGTATGTATAAATGCCTTCTCAAATGTAAGACCAAATTGTTCAAAGCTTGGCCTATATATAATTTAAACTGTATGTAACTAGTATTTTATTATTAATTTAAATTGATTCACTTTCATTCAATGACAATTAAGACTACATCACTGAAACTAACTGTGTAATACCTAGCAATAGTCCTTCATCAGAGATTTCTGAGAATTCTCCAAATGGTGAAAAAACCTTTTCAGGTTTGATGGCTATGGGTCCCAGATGTTGTTTTGTTTTAAAACTGTACTTCACTCCAGCCTAAATATGGAAGAAATAATCCAATAATCTTTAGCACACTGCACATACTGTAGATTACAGTAATAAGCTGAATATTGTAGTGCATGTTGACTGTATTTATACTGTATACCTCACTGGAAGCTCAGGCCTTAGGTTTTAGTGTAAGAGAGAGCCTTACTAGAATGAAACTACTGTAGATTAGACTGCCCATTGTACATTCCTTTTTGATTTGTGTATTGACAATGATTGTTTATATTTGAGGTCTTATTGAATATTATTCAATACATAAAATAAAATATATATAAAATAATGAAACGTCTTGTCTAGCCCTATAAAAAGTACTCCAGCTGGTGCCTCTTTTCCACATTCTCATCAGTGATGCCTATGTCACAATTTTTGAAAACTAAATAATCCTAACATCAGGAATAATCTAATGTTAAAATTTTTAATGTTTATTTTAATTAAATGCCTACAAATATTTATTAGTTCACTCCAGATTGTTTTATATTTTGAAAGTGCCTTTCATTAAAGAGGAACAGAAATAAAACGAAGAATGTTGAGATGTTACAGCTGAACTAAAAAATGGCAATTGATTTGACTGTCTTAAAACTTAACTGTTACTACACTATTTGTAAAAGTTACAAAATAAAGATTTCATTAAAAAACAACAACTGTGTTTTCTTCCCAGAATATTTATTTACATAGTGAGGTCAGACTGATAATCTGTTACTGTCATGCAGTTTACTCTGCAACATTATCTTACATGTGTCAATCTTGTGCAAAAACAGAGACACAAAGCTGTGATCTGGATCCTGAAAATGAAGTAATGTAGATTTTATGGACATTATTTACAAAAAAAAAAGTCGTTAAAAATATTAGAATAAAAATAATCAGATAAATAAGCTTTTAAATCTGCATGTTGACAACAGAAAATGCCCTTGAATAATTGCACTGTGATAAAAAGCGCTGACTAACTCCTGGCCTGATTGCAGACGTAAAAGGAGGCTCATTGGCAGATAGTCACTCAGAAATGCTGCAGCGTAATCAACGGGGACAATGTGGACACTGGGAAATATGAGATAGTCTGATATTATTGCTACAGTGCAGAGGAATGAAGTCAGCAGAGATGTAAAAAGAGAAGAAATCTTCACTGGATGCAATGCCTTTAGCCTTTTCTTTGTTATTGTGAAACTGTGCTATAAAAATGAACTGAAATGAGTGACAAAACTGCATGTTTTTCACTCAAATAAATGTTATTGTGGATAATCTTATTTAATTATTCATGATGCACAGTGATCACCTTTTAGGCCTAAAGCTACAAAAAATAATCATAATCTAATGCAAAAGTGACTTCCAAGGAGATTTGGAAATGATTATTTAGACTACAGAGTAACAATGTATGGATTCAAAAAGTTATTATTGTACAACAGGGGGGCCCAAAGTGAAGCCCTCTTATGGGCTTATACGTTATATGCTTGGGGATCTTAAAGTATTTACTCTGAAGGCAACACGGAGCAGGAAGTTGCCTTTTTTCCCATGCCCTGTTAGTGTTATTCTTTTCAGCTGCTGTAACCTTGCTGTGCCAGCCCTTTCTTGTATAAATAGCTTCATCCGCTCCTCCTGGTGCCACTCAACCTGCCTCCAGGCGGTTTTTTCACTTCTGCGCGAAACAGAGGAGCATCATGAGGACTGCACTGCGCATTCTTCTCATTTTGTCTTGTTTGTTGCTTGCTTCAGGTAAAAAGAGAAGACTGTTATCGTTTTTTTGTGTACTATTTGCTTTTTTTAACCAATATTTGTTCCCCAAAAGTTGCTGAGGGGCGCGTTTGTTCTTTCACACCCGAGTTTCCCGATGTCAGACTGGTGAGGTACAACGGGGAGAAAGCCTTCTTCAAATGCGCTGAAGGCTTCGAGCCACACAACGGCAGTCCGGTTATCTTCTGCTTGGACGGACAATGGAGCACTTTGACCCTGCAATGCCAAAGTATGTACGTAGGCTCATCAAAATACTTAATCAGTTAGGCCTACACGGTTTTAATTAACTGCACACAAAGAGGTTGCTGGTTTTAAACGGTTTTGTTGTAAAATATTTGCCCTTTTGCCAGAAATATACATGAATACGCTCAATTATGATGAATAATATTAACTCAAAGTATTTTAAATAGAAAATAAACGTTTATAACACTGGACTAATTTAATGGCTCTTTTATTATTTGGTTTATTGAGGATTTGTTGTTGTACTAGTCCTGGGGTTTAAAAAAAAAGTTCCCATTTGATGGAAAAGGGATGCTAAAATACATTTAATGCAATTCAGAGGTGTGTTATAACTGGTCCCATTAGCAGCCATACATGAGACAAAGCCTATATCAACACTACTGTCTGCTTTTCCAGACTGAGAGTGTGTTGATTGTGGAAGTAATAAGTAGCTTATCCCAATGTATCGTCATCAAGTGATTCTAATGTGTCCTAAACAGCCCTATTTACGTACATAGACAAAGGCGATAGTTATATCCTCTTAAAAACTTTTTCTGGATTCATTTATGTTAAATGCAGTTATGGTAGCCTTTTATGTCCAGTGTCATTGGAAGCGGATCTGAATTGTATTAGATATGTTCATAGGAAGAAGACATTATAGCACAAGTACATAAGATAATTTTCCAGTTGAAGCGTAATCTTTCTCTTTTTTTTCGTTGTTTTCAGAGAGGAA
Source organism: Rhyacichthys aspro (assembly GCA_036850595.1). Classification (NCBI taxonomy): domain Eukaryota; kingdom Metazoa; phylum Chordata; class Actinopteri; order Gobiiformes; family Rhyacichthyidae; genus Rhyacichthys; species Rhyacichthys aspro. The sequence continues at coordinate 12,260,773 of CM072154.1, read as the reverse complement.
ATGTGGCAATGCTGGGGAGCTGCCTAATGGCCGCTTTAAGTACGAGGGTGAAGCAGTCCTGGGGGACAAAGCCTATGCCATATGTGATGAGGGGTAAGTCAAGTCTAAAGAAATGGTTAATGATGAAGTCTGTAGTTTTTGACGTGTCATAATTCTGTGTTGACAGATACACACTGAAAGGACCAAAACATATTGTATGTGAAAATACAGGCTGGTCCAAAGAATCCCCCACTTGTGAAGGTGGGTTTTTGTTGTGTTCTTAGTGGTTTGTCTTCAAAACATTGATATTGCTTAATCTGACGCTGCCTAAAGCAGGTGGGAAGTGACAAATTGCTACAGGAATGTGACGCCAGTTAGAGCTTTATTGTCTAATCCCTTCCCAATCCAGTTCTAATGCAACACACCTTAAAGTATCCGATCAATAGCAGGACTGACAACCTGATTTCTGAATGGATAGTCATAAAGACTCGTGGTGTTTCTGACAATGCAATGACTCGCACTAAAATGTGATTCACCTCAACTGTATTTTTAGAGGGAGAGGTCACCTGCTCCCATCCCAAAGTGTCCAACTCTGAGAAAAGGGAAGGTTCTTTTGTGTACCGAGTCAATGATGTCATAACGGTTAGCTGTAGCCAGGGCTTCCAGCTCAACGGAGCTGAGCAGATCACATGTGGTCCTGATGGTCTGTGGCAACCCCAACCCCCCCAGTGTGTGCCCACACCCAAAAATAACAGTGAGTGTATATTTAATTTATTTGTGTACGACGAAGAAAAATAAACTGAATGTTGATGACTGAAAACTTTAACCCACCTTCTCCTTTAGATAGATGTGGTGTACCTGCAAACACAGAAGACTCCCATGCTAGCCTGGCATACAAGTACATCAACTTAAAAACATTTGCTTCTGATGCCAAGGTTTATTATGTGTGCGACATTGGATACACTCATGCTGGAGGCAGCAAGTATCGCAGGTGCATCAAAGGGAGGTGGTCGCCACTGCAGCTCCGGTGCAGACGTAAGTAAATGCAGCATCTTTATTTAGCTCAGTCTATGAAAAAACTTCATTTGCAAAACCTAATTGGCACAACCTAATTGGCAATAATATCCCCATAATGCTTCAATAACCAATGTATTTGAGCATTGAATCAGTTGCATGATGATCCATAAAATGCACATTGCTTAAAAAATATCCTGTTGACCTACTCTGTTCTACTCTACAGGAAAGCTCTGTGGCTCTGCAGGTGAGCTCATAAATGGACAGTTCGTTTACACAGGAGTTGAGTTTGGAGACACTGCTACAGCTGTGTGTGACGAGGGGTAAATGTTATCATTTTTACACTTGAGCTTTAAATGTGCTTAACAAAAGCAGTGACTGAAACAGCTGTAATGTGTACTTCTCACTAGATTTCAGCTCGTTGGACGGGCAACAAGAAACTGCATGAGTAAAGGCTGGGATGGACATGTTCCAGTCTGTGAAGGTGCAATATATATATAACACTATAAGAAATGTAATTTTCATGGATCCATATTCAGAAAAATCATTCAATGTGATGATCTTTTGTTTGAGTGTTTTGAGCGTAAGCTTAGATAACTGGGGATTTTTTGTTTTGCAAAATCCGAATGCTTCAGGCACCACAGTTAAAATTCCTTTTTCCTGCAGTATTCTTAGGCTGAATAGTTAAGTTATATTCTGTTGTAGCTTTGGCATGTGACCAGCCTCCTGAAGTGGTAAATGCAGAAATAGATGCCTATGTGGAGCCTCCTTATCAATACAGGGCCGTAGTTCAGTACCGGTGCCTTGTGGGATCTCTAGTGGGTCCTGCAGATATATGGTGCACACAGAATGGGACATGGAGTACTCCTCTTCCTCAGTGCAAAGGTAAAAAATGCAAGTGACACAACTTTTTATACACCTTTTGTATGTTTTATGTCATTTAAAAGAAAACTGCTATTTTCACACAGACATAACATGTCCATCTCCAAACGTGCCCAATGCATCATGGGTGAACAGTCGCACAGGTCGCTATCAATACCGTGACAGCATTTACATTCAGTGTCACCCTCGCTTCACTATTGTTGGCCAAAGTACTATTACCTGTGGCGATAATGGACAGTGGACACCAGAGCCTCCCAAATGCAAATTAACACGTAAGTAATCGAATACCTTTGGTATACTTGACCTTATTTTAGTTTGTTCTAAACATTTGTAATGATGTTTTTCAGCATGGAACACCTACCGGAGGGGCTAATCCTGAATGGGGGGAGAAAAAGATGCTTGCTCAAATCAATACACATTTTGAATGCAGTGCAGACATTAAAGTGTGTTTAAAATTAAACTTAGGTACAGTATGTTTATTTGATAAGTGTCTTGGGTAGTAACAAGTACAAACTTGTTTCATTTATCTTTTGTACACAGTATTTTTTTACAGTTGATAATGTTATGTGTATCTTCTCTAGACTACATTGTGAGTGAGCATTTCATTAAACAAACAAGCTACAAGAAAATAAAAACACCAATTCCATTCATTTTTTTTTAAAAAGACATACAAAATCCAGACATTTCTTTACATGAGCAATAACAATTCAAGTGCAAATATCATCAACTCTGATAAATCATAGCAAACTCTGTAAAAGGAAGCGTAACGTCACTGCTGGAGGGAGCTGTTGTCATAGGAGGGCACGTTTGGGCAGACTGGGGTGACGTCTTGGATCAGACTACATTATGTTTAGAGAGATTGAAATTTTCATGACTTGTAAAATTCTAAAAAAAAAAAAAATAAAAAAATCTGTCATTCTTGAAGATCTGAGTTAGCAATACAGTTTACAACCCCACTGAATTTATTTACATCTCATGATAGCGCTATGACTATTTCTTTAGATGGATGGACATTACATTTACAAATGTAAAATTGAATCTTCTCATAATACAGTCAATGACATGGAACAAATGTTTTTTTTTAAAGATTTAAATTACTTATACCCTGTTTTGGTCCCTTTTTATCACAAATATTATATTACAAAAACACTTTGATTTTAATTTTTAGGGCTAATTACTTTGTAGATAAGAGCAGCTATACATTATGACTGCCCATAACCAACAAAAAGGACACAACTGCAGCCAAATGCATGTCAACAAGCTGTGTTGTATCAGAATGGGGCATGGAGTGTTTTAGTGTTTTATCATTGCACTTGTACTAGAAAGGTAGTGTAGAGTGACTGGTTCTAAATCTAGTGCACTAAATAACATAAGTCTTTGGAAGAGCTGGTTTCATTGGGACAGAACATATCGTGAGTGGGATCTTCAGAGGGCGCGCTCTTTGGACTTGATGAATAAGGAGGCGAAAAGTGATTTATGGGGCAGATTAGGATTAAAGAAAACAGCCCTCAACTATTTATCCTCATCAACTTATTTACATGTTTGGAAAAAAAAAACTGTGTTAATGCACAGGTGGGAAGTGTGAGCTTCTCCATGTAAAGAGTTCTGTTTTCAACCTATTATTGGACGAGAGACAATATGGGATTGAAGCATTAAAGTGACCTTTTATAAGAAGCAGCAAACAATGTCCCTCAAAGACATTTCTTTCTCTCTCTGAGACATGTTCCACTAGACATCACATTTTCTTGTTTCTGTGGCTCTCACAATTAGAAGTGTTTCCCAAATGTCCTTTGATCTGCAAAAAACATTTGTGTTTGCCTTTAATTGACATGGCAAGCAAAGCTACAGATATAATCTGAAGGTTTGAGAAGGCTGGTACAGTCTGGACAAAGGGAATAGAATAGTGATTAACTGTTTGACAGCATTACTCTTGGATACTGCTCTAAGAGCTCAGATATAGTAAGGCTTTTACCTGGAGCAAATCTGCTACAAGGACTCAACTGCTCCTTTAGGAGAAAAGCACATAGACACTGATGTACTCTGGGCTACACAACACGTAAACAACACTTAACAGTCATACTTAAGGGTCGGAGTTGGAGCTGAAGATGCTCATTTAAGCAAATACAATATGAAGCTCAACCCACCCACACACACACACACACACACACACACAGACACTGTCACTCCTACTGTATGAAAGAGCCATTTCTATTGTTTTTGTGGTTTCATTGCACACAATAGAAACCAAACCCACTCACATACTCTACATCCCCACTAAATGCTTGAGCTTGGGATTGCAGACCTGCTCTGAATAGAAACTTACAAAAATCTAAAACACAAATGATAGTCAGTATTTCTCAGGTCTGCAAAGTGTCTATTGTAAAAGCCGATGGAAAAGGAAATCTACTGGTGTGTTGTGTGTACATGTAAGAAGTCCCGTGAGAGGTAAGGGATGCGGCCTGTGTCACAGAGGGGGTCAACATGGGGGCACGAGCCGGCACTTCCATCGCTGGGTGACCTTTACTTGTATGGTCGCAGAAAAGCTGATACTTTGCTGCTAATGAGACGTATGAAGGAACGAGGAAGCATTTCGTTGGACTCCCGAGTGGTGTACTTAAAATAGTTGTTTGGATGAGCCAGCACATCAAAAAGAGTCTTAATAAGTTTTTTATCCTGTGGGAAAGAAGACACAGGTGTAATGTCAACACTGGGTATTTTTGTACCCTGAATACAAAAAGCACATGATAAATATATAGTTTTGATTTTGATACATTATCAGCAGTACACACAAACTGGTGGTTTCAGTTTAAACAGGACCCCACGTTGCAATTTTATGTAATGTTTTGGATATATAGCCACCAAGAGACTAAAGCAGACATTATCAACTGATGGGCCGGGACACAAAAGTGGATCACACGCATGTTCTTAGTCGCTCACAGAGTGTGCAGTACAGTAAAAGTATATGTTGTCAAATGTTCAGTTAGGTATTGGGTTTAAAAAGCTATTATAAAAGCTATAGTCATGATTAAATTGTTTATTTTTATGTTGCTTTAAGTGTAAACAATGCCATAAATTTCACGATAATACAGTAGTGCAAACATACATTCTTAAATAAAGCCACTTACCTTGAGGATTTCTTGATGATTTTCAGATGCATACAGTCTTCCATCTCGTACTATGTCCTCTACAAGCTGTTCGTAGTCCTCTGAAAGAATCAAAAATAAAAAAACATCACCATTTTATTATCACTGCTATTAAAACCACTTGGCTAGAATGGAGACAAGCAGCTCAGTACCATCATAAGTGACGTAAGGGATTTGGAAGCCTCTGGCACTGTTAGCCTCGTTGGACTTGAAGTTGATCCACAGACGCCTGGAGCGAGCTGTGAAAGCAATGGGCCGCTCATATGTCTGACAGGTCTCATAGGTGGTGATGGATGTCGCTGACCCTTTAGACAGCACAGGAAAAGGATCGTCACAACTTATTTGCATAATTTGAATACAACATGACCACAAACGCAGGATGACACTTACAGTTCTTCCTCATAACCAACACATCTCCACACTCATCCTCTGAGGGCAGAAAAATTTCAGGAACTACAATGAGGATCTTGCGCTTGCTGGGTGGGTTGATATTCCAGATACATTCCACATTGGCAGGGTAATTCCCGGGGTAGTTAGGTGACTCAATGTAACCCATGAACTCGCCCATCTCTCCGCCACATTGCCTGTCTAGACATACACAAACAAAAGTAATGAGATTCTACTTTGCGTTGAGACGGCTTGTACATACAAAACAGTTCTTTTCATTTTATTCACTCTTGCACTGCGAGACACTTGTGGCTCCATCAAAATCCGTGGTGGTGTTTCCAGGGCAGGTAATGCAGTAGTTCTGTCTAAACTCAGTCTGATACGTCCCCACTGGGCAGCGGATACACCTGTGTACCGACGTGTTGTAATAATGGCCTGGGGAACACTGGACTGCAGGAAATAAAAGAAGACAGAGAGACAAGTCAGCAAGGTTTACCGCTAATGGATTTAAAAAGCATGAATGCACAGGGCCTGGTAAGCTATATGACTCAATTATGTTATGATAAACATTACTCATGCTGAAATTAAAAGGCTGGTACACATTTGAACACGTTGATCTATGGTGTGAACAATATGACTCAAGGCTGATGAAGACATCGATACTATTATTATTACACAACCTAATTCATAAACAAACCAAAGGCTAATTCCGAGACAATAGGAATGAACCTGTAACCAAAATGCAGCTACTTTAGACAGGGTTAATAAACAGACACGTTTGGGCATGGAAAGAAACTGAAGTCAGCAGACTGAGTCTATGGAGACAGACGTAAACAACTATAGAAGCTTTAGTTTATGTCACAGATGATGCAAAGGGCTAGAAAATTACCAGAAATTCAACAAGCATTAAAAGCTTCTCCATCCTGACAGTTTTAAACATGACACATAGTCTTTAAAAACAAACACTGAACACTTGTATTTGAAGGTAGCTGCAGGCTTTCTGCTGAGTGTAACAGAGCTATAATCTATAGCTAGACCTCAAGAGAAGAGATGAACCCTGTGTTCAAAAACACAAATTACTACAGTAAATGACAAACCTTTGACTTCACAGTCATGGAATGAGCTGGCGCCCTCTCTCTTGGTGCTCAGTCCTCCTCCACAGGGAAAACACAGTGTCCGTCCTAAGTCGGGCTGGTATGTACCCTGTGGGCACGGCTGACAGGGTTTAAAACCATCACTGGAGAAGTACCCTGTTGGACACTGGCCTGAACATGGAGCAGAAGTTAATATCAGACATTAAGTGGTAAGTACGATTAAGGTACTATTCATATATGTATTTATTTGCACCACCTCTACCTGCACAGGAGGAAATGTTCCTGGCACCCATCGGCCCGTGGCCATCACTGCCAGGACAGAGGTCACAGGCCAGCTGCCCCTCCTTCTCCTGGAAAGTCCCGGGTGGACACGGCACACAGCGCTCTTGCTCTCCGTGGTAGTAGGACCCTGGCGAGCATCTGACTAAGAGAATATTCACAACAACTTCAGTCGGAAAAGGATCAAGAGGTAAACTTCATCTTCACATTTTGTTTGGCCTTACCACATCGTCCACTGTCTCTCTCCCAGCCTGGGCCACAGATTTCCTGAACTGGAGCAGCTTGGGGAAGTTTCTGAGCAACTTCATATTCCAAGCCTGCAACTCGGATGAGGAAGCGTTCCTGGTTGATGGATTTCTTTAGAGCCTTAATATAAGTCTTAACCTGCTTCTCCATGCGCTGTCTGAGGCAGCTGAGGTTACAGCTCCCTGTTCAGGAGTGAAATTAACAGACTTAGATTGAGAAACATTGGCTTTGAGTTGAAATTTAAGAACACTTTACTTAAGGTCTCCCACCAGTAGTGTCCCCAGGTTTGACCTCAGCCTCCAGCTCCAGAGTGATGCGCGTGACTTCTTTGTTGGAGGAGTTTCGTGCACGGCGGCCTTTAGATTTCTTGGACGAATCACATTTGAGGTTGACAAATGTCACCAGGCAGTTACTACAGGGCTGCCCTCCTCCTGTGGACAAATGGGAGCAACATGGGATATATCTTAAACACTCACAATAATAATAATAATAAACAGGAAATTGATTTGAATTCTTTTAGACAACAGACCAGGCCCTAGTGTCCGCCCCCTGTCCTCAGTCCGGCCAGTTACTTTGGGGTGCAGATGACATTTGGCATTTTTAATCCTGAAAGAAGCGGTCTGCTTCACTGGAGGGGCCAGAGTCTCTACAGACAAGCACAGCACAGTGAGTACAGGTTTTGAACACACACCAAAAAATTTTATGTGTGCACCCTTTTAGAAACTTGAACATGGAAACCAAATGAAAACATATATATCAAATACAGATATAGTCGATTTATGAATTCTGTAGTCTTAATACTTTTTGTTGTGTTTTGTTGTGAAAAAAGCAGGTAAAGAGAGAAGAGAAAAATGGGACGAACCTATACAAGTCTGACTGCTGCTGCTGTTCAGTCTGGCAGGGGACGACTTCCCTCTGAGGATGGGGATGCCACAGCTCACAGAGTAACTGTTATCAGACTCTGACACACACAGAAGTACACTTTATCATCCCAAATGATGGATTAAATACACTTACACAAGTTTAGACTTTCAGTTGAAGCAATATGTGACTTACCTGCAAGATAGTGAGCCTTGGAGGCGCATGTTAGGGAGCAGCTCTCTTTTTTGCCCGTTTTGCTACAGGTCAGAGTAGCCTTTGGTGCTACAAGTCCCGGAGGACATTTCACCAACTCTGAAAAAATAAATGACAAGCAAACCAAACACAAGGGTAAAGTAAATTCCTGTTCAGTGTGAGCCTGTGCAATGAACACAAGAGGGCAGTGCTGCTACATACCCATACAGTCCTTTTTGTTCCAGTGGAGCTTGTAGCCGGGTGGACAGGTACATTCATAGCTGCCCAGAGTGTTTATGCAGCCATATTTACAACCTCCTTTATTTATACTGCATTCATCAATATCTGTTCAACACATCATAACACAGCACATTAACAAAAGAGGCAGTACAAGTGCAAAAAAAAAAAGAGGAAGAGGAAGAAGCAGCAGTGAGTCAAGAGAAAATGGTTTATAACAAAAAATATCCACATTCAAACATTAAATATGTCTTTTATTACATTCTTTATGTCTCTACAGTCCATTTCACAGTCACAACTAAAAGTTCTTGGGTAAAAACTAAATTGCAATCACCTTTTTGTGGGCATGCTGAGCCATTAAAGCCACTAAAAGCATCCGGGAACCAGATGTAGGTCGGCTCTGACAGACTAAATGAGTTTAGTGTTTAAGGCTATGGACGCGGTAGGCTGTAGATGAGCGGCAGCGGAGGAGACGTCGGGGACCAGATAATGGCAGTGATTGATGATCTGGCCCGCTGATATGAAATGCTCTTGGTTGTCTCATTCAATTATTCACCCTGCACAAAGAGCCTGCGTGCCTGTGCGCTCCCAGGAGAGTGCGATGACTTCATCAGCTCTGCCAACGTGTGGCTGGAGCGGCTCGTAAATGTAGCACAAGATACGCTACTTATCCTCCGCATCAAAGCACTCAATTTAAAAGACAAAGAACTTTAATGAATATCTGATGGGGAGTGAGCTCATCTGCCAGCGACTGTTGGTTGGACTTCTTTCTGACTCTTTCTTTATGACTGTTCGGGAATAGATCTGTGCTGACCTTTTACCACATCTTTAGAAGTATTTTGCTTACAAAACAACAAAGACAAACCAGGAGAACAAAGGTACTGACAAAGTGAGCATTTAAAACAAAAGTCTATGGATGCACAGAGAATGAATCAATTTAAAAACAAATCTGGGAATTTTCCACAAGATAAAAGAATTCAGTGGATTATTTAGCATGCCTATACTCACATTGACAAACCCAACAGCAGGGCACTGACCTAACTAGGTTTGTTTAAGGTTGTGTCTATAGTTAAACACCACACCGGATGGTTTGGCAGCTATATTTTCGGTTGATAAACTGCACTGTGGGACAATATAACCTTGGTTATGGCCTGCAGTCAGAAAGTACGACGAGAAGTGCCATAAATCTCTGGGGTTATCTAAAATTTTCAACAACAGAGAAAATGGAGGGGAAATCATTCATCACTGCTGGCTCTCTCAACAATAGTATGAAGAGACTGTTATGACTGAGCATCTCCTCCTGTTAGATGGTCTCTGTGGTTCATCAAAGTCCATCATGTGAAGAAAAATGATCTCTGATACAACTCTAAAGCCTTACTTTCCTCTTACTTACAAAGTTTATTTCTTTGTTCTTGTGGAATGGATATAATACACGCATTAAAGCCTTAAAGTTTAACATTGCCTGATGTGAACTATGCTTTGGGGTGATAAAAAAAACAAAGACAAAACAATTGACAGTACTGGCCAAACCCAACAAAAATAATCACATAAGTAATTGCTGCAGTTAAAATGATTTCGTTTAAAGATAAGTGCGCACAATAGCTCTTGCACAGCTGTTTCTTGATTCGCGTTCTCCACTCAAACACTTCTGATCTGTCAAACACCAGACAAAAAGCGAAAAAGCACTGTAAATTGCATATGCACTCTCTCCGTCATAGAAGACAGCCATAACACCCAAGGCACTGAGCACAGGCGATTACCACTCCATCATAGGGTAGTGTAGCAAATCATATCCTCATACCGACCACAGTACACTTGCTACCTGCTAATGTCTGATAGATGTGCTTGCACTCAATCATTCTCTGAGGGCCAATAAGCAGGTTTTTCCTGTTTGAGTCCATTAAGTACAGCACAAAACGTCCACACTTTACATTACTGCCAAGCTTTCAGAGTGATTTGATGCCTTCCGGGTAGCCACCTGTTCCATATCGTTTGAATGTGTCGGAAAATCAACTCACAGAGACTTAAAACTGTTCTGAAATGGGCGATTCATCAAAGTGAGCACTGAGTTACGAAGCTTTGTGCGAAGCTGCTGTTGCATATTTTGTGATTTCGCTGGAGTTTTATGGAAAATACAGATTATATTTTTGTCACACAGCCAAATTAGCAAACAAAGTCAGAATAATAATAGTATTCGAAAGAAATAAGCTTGGTTAGTGCTCCACTTTCTTTTGCTTAGTGAATATTATATGAAGGCTAAAAAAATGTAGTTTTCGCCTAAATATCCTTTAGTTATTCAAATTATTAGACATACAGTACACTGAGTGACACGCATGATGCCAAACATTTTTTTTCCAGTGTGGATTTCCAGGTTACAGTACTAAGAGATTCAGAATAAACTGAATACACAATAATAAAGTTAGTGTTTGTGTGGCTTGTGCATGTGCTTAAATTAAGGTAAAAAAGGTAATGTTACAACTAATACGTGCTTTTATTTATGTCACATTGAAAAAGAAGAGCAGTGTGTGTCTACAAGCAGGTGGAGGGTACTGTGTGTGTAGTTCTCACCTCCGCAGTGTGCCAGGCCATAAAGGACATAACCTTTGTGACAAAGGCACTGGAAACTTCCCGCAGAGTTGACACAGAAGTGGTCACAGGCTCGATCAAAGGAGCACTCGTCAATGTCTGCAGAGAAAGAAAAGACACTTCTGAAACTTCTGTTCTATTTTCGACTGCGGCTGACACGGTCCTCCCATCACCGCATATTTTCCCGTCTATTTCCTTTCGTATTGTCGTTTACCGCCAGTTGTTGAGGGTTAAAATCACACGTCACATAACAGTTTTTGAAAAGATGTCACATTCTGTTTGTTGTTTGGAATTGTCGTAGCTGACCTTCAGCGGTCACACGGTTTTCCATTTCGACGCACTGGAATGGAAAGTATTTCGGAAATAACAAGCGGAAACAGCGGGCGTCAAAAGAAAAGTGAGTGGTTTACTTCATAATAGAGCCGAGGAAGTCTGAAGTTGACAATCACTCCCCGTTTTCACTACGTGGACACATGACATGAGAATCTGCCTTTACTTTTGAAACGGCATGAAAGTTACATGTAAAATACTTCATAATTATACGGGTCAAGCCTGGGCAGAAAACTGAGTGCGCTACTACCTCTGTGTGAATGTCTATTTGGCCCATTTACAAAAAATCTCAGATCTCAGACTTTTATCCAGTACATGTGCTTATGATGCGGCGCCAGACACCATCAAAGACAATACTCAGGCATTTCACTGCAATTAAAAAGACTTCACTTCAATCACAGTTTAAAAAAAGCAACACAAAAGATTGTTCAACACCTGCACAATAAAATCGTTCTGAATAAAAATGTCTGGGCTGACTATGAGGTTAATATTCATACCTGTGAACGTGATCAAAAATGCACTACTCGGATGCTCAATAAAGCTTAAGGAAACAATAGATATTAACAACACACACTTCTACTCATAGATTGTAGACTGACCTTTTAAGTACTGACATTAAAAAAGAAAAGTATTAAACGTAAAAAATAAAATGTCCTCATTTCTCATGAGCTCAATAGATTAAGATTAAAAAAGCACATGGAAGCGTGAAGGGTGATTCACTGCAGACTGCTCATTACACTTAAGCATATTAAATTTTTTTATTTTTAAAGAAATGTAGCATTAAGTGAGGCCAGGAGTCACTTTACAGCTTATCATTATAGTATAAACTAGTGTACACTCCAGACAAAGGGCACCTGAGATCCCTCCTGTGTTCATTTGCTAGTGTCACACTGTAAAGGAACGTAGAAATTTAAGCTGCGTTCACACCGCGAGAGTGTGTGATATTTTAATGAAGAGGAAACTAATTAAAGTGAAGCAGAGAAAAGGTTACTATTGTTTATACAGAGCAGAGATGAAGGCTGGGAGAAGTGGCCTCATTTGGATCTGCTGCGAGGAGTAGGAGTGTGTTGGAGTGGGAGGTATGTTGACAGCGGCTCAGCAGACATGCCCCATCCCGACTTATGGGCTATGGTCCAGTGGCAGCAGGGAAACACCATGACTGTTTAAACCAAGATAAACCCAGAGTTCAGTTTACACTCCTCAGCACCTCGTGAAACGCCTGTAACCTACGCAGCTAATGTCACGACGCAGTATTTTTCTCAACTGCAGTAAAGGTGCTAAATAATTAACCGACTGCCGCTACTGAGGAAGCTTTCTTAACAGTTTTAATGAGTCCATTTTTGGAAAAATACCCCGCTTTTCTAGTTTATTTATCAGTTCAGAAATAATATAATGATTCAATGCGTGCCTGAATACATAAATGCTAAATAAAACATAGTGTAAATGGTTCCCTCTTCTTTTTTTTGTGATTCAAGAACAATTTTGGAACACTGCAAGCTCTAAGATTCAGTTACATCCACAATAGGAGGCCACCGTGCTTATCGACCCCAGATTTAACCTCCTAAGAAGGAACCGTTTCCTTTCGGCTTGCCCCTGAAAGAAACGATGCCTTCTTTCCAAGTGTGCGGTGAGGGAATGGGATGATGAGTGTGTGAGAAAAATGACAGGAATGAGAGCCGAGGATGAGGAGCAGACAGGTGACTCAGTGCTATGTGAGAGACTGGCAACACCTCACTATCACCATCATCAAGACGCCGACTCTATCACATTACCTCTCTCCAGACTAAACCGAAGCCAGTACCAAACAAGGATCATACTGTTTGTTAATACGTCCTACCAAACAGCACAAGGCCAAACTGGTGAAGGCACTGTGCCACAACAAACAAGCTGTAATTTACATTCCTCCATGCACAGACACACACATTTTCTTACTTATCTATTGGCAAAATAAATTTAGCATTGTTTTGAAAGTGTAATGAGAGAAAGGAATGTCCCCATAAATGGATTCAAAGTGACAAGAAAGTGAGCGGAAAACACAATAGCACTGTGTATTTTCATTGGGTACGTATAATGTTTATATACTGCTTGGTAAGTGATGTGATTTAACACTGCAATTTCAAACCCACTGCATGACATTGATGTGTAGCAGGCTAGATATTGATTGACCACATCAATAAAAGAAGAGAATAAAAAACAAGTTTGTCATCTGTTTTTCCACTTGCAGAGGGGCTTAGCTCACTTTTGCAGTTCTAGTGCCCTGTCTTCTTTCAACAGATGTTTCTCTGGCGGCTTGATTTATCCAAAAAGCAGTGGTTTTAGACTAGGAGCTCTAATTCCCCACACCTGTGTTCTGCCATAGTAAACTCTTTATTTGTTCTGTAGCTACTCAAGCAAGCTCCCGCTGAGAGATGGCTACCACCAAATATAACAGGCAAACAGGCCAGGGAGGCCTGGTCTGGCTTCTCCACAGGAACACTACCTCAAAAGCATAACTTCTGCATGAAATGGACACTCCAAGTCCATCAACAATAATGTGTGCAGTAAAAAGTGGCCATATAGTTTGAGCGCTAGAGATTGCTAATTCATTAACAGCTTTAAAAGACTGTGTACCTTGACAAGTCCTCTCATTGGTCAGCAGTTTGTAGCCTTTTTTGCAGCTGCACTCAAAGCTGCCCACTGTGTTTCGGCACACGTGGTCACACCCCCCGTTGTTAAGGCGACACTCGTCAATATCTGTGGACAGAAAATCATTTGTTAAAAAAAAATAAAAAAACACAATCCATGAACAATATTTCAACACGGGGCATGAAAAAAGGTTGTGCAAAAAGGTGCTGAGTGATTTACAGAGCGTACACAGACTGATTATATGCTTGGCTGTGCTGGAAGGCTGCTTTCGTAAAGAGAAAGAGTCTTGATGCAGTGGTAATAGGACACAGCTTTTATAGTTCTAAATCATCAGCCTCTTTTCAGATTACTCCATTCTTTATTTGGCTGGAGCACCATGCAATTGTCCCGGCTTTGGCAGTGTCTCTGAATAATCGTCAAAAATGAGGCGTCTGTCTCTAGAAGGGATCTCCTTTATTTGGTTAAAAGGAATGCATGCAATAGTTGGAATAAAACAATCCCTTCCTTGCCCCATGTTTGTCTCTTCAGAAGTGCGTGGCCTGCAGCGAGTCTGTTTTCTGGTGCCAGCGCTGCCTGGCTTTGTTTTGCTCTTGTCTCCTTTCAAACCAGACTAATATAAGCCAGGGTACGTTTATCACAGTTGTTAGTGTGACATCTTGAGTTGTAGAACATGCACACACATCTTTGGAAACACAGATTGTCCCTATTCACTCCAAACCTGTGTACTCCCTGTCTGTCAGTAGCGTATTTTGTTTTCTCTGTCTGCTAATAAAACTCTCTGTTCTTCTGCAGAGTTTGGAATTGATTTTATTAGACACAGTATAAATAAAATACAGGGACTTGCTACAGTGTGCTGGTTGCTTGAGCTGGAGATGCTCTGGCAACACTCACAGCAGTGGATGATGTTAATGTGGTGGAAAAACTGTCAAGTAAACTGGACATTTTTTTCTGAGAATGAGCTGCTGAAAAGTAAAAAATGTGAAAATAGTAGCCCCAACATAAATCAGTGCAGAGTAGAAGCTCTTGTTGTCATGGAATTAACAGAAAATGCAATTTTTGAGGGTGGAGCAGCTGAAAAATTGTATAATTGTAAGAATTTAGCTAATTACATATAATTTCTAAGCTCCTCTGGGAGAACAAACTCATTTTCCTGGCAACAACTGTAAAAGTCATGAGGCGACAACTGGACAGGTAACGAGTTGGAAAATGCACTTTACCTTTGCAAGTCTTTCGGTCCGGTTGTAGGGTGAAGCCAACTGGACAGCTGCAGCGGACTCCTGTCACCGAATCATGACACGTGCTGTCGCAGCCCCCGTTGTTGACTGCGCACGTCTCTGTAAAGAAATACATTCTCACATTTAGAAATCCCAATCCTCGAATGCCAATTGTGGTGACCTACTTCCCACCAAAGCATGCATGTCAGTCAGATTTGAGGAAAAACAAAAAGGTGACCCATTCTTTCTTTGTGACTAGCAGCAGGTAGAAATAAGAGGCACAGCAGGCTCCAGGAACTGAGTGGAAATAGGGAAGGAGAGTGGGAAAAAGTGGAAGTGAAGTTAACACAGTGTTCGATGTCAGTGAACATGACTAGTACTAATGCAACGTTTTTAGCTGTGTGCATGTTTGCTTGTCTTTGGTCAAGGTGAATTATAAACTCTGCACCTCTTTCCCCTTTAGCTATCACACCAATGCGAACAAAACCACCACTCTTTTCTGTTTCTGACAACACCTTCCAGGCATTTTAGGGATAAAAAAGCAATTTCAGCTCCCTGGTTCCTGTGTTGGCTATTTGAAAAAAAAAAAAAAAAGGAAGGTAGTCAGTCAGAAGAGGACAGCAGTACTTTCTTCACTAGACAGCGACAAATTTCACTCAGCAACAAGACACAGGCCATTTGTTTTCACAGGAGATAGACGAGTGAGCACTTTAATGGTTTTTGCTCACTTTATAGAAAGTTATTCTGTGAAAAAAACAAAGTAGAAAAGCCTTTTTGTGACCTGAAACAATCACTCGGACCGGCTGTAAGGCTAGTGGTCATCCTCATCACTGTCGGCTAATGGGCTGCTGTAACAGGCAGCTCGGAGGCTTCACACTGGCAGAGAGATGGCAGCTCGCACGAGGCACCCGAAGAGGGAATGCAGCTGCACAGGTTTGTTTTGTTTTACAGCCAATGAAGATCGCTTTGGGGAAACACCTCATCTTCTTCACTTAAATTCTAAAAAGTGCACAGCCTGCGGCGGCCATTAGGGAAGTCAGAAAAACTCCTCCAAATAAAGCTCCACAGCAGATTGAAATGATACATCAAAGCAGAACAGGTGTTTGGACTGATGTAATTTTATTGCTTATGGTTGTTCTGGAGACACAATAAAAAAACATTGTTAATATGAGCCTTAAAACAAATTTGAGCTTTTTTATTACTATTACCTAAATGAAACCTTGTTAATCTCAAATAGTCATTGCTACAACAAATTCCAAATTTAACTGAATAGTTTATATTTTTGTCTTGTTTCGTAACCTTAATTATGCTGGACAAAACGTAGTGAAATTTGGTTTGGTAATTCATGACCATATCTGATATTTTCTCTTCATACCAAGCATGCACGTTTTCTTGTCTGTTTTAGTTTTGGCTTCTGTCATGAGCCTGTCAGTGATTTACTGGAGGCTGGGCTTTGGGCAGAGGTTAATGCTGCCGTTCTAACCCAGGCTTGAGCGTGCAGACCTGTGGATTCACATAATTGCAAAGTGTGAGCAGAGACGGCTGGCAGACCAGACACTGTTAGGGCATGCCTTTAGAAACGCTTAGTCAGGCACCCATCTCACCAAAGTGTAATGATCATGTGCTAAGAGAGCAGAAGACATATTTCTGACATGACGGTTTTTTGAAGACCGGCCCGGGACGCGAGCGCTGGTATGTGCATGGGTTTGTGTCTTTTGGATGCGGACCAGTCACATTGACAGCTCACCAGCTAAGGACCCACAATTAACAGCGGTCAGACCTTTGTAAATAAATGAAATGTACTGGGCCTGACGCTTTCATACAGTTAGCTCCATATTGTGTGCATCATCTTTTACCGCAAACTTTCTATAACAAAACTGTTGACAAGCACGCCGCAAATACATCACTCAGCAAGGAGACAGATTTCATTCAGGAAGCACACTTTCTGGAAATGACAAATGTGAAAAAGATGGGTGTTATCTTGACCAAACAGCAAACATGCAAAAGGATTAAAGGTTTTTGAGATACACACATCATATTAATGAGGGAATGCTCTCTCTAAATTGCCAATAAAACAGAAAAAAAAATACACAATCCAATATAATGTCCCTTGCTGGTAATATTCCTATTTTTGAAGGAATAAAGCACAAAAACTAGGACAGGAAACCCCTAAATTTGTAAATAGGTCAGACTGTGAAAGTGTAGCAAGTAACTGGGTGTTCAAGTAGTAACAACTAGTAAGTGAAAGCAGCATAGTTTGTGTCCATACCTCGAACAGGCTGCTCCTCAGAGAACAGGCCTCCTCGTTTAGTTTCTGCATGGTATAATTAAATCATAAATCTCTTTGAAGTATCAAGGTTTGATATGAGTTTGCAGATTTATCCGTTTATTTTCCCAAGTATATCCATTAAAGAACAAGCTGTGCTAAAAAAAAAAAAAAAAAAGGGTAACGCTAGCAATAGTATGAATCTTTTTCCTTACAAGTTACAAAAGCCAAAAATGACACGACAAACGGGCAATTCAGGCATTTGTAAACTGTTAACAATATTTAAAGAAGTTTATTGGTTATGACATATTTTCAATGCATCATGTAATGTCAGGAGCAGCCTGTTCACAGCTGTGTTTTGAAAAGGTGCGGTTGGACATGGGCAGTTTGTTATTGAGAGGGCATTCGCAGGAGGAAGAGGAAGGTGGGGAGGACTCAGAGTTCAGGGGTCAGAGGGTAGTGCCCCTGTGGGAGGCAAAGGCCTGATCAGTGTCTGCTAGGTTAGCTTCCTCTACAGCCCACACCCACAGACCCCAGAGAGAGGAGTCAGGAGGAACACATATTTACCATTGGGAAACAGCTGGGGGGCTGCCTGGGACTGGACACTCCTCTCCCCTGCATGCACGCGCACACCCAGACACACACAAACACATTGTAAAAACACCACTTTATTTTTTGGATTCACACAAAATATGCAACAAATACCATGTAATGTTTAATCACGCTTCACAAATGTAATAATTAGGATGGAGATATTTCATCAAACTAATAATAACAGGTCCCCATTTGAAAAATGTGACATTTCAAGGCAAAAGTGTTAACTTGGAACATGCAAAAGTCATGCAATAACTAATCCACACAATGCACACAAAGTGCTGGGATGGGACTTTGGCTAGTTAGTATGAGTGCTTCAGAGTAAAGGGTTAGTGTTGCAAGCTGCAAAACAGAGACAGCCAAATGCAGTGCATAGTATGAATGGTTATCCTATGAATTTCACAGAAGCTACATACACTGTCAAATCTGTCACTGCCATCATATCCATCTGTGTGAAAACTACATGGCATACTTTTACTAATATTTATGTTCTGTGCCAGAAGTGTTTAGTGTAGAACATTTATCAGAAAAAATATATATTCTCCACATAAACTGTTTAATTTAATTGGCCTTAAAAAAAATTCTAAACCAAACCTAAATCCAAATGCTTAGCAACTAGCACTGCTGTTACTACAATATAAAGTCACAAAAACTTCATGTAAAAACATCTAAACCAGCAGCTGCAGGCTACTTAAAGGCTAAACATGTGTTTTCAGTACTCTGTGTGCATTACTGAATACTTTACTGATTTTTTTAAGCATCTGTTTGTCCAAGTAAATTAATCACATTATAGAGATACACTGTCATTGTGTCACATGGCCCAACTCTCATTCTTGCATAAAATAACATATAGTACCAAGTTGTCATTTATCTAATAGAAATCAAGACAAAGCATGCACAGTTTACTTTAACTGCAACAGTCTCCCACAAACCCGCATGCAGCATCCAGGAGGAGCGATGTGCACCAATGAAAGGACAAATAGTGCTGCGAGGTCCATCTGCCACCCAGTGAATGAACGGACCACCCGAACACAGAGCTGTTTGTTTATGTTATGGGCATATGCATGTAGACTACATGTGTTTATATGCATGGGATGCACGCATGCTGGATGTGTACTGTATATTTGTCTGGTTGTTTGTCTTATAAGATGCACCCTCTCCTATGTGTGTGTTTGGCATGACATAACGTGGCTGCCTCTTCAGATGATTGAGTTGCTGAGCATGTCTGCATCTGCCTGCTATTTGTGAATGTTTATGATTTGCCGTGCTAACAACATGAACACTTCCACATGAGGACTGCTCCTCACTGATTTCTGAACTGGTAACAGAGATTTTATGTACAAACAAAAGTAATTGGGCAATGGTAAGTTCAGTCAGAATTGTGCCTTGAACGTTTGAGCAGATAATCATTGTTTCGTTTGTGTGTATGTATGAGAGAGCAGGCAGTGTGTGATGGCCAGCAGCAAGAGTCACTGTGTCCCACCTGCATATCGTGCAGTTCAGAAATAAAAAGGATGAAAAAATACAAAGGCACACAGCTCAATATAAATCATATTGTTACAAATATACACCCTGGCTTCAGAGAAACATCGACAGAAAGAAAAAGTGCCATATTGCCCATAAAACCACCAACATGAGAATAGAAAAGCCAGGAATCCTAAAAAGAGCCGGATAGATAAACAACAAAGCCACGGCAGAGGAGGGCTATTGTGATTGTGTCTTTGGTTCCTTGTGTTTGAGGTATGTTCAGACTGAATACATGATGAGCATCACTGCATCAATACTGCAATAAAGAGAGGGTTTACAGTTTATACCTACAGTTATTACCATGGAAACCTCTACATTTAATTTACAATTTTTTAATGGTTTGCTCCAGAGTAATTTTGTCACTGTGCGCTGACAGTATGTAAAATTACATGCTGCTGCCAATACTAGGAACATGTTTTCTTCCAACATTATTCATACAATGATGTTTTGACAAGTCGTTATTGATTTGTTTAAAATTGTTTCACATCAATCAGTAAACAGTAATGAGTATGGGCCATGCTAATAAGATTTTTGTATAAAACCTGTCACAGTTTTGAATAAGGTATAATTTGGTATACTCTTAATGGTTAAACTTCTCACTTAAGCAGCACTTGTTCACAGCAGTGGTGTTTTACCAAAGGCATTTAGAAATTGTGCGTCACTTACCCTGTCAAGGGTTCATTTAGAAGAGAGCTTGTTTTATTAATTAATAACATGTCTGGGAGACAGAGCGCCTTAATGTCGACCGCAAAGCAGCCCTCACTGTACATTTGTAATCCCACTGTGTATTAGACTGCTTCAAAATCTGGCACACCCAGCGTACATTTGCACAGCTCTCAGAAGAAAAAACAATTCTCGCAAAAAACATATAATTTGGTTGCGGCCAACTTTGTGGCGTGCCCCTGGCGTAGCAGGGTACAGCAATAATGACAGGTTGGCTGACCAGACCTCGACATGGGTCTGGCTCTCATCAGCACTGCGGTAATAAAGCCCATCCACAAACACTGAACTAATCAGCTACTAGGCAAACCAAGCTTTCAAACTTAACAGCCACTGAAACCAAACAAGCACCTTCCCTTCAGGCCCACTTCCTAAAACTCTGACACGTCATTTAAAAAGCAAGGATATAGCAGTAGATGAAATAACTATTCATCACACATTGATTGCAAATGTAAATGAGGAGACGCAGTCTTTGTGGCATTATTACTTGTGAAATGCCGATGTCATTCCACATGGCTAAACACAGTATGTGAGTAACATTTATTTTGTGCCTTCAGGGCCCTTCTGATGCAAAACTGCCCTTCACCACCACTTACTATGTCTGAGTAGCTCAATGATTTTTTTCTCAACTTCAGTCAACTGAGCCACATGATAAATGCCAGGTGTGGGTTAGGTCAGGTGTGAGTTAACCCCCAGTTGGACAAGCGGAGGTATTGACCCGAGGCCTAATGGAGGCTATGTGTCTGAGTGCATGGATGGGGGCAGTGAGAGGACGGAAGAATGAAAAAGAGGAGAAAGTGAAGCCGAAGCAGATGCAGAGGTTACTGGAGCAGCAGCAGAGGAGAGAGCACAATCGGCAGTAACCTTTTGTCCTTTTATGTCACAGATCAAGACAAATACAACTACTGTTAGAAAGGCTTCTGCATTCGATATTCTTTATTTGAAAAAAAATATTTTGGAGTGCTTTTAAATATTTTCCTCACGAAAGCTATTATTTATTGCCCATGGTATCAGGATGAGATGACTCACCTACACAAGTCTTTCCATCGCTGTGCAAGACAAACTTCATGTGGCACGAACACTTGGGCCCGTGGTCTGTCTCTTCGCAGATGTGCTGGCAGCCTCCATTGCCATAATTACACGTCACTATCAAAGAGCACATAGTTAGCCCAAAAGCATTAGCAGTGTGACATCAACATCTCTGATTTACCTCCCATATATATTTCCTGCAGGGCTTCATGGATTCCTGTGTTGGTTGAAACGATTTAAAAACTTTAAGGCCAGTTTAAGTTTATGAAAAACTGCCTTCTATTGCTGTCTGTGAAGCAACATTATTTACATACCCATATCACTGTATCAAGTGGATCCATAGAGGTCTTGCAGTGGTTTAAGTCTGTCCATATTTATGTACACTCAAGTAGTGAATGTAGCTTAATCACTCCTACACAATCATTTATCTGCAGAGTAGCTTATCAATAACCATTAAACCTGAGAAAGACAATCATTTGTGCGAGTTCCACAATAACCATTAGAGCACATTGTGGTTCAATTGGAAACCAACCAGACGTCTGCACATTTTTAATGGCTTTGGAAAGTTACCCCTGACCAAAAACTTGGAACCAATCAGCAAAATGGTATGAATTCGGATGACCAATTACAGTGATCTATAGCTTCCCTGTGCAGGAAACATGGAAAATGCCATAGCTGAAATACAGTACAGTATACTGTGAAACAGGAATCGACTCTGTCATTTTAAACTCTTTTAGACTGAGAACCTTTGCAAGTTTTTCCACCTTTAAGTGGGGTTAAAAATACCTTAATGATTCAAAACAGTAAGTTTATTAAGAAGCCCTATCCTGAAAGTGCACATCTCTTTGCAAATCCCACGCTTGCATTCATGTGTGTCTTTGTTAATCTTTAAGTGCAAATAGATTCGTGCAGTGGCGGGTGAAGGGAGTATTAACCTTGGCACTTTTAACACACCTGTGATGACAGAGTGAAAAAGTGCACAAGCTAAAACCTTCCACCGCCATCCTGTCTGCACCCTACCATCCCTGCGCCTTTTGCCCTTTTCCTGGGCTGTCACAGAAAAACTATAGAATAACACTTCTCCAATCCTTATCCAAACACAGACAAATCCCCCATCAGGCCTGGCCCCAGCTCTGACAGGATGATCTCTGTTGCACGGCAACAGGAAGTGTGCGCTGTCCATCAGAACGGTCCCCTTTGAGTAACCTCTACACTTGCCCTGGTTGTGTAAATGATCATTCCTTATTTGATAAACATGTTTTTCCTTTACAAGGACTATTTAGAGGATTAGTCATACATTGCTAATGTAATGTTGGTAAATGTCAGTAGCCTACTTTAAATCTGTTGGAAGGCATTTGTGGAATGAGCGCAATTATCCATCACGGGCAGGCTTCCAGACCCAATCACCTTTTCACAAGGAGCCTATAAATCCTCCCCACGGTGAGTTCCCCTGTGAGCACGTACTCGTCTCGCACACGGGGGAATTACAGTGCGCTCGAAGATGAGATAACTTACATTTGCAGTCCTTCATGTTACGGGTGAGCTGAAAACCAGGTCGACACTCGCAGGAAATGCCACCCTTCTGCGTTTCCCGGCATATGTGCGCGCAGCCATGATTCTTGTCCATGCAGGTGGGCCCTTCCTTTGTACCGTCTGTTTGAGACAGAATAGAGAGATCAGAAACAAAAGAGTGACTGGGTTTATCATGTTACATTTAAAATGTAAACGCCACAGTAAGCAAAGCAAGTGTATGTCAAGTGTCGTGCTTCTCATTCACATACTGTATGCCTACTGTTCTGAGATCCTACCACTTGTTTGAACATGTTGGAGGCTATAAAAACGTAGAGTGCCTACAGAAAGGATAAAACACAGCAGGAGCTGATCTGAAAACCTGTAATTTTAATTGAGGTAATTCCCATAAAAAAAAAAAAAAGAAAGGCACAGCAAAAAATTAAGTTGGTTCAATTCCAAGTGAGTTCAAAAGGTGCTTAAGGAAAACAAGGATAATAAGCATTATGTACAGTACACAGAGTCCGTCATCAACAGTGACAATGCAAAGGAGCATGTCTAAATATGGCATAAACCATTATTTCCACCCCATAACTAATCAAAGCAGGTCACTGTATATCACAGACTTGTTAATAAATGTGTATAAAGCATTGCTCTTTTCCCTGTCTCATAGTGGCCACTTAAGGTACTGCATTTTTCACCACAACACCATATGATATTGTTATAAGTCACTCGTAGATTGGACATAAATCCTCGTCTGTTATCTTTGCTTGCCATTCTAATTGTCTAAACATTATTTTTCATTTACCATATCTTAAATCTTTTTAGACATTTTCCGTGACATGAAAAAAACTATTTCCAACAATAAAAGAAGAAGCCACACTTTTGATAGTCGAGCAAGGCCAGATAGATCTGCAAGTAACCTAAAATAAAATTCATCTTCTTTATGAAGAGTACACACAAAGGATGCCAAACTCAATGAAGCAATAAGAGTTACACCATCTACACCGCACATTCCTACGACCCTCATGCCATGAATCATTACAAACCAATGCATTCCTCTTACTGTAATAAAGATGTCTGACTTTGAGCGAGACAGATAATATTTGACTTTATTTGTTGTGAAACACTGCCACCGCTGCAGCCTCAGTGACAAACCCCAGCTCCTCGGCTCATTAAAAACACATCTTTCTCCATTTTTCTTCAGCGAACAGTGAGGCGGCAAGAAGGGAGACATCTCCATTAACGTCTCATTAAACCTGCTGTCACACTGAAGGGTGTTTGGAGGTCTGGGTATCGTAATTAGACACAAGTTTTTAGCTATAGATTTGAGGATTTGCATACTGTATGTGAGTGGAAGTGTCACCGTATAGTCACCCTCTTTTAACCTTGAAATGCTTGTACCTGCCCCGAGGAGAAAAGTAGCAAAGCCTGACAGGAATCCAAATAGCTCTATCCATAATGACTTATTTATGTACATTAACTTGCCATCATAACCTTCTTTAATTATGCCCTCTTGTTTTCCACATGTTCTGCCAAAACCACAACGTGCCCTTTTAATGTATTTTCACTCAGGGCTGATGTCAGAGCCTAAGTGTGATAGACAACTAAATACTTTCCATCACTTTAAGTCTGCCGAGAAGTGTCACAAGGTCGTCCAATCCTCGGCAGCTTCCTCTCTCCCCGGCCTTTTGACGTAGGAACAGACAGACGGGCCACGAACTGCAGCGCTGACCTTCCATCCGACGCCACGCAAAGACTCGGAATAAGCGCAGCGACAGGATTTCAAGCGTGTGAAGGCTCGGAGAAGTATGCAGAGCAGAGCCGTGAGTGAAGTGACCGTGAATGAAAATCAACAGAGGAGACGCTTTAAAGTGCCGCACATTTCACAGCGACTCGTGGATATTTGAAAAGAAAATTCAGTGAGCCATTTCCGTCAAGCCGTAGCCAGAAACAGACATCTACACTTAAGAGAGGATTGGGTTTCGAGCTCAGCTACCCCAGTGGACTAAAGATCACTTACTATGGCTTTATTATGCATCCCAAAACTCACTGCACACCCCTCTACTCCAATGCAGCAGAACCATCCATCAATACTATGTCGGGTCGGGGCCTAAAGCTCGGCCTTCATGTCTCCGAGGACCAATAAAAGCCAAAGTGTTGACACAATGACCCTTTTTCTCCAGACCAGGCCTGGCTATCACCCGCAGTGTGCACTTTTACTTAAATGGCTGCCAGGGCCTCCAGTTTTTATCATTACCAAATGATGAGAAGCAGAAAGAAAGAAAAACATCCTTTCTTCAGGAGGTGCCTGACCAAACAGGGAGAGAAATGACAAAATCGAAATCATGACAGCTTTGAAAAAAACTAAACAAATAAAAAACTTCTGACCCATAAAACATGACTCCATACGTAGAAGCTAATAAAATCTTTCACAAAGCGGCAAGGAGCTGGACAGGAAATAAGGACCGGTCTTTGAAGGGGTGGGTGGATGGAGGCTTTTCAAATTCTCACACAGCCGAACATTGACAGGCGTCATCTGAACAACAGCAGCTGCGGTGAAGAAAAAAGGAATACTGCAATTAACCAAGAAAACATGTGGGAGCGTTTCACTGCACAGTAGCCACAAGTAACTACACATAGTCAGGCCAGGTTCTGAGATCAGCACCCAGCCGTCAGACACCACTCCAGTCCCTGTATCCACTTACAGACACAATTAGGCTAAAGATCAAAATGTTTGGGGCTAAGAGTAAACAGCATTGCTTATTTTCTGTAGACTAATTTATTCAGTGCAAAATGTTGCTGCAAAACATTTCAGCAAACCAATTATTTTAATTAACCGAATATGATACAACATTGAAACTCAAAGTGAAATCCGCATAAACACTAGCGATGCATTCACAAGAAGGAAAGTGGTATTTGTGGGATCACATTAGTCTAAAGCTGACCTTTAACGTAAGCTCTCCAAACACAATATTCTTGACTAAAGCCTTTTATTTTACATTATCCAAGAGAGGTTTATTTTCTTCTTTTTACCACAAACAATGCATTACCCCTATTTTTTCATTAAATGTCACACCAAAGCAAGGATTTCTCTAGCCTTTAGAATCTATTTCCCGGCACCACAACATCTGTACCTTAAAACAGAAGTTGCTGGATCACATGTGATGCACAGAAGCCTCTGTAAAACTCCCCAAACCCACAAGGAAAACAAACAACAGTAAACTGTGCCCAGCAGGGTATGGCTTTTACCGATATGACGAACCGCGCAAAGAAGAAATTTAACATAGGAAAGCTCCCGACTCCTGTGATCCTCACACAAAGGATCCAAGGAGGCCACTAGTCCTTGAGGCCAGCCCTGTGAGCTCTTAAACCTAAGGGCCGTGTAGTGGATAGACAGAAACAAAAGAAGTGAAGTAGGGGCAGGCATGCTTTAAGGTTTATGGTCTGGCCGGAGTGCTCAGAGCAGTCAAAAGAGGGCTAATGGTCTGTGTTAGGCTGTTGTCATACTTCGTAAAGGGGAGACGGTCCCTTCTTTGCTCAATACTGACTAGAGAACATTAAGCAGCAAACTATTGCCGCTTAGTTATGAACTGAAAAGAAGGGGCCTAAGCATGGAGCCACAACACTATTAAAGCAACATTCCTTCCTCTTAGATAATGGGCCCTTAAAAGTTTTAATAGGAGGATAAAAATGTCAGTGCATGGAAAGGAGAATGGGAAAGGAGCCGTACCAGATTGGGTTGGGCTAAGCTGCCATGCAGATGGTCGGACAGAGCCGCAGAGCAGGCAGCCGGTCAAGCAAGCAGTTGGCCCCGTGACTCCTGCGTGGCCCATTCATGGAGCACACCCAGAGACTGTATCCAAGTGCTACTGTTTGGTCTGCTGTGCCGGCGCTGAATTTCTGCCGTTCCCAGAGGTCTTGTTGAGGCTACTCATTTTACTCTCTTTCAGAAAGACCCACACAAGCCACAAACGGAAATGCACAATGGATGGTGGCATGTCACTCAGAGAGAGCATAGGCACGACACTTAAAACATATGTGTTTTAAATATACAACAACTCCAAATGTTGACATATTATACATCACAATGCAAACTCATTCTACACAGATTTAATCTTTTAAAAAACAGGGCGTAGTTAGACTTCAGTACAGAGTATTTTTGCATAAAGTGGCAACCTTTTCAGATTACATCTTACATATTCTCTGAACCTTATCTGTTAATAATGTGACATGAAAACAAATAGGGAAGAGTGGTTTTGTTCTTCACAGACTGTAGATACTGTAGACTACACAAGAGGCCAGAATGAGAGTTATTTTCAGTTGTTCAAAATATTATGTGATGTTTAACTGTGTGATCATAACCTAATTTAAAAATTGGAACATTGTTTGTTATATTATATTAAAAAATTACAGGATCAAATAATTGTCGATTAACCATGATGACTACAAAGTTTGAAATGAAGTCTTAGAGTAATTTGGGGCCATAGTACCCTGTTTAAATGTAGACTTCTTTGAAGTATTTAAAGCATAATTAGTGAAATGTACACTTTTGTGAAAACTATGTGTCTGATTTCTACATACCTATAATAATGTATGGAAGCATTAACACATTCATTTACATAATGTATGCATTTTTCAGTGTGTTTATGTGTGTGTGCCCATCTGTGTCACAGACAGTTGTGCAGCACCTGCTGTGGACATGCCACTTTCCTTTCACTCCTGCTCCATTTGATCAAGGTCACAGGACAGTGCAGTCCCAGAGGAGCCATTCATTTCCCATCAGAACTTGGCACAGCAAAGCACACTTCCAATGACGCTAACTCTAAGTGCTATTACATATCAGTGCCATGAGATTTTGCTCCATTCATTGTTGAGTCTGAGCATCTGGTTAAAGCCATGACAGCCAAATGTGAGTGGAAAAACCCCACTGGCATCAAGGCAGTGGCCGCAGCAGTATTCTGACGAAGCAGTTAAAAGATGGCCTTCAACAAACCACGACCAAAAGGGATGCCCGTCTCAAATGAGCTACAGAGAATTCAGTGGCAAGGCAGCCAACATTTGCTAAAGCCCAAGCCACTGATGTATATTTGTTCAAGGGAAGAAGTGATACGGGGGAGTATGGGGCATGTGAAAGTCTGGGCACCAAGAAAAAGAGGAGGGTTGGCAATGTAGAGAGAAGACCAATACAAAGGTGAACATAGATAGAAACTCCAGTATCGTCAAAAGAGCCTTCATGTCTGTGCTGCTGTACGGTAGGGAAAGACTTAATAGATAGCAACGGGAGCACGGGGCGTTCCCCTCCCTCCACTTCCCCAGAATAGGAAAAGAGCCTGGTTATACGGTTGGGCTGCAGAGCAATGGAGCAGTGACTTCTGCACTTGTAAAAACAGTTCTGTGGCCAATGCACAGACAGGCAGGCAGGCCTGCTGAGAAGCAACAGGGGAACATGTAAGAAGCATGTCGGCCCCTGCACAGTGGGACAACCACACAGCACTGGCACAGCAGCTCCTCTTTCACAAGAGCACACAAACCAGCCATAAAATCCTTCATCACACATACAAATGGCCATCACATCGAGCAATATGGAAAGTCTAAACACAGGATCAAGAAATAGAATCAGGGAAAACTTTGGACTTTTACGGCAATGCAGCAAAGAAATACACAATTATTTTCATGAGGAGATGCGTGAGTGTATGTGATTATAAGAGTCTGAGGGAGACTGATTAACTACACAAGAGGCTAACAACTCCCTTGGGAGGTTAAGGAAAGTTGTAAACACAGGAAGGGGTTTTTATTGACAAAGTCAATGATTCCTGTAAAGACAGTTCCTAACATTTCTACTTAAGCCCACAGTCACATGATCACAAGAATCAGTATAATTCCTTTATGTGTGATACAAGGAGAGGAAAATGAGAACCAGAACTGAAACAACATATGGATCTTATTGTCACATGGTTATTCAATCTGAAACCCGCAATTAACTTTTACTTTCAATAATAAATCAAAAATATAGATGAATTTACAATATGGCAAGATCAGAAGCATTCGTGTTATTGTACTGTTTCAGTGTCACAATGTGTTTCCCCATGATATATTATTATATTAACTGAATCATGTCACAGCAAAATACAGCCCTTTATGTACCTCACAATAAAGTTGTGCAACAATCGTGTTTATTTGATTATGTGACAATTTGATGAACTACATATGGATTAAGAGACCAGTGACGACTTTGTCACAGAGCCAATCAGATCAGTGAGATTAACTGGAAAAACTGAAAAACAGGGGAAAAAAACACTTTGTTGGGGTCATGAAATTAAATCTGCTTGCTCTATATTTTTCGAACATTGCAGTGAAATGTGATCATGCAAGCAATGTGAACTTTAGGATTCCTACCTATTACTGGTTCCCAAACTTTCCCCGAATCCCATCCACCATTATGCCACAGTGATTGTCAGAGTAGCAAAAAGTCTGACACAAACCTATACTTGTATTGTCTAGGTTCATCTTGCTTCCTTGTTACTGTCTCAGAGTGTAACAGTGAATAAATCCTTTTGTTTCTTCACAACCGAAGGTGAAAGCATATAAATGGTATGTTTAGTGTTACATAAAGGCACGTCTGCTTTAAGGTAATAGATCTAGCAGTAATGCAATAAGGTACAGGGATAAATTTATGGATGTGTGGTTGACTGAGTTTAAAATTCCTGAATTCCAATGTGCTGAATCCGCTCTCATGCACATATACAATATTTATGTCCCTGATGTCCTACTATACAAAAAAGACAATAAATCAAAGCCAGGGTGACTTCTTGACCTAAATGGCATTTGTATCAGCCACTAAGCACCTTGGCTGGCCTTTCAAAGACTTCATCCCTTGACTAGGAGAAATGTTTTGGGGAAAATAAATGAAGTGTTGCATTTCGGCCGGCCAGACGTCGGAGCCTTCATTTGACCAAAGTTATTCGTGTTCGGGGGCAGGGGCAGGTCTAACAAGAGACAGGCCCGAGCTACAGCCTTGTCATTAACTGCGAGGCTGGCAGACCCCCGCTGCCTAATTGGCACCGGCTCAGCGTTAACAAGCGCTCCCCAGCAGCAGGGACCGGTAGAGCCAGGTCCCAGAGTGTCCACCCCACCGCTGTCCCCCACTAAAGCTCACTGAACCTGCCAGCGGACCACCTGACCCATTCATGAGAGAAAAGCTTGATGTCTTTTTAATGAGAACAATAAAGCTCATGAGCAAACTGCAGCGTTTTAGGGAGGAGCGCTGAATTTAAACTGACTTTCATTTTCTCAATGATTTTTCTCACCATCAGACACTTAATGCAACAGTTCGCCAAGGTTCTTCCAATAACTAGGCTGAGGCCCTTCCTGAAAATATTCTCCTCCAGAGAGACAGTTGTAATAAGAGCAGTAATAATAAGCAGATGAGTCTGTCTGTTAGCTTTTCAAAATAACATCCCGGTGATCTGTTGAGCGAAGGAAGTTTGTAGATTTATGGTGTCTTTAATCTCTTTGTCCAAATGGATCTCATCTGGAAGCAATAAAGACCAAATGAATATGAAAACGGTAGATTAAAAAGGAGCTGGGGTGATTTTTCAAAAGGAGACAGAGGTTGTGAAAAGGAGACAGAGAGAAACTTGTGACCGGATCATAGTCTGAGGCGAGATCTGACATGGCGCTGATTTTGTAGTAGCGCTTTGAAACACACGATCCAACTTTTCGCTCCACTCAAATAACACGGCGCTTATGAAATGTAAACATTGACAGTTCACTAGGCCAGACTGATCTCATGAGGCACAACACCTCATTTTACCAATTTAGGGGACTCTTGGACATCAGAGCGTAATGGCGGCAAAAGACGAAGCAGGAGAGATGCTGCCCTGGGAATTTGGACTCTGACCATAGACTTGCATTGGTCAGACAGAAGTGGTTACCATATTTGTACAATGGCGTCAGTGTGGAGTTGCAAACAATTTTCTTCACCTTCGCAGTTGTATCTTGAAAAACAGTTATGCAAATTGATGGACTACAACAGATAATGGTAATATTAAAGACTAGACATTTATAATACTAGTAAAAGCAGTTGCAGTAACGGATTTTGTCTTAAGTCACTCCAATACAACTAAGAGAACAAATAAACTTAACATATTCCTTTAAAAGTGTGATGTTTCTGAATGCAAGTGACGTTTGCTACAAAATCATCTATTCCTTTTGCTGTCTATGGATAAACCTAAGGCCAGAACCAACCAAAATCTGCAATTTGTCGCTGGGTTATTACTTTTCTTCATTTAATGCACGTGATTTTTCAAGCAGATGTTTTTGTCGTTTTCAAAGTCCACACGCACAAACACTCACACTCACAGAAGATAAACAAAATCAAGGTCAGTCATTTATCCTATTCCAGATCACTTCAGTGACCTACATGTTTGCTTTTAAGATACGCCTAAAGCACCGTAAGGTAGGCCTCAGCATGAGCATAAAAAGATTCATCAGGAAAATCACTTTTAAGTAATAAGCTGCTGTCTTTGGCACTTGCAGTGGAAGGTCTGAAATCACAACACTATGAAGTGAAATAGTCTGAAACACCACGCAGTGTTCTCCAAAAGTAAAAAGACCAGACTGGTTTTCTAATCTGTGACACATACAGAAACAAACTGATTATTGTCATTAAAATAGATACACGTACTATAAAAGTTTCCTACAGCTTTGACATAGACTTGCTAAAACCCCAAATACGAGACTCTTAACCTTGTGACAGCTTATTTTCTGTGCAGTGGCTTTATGAATGTGCACCATCAGACCTTGCAGAACTAAAGTCTGATGAGTAAGCCTTAAACAGAGCTGGCTCTATACCTTATGCTGTCACTTCTCCATCCCACAGGAATGCTCTATAAACAAGAGGTGTGTCTGCCGCAGGCTACTCCTTTAATTGTTTTCTCTGCTCACAGTCCCCTGCAGGCTACACTCTACAACAGATACCTTCAAATGCTGCCAAGCGCTAGAGTGGTTCAATTTGAAAGTGTGCAATGAAAACAAAAAGGCATTTATCCCCAATTTCTTTTATCCCCTTCAGACCTGAGATGCTTACACTGCTTGGCTTTTTGTTTCTGCCTGTTAGGGCCTATCCCAGGCTCCAAAAGGTCTTAGAAGTGCACAAGTCATGAACTCTTTTAAAAAAAAGGCTTTGATAATGAATAATTGACTCAAGTGCTGCATCACTGGCCAAATATTTAACCCATCAAAACCAGACATAGTGATTAAACGGCTGATTCACAGAGCCTGTACGAGTACATACACTTATCATGTTTTAGTATATTCACATTTTAAACATTTGTGGCAGTTCAGGAATCTCCAGGAGTAATTATGCTGTGGCAGTAGCACTGATGTTAGGCTCATAATTCTAACTACTATATACTTCTAACTATAAAATGAGAAACAGCATTAGCAAAAGTAAAAAAAGATAGATATTAATAGGTTAGAATCGTAAAAATGTGCCTCTGTTAAATACTTTTGGGTTACTTATTTCTTCAGTATCAGAATAAAACTGGAAATGGGCCCAATGAAAATTAGAAGCTACTTCAATGTCTATTTAAATCATCTATGGAGAATACCTGCACATTATATATTACTGAAAAAAGGCCCAAATTATGGTTTAGATGAGGTGCTTGTATTTGGTAGCACCGATGTAAACCAAGCAAAGGAAATGGAAACATAAAATTTACACATTTGCATATACTATAATTGTATTGTTTCTGGTAAATGGGTTGAATTAAACACTGTGCCATTACATAGAAGTCTGAGCAGTGTGGGACTGACCTTTGGGCCGCTGTATGCAGGTGTGCTGGTTGTCACTCAGGAGGAAGCCCTCCCTGCAGCGGCACTCGTAGCTGCCCATCATGTTGACACAAATCTGTTGACATCCGCCGTTGCCTTCAGAGCACTCGTCCACATCTGACGGAAGAAACACCACATTAAATTGTTTTGTAGTAATATCACATTTAGGACAAGAATCAGACAGGATGGGTAAAATGTTTATGGATGTCTCTGTTTAGACTGGCATCGGGATTCGAATTGGGCTTTACGATGAGGCGACATCTGTCTTAATGCTTATCTGACATTGCAGCGCACCACTGAAAGCTGTAAAAATGCACATGCAGCACAATGGTCCGGTGAAAGGGGAAACCTGATCCTCCCGGGCCGGAGTACCTGCTGATGACGAGCGTCTGTCAACCGTGCGACGGGAGGAATTCAGGGCAGGGGTTGGGGGGGAAGGAGATGCAGGGAGTGAGCAGAAAGTAACAAGCAAATCCACCTCAAATGCTGCCAAATGTAAAACGGTGCCGCCTGAGGGTTCGTTCTGCCACAAGGCGACAAAAGGAAAGTGACGATTTCGAAATGCAGACTTCATTTCCTCTGGTAATGAAATGTATACCTCCAGCGAAAAAGTTTGTTCCCTCGAGTCTTTGCGCAACTTGACACAAAGAATAAATGGGATGGCTATTACACTTACGCTATTTTTGTTTGTTTTCATAACAGAAGCTATTTCACATTGTCACTTCTGTCGCTTTCAACTTTTTGTTTTTTTGCCTCCTGTGCGTGACTGTGCCGTGGTTCTGAAGGTGACTCTCCATATCCCACCTTCCCCTGGAGATCCAAGCCCAAACTGGAACATTATCCATCCCTCTGCTCAATGCATCAATAATCTGCTGTATACACAAGCCTTTTTTAATAAACCATCATGCGAAACTAATTTACTGTCTATTTGTCCAGTCTGAGAAGGCCGAGAGATTAAGTTTCCTTTTGGGGAATTCTCAGCCAGCAATAGTCAGAGAAATTAAACTTTGACTGTCCTTCTTTTCTTCACAGAGATGAGTATAAACACACAAGCACAAGTAGTGGCACCTGATGAGACCAGTGTTGATAAATAGGTCAATGGCAGGTGGTCATAAAGGCTTCAGGACAAAAGCTGTTTTTACTTTATATAAATGCTCTGATTTGTGTTTGAAATATTGCAAAAATAAAACGTGGAATAAAGCGTCTTTTAATTATCTGCCTTGAAGTCACTATATTGACATCAGGAGCTGAAGTAAAGGATATTATATTATATTGTATATGAATATGCAAATGAAACACATGAAGCAATAAAGTTGCATGATGTTAACTTTATTTTAGACAGTGTTGTGGGAAATCTGAATACTTTCAGGGCATTTCAACTAAACTTTGTCGATATCAGTTGAAGGATAAGCCAGTGCAGAAACATGAGGCCAAGTTAACATTTGGAGCAAACGTGTGAACAAGCAGTGAGCTGTCCAGTTGGTCCTGCTTTTTTCTCCTTCCCCTCAGTATTGACTTGCTGCTCTCATCTCTCCATCACAGCAGCAGGAGCCATAGTGAGCGAAGCTTTGAGCTGACAGAAGCTGCCAACAACCTGCAGCTGCACCTTTACAGATAAACGCTTAGCAGGCGCTGATAAAGCCGTACCTGCCCAGCTCCAACAGGAAAACATGCTCCTACTGACAGCTACACACACCTACCCCCTGAAAACATGTTAGTCAGGCTAAACAAACACTGAGTCCCGAGTGGCTCCACAACATGGCCGTGGGACGTGCACCTGAGGGAAATCTCTTTCCGTACACTCAGCGCATCAATGAAGGTTTCATTTCCTGATTCCTTCATCCTTCCAAATGAGGCGTTGCCTGTCAGTAGATCTCTCCTGTTTAAATAGCTCCCATAATTGCCTGTGTTGTGCGCTGGGCAAGGCTGGCATCCAAAATAAATATTTCCAAGCGGAAAGGGGTTCTGGCATGGCAAGGAAGAAGTGCTCATGTTATTTGGAGAAACTCTCTTGAGGAGTTGGAAAAGTCTTAATCAAGTTAAAAGCACTGCCTCACTTCTAAAAAATGAGACGTCTCGCCTCTTCACTCACGGAGATGAAGGGAAAGTAGGTTCAAACAGACGGATTAAGAGCCTGGTTGTGTTTGCAGAGGCCATGCATCCTGGTTTCTCAGATCAACCTGAATGTACATATAACATTTGGCCTTGCGAAGAGCTTTAGAGTCAAGTAAACAGAGTGGTTGTGTTAAAGCAGCTCCTGCAACCTTTATTGTAGAGAAAGGCATCTGTTCCGTTCCTTAGCTCGTGTCTGGCGCAGATAGAAGTGTCTCTGTAGTTGAGACACACTGGTGACAAGGAGGTGAGAGCGTAAACACTGGTCTCCCCCTGCAATTAATTTACAGGAGCTAAAGGGGCGCACAGTCTTTAATAAGGCAGCAAATCGGAGCCATGTGCAGCGACAGCCAGCAAAACAGCTGGACAGCAGGGGCCGACCGAGGCACTCTGTAGACCCACATACAAGGCCTTCACTTGATGAGCAACGCTGCACAGGGAGCGGCAGGTAAAGGGGATAGTACAAGCAGGATATGGTCCTGTGAAGTTCAGTGGCGCAGGAGATCTTGAACACATCTCGGGATGACAATGTGCACAGCCTCAATTGCAGGAAGTTGTTGTCTTTCATCTTCAGGCTGTCTCCTGAATGACAGAAATGTTTGACGATGTGCAGGCTGGACTCATATTATTTGGCTTTGAAGCATTTATTAGTTCCAGCACTCTGGTCTGCTAAAGTGCCAGGCCCACTGTGTCTAATGCAGCTAAGTGATTCACATCTACTAAGCAAACATGTATGTTTACTGTGGTCTTTCATTCTTGAATCAGCAGTGAGGCTTGATTTTTATGCTGTTACATAAACACAACTAATATAGATTTGATTGAACACAGACTTTATTTTAATTTTGGGCCCATGTCTGAGGTAACCATTTTGGTAAATAAGCACAGACTTCAATTCCTATCCAATCTCTTGCTGAGTTCTTTCCTAAATAAAAAAAAATGAACTAAAGGCTAAACAACATTTCGTTTTCGCTTCAAAACAAGTCTGGAAGTATTTTAAAAACAAAAGCCCAGGATAAGTGTTTGGGTGGACAGTCTTATGCCAAGGAGATGAGAGGCCCTGCTCTGACATGTGACGTCTTGCAGTCTGCTCCATGCTTCTGCCCTGAGCTCAGTCTCAGGCTTGAGTTTCCCCCAAAGCCCTGCCAATGGGCTCAGCTGGAACTGTTCATTTCATGGTGGATGGGGCTGAACAATCCAGACATGGACAGAAAGTGTTTGTATGGCTAATGCACCGACCTTAACTCCAGACTTAAACTTCTCACTATGGCTTCCTCTCTCTGAACTGTGGAGACTCTTGTCCAAACATGATACATGCATGTCACAACAAAAGCAAAGCGACTACTCAAGAACACTTTGGCACCAGACAAGTTGAAAAAGGGGTTAACCGACTCACCACAGTAAAAGTCTTATATAAGGCTGTAATACTTTCAGCAAATTTAAAGGCAGTACCCTTACCTCAAATAGAGTATCAAGTGTTTGGAGAGCAATTTTCACTGGTGTGGAACGGTATGGGTCGTCTCAATATGGCACAGTTTGGTACAGGTAACCCCAAAGAGGCTTAATTGTGCTGGGTCTTGAAGGGCAATATCTGCTACCTTAACAGTGACACCACAGAGGGGCAACAAAAGGCTATTGAAGATATAAAGGGTATTTGAAAAGGGCTTTTAAAGACATGGATGCAGTACCAATAATTAAAATGAGGAAGAGATTAAATTGTCATGTTTAGCTGGACAATTGTATGCTGCTGCAATAAAAATTAGACAGTTTCTGGTTTATTCATAGCTTTCTGAACATTACATTGATAGACCTCAGCCAATTTCCAGTTTAGGGACTCAGTATTTAATGACACAAGTTCTGTTTGTGTTTAATATAAAAGCAATATGAAAAAAACCCCATTTAGTTAGTTTTTTCTTGGAATGACAAGAAGAACATGGTTTATTTTGTATTTTTCCTTTTGCTTCTCATTTCTGCTCTGGTAAGGATTATCTATCGTCCAATCAACACACTGCTGTGTTTAGCTCCACCTTTTGAAAAGCAGACCACACTTGGGACCCCAGAGCAAAGCGTCCCTGAAGTAGTAGGGTATGGTACACCTTTTGTTAATGAAAATGTAACCGTACTGCTCCAATGGAAATAAGGCAAAAAAGTGTAACTCTCTTTGATGACTTCTTTTTCCACATCAAACCTGGTCAATAATCCATCAGGCTGAAACCTCTCTCTTGATTAGTGAACCTCACAACACGATCGTCATTACGCATTGACCCAAGCAACAACTCAAAGCAATTTCATATTCCCAGGGACTAACAAATGTGACAACACCAGAATAGCAAATAGCACACTGCAGTAACTGACACGACCTTTTTTTTTTTTTAAAGTCAGTGCTTTCAAAACTCAATTTCAAAGCAGTAATGACGTTGCATTTGTGATATAGATCATGTTGTATCTTTAGGGAAGGTTAAAGTAAAAGGGCATTCATTTCCCTATAGATTGAGTAGGGAATTGTGCAGTAGTAAATCAATACAAACTAAATCAGTGTTGGTCAATAGAAATCAAAAGAACATGGCCTGTTAAGTTGTGTGTCAACCCCAGACAGCTACAGCAGAGCGACACAAGGATAAAACCATTTGTGGCAAGTTTGATTCATAGGAATAAGACATCTTTATTTGTGTCACATAGCTGGAAAATGAGGATAATATCTGAGGACAGTAAATGTTTGCACAGATTATGACAATATTAAAGTAGCTGAGAGGGTAGCAATGATAAGAGGATATTTGGGTTTCTGTAGGACCTCAACCAAAACACATAGGTCATAAATGTGGGGACGGCGGTGCTACAGTGGGGAACTAATAGCCTTCCTGCATCTGGTTTTCATTGTAAAGAGGATGTGTGTTTTGGATTAAATTGACATTGATTCCTCTGTTTTTCCTAAGACTCTAAAAATCCTTTTGTGCCCTGACCATGAAAGAAGCGAGGTGATTAAAAACCATCTCTGCCTCACCTCTGAGAGTTTACGGTCTTGACAGTTCTTATAAAAGATTCTCATATGCATTGCTACTTTTCATTCAGTGTTTGAATGGGGACAATAGCTCCCTGTGAGGTAAATTATACAGTGAGTGACTTCTCCGTTTGGTGCCGTGCCGTGATATTGCATTGCTTCCACCTTGCTGGCTTCCTGACATGTCTCTGTTGGGGTTTAGGGAATACAGAGAAGACTTGTGAAAGCTGCATGTGTCGCGACATTAGGGCTTTAACGCTCCAGCGCTTCCTGCGTCATTATGCTGCCAACAACAGCCAATTACGAGGAGGAGTCGTGTGGCATAGGCAGCAGAGAGCAAACAAAGAAGACATCAACCGGCGTGATTGTGCAGGGGCCCAACAACAATGCTTGACAGTACATACCTGCTACTAGATCTGGGCGACTGGAGGAGGACGGTACGGACTGACCTGTCAATCAACGTCAATCCCAGGTTTATTGTATGAAGTTGTTATCTAGATATTGCTAAGAAAACTTCAACTTTATAGAAGAAACAAAAGCAGTGTTCCACAAAACTTTAAAATAAAAGGCACTTCATTAGCCCCTTACAGAGCATTTAACATGTTGCCATTTGCTGATATTACAATCTGTCAGTCTACTGTTCTTTACATGGACTCTAATGAGCACATTTTATAAAAGAATGAGTTCAGTGGTCTTCTACAAACACTTTCTCAGTGCACTCTGTATATTTACATGGCTTTAAATGCTTTGAGAAAACGAAATAAATAAAAACAGTTTGTCCTAAAAGCATCATTTTTGGTACGCAGGTTGAACATTAAATTTAGCTATGTACAAAGGAAATAAGCGTTTCTGCCCCAACGACCAACTGTTTACCTTTCTATGAAGTAGCCCGTCAAACCACACATTATATAAAATAAGACACATTCACCAGAGGTCTTTCAAAAAGCAACAGACATATCCGACTGTTAACTCTCGGTGAACTTTGAGGATCAGGTGAAAGTCTCTCTCTGTGAAGCTGCGGGCACATCTGGTCAATCAGATCTGAGGGTCCAGCAGAGTCTGGGAACCAGCTGCTTATAGGCTCGACACTCCGGGGCCAACGGGACTAATCTTTTCTCAGGGGCCAAAAGAAGCTTAAACCTGGAAGAGGAATCTGGGGCCTTAAACATAAAACCTTGGCTATAGCTCTTCCTTCCTTCTCTTCTGTTTGTGTTAAGGATTACCCCCTTGCACTGCAGAGCTGGGGGTATTAGAACCAGAAAAAGAAGTCATCCAGAGTCTTTTAAAGTCTGATGGCAGGAGCTGGGCTTGTATTTGAAGGTTACAAACATCATTAAATGTGTCACGTCACTGTTTGCAATGCTGAAATTTACTCATTGAATGGATAATTGGATCAATAACTTGCACGTATGTGATTTTATTCCCAGTAGAGACTTGCCCCAATAGACAGTTCCCTCTTGCATACAGGTCATTTGCAGAGAGAAATAAATCATGACAGAAAAAGACGTGTGCAGTTTTTGATTGTGCATTTTGCTTTGACAAATGATGCCAAAAGAATCGATGAATGCAATTCTGTTTGATGCAACAGACGCGGCCACAACACCATACATTGCAATTATACACCTGCACGCAAGGCAGGAGCTGATCCGCAGCGCAGCAAATGGTCCACACACCACTGAACGGCGTGCTAAATGATTTGGAAAATGGCTGTGTTTTACACTGTAGTTACATGTGCTGAAGAA
Organism: Rhyacichthys aspro; assembly: GCA_036850595.1. Lineage (NCBI taxonomy): Eukaryota > Metazoa > Chordata > Actinopteri > Gobiiformes > Rhyacichthyidae > Rhyacichthys > Rhyacichthys aspro. The sequence goes on along the minus strand of CM072154.1, from coordinate 12,221,373 downwards.
AAAAAAATGGCGGAGGGAGGACAAAGGAGATACGAGACAGAAATACAATACAGTCTACAATATGAAGGGATGGTTGAGTCATTATAATCAAACCTGTGTTTTCATTGGAACCTAACCCCAGGCTTACATGCTGTTCAAAAAGTGATAAGACAAGAGTTTTATTTTTTATTTAAGAGATTATCTTAAAAGTATCATTAATATTTTCAGAAATAAGTCAAGGATGCATGTTTTTTTTTAATAGGAAGGAAGTTGTTTATGCCCATGTTACATACAAACCATTTTACAACTTCAAGTCATGACTTAAAATTCTGCCACATCCATTTGTTGCTTTTGACAGTTGTGCTATTATGGATTAAAATGATTGTATTTCATTGTCATGGTATAAAATAAAATTTGACATCTAAGACTAATTACTACTATCTACTGCCACTTGCACTGTCATACTACTTTACAAACATACATTTATTAAGTACAATCTTTAATATCTGTTAACTGAATATATTCAAAGACCACGGCCCTCACATGTACACATCCATCATTCTGATAAAGTAATTTAAAAATTAGAGGCGGAGTGGTGTTTTTTCTTAATTTCATAGCCCTGCTTAGAGTAATATATTCTGTGTTAGGCTAATATGTATTGCACACCAGTGAAATATTAAACCATGGGAAAGTACGGCGGAACGGCGGCTCACTCAGCGCTCCCAGCTGAGGGTCAGGCTCTTCATAAATTCACCCTTTTTCACCTGACTTATTAAGAAAGAGCTCCTTTTTCCGGTCATGAATACACATTAGGAGAATAGCCGGTTTGTTAAACAAGGAAGTGACTAATTCTACAGCACTGGTCTAATAGGAGCTCACTTCTGCTCCAAAATATATATTACCATCCATGATGTGGCATTTGACATGGAGAAGAGGAAAATTTATGCAACCACATGGGTCACGCTGGGCATAGTATGAAACTTGACACATGTAGTTAAATGTATATGTTCCCCTGTCAAAAGCCACTTATATAAAAAGCTTTTCCAGCGTAATGAGGAGAAACCAGTGCTTCCATTCACTCACCTAGACAGTTGTGCCCGTCGTGTGCCAAGCGAAAACCGTCGTAGCATGTGCACCTGTAATTTCCAGGGATGTTGATGCACTCGTGTACACAACCGCCATTGTACTCTGTCGCACACTCATCGACATCTGCAATGAGAAAACACAAGCAATAATGTGAGGATGGGTGCTTGGCAAAACTGACTTCCAGAAAACAATATTCAGAGGAACAGAGGAGGCGTTTAATTAGGCCATTGTGGGAAATGATGTCCAAATGGCAGTATTCAGAAGAGTGCTTATCTGGTCAAACAAAAACAACAGCTGTGTGTCATATTTGTTTGAAAATTCCTTTCAGTCATTTCTAGAGATTACCTTTTTGGAAGCAAGTTTAGTTTAAGCTTTGCCCTCCACACATGCAGCAGTAACACAGAGGTACTCAAGTGACCCTGACGTTATCGACACGAGTGACTGATGTCTTAATATGGGTAAATATTGACCGCTAGCGTGATAAATCAATGTAACCTTAAAGTTCATCTGCCTCGCTCGCCACCGCTGCAGAAATGTGACCGAGCGGTGATAGAGCCATGGCTGAAAGACAGAGAGATTGCAGATTGCTATGACAGCCCGAGTGGAGTTGTCTGTTACGGTTACAATGACGGTTGAGGGACCTGCGCTGAAGAGCCCCATACATGTTGGACTGAGAACACGGCGTACCTCCACTCAGCACTTACAAGCCCATTTAGGACCGATGATCCCTGCTGTTTGGCTTTTCTTTGAGGCAGCTTCACTCGGGACTTAATTGGACTTGACAGCAGAGGGATGGGGTTGAAACAAAGAAACACTCTCCTACTCAGTGTGCCTCCACTTCCCACACATCACTGTCACTCCCATATCTCACAACAAAACCACTGCCCCACTTCTTTTGAAATGTATGTACAACACCCACTAAATGTTCCCACACAGAACTGTTTCTCCAAAAGGTTTGGTTTGAGCCCGTACAACGCTTGTCATGCACACGATAATGTCTTCCTTAGACCTAAAAAGATGAATTTACCTGAACAGTTAGTGGAATTCTAATGAGGCAACCATTAATTATTCATTCCTGACACAGAATTGAACTAGTCACTAATTACATTAACCACATCATACTAAAAGTTTATCAGACCTTGAATTAGAGTGACTGGATCTGATGCCCTAAATCCATTCTGGATGTGCACTTAGTACCTCCTGAAAGACATTTGGAGTATGTATTTGGATCTCTGTAGAGGTGTGAATGTGTCCTTTGATTTTTAGTCAAAGCAACTCGTAGGAAGTGGGGAAGTGAGAGACAGTGTAATACAGACTAAGGCGGATGCATTTAAATAAAAGCTGGGAGTCGAGCTGGCCACATCTGTCCACATAGCTAGAAGTCAGACTGAAATGCAAGGTCTGAAAGGGGCCTAACAAGCTCACACTGTTTCAGATTACTGTACAGTACTTACAGCCATGTTACTATGATACCAAAAGGATTTGAAGAAAGAAATGTTTGTTAAAGATATTCTTGGACATTTTCTCACGATTCAACAGCAACAGTAGAAATACAAAAAGGAGAGAGAGACAGTGTGGCAGTAAAGCATGAACTTTCCTGTTTTTTTTACATTAAAAATGGTAAATCCTGACCGACATTACCTTAAACTTCTAGCTGTAAGTTAAGCATTAGACAGATGAGATCCTGCAATAAACCCCGTCTCGTTAAACACTGCGTGAACATATTACCAATATTTAACTACATTACACTTTGCTTCCCTTTTCTCTATTTATGTTTTTTCTTTTCTCACATCTTCACTCCAGCCTTGGAATAACCACTAATTTCTCTGTTTTATCGGTAGCCATTACTTCCTTATTGGCATTGGTGTAGACCAATGGGAGTGTTCCTTATTCAGGTGCAAGCGTGTGATTGGCCAACACGTATGGTTTGTGCTGAACATACTCTTCTCTTTAAATCCTTGATAACAAAGCCAAGATGGTGTCTTAAGTTCTCTTTTTTTTTTAGTTTCCTGTGTGGTTAGAATCTTTTCATAGCTTGATCCACTATCTAGCCACTTAATATATTAAGTAATACATCACTGTCTTATCTTGTCTTCTTCTGCTCCACAAAAAAAAAGAAAAAAAGAAAAAAAGATAGTCATCCATAAAGTGAATATCCAGTCTTCAAATTAAATTCATTGCCCGACATCAATGTTGCTGGATCCACTTTCTCCACGAACTACAACATGCTCTGAATACAATCAAATATTAAACTTTGTAAAACATTCTAGACTCTATTTTAGTGACTAAAGGTCCTAATACATATATCATGTATGACATCTGTCTCACCTGAGGATAACATGTCATGCTTCATTGTATAAAGGCTTAGTATATCCAGATGAAAGCTCACACCTTTGAATCAAACATAAATAACCAAGTAGAGTAGAAGCTGATAAAGTAATAATGTGGAAAAACATCACGCTAGCCTGAGCACTTTGAAGCCTTGCACTAAATAACTTCTGAGCGAGTCCCTATTCACTCCAATCAGCTGGCAAACTCCACTCCTACTACTTGATACTGATACCGAAATTATTAAAAAATTCTTTCTGCTTTGGACTTTGGGTTCGAAAGTAAATCAGCCTTGAGCAGCCATCAGTTAAATTGAAATCCACACACATATTTTACACTCGATTCAATAAAGCAAACGTTTATGACCACAGGCAGAAGGCCATGAATAACACACAGCCAAGTGAATGAAAGAATAATAACGGTAACGAAAAATGAAATTGAGAATTACAGTTCCGTAGTAATACTAATAAAATTGTGGGTTGTAATGATCCGGAGGCTTTGGGCACATGTAAAAAAAAAGACTAGAAAAACAGTTTGTGTCTGACTGTCTACGAGGCCTCCCCTGGCTGTGGAAATACGTCTGACTGGCTTGGCAGGGCCTCGGACTGCCGTTTGAGTCGCTATCTTAATTCTCCCCTCCGACATGTGTAGGAAATTTACTGCTTCATTTCGTCCTGTCACAAAGGAACACTCTGCACCTGGCTTTCCACTTTCCCCTGTTCGCTGCTCATTTCACGAGAGTCTTCCAGCTAATGAGTTATGCTGAGTGAGACAGAAGCTCTTATCATCCCCGTCACTGGCCCAGGGGCTTAGTTTTTAAACTGATGAGGCAAATCAACAAAAAAGATGCAGCTTTTTATTCAGTGTACTGTGAAAAAAAATGGAAATGAGCGCGTTAATCCAGTGAGACATTTACCTTCACAATGTTTGCCGTCGCCTTTATAGCCAGACTTGCAGATACATTTGTATGACTTCAGGGTGTTCTGGCAGATGGCGTCAATGCTGCAGTTGTCAATCGCCTCGGCACACTCGTCAACATCTAGGAGAAAAGGCACAAAAAGGAGAAAGCGTTATTGGGGACGGATTAACAGCCACGGATGATAAATCTGTAGAATTGTAAAATGAACATGAATTATGCAGAATCCAGAAAAAATGTTGTTTGTCAAGAGATCAATTGCACTTTCCTAATCTTACAAGGCAATTAAAATGAGATGCCAAGCGATCAAGTTTGATGTGGCACACACATAGCAGCCTTAAAATCAGTGCTGACTAACTTAGTCTCAGTTATGCATCGTAATTTTGTTTCTCTGTTTTTTGTTTTTTTTTTGCGGCATTTTTCCCATAGCAAAAAAGAATAAAACACCACAGTATAAAAAATAAAAATAATAAAAAAATAAACAAAAAATAAAAAACTAATTAGCCAAAGGAGGCATTCATTTTACATCCAAATTACAACATATTCATGTCATGAACTTAGTTTACTTGTCCATGTTATATATATATATATATATATATATAGTCCAGTAAATTATATAGCTCATACTCAAGTTAAGCCACTGAGATCATTTGCTGAAAGATGGGGCATTTGGCGATTTCCTATCTCTTATATTTTTTGTGCTGCAACTGTACCAGTAAACACAAACATAAAACATGTGATATCTTGGTCATTTAAACAACACAAAATTACCAGAAAATAGCATTGTTTTAGGGGTATTGAACTTTAAATGGTATGAATAGTACAGATGTAAATGGCTTTAAGTGAGAGCGTGATCGGGTTCGCCGCCATGAAGCCCCTAATCCCGACAAATCCCAGTCGACTATTCCAGGTGTTTAGGCTTACCCCCGTGTGCACAGGAGAAGGGCAGCTTAACAAAAGTTTACACAGCTTTCAATCTCACTCTTATCACAATCCCAGCGCAGGAGCCAGCTGATACCACTACCGACAAAATGCAACTGCAACATGAACCCTGCAGCTTAGCATATTGGCTGCACATATCTATCTATTCCTATAGGACACACTGTCAACTGTAAAGCCAGGCTGCTGACAGTGTAGAAGCAAATATAGTAGTGACAGAGGATCAAAGTTTACGTTTGACTTTCAATCAACGCAGCCAACAGCGATGTACAAAATGGAATTAGTTTTGTTAAGAAAAATATTAGGTTAACCGTTTAATGCTGTTATCTCTGTAAGAAACCGAGCAGTAGAGACATTAAAGGCACCTCTGTAGCAATGTTTCCACAAAAACCATTTAGTGATGCAGCTTCCCGAAGCCCAATATTGATTTATATTATGTGAGAACAATGAAAATCCTCACGAGGAGCAGTCTGGGCTCGTTCTCTATACTGACTGTCTTCCCAGATAAGAGGAAGTGTTTTTCAATAGAGCGGGTATTAATCACATCTAAATATCTATTTTATCATCAGCTCTCTGGGCGCCAAGTCTCTGGTGTAATTAATATTCATTATGACAGAAAGTCGTAGAAATCCTCTTTTCATCTTGTTATTAATGTTTCCATCTGGAGAATTGCTTCACTTTATCTTTCCATGCTGCAAGCGTTGTGGGACTCGCTTGTTTCACACACCTCATGATGTCACTTTGAAACGTCAGAAACAAAAAAAAAAAAACTGTCCAGCGCATCGACACAACACACGAACAAGTGAAGAACAATTATACGACAGGTCATTTTTCAAGTTAGCATTGCATTTCAAACAAACCATTTAGCTCATGTCTGACTGGTAAAATAAAAGCTACTAATACTGATCCAACAGACAGATGGACCAAAAAAAAAAAAAAACCCACACAAACCATCAAGATCAGTACAGTTTTGGTTATATCAAAGGATGCGCCCTTGAAGAAAGTAGGCAGCATGTTCAGTAATCCAACACTGGTAACTGACTCAGGTCCCAGATGAAAAGATTGTGTTTTTCATTGAGTGTTTCTTTCATCCTTCTGTGTTGAAGATTCATGGATGTAGAGAACAAGTTAAGGCAGCAATGGTTAAAGCCAACTCTTTGAGACAAGGATGAATAAACAAAATCAAACAAGCAAAAACCAGAGAAGACTTGTTGGACACTTCCCAGATGTTTGAGCACTTTCCTTGGCGGCGTGTGTCACTGCAACTCCCTTCTGGTTTAAGCATTTCAGCAAATTAGAGCCACAAGTATCTAGTTTTGGTTCAAAGCCACTGACATTCTCAGAATATTGAACTCAATGATTTTCTTGGATGAAACCGAGTCAAACAAATACATATGCAGCTTGTTTCTGGTTCTGTGGCCCAAAAAGGCTTCATGCTCTATTAAATTCCTAGTAAAAGTTTGTTGTAAAAGAGTGCTTATTCATTTTTAGGGAGTTATCTAAACAAATCAATCAAGCCTAAAGCAATAAGACAGTGTCAGCAAGATCCAGACCTGTGCCATCAAGGCTTTCGGCACCAAGGGTCAATCGGAGCAGGCAATTCAACTGATTAAAGGCCATTTCTCTGCAAATTACAGTTCTCTGTTAAAGAAAAAGAACACATCCGTTGACCTGGAGTTCTTTTTCTTTAGTTCCAGACCGTGTTGAGAGGCAGTATCTGTGCGGTGTACCAACAGCTTCTGCAAATCTAGAAAGCTCCCAGGAGGTACCGTAGAATTTGTTAAAGTGTTACACGAACTATGGACATTCAAATTAATCCGATCCAAATATGGAAGAACTTGAAGTCTATGAATGGTTAGGAGCGTAATAAACATAACTATCCATTGTAGATATCACCTTCCCATTGAATCCTCTGTATCTCTTTTTAACTCCACAGAGGAAATACAATTTAAATGAGTAGAACAGTGCAATTCTTAGTCATAGTCGTGCCTTATCATCTGAGAAAAAAAGGTTCTCTTAGCTTAAATAGCTTAGCGGCCATTTTTGCACTCCTGTGAAAGCTGTTTACTTTGCTATCTAGAGTAGATTAGGCACTGAATATGGATGAACGCCTCAAGTAATCTCACTTCAAACCATTTACATCCTCACTTCAATCCAGATCATTTAAACATAGCTTTATGTCAAACCTCTAAAGGCCTAAGTGCATCGTTATGTGTTCTTTACTCAGGGTGGAGGTATGGTCAGAATTTCATGGCTACAGAGCTATATAAATAGAATTTATTATAATTTAATCCACTTTGCTGGTTAGAACATCCTGATGTCTTCGGGTGGCTATTTGGAAAGTTACTCTGAAGAGCCATTAGTGAATTTGGACTTGGCTTTTATTCCAAAGTGCTCCCCACATGTAAGGCCGCACTGCCGGCTTCGGGCTGCTGGCTGCGGAGGTGAGACCTTGTCAGAGGTGCTTTTCCTCCCTGATTTATAGGAAGATCCTGGGATAAGCAGTGTATTTAGCAGGGCTGGCTTGAGGGGTTGTTTGCAACGAGTGAGACTCCAAAACGAGAGCATGAGTGTGTGGGAGAACTGTAGGGCCGAAGGTGTGCAGTTCAAATACAGGGTAATGTTTACTTTTGAGTGTTGAGACCCTTGTTGTTTGCTTTGCCCCAAACCTGCTCCCCTTCAAGCCATCACCTTCCTTCAGATACAGAAATAGACTATTGGCGCTGGGACACCCATAAGTGTAACTTAAACATCAATGGTTGCAGCCATCTCCTGAATAATAGTAAAACATATGTATAAGTAGCTGTAATGTCCCTATTAAAAGTTATGGTGCATTAGTGGTAAAACTTTAGAGACAGGCTTGATTTTTTGAAAGAGCCAGTTTCAGATTAAACTTTTCATTTACGGGCTGCTGCGGCACAGGAGGAAGGGTGCTGGGTTCAATTCCATTAAAAGGGGTTCCTAGGATGGTAGTGTTTGTCATAGAGAGTTTAATTACAAAGGAACAAGTGTAATTATGCATCTTAGCACATACTTACACTATACTTGGGGTTGTGGTTGCACAGGATGGGGCTTAGGCTGGGATAATTGCTCTAGGTACTGAGCTGCAGGAGAGTGAATGGCAGTCCTGTGCAACACTAATAATTTATCACAAATGTCAGAGTTGGTGAAGAAAACTTAAAGTAATGGTTTTAGAAATCGGGTTTCAATCAATAAACCTGACATACATTTGCATAGAATCACTGCCAAAGGACAGAGCACAATTTTGCAAACTGTTATTTTAGTCAAAAGAAGTGTCTTTAAGTAAAAAGAACAGGAACTACAGCTGTTTGGTGCAACATTGTCATGACACACTGAAGGCCTACAGTGCAGACTTGCTAACCTCCAAAAATTGTCTTGATGAAATGCAGACGTCAACATTAACTCAAAATTTAGCATCTGGCCCCCCTCCTCCCCAGATCGCCCTCTGCTAATGAAGGGACACACTGTTGGCTGTCCAGCGAGTCTCCAAAAAGTTGTGAATAAAAATATCAACTGCTTCCATTCGGGATATTTACACTCATCCTTCACACACTCTAAATGTTTAGGAATCATGACCACTGACTGATCCTAGACTTTCAAAAACTCTGATCACAACTTCAAAACCTAGGCCTCTCCCTGCTTATGTCCACCAACCGAAAAACCTCAGACTTATCTGGGGCCAACGGCAAAATGAACAAGAACATGCAAACTGCCAATTTCAGGACAGTAGCGTCATGTTATGCAAGACATTATGGACCCTATGCTACATAGCGACATAAACCTATGCAATTAAAGTAGGCCATGACAATAAACCCAAAAAATAATAATATATTTGACCATGTTCAATTCAATACCACTGTTTGTGTGCAATAGGAAAGTCCAGACTGTCAGGACCAGATGTGTGTAGGTTTACATTGCTTGTCATTCAAACCACTCATCATATGAACATTATGATTGTTCATACCATGCCATAAGGACAAATCTTTTAGGGCATTTTTAAGTATGAGAATTAGCAGCATCACAAGGGGCCAGTGCATAATGTACAACAATGTACACTTTAAATGTATCTGCCTAAACTGTGGCCTACATTAAACATACTATTTTCTTTTTAAAAACTTGTAGTCTTACAGTTAAGATTAAGAAGCAAGTGTTTTTATTTTGCGTCATAGTCTCGTATCCTTCAGCAACAGTCATTAACTTACAAACAGCAGGTTACTAGGTAGGTTAACACAAGTAACACATGGCAAAGGTATGTAGCAATGGTCTAATAAACGAAAAACTATGTATGGTGCAACATTCATTTTTTAAAGAATATATTTTGCATCAGACTATATTGTTAGACCACAGTACAAGCATAGAGCAGACAAAGACATCTCAACTTCATTTTGCAAAGCATGCACAGAAGGACCCTTCTGATTCATAATGGAAGAGCTCTTGGGCCTGTTCATTTCAACAGCACACTTAAGCCCTCGGTCCACTAACACCTTCAAACACATTTCCTCTTTTGTGCCTTGCAACAGAAAACAGCAACAAGCCTCCAACATTTTCTGAGAAACAGTGAGTGTCATTTATAAAACATTTCTGAAGGTAAACGAGCCCAGGCTTTGTGAATAAGTGATGGCAATTCCGTGTGATTGGGATCACAACTGGAGCATCTGGAGCCGAGGCTTTTCTCCCGAATGAGCGGCCTTAATAGACTCTGACTCACAGACCTCCGGACCACCTCCTGAAGGGAAACACTTATTGCAGTAATTAACTGAATCATAAAGTAAAACAAAGAGTGCACAAAAAGGGCAACATGACACAGGGAAGTCAGAGGCCTAGGACGTACTGTGCTGAATAATTAAACCGAACATTTATCCTTATCCCTTTAAAAGTACTGACATGAGGATCATTTGTATCATTCAGGGGATTTTCGGCTTGTCTTGGCATATGCCCTGCTGTTAATGGCTTCTTGGGCTTACACCGCGTATTTTATCCACTGTAAGGGTGGCACTTAGTCCAGCTGTACACCTTATATTTATACAACCAGAGCTAACTGACATGACACTCTCCACTCTGCACACAGCAATTACATTCATTGGTGGTTACTTATGCCAGATACAGTACCAACTATAAAGATGGCTGCGTAGCAATTACAGCACAAGTGTGATATTTTTAGTTGTTTCCTGTCAAACCGAGGTATAAAGTGAATGGTGCTCTGTGTAAGTTGTGAGGCAGGCATTAACTGCAAATGCTCACAAATGTGACGTTCATTCAGCGGAGAGCAGGCGGCGTACGTGTGTGATATTTAAATGCTGTCAGACAGCGAAAGCACTTCCTACAAATGTTGCACTTATTCACACACAGGATATGTTTAATAGCCTTTCCCTGGCTTTTACAAGGGCTTAAGGATCTCAAAATCAAACAGAAATAAACAGGAAAACGCACACAGATTTATAAAATGTGAAGATACAGTCACTGCTATAGATTTCATTTAACTGTAGCAATATTCTACCAGGGTAATTACAGAAATTGGCAAGAAGAAAAATAACATCCCTGTAGCTGTTCTATGATTCCTCATTGCCTTTTGTCCTTAGGCAAAAGGCAGCGTTATGGTGGTAGCAGCAGCATATCAGAATTTGAAAGGTCGATGATTATTTGTAGGTTATAAAGCCGTTGCAACTAAATTAGGATTTAATGCCTATCACTGCCTGCATTGATTCAGTATAAACTACATTAATTTACATCAGCTTTCACTCAATTATGTAATGCAATGCAAGACATTGTGTATTCACATTAATATAAAGCAATACTGAAGATCTGATCCTATTTAATTATAAACCATTTTCCAAAACATGCACATGCTTCAAACAACCAACTTTGATGTCATTAATTATGGCAAGAACTGAGAGTAAACACATCATCACTAAAATATAAGCGCAAAATGATGATGAAAATTCCACTGGAAAAAGCTGGTGATTAACGAAAGAGTAATCATGTGTCCCATTTAGCAACATTAATGGCATGTGAAGCCGTTTATATCAGATCCAATGTCCACAGTTAAAGCGGCTGAGGGCCCTGTGATTTTTCCCATGCTTCTGTCCATCGAGGAAGGCTCAAATTCATCTGTTAAGTCGTCATTCTTTTAACCAGAATGCACTGGCCAGAACCCACCAAATAAATAACTTTGCCATTTTTTCTTCCAGATTCCTTGATGTATTGGGTTGGATTTTTCCATTACTAAGCAGAATAAGAGCATTTCCTTTCACTTCCAGCAGTCTCTAAAGCTGGCGCTCGCCATCAGGAATGTAAACACATGCAGTCTGTAAACAAGGCGCTCTCTGACCCCCCAACCCCCCTTTCCAACAACACTGACCACCACAGACCAGCCTAATGATGTCCCTCCCTGACCCCCCCGCGCCTCAAAAAAGTCCAAAAGAGAGATGCACCCCCATTATTGGGCCTTGAGTAGAAGAACAGACTGTCGGAGAACGTGTGGTGTGTGGGGAATCCAGAGCCCGCATTGACAATCTCATTGATATCCTCTCTTGAATCACGCTCTCCCCGATCAATGAGTAATAGAAGAGGAAAACAAACGCACGCTGTATAGTGGGGGTTAGAGGATTAATGATCTAAGAGCCGGTGCAGATGGCGGAGTGAGACATCAGCTCCGGAAGGGGGCTCTAGAGGTAAGTTCAGGACTTCTGGGGGGGTCAGAGAGTCATCCTCCCCCGAAAACCAACAGGGAAGTTGTCAGCATCTGCACAAGAGAACAAAGGCCACTGACAGGGCCAGGAGAGAGCCGGGGACGGAGGCAGACAGCAGAGGCTTTGCTAATTTTAACCACAATGCCACAGTTGAGAAAAGCATCACAGGCCTCATTTGGAGCATATTGTTCACATTAAGGCTCAATAAATAAACAAGCTCTGAACTGGTGGTATGAATTGTAGAGAGCTCCTTGTGCAGTTGAAACTTTACCACTGAGAGCAGACTATTTTTCTGATCTTCTACGGCACTACTGTAATCGATAGCCTTCACAGCAGAGGCCGCATCAAATGAGGTGACAAACAGTGGTCACAAGAGCCTCGCGTGCAGGTGACTTTGTGCAAAACCGAGGGGTCTCAGCAGCTGGTGTTGACAGGTAGGTTATAAGACGAAGTGAGAGAAGCGATCAGAGGAAAAACCACTATTTTGATATGAATTCAGATGATTGAGAGCATGTAGCAACAAGAGTAGTTCTGAATGATTCTTTAAAAATGTAGTGTTCAGTCAGTAACATACCAATATCAAATCAGAAATTCAGCTTTTCAGAGTTGTGGACTGTCTGCATGTTAGGTTTCACACAAAAGAAGACCCAGCCAGCCCACAAGCTACAGCTCTCTGAATATGTGGATAGCTGCAGACTTTTTTTTTAGATTTAAAGACACTCAAACATTATCAGATATTAGAAGCTATTTTGTTTTTACACAGCATGTTCTTGGAGCATGGGTTCAGTGAGTTTATGCAAAAGACCATATAGGGATAGACTCTGGGTAAAAGGAATTCTTCTCACACTCCCGAAAGTGTAGCTGTGGAAGACAACAAAAGCCTAAACCTCCAATAAAAAACACCATCCATATACATTTTATAGCACTTTAGTTTAATTGTGTCACTCTATGCCAATCTCACCGTTTACATAATAGTTTATTGTAATATATTTTTATAAATTGTCTGCTTTTCTAATTACAGAAATGGTTACATGACGGTTTTCATTTCGTGACCTGAAATTGTTCGGAGTGGTTTCACTGTCAGTCCATCTAATCTATTCTTTGTACTATTGCTCAGCGTCAGAAAATGTTCCGTATACAGAGAAAAAAACATTCAAATTAGTAGATCATTTGATTCAGCTAACTGTTTAGCAGAATGACAAACTGAATCTACCTCATAATCTCGAAAAAAGGCCAATGAGACAATATTATACGACTAGAGGCGCAGAATATTTTTGAAGTGTACAAAACCACTTCTTGCAGTTTTTTCATTTCTTATACATTTTTCTGACAGTGAAACGTACAAACACCATAATCACTTGTGAAGCAGAGGAAATTCTATTTTGAGACCTTGAAAATAGCTGTCTGATTTCTTAAGGGCTGCATTTTGACACTGTTGCAGAGAGGAAAAGATCCTTCTTTTGCATTCCAGTGGACAGCATGAAAGTGAAGAAGTGTCCCGAAAAAAAAAAAGCACTCCGGCTATCAGCCTGATCTTAACATCTGTCTGTTACCTTGATATATGCCTCTTCAATTGTGAATGCCTTTAAACCGAATGTTTCTCAAGCATTCTTCTCCAAAAAAAAACATGATGGAGTCCTGTTTTTTAGAAGTGAAAGCCCTTCTGTCCGCTGAGTGCAATCATAAATATCTAGTCGAAAATCACTCTTTGCACCCATACACAGTCGCCCTTCCTCACAACACACCCAAAGATCATTCAAGTCATTCTGGTGATTCATACTGCGTTACTCTTGGACAGAAGTGTTATCAAGTGTTTTCACCACTCAAGTAATGGCAAGATAATCATCTCTGCTCTTGGTGCTGCTCTGTAACAACATGTACAGTCTGAATGGAGCACCACTAGTCACGAGGAGGTGTCTTTCGGTGCGCTGAGTGGTAAAGAAAAGCTGGATTGATCCCCTCCACCTATTCATCAGTAAGTGACCGAGGGCTGCCTTGAGGCGTAACCTGCCGAGGCGCTCTGATGATAGCAAGAGCACATCTCAGACTCCACATGGCTGCTGCAAAGAGGGGAGGAATGAGTTCAGGTCTTGTCTTAAAGAAATGTAGTTTTAAATCTAATTTGCTTGGTATTTGCTAGTAAGTCTTACAACATCCCTCAGTCTTATAGTGCTTTTGCCTTCTTGTTGACATCTACAATTTGACACCTGCTAAAAATGATGTTGCCAGAAAACTCAGCCCCAAAGTAAGACGTTTGCATCTGCTTGTTTAATAGCATATGCAGTCTGGGGATAAGTGTAACAACTTGACAAATACCACTGCAGAAGCCTGTCAGGACATCGGGGCAAACTCCAAACCTCGCAGCCAGAGAAAATGAGGAAAAGCGAAGGTGATGAAAGAGAAATGCCAAAAGTTGTGTCAAAAGCTCAAGTGAGATGACTGGTCAGAGAAGTCAGTGCCACATTCGCTGTCATTTTTTTTCACACATTTTTTTTCCTCTTTCTGCTAAAAAGATCAACACTCGAGGCAAATGTAAAAGCTGCCTCTTTTATGTGCTGCCACAAAACTGTCCGATTACTCAAGCACAGCCCTTACACTGACTTTGAGCGTCCCAATTTCATGTAAGCACAAACAGACAGAGAGAGGAGAGATGCTCTTGTCTTGTATTATATGACAAAAAGTAGTCAGGACAAGTCTGGAGCAGGCACAGGACAGGACAGAGAGGTAGGAATATAAAAAGCACTCTGGCTGACAGCAGGGCTACTGACACTGTGGCTGTACGGCAGTCAGCTTACGGCTGACATAGTAAAAAGCAAGGCTACTTCATTAAGCCCAAAGGGAAGGAAGCGGGGACAAAGCAAACAAAGCAGAAGAGTTGAGAAAGGAAAAAGGGTAAATGAGTGTTCTCTAGGTAAGCCTAGCTGTAACTTGGGGGCCTCAGATTTGCCAAGACTCTTCGGTTCCCACAGTACGTTCTGAGGCCTGGACATGGCCCTTGCTGCCTGCTCAGCGTCTTTAGCCCCCAAAGGCCCCGGAGCAGAGGTTACACCAACACAGCCAGCCACAGCAGCATGTCAGCCCCACACCAACCGTTGCCTTGGTGCTGCACAGCTCCAGACTCTGCTCGAAGGAAGGGAAAGTGATTTGCCATGACGTGCACGGCTCCCTCTTTCCTTCTCTTTGCCTGTTGCTGCTCACTCACTAACGTCTCCCTCACTCACTGTCTGTCTGAGCTTCCTTAATCTCTCCCACTTTTCATTTTTCCCTGCTTTGTCACTCTCAAGCTGATCCTCCCTCATTCCACTGCTCCGACACTTTTTTTTCACGGAGGAATGACTGATGCCAGAAACACAGCACAGTGATTAGATTGACATTGATGAAAGACAAAGTAGCTTGTCGGCACCAAATGCCTCGAATAAATATTGAGCTGACAAACTCTTTTTTGGCATTTTTACTTTTCTCTTTTCCAGAAGTGTCTTTCTGGGTTTTCAGGGCTGGAGTTGCCAGTAACACCAAACACAAGATTTATTTTTAATTTAGCTGTACAATGAGGTCAAATCATTTTGGAGCAAACACATGTGAGTTGCTTTTCTCACAGTGATAAACAGGAACTGGAAAAAAGGATATCAAGTGGTGGCCGAGCATGTTTCAGATGGTGACCAAAAAACAGGTGCATGCCATTAAAGGCCCAGACTTATACAGCGCCATTCCACGCTACAACAAGTGTGTAATCGATGTTGTGGAAAATAAAGTGAGAAAAAAGTAGTTCTAATTGCAAAATGTAAATATTGAGTTTTCCCACAAGTGGGGGCAGACCACCCAGGATGCAAAATAGTCACCCACCCCCTTTCTCTTTTGCCTTGTCGACCGCCTGAGAGATGTCTTTTTGTGTGCGAAACATCACCAACCACAATCAACACAGAAAGCATGATGTGTCTTTGCATGCAAATACTTCTGGCAGCCGTGCATTGTGGGAGAATTAGGAGGTGAAAACCTGCAGGAAAAGGCTGAGCCCATCACAAATACACTGTCTTTCTCATGTAAGGTACATTTGTGAGTTCTTGATCCGGGCTGCTCTCGGAATAATATCTCACATGAGAGCAAGAGGGTGGCTGGGTGACCAACAGTGTACTGTAGGAGCAGTGTCAAAGACTGCCTCCATATGTGTGTTACACTCGGGTGTCAAATACTTGTCTGGACTGTGACAAATACCTCCTTCCAGCCCCAGCACGGTTACTTGCTGGATTAACTATGAAACATAACTCTTCACGCTGTATATGCCTTTAGAAGATGAAAGGTGGCTTCTTTTCTTACAATCAGTCTAAATGCACAATATTTTCTTCTTTTTTTAAGTATAAGAAAAGTAACTGTGAAAATAAATAAGTATGTTTCAGCTAAATCAACAGCATTTCAAATTCTAAGAAGTCTATACAAGTTAACTCACTGCACTAAAATAAAAGTTCCACTTATTTAGTATTTATGAACAGTTAGGACGAGTATCAGTGCAGGTTTAACAGCTCGGTAAAGGTTCTGTATTACACTGAGAGGGAAGCCAAGAGCTAAGTCATCTCACATACATCAGAACACAGCATGGGAACGCACAGATAAGGCTAAAAAATTAACGTGCAAACTTACCTTGAGTGGTTTTACTTCCTGAAGCAGACTGCTGGACAAAGGCGACCAGGCACAGACCCACAAATCCCAGACTTGCGCGTATCAAACCGTGCACATACATGTTAACTTTCCTGTTAGTTTAACACTTCAGATGGGAGATCTACGATGCTCACGGGCGCATACGAGACGGCTGAGTGTGTGGTTGTGGTCCCTTTCTTATTGTCGTCCTGCTTATTTGAGTTTCAAGTGATCGGGATTGAGGGCAGCCCGAGGATACGGCGGCGGAGCGAAGGAAGGCTTTACTGTTATCATGTTTCTAGCCAGACCGATGTCAATTTAAGAAAGAGAGTGAGCGGGAGAGAGAGAGGAACAAGAGAGATGCAGTAGAGCAGCGGGGACTAAAGGGGGAGGAGAGACGACGAAGAAGAAGAAGAAGACGCGCTCTGGGCTGCCTCGCTCCGCCGTGACTGGCTGTGGCTACGCGTGGTTCCGCAGGGCTTTACGCGCAGGTGCCGCATGGACTGAACGTGGACCCAGGTTGGTATCACGTGAACAGTTGTTAGAAGTAACACGTCCAAGTCAGAAATAAGGAACCAATTGGAAAGCTGAACCTTTCTCAGCTAATTTCCCAGCATGCAACAGTTCAATTGGGGTCCTTAAGCAATTTCCACTCATTGTACACCGTCGTGAACCCATTAAGACATGTGCACATGAAAGATTTTTTAATAAAGTCCCGCTGATATCAGAATATTGCGCTGCAAAATTAGCTTCAGCAGCTGTTCCAAAATGAATACACTCCTCAGGTATGAGTTCTGACGATGTGTAATAGTTTACCGGAAAAATAAAATGACGAAAGCTCTATAATTATTGGAAACCCAATAGTTCCAGGTTATAATTGTGGCATTTTTTATTTTGTTCTATTTTTCCAAAAGGATAGAACGTTCTGTGCTGATCAGTGCTTTTGAGCCTGTTGCCTGCAGGACATGTAACTCAGATACCACATTTCCCTCATTGATTTTTCTTGTTCCTCGTGGCTCTGAATAACTCAAGCCTAGCTTCAGGGAGATGCACACTAAGACCAGGGTCAAATCTCAAAGGGCCTTGTGAAGGAAGGGCTTAGAACTCAAGAACATGTGATGTCTTGTGAATAGAAATAATGGTTTGTTAACATATGCTATAAGATTGACGCTTAAATATAATACTAAATAAAAACTTGATCACAGATTGAGGTAAATATTCAGCTAATGTGATTTGAGGCCAATGTCTTATAGCAGCCTGTTGTGAGTTTTCAACAGGATAAAACCTGTGTTGCTATGCATTGTTCTTTCTGCTCCAGACACTGTGTGCACACCATTAAAACCCATAGGCTGTGAAGAGGAATGAGGCTTGGGGAGTTACATGAATCAAAACAGACCCTTCTCACATTAGGAGGAGTACAACCCACTGAGCTACTGTGCCATATTTCACTGGCAGTGACATATGAAGCGTTTGTTTTCTGAGGAAGCGCCTGCGAAGCAAAGGCATTTATATTCCCACACCTGCTACCCCCCTTTGTACATTATAACCTAAATTAGTCAGCTGTGTTGATGCTTTTATGTTTGCATTTCAGCGTCAGGCATATTCTACACTATAATTATCTCGCCCACTCCTGTGTGTAATTCTTTTCTCAATCAAATGTAATTAAGACCCCACAATGAGGCTGATTGGAGATAACAACTTTCTTAAAACACATGAGCTGGTAATATCTGATGCAAGAAACTGGCTCATTATCTTCCATCTTATCACACTTTAGTAATTATAGGTACTTTACCTGACGTACACACAGTTTTCCATAGACAAATTAATTTACTTTCCAGTCTCCTACCCTGTATTTTGCCACCTCGAGGCCTCTATAAATAAGATATTCAGTAGAACAATGCTATAACCTTCTGAAGATCCCCACTTTACATCTACAGAAGAAGAAAAATACAAGTAAATCCTCAGCACAAAGTCAAGCAGTTCAGTGTAATTAAAATAACATCCGTCAGGGATATGGAAATATCCCGTGTCCCTGTGTCCAAATCTCTAGGTAATTGTGAGCACTTGTATAACCAAATGAGCTCAGAGCCACTCGGGGAGTTTGAGAAAGTCAGAGCTCGGTTGCCACAAAGCAGCAGCACAAGTCACACTGAGGGATCACTACACTTTTCATGGAAACACATCATTAAAGACAGAGCACTGTGCACGGCCATCACAGTGCGCACCAAAACGGGCTATTTTTACACCAACAGACACACAGGGGAAGCCCAGGCAATGTTTAATTTATGATGCTCGCTGTGGAAAGGACTTGAGCAACGCAGTGGGTGAAGAGGAGCGGGAGTGTGTGCAAGGTGGAAAGAGCAGCAAGGAGCCTTCATAGATAATAAGTCAAATGAAATGGCATCATGCCCATTTATAGAGATACTGTGAACACAGCTTCATGATGGTTCCTTCAGAGGAGCTCCCACGTTTCTCTTCTGCCGTTCACAAAACTACATCAGATAACATACTCACTTTGAACTGAAGACCTGATGGCACTATTTCAGACAAGGTGTAAGTATTACTAGCTCCTACATGAAATCTGTATGCAGCAACTAGGTTTTTTTTAGGGGATTTTATTGTTCAATCTACTTTTCATTCTAACTCCAAAATATTACACCAACACAATGCTTTAACAGCTGTTGCTGCGAGATGAATGCAAGATGGGTGCATGTAAAGAGCTACCACTGTACAACACGCATGCTAATAAAGACAGGCGTGGGGTGCCCTGCGGAGAGCCTAATGTGCCCTTCCAGATGGTCATACGCAGGTAGACACCGGCTCAGATCCTCATTTACTTTCCTCCACTGTGACATTTATGTTCCCCAATTGTCTGAAAGATTTATGTGTGAAAATGCCAAGCCACTGAGCTTAGAACTTTCTCTTTTTCTCTTGCCTTCTTTTTCCTCTCCGCAGGGGCATCATACGCAGGGTTACCAACACCACCGCAGGCCCAGCAGGATCTCTTGGTACTCACCATGCCAGCACTACAGGGGAGCAAAGTGGCTTGCTGAGTTCCACACTTTAGTACTGGAATCCCAGAGAACGCTGTGGGCTTGCCCCAGGAATGCCTTCTGACCACAGCCTCAGTCAAAGGCGCTAACAGCGAGTAAAAGAGGGAGCGAGGCAAGGAAACAGTTATCTAGTCGCTGGAAAAAGTGGTGTCACACATTAAGGATAACTTACTGAAAGATACTTTTTCGCTTGTCAAGGATGACTTCCCAGCAGTGGAAGTGTTCGCTGCATCACCCTCAGGCTGTACACCTCTGATGTCCCAGGCCTGAGACTTGTTACTGCCAAAGGGTGAAAGACACAATAAAGACAGGCCTGTTAGTTAATGTGAGTCTGCATGTCACGGAGGCCTGATCACATATTGTTTAAATAGTACACATTAAGGTAAAATGAGACTCAGGAGACGCTGCCTTGTCATAGTCTTTTCCAACAAACATAAATGATCTGACACTCAAGGGCTCACTGTTTTATCTGGTAATCCTTGACTGTTCTTTCAACTTGTGCTTATTATTGTTGATTAGCAAATAGGCAAAATGAAACACATTTTCCACACGCTGTGAGTGACACGTCTGATTTAACTAAAAGAATCAACATAGGAGGTTATACAATAGGAGTGGGCAGGGCATAACTCACTCACAGAGCACACTCAGCTTTTTTTCTTTCCTAATCCTTTGTGAGCAAGTTATATCTGGAGAAAGGGTCGTTGCTTTTGGCAGCTTTTTGCACATACACAATGTGTAAGTAGGTAGGTACAGTATAGAACAGGAGCAGGACAACGGGGAAATCCCATGAGCTCAGCGTCTAGCCTGATAGCACAGCAACCACGCCTACCTGCTCCAACTATAAATGCACCAGGGAGTGTCTCAGAGGAGCTTTGTGGAGCCACAGCTTGTCTGTGTGCCCTAAAAAAAAGCAAAGATAAAGCTAACATTTAAGACATGTTTTCTCTCCCAAGCCAGAAAAATGCCACAGATCAAATTAAATCCATATCAGGCACTTTGAGAGGAGAGTGTTTAGGGGTCACTGTGACACTTTGATGAGTAAAGCCTTCCAGAAAATCGCCCACACAGTTCTATCTGTCTTGCCATTACTCTGACCTGAATCATTTCACAGAGAAACAGGACATTGTGTTTTTAAGAGAAACTGTGGTTCAGGTCTAATCTCTAAAAATCTTTATTCTTTAAACTGTTTGACCAATTGATCCAAGATGTTTAAAAAGACACAAATCAAACCATATAATGTTAATCTATAAAAATGCATTCATAAAATAACACTGAATAGTTGTATAGCTTTTGACAAAATACATATTCAACATATTAAATTTAAAGCAACACTAACTTTTCAGGATTTCCTACTAAAGGACTCAGCAAGTTTTAAAAACATGAGCCTGTTATGTTTCAATATATCAGTCTCAATATTTTTGATATTTCAGATGGGTGAGGAGGGGTGTTGATCTGGTAAAATGTGTTCTTACTCTCATCAGGTGGCAACATGTCCCTTTACTCTGAGTTACATAGTGCAGTATCTGGAGAAATGAGTGCAATGTTATTCATGTTATCCTGTCAGGCAACCATACTGGGGCAATATATTTTAACAAAAATATGGTATATAGGTAAAAATCTATTAAAAAAGTTACAGTGTCATTTTGAACTGAAATGCTTTGCTGATTTTATTTGTTTGTAGTTATGTACATGTTGTCTATACAGCTCTCTTCAGGGATAGGAATTTGCATTGACTTATTTTACATAATGGACTGTTAATCATAAACTGTCAACTGGAGAGGAGTTGCCACAGAGAGCTTCTTGGGAGTGCCACATAAACCTAGACTGCCCTCTAGTGATCCAAAAATATACAGAGCGTGCCAGTCGGAATCTCAATCACACTATTGTTAAGCCTTCACAATGTCAGTAACCTGAGTGAGTTATGCACATTCATATAGCATGTTATTCCTTGCAGCTGATTTCGGATGCTCACAGAGGAAGGAGTGAAAGTGGCTGGCATGGAGTCCTTGTCAGTCAGGTCTAGTGTTAGTAGAACAACAGAAAGTAGAAGAAACGATAGCTCACATACCAACAAGCCACAGGTAGCAAAAACAAAAACAAAGCAATGCTAGTCACACACCATCATGTCGCTTGTAGCTCTGCTTTACTGTAAAACAAAATATGGAAGATACAACACACCCAATGCTGGAATTAATTTATAATGTGTTCATGCTTGCTTCTGTTTCATTTGCTTGGTAAAATCAAGACAGATACTGAACAATATCTGTAAGATTGAACATCATAGTCAGCACTTAAAAGAACATGAAGATGACAAACAAGCAGAAAAGGAGACAACCCTTACAGGTTGGACACAAACACATACACACACTTAATTATACAAAATATGTTACAGATTAGTTTTTCAGTTTTTCTGAAGTCACTGGATTTCATAAATTTCCGATATTAACTAAAAATCTTGAAAATTGAGCTTAAAATAATAAAGAAAAACAATGTATACACTATTCTACAATTACACTTATTTATAATCATCATCACAGGAAGCAAATGCTTTGCATTAAGGGCTGAACCTGAACATGCAAAACCAGTTGCACCAGTTCTTGCTCCAATGCTTGATGAACATGCAGAAATGCTGAGAATGGTGCTTTAATTCTGAGATATGACATCAGACAATTGAACCTTTTAAGAAATAAAAGGTTGCATCTATTGCATACAAGCATCACAGAGGGTCCACTTTCATATACTGTACCAATGTGTGTATGTTAACCTCACTGTCAAACTATTCTGAGCATGTTTCACTCTCTGGCTCTTGGCCACTGACAATGTTTTCACTAACACAAAAGTACTGTATGTTTGAGTAATACTTGCTATAAATGTACTTTGTACTAACTTTCAATTATTTTTATTTATTATCAAGAGCTTTGAGACACTGTTTAAAAACTAAGATGTGCTTTATACATTTACCAGCAAGTGCATTTAAGAAGTCCATGTGGATTACCTGCTATGACCTTTGACAGTGAGCAAAAGTAGTACGCCACTGAAACAGTTTTGTTGATAGTCTTTTAAAAATGAAACATAGCTTTTTTTTTAAAGCAATGTTTTACAGAATTTAATTATAAAACAGTGAATAAAAGTAGGTTAGGTCAATATTAAGTTTTTTAAGGTTTTAGAAGTAATGTGTTCTCTTTTAGAGAAAAAGTTGCAGCAAGTATGGCCAAAAAAGTAATAGAATTCAAGTTATGTGAGACTATGTCATTGTTTATGATAGCTTAATGCAGGAAATTACATTTTATAAAATGTATAAATAGGTTAGGCTATTTCTTGAAGATTATGCAGAGTCTTATGTAAAAGTGTGTAAAGTCTGTAGTTGTTTAAAAGAAGCTTCTCAAGGATGTCCATAAGTGTGATTTATCAGTCTCTGAGCAGTCCTAGCTTCTTCAGAGCCTCACGTCGAGCCTCCTCATTTTCTGCACGAGGACAGATGAGCACACTAATGCCTTGTGATCGCGGAAGCTTCTGGGAACTGTCAGAGTGATGAGAGGTGGAGGGGGCGGGCAGGGACCTTTGTGAGTCTTTGCTATTGGCCACCCCTCCATGAGCACTTGAGAAGTCTGTCCTGCTCCCGAGAGAGGCGGGTCGTGGACGACTGTTACGCAGCTGACTGAGACTGTGCTCACCGCTGACACTCTTGTTATTCTCAATGGATTCAATGTAGCTGCCTAACCCCAGGCCAGAGCGCTCTAGTGTGGCTGATTTTACTCCTACACGCATTGAGGGAGCCAACCGCTCAGCCGTAGATGGAGGGTTAAACTGAGTCACATTTCCCTTTTCAGTAACCATGAGCTCTGTATCAAACATACTGTCGTGTGAAGGTTCAACTGGATCACTGAATGCAGCGGGCACCGGGAGAATGTCAGGAAGAACTTTAGAACGGACCTCAGCAGTTGAAGGACTTGTGGATGTAATAGACTGAGGCAGAACTGCATTGATGGAGGGTGGGACGGGGGTGTGGGCAGGTGGCATGCTGCTTACACTGATGGAAGAGGGCATTAATGGAGGTGTGGCTTGAGGTGGAGGTGAGCTGAGCGGAGAAGAAGGAGCAGCCCAGGACCTTCTAGTTTTAGGAGAGTGTTTAGGACTCAGAGCTGGGCCTGAATCACCCTCTTCACATTTAAGAAGGCCAAGTTTACGCAGAGCCTCAATTCGCACCCGCTGAGGGTCCAGCAACAATCGGTCAGCAGTACTGGGGGCAGGATGTGCCATGTTGCTCTCACAGCCTCCAACTGATTTATGTGATTTTAGAAGAATGTTGGCAGGGAGCTTCTTGGGCTTAGGAGCCACAACTGGTGGACTTTTGGGCTCAGCAGCCACAACCTGTGGACTTTTGGGCTCAGCAGCCACAACTGGTGGACTTTTGGGCTCAGCAGCCACAACCTGTGGACTTTTGGGCTCAGCAGCCACAACTGGTGGACTTTTGGGCTCAGCAGCCACAGGTAGAGGGCCTGTTTGGTGACTAGACGCTAAAGAAGCTGGACTGGCACACAGTTCAGAAGGAGGCGTGTCCTGATGGGCTGGGCTCACTGGAGTACTCGCTGGGTCTCTCTTTGCATAGGCTTTCTGGCGGAGCAGCTCCAGGTCAACGGTTGGCTTTTTATGAGGTGTGGCTAAAGCAGGAGGTTTTTTATTGTCCAGCTGTGGTGGAGGAGAAACTGGTTCATCCATGAAGTCAGAGGGAGGGGGGATGAGAGCTAGATCCATCTCAGAAGAGGCTTTAGAAGAAAGCTTAGCATCTGAAAGGACTCTCTGTGGATCTCCTTCAGGGGATAAACTTAGGGGAATAGGAACAGGGCTTACACTTCCTGTGCCAGTCTCAGTACCTGGGTGTTTGGGTTCAGCTGAGATTTTGATAGGAATTTCCATATCATTCACGTTGGTTGTGGAAGATGAAAGTAAGTGTGGATCATGGGATACTTGAACTGTGCCAGCTGGACCTCCACCATCCACTGGCGCTGAGTGAATATCACTGCTGAGACCAGACTTAACAAGTAAAGCTGAATCACCCTGTCTCAACCCCAAAATGGCTACAAGACAAAAGCACAATCACTGCATTTAGTAATTAATAAAGTCTTTCATTTATTGCCACATATGGCAGGTATGACATACACACATAGTAGGAAACATTTACCTGGATCTGGTTCATCATTGGATAAGCCACTGTCCTCCTGAACATCCAGTGATTCAATAGTTTCCTCCAGATACATAAGACATGCCCTCTCTTCTGCAGATAAGTGCTCCATACTGTCCTCACTCTGTACAAAACAAAAACCTTTGGTGTAAGTACAGCTGTAGAGAACATGGGCATTTCTAATGTAAACAGACAGCTTCTTAAGAAGTATGCTTCTGCTTCATTTAACTATGAATATTATAATTAGAAAACTACTGCAGGTGAAAGTTTGAGATGAAAACTGAGCAGGAATATGTGTACAGCAGTCCAACTCTTTTTGGCTGTCTGATATCTACTGTTCACTTTTGTGTCTTGTGAACAGACTGACATCTTCTTCCCTCAGGACAAAAACTGCCCGTCTCACCGAAACTTCTTAAAGGCCAAACATGAAGAGTCTGTCAGCTCAAATGAGAGAAGTACAGGATGTAAAAACTTTATTTTTGCTATAATTTGTGCATGTAAATACCAATCAAATGCACAAATTACCTACATTAATCCATTAGAACCAATAAAAATGAATTTTTTTTAAGATTATGGAAACTAAGAAAGTAGGTTAAAAGGATGTAATAGAATAAATGAAAGCATTAGGACAAAGGAACACAGATGTCCAGCAGTACTCACAAAGCCAGAGTTCATGCTGATAACACTGTCACAGCTCCCGGCACTATCCATATTACTTAAGGGTTCCATGGCAATGGCACGGGGCCACGTGTCACTATTAGGCATCTCACAATGTGGAGGAAGAGGGCAGGATCTAAACTCTTCTTCAAAGAGCTCTTTAAACCTCTGAGGGGAAAAAGCCAAGGACAGGAACAAAGTGATGAAATAACCACACCTTGTTAATTTTAATAAGGTATAGGTTAATACATTTAAACACATTGTGACAAATATGAGTGCATTCATAATGGCAAATGAACACCAACAATTACTGCTAGTAGATGGTCACATGCTCAGAGTAGATTTAAGCGTTTTAATGACTAGATGCTGATGTTCATATGCTTAAGAAAACCTTTCTATGGTCGAACAAAAAGGTTGATTTTCAGTCAGAAGCTCACATATTTTGTGAGTTACACACAGCATGCTTCATGTCATGTCATTTGTCCAAAGGCAGTTGATATGCCGTCTTACTCACTGCTGCTGTCTCATATTTCCTGCTTATTTTCTTGTGCACATTTCTACTGACAGGTCAGGCATGCGGAAAACAGCTACTAAACACCAAGGAGTCTTGTATTTAGTGTAATGTTCTCATGTGCAGATAGTACAAAATCAAGACATAAAAGTAAACAAAAAAATACAGCGATGAATGGCCACTCAAAGCTTTTTAAATGAATACCTTCCCTTTCATGTATGTTATGTGTATTAGCTAAGCAAATACAACTAACAATGAAATGAGCAACAAGGATCATTTTGACAAAGGTTAAGTCAGACCAGTGTTGGTCATACCAATACAATGTACTGATCCATGAGAAAAAGCTATCCTCTCCTTTGTATGGCTTATTCATCACGTAGCTTCAGCCACACAATCAGATTCAAAGTGAATTCAGTGCAGCACAGCATTGTTTTCTTATCTCAGAACAGTTTGATTACGCATACAGTAAAACTGACAGAAGTGCTTTTTATGGCTCCAGGTTACTCTTCATCTTTGAACAAGCCTGCACAATCAGTCAGAGGTCTCTAAACCCAGTAGCAAATGACAGTTGAGAGCACTTATAAAGGCAGCAAGATTTTTGGTGTGACTAACTGTCAGAGTGATTCAGCTATGAAGTCAGTTAAAAGACAGTGATACGAAATATTTCAATTATCAAATAACTTCATTTGTTAACTACATTTTAATTAAAATAAAGAAAGAAAGAAAATAAACTGGACTTAAATAACAGAAGGCATCTTGCATTTTTAGGGTCAAAAACATTTGGTCCCTCATTTGTCCATGTCTTCTTCTCAACCATTTGATTACAGATATACTACACTCAAGTGCAATAGGAGTTTAATTGATCTTGGTGGATAGATTCTATAGTAGCTAAGTCACCTAACACTGTATTAGGTCAGTACTTTTTCTATAATAATCGTGTTGACAGAGATCCTTGTATTGGCTGACGCAGAGCACATCCACTGACATTTCTGTACTGTTTACATAAACATGTCTAAAGGCAGGGAAAAACTTGTCACAACCTGTATTTACATGTTTAGTGAAAACAAAAGATGGTTGTCAGAGCACTAACTGACCTAGTGAAACCTTTATTAGTTGCTAATTAGTGTCCCTCCCATTAGGGCCTCAAGACTCACAGCAGACTGTGCAAACTTGAGCAGCCAACACCTCTGAAGGTGTAGCACAGCACAAACCTGCAGAACAGCAGTGCCTATTCTCACTACACCCTGAGCTGAGTCAGGATTTAATAGAAAGAGGAATGTTACTTTGCTTGCTTTCATGTCCTTCAGACATCACTTATTTTCAGTTCTGATGTAATCAGGTGGAACTCCTGAACAATAAGTGAACAGATAAACCCTTTTATATCTAGCCTATAAAGAATATAGAGGAACAACTTTAGCCCTTAACATGTTTAATTTGTGAACAGCAATTTGTATGCAAACTTACATCCCATGAAAAATGTAAGAAAAATGTGACGATCCAGTGACATATTGCACTGTTTTAAAGGGGTCCAAAAATGTAAGGAATGTATTCAAGGACAGCTACAGTGAGAGCAGGTTTAATGATTAACAGTAAACAAAAGTTCAATGCTGAAATGTGTTGTGCAACTCCCAAGTATCTGAGAGAGCAGAAATATTTCATTATTGTTTAGCTTGGCACTGAGTTCCACTTTTTCTAATAAGCATGTACTGAATCATCAGCACCTCTTACACACTTTCGACAAAATACATTTTAAGCATGAAATATATTAGATGTCCTCGGGTAAAACTACAAAAGAGAGTAGATATTAAAATAAACTGACCATGTAGTTATTAAGAGGGTGGCATACGTTTAATAACAACTTTAATTTGTATAAGAACTTGTATAAGAAAAGAAAAACCCACTCACCGTAAATGACAAAACAGACTTCGCTTGTGTCTTGAAGCTGAATAAAGCAGCTTTCTGTAGTCAGTCCATAACTGTGGTGACTGGCTGCCTTCCTGTCGGTCACACTCTACAGGAGAAATGTACGAGCAGAAAAGTACGAATGGAAATGTACGAACAGGTGGGAAATAATTACAACCCGCTGAACCAATAGCTTCCGGACAGATCTGTGTCTGGCCAATCAGTGAGTACCTGCACGAGACGCCTGTAGCCAATAGAATAACAGCTCTGGAGAGACGCATCCGAGCTTAACCCGAGCTAAACTCTGTCTTCACCGTAACACATTGGATAGAGCTATACATGGAGTTAAGTATGGAAGCGTTGTGTGGTTTAAAAGACACATTCTTCATATTCCCTTCAAAGAGAAGGTATAATTAGTTAAAAAAAAATGCAAACATATCTTTACAAAAATTACAACATAAAGCAATAGTCTATGGCCGACCATTAGTGGAAGGCAGAAAGATTTGACAAACTGTGTTCCTTGTTATTTTAGCAGTCACCAACTTTGTAAAGTCAAATTCAGGTTTATCCTGGCTTTTGAACCAACTTTGGCAATTTCTACTGATTGTCTGTAGGCTTCATATTGTGTACATATGTACAAAACCAAGAGATAATAGTATGAGACCCACCCACCCATAGCAGCCTAGGTCTTACACTTAAAGAATAAAACAAAAAAATTGTGACACCTGCAGAGAATAAAGTTGCATGTGTATATGTTACTGAATTAAGCAAGATAAAATACCAACACATGGAAGATTGAAGGCTTGAGACCTTATAAGACTGTATGACATGCACTGAACCATTGGAGCTTCAGTCAAATTAATTGCTATGGTTTTGTGAGACTGAGACGTTGGTGCTAACCAAACTAGTTTTTACAATCCTTTGATAGATGCTTTGCAAAAGTTTGTTTTTAGGGCTAGTCAGAAAGTCCACTACCTCTACACAAAATCACAACATGACAAATAATGAGTCAGTCACAAATTACTTGAGCCTTTTAATCATAGTACAATTATGAAAAATAATCATAAAAAAGACTGGAAGCCCAAGATTATTTACAATCTTTCAGAAGTGAGGTCCATCTGCTGAGTCATTATTCTCAGCATTTTTTTAATCACAGGATATTTTTTCACGATATGTTTAACTCTTTTATAACATAGTCCTTTTCTCTCTTTTGACAAATGTCAAAAATTACATAAGTACATACATATACATATCTATAAAAATCATTCAAGTATCAAAATACAGACCACTATATTCATGTACAATATTATTATGATCATTGCTGTCATCAGATTAGTCCCAAAATATCTCCCGATTCTTAGCAATGTGCAAAAGATGAATGAGACCAAGCTGATGGCTAAAGGTGCCATGCCAGTGAAACAAAGACAGTGCACCATCAAATTATCATACTGGCCTGACAACGTACCACATACAATATACAACAGCTGAATTAAAACAACCTGACTACAGTATAAGTACCCACATAAGAATCAGCTGATCAAAAAGTACCATTAACAGTCAACAAACTGGGAGTCAGCTAGGACACACATAATGCGGCCTATTGTTGGACCAGCCTGCATGGCAGGTTTGGTGAATAACTTTGCTTAGATTAAAGGAGCAGGCAAGGAAAAGAACTGCAGTGTACCACACCTGATCCAGTTTTTGTTTTAGGATACGCCATTTTCTTTTAAAAATAATTAAAACATACAAAGGACACCTCTTGAATCAAATAAACACCCTGTCATTTAGATAAAACAGTCTGTAGTGTCAACCCATTGTTCTCAAAGTTTGGTTAGGGACTCTATTGTGCAAGACTACATTAGAGGATATCACAGTTACACAACGTAAATAAAATATGGTTTTGAGCATTTAAAGATGCAACAATGTCTGAATATAGAACATGAACATATGTACCTACAATGTTTGCTTGATGTATCAGTTTGTACTGTAACTGAAAAACAAACACTCCTTTTTAGCCACTTCTTCTTTTCAATGTTTTGTAAAACTGTAGGTACACTCCCAAATCAAGTGAGCCTCTGTGTCAGAGACCAATCAGTTTATATACAAGGAAATGCACTAGCATAATTTATCGACTCTTGTCTGCTAAATGAAACCATGTGAGCGATGATTCACTGTGGTCTGATCAAAGATGAGCCATTTCATGTTGAGAGCTTTATGTCACCACACACCTCCTCATTTGTGTCTGTGTTGTGCTCCCTGCACAGTTCCATCGGTGATATGATCTTCTGCTGAGTGGGTTACTTTTCCAATAAATGCCCTACATCCAGCATTGCAACATGCTCATTCCTCTCTCTTTCATACTGGCTGGAAGTGGCCACAGTGTTCAGCTACAGGGCAGGGACAACAGACACATGCACACAAAGCAGCAAGGTTAACTTCAAGTTAAAAAAACACAGAGCTGATGAGCACATAAGTTTGAATAATTACACATCCACAAAGATTAACTTTTTTTCAATGGCAGCTGTAAAACATTAACTTGATGTGATTAGGAAAACAAAAGGCAATGCAGAGCAAAAGGAAGTAAAAGGCAGGTTTTTGTAAACTCAAGCAAAAAAAAAAAAAATTGACAAAGATATCCTTGAAACAAGGTGTTAGATTTGATGAAAGTGCTTAGATAAAAGCAAGAAATGTGAATCTCAAAGCTCTGAAAGAGGATGCCATTGAGCACTGCACTACATTTGGGCTGTCCTCTTTCACAAAAAGATTCCTGACAGGATATTTAGCTACAAACCGGCCATATCACAGTGGTAGAATCTTAGCCTCCTTTGGATTGTAGAAAGCTCCCTCTCCCTTTTGTGACCTCGGCAAACACTGCATTGCAACACAGTTGACTAGTCCCTGTGGGGCCTACAATTATGGGACCAGATTCACAGTTGACTGTGTAAACATCCATCCAGGCATACGAACACCAGTAGTTCATTCTTGGCTGTGATAAATCTGATTTTCTCAGTTTATGTTGTCAGCAGTTGAAAGATCAGAAAGAAAAACCTCAGAGTGGCCGTCGTCTGGTAAATCAACAGGAGCATGGAGAAAAAGAGAAAAGCTTGTCATCAAGTCTGATTGGTGGGGCAGCAATGAGCGATAATTAATTACTTCACATAAAGCTCGGGAAAATGGAAAGGAGAAGTAAGTATCAGGCTTGTGAGGGAACAATACCAGTTAGAAAGGAACTGATAAGGTGCAAAGTTTCAGGTAGTGATCATTAAAAAGCAGAAGTGTAGACAGAGTGGCATTGACAGTTGGTTGTGCTGTTGTCAGAGTAGGTGATGGTATGTGAGGTCAGCTGACACAGCAACAACACAAACAGGGCTGCTTAGGGAGTAGGGTGGGTTGGGGTCCAGCCAAGAAAGGCAGAGTCACAATGAAAGGCACAAAGAAATAGGAAAAGTAATAGACCAGGTGAGACCAGGTCCAGGTTGAAACGAGGAAGTGTCCATTCAGAATATAGTGGTCTCATACTTAGTGCTGATAGTGCGTTTGGACTCCTTGGGGTCTACGAGCCAAGTGGCACTGTTCTGGGACTGAGAATCTCCTTCCTGGTCCACAAGGTCACCCTAAAAATACAAACATAAGATTTTAAGATTTAGTTTAAAATATTGATTTATATATGAGTTTATATATGTGGCAAATGAAGGATGATTGATTAATATGATCAATGTCATTACATAGAGTTGTTGCTCCATTCTCGTCATATATTCGTATGTGTTAATGTATGGCCATAGCTTTTTGACTGTGTTACTTCAAACTGTCACTAGAGGGCCCTGAATACATAGTTAAGACTCTTGTGATCACCTCAAGTATTGTGGACTTCAAGTGTTGGCATGATGTAGAACACATTAAGCACAGGGGACAATGACAAAAGGCAAAAAGTGTAAGAACAAAGTGAGTGGATACAACAGAAGCCTATGAGAAGTGAATGAGCAGGCAGCACCTGAGCTGCAGAGCTGGCAGAGTGCAGCGGTAACAAGGAGGGACGGTGGGTGGTGCAGGTGTAACAGTAACAGCAACGACTGTCAAGAGGAGGGGAGTCCTGGGAGAGATAAACATCACCAGGGAAGGGAAGAGTAAGACAGAGACACGGTAAAGGGTGGGGTGAGAACAGGAAAAATAAGCAGAAGCCAGGAGAAAACAATATATTGACACAAATATGAGCAACATGAGACAAGTGTAATCTGTGAAAAGGTGTCAAAGAGTGGGAAAATAGTGACAAAAGTACAAAGGTGAGAGAAACACAAGCAGAAGTGATCAGATTGTAAAAAAAAAAAAAGCTTTGTTACAGCCGACCAGGACATTTTTGTTTGCTTATACAATGTAGCATAGTCTTGTTAACATCAGCAGTGCAGGGTCACGAAGCAATAAATGTATAAAATAAAAACTTAAATAGACCCATATAATGTGTACATTTTTTAATCTATGTTGTGGGGGGTCTCTGCAATACTTAAAGTAGCAGTCCAACTTACAGCAGATTTCCGTACAGTGCCTCGAGGTTTTGGCACAGGCCGGCTGAACTTGGTTTCAATGACCTCTGAGCTGGAAGCCAGTGGGAGGTTTTGATGCTGTTTGGTCCTCTGGGCCTGCAGAGCGAGTTGATAGGCTACTTCAAACGCCTGGCCCAGCGTCAGTATAATCTCATAAGTCAGGTTCTGGTAGAGAGAGCAACACAAGATTGTAAATTAATTCAAATATCTCAAAATATATACTTAGAATGCTAAGCAGTAAAAGTTGAACAGACATGTACAGGAACTGTTATGTCTGTATTTCTCCTGCAAAGATGCACAGATATGATGACTAAATAAATGTTTTATAGCATAGCTTCAAAGACTTTGTTGTTTTATGAGCCAGATTAGCCAGATAATAATCGTACTTCAGAAGGACTGCAGTGGGTAATGGAAGGTTAGTTATGGTCTGTCTGCGACAACCCCATCAGAAGCGTGGCATGAAGAGATAAGGCAGTCTTTAGATGGCAGTCTGTCAAGCCCTCATCATTGTTATAGGAACAAATATTTGCCAGTGTTGTTAAGCTTTTGCATTTTTTAAAGAGAGATAAAACTTAATGCCAGTTGCATGATTTGGCGACGTATTTTTGGAGAGCATACATCAAGTCTAAAATGTTTTGAGTGTAAACATGAATAATATATAATTTTTTAAATCCTGTTTCAGTATTTTGTGTATGTTCAAATACACTACAGAGAGATGTTTTAATATTGGAAAACAACAATGCTTGTGGTGGCATTATTGATAGTGAAAGTTCTTACCACATCTACTGTGCTAAACACATGGCAGTAGTGGTGGTTGGTCTGTAGGTCTTTTGTGATGTAGGCAAATGTACACAAGTCCTCTGGATCTTGGGCTGCACAGGAAATATTACGGATCTCATGCTCAGCAATGATGTTCTGAAAAGAAACACAACACATTATTAACAATGGACATTAGCAAGATTTTTGAATAAACCCTTCATTAATACATCATCATCTTCTATTAAAGCAACTAAACACATGCCTTAAGCGCAATAATAAAAGAATGAAAACTGTCAGGTGTAAACTTTCTTCTTTCAAGAGACTGACAAACCTAAAAAGATTAAAATTTATTTTGCTAAATAAAAACTGAAGCAAATTAGTGCACATAATGGCTGACCTTATTGGCTGCATCAATAAATTTGACTCCCTTGTATGTTATCGAGAGGACGATGGTTGGCACTTTTCTCATTTGTTCTGTCGACCTCTGGAGAATAAAATGACAACAAACACATTAATCTCCACATTAATACATTTTTAACTTTAAAAATAATGCACTCAAGTACTGTATGTGTACAATAAAAAAACAAACAAACAGAAAAACACACCACTAATGACACAAGAGAAGGAAGAGATTTGTCCTCTTTGGGCAAGAGAGAAAAAGCTGCATACCCGCATTTTGGCACATGCATCCTGCGTGGACTCAGTACCCCGAAGATCCTTAATAAGCATAGAACCCAGGTACTACGAAATAGCAGGAGAGTTTTTTAAGGCTTTGTAGACATTTTATATACTGTATATGATAAGTAAAAAATGTAAGAGTTTACATTGGCTTCATAGGCGCAGGATTCAAAAATGAGTTTCTCAGGTTGGTGATGCCAGTTCTGGACTGGGGCATACGGTGCTGCGAGACTAGGCGGCCGTAGTGTCAAACGAGGTTCTTGATACCTTTCTTCTTGTCTTTCCTAAAGAAAAATGACATGATTAAAAATAATCTGTTAAGCGTTACTTAGGTTTACATAATATACATAATCCCATATACAAAATCCTTACCTGTGTTCTGTGTCGTTCAGTGCGATGTCTTTGTGTGATGTCATAGTCTGTGTCGGGCACTTTCTTTCTTCCCGTCTCTGCTACAGGCAGTAGAGGGTCCATGGAGTGTCCTGTGTATGACTCCAACTGACTGAGTGGAGAAGATGACTGGGAGCCTGGCAGGTCAAGGCACTGTTTGGGTGGCATTGGATACACATTGGTTCATGAACAGAACAGCCAGTGCAACTATTGGCACCTGTCTGTACAAGTATTTCCTACGCACATTTACAAATTGTATATCTGCTGTCAAACAAAATACAAGAATACAAGCACACACAAGAGTGAAACGTTCATTGATAAAAATAAATAATGAAATAAAATATAAATAGATTTAATAGCATAGTGTGAATTCCTTACCCTGATCTGAGACAGTCGAGGAGGTTTGACTGGCGGCTCCTCATATGGCCTCTCTGCTAAAGAGGCAATAATACGCTTCCTGTGACCAAGCAAGGTTATCTTTAGAACCTGGAAGACAGACATTATGTGATGTACTTCTTCTTTTACAAGTAACATTAATTTTAAATATTCAGAAGACATTTTCAGACTAGCTAGCTGTCAAATTCTGTATGTGTGTTTAGTCTTTTGTTAAAATGAACTGAGAGAACATGTGATAAAACTTCCTCAAACCAACAGAATGACTTTTCATCCTCCAGGTTTGACTTCTCTGTCTCCTTGAACTTGTTGCTAGACTCAGAGTTGTCTGTTACTGACTTTTCTTCACTAGAAAATTAATTTCACCCTCTGATACCCCTCATGATGTGTGCATGCCACTGTGACTCACATTGACAATCTCCAGTTCCCAAAGGTTTTTGACACAGTCTAGAGTGTGATACCCGCTGGACAGGAAGTTAGGCAAGTACTCATGAAGGCCCAGGTTCTCGAGCCACGAGGAAAGGGAGCTGCTGCCATCACAACCAAAAGCCTTCACCTGCACAAAAAAACTACATCACTCACTAATAATGTCTGGGCTTAAGGCAGGGCTAATATGCAAAGTCTACCAAGATGTCAAAGACGAGGTTAGAAATCTCTTTATTTCATACATTTAAGAGACAACAATATTAATGATGACATGATGACATCCGTACCTTTGGAAAGGAACGTGCTGCGTGAAGGATTTTTTTGCGGTGGCTTGGATCCGTGATTCCAATCTCTCTCAAGTCCTGGTCCTCCATAACATTGCTCCCCTGTAGCAGACAAGAAAAATCTAGTTAGAGTCTTAACCTTTGCCCCAACAATACAATAAAATCTAAAAATAAAAATTTAAGACAAAATTGTGGTATTGATTGAGAATAATGCTTTGATCGCAGAAAAAAGGTCAATTACTACGGACTGTGAGAGACCCTCAGACACAGCAAATGTAACGAGAAGGCTACGTCAATAACCCCTCAAGTGTTCAGTTTGTGGAGGAGGGGAGACTGTGGTCAACTCCATCTTCGGTTACATGAAGTATCACCTCAGAGACTGTGTGGCAGGTCATGGATAATGGAGACAGAAGCAATAAATCAATGGCTGACCTGGAGAGCGGTCAGCCATATGAGATGGAAGGCTGGGATGCTATAGTTGACAGTGGCTAATAGTGGGAGAATAAGCAAACACCCTCATATGTAAGCTTCATTCGTTCTACACAACATTAGCTTAGCAGACTAATGAAGTGACAGTCTAGATTATTGGGTTTTAACTGGTGCTACTGAAGCACAATTAGGCTGATAGACAGTGAGGAGCTAAAGCTTTAAGTCCATCCTGCCAGCCATAAAGATGTGAGCGAATGTGCATAGTGTTTCTTCTTACTACAAGGGTCAGCAGCTAAATCTCATCTAAAGCATCATGAGGCTTAAAGCTGCCACTGCCTCAAGGACAAATAGTGATGGTTCAGGGCTAGCTGTTCATTCTGAACCTCAAGGTAATCCGATGGTGCTCACTTAGCCGTTATACGATTTATAGTTCACACCCACTACCGTTAATACAAAACAAAAGGCACTTTTCACAATTTTTACAGTGTCAGAAAACAATACCATTATCATGATGGTATTTAAAAGTCATAGTGCATACTTTGGAATGTTTTTATCAGGAAAAAAATTAATATCTTAATAACTTCTTTTAGGGTTAACATTAGGCTTGAAACATCATAATACATCTTCCTAATGCGTCACACTAAACTGACAACTTCAAGCTTATTATCTTTAAGAAAGAACACACTGATCTCTGCCTCTCCATTTGAGGATTGAAACTCTTCAGGAAGCTGAAGCCATCATTAACACTTTTACAGTGCATGGATCATTGCATTACTGCCCCGCGGGAGATTATACTGATAAATGGCTCTGTGGGGAAAGATACCAGAGACTGACTCTACACTTTCTATCATTTCCTGGTTTATGTTGTTCACTTTTTATCGGTGTGTTAATATTTTATGTATATTCTGTCAATTTCATGATAGAGCTGTATTTGCTGCTTACATATGAATTATACTGCATAGTAGAAAATAGAAAAACTTGTACCAAACTATTTTAATTGTTACCCAATGCTGTACAAATGACCTGCAATTAATAAATCAACGTCCTCATTAATCACTATCAGTGAAGTGAAGGAAGCTTGAAGTAGATTATGTAGCCTGTGAAAATTACACTCCCCTGTCATATATCTTCAAGCAGTTCAGAGACATGAAAGTGACAGGTCTGTGGGGAAATTTGTGATTATCTGGTTGCACACAGAGGCTGAAAAAGGTTAGAGCTAACATCACCACAAATAATATGCATATGGTACATACTAGAGGAGCTTGGACTTGTGCAGCCCATGCATATCTCCTTTCCTCTATCCTCTTATTAAAATACTGCTCTCTCCTCACTCTAGCCATAGAACAGCCTGAGGGGTCCCTCTGGTTTAAAAGCCCTCTGAATTCAGGCCAGGGTTTGGGGGAACATATCATTCCTTTTAACAAACTGAAGGACGCCTGTCAGTACAGAGTCAGTGCCTGCCTTCGTAAATAGAAAAGTAATACTACACAGACCTTTAGGAGAAGTCATGAGGACATTGCGCCAAAGACAAAGTTTAAGTTGCAATCAGTCTAGTGCCTACACAAATGTATTTCAAAAGGGTAAACTAAAACAATACATACATTACCATTATCACAACAGGAAAATTAATTAATCCATATCCAATCTTGGGCTTTTAAAACAACATGAAGTCTTTATATACTTTGTCTCCACGCTTAGGGGCACTAGTGTATTCTGCAATAACCTCTTTGTATTTAGATGAAGTAGAAAAAGAGACTTAATCAATAGAAATACATATACAAAACATAGGGGAAATGGAGTAAATTTGATTTTACTATTTTAGTAAAACAAGTCATTGATTTTTCTGTGCTAAAACTAAACCAAGATGAAATTATTTTCCTTTGCTGGTGACATTGGTGACAGTGCTCAATATAAACTAAATAATAAAATTGTGTTCTCCTGACCCTGTACCGGCAGAAGATATCACACCGCAAGCTCAAAAGCAAACAAATAAAGGTGGTTTCATCTCACCAGGCTTTACTTGTCACCAACAGTGAGGACTGGTCAAGAGCCTGCCTGCACAGTGCATGTTTCATCAGGACATTTGCTCCATGAGTCAATAAAAAAGCATCTAATTGGTTTCAGAAGAGACTCCGCTCTGGTGCTTGAACACAAAACAATCACTGCGCCTATTGATCTACTTCTAGAGCAAGCCTGCAGGGGAGACAAAGATCACAGTGGTTTGACTGGCTTGGTAAACACTGTTTAATTAGTGATCACACTGCAAGTTGGCTCAGCTCTAATGCCACTGTATTCCAGGCTAGTGGGAGGCTGAGACTCTGGTTGGTTATTGTTTTATGCTCTTTGTATATTTTTTGATGAGAAGTAAAAATGCTAGTGCTAATAGCTAGGTCTACTGTGACTGGCTTGTAACCTAGCTTCAGTAGCTCTCCACTTTTATGTACTGTACAGATAATAATTGCTTATCCATTACTTTAATATAATTAGCATATGCATAATGAAAACAGAACAATAAATATACATGGAATATAAAACGCACTTGTCCTACCCAATGCATAGCTAGAAAAAAAACATTAAATTAGAAATTAGGTAAGTAAATGTGACAAAGGGTAATATTAGTTTCCTAGTTGAGATCAAATTATGATCATTTAAAAAAGGTGACAATTTTACTGCAGCAAGGACAAGCTATTTAAAGCTTTTTTCCAAATCCCCTTGCAATTTCAGGAAGCAGTGTTTGAAGTTAGAAAAATTGCCTGCTCTCTGCTTTGAAAAAGATGACTGAGGGAGGAGGGTGTTGTAGACTGAAAGACAGTAGGAAGATTAAACCTCGAGAGCAACTTCAATGGGTTCTGCCCCGAATGAAAGCTGGATGTTGACTGACACTGAGTAACAAAGAGAGGAGCACAAATGTATTCTGAGGTTATGCAAAGTAGATTACAAACTTAATGCAGGTATTATTTCTGGCTCATATCAGTCACACACAGCCAACTCCTATAGAAAGACTCTAGGCTGTTTTAAAGTAAGATTATGTTTGTGTTTCCTGCTCTGCAAAAGTATTAAGGTATTTTTGTTCAATTCGTAAAACGCTGAGCACTGTGAGCAGATTATTAAAATGTTTGCAAAACTAAGCATTAACCATGTCTTGTAAAATTACAGTACATTCTGCAAGTATGCCTTGTGAAACTCTTATTTATCTTTAACACATTTCTAAATCATGGGAGGCTACAAATACATCATAAGGCAAAAAAAAACAACAACAATGCTCTGAGCAACTACCAATACACAATCAGTCTGTCTTTTTAAAATATTCTAATAATGCTTTACTGTCTTTTTCTGTAAATAACTGATTTGGCCGCCTATTTATACACAAATGTCACACCGATCCCCAGCTGGCTGTGTGAAAACCTGTGTGTGTGAGTATGTAGAAAAGGTGGTATATGACAGGACTAATAGAGAAGAGTTTAGTCTGGACATGTGATAGCTGCCTCATTGCTGATGAGTCCAGCTGAGCCTCTATTCTCTCTCCATCAGACTTCATTACCAACAAAACCAACAAAGCAAACTCATGATGACACCGCACACAGTGAACTCTAGAAAGTTGTTGGGTTGTTAATAGCATCCCATTGTTCAGTGAGATGTTTATCCTCTGGCTGGGTATCAGTGGCTGTTCAGGCACTCGTCTAAAGTAAGGGAGAGGCCACGGCAGCAGCCTCCTGAACTGGAGACGCACAGTCTGCCTCTGACAGTATAATGATGTCAAAGCAAGACATAATACATACTGAGAGTGCTCTTAACCTGTTAAAATCCAGCATCGTAGATATGCAGGTCAAATGACATAAAAAGTAATAGGTTTAGCTGAGAATCTAATAAACATTTTACCAAATGTAAGATTTTTACTTTGTCTGTTCACCTTGCAGAGAGTGGTAGTTTGCTTTAAAATCAAATGCTTACATTTACCACAGTCTAGATTTGAAAGAAAAAAGGGAGAATCCAATGAAAAACACAAAACATGATCTTACCATGTAGTGTAGGTCATCAAAACCATTGAGTAGAAGTTTGCTCTCATACTGGGGCAGCCCAACATGCTCCAGCCAGTCTCCAACGGGCTGGTCCAGCAGCCGGCCTGCTGCACCTGCAGAGAGGGGAAAGTGCTTCAGGAGAGAGAAACCTTTGAGCCGGTAGCAGCGGCAATCTGAGGATGAGATGTGGCATTGCCACATCATTCTCGGCCAGCAGAGCCGAGCACAACAGGACGGAGACAGTGTCCTCTGTGAATGGGGTGTCAGCTCCCGCAGGACAGCGGAGGCTGAAACAAAGTCACCCAGGATGGAGCAAAAAAACAACAACTCTGAGTTCACAGTCAAGGGGAGAACATAAAGACTATTCTGTCATTGGCTAACACATTGTGCCATTAGAAACTTCCTGTCCACTTGAGAAAGCCAGTGTGGGCAGAGACCCAATTCCTCTTAGCAAACTAAGAGAATTATGACCAAGTATACAAGTTGCATCTACTTAAGAACATGCCAAGGAACATGGAAGGCAACAATACTGACAGGAAATACAGGCAAACAGTCAAGAAAAAGCCTTTGTCAGTTCACTACAATGAGCAGAGACAGACAGAGAGCCAAAGCAACGCTGACAGCTGTCCACAGCTGGAGCCAGTAGCACAAGGACTAAGGTTTGGCTCTAGTCCTGGGAGCAGGTTAACAAGTATTGAAGAAAAAAAGTTCAAGAAATGCACATATTAAAGTTCAAATGTATAGTTCACCACCAGTGTCACAAGTGTGTCATGGGGTGTTTTAATCTATGAATGACTACAAAAACAAATGAATGATATAATATACATAACCTAATAAATAAATAAACATTTTTCTTGCCACTGCCCTTTTGTCTATTTAATGTGCCATTCTCTGCTGGAAAAATGCAATGTCATTATTTCCATTGAGGAAAATAATCCGGGTAACTCCTCCATCAGGTAATCCCATGTGCACTAAAGTGGTAAATGGTCCGGAGAACAAACTTCTCATCAGATCAGGTAGCATTCCTATTCTTTGTCCTGGAAAATCCTTACAGGTTTAGCAAGTCTCCCAAAGCTTGTGTTATCCAGCCACTGCTGCTGCGAGAAATACAGCACACCTCTTAGTAGCACTGATGCAGAAGTGGTGCCCTTCTATTGTCCTGACTGCTCATAATTCTGCTGTCTGCAATCTGCTCTCCTCTCCTACTCCCTCTCTCTCCCCTTACTGCTCGAGCCTATCCACTCCTCCCTTTGCCTACCACAAGCACTGCAGGTGGCTGTTCTGTCAGCTCTACGCCACACATTAGGGACTTGAGCATTTTTCCTTAGATCCATTTCAATTGTGTGTCCATAATGCACACTATCTTAAACTTGAAGTCAATCACAGGGATGTTAATTGTGTAGGTTTCTATTAATAAGCAAAAAACAATCTGAATTCATACTCGTGCATCAAATGTCTCTTGAAAGTTTGTTAAAACCCATGTCATATATCAGTGCTATGGCTTGCAAGCTTAACATTAAAGCCTGAAGATTAGTTTCAGTCTTGAGGCTTACATTCCTATCAGGCAAATACAACTAGTGCTAACTACTTCACTGCAGTGGTCTCAGCTTTCTAGTCTACAAAGCCAAGTGAGCTCATCCCCTGACATATATTGTGGTTAATATTTAAACAGCTCACACTATTGCAGGGCATAACAAACAGACGACTACAACAGAATAACAGCACATCTACTGCATTGCTTCAATATGTTTAAGTGCAGCTAAGGCAAAGGGTACTCTAAAGGTGACTGTGGAAAAGCAAAAGAGGCAAAAGCAACAGGGAAGTCGATTCTTCAGCTTACAGTGCACAAATCCATCAAGCCTGTCCAAAGCCTTTAAAAGATTGGCGAACCGAAGGGCACTTCAGTCAATAACTTCCAACAAAATATGTGTTTTATTAATAACATACTAAAACATTTGTGTCATTCTCTCTGCTCACAGGTCTCATCTCCAGAGTGGGTGCAAATGGAGATAAAATAATCTGATCTAATCACTTAAAAGTAGGTGAAAGGCTTCATACAAGACCATGAGATGGAGATTTACACATGACATTTACCCTTCCAACTGAGGGCTTTTATTGCTTTTGTATGCTTTATTATTAGAATACATATTTCCCATGTGGTCAAAGATCAAAGAATAATGACGGCAGAATAAAAATGATGCTGTACCTGGTGTGGCGTAATGTTGATCCCTGGAAAAATCAATGCCTGCACCAATCAGTGTCATGATCTTCTCGATCTGTGTAGAGAGAGAGAGAGAAAGAGGTAAGTCACTTGAAATGGTCCAGGTTTAACCTCCACCACTATCAAGAAAATGCCCCAAACCTAAAGAAACAATAAAGCAAATGGTTCCACAAGCTTACAAAAGGATATGTCGAAGAACTGTATCATGTTAAAGAGCTTTATGTGTCTTATTTTAGGCCTTAACTATTTACCTTCAAAATAAGGCTTTTCATGAGCCATCTACATCCAGAACAATATAAAACTCATTAAGCCTGTACAATCACAGAGCATATTTTCTCATAATTAAAACAAGATAAAGTGGTTAGCATTAGTAACTAGGGATAAATAGTCACAAATTAATGACAGAATGCCATGCAAGTGTTAAAGTACTGTTTACCCAAATGGTATGC
The DNA here is from genome assembly GCA_036850595.1 of Rhyacichthys aspro. Lineage (NCBI taxonomy): Eukaryota > Metazoa > Chordata > Actinopteri > Gobiiformes > Rhyacichthyidae > Rhyacichthys > Rhyacichthys aspro. Next base: position 12,178,892 of record CM072154.1, on the reverse strand, counting down.
ACATGCAGACTCAAATAATTTGTGTTTCACTGAAATTTAAATGTGATACAAAACAGTTTTGACTCATGATGGCTATAAATTGGCTCCTTTTTATGAACTGGACTGCAGAAAATGAAAAACTGGTTGACAGTTAAGTACTTGTCAGAAACTCTCATTAACAGACTTTGGGTATGAAACTTATTTTGGTATAATATGCTGGCAAATCTGATCAAAAGTTAATCCAGTTACATTTTAATTTCTAACACAGACTATCTCTCACTATTAACTTATGAAAAAATAAGTATATGCAATACTCCATCAGGGGATTAGTATAGCACTTTTCATCAGACAGTATGTGGACGTTTACTAGACAAATCATTTAATGCAATATTGCAAATACCGATACAAACCATCTATCACAGAAATGTATTCCTGTCAGGTTATAAATCCTTATTTGCTTCATAGGAAGAAATGAATAATCTTTACGATTATGTCATTTCAGAACTGCTGAGAAAGCCTGAATATCTCCCATTGACCAGATAGCCCCAAGAGAGAGAGAAACGCCCCCCCCAAAAAAACCCGGAGGCCAGGTGGTATTGATATAAACATTGAGATCTTACACTGTCAACAGAATTAGGTCTTCCTGGTTTTGTGGGCAGTGATTCCGTCTGTGTCTGCAGAGAGAGAATTCTTATGTTTTTGTTATTTCTGCACACACTTGGATAGTTTAGTTCTGTTTAGTGTTATATTTATTTAGGTCTACTACTAAGCAATATGTTTCAAAGAAAAGATCAAACTTTGAGAGGGATTGAGCATATTGGCATTGCGTAATAAACAGAGTGTCCTATTACTGCTTCTTTGTGATTTCTTTATGTTTGTACCCAATATTTCTGACACACACTTCAAAAAGCTGAGCAAGTTATACTGACCAGATAGAATATGTTGTGAATATTCCAGACTGCCAAAGATGTTTTACAAATTAAATAAAATTATTCGTGATACATGTTCACTTCTAGAGTTTAGGATCACGATAACATTTACAATGCATTGTACTGGCAATGGGAATATTACAATAATTCAACAAAACTCAAAAAACATCACCTTCAACTGCACCTTCAAAATATCACAAGGGCAAAAAATCTGTTCATTATGGAAAAAAATCATAATAGCTGAATTGCAAGAAAAAAATTTTATATATTAATATACAATTATGAAATTTTGTGTCACTCCACTCTCACACTAAATAAAGTGAAACGGCATCTAGTAAATGTGTTTAATATAAAGGAAAAGGGGAATAGCAGCTGACACCAATGAGATTTAAAGGCAGCCACCGTGAAAGGCAGGTGTGCTATTGTATTGGAGCTGGGTAAATATATTCTTATAAGAGACACAGCCCAGTGAATCTCTGAAGGTAAAATACATCTACAACAAGAAAAAAAACCCAGAACCTCATGGTGTCAGACTAAGCACAGTGCTGTGCGAATAAATAGAGGCAGAGGGAGCGGAATGTGTTTTTGTGCTGGAGGATGGAATCAATACAGAGTCCTGAAATGGAGAGGCGTCCATTGTGCAAGCAGCTCAGTGTGAGCAAGGAGATACAAAGAGTGGGGTCAGAAGTCACTGGAGAGGTTGAGGTCAACAGACGAGGAGCTTGGAGCCATGAGAGACGGTCAGACTTAGATTAAAGACATACAGATCCATTCATCTAGGTTCTTACATGAGGCCCACTGCTCAGCAAAACCACAGGATCTCTATTTTGGTGTGATTTTAAAACAGGAACTGTTATTTCATTCAAAGTCTTTGAGAGTCTAAAACAATGGAGAACTGAGGCTGCAAAAGAGCCTTGTGGGAGAGCTAAAAGACACCTGCCAGAACCTGTTCAGAGTGAAATAAAGGCTGTTGCAGTAAGAGTGTGCCCAAGCTCATGGCCTCAAATCAGCAAGCTGGCATCAAAACAAGGGCTGGGTGAAAAACGGTTGACTACTGAATGGCATCAAGTGGACACAAATACACCCCCATATAAAGTGGGAGCCAACACCTCCATGCTACACTGGGACAAAGCACTGTCAGCAGTCCCATCAACATAGTCCCAAAATAGCCCAAAGTCACACTGGTGCAACAAAACAATTTCAAACTAACAATAAAATAACTTTTCAAACTACTTTAAATCCGTCGAGTGTTTTCTCCCTAATGACTCAAAAGGAACACTAAGTGGCAGCGTGTCTCTGCCCCATGTGGCTCTGTCCTGCTGAGCATTCGTGAATAGACTTTCCCTGCTGTTAGCACCAAGCTACACACATCCACAGTTCAGTTTGATCTCTGTGGGTCATTCTTATCTAGCTTGTGTGGAACAAAAACCTTTCTCCACATTGCAAATAAAGGAAACAAAGAAGCAAAAGAGGATGACCCAAGGCTCCAAAGCATTTAAAAAATCATAAGCACTGAAGATGAGAAAATAATGTATTTAGCAAAGAAATGCGCTCGATTGAATCGGCGCTTACTAAAAAGACTTGGTAGGAAATGTCAAATCAGAAGAAATGCTAGAAAGCATCAATTCTCTTCTCATTTAATTCATTGTTGAAAGGTAGACAAGATTAATGAGCCTCTATAGGAGCTGCTTCCTGTAAGAGAATCAATACTCACAAAAGCTGGCTTCATAGTTGCTACAAGAGCTGTGGAGTGCAAATGAAAAATAAGGTTTAAAGTAATGTAGAGCTGATGCTGGCGGCCCTCTCCCTCAGTCTGCCTCTACAGCCCTCTGTCCTCCTTTCTCTCCTTCCATGTGGAGCTCAGCCTGCTGGCCACAACACAATGTACCCCCTCGATTGTCATCTTCAGTCTGATCCCCAGGACGAGACTAGCCCGCATTAGCATGTGCTTTACACACCAGCACACACCCCACACACCAAGAGCTCCTTAAATAGAGAGATGCATAGGCCAAGACCTCATGCAAGTCAAATTGACTTAAAAAGTCTTAAACTTAGAGGGAGTCTATGTAGGCGCATGTGAAAAAGAAGTGTGAGAAGAGGGAGGACAGAAAGAGAAAGAAAAAGGAAGCAACAGTGAGACATGGAATATTGAGCAGAGAAAAAGAAAAAGATGTTTTAGGAGAGCACTAGAGTTGGGTTTGGTAATGTCCTAGGACTCCTTTGCCAAAAAACACAGATCAGCGGAGTGTTTCGAATCAACCAGTCGTGACCAAGATGGTTTCCACGGTTCTTGTTTGAGAGAGAATGCAACAGTGGCACTGCAGAGGAAAGGATACAGGCCGAGCACAGTGAAGAGACACTGAGAACACAGAGTAGATTTCAATTTTCTGAGGACATTCTCAACTTCATTAAAGAGAGTGCACTCTAGGTTTCACCCAATCAAACTTTTACTACTGTTCCCTCACACAGCCCTCATTTGCTATTCACTTTATCGGCGGTGTGAATATTTCCATTTCAAGTAAATGCAGGCTTATTCTGTGAAAGAACTAAGGAGGAAGGCTCTGGGGTCTAGTATATTGCTTTTAACACTGAACTCCCAGACATCCTAATCACTGTTCAAGTGTGAGGAGATGGGTTACAGAGTCTATAAACATTAACTGTCAGAGCTTTGTAAAGAGGGAATACTGCTATAAAAAGCTAAACAACAGCAAACAGTATTTCTAATAAACACAAAAAAAGAAATACAGACATATACTCATCTTAAAAGACCTTACAGAACTTACTATAGACCATCTATGTTTTAATGGCTTTGTAGCTTAGCAGTTGGGGATTAAAATGTCTGCAGGGAAACATAACTAATAAACTACTCAAGATAAACAGTGAGGTAATTGCCCAAAGCCTACTTAGAGTTTCCAAAGAAGCCTTAAGGCGTCCTGGTGAACTTGACACTGGTCAGTTATTGAGGCCACTGCCTGAAGTGTGTCTCTTCAACTGTTAAAGTCAATCCCACACAAAGATTTGTTGCCACACGGGAGAGCCATGAACAACAGCTTAAAGACAAAATAGTTAGATAGAAATGACCCTGTGTCTAGCCCCAACTATGGTCCTTTCCTCCTTGGTAACTGTTGCTAGGTAAGACGAATGTCAGAGAAGAAAGTATATTGTAAAACAACCATGGGCCAACACAACACTCGCTCACAGAGGTGTCAATAAATGAATTACAGAGACCTTAGAATCATTAAATGGTGAGAACAAAGCAATGATGCAAAATGCATTGATAATTATAGTGTTCAATTATGAGCTTTGTGATCTCAGGTTCAGTCCAGGACACAGCGTGATTTTGTATTCATCTGCACCACTGACAAAAGTTTTGTAGAGGCTTTTAAGGTACTCTGTACAGAATTACAAAAGTCAGCCCTGCTTTGCCTGAGTGCTCACATTGAATGAGAACAAATGAACAAATGAAACCATTTCTTGACAAACCACAGCACACAGTTCTCAGCCCATTGATACAAAGTGAATAATGTTGTAAGGACAACATTTAAAGTTCAAAAAGAAATTTGGCTGTTCTATATTTATGATCAGGCAAAAAAAACAAACCCAAAACTATTATGTAATTTGGTATTCAATTCAGAGTGAGAACTTCTGTATGGCAGTTTGCTCATCTTCTCCAGAGTCTTTTGTTGTCATCTGAAGCTTGAGAAAGCAAGGAAGACAATAGCTAAAAGGGACAAATCTACATTTTGTGAGCTCTCTCTAAATACCACTCTCTTGTCTCCCTCTGCTCAGCCTCTCAGTCCTCTTATCCCTCTCTGCTTGTCCTCTCTAATCTCCTCTCAGCAGAGGTCTACTCGGCTGTTTATCTTCAACCCAGAGAGTGCATTAAAGGGCTGAATAATGGGGATATATTAAGCTTGGAATAGTGTTAATCACATGACGCATGCATGTACAAAGTCTAGGTGCAAACTGTTGGCAAAGTTGACGTCTTTTGCATTGAATTTGTTTCATGAAAGACAGGACACAAGCAATAATACCTTTCTAAGTATTTTCAGTAAGCAAGTTTGTAGACAATGGATGATATTTGAACTGGCAGGGCGTCCTTGGACATTTTACTGTTTAGTAGAATTGGTCCACTCCATAGTTGTGTACAAATATGTTTTAATGTGGTATGAGCTGTGGATTAGCTGACGCAGACCTAACAAATAGAGCTTTGTAAAGGAAAGAACACGTCATTCACAAGAGGAAACTAGGACAACAAGCTTGTATGGCACACATACTTGAGAATACATGCTCTCAATCTCACATTAATGCGAGCTTAATTTTGTTTTTAAGATTTGGATGTCAATAAAACAGTGCCCAAATACGTACCTCGTCCCATTCGGAGGTGAAAGACGGGGACTTCTCGAGCCTCTTCTTGCCAGTGCTACAATTAGAAACAGACTCGCTACGGTTGCTCAGTCCTCCGTCTTCTTCACTTGGAGGAGACACCAGCAGGTCCGAGTCTGACTTGGATAGGCTTCGTGCCAGCTTTAGGTCTCCAGGAGGGCGCATCCTACCAGCAGACACAGCCACGGCCCCTGAGTCCTTAGGTTCCTTGTTCACAGTCGCGTAAATGGCTTTAGGATCACAGTCTGTCAGAATGGCGGCCATGCTAGGACGGTTAGGTGATGAGGAGGGAGCTGATGCTTCCTGTTTGACTTTAGGAGATCCTCTTGACTCCGATTGACTCTGATTGACCGATGCAGCACCTGGGACTCTAAAGGGTTCCTCGCGGCAGTCAAAAACAGGGGATGATCCGTGGAGAAGGCCAGTAAACTGCTCTGGGACACCTGCTCCTGGGTCCTGGCTCGGATCTAGAGACACAGAGAACAAGTGAGAGAAAAGTAGGCTCTGATTTGTGAGAAGTGGACTTCTAACTGAGGGGCTGAGACTTGGAGCAGGGCTAATACGAAACCACCCACACAAGCTCTGAAACAGATCTGTAATTGTTTCCTACCAGGAGGGACCACAGAGAAAAAGAGGGAGAGAAAAGGAAGATGTATGTTGGCTGTAGGAATAACAAAATTCCAAACACAGCTTGCAGCCGCCTATCTGCTGTTGATGGTTTTCAATCTTGACTTTCTTGTCAAGCTTCAAAAAGAAGCCAAGGTTAATCAAGAGAATAGGGACTCAAGCTTTATTGACTGAACGCTCAAGAACGAAGGCTCAATTGAGTAAACTCAACTCTTAACAAATACAAGAATGTGAAAAAACAAACAAATGAAGAAGTTTAACTTACACGACTTGTCCAACGAAAAGGAAAAACACTCCTGTCTGAATGTCGAGTGCAATTAAAACAATTTCTTCTCCTCCCTCTCCCACAAGAATTACAGCCAACTATAGCCTCTTTCCACCATCACAGCAGGAGAGCGCATGTTGATTATTAAAAACCCCACTACTCCGAGTCTAGTCTTGTACTTGCTGTCCTTTTCACTACAGCAGACTGTTGTTGTTGTCTGCTGTGTGTCAGTCAACCTCCAGTGTTTCTGGTTTCTAATTCTAGCCCCTAATGGTGGCTCAGGAATGGAAATTTGAATCGGCCGATCCTCCACAGCAGTGAGACTCCTGATAATTAGCCCTATGACACATGGTGAAGGGATGTGTGTGTGTGGACTGTCTCGGCAGTGGGGACAGGGTCAGGGTGTTCGGTGACAGGAATCTGGAGCGGACACCACAGGAAAGTAGTGATCTGTTGCAGTGTTGTGTCCTTCACACAGCAATTTTAACACTCAACTGTTAAACACGCAAAGTCTGGGATGATCAAAAATGCCCTGTTTGCATTTTAGGGGTCATTTGCAACAAGGTAGTGTGACTACCAACGCCCTGTACTCCCTCCAGAAAACAAGCAGAAAAGTGTTGTGTGGGTGTTTGTATGTGTAATAGGGGTGAATGAGTGTACTAGACACATATGCCAGAACCACATCCAAACACCCACCCTCTCCTTGGCAGCCAGGAGTGGTAACACCCTATGAGTACACCAGTCTGCTTCCAGAGCTCACACATGCTGTTAACCCTTCACACCAATTTCACTTTGAACAGACTTAATCTTGTGTTATTTGAGCTCTTGGGCTGATGTCATCTCATATCTTACTTATTAAGTCATGTTTGTTTTTGTTGAATGCTGGCTCACTTCACCATCAGCATAGTCCCCACGCTCCAAGTCATGCTCTGCCTGTAGAACAATCTGCTGTTTATCTTTGTGATATGAAACATATTTAACTCTGGCTCACCCACTGCAGTAAATGAAAAGATAAAGAAGGATGTTTTATTGTTAGGTAAACTCACAAGTCTGCAAATGGAATGTGGCGTTGGTGCATGAGTGACAATAAAATAAATGTTTTGACTGTTAGGCACTTTATAGTGTGTATGTTGTTAGACAGGTGTGGTCCGACTTTAGCTGGTGTGTCTCCATCTGTTGCAGTGCCAGTCATTACAGTAATACCAACAACACATTCACAGGACAGACTGCTGTAGTGTGGCATGTAAAGAGACTATAAATGTACTACTTATCCATTGCATCTGACATTAAAAAATGTTTTGCTTGAATGTTAGTTGATCTTGCATGTCAGCATATTATCATAAAATATTGTTATAATAATAATGCAGTTGAATGTCTGTATCTGTATAAACTCTACATGGAAACCTGCAGGAAAGCACCACTATTTACTCTCAAGACAACAATGTATATGTGACAGATGATAAACTGTGCTGACCAGGCAAACATCCTCAAGCTGCCATACATGTTGTTGAGGTGCACATGGGGGATTAAAACTAGACCCCAAGAGAAGAAGAAGAAATGCTTTTTGTGAATGTCATCACCTTCCTAACATCCTGCAGTATTCTGGTGGCAAAGCATGCTGGGTAAATAGAAATACTGCTCTTGTTTTGAAAACGTGAGGGTCATTTTACCAAACATGGTTAACATCCTACTTTAAATATTCTTTATTGGATTCAGATATGACTTTGAGTATAGGCAAAAAGCAAGAGGCCACGCTTCTACACGCTTGACTGAATGGCTTGGCATATCCAGCTTTAGGTGGGGATGAGAATCTCACATAGGAACTCTGCAATCTGATCAAGAATTCTTTTTTACATTGGCAAAGAGATAAGCTTACCCACTTGCCAAGGAATGTCAATCAGCCTGCTCCCAACCAGCCAAATCCACTGTGCTGCTTGGGAATGCCACTCACGCATTTCCTGGCCGTGCTAATCCAAGCGAACCCATCTCAACCCTGCACATTCAAATGCATTTCTCTCCTCTGTGTCATTGATATTCTTTTTGGTATCTGATTTTTCCATGTCTGATGTGTCCAATCCACCTTCCCCTTTTCTTACAGCTTTCCCCGCAGCAGTTGCTATACTTATTACGTTACCAGAAATAAGGACAGTGGTCATACTCACCTCCTGACACACGCTGACCCACCCGTGCAGGGGTTTGGAGGCTGTCTCTCATCTTGCATGGGGCTCTGATGTTGTTAGGGGCAGTGGGTTTACGCTAAAGGGGCAGAAATGAAGAGCAACTGCTATTTTAATACAAAAAAACAATAATTAATCAAAACGTTTTTAATGTTAAAGTTTAATGTTAACTAGGTGTTTATATAGCACTAATAGGGTTAGAGTGTGGCTGGCTGTTTGGCATTCAATAAAAACAACAATGTATAGAAAGCACTGATCATTTATTATAATTGGGCAGCAAATATGATCGCAAGACAAAAAAAATATTGTGTTTATCTTTGAAAACACAATTAATTTGGCCTCTTCCTACCTTTGACAGACTGATTCAAATAAGCATAACATAAAGACAAGCAAAGACAAAAAATAAAAGGAGAATTTCATAATTACCTGAGGTAGGACACTATTGGAAGACTGTAGTTTGGTATTTTCATCTAGAAAAAAAAACAGAAGTTATTAGACAGTAGATTCAAAGTTTCTACCTCGAACTTACAGCCCAAGTTCAACCAACTGATCAATCAATCAGTTTTCTAAGTTTATTCTTTCAGGTGTGACCCGATTCATCTGGAGAAAAACAAATCATGTTATATTAATGTCTGGTCCAGAAGAAGAAGCTGAAGATTATGACTAATCTAAATTGCCTGGGGGATGAGTTTAAAACATCTACATCAACAACTAAATAATCAAAATGTCCCTGTAACATAACCCACTTCTTTCCAATTGAAGTCAGTGCCAGATCTTAAAAAAAGCCTAGACAGATGTGAAACACAGGAGACTGTTAAATAATTACTCATGTGTACTTGATGAAGGGGAATACATTTAATAGTACAGATAGGAGCACTATAAATAGAACACTCAAATACACAACTAGATCTCAATAATACATTTATACTAATACAAGAAAATGTCTTGTGTTACCTTTATGTGATTGTGAATCATGGCTGGGTGGTGGGACTTTGGTCTGTGCAGTCAGCAGTAATTCATACGTGTGATCCTCCTCTTCCTCAACTGGCTCTCCTCTCTCATCTATACTGCTATTAATGTATAGGGCCTGCAGGAGAAAACAATGAAAATTGTTTTTTAAGTGGTGTAGCAATGAAGGACAGCTATTTCCAGTGTCCGAAAAGTATTATTTAAGAGTCATTTGTTTTCAAGCTGTCACAGTTTGCACATACTTGATGTGTAAAGTGTGACAGCTTTATTAACTCTTTTGGGGCTGATAAAGTATTGGTCAAAAGTATGTTTACCAAAAATAACTCCTCACCTCTGAGCTCAGCTCTTCCTCGTGACCAGTACCAGAATGAGACAAAATGCCCAGACGTTCTTTCTATGAGTTAGAATAAATAACAGTAAAGATTTGGCAGAATAGGTAGGTTGTATAAGACAAACAAAAATTAAAACAACTAAAGAATGAATTTAAACATTCAACATATTGACTGCAATAGTAAAGTCCCTTCAGTGGCTCATTCATGAACAGAAAGGATCACCATCTCCCCCTAGTGGTAGCTAATCATTTTATTGGCGCATGTTTCTGTAAAACAGATACGGCTCACCTTTCCAGCTTCACTGTCTGGCCGACCAGAGTCCCTATCCGAGGACTTCCCACTGGTAAGGCTGTCCAAAGAGTGGCAAGAGGTGGCTTCAAAGAGAGCCTCGTATGGGCACTCCTCTTCCGGCCCAGGGGCCAGCCCTGAGATTAGTTCATTCACTTTTTCCAGATCACCTAAAAAAGAAAGATTAGTGAAAATACAGCTTTTTTACTTGTGTGTTCTTGTAGCATATGACAATCTTACTCTTTTTCCTTGGACTGGGACTCTCTTGAGGTGGTGGGATTGGCGGTGGCGGAAGGTCAATATCAGGGGGTTTTCCCGACATGTGAGCTGGGTATACCAGAGATTGTATCATAGCTTTTAAGCATAAATTAATCAAATTAATTAAAATTAAAATTAATTAAAGAAAATGTACCCCCACTACTTTTAGGTGCTTGTATGGTTTTACCTTGGATTAATGCTGCAATCTCTCTGCTTTTCTGGGAGGGCATATCCTTGACAATGGCCAGCGCTGTCAGGCCTTTCTGGTCCACAATGTTCACATCAATACCTGGCAAGTAGCAGGAGAGTCAATTCAGAATATGAACTTGTGACAAAACCATTTTAAAATCACATTAGGGCAACTGTGATGCAAAAAATGTCTGACCTGCCACAAGGAGCTTCTGTACAACATCAGTCTTTCCAAATAAGGCTGCTTCATGTAGGGCACTTCCTTTCTCAGTCTGAGCACAAAAAAAAAACAAAAAACATTGTCAGTTGTAAAGAAAGACAAAGCAGAAGTAAACAAAAGATACAGATGGATAGGTGGATATAAATCAGATAATGTTTCAAAACTGCAATGTCACTTTAGCAATGTGCTCATATCCTGCTTACTTTAGTTCACTGGCAACATGTTTTTGATATTTTTTGCAGCCACATAAATCAGAATCATTGATAGCATTTGTTTCTGCTGTTATTTGAAACAGATTATTTCAAAATCAAACACTACATAAGACAACAACCATATTTAATGTCATGTCAGAAAATGTTGGTTTGTGGTTGAGGAATCAAATAATTTTCCAGTTCATAGGGCCATGTTAATTGAAACCTGCAGGATGTGCAGCCTGAAGGAAACAGAGTAGACTTTTTCTCTTAATTCAGAGGAAAGGAGGACAGACTTAAAAGCAAAGGCGCCTGGAGACAGATGGATGGCACAGTTTGGTACAGAGCCGAGGCCACAGGACCCACCAGGGGGAGCAGGGCATCTCTGGCTTTGGTACCATTTCTTTTACAGAGAGACAGCTTAAGACTTTTACATTTAATCTCTTCGCTTTAGTAGGAAGTAGTGTGGGGAAGTGCTGCAAGACCAGATTAAGTCACCCAATATAATTTTGACCGTGACAGCATATTAACAAACAGCTTTCGCACAGCCAGCGTAAAGTAACCCACCTCATAGTTGATGTCCATGCCGGCACCCAGCAGCACTTCCACGACAGACAGGTGTCCGTTGCGAGAGGCTAGATGGAGTGGTGTGTGTTTCTTGGTATTGCAGCAGAGCAGATTGGGGTGGGCACTGAGCAGCAGCCTAACAACCTCTAAGCGCCCATACAATGCAGCCAGGTCCAGAGGAGTCTCAAATTTATTGTTCCTCATGGTTGGGTCTGTGAGCTCCTCCAGTAGCAGCCGGACTACCTTTGTGTGACCGTATTGTGCGGCACAGTGCAACGGCGTCTCATTGTCGTTGTTCTGTTGGAATGACCACAGAGCCGTGAGACGAAAGACACAGCCATAGAAACACACAAGTAGGAAGCAATACACAGAGAAATGCAATGGAAAGTAACCAGAGATTAACTGTAGTCTTTGTAAGGTCACACCAGTTAGTATATGATTCAAGAAGAGTGCAAAAAATCCCCACAAAAGTGACTGACATTGAAGACGGAAAGAAGTGCATGGACTAATTGCAGGAGTTGGGATGCCACTGTACAGCAAACTAAAAATGGCACCAATTTAGAAGGGTGATTAGTAAAAGGGACATAACTCAAGAGAGGTCAGATTGGCACTAACATGACAAAGACGCTACAAAAATTAAAAACTAGCTCACTACTCATCAACACATGGAGTCTTAGACAATCATGGGGAAGTGATGTTGCAAGTTCACATTCTGAAAAGCTTTTGTCTTCTCAGTAAGCCTCAGCATCATAAATTCACATTGTGAAGAGAAGCTTAAGATGTCAATTTGGTTACAAAGGCAGTGGAGAGTGAAATGGCTAAATGATGAATCTGTTTATGACAGTATTAAAACAAGCTGTTTACCACAAGTAACCAGTAGGGGGCGAAGACTACAATCTATAAACTGAGAAGACGTGTGGGAACAATCTTATGACAACCTTTTAGTCATCTTTAACGCAATGACAACATGGATACTCATTAAAAGACTGTGCTGCATTATGCCTGTGCTTTGACAGGAAATACTAGAGGGGGGGAAGCCTGCACGTAGGGACAGTCACTGCTCTCATTTGTTACGGTGCAACACAATGTCATTTTTTATCACAATTATAGCCTGATAAACCCATCAGAACCTCGGCTCTACCATAAATCCAGTGTCTAAACAGTATGGCAGCTATTATGAATCCACATGGTCTGGGAGTTGGACAGCACAAAAGCAACGGCAGTTGAAAAGAGCCCACATGGAAAGACTTGTTGTCAGGTTGATAGTCCCCAGAGGAGCTGCCAGCTAGACACAGTCAATCATGTGAAGGGTCAACAGAGCTGTGTCAAACTGGTATCAAGAGCCACTTCACTTTATTGTTATTGAAATATCAAGACTTGCATTTTCCATATTGCAGAAACTGCCTGGTGTGCACATTATGGTATTTCAGTTTCAGACATTCACATGCAGCAATGCTGAAATATTGTGGTGAAAGAGCTGTTCATCAAACTGCTGTGAGACTAAATGTAAAGGTCAATGGCAAAGTGAATTAATACAATTCTACTGTTGTTATGCCATTGGGAACTTTCATTATCTTAGTATTCAACATAGCTTCTGCATATTGCATGTTTCCTATTATTGTGCAGCCCTACGCTTCACTGCACAGGAATTTTTACAGGTATTTTATTTACTGTACATAGCCACAAAGGATTAAGGTTGAAAAAAGAAGATATGGAGGAGAGAGAGAGAATATCAACTGTTGAGGGAAAGCAGGTCTCAGCCTGAACAGAGGAGAGAGGAGGGAGGAGAAGGGACTTGGAGAAACAAAACGACACCTGTCTATCTGCTCAGAAACTGTCTTTTGCCTTGGCTAAATAAAACCCACAGTGATAAAAATTTGAAAACATTATTAACATTTGGAATTTGAACGACTGGATGACTTCAGAGAAAACAAACATAATGTGATTACATCAGAATGATTCACTTCCTTGAATATGCAGGGCTGCTGCCTTATAGTCAACACAATGTCCTGACCTGTTATATAAAAAAAATACAAAATGTCCCATTTTTTGCAAGATCAGACCACTGTCCCATACAAAGAACTCTCAATGACAAATATAGACGCAGGCACACCTGGTGCACAGATCCATTGACCTAGTGTGATCTGTGGCTCTGACGGCTCTGATCTGGTCAGTGGTGCACAGCCATCATCTGATCGAATTAAGCACAGAAGGATGGTCACTTGGCTTACTGCTATGAGGGAGCACACAGCAATGCGTCGTCAAATCTTTTCTTCCGATGTGATGTAATCTTAGGCTTGATACAGTGACTGAGTAGTGAACCAAACATGAACTTGCCAGGATCATATGTAAAATGAATAGCTCAGTGGGTTAGTACATGGGATGTTTTGTGTGATGTACCAAATAAATGGTGTGTAATCCTGCAACTTAAAAAGTTTTTTTCTCAAAGCAATATACAAATGAAAATAAAAGCATTAAATTTGGATATTTTCAAAATGTTTGATGAAGAGCAATGAGTCAAAAAAAACCAAAAACCATTTAACTTATACTTCACTACCTAAATCTCAGCTTCCCTTCAGCCAAATTCTTATGTGTGCTTTTTCACTCCCATTACAAAATACTATGGGTTATATATCTGTATTTATTAGTGAAATTAAAATAACAGCTCACACTAAACTCTGGTGATTTTCAGATGATTGCCATAATGCAACATGGGCTCTCAAATAGACATGCTAACAAGAAGGAGTTGTGATTGCTATTACACAAAATGGCACCATTATTAGTGGTCCAGCAGGGAAGCAGATTAGTACAGTACAGCTAAGCTAACACTTCGTGGACATGATGCTATTTGCTAATATCAAATATCCAATCTTTCCAGTGAAGCTAGGGACAAGGAGAAATATAATGATTTAAATCTCAAACATGACCTGATTACAATCTCAGCTAGTGTCTGCTGCTGTCTGATAAACCCTGCTCTCTCAAGAAACATATTGGGATTATGTTTTTGCTGTCAAATTACTTGAGATGCTTAGAAGCAGAGGAGAAGAGAATGGAATGATTTCCTCAACCCAGGGCTGAGAGATGGTAACACACTGTGACTAGCAACCTCTGTCACGTGACGTGCAGGCTGGCAGCAGGGAGAGGCAGCGCTTACATCACTGCAGCCCCTGGTAGCAGCTGTAGTAGTGGTGGGTGATGGTGGCGATGGTGGAGGGGCGGGCTGAGCAGCTGTTGCGGCTAGTGTGCCAAAGGGCTGGCCATCCTCGCTACACGCCTGCGCCTACCTTCAAACGCACTCAGATCCCTCTGAGGCTGTGCACACAAACTGACACATGGAGGGTTTCCTCAGCACCACTGTTTGGCTTTGACAGTTCATTATCCAGCTGTGAATCACATGATCAGGACTATGTACAGTAAACTGGATGATTATCATACTGCTGTCCTATTTGGGTTTATGCAAAAACAAAAAGCTATTTGGTAAAATACAAACATAAGTAACTAGATAATTATTCATTCATAAATGAGTTCATTCAGTGATTCAAGTATGATCTTTTGAGATGCTAACACAGAGGCTACTGTAGCTCTTATGCTAGATTCTTATTTGCTCACTGTCATACATTCCTGAGTGAACAGACCTTGCAGCCCAGTAATAAGATGAATGTCTAACTGGCTTCCTGCCATAGACTATAATTCTCTATACAGCACAGACGTTTCTTCCTTTTACAGGAAAGATTACTTCTTCCCTCAGGATTTCATTAAAATTAACTGGGACACACTTTTTGAAAACAGCAAAGTAAAGGCCTTTAGATTTAAAAGATTCATCCATTTCTCCAACTTAAGAAACAAACTGGCTTGACAAAAAGGGAAGAAAAAGCATGGAAATTTAGATGCTTGACAGTAAAGAAGAGGGCACTTCACTGTTAAATAACAAGAGGTCCCCTAAAGGGCCCTTCAAATATGCTACGACCGTTTCTTGGCACGACAGTGATGAGCGCAAGTCCTAGAGGAGGTCTGGGGAGGGGTAGGATGTGCTGCTGAGAGAGTGACAGACTGAGGGCATAAATGAGCGCTCTGGCATACTGTGAAAGAGAACGAAGGAGAACTGTGCTCCACTGATAATGAGGTGACCACGTCCAAAGAGACGACTTCTTCTACTGCTGTCAAACTTTGACATCATCTGCACTGTACTGATGTAGTGAGAAACTGTCATACAAGACATACAATGTTATGCCAAAAACATGCTTGTAACGCTTGGTCCTTTACTGCCATAAAACACCTCATCAGGGTGAGGTAGAGTGCAGTAGTGCTTGGAGAAAATGCCGCAGTGCCGAGATATCAAAGCCTGGGTCACAGAAACTCAACTAAACATATATTATATTAGACATGTGACCTATTTTAGAGATAAAGTCTGAGAGTAAAAGTATCAGATACAAGTATGAGCTCTATCTCTTCATAATGACATATGAAAAGATACTAAACAAATGGCCTGGCATTTAGCAAATAATCAAAAATAACATCAAAAACAAAACTTGACAAAATATTATTATGATAAAAATTTATACTCACTTATGAGTACAAACTGAGGACAAAAACTAGTAATTTCCAATCAAAATTAAGTAAATATTTAATTAATCCATATATTGGTTTGAGAGCATTTGGCCCTGCCATAATTTTAACTATGAAAGAGAAAATTATATTGACATTGCATGTTTCAACTGGAAATACAAAATATGCCAGCATTTGTTTTCTAATGACAAATATAATCCTTTATAGAACTTTTGAGCTTTCATGTAAAATAACAGGCATCTGGAAAACCCTTAATGAATGAAAGTCTTCTGATGGACAACAAATATTAGATTTAAGTTCTTAATCTGTGTTTGATGCTGATAAAGAGAGAAATCCTTCCATCATTCTTTTGACCACAACCTGAGCCAGGGCATCGACAAGGCAACCACATTTCTGATTTATTCATATCAACGCATCAATTATTAAGAATCAAGACCACATAGTGGCCTAAAAATGCTACTCAATAATGTTTGTGTAAAGACATCTTCTATAATCCTCACAGACTGCTAGACATAATCCATCAGGAGAGCGTTAAAAAACGCTGCAGGGAAAACTCACATTGGAATAGAAGGAAGCGGAGGCACACTTTAAAGAAAGCTAGCCTCCCCATCACAACACTAAGAAGATTAGAGCAGGCGAAATGTGACAATGTTCAAAAATAGTATGCAGCTTGGATTTGCCAGCCAGAGTGGGTTTCTAGCTCTGCTGGCTGAAAACACAATCATAGTGCTACGACATGTTGGTACTCTAATTGTGAGAGTGCCAGTCAGCCCTGGAGTTAAAATATATGTACTCCCTTGACATGTGTGTACTTAGTTAAATTACACAGAGGATATAAATACTTAGGATTGAAAAAGTAGCTGGAATTCTCTCATTGTAGATACACCCAAATACAGTCACGTTGTGTGCTAAAAATCAATGTTTTCTCAGAAATTTATCAGAATTTTACTTTTAAAGTGATAAAAAAGACAAAATAAACTAATAATTGAATGCACACCAGCAGAAATATAAAACCTGTAATTTTTGGAATGTCTGTGCTAATCTGGACGCTCTTTCCATAGTCAGTTTTAAAAATACCATAATAGCTTTAGTAGCTGTATAGATAATGCAGTTTAAATCAGTCGAGATTTTCTCCTGCTGCGTGGATCGTGCCAACAATTGCCTTGCTTCAGGCAGCACATTTAGCAAGTTTTCATTGCTCAATCTTTTTCTCACCCCATGATAGAAATGTTGGCATGCATTAACAAACCTGCATTATGACTGTAGTCTACCAGCATTTTAGCTACATGTTGAAGAGGTTACCCAAAATGCAGCACCAAAGCACACCCCAGCACAGCAAGCCAATGCAGCAAGAAAGAATAGTAGCACTGTAAAAGCAAATGTTGTTTGTGTGGCACTGTGTACACACCTTGGCATTAATATAGGGGTCAAAGGGCCCACAGCGTTTGAACTCTTTTTGGTCTACAGAGCTCTGGGGGGGAGGAAGAGAGAGGCGGATGATTTTGATTGAAACAAGCAATGAATAAACGAATGATTATCACAGATGAGACAAACTAAAAACGGGAGAAAAAACATCTGAGTTAATGAACAATTAGATGCCTTAAAGAGAGAGAGAAATGGCACAAATTGAGCCACAGACTGTAAACTTGTCTGAGGGAAGCCAATGCTGGCTAAAGGTTGTGATTGGGTTATATAAGGCTCAAAATGAGTCATTTCTCTGTATCCCAGAACAGTCATGAAATGGTGCTGCTCTAGAGGCTGTCTGTGCAGTAAGCAACCAAACATTATCAAACACATGAGTGAAATTGTTAAAATGGTTAAAGAAACAAGCAGAAGTCTAGCTATGCAAAAGCACTTCCAGTTACATACATCGTATGTTAGAACAGAGACACGATGCTTATGTTAAGTTTGGTCATATCATGTTTTACATGTGGCGCTGACATGCAATGCTGACGTATAACTGGATGTAAAACACATTCAACTGGCATTTTGTTATTCCATTTTAATTCCTAAGGTAGTTCCTGGTAGTTTTATAAGCTTTTATTATGTGACTTGAGTTTTCTCTTCACTGAAACCCAAGAGTACAATTTAAATCCACACAGACATTTTGAGTTTAAGTGCCAAACCTGTTCATTGAGTTTTGGGTGTGACGGTCCTTGGTGAATTAGCAGCCTAACTATCTGTTCGTCCCCCTTCCACGCAGCCAGATGGAGTGGGTAGCAGCCCTTGTTGTCTGCGATGTTGGTCAATGCCTCGTTTCGTAGAAGCACCTCCACCACGTCGCTGTAAACAATCAATAGACAGGAGTAAAAACCACAATAATAAATACACAGTCAATAGCTTTATGCTCCCAGTGGGACACTTTGACTGTAGGTCAGTGAGTTAATGCACAATACAGACAAGACAGGTTTTTCCGCATCTGATTTACCTGTGTCCGTTCAGGGCGGCGTGGTGGAGAGGGGTGTATCCGGTGCTGTCCACACAATTCACATTGGGGCCTCTCCAGATACTGTTGTTGAGAGCAGAAAAAAGCTTGTTAGCCTTCATTAAAACACACCTCAAACAAATAGGGCCAATCCCAGTATAAAATGTTTACACTGTGGGAGCTGATTGCTATCTCAGGCTCCCACTGCAGATGACCTGGGATCTGTGACACCAAAACACAATGTGGTGTGGGAGTGACTTAAAAACACTGTCAATTGTAAAATGAGAGCATTGGGGGAGAAATGAAAAGGGGGAAGCATCAGTATCATTGAACCTGGAATCAGGAAGGAAAAGTGACACTATCAGTGCAGTGCAGCCGCTAGGACAAGCTAATTCTGTCTAGTTTAGAGTGACTCTGCTGATCATTCAGTCCTGAAAGCAGATGTCTGTTTCATGTGCCACAAAAAAGCACTGAAAAAAAGAGAAGTAAATGAACGTAGGCATTTACATCAAGTGCCACAAAACTCAAGTTGCAGAAGTTTTCCTTATTGGCAAAGCAGAAAGCCAAAGAATGATGGAGTAGCTAGAAGATGACTAGAGAGACAAAGACCCAGGACTGAGATGTGAGACACTCTAAAAAACCTGAACAGAGCCTAAATAAATAATGTGATGTGGAAATCCCAGGACTGCTGAACCAAATATCCAGAATGATTTCACATACAGAAAGAGAATGCGAGCAAAAGCAGTGGACCTCACAATGAATCAGTCATGAATGGAGGACATTTTAAGATTAGTTTGCTTTCCACTTTATAAACACCACCATTAGAAACAGCTGTTTAAAACTGGTGCTCCGGCTGCACAATGTGAGTAAAATATGCAATATGTGGTATGTTGTTGAAAATTGATAAAAATATATGAGTGATATTAAAACATAAGCAAGAAATACATTTTGACAAAAGGACACTTGCACTAGTCATTGTGTTTCTTAGTTAGATTGTACTTTAATTTATGGTACCAACTGACAATTATTTTGCATATCTTCTTTGTATGTGGAATACGATCACATTATTGAAGTTAACATCCTCTTTGCAATGCAGATATTGCACATTTTCTATGATAAATATATGATAAATTGTGCAATGCAGCCCTACAAACAACATACTGAATATATTATTGGACAGCAAAATAGACTTTACATTGACAAATAATGAATAATGGGTTTGCCTTTAAGACAATGCAAGGAGAAAAATGAAATAGGGCTACAGAATTTCATTTAGGATTAATAAAAGGCTCAATATGGAATGATCCCTGTGTGTGATCATTGTGAATGCTGAAGGTGTAGAAGCAGGCGTCGGCTCCAGTGACACTGGGTAAATTCACAAGAGTTCTGTTTTGCAATAGTCGTGGCTGTTTTTGCCCCTTCAAATACAATCTCCCATAATAGCTCTCAGAGCAACCTACAATTACACAGTCAGAGCCGTCTCATTAAATAAGTGTCTTGGAGTGCTCTATAGCTGGCAGAACAATGGGCCTGACAGAGCAGCAACACACAGGGATGCACCACACCACTAGCCAGAAGCCCAAGCTGTTTATTTCTCACAGCAGCATTTCTTGGTCTCAT
Source organism: Rhyacichthys aspro (assembly GCA_036850595.1). Taxonomy (NCBI): domain Eukaryota; kingdom Metazoa; phylum Chordata; class Actinopteri; order Gobiiformes; family Rhyacichthyidae; genus Rhyacichthys; species Rhyacichthys aspro. The sequence continues at coordinate 12,158,904 of CM072154.1, read as the reverse complement.
CCAAGCCAGACAGCTGTGAATAAAGACGTGGGACATCAAAACACAGGGCGTGCTAGCAGGAAGTGTGGAAAAATGTGGTGGAAGGAAATACTTTGGATTGATCAATTTCAGTTACCAAGGGGGAAAATAAGTGAGCAACAATTAGAGCTTACAGAGAGAACTTACAGCATCACACATTCTACTTGGATGCTCCAGAAACAGCAGCTATATTAGCAGTAAAGAGTCTTATATGGCTACTGAGCACATCAAAAACAGAGGCAGAAACAGACCTCTCGTTGCTGTCCTAGATAAGAGTTATGCAACAGCAAACAGCAAAACCCCCATAAACAAATTAACATAAACAGAGCAGTGGGCAACTGCAGATATTAACTCAGTCAGGCACAGGGCAGCAATGAGTGTTGAAGGAAGGCAAGCAATAGGACACTAGAAGATGACTTTGATTTATTGCACTGATTGCCAGACATACATTGCTACAATGAGGTTATGGGCAGCACATTTAAAAAAAGTGATTTACAGGACAACAAAGGACAATTCACAAACCTAAGGAGAGAGACAGGTTTTCTTTACTTTTTTAAATGTTAAATGTCTCCTGTCAGCTCATGCTCAGCTTAAACGTGATTTCCTTCACTAAGAACGATTTAATGCCAGAAAAGACACCATCAAGTCAGTGCATACACATGACAATTTAAAGTCATAATAAAGCGGTCTTTAAAAAAGTACTATTTTAAAAATAATAGTATAATAATTATAATGCTTTCATACATAGCGTTATTTTAATATGTTACTACACTATGTATGAAAGCATTATAAAGTATGTTATATTTCCCGTACACAGGATATGAATATGCCTATCATTACAACAGAATTACCCTCAAAGTCCATGTTAGCTGTGCTGCCTGTAGTAGCAGCCGGAGTGTCACGTTGTCCTCTCAGCACTTTGGCAGCATGGCACCCAAGGCCATGAGTCAGAGTGGTGCTCGACAATCCACTTCATCCTCTTACTACGGCTCACCCCAGGCCCGACTGAGGGACAGAGCTTAGGCCTGCAGCGGGGCAATGAGCAAAACACAGTTGATTTTGTTAGGGAGGGGGCACATTCATGTGAACCGACTGAGGAATTCCTGTTTGAAAGGCTGTGCTAATCCTTAATTTCCCTGAGGGAATATCAGCGGGATGAAGTTGAAGTTTGAAAGAGATTCTGGGGGGCTGTAATTTGTACAAAGCCTGGCTTGAGAGAGTCGGAGAGATAACAACACTTCTGTCTTTTCTGTTTTCTTTGCATTTAGAGCTGCTCAAAGTGTTCAAAATACAGCTGCAGTGCAAAACATCTAGACAAATACAAACCCAACAGATGAGCTTGAAAACAGACAAGCAGTATAATGATAAATCATTTAATGAATTCATTTTAGAGGTTTCTATAGGAATGGATAGAAATCTATACCAGTATTATGCACATTGGTGGTAAATATGTCAATGATTATATATGTGGTGTTTCAAAGTTAACACCTTATTTTGTATATTATCTTACTTTATTTTACTGTACCAAAGGTCTCTCAATGGGTATATCAGAATTTAATTTTGGTTGGTGGCAGCGCATTTTGGTTTTAATTTGGATATTGTAAAAAAAAATCCCTCCTAATCAGTCACTATTCAAACATAATGGCAGCATACTCTGAACACTTTCTTTACTTCCTCAAAATGTGGAGTTGTATTTCTTCTGTAATCCAAGAATAGAGCTTTAATTGTATCAGTCCTTATGTGATTTGGAATTTGCAGCTGTTAGAATCACAGATTTGTGCTGTATAATAATTTTACTGTTTGATTAACAAATAAGCTGCTTGCTGTTTGGTCTATGGCCCATGACACTAAAGAGTCTCCAGGTGTCTAAAGCCAGTGTCATATAAACAGATTTTTGCTCCAGTCTATCAGCCTTGTAGCCACACTGCTGGGATTAGTCTGGCCCAGGGCACAGAGCCCAGTACTGACTGGCACATGTAAGGCACCAACAGGGATATGGGCATAATTATTATGCACACTGCTGCTAAAACCAGGTGCCCTGCTGCCAACGCAAGCGTGGCAAACCTGGGGGTCTTCTCATGAAAATGAACGTTACGAGCAACAACAATCTTAAGGAGGCACAACAAAACAACTGAAACTGTAAATGGGAACAGTAAACAGGAAGAGAGAGTTAGACACTGTTGAGGTGTGATAACCAGCGTTATCAAAGCCTAATCATGTGTTGAGTTTGTACCATAAGAATACTTCCTCTTATTTACTATGCCTGATAAGAAGAGCAATCATGGGCCTAAATGGTGGCTGGCTGGATATGGGATGAAGAAAAAGATGGGATAAAAGGTTCAGATACAAAAAGCTCACAAGGTCCCATTTTATATTCTCTGATTTCACACAAAACTCTCTTCTTTGGAGTATTTGCTGAGCATGTGATGATACTATCTCAGGGTCATTCCATGTGAAATCAACTGAAATCTTTGGATTTACATCCAAGTTGGTGTGTTCAATGTCTATTTACCAAACAACATATGTCTATTATCTTTAAAACTGCATGGCAGGCCTACATCAGGGCTGATGTAAAATGACAGTGAAGCTCCACAAGCTATAACTCTGAGTGTTTGTGCTGGATAAATGCAAGGTTTCAGGTATTGATCTACAGTGTGTTAAGTGTGTTTACTTAATTGGCAACAGTTTGTTGTTGTGAGGTGTTTTTGATTTGTAAAGAGAAATACTGCATTGCAAGCTCAGAACCTATGAATGACATATTGTCAAAACAATTATATCACTGTACAGAGCAGGATTTCATTGGTAAATGTAAAAAGTTCAAGTGGATACCTTAAAGAAATCTATATTACTTTACTTAAGATGTGCCTCCATAGTGTTTGCTGTTAGTCATCTACTTCATAAAGCTCCAAAATAATGACTCAGTGGTAGGCCTAGACCTACGTGAATAGGAGTAGACAGTTGTTGTAATAGTTGAAAATACAAATCTCATTTAAATAATGTGTGGTGAATAATGTGACGAAACAAATGGCCACACATTTTTTCCAGAATTGGAAAAAAAAGTTTAAAAAGTAATGCAGAGTGCTCAGGTGCATGTATTGTGTGTATTAAACTGATAATGGATAAACTCATGAAATTAAAGTATAGCACTATTGTAAAAAAATATATCTGTGCGGAACAATATTTTTGGACCTGTTAACTTTAATTTGAGCAATGTGCATGACTTGACACAATCGATGTGAGGTGTGGAGTGAAGTGTCAGTGAAGTGTCAATTTTACATTTGCCCACATTTTATTGCAACAATGACAGACTCACATAACCATGAATCTAACACTGAAAACTCCCACGAGTGTTGCTAAAACAAGAATATAAACACTTTTTTTACATAATTCATTTCTAGTTTTCCAATGTAGTGAAGTTGAGTAAAATGGTGTCACGTGAACACATCAGTGGACACATCAGGATGGCAAAATGATACATAAGCATGATACATGACTGGTGAAACAACAGAACAAGGTGAAAATAAAGCAGATAATTCAATATTCCAAGAAGCCTTAGGTTTATCACTCTGAGAGAATGTATGAAGCATCTTTGAACCATCTTTGAACACACCAGTTTGAAGTACATCCTAGTTCTTCAAGCAGGAGGCCATGATTTCATATGAACTGACCCTTTAGCTAAAATCTGACAGATGGATTGAATTGTTTAAGTAAAGATTAAAGACCTTGCACTATTGATTAAATACAATGTTACTTTTTTCCAGTCTCTTGCCAATATGCTTAGTCATGCTAACTAAGCCCGCCCTATTAGGTTTTGTTTTACAGAGACAGAAGAAAGAGCCAGGCCAGCATGTATTTTATATGATGTTAGCTGATTTGTTTCCTGTGTGGACATAGTGGGGGCACAGTCCAATGTGTTTGTCATCTGGAAGTGCAGTGGAGGTTGGCGTTAGCCCAGCAGGTGGGCTACAGACTGCTGAGAGCAGCACAGACAGAGGTAAAGTGTGACGCCAGCCAGAGGGCCAGGCGATGAACATGTCTGGGCTGGGGGGCACTAACAGTCGGCAAACACATGTGGATCTGCACGTGTTCAGAGGGTGGGGTTCATTCCTTCAGTTGTGGGATAGCTTTGTAAAGAAAGGGTTCAAAACAGGCACCACAGGGGAGCGACAACCTCAGCAAGCTCCTCCATTTGTTCCTTTGTTATTATAAGCTTTCAGGGCATGGGCAAAACAAACTTAACATAAACACAAGGGTAATTCTGTTGTGTTTACAGTTTAATTCATTAATAAAAACTGATCTAAATGGTTTACTGAGAGCTAAACCAAATCTTAACCCATCTTTCTTCTATCAAGACACCCATGGCCTACTTGCACAAAAGCTATTTCAGGCTAAAATAAAAATGTCAACAGACAGCAATTGGACATTGATGGACAGAGCGTTAGTCAGCTTGGATCCTCCTGCTGCGCACACATATGTGGAATTCATCACAGCCTCTTAGAGCTGCTCTGCCTGCTGTCTCAGACTGCACTAACATATGCCGTAAACATAATGTACCGAGCAAAGCATCCCATATTAAGATGCGTCAGGAATGCTAACATGTTGGTGTCAGATTTCCCAGCTACCACTGCTCTCTCCTACAACAGTTCAAAGGTCAACAATGTATGAAATGCGGCTGCCAGTCCTTCTGGTTTTCAGTTCAGCCAAGGTGCCCATTGTGTGAACATGCTAGAAGATGCCTCATTTAGGGACTGAAGGTGTTATTATTCCTGCTGGGAGTGTATCATCCTCAAACACACGTTTCTAATGTGCATTATGTTAATGTTACATGCTACAGATTACAGATACAGACACTGTTTTCAAAAAGGCAATGTATGTTAGCACTCTACACCCAAAAGACATGATGATCTTGAAACTAAGGATGAAATTGAATGATTTGGAATTGGGCCCAAGCCTCAAAAAATGAAAAACAAGTCTTCTTTCTCTGGCAATAACAGAATGGGAAGAATGTTGTGAGAAATATATTTCAGGATGTCTCTGAAAGTAAATTAAGACTATCTTTATCAGCAAATATTAGATTATGTCCATGTCCTATTTATTTCTGCCTACAGCAACTGGAAACATTTGCTATTCTCAATTGGTGGTCCAACTCTAAATGACAGTTTCTTTGAAAAACTAAAAAGTATAAAGAGGAGCTCAAGAATGTTCTTTATAGGCTGATATAAATATGAAAAAGACACAATTTTCTGGTTTGTCAGTAGGACAAAGGACATGGCTGTGAATCTGGGAGACAAGCCCTCATCTGGCTAAGCTCTCTGCGTCTGTCCAGAACTCCATGCATTCCTCTGTTAATTTCCCCTCAGTGGGCAGGCACTTTCTCTGCCAGAGACTTGTCTTACCTCCGGTCTAACCACAGCTGCAGCATGTGCTTGTTCAACCTGGGACCGGAAGTACTACAACTCCTTCCTGTAGACCCCAGAGATCAGGATTCATGTAGCCCCAAGTGAAAGGTACAGTATGCAAAAACATGGCAACTGTGTAAACAATAACAATGCTCAAAGCTTAATTTGGGTGTAACAACTGTAGAACTACCCTATGTGGGTTTGACCGTGACCTTTTAAGAAGAGGAAGCCCTGCCCAGCTCATTGAAGTGTTAATGGAGCACCGTGTAACAAATGTTTGGGGCGACAGTGGTGTTAAACAACCCAGGGTCAGTCCCATGTCTGTCCCTTGGCAACCGATGGGAACCAGCCTCTTGGGAAAGCAGACATTCCGCAGAGAAGAGCTGTACAGCGCCTGGTTACAAAAACACCACAAGTCTTGACATGCACCCCATTCCTGAGCAAGAACGCAAAAAATCTATTAGAAGCACATAGGTCACCTATATCTCCTGGAACAACAACATCAATTAGTGTATTTAATGCAAGTTAATAATGGGAAACTAAATATCTTCTAGAAAACCTAACCTTGTGACCACAAGTTTTGTAACTCATTATTCAAACAGACACTACTGTAACTGGGTGATTAAATTTAGTGCCTCTCTACTTCTGCTTCAATTCAAACAGAGGAAATCTTCTGGTGTGTCATGCACTTTCATCCAATTAGACACAAGAAGTTACCAAAAAAACTATATGATCATAGAAACAGATATTTTATATTTTAGTTTATTTATTGAGTAGGTTAGGTTTGTTGTCAGTATTTGATTTTATTGTTTGCATTTGCATTTTTGCCTCCATTATTGCTTTGATAAACACTGAAATGCAATGCTAACTCAGTTTATTGTCTAATCAAAACAAGTGGCGTTTGACCATTTTTACCAGAGCAAATTTGATCATAATATCCCTGACTTGGGTGTAAAAACACATAATCCATCATAAGCCCAAGTTTCACCACTGGCTGGAAACTAATAAAAGTGTTTAAAAAGTTTTTTTTTTCCTCAAAACAAATCTCTCAGGATTAAAATCCTAACCAACACAATTCTATACAGTAGTCAACACAGCCTGTGGAGTCACAAGTTAAAGATATTGACATTTAAGTTTTGGAAAACCAAATCAAATGTCACACAATAACAAGGCTCCACACATACTCCATCATCTTACTACTTGTTATAGCTGTACACTCAGGTGTCCGCAGCCACAGACTTTTTCATTCAGCACACTACTAATTAATTCATTTCCTGCTAAGCCTAGACAATGATTTCCCAGGGCTACCATTGCCAAACACTGATTGCTTAAGTCAGAATAAATGACACAATGGGCCCTTCAGTCCACAGATCTGCCCAAATAGATGAGACTCACCATGACTGCATGACATCTCTGAATTGGATTTCCGATTAGAAGGGTTTAATGTAATTATCTTGAGTACACTGTGCAGTCTGCACTAAGTAACACAGTGATGCATCACCTCGGTCTTCTCTGTGACACTTGTCTCCAAGATGGAGGTTGTTTGCAGTCAGTTCCTAGGGGAGCAATATTCTGTTTTGATTGACAGACAGTACATCTGCATATGACCAGTATTAGAATAAGGCTGAAGAGCTCTGTGTGGGTGGTTTTTTTGGAGAACTCAGTGAGTGAATAAGTGTGCAACCTCAATGCTCAGAATAAAGCTGTTTTGCAGAACAAACTGGCCCTGATATTATGAACAGGATTAATTTTGTAGAGCACAGTGGTTGTCTTAACTAGCGCTTGCTTGAAGCCAGGATAAATCCAGTAGTGTTGTAGTAAATGCAGTTCTCTATAAATACAGTATACAACTGATAATATCTGCATCTGTAAGACAATTAACTAGTTCTTATCACATTTAAAAGGCCACAATACAAGACTGGCCTTATGTTTGTCTCATTTAAACCACTGTGAAAAGTAATGTCTTGAGTAATAAAAACAACTGCCATTTACAGATTTACAGCTTTACCAATGGCTTTCATATTAGAGAAAATGAAAGGCAGCTGCATAGTTTCCCAGTCAGTCTGTAACAGCACAACTGACAGGTCTCCAATGTTCTGAGGACTAAACTGTAGACAATATAGAAGAATAATATAATAATCAGAAGGGCCACAGCAACCGTCGTCATATAGGCCACAAGAACAAAAACCACAACAAATGTTTAACCTCGCCAAAGACTTCCGCTTGAAACCACAGATTGATCAAATAAATAAAAGGTTTGCAGTGACACAGCTAAAGTGACAGTGGATTGATTGATTAACATAGTCCAAAGACAGTTTTTAGAATTTTAGGTTCACCACATTATAGCCTATGCCAAATATCTCAGATCGCTTTGAAATAAACCGTCTAGCTGCTGTGCATCTTGGTTTTATTAGCCACCATTAGGCCAGTGTACTTAAGTGTAACTCATGGGGCTGAAGCTAACAAAGAAGAGCAACACTAGTATGTGCAGTGTTTGGTAAGGCAAAGAAAGCATTACACTGACGTGTTTACTAAGTGACGACACTCACATGCTTTATCTCCCCAAAAACCCTTACTGACTGCTTCTAGCCTACCCCAGTCACTCCATTTTTCTGATTTTGGGCTTTCCAATGTGGAGCCTACCTCAGCAGACTGGAAAGCGTGTGAGAGGAGGTGCTGTGGCTGCCGCTGTTGCCGCTTCCTCCGGTCCCAGAGGATCCACTTCCAGCGCCAGCAGACTGTCTCTTCCCGGATAAAAGCTTCTCCACCGCGGCCAGATTCCCCGTGCGAGCCGCTTCGAGTAGCTCCTGCTCCTTCCCCATCGCGGATCCCAGAAAAATCAGAGAAGGCGCGGGGAAGAGACAGGAAGACGGGCTAAGGCTGTGGTTAGTAAGATTCCTCTACGATTCCCTTTCTCGATGCCTCTCGGTTACACCGCTGTAAACGACAAAAGCAGCCTCTCCGCCGCTCTGTCCGCCCGTACCAATCCACGGTGCCGCCGTGGTATTCACAAGAGAAAAGTTTCATACAGCAGTACACCACGGACGAACAAACTTCCTCTGACCAGTCCCCGGAGCGTCGTCCGTCACTTCCTCGAAACTACCCTTTCTTTCTGCATCTCCAATACGAGCCCTTCAGTCACACACCGCACACACATCAGCTCCCCCGCCCGGGCTGGGAATGAAAGGTAGTGACTGGGTCAGTTTATGGGAGAATTCTGTAGACGGTGTTTTTGTTTGTTTGTTCGTTTGATGTTTGTTTTGTTTTCCCCAAATGTTATGGTACTGTTATTTCTAATGAGTTTAAACCCGTACTTTTCAGTCACAGTTTAGCACAACTCCTCTTGGTAGCGGCCTCCTTAAATATGAATTGCATTAAAAATTCACTACTTAATAATGGCCTTTATTTTCTTTAGAGAGTCATTTTTATAATTACTAAAACACCAAACTGAGGTTAAACTGGAAACAATTTTCCAAGTTTTTGCTTTGCGCTGTCTCTCTTAGGATATCAATAAAGTTCATTTGAAACCGGAAGCGGAAATCCATTCTGCACAAATGGTCTAAGTAATGTTTATCTTTCTGTAGGCGCCTTTTGCTTCCAAATGAATTCCTTTATACAACGTATGATACTTGCATAATGGTAATAGTTAACGCTAGATTTACAAAACCGAAAACATTTACGAGTTGGCGGCAAGTCGGCTAGCGTTAAATGCGAAGTCATCGTTCGCGTTAGTAATAGCTTCACCGATTGTGCGGTTTTGTGGTCGTCTGGCTGTAAAATACAAGGTATGTGTATTGTGTAGTATTTATTGTAGTGATTTTTATAGCAGTGTTTACCACCATGCATTTGTCTGTATCTGTATCTCCCCTCAGTTAAAATCTCTCTGTTGACAGATAATAGGGGATTCTGAGGGCTTTGTCCATTATGGCTGACCCCGCGAGAATCAAATCTGATTGCACTCCAGAAAAAACGTCTTCTACAAGCAAGGAAGACGAACTTCCAAAATCAGATATTGAAGATGTTCAAGAGGCTTCAAAACCTACTGAAGAAATCAAAGAGTCGTCTTCTCAAGAGCAACTCAATCCAAATGGAAAACCAGTACGTGATTTGAATTGGAATCTTATGCGGTACTGGTATAATATCCTTTTGGAAAACAACTCCTTTACCCTTTGATCATTGCTCTTCAAAGGAAAAAGTTGCACCGGAAGATGAAGAGGAGGGAACGTCAAATCAGCCTCCTTCCAAAAGACTGAAAGTGGAACCAGAAAAGAAAAAGGAGAAGCGCCACAAAGTCGATGAGGATGAGATTCAGAAGATGCAGTAAGATTTAGTGTTTATAATCTAATTAATACTAAATCGTTTGAACGATGTCAAAGCTAACCACTGGGTTATGTGCAGAGTCTTGGTTTCATCATTCTCAGAGGAGCAGCTAAATCGTTATGAAATGTATAGACGGTCTGCCTTCCCTAAAGCTGCTATCAAGAGGGTAAGACTTCCACTTTAATTTATTCTCAAACCTAATCTTATTTTAAATATTTAACTCAAATCAATTTAACATATGCTGTTTCAAATTTCAGCTCATTCAGTCCATAACTGGATCATCTGTGTCCCAGAATGTTGTAATTGCCATGTCAGGAATAGCCAAGGTTTTTGCAGGGGAAATTGTTGAAGAAGGTCAGTAATAAATATACTGCATTGACACAAACAAGTGTAATTTCAACTCAATTTTTGTCTCATTTAATATTTGATATTACAGCATTAGACGTCTGTGAAAAGTGGGGAGACACGCCACCCCTTCAGCCCAAGCATATGAGAGAAGCAGTGCGGAGGTTGAAGACACGGGAACAGATTCCAAACACAAAGTATAAAAATATTATTTTTCACTGATGGAAGATTTGTTTGTGTAGATATCTTTGTTCAGCAACAATTTTCTTATTTACTATGACTAGTATCCACATTAAAGATCAGCAAAGGCTGATGAGGATTTGTTGTTTAAATTGTATCAGTTCCTACATTTTGTTAAAATGGTTCTAAACTGTTTTATTGGAATGCAATTTTCTAAATAAAAAAATAAAATGATATATAATTCATTTCAAGCACAATCAGCATCTACAATATCAAACTTGTTCTATATTTTCTGTATATTTATAGGTTCAATTACTACCACCCAAGTCATTACCATTGAGTGAAACACAACGATTTTCAACAGTTATTTATTATTCTTTCCATTATTTTCACATATTACCCTTGGTTCACAGAACCAATTTGATGTTTGTCTTAATGAATTAATAGAGACAGTGCAAAATTCAACATAATCACACAACTGTGAAAATACTGTCCACAAGGTCTGTAACATTTGCATCAAATAGGAAGATTTCACAAGGTCTCTTCTGCAATTTGTGATTTAACAAGTGCATATTTTGGTGAATTCTTCCACACAAGTGCAAGAAAACCACAAGCCTTACTTACACAACATAGTTCAGTTTGTGCAGGTCCTCTTCAGTGGCAATATTTCCTATTTCTTGTATAACGCCTCTAATTCACACTTTTTTGAATATGGGTACAGCTGTTGAAAACCCTGGCCTGCCATAGTGTGCAAAGGAGGTCTAAAGCACCAGTTTGTCAACAGAAAAGGGATGCTACTTAACAATTTGATTTAAACTAGATTGCTACATGTTAAATTCAGCATAAATAAATTGTACCTGTATCTCATAAAGATACAATTTAAAAATAAAATAGCCATCACATTTTTATTTATATTCATGTGAAACAGCAGTCTCTCATCTGTATTGGACTGACAGATCAAAAGCAATGTTCAATTTTACAAAGGAAACAACAGTAAATTGACAAAATAGTATTTTTAAATCTATGAATACTGTATCTAGTTTAGTGTCAAGAGTTAAACTGGTAATATTTTTTAGGTAAACCTACATTTTCTTGCTATTGCTTTTATATTTTACATTCCACAAAAGAATGCAACTGCTATTCACTGTTTAAAAGGCCACAGGAGATTAAGTTTATTAAGATGGATGCTTTTGTTAAGTTACCACGGCAGACCACCAGAGGTCTCCTGTGAACTATGATCAATTCAAGTGACTGCTCAGAAGATGACTGTAGCTGTAAATAATTTGTAACTAATCGGGTAAAATACCAAAACAAATTAAAACTAGCACTACTTCTTTCACCCAAGCCAGAGTTCCATTAAATCAAATTATTACTGAAAACCCTTTTATACACACTGCAAACCACTCTGGCATGGGATCTTCAGGCTCAAGGCATGGTGAAATTCAGTGTGACTAAAATAATGGCAGCTAGCCTAATGAATTAAGCCATTTTATCTGTCTGCATGTGTGTGTGTTTTATGGGTCTTAGTACAAGTTTTATTTTTCAATGTCATTCATTTTGAGTGATATGACACGAAAAGGTGCATAAACAAAAATAAATACATAAAAGTAACAGTATTACTGTTAATACTATTATCTGAGTACTCCTACAAAACATGTATTTAACACAAAAAAAAAGGTTTCCAATTTAATCCCGAACCTCTTATGACCCAGTTACAATACTAAAGCTGCTGAGCAACTCTCTATAGCTTAAAAGGCATGTGTTAAGGGGTCATTCAACCACAGAACACACAGTAACATTGTTTCACAGTATAAAAGAATAATACGCAACATTTCACAATTTAAAAAGAAAAAAAAAAAACTGGGGAATGAATGAACGTGCACATGAGAAATAGATAAGAGTGTGTAACAATTCCACTATGGTGATAACGCCACAAGTGTAGCTATTGAGATGCATCCGCCTCACCTTGTAAGCAGCCAGTGCAATATTTTCCCTACCGTTCACCACACAGTACTGACAGTGTCAAGTAAGACAACCAGCTATTTATAATGGATTTTAAAAATGAAAGAAACACACAGTTTATGGAAGATATCAATATTTTAAAGACTTAGCTTGTGTTCCTAATTGTTCATTGTGTAAAGCTAAACATGCATTTTTGACAGAAGGCAGTATTTTGTAAAAAAAAATAAATAAATAATGCATCTACAGTTGTCTGCAGTGCATATGAAACAAGATATTGGCATAGACAACTGTTACATCTGAATTACAGAAATTAACTAGTGAGATTTAAAGCTTCATTTTTTTATCCACACATGCTGTGGGAAAACACTCAAACCACACAATTAATTTACCTTACATTGATTCTTATTGTTTTTAGTTCTGCATGAGCAGTGAGGAAATCTTAGACCACTGCCTAAAATGTAGTACCAGTATTACAAGCATGTTAGGGCTCACTTCCAATAACGGTAATAACCACAGCATCTTGTACCAAATCCAAATTCTAGACCCCTGCCTAGAATGTAGTACCAGAATGAGTAGTAATTTAGAGCTCACTTTCAAAATCCTGCGTCAACTTCAAATGTACCTGATATGCTGATTGATTCAATAGATGGTGAGCAGCCAGAGCTTCCAGTGTCAGAGAAAATGCACCTCACAGAGTAAATGTGGGGTTATATTTCTTGACTTCTAATAGGAGACGATCTCTGTCGCTGAGGGCCTGAGTGAGAGCAGCCCTGGCTTCAGAGAGCTGGCCTTCCAGGGTTTGGTGCTGTAACAGTTAGATTAATGAAAACGTTACTGTAAAATACAACTTAGCTATAAATCTCTGTATAGTCTACTACTCCGCGCACCTGGATATCACATTCTGACTGACAGCAACAGATGTAATTACAACACCAGTATTACACAGCCCAGTGTCATTAAACACATCTCTACTTCATCTCCCTTACAGCTGACTTGTAATACAACACTGGCTGTCTAACTGTGGTTCAAGCAGAAGGCTATGGAAAATCAAACTTGGCCAAAATAGAAATTTTTTATCCAGTCAAAAACAGTTAAGCTTGTTGTGACCGCTGAATCTGCTTTGCTCAGAACTTTCTATGGGTGATCATAACCATGTAAAAATGTCTTTTGTTAAAGCTTTGCTTTAGAAATCCTTACCATCCGACAAACTACAGTAGTAGTCCTAGTCACAATTCAGAATACAAGCAAATGTAGAGTGACATTATGCCAAAAGTTGATTGTTTAGTGAAATCATTCTCTTTACCTGGTTCTGCTGAGGAACAGCGCTGTCCAGTTGGCCTAAGCCAGTCATGGGAACACTCCTGGTGGGTTTAGGTTCTGTGCTTTCAGCTGCAATAGAAAAATGCATTAAAAATCCTACATTTGTACTTCCCCCATCACAATTCTGCAGTTAGTAAGATTATATTATTAGTATGTTTCCATGGAGTAGTGGAGTATTACTGTATGGCCAGCTTAAAATGATTTTCCAAAAAGATGCACACCTTTGAGCCTCAAGACGCCATCATCACCCCGCTCAAGTAGTAGCTGATCTACAATGAATGTGGCTGGGACAGGCCGAGGGGCTGTAGGGTAAATTCTTGGACCATCATCCTGAAAATAAAGGCATATGAAATGTAACCACATACTTCTATTTCCAATAATATTCACTCTATAAGTCTGTGTGAAATACCTTTATAGTGACAGTGATATTATTCATGTGCAGCTTTAGTGGCTGGCTGTCAGCTGCAAATTCATCTTCTAGAAAAGGGCCAATGTTACCAACTGTGGACGATAACAACTCAACATGGCAGTCCTTTAAACACAAATCCATGAAGCTCACAGACTCATCCATTGCAGAGTGTCCTGCTGCAGAGGGACCCATTTCTGCTCTCATGCTTACTGCAGGACAGTTTCTGTGCTTATTTTGCTTCTGTAACACTCCACTTGGAGCTAGGGAACCAATAGAGAAGACACCTTAGTAAACGAGACCTTGCCATTAGTGTTATTAAATTAAATTAGTCAGCAACACAAATACAAGCCAGGACTGAAGTCATATATGTAGTATTAGTGTAGCACAATAGTAACATCAATTTTCCATGGTATTTACAAAAATTAACATAAATACCTTTATAAAATATGTATTTCTAAAGAGTTTTAATCAGACCGATCAGAAAGATTTGTAACAGGAAAACATTTTCACTTACTTTGTACAAGACCAGCCTGGATGTCAGAAGTTCGAATATTGCCCATTTGCACAGGAATAAGATTCTGAGCTTCTGCAGCAACAATTTGGTCTTCTCCCTTTATTTCCATAGAGCAAGCAATCCCACTTAGAATAAGTAAGAAGACTGAAGACTGTAAGAAGACAGAAAAATCCAATAAGATATACAGTATACATCTTGGAGAACATTATATATTCTATTTACTTTTAGTTGTTGTTAATTAGTTCTATTTGGTTATTTTAAGTATATGGTATAGCTATATTTCCTTATATAGGTGTTAAAGTTTTACTCTTATCTATAATTTTTTTAGAATAAATACAGCCATTTAATTCATATGTTTGTATGTATAAAGTTAAATACCATATCTTGTGAGACTTCCTCAGTACTTTGGGACAGAGAGCTGAGATCAGCAGATGAACCCCCCTCAGTCCCTGGAGCTGGACTGCCCCGATTATCTGCACTGACTGCTGGATTATAAGGACGTGTTGACTCTATACCTGACTCTGTAATAACAAAGCATTAGGTCTCACTCAAATGAATTAATTTTAAATATTATTATTTTTGCTGTTCTTTAAGCACCTGAGCCAATGAGGACAACAAAACCGTCGCTGAGATCACTATCAACAGAGAGGTTTTCATCCGGTAGGCTGCCATCCAAGATAGCACTGTCAAAGGAATGTTGAGAAGGTGACTGCTTCATAGACTGGTGGCGCAGACTGGAAGCTGGAGACAAGGATTCTTCTGAACGCTGGACCTGTTCCCTGTGTAGGCACACACACACACAGGATTGTTAAGAGACAGCTAATAAAACATGTGGTGTCCAGTATGGGTTCAGACACCTACTCCATTATGCTGCCAACACCACAGTAGGGGAGGCTTAACACTTACTTAGCTGGACTGAACAACTTGCTCATGCCTGAGCCACGACTTAGCATGCTAAATGCATCTTTTGTTATAGAAAACGCCCCTTTGGTCAGGTCCAGTGAGGCACTGATAGCATCTTTGGTCACGTCCTTGGTGACATTAATGGCGCTTGACAGTTCTCCCTCAAGACTAAGGGTGGATGGTTCACGGGAGAGGCCTGGGGACTGTACAGGAGAAAGAGGAGGTGACAGTAGGGTGTCGTCCTGTGCTGTCAATCTGCCCTCTTCTAAGCTTTCCTCCACTGCCTCACAAGCCTCCTCTACTGCCCCGTCCTGTTCGTCCTGTTCGAACCCAGCGTCACCAGTACTGACCGAGGAGATTCCATTTTCTAGGCAACTTTCCTCAGGGAGCTGGTGAGTGGGTGAGATGTCAGAGTCTGTCATGCTGGGGCTGTCAGTTTCTGGAGTGTGAGGAGCCTCTGCCTCTGGTTCCGTGCACTCTGGAGGTAACAGAAGCCCAACTTCAGCAGAATCCAAAAGCAGAGCAAAACACACAGTTAGGGTTTCCGTTTTATGGTCTTGTGCCTTTTTGACATCCCTTGTTTCTCGTCCCAGCTCTGCTCCTAAACGGGCCATGGCATCCTTCATCCTGAGCAAAGCAACATACTGATAATGGTTGAGCCACATTTTTACTGGGGTGATGGTATGGATTAAGAAGTGAAAGGACGCAAAGCAATCTCCTGTCTGAGTGTGCCCCATTTCTAAGGTGGACTGCTGTGCTTTGCTTACGCTAGAGGGGGAAGAACAATTAAAAGCCATGGGTCTGCACAACCATACAGACATAGTTAAAGGTTCAACAAAAGGCTGTGTCCTGCCTTTAGGAAATCTGCGCGCTCCATCAAAACCTAGAGTTACACGGGAAAGACTAATTGACCAGATATCTTGTGACCTAAGCTGCTTTTGATCCAAAGGCTGGTGTTCAGTTTCCAGGGAGTGTTTGAGGAAGATAGATGGGACAGGGTGAAAGGCACTCCGATCTCCTGGGTGAGGGCAGGGGGCTGTAGGGTTAAAAAAACGGCTGGCAGTAAAGTTGTTGTAGATGCTGTTAAGATCAGCTCTGGTGCCATGTGGGCAGTGTCGTGTGTTGCTCACAGCCATCTGGGGCACAGTAACAGACAAAGACTGCGGACGCTCTGGATGGTCCAAAATAGAAGAATCCAGTGGAATTATCACCTAAAAGAGCAAGAAAAACATATCAGAATTCTGTAATGTAGTATTTCTTTACAATGTATTTCACTCCTACAAACCACCCATAATTTTACCTTCAGTTGAGCTGTATCCATCCGAATATCTACATGCTCCTCGGCCTTGCTGCTGTCTTGTAAATGATAAAAAGCTTTTACTTGATCCAGGGTGTGCAGAAGGCCCCTG
Organism: Rhyacichthys aspro; assembly: GCA_036850595.1. Taxonomy (NCBI): domain Eukaryota; kingdom Metazoa; phylum Chordata; class Actinopteri; order Gobiiformes; family Rhyacichthyidae; genus Rhyacichthys; species Rhyacichthys aspro. Next base: position 12,142,125 of record CM072154.1, on the reverse strand, counting down.
GAGAATAAATTGATCCATAGCACACTGGGTGGGTCCACACACAGCTGAATTCCATTCAGTTGGGCGTACAAGGTTGAAGTGGGCACTAATAGAATTTGAGATGATAAAGGTTTATAAGAAACACGCTAGAATGGTTGTAGGAGATTGAGATTTTGAATTACTATAGATGTGTTTTACCTTCTAAACTAGGGTTGTCTGGAAAGTAGTATTCAGTAAACTGCAGATGGATTGCTGGTATGTTGTCTGGCAAATGCATAGCTTTACGGTTACAACATATAAAAGACTGGGTTTTTCTGTTCTGACGGCCCCTTGTTGACACCTAAATGTAAAAGTAGAAAGGGCAGTAGAAAGAGAAAAGGGATTATTTGTATTTTTCATATGGTGCACCTAAAACATCCCATTGCTTATTAAAGGTGGAGACCCACACTTGAGGTAAATTTCCTCTAGCTGTCCCCGATGTTGATAAATGAGGAACTGCAAATACACCAAACTGAAAATAACTAAAGATATTTTGTTTTTCATTAAAACTGTGAAATGTCCACAAATGTTTAAACCCACATTCCATATAAAATGCATGGGGCTTTCCCCAATTTGCATGAAATGCACTCAGAAGTAAAAATGGAATGTGGTTTACTCATGTAGTGAAACTAGAAACTTTTTTTTTAAAGACTATCACAGAAACAGAACTGTTACTGGCATTTTCAAAAAACAATGAAATCATTTTAGAAATCAATTTAACTATCTGATCATGTCCATCACACTTCCAAGATAAAAAGGCTTTTGTTGTCTCTGGATATTTGTAAGGCTGGGGCCTCCAGGCTGCTAATCTCTCACACACGTCATAAATTAAGTCAATTTCCTGACCAAAGTCCTGGCACATGACCCAAAAATGGACTGACAATTCATGCAACTAACATTTTAGCGCAGAGAGGTTGCTTACAAAAAAGTCATCTGCCTCATTTCAAGAAACAGGTTTAGTCTAAATAAAGTAGAGTTAGAGTTAAAGCAGGTTAAAGCAGTAGCAAAAGTTTTTTTTACCTCACTCTGGAAACCTAATATGGTAGGTATGAACATGAATAGAAAGTGTTGTGTGTACATAACATGCTGTATTATTTATTCTCTACTTTTAATGCTACTGCATTTCATTTTGTAATCTAATAATAAAAATCTAATAAACTGGTCCCTTTATTAATTTTATTAATAATGGCTTTGTTCCTTCAGCTAACCTCAAAGTGAACAGACAACAGTTGTTTATACTACCTGTTATGAGTCTAGAGGCTGATATGCTCTTTGTAAACAATGAGAAACACTACTCAACTCTTTACTAACACTGATTGTTTAAAAATTAAAAACCTGTGATGGCTTTTCTAGATATGAAGTTCAGATTCAAAGGTCTTTCTTGTTTACCTCCCTTGAGGGGTATAAAGCTCTGAGGCTTTTTATTAGACTACAGTGTCTGTAAATTAAATTATCTGTTGCTAGAGCCTTGCCTGGTGAATGTCGAAATCATCCATCCTGATCACCACAGAGCTAGACCGCAGCCTCTTCAATGATGACCCTGAAGAGTCTGGAACAGAGTTTTTGCTTGATGTCTGCTCTTTGTCAGATGCAGCCAACTTGGGACTAGACTGTTTATCTAAAGTATTAACATACAAACAACAAAACAACAATTTATCTTATACTTGTAAAGCAAGCAAACGTGTCAGTTACCTGTTAATCAACTATTACCTTGCCCTGTCCTGGCAGGGGAGTCCTTGGTTTGTTGTAAGACCTCAGTTTGTGGCCCAGGAAAGCCAGAAGCCTCAGCTCTCTTCTGAAAGTCCTGCAACAGCTTCCCTGCCCACTGGGCCTGCGCCTCCATGGCTCCATTGTGACGCTCCCAGTGTTTACATCCATCAGCTGTAATAAACAATCATTTAGAAATGGAAGAATGGTATTTTCCTAATTGAGTATTTACTTTACTTTAAATTGAAAGCAAACAAAGGCTGTATTCGATTAAGGCCAGGGGCAATTTTTGTCATTCTACACTATAAAACAGAGGAATTTCAAAGGGAATAATGGCATACTAGTCTCCCTGCAATTATTCTGCTTGAGTAGTAATCCTCCTAACTGTTAGTAGTGAATGAATGCTGTGTTAGCATGCACACAGGACAGGCCCTTAAGGCAAAGTGCTTTTAAATTTAAGAAAGGGCCAGTTGTCCCTCTCACCAGGTCTGTGGACTGGATAGAAGTCGAACCCCAGTTTCTTGAAGGTTAGCTGCATGGAACCCTGTGAGCCTGGTGGGGGGAGGTCATCTGTGTGGTATCACATGACAACAGTTAAAACCAGCTAACCCAGGAGGAAGAGTAATCACATTTTACCTTTTTTTATTTTAACTGACCTTCATCTGTTGAAGAACTATCACTACAGATGTGCAAGTCCAGTCGAGATATGAATGTGTGATAAGACGACTCTTTGACATCAAACAGGTCAAAGTATTGACTTATGTTGCTTGGGCTGCCAGCTGAAGCAGAAGGGGTTTCTGTCCAGAGACTATGCAGCCCAGGAGAAGGAGGAGCAGTCTATAGAACAAATTCAACAAAACTGAACCAGGAATCATGTAGGCACTGTAGACTACAACAGAGATGCTTAAATTCAATATAGCCATAATTTATTAATGAATATCTATAAATGGTACCTGCAGAGATTCCGCAGTCATGTTCTTTCTCTGCTTGGCAGACTTTTCCATGGCCTCGCTAAGAGATTTGGCATAGTGGATGATGGCTTTCAGTTGAGAATCAGTCAGCACCCACAAAAGGTCATCCAGAATAAAAAACAGTTTTGATGCTAGAACGTTGCAGTCCTTTATCTAAATCAAACAATAGAATAGAAATTATATATTAATTTGTGTAATTTATAATATTTAAACATGTACAAAACAGAAATACAGGCTTACTCTGCGTTTAAGGGCAATACGAATGCGTCCCTGGTTGGTAATTAGACGTAATGGTGTGCTGCCAAGGTCCTGATCGTCACTCTCTATGGCATCTGCCTCAATTCGTAGACTCTGCCAGTTTATTTCTTTGAAAGTCAACACCTAAACAATGATGCAGTCATAATTTTTTTTCAAATATTTATCTATACACTTGAACTATTTAAATTATGGTATTTTATTTGTTTATTTTATTGATTTTAGTAGGTGCTAAAAACATAGCCCAAAAGCCTGCCTAATAACATTTCTCTGGGATAATATTTTGTCAGTCAGATGTACAGTACCTCTCCTCTCTTTGGGTCAGTGATGCGGGTGTAGCGGAGGTCACTGCGCTGCCATTTGGGGTTCAGGCTGTTGCCTTGGAGCTGCCAGAGTTCAAAAGAGGCATGAAACGCCCGAGCCTGAACCTTGATGGTAATTGAGTTGATTCTAACAGACATGCCCTCCACCACTTTTTCAGCAAAGCCATACTCACTGTGAAAACACATAGATTTTATTAATTGACATAAGATGACAAACAGTGAATGGAGATTAGCACCAAACAATAAAAATACAATACAGCAATAAATAAAACAATACCTCTGGCCTGCAGTAATTGCAATTGGAGAGGGACCATTAGGGGGACGGGGTTCTTCACAGGTCCTCATTTCTACTTCTACTTTGTCCAAGAACTATGCATAGAATCACAATCACAAAATTACGATAGAACAAACCAAAAAGGACATGACAAAAGTCGATGAATAAATATTTTAATTTCTTACCAAGCATATGGGACTTGTTTTCAGCTTTGTCCATTGTATCTAAAAACAGCAGGACAGTAAGGCCACAGAGTCAGTCAAAACGTCTACAACAGCATTTTGTCCTGTTTTTGTGCACTCAGTGGAAGGCACAAGCTCCCACAACGCTGCACTGACCACAATAATAACTACTTTGCATCTGCTTCTACATTTGCAGAGGATTCTATAGTAAAGTAACACAATCTACATGCATGTCATGTATGTGTTAATAGTATGCGTGATAATACGGACAATCTACACAGAAGAGTCAAGAGAAAACATTGAGAGGAAATGTAATCTATTTCCATTAAAAGTTCATTTCAGTTGGGACATTTTCAGAATAGGAAAGAACAGAAAACGGGCTGACACCATTATCTCTGTGGTACTGCCTCTACTCTTAATATTAAAGCCATGATATTAAAACATGATACATATTTGTAAAAGATACTGTTTTCCTGGACACTTAACATTCAGACTTACAACTCAATCAGGTTTGGCTAGTCAGAGACCTACCCTGATGGCTGCTTTGTTGCAGTAAACTCGAGTGACAGCCAGCCAGGTGGGCAAGTCAAGCATGTTCTGCAGAACTTCTTCATCTAACTCAAGGTTGGACAGGTGCCCTTCTCCTTTTAATGTGCTCAAATTGATCTTGTCTGGGGACAGATTCTTGGTAAACCTAAAAAATGATGTACAATGAATTACGTAAGTACTTACTATTCACACAACTACACAATACTTCACATACTATATACATACACACATAGTAGTTACAGCAAATCAGCTATTGTGTACATAGTACACATTAAAGAGCAAAATCTCAACTGAAAAGGGGACAACAAGACATATTCTATTAATATTATCCGTTACTAATATTACTACAGCTTTAAAATAATAATTTAACTAAATGTGTATTAGGTTGGACTATAATGTTCTAGATTGTGCTGTACAAACTAAAGGGTTGTATGCTATATCCGTAGAGGATAAATACCCATTTTTTAAACTGCATGCTTCTTTAGTTTTGCAAGCCAAAATGTATCCTTAGCCTTTGTTTCATTGCATGCATTTAATTAAAGTTTCCAGAACACAAATTAAGATTTACAAAGAACAATAACTGATATAGTCACTGAAGACTTTATGTTCGTAGTGCTTTGCTGTGTTCACATCCACAGATCATTTAGGGCTTTGCAGCCCTAACAACGTGTTCACGTTAAGCAACACCCTGACTGCAAATAAAAGTAATTGTTAATAATACACGACGCGATGGGGATCTAAAATACATTCGTCAAACCAGCTAACAGGCTAACACCAACGAAGACACTTACCTTGACAAATGTTTCAGAATCTGTTTTTTGATTATTCCGGCCATCTTTCGTGAGGTGTGTTAGCCGGGGTAAGCGGCTTTACCTGTTCAATAAATAACTACTAGCTGGTTGGTATATCAATGCAGTGCACAGCTGTAGTCGTGTGCATCTTGTTAGCTGCTGTTTTCACTGTACAGCCAGCCTTAGCTGCTGCCCGAGAAACACCGGACAGCAGCAGGGCAGCCCCCCTCTCAACACAGACCGAACACAGCCGCAACAACAACAGCCCCACCTGCTGGACAGATGTAAAAACATGATGAGGACGGCCCCACCAATCACGACAGGGTATTTTACCAGAAACCACCGCAGGCAGAGACAAAAAGAGGTCATTTTTCGTTTATCATTAAATATTGGTTCACAACCATGCGAGAAGAGTTGGAAAAAATTAAAATACTTACAGTTTGTCAATCTTGAAATTATTAGCGATTCTTATTTGCGTCTAAGATAGGCTTCTCTCTATGATTCTGATGTAGGATGAAACAAATTATTGCAACAACAATTTATTGCAATAACAACTGCAAAACTCGTATATTTGGGTTTTAATATAGAAAATTCAAGGGCTGCCATGGGAGTGACGCAGCTGGGTTACACATTACGTAGACAATGTGGTCATGTGACCCGAGCATTGGGCCTTGCACATGCGCACTGAGCCCTGTCGTTGAGTTGTTATGACAAGCCGAGGCCTCGGACTAAATTAGGAGCGAAGGCCCGATCGTTGTCGGGCCATATCCGCGATGGAGGGCATGGATCTGGACTTAGACCAAGAGCTTATGCAGAAGTTCAGCTGCATGGGCACAACAGACAAAGACATCCTGATATCAGAGTTTCAGAGGCTGCTCGGGTTTCAGCTCAACCCAGCAGGATGCGCCTTCTTCCTGGATATGACGAACTGGTGAGTCCGGGGACTGTGTGGCCCACAGGGTTTGGTATGGTTTGGAAGTTACTATAGTATAAGTGAATGTACATGGTTTTGTGTAGTTAGTCAAATAATGGAATGTTCTGTTTTCTTTCTGATACAAAAGTACTCGGTACACTGTTTAAATGTTGGTAGGTTCAATTAATGCTAATGACGCTGTAGTAACCAAACTCAGAGCTAGCTGAGTCAGCCTCGACTTCTGCGGCTGTAAACAACTGGTGTTAGCGTGTCAGCTTACACCCCATAAATAGTCTTATCAAAGGAAAATACTACAGAATTTCTGTTGTATCGTGTATATCTAGAGTATATTTGAACTTATTATGAAATTGCAATGACTGTCAATTTTGTCACCAGGTCACTGAACTGAAGACTAAGTTTAAAAGTTAACTAGGTTAAACCCTGTTCTGGTTTCATTTGTTTTGCAATATTGGAACGTCGTAATCATGTCATGAGGATCCCAGTCCAACTAATGACAGTCAAAATGACCAAATGTTAAAATTGTGAATGATACGTGTACAATAATTAATTACATAACCTACCAAACGAGTATCGGTTCCAAGGAATATGTCTTCAGCTGACTAAGGAAAATATATTTTATGTTAAACAAAGTGTAGAGATTACATATGTATTTGTTTATTTCGGAAAAGCACGTCTTTCTTCAGTCTATTCTGAAATTCAAAGAGTTGTCTGGTGACGCGCTTTTCAGATTAGCAGTAGCTTAAAGTCACCTTGTCAAATCGTTCTCAATTACGTTTATTTCGGGAGTAGGAAGGTGGAATTAATGTCTCATGGGTTTAATACGAACTAGGTTATAGTATATAGATGCATTGTGCTTGAAGAGGACAGTGCTTGCTCTAGTAATGTCACGTGATATCTTCTGCTGCAGCACTCTTCTAAAAATAAACTCTTGCTTTATACTGTAAATGGCAACATGTCACGTGAATCCGCTTTATTTCATGAACATTTATTTCACCTAGTTGAAACAAAAATATACTTTATATAGTATAAAAAGCTCTTATCACAACTTGTAATATTCCATGTTTTCTCTACTTTTTGTTTCCTCAGGAATCTACAGGCAGCTATCGGAGCCTACTATGACTTTGAAAGTCCAAACATCAGCGCACCATGCATGTCCTTGGTAAGGGATGTGACAATTGGTGAGGGTGAATCCATTCCTCCTGACACACCCTTCATAAAAACCTGGAGAATACAGAACACAGGTTGGTGGTCAGTGTGTAGGCAACTCATAAACCAAGCAGACAGTTGTCTGTGTGTTGTCATTATCATCATAATTGTGCTGAGTTGTCTGCATGTCCTTCAGGTACCGAATCGTGGCCTCCGGGGGTTTGTCTGAAGTACGTGGGAGGAGATCAGTTTGGTCATGTAAACATGGTGATGGTGCGATCACTGAACCCCCAAGAAATAGTTGATGTGAGTGTCCAGATGCAGAGTCCAGTGTCCCCTGGCATGTACCAGGGTCAATGGAGAATGTGCACCGCCACTGGACTTTACTATGGAGGTGAGATTTGGGAAAAAATAGGTTTGTCAGAAATTACACATAATTCCAATATTTCTGTCATTTTTACTAGTCCAGTAGTTTCATACTACAACAGATGCACTGGTATGAAATCTGTCAGCATTAATAAAGATAAGGTCTTACACATTTTGCAAAGATCTCTTCTTCAGCAACTTCAATTTGAATTTAATTTTTATTATTCACTGTCCGTTTTTACCTGCTCACATAGTATATCACATATGCAGTGACAGCGAACAATGACAACACCTCTGTACTGTGCAGGGGAACTGTCCTGATTCTCCAAGTTAGTCATGCAGACTCTATATGTTAATATCTGTGGAGGTTAAATGAGTATAAGTGGCTGGTATTGGTATGTGTCCCAAATTGAACTGTTAAATACCATCTTTAATGAAATTGGTACAGCCCAATATTGAGCACATTTTCTTTTCAGATGTCATTTGGGTAATTCTAAGTGTGGAGGTCGGAGGTCTACTTGGCGTCACGCAACAACTATCATCTTTTCAAGCAGAGTTCAACACCCAGCCTCACCGAAACCTTGAAGGAGATTACAATCCTTTTGCCTCGCCACAGAAGAGCAAGTGCACTAACGGCAACAACAGTAGTCTTCTTGACAACACAGGTCCCACTCAACTGCAGCAAGATCAGAATGGACTTTCACAGAACTCTGTGGATTTAGTAGCAAATAGTCTACAAAGCAATCTATCATTAGTCTCTTGTAACCAGGTAAGGCTCATCCTTAACCCAGAAAAAACAACTCCTGCACCATCAGCTACCCCATGGGATCCAGACATTCAAACAGACAGTGGCTGTATGGTTCAGTTTACTAAGTCACACATTAATTTGTGTCAGATATGTGCATCTTTGATCACGGACAATAGCAGAGTAGTTGTGTTGTGCTGCACAAAGTTAACAGAGATTGGTCATTATCAACTGCTTATTTAGCGTTTGCATTCAAAAGACACACAGCCCTGTACAAAAACATAGTGCATCATGTTACAGAAACCTCAAGTTACAATGGGCTCATAAAAACGGCACCTCTTTGTTTTGATTTACCCAATGCTCATCTGTTATTGTGAGAGATTTTATATCTTAGATTAATTAGATCTATAAAACAAACAAAAAAATGAATGTTACACACAACTTAGCCATCATTTGGACCCTTTTCCATTCAAAAGTAGGGATGTAACAAAACAATCTCTTAACAAAGCTAGTCCTGTGATAAATATGCACATTTCAAGAAGAAAGAAGCTTAAATAATTCACCTTTTTTATTTTGTTGAGGTTTCATCTTTCTTGAATTTATTCTAAGACTGTACTGTGTCACACTGGTAGGATGATCTCATACTATGTTTCTAGCTGAAGCAGTAATCATTACCTGACCCACATACAACACAGATTAAATGTGAGAAAGATCAGAATTTGATGTTCCAAATCATACTGCATTGAGCTGATCTACACTGAACTGTTTCATGGAAATGAAGCTTGAATGTACAAGAAACATGCTTCTGTCATACTACTATTCACATACTTCTGTTTTTTTTGTTACAGGGTATAAAAGAGCCCTATTCTTCTGGCCAATCTTAAACTATGGGACTTTACACAGTGAAGCAGCGCTCAATACAAGCTCTGGAGTCATACCAGGAAAACAAAGAAGATGCTGAAGGAGGAGCAGATGGAGAGTCTGTAGATCCAGAACAGTTTATGCAAATGTCACTCTCCACTTGAGCTACAACCAGAGCTCGACCGACTACGTGCAGCTCACCTAAGTCCATATCCACTGTTTGCACGAGTGAATGCTACACTCATAAAAGAGTGTTATGAGTCTATTGAGTGATTACTTTTTTGGGGATTTTTTTTAGTTGTGGAGTTGAATGAAAGCGAAACAATGATGACAAAGGTATAATTGTAAAATGTTGTGTATACGTGTGTATCCAAAACAAACTTAGGAGGAAAGCCATTTATTTTGCCAACTGATTTTAAAGTTTCTGCTTTCACAAAAGAGTTTACCAGAATCTTCTCTTATAATTAATTGAATGTTATCATTTTCTTATTACCAGTATCATACAATTGTAATAGATGGTAAAGTAACATCTTCCTTAATGCTATCACGTGCTTATTTTAAAGTATATGGTTTTTATCACTGCTTTATTATCAGTTATGAGCATATTACTATTGGTTTGTTTAGATCAGTCAAAATCTCATTATCATGAAACGTGATAAAAAAAAACATGAGCATGGGCCAAGAATAACTTTTTTTTTTTTAAACAAGATACAGCATTAAAATTATATAATTGAAGACTTTCTTAGCCCATTTTGCCATGTTTGTAAAAGTCAAAATTGCAGATCTTCCTTTGGTTTATTTGCTGTTGGTTTGTAGAATATTTTTCTTCAGTTCACATTAGAACAGCTCCTATGTTTTGATGAAGTCCGTGGTGCTTAAAATAGAATAAAGACAATCAAACTTTGTCTCTATTCCAAAAAAAAAAAAAAAAAAAGCGAGAAAAAGGGATCTGGTTTCAAAGATCACACGGGTTTGCGAGTTTATAATGTTTCTGTTGTTTTTCTCTATCTGGTCATAATGCAGTATTGGAGGAAAAATGATACAGTTATCTAAGTATACAGTATAATACCATTATCTATTGAAAATGCTCTTTCTGGGCCAAGCATTCTTAAAACTTTGTATGTATCCTGTGATGCCCTCTGAAGTGTATAAAGACAATTTGTTAGCATTTTAAGTTGAATGTATACAGGGAATGTAGAAGAAAACATTATCCTATACGGTCTTTTTTTAAATGAAGTCATGTTTTCATTCGTCACTGATATCCTTAACAGTTTGTACAAAGACGTATGCATAATCAACAGAAAATAGTAAACGAGGACCTGCGCTATGAAGATCTATGCACTAATACGCTCCAGAACGAGGCCTATGCATAGTGCCCCACTTTCATGAAACCCATTGAAACGTTTTTTGCGATTTTAGCTTCAGTTGTCGTGTGATTGGCCTTTTTCAGCCAAGTTCAAACGTATAACCCACAAAGAGCCAACCCTTAAACAACAGATGCATCGGCCGGTGACGCATACAAACGTTCGATTCTCTGGAAGTTCCCACTGGCTGGAGTGCAGAATGAATCAGTTGGTGTTAAATTCATTCAACGAGAGCGAAAGAGTGCAAACACATGAAAGCTTTTTTTCCCCTGTATGTTTGATGAATGTTTGTATGATTAAATTATCACTGAAAACTAATTTCTGGGTTTCATTTTCAGTGCTTTAAGTACTTCATGTGCCTGGCTTCACAAGCAACAGCTCTTATTTCAACATAACTGTGTAGCTGAGCAAACACAGATGCATTTTCAACACTGCACTCCTGTCACTGTAGCTGGGTTTTAATATTGGACTACAGCCATTCAATATAAATGTATACTCTCTTATATCTGTAAACTGCAACATTTTCCTGTTCAAAATTTATCAGAATTCACAGCAACTCTGTAAGCTCTTTTTTCGTGCATGTTTTGGTGGTAAGAAACTCTTTCACAAAGTTTAATCTTGCTCAAACTGGTGGACTTTGATACGTTCACAAATTGGATCAGATTAGATTCAATTTGAACAACAGATTAGAGAATTTGAACAGTATTTTGGGGCTTTTTTAATTCTATGTTGGAAGTTTGACAACTCAATTCTGACTAAAACCTTTTTGAGGGCCTCTGTATGTCAGCAAGGCTCATCAGGGCTGTTTACTTAAAAGCTACGAACACTGCCTCTGGTCATTATTGAGCAGCAGAGCAGCCTCTTGAGTAAGACACACCCTTTCTTTCTTTTACAACTGATATGACATTTTAAATAAAGTCACACTTGTGTCACTCAGGCCAGAGCTGTGTAGAGAGAGTAGAAATGCATCTGATCTGAACTTGAGGAATGACACAAACCCACCTTGCTTTTTGGTGACCCTTTACATCAAGACTGGCAGTATCAGCTGACATCCACCTGGAGCACAAGAGCAAGAAGGTAAGACCCTTCACAATAAGAGCATCACACTGCACTGAAATCTCACAGAACAAACTTTTATTAGATCACTTGATTCAATTTTCTTGTGACTTTAACAGATTCATGAACTACTAAAATGTTACACAATTAACTCTCAACTTATTTAACATTTGAAATGCTGTCATCAACAATGTGTGTAAATGTTTAAAATATGAATGCATAATATCATTAAGTAATGTTCACTAGTATCACTACAGTATTAATATGTCTAAATCTACAAGATTGAATTTTCTTTAGACACACTTATGTTGCTGATGATTTTGAACTTGGATACCACTACGTTTAAAGGTCAAACAAAGGCTCTGTACAATATTGCACAGATATTTTTGGTGTTTATTTTCATGAATGGATCTATTGACAAGTGCAGTACTTTAATTTAATGTTTTTGGATATTTTAAAATATTACGTTGCAAACTCATTTATTCTTATGTATTTGAGGCAGTTCTTCCTTTTTTCAGATTTTAAGAAAACATGAGCGGACATACTTTAGTCCAAAATAAAAAGCACTCTATTGACTAATAACTAGGTTGAAGAACAAGATTGTGATTAGTGTTTATGCCTGATACCTGCAGGTGATAAATAATAAAGTGGTGTCAACCTGTTTGACCCGATACACAGTAATATTTCACCTCACCACCCACTGACAAGAAAGGGTCCACAACAAGCTGTTTAGGGTCTCATTGACGGGGAGTTAGTCAGTTATAGAAGCACCAAGTTGAAGACCAGTCACAACTAAGCCACATTTTTGCATGTACAATCTTTTAAAAGTCCACTCTGTATAATTCAGCTATTGATATTCTGCATGTGATAAAACTGCCAATCTATAGATGCATTATCAACATCCATTTCAATCCATTTCCATTTTTGTTCCAGTTTCTCTTGTGTCAACACTCATTACCATACAATCTTGTGTCATTTATCCAAGTGCATTAAACATATTGTTAGACTGAGCACCTGCAGCACCACTCCCATTCAACTGAGCTGTTTCTATTCTTACTCACACACTCAACACCATCGCACCTTCTTATCCTTTATCCAGACATTAGTGTTCCACCCTTTATTCGGCGGCTCCCATTAATCTCTCTTTGCAATAACTTATGCTCCATCAACCAGTGTTCTGTTGTGATAGGCCACAGTTCATGCTCCACTCTGTGCTTTGTCAAAACTGAGGTGGACTGAATATTATCTTATATTTCACTGACACTGGTTTTTCAACTTTATCTGTTATTGTCTGATCTTAAAGCATAGACACCAATGATTTTAACAAAGGGTATACTTTCACTAAGCTGCAATGACTGATTCATTATGTCAAAGTAAGCCCCAGCCAAAGTAAATACCACAGGACGAATGTCATGTTTACTTTAGGATTGCTTCTGTTTAAATAATGAGTATTTAGGGATGGTTTTGAGCATCAATGACTTTTTGTCTCAAACTGTACAAAATGTCACTTGAAATCTGTCAGTGATGACAGTTCTTTATTTCTTTTTCTGCTAGCCTTAAACTGTCATGGGGAGTCCTGGCTGCACAGCACACTTCCCTTTCTACTTCAGCCCTTGCAATACAGACACTGGGATGCACTGTACAATCTTGGAGCAAAACGTCAAACAGGTTTATTGGTCAGGGGGCTACATGCCACGTCAGGACCGGTTAGCTCTAGAGGAGACCCCCTGGACGCCTACGTACAAAACTGTGGATCTGAGCCCCCCCACACTGAGCCAATCACAGGACAGCACCCCTGAGACAGAAAGACAGGCTGAGGAGCAATGTCTGGAGCAAGTGCAGACCATGGTGGTGGGAGAGGTTCTCAAAGATGTGGACACGGCCTGCAAGCTGCTCAACATCACACCAGGTACAAACGTCTCCAACACAAAACAATGATGACCTTTACAAATAGTCCTGACTCATATTGTGACATCTGTGGTGACAGTCGACAAACATCTTAAACCTGGCCCTGGTTTTGTGAAGTGAGTGGTGACAGATTCTGATCTTCTCTTCCAATGAAACCATTGTTTACTGACTCCAAATAGAACATTGTGTAAATCATTATTTGCATGACTGAAAGCCACTTGTAGGAGCAGCATGTAAACATAGTATGAAAATGTCAAATCTAATGCTTTTTAACTGTCGTTACTAGTGGGAGTTTTGGCCATTTTTGGTCATAAAAAGTCTGAGTATAATAGGGGACTTTTAAAAGTAGTCATTCCCTGCAGCAGAGGTGCACAAAATTCAAAGGTGACTTGTAAGGTTTCTGTGTTCTACCTTAGACCCCATGGGCTGGAGCTGCGGGCACGTGCAGAAGTGGCTGCTGTGGACTGAGCACATGTACAGGCTGCCAAAAGTCAGTATGGTCTTCCAGGGGCTGACCGGAAGAGACCTGTGCTCCATGTCTGAAACAGACTTCAGACAACACTCAGCACAGTTTGGAGATATGTTGTATGCACATCTGGACATCTGGAGATCAGGTAGCAGTTGTACATACACAATGCAGTGTAATAACTGTGTTAAATGAAAGTCTTTGGTGTGAAGACGTTTGTTCATAAATACTTTACCTTTGACAGCGGCAGACATGAAGGGACCATGTCCTCCACAAGACAGTTCATCTGGTAGGCCAGTACTCTCTCTCTCTCTCTGTGTCTCTCCTGATCATGGCTGACCTGTTTTAAATGTGGCTTTGTGAAAATGTTTCAGATGTGGACAACTCCTGGACAGATGTGGTGTGCCACTACCCCAGTCAGCCTATCCATCTGTGGCAGTTCCTCAGAGAGCTGCTCCACAAGCCACACAACTACAGCCGCTGCATCCGCTGGCTCAATAAAGAGAAAGGTAAGAGCAAGATGGGCATCAAGAATCAGAGGTGGGAAAGTTTCATGTGGCTGGAACATGTTCTGACTGGCATTGGATATTTTTAACTTCAAATACTCACAGATGAATGAATAATTGCAAATTGCATAATTGTAAGTATTGCAATAGGGTTTCAGTTATTTTAACCAAAGACATGTTACAGTCAGCAAGGATAAGACAGTCATAACTAAAAGTAGACACATCATCATGGGTCTTAATATATTCTAACATTGCATTCTGACATTGCAATACAAGTATTTCAAAACAATTATGTAAATGATATTTATAATAAGTAAACAAAACAACAACAAAAAACACCCCAAATACCTGAATTTAGGATAAAAGTGCCCAGCACCAAAAGGTTCCACGTTTTCTTGGGCTCTTGTTTTAAAAAAGACACCTTTGGTAAGCTGTTTTTGATTGGTCAAAGTTAAAAACTGGGTGGAGCCTAATTATTAGATATTCCCATCACCTGTGTTAGATATTTTGTCTTTTCTTCACATGTCAGTTATTCACTGGATGACTGGAGTTTTTCACTGCTGTGTTTGTGTGTGACATGGGCTACACATTCATTAACTTTTATTTTAGAGTACTTTTGGTACTAACCACCCAGCCATTTTACAAAACCATGATGAAACTCCATTTGTCCAATGTATACATAATGACAGGTAAAACTCTCTAGAGCCCAGTGGATAGAGCATTTCTGGTTTCATTACTGCAATGTGCACTTTTGCCACAAGATGTTGCAAAAAGGCCAAAAAAGACACACATACATGGGTTTTGCTTATTAGAATGCTATATAATGACCTTCACATAATGCCTGACTTCAAATCCTTAAAACCCCCATTTTCCCTTTTCAGGAATCTTTAAAATCGAAGACTCTGCTCATGTTGCTCGCCTGTGGGGCATCAGGAAAAACCGTCCTGCAATGAACTATGACAAACTGAGCCGCTCCATCCGCCAGTACTACAAGAAAGGCATCATCCGCAAACCAGAAGTGTCCCGCAGACTCGTGTACCAGTTTGTGAACCCTGTATGAGGAAGAGAGTTAGAGGAGAATGAACAGGACATTTGTTGGACATACAGATGGGGAGCTCATTCAGTGGCTGTATTGTGTTGTAAAGACTGCCTATTTAAACATGCACTCCTGCCTATCTGAACCTATACTACTTCTGATCTGAATTTCTGTACTGTTTAGTTCCTTTTGAGGCCTTTGATTCCTTTAAGTTGTTCGGGGACCTATAAAATCTCTTCTTCACTGTTGTTTCTTACTCATTATAGTCTGTTCTATGTGCCAACAAAAAACACACAGACACTACCCTTTTTTCAACAAACTTTTTTCCCTTTCAAACCAATATCGCAATATTGACACCACCACAACAAGTTTGATTCAGGTTTTTCATCACTATTGTCATTATTATCTGTGATCATAGTTATCTTTATGCATATTTAAATGAACGTCTTGTTACATCAAGATGAACAGGCACTACACCAGTTAGGAGATAAAAGTACATCACTAACTATGAACATACATCTTCTAGAACGCTAATATAGGGCGTCCATGGTCTGAGCAATAGCGCCCTGTGTGCATAAGGAAGAGATCATAAACATAAAAAAGCATTTACATGTACACCTTTTACTGCCTCAACGTGGTTAGGTCTCATTTTCAACTCAACACAGTTGTACAGTTACAATAGAATATAATCTTAAATTACATCATCATATACAAATCTGACAGCGTGGGGTCACACACTGACAACTCCATTGCAATGTAATCCATATGATATGGTTCCTATTACTTAATATGATTTTCCATTGCTGTTATTTTAATGAACACATTTACATGTATAACACTACATTTTTGTCTTAATAGTCAATCACTTGCAGTTTTTTGTACATTTTTCTACTTACATTTACACAACTCATACACACTGGATAATGTTTGCCCCAAATTATTCACCTGGTATGACCACTGTGTGTTTGCATGTTTAGTGTAAAGTGGACTGAATGCTTGTGTGTACATATGCAATGTTTCTATAGAGAGCAAGAATGTAGAAAGTGAACAGTAGAAGTCCTTTTTGCTATGCTGGACAGCTTTGCTCTAAGACACAACTTGTGAGCTGGTGATGTGTTTCTCCTCATGTGTGACACGCAAACTGTCAAATTGTGTTACTGACACAGAGTTAAACTTGTCTGATCAGGGTCTGGGGGAAATCTGGGACAAAAACAATAAGGCATGCTCTCATCTACTTATTTAGTCTGAGATTTGGGAGCCACTTCTGACATTGTTTGTATTTGACTAAACTGATGAAGTGGAGATCTGTTACAAACTTAATTTGTATGAAGCTAATTAATTGCACTGTGCGTGATTCTCTTTTGGGTTAGACTAGGATAACAGTGTCATAACTCAGTGCTTCAGGGATAAAAAATGTTTGGGTTGACCAGGGGGCAGCTACAAGTTGATCTTCACTGAAGCTGTTTGATGTGTTTTGTGAAATTATTGCATGAAGGTAAAACAGACAAGTGATGGGAAGTGGGAGTCATTCTTTGGCTCAGCAAAACGGGCCACACACTAGTTCTTTGCAAGCTAGGGCTTCAAATGACACTGGAGAACCATGTTTAGACAACATAGCCTCTTTCAAGCCCAGACACTTGTACATTCATGTCCTGAGAGACTTGGTCTTCAGACAACAGTCTGGTGCACAGTAATGCATGGACACGTTTCCATCGGCCCCTTGTTTTGGAAGAAAAGCACTGCTCAAAAGCCTTCTTTCAAAATGCAGTGGCAACCTCAAGAAGATGACTTGATCCAACTTCAGTCTGAGGGCATGCATCACTAGTGTTGTACTTGTGAGCAGTGGAAGAAACAAGTATTACAGAACCAAGAATGAAAGCTTCTGTGGGAATGTACCCATCTTTAGCATGAAGATGATGTAAGAACTTGATGATGCTAAGAAGGTCAAAACAAATAAACATACATGAAGTCGTTTTCGCTTTCTCTCATGAAACAGAAACATGGGCATGTCCAGAGGAATGTCATGGTCAGAGTGAACGCTGCATTTGTAGTTGAAGTGTTGCATCAGGTCGTAGCCCACAGGGAATTGTTTGCATAGCACATGCTGCTATGCAAGCTGTGAAACAGTTAAACACATAGCACTGCACACACTGGAAAATCACATAAAGAAAAAAAAAAGCAAAAACAAAAAGAGGATACTGTCTGTGGTACTTAAACACTACACAGCATTCCCGATGTAAGAATGACAACTGACCACACAGCATTAGAATTGTTACACAAAAATGGCATCACATTGTATATACACAATGCAGGTAAGAGAAGCTCTTTCTTGTTTAATGGGCAAAACAGATTATATTATCTTCCCATTTTCACAATAAGCTGTAGAAGTTAAATACAGCTACACAGAGAAGCAAATGTGTTCCTGCATTGTTGTGATGTTGAGTGTGTATATACTGAATAACTGCTGCTCCTGTTTTAAATGTATTAGGTCCACCAACCCAAGTGATGGATAAATTATAGGATACAGATATACTTTTGTCTTTTAGGTTACTAAGTTTTTATTAGCAAGACTGCTTGACGCATCTGTTGGGCAAGGGATGTGTTGCTCATAAGTCTCTGGCTATGTGCGATGCGATTGGACAGGACAGTTCAAGCTGCCTCCAATGGCATGTCCTTATCTAGTCAGGTGACTAGATGGGCTCAACATAATTGGCCGGGTAGAGTCCCTCTCGGCCGTTGTCCAAACGTCCTCTACACCAGCCCTGTTCATCTTCATCTTCAGTCTTGGTCAATTCATCACCTGTGAAAGACAGACCTTATCTTAAATGCTGCCATCTTTTACATAAAAGCAAGGGAATTATGGGTATAACCTCTTTGAATGGGATCAAAGCTGGGATTTTGAAAACAATGAATTTAAGATAACAAGCCACATTATTTCTGTAAATGCACTGAAATTGAAGTAAATATGATTGCTGTGAAGACAAAAAACTGTTCTAAGAATGAAATTGAAAAAGAATGGATGTTTATTTTATACTACACTGATAATAATAACAATAATAATAATAATACATCAGTTTTACATAGCACTTTTCAAAAGTACATAAAGACGCTTTACAGTGTTTACTTACGATGTAAGTAAATTTGGACTTGAAACCCTATGTTCACAGGGTTATATTCAGACCCAACATAGCACTTCCAGACCAAGATCAGCTAAATTAGGGCCTGATTTCAGAGTGGTAAGTGGTAAAGTAAATGCTAGTAAATTAGCTCTGGGGCACTTTTTGTTGCGGTGTGTTCACTACTTTGTTGCGGTGTGTTCACTACAAATTGATTCCTGACCTCCCGTGTCACTATTGGCCAGTTACAAATGAGATTAATAATAGAATGAGACAGTCTGCATGACGACCACTGATGTTTACCTGCTTTAAAGGTGAGTTCATCCTGTTCTTGTCCTTCATAGTCATACAGAGCACGTACACGGACCCCTCTCCCAGTGCTCGAGTCGTCTTCAAAGGAATTGCCGTTGCCTCCATTTTCATTGCCCGAATACGTAGTGGGCTGCTCATCATCAGACCATTCAGCTGAGTAGGCTTGGTTCTTGTCATAGCTGCTCACACTGCATGTAAAAACAAAGGATGTGGATGTAAAGACAAAAGCAAAACGACCAGTGGAAGTGCTATAATGTGTTAATAGAATAAAGAAAACAATATGTATAAATTCATGTTTTGATGCTACCTGCTGCGGTCACCAGGTGGCGCCACGTGGTCTGTGCTGGGAGTGGGTGGGGCCCCATCTGGTTTCTTTTTCTTTGGAGGAGCAGCAGCCTGATCTGGATTGTATTCCTGATTGGCGAGCAGAAAAATAATAAATTGGAGTCAAATTGAAAAATAAATTGTTTTAAAGGTGGTCTCAGGGTTCAGACACAATACCTCAAATGCAGGCCAGTTCATATGCATCCCAGGGCCGTGGTTGTCGCTGAACCACTTCAGGTCCGCTTGACTGTTCGCAGCCAAGATGGTGCGTTCCAGTTCTCTGTATATTGTGGAATAGCTGGGAAGATAAAAGTGGACCCATCAGTGACAATGAGAGCACCAGACGGTTGATGATGAGCCAATTTGGCAAGAAATCCCTCAGCGATGTTTATTTTCTTCAGAAGCATCTAGAGCTGGGTCAGTGAGACAAAAAGCTTCTCCGTAAGAAGTGTCAATCTATGCCTTTACCACCATGTATTGTATTGTACTGTAGCAGCATATCTAACTCTGTGTGTAAATACCTCCAATATTCTTCATTTGTTTACTTTACTTGTCCTTTCCTAATAAATCAATGAGTAAACAGCTGAATATTCCATCATGCTAAGAAGGCTAGTATATGTTTATGGCATCTTCTACCAACAACAACAGGTTTGGGAAAAACATGGCAACCAAAACTGGCAGGATTGTTCAAGGAAGCAGAAAATCAGTTTGCCATGTAGGTCCTGGCTTTGTTGTTATATCAAAATATGACAAGCTGTCACTCTGAGCAAAATTCACTTTGGCAGAAACCTTGTTGCACAAAACAGCAATTAATTAGCGTTGGAAGTCTGAACAGAAATGAGAAGCAAAAGCCTGGCTGAGACGTATGTTAAGATGGATTATTTGGAAGTGAACTAGATGTGATGCCCGATTATAAATGAGAGAGTAAATTTTCCTAATTAAAACCACAGACTCTCTTATTGATGCTTCACAGACACACAAATATACAAACTAAATTTTTTTGAAGTTTTATTTTGCCAGACCAGCTAAAACTGAAAGTATTTAACAGAAGATGAGCCTGAATCATACCAAGCAGAATGAATTGCCTTTCTAGTATGAGAGAGCAATACTTAAGCAGTGAAGCTCAGATAAATGCATCTTTCAGCTCGACTAACCTTTGGTTCTCAGTGAGGTTCAGATGGCGTTTGATGTCCAGCAAGGCCTCTTTGAGGAAGTTGAGTCTCTTGACTTCGTGCTGCTGGCACTGGTCAAACACCTGCTCCATGCTCTCCATGTACTGAGGGGTGCACTTGTTGAGCTCCTCCAGAGACTTCTCATACTTCTCTTTAGCCTGCAAACAAGAAGCACCAGCATGGAGAAGTGATTTTACTCCTCTGAACTGAATAGAACTAGTGCGCGAGTGGAATGCCTGTGGGAAATACAGAAAAAAACAAATGATAAAAAACCCACCTTCTGCACATCCTGTTTGCATTTATCCACTTTCTCATGGAGTTTCTTCTGCTGGTCCGGTGTGACGGAGGCCTCACTCTTGCCATTAGCCTCCCTGGTAGCAGCCAGCTTCTCCTCTTTACAGGCCATGTGGTAGGCTTTCTTGGCTGTCTCCATCTGAGGAATTATTGATCAGTACTTTAATAAAATATAAATACTCCACAAACAGTCTAGGGTCTTGCAGGGTCTTGTAAGAGGAACTTTAAATAGACAAATATAGATGTTTTAAATCATATCCAGCATCTGTCATTTTTTACGAGAAACAAGGAAAGTATTTGTTTCTTTTGTCATTTTAACATTTTGTCAGTGATTAAAGCAAGTGATCGCCCTGACCTCCTTGAGTTTTTTGGCCCACGGTTTCTGGGCCTTTTTGAAGCCTTCCTCTGCCTCCTTGGCCTCTTTGAATCCTCCGATCATTTGCTTGTGATATGCTTCCTTTTGCCAATTTTTCACTTTCTCAACGTCCTCATTCACAAGGTTGTTTTTAACGTCTTGGTGCAATTCGCTGACCTTCTCGGCCTCAGTCATCACAGCCAGCCAGGCTCTCTCCACTGAGCCGTACTGTGGACCTATACAACATCAGTAACATACTGTATGTTCAGAATGAAATGCCCATCTTTAGACTTAATAAATGAAATCATTCAATAAAATCACCTTTTTCAATCAGCTGTCTCCATCTCTTGCCCCAAGCAGTGAGCTGGTCGCCATAGGCTTTCTCTATCTTGGATCGTTCCTGCAGGCAGCTCATGAGGTCATTGCACAGTCGATGGCCGTCATCAAATCTTTTGACGGCACGTTTGTAGTTCCCCACCTGAGAGCAGAAGAATCAGAGAAGGCTATTATGAACAACAAAAAGCATTATAGATTGAATTCAATCCAACACTAATGGCATTCATCTTATTATGTATAGAGTCATCACTCGTGTTGTACATTTGCTCAAGTGTTATAACAATAGCATCACTTCTTCTTGACCTTGGATCTACAACTGCGAGACAACCTTTCTCAAAATACATTTCCTTAAGAATGGTGGCAGTGTTGTGTAATATGACTGCTCAAAATACCATTTACCACCTTTACATATATTTGGCAGTAATGAATGTGTTGTAGTAGTAGTAATAACCAACTTGCCAAATTATTATAAACAATATAAAGCTGGATGAAAGTATTTCAACGACACTGGTAATCTCAGCTGTCAGGTTTTTTTTTGTCATGAACCTGAAATTATTGTATAGTTCAAGATTTACAAATTTACATGATGTATTCCTTGTTACTGTAATGACCGTAAATGAAATTCAAAATAGAATACCACCCAAGAAAATAACAGGTTTAGATAATTTCTCTTACTAGAAAAATTATAACGGAGGTAAACAGTTAAAATAATTGTTTTCTTAGTGGTAAGAGTGACCTCACATGCCCTATTAAATGTGTCATCATTATCAGTCTTGGTGTTAACTACATGTATGCAATTAAAAAATATAACAATAAAGCCCAGTGCTTGTTCTTTTACGTCTCCACCTTAAGCTAGACTGCCTTAAAACAACAATTGTGTGGCTCCGCCTCTGTGTTGCCTGCAGGGGGCGTTTGCTCATGGTGCATGATAAAGGGAGGGGGAGTGGGGGGCTGGGCTCGTGCCTGTGCATGTGTAGTTATGCAATGACATGGCTTTGTGTGTGTGTGTGTATGTGTGTGCTGGCAGCTTTAATCCTCTTGAGTGGTGTAATGCAGGCAGACAGATTCTCAGGGATAGACACGAGGTAAAAACGGAAATACATAAGGACCACATACACTCACTTCATATTCAATGTCACTGAGAGGCTGCGATGCTTTGGCTGGCTGCAGCTATGAGCTACACGCATGTGAGTGTCTGAGCGCTACAGGAAGCTGGTGAAACAGGTGTGTGGTGCTGTGTGTTCGGGATCAACAACAACAACAACAACAACACACAGGTGGACTGGTGGCTCTTCACTGGCGCTTTTTGAAGTGTGTATTTTCCAGCACAATTCATTCAACAATGTGTGTTTCTGAGCCTATTTGTGACTCCACAGTGTTAGGATGCTATGGGCAGGTGCTTGTTGTGAAAGAAGGCTTCAGAGCTTCTCATGACAGAGGCTCTTTGTGCCTCTGCAGCTAACAGCCATGACACAAAGAGTACTCTGTGCTGGGGGAATTCATTAACACTAATTTGGTTGGGTAAAAGAGGGTACACACAGAGAAACACCCAGACAAGACAAATGTTATGTTTACGTCCATGGGAGGATCAGGGAAACAACATATTATGCATGCACAGACAGAGGAATGCTATATGTTTTCAGGATTTGCACCTAAAAGTACCCTCTTAGTGCGACTATACTGCTGCAAAGATGTATCATGGAAAGTAGTTTTGATTTGGCAATATATTATATTATATATTGACACTTGAAGTTACATATTGGAGTATCTGGTGTTCTTCCTTTTTCAAGATCAAAATGACTTGCTTTAATATGTTAAGCGAGATGACAGTATAAGCATTTTGTATTTATTGTGTCAAGCGAAATCCTGTTGAGAATATTCCTCTGGCGTCATAAACAGAAGTCGCACCATATGAAGTATTAGTAACTGAGCAGATAGTGGTCATGGAGAGAAATACCAGAGAAATGCCATGAAGAATTTGCCACAAAACTTTAAAAAATCTTTACAATCCTCTCTTTAACCGCAGTCAGATGAAGCCCTTCTGATGAGCTACTGCTGCATAATGTGAAGTAAAAACTTTGTAAGTGCTGGTGGCTTTGTGGAGATTTAAGGTCTATAAATTCAATAGTTTCAGGTAATGCATCATTCTGACATGACAGTGTACCCATACCTCCCAGAAGCTATCCATGGTGTCGTCAAAACCTGCACATTCATCGTAGGAGCCAGACATTTTCCTGGATATGGCAAAGCACTCTAATGACTAATCCTGTCCTCTGCAGAAGAGATGGGATCCTCATGCACTGCAGAAAAGAGAAGAGCAAAACACAATGTCAGACCATGGCTTAAATAAACACGAAACAGTCATTAAAGACGTCTGACTGAAAAAGAAATCAGAACGTGTTTAGGGAACATGACAAAAGATGGTTATAATAAAGAGGTAAAAATAGTATCATCCGCCATGCATACAGCTGATCTGTGCCCCAAGGAACGTGAAGGGGCATCTTTTATTGGTGTGTCCTAGATAAGACACTGGAGAGACTGCAGCATCATAGCTCTGACCCTGAATCCATTCTCACTGAAGACACGCTTTTGACACATCGCAGCTGAGAGATCTCAGAATAAAAGCTACACATATTCATTCATTGAGTGAAGCAGGCCAGAAAACCTACACTGGGGACTTCTTTAAACCCTAATGATACAGTCTAATCAGTGCTCTTTAAACTCTGTGACACAGTGATGCTGCTGCTGCTGCTGCAGGATTCCCCCTCAGTGTTTAAAGTGGTTTATAATAGTGTGACAGCTGGTCGATAACTTCCCACCAATATACTATAATGGTACTGAGCTTTGTTTGAAGCCTAATCCATTTTGGTCACATGACTAATACCTTTTTCTAGACAGGGAAATCCTCCATGCAGCAAACCAAATTAATATTATGACAGTTATTACTCTACAAGAGATGTTAAAAGGAGGGTCGTTAAAATATAACTTATTGCATTGTGCATTTATGTTACTGCATTTATGAATAAAATAAAAGTTTATTCAAACGGTTTAAGCATGTTCAGTATTCACAGTATTTCACAAAGACTCCTGACTTTGGTCTCCTGAAGTATTTGTGGTCTGGTCCAGCTCGGTCAGTGTTTCAACAGATACTGACCAAATGAGCCAAGTTCAGTGAAAGGCCTCTGTCACAGGCCAGAACACAGCCAGGGATTTCAAGTGCACTGGTGCAGTGCAACAACAAGGAACATTTTCATGATGTAGCAGTTTCAATGTCAATGTCTAAAAATCTGAGCCTTCCAGTTAAGCTCGACTCAGCAGACTTTCTGGCAAAACATCTAAATTGTCTGTGTAATTCTGTCCTTTTTCCTTGACCAAAGAAGTGTTTTTGAAGTATTCTTGATGACTAGAGAGTATATAGCAGCTGTAAACTCACACAGAACATTCAAAAAGAACAGACTAATCAATATTCAGGTGCATGCTGAACACTGTGTTCTCTCCTTAAAGCCAGGAACTTCGTTACGCATACCCTTAATGCTTACAATCAAGACTTAAATTTGAATTGCACATTTGCTGCTGTTTTGATGAAAACGTTGCTCTCACCTGCCGTAATCAGCGCGAAACTCTAAAACCCCACAGTTTTACAAATGCTTTAACACACCACAGACCTAATCATACATTTATTCTGAGTGCTAAAGACATAAGGCAATGGTATGAATATGATGCTGGAAGTGTCACGCTGCTGAAAGATTAAGCAGTATTTAAGTGGCATATCCTACTCTTAGCAACCGAGAAAAACAACTGGCCCTGATACTTCTATATCAGCTAACTGCCAATTAGCTTGTGCATTTGTGACTATAACACCTAGTGACATCAAAGCCTTTAAGCTCCGGCAGGATGCCAGAGAGCCAGCACAAAGCAAAACCAATCTAACAATATAACCCAAAAAACCTTTTTAGTGTGTGCATTTTAACAGTGTGTAGGAATAAGCTCTCCTGTGACTGTTTTTTTTTTTTTTACAGAAAAATACTCTGCAGGCCACAAAGCATGAGAAAATATGACATAAACAATGTTGGACAGAAAAGCTTGATAACACAGAGGGGTGTGAACGTTGTGGGCTGGGGCTAATGCTATTATCAGACCCTATCCACTTCCAGCCTTGAAACAACCCTCCTGGGCTGTCACATGTCTAACTTTTAACACAACTCAGTATTGCTGTATGGCATAAAGCACACTAAAGGTATTCAAAATATCACTATATGCAGATCACTAGGTGCTTGCAGTTTAGTTGCAGTCAAGTTGGGTTGTGGCTGAACTGGCAACATCTCTGTTTGAAGCTGTACAGTTCATCAATGGCACATTTTGGCTTAAACATGACACCGTGTATGTTTACATACCTCAGTCTGCTCCATCCTTGCAAAAAGAAAATCAATGTGAAACTAAAAACAAATCCAAAAGCAGGCTCGTGTGGTCTTTTTGTAAATGTTCCCTCTTTCTCGTTCCTTGTGTGGTTTTCAGAAATATGTTGCAAACATTAATTTTTCAGCATCGACCTCTGCAGCCAAAGTGAACCCAGTGCGGCCGATAAGACTGATCACACAAGCATGTCTCAAAGGCTGAGGGATAATCCTGCAGTGTGCCACTTGAATAGCTTAAGGGGGAGGGGGGTCAGCATCGAGGAAGAGCAAGGAAGAGGATAGGATGAGTGAGGCCGGAGAGCAGGAAGTGCCATTGTGTCATTATGCACAGATAAAATAGCTAATACTAATGCTAAGGTGTGTTTTGGGCTTATTCAAGAGTAAAATACTTATTATGACAATATAATAATGACAGTTTTATCTCAGTGTTTATGCTTTTGTCAAAACTCACCTCTAATCATGCACTTTATCTGGCAACCAACACTGGGTCTATCCAAAGCTGGCTTCTCTTTCTCTTTTACAATACTTATTTAATACTTATACTTTAATATTTATAATACTTACTTATTTTTGTTTGAGTCATTATCATTTGATGTTTGTATTTTATAACAAGACGTTGTTTACTTGTTCAATTCTGCACGATGGTAACATCCTGATATGTGGTTTCTACATTTTGTTAATTTTGTTCATGTTTGTGGCCTACATTTGAAACAAAAGCCTAATTCTCCTTCCGCAGTTACTCCAACCACAACCATAAGCACAACTGTTCAAGCTTTGTCCAGTCCTGAATGGGAGGCACAACACACTCATAAGCTCGTTACAGTAAGAAGATTTCTGAGAGATGAACTAACTTAACTCCAGCGTGTTTTCATCCTCACTGTCCCCAAACACTGCTTGTGATTTTACCAGTGCAAGACTAACAGCAAGGAACCCGTACACAATGAATTATGACCTTAACTTTCATTTCTAATGCTTTACGCTTCTTGGATTCAGTTTGATAAGCACAGCACGCCGTCCACGTCTACTGAGGCGAGGACAGAGGGAGGTCTTACACTGAGGTAGAAGTTAGGACAAGGAACAAAGCACGGTGCGGCGGCCGTGGACATTCACATTAAATGAAGTGGTCAGTGGCATGATTCATTGGGCGGCGTGGCGTGGAAGTAGCGGGCCGCTGGATGTTGCCAGGAGACAGAGCTAGCACGTCGTAACAGCTGAGGTGGTTACTAAGCCGGCCATGTGACCAATGCTTTAGACAAGAGCCGGGATGACTTTGTGACTGTGTGTAGGCTCACAGTCTAACAATCGACTAATGAGATGTCCTCGAGGATGCATACTGACGAGGGGGTATGAATTTGCAGCATGGGGATGTGAATGCAAATGGAGATGTAGAGAGTTTGTACGCAATGTCATTTACTTATGATAAAAGGAGACACGGATATTTAGAGTCGATGTTATAATTCCTGATTTGAATAAGTGTTTAAAAGATACAGCAGGTATGTATTTCCAGGAACAGAGAACACAGAGCTGTGAATGTAGGGAAATGTAGCCACACAACTAATGGAGCTGACAAAAGAGATCAGGTTTTAATGAAGAGTAAACGTAGGAGCTTGTTATTTTCAGCCATCACCTACAAAGAATGAAAAGACTTCTATAGGATACTGCCATTTTTTTTTTTTTTTACAATTGAATACACTTCCCATGAATTATTAAGACTAGTACATGGAGTGTCAGATAAAACGTCACACAAAAACAATCCCAACTCTTCTAAAATGAACTTGGAGAAAGGGACGAGGATGAGGCGCATTTTAGTTCGTCTGCTCAATGTCTGCACTCCACACGAGCCTTGTTTACAGCTCGCAGGACACAGAACAGGAGAGTCAAATGTGAAGTGACACGTCGGCTCAGATGGGGAGTTTGGAGCGATGTCTCGTGAACACATAATTCCCCAGTCTTGTTTTCCTTGATTGTAATGGCTCACCGCTAGGCCGCCCAGCCGTGGAAAACTACCCAGAACAAGAATGTATGAGATAAGAGCCCGCAGACGATTACAAATCCTACCTGCGATCAGATTAAGCATACAATAAAGCACAAATGTCATCATGAAATGCCAACAGTTCTGGTTCCATTTAGCCTGTACTGAGATTGGCTGTGTGTTGAGTTTTAAGCAGGCGAGCAAATACAGGATGACTCAGCGATGCCTCCGGTGAAGCTTTGGGTCGCTGCTCACACATCAGCTTCTGCATCACAGTGTTTATTGCCGGAGAAGGATTTCCCTTCCTTCTGCTCCTGTTTAATCAATAACAATTTTTTTTGGAACAGCGTGAGTCAGAGGCACTGCTGCTCCCACAAGAACCAACCACACAGAAATACACCATTTGATGTTACAAAAAGATATTTCAGGGTAAAAATATGGCCTGTTAAGGATTCGCCTGGATGGTGAGGGAAAAGCACAAGCAACAAAAAACCAGAGCGTTTGCTTTCCTCATTCTCTCTTCTGTTTCATGTCATTATTTTCAAAAATGGCTAAAACGAAATACACTCAGAGGTCAGAGGTCAAACCAAAAAGTCCTTTACACAATCGACCCACTTTGAAGATATGAATTAAAATGTGCGTTTATAACTGACTAGACAGAAACTAATGAGCTGATTTCCTGATGCCCTCTGGCTTGTTCACTTCAATACACCATATTCAAGCATTCAGGATCAATTGTCAGCTATACAGTGAGTCATACATGTGAGATGACTGAGTGACACACACTGTACACATCAAACAGCTTGTGTCCCTCTGTGCTCTGCTGCACTCTCTCTTCTCAAGCTTTTATCCATCTAACCTTATGCCAGCCTCTCGTGGTACATTCACTGACGGCAGTTATTAAGCCACCGCAGCCGTTTTAGCTGCTGGAAAATAACATCACACGAGTTCTGTCCGCCACTGACACCACAATAGACAGAGATGAGAAATGAAGAGATGAGGTTGTCATGATTGAGAACATGCACTATTTTAACCTTTTTCAGTTTATTCCACTTGGGATTTGGACAATGTGGAGAAGAATGTATCTGTAAACCAACTGTATTTCACAATTTTACTCTTTTTGTTTACATGGAGGAATGTTACAGCTCAAAAATGTACGAAAAATACATAAAAACAATACGACAGGAGGCTAGAGTTCATCCTAAACCTTGTTAAACCTTGATTTGACTTGAGTCATGAGCAAAAAGTGAGAGGATGGGGCATATAGCCAGGTGTATTTACAATCATTTTCCTTGCAATCCAAAATTTTAACAATTTAAATGGTAATTTAATTTTAAGTGAGTACTCATTTGCTTCAATTTCAGATCGTTACATTTCAATTTTTGTTTATTTGTTTTCTGATATCTCCAATTTCATCTCAAACAGCAGGGCTTTGAAATGGTGGCTTGTTGTCCATCCTTAAACTTGTCAAATCTTGCAATAAGTGCACACCCACGTATGGCTGAGTTGTGATTTAATACAGTGTCCTGAGAGAATGCTGCTGCAGTGGTTATGTAATGATCAAGCCTCTTGCCACAAGCCTCCTGGTGGTGACAGTGTGGTGAAGACAGGGGAAAAATGGCAGATAGAGCGGATGGATGAATCAAAGGATAGGCAGAGTGTGACAGAGGAGGGGACACAGACATATTGTGATGGGTGCTAATGAACGTAAGAAATGCATATACTAATCAAATGTGAGATGGATTATGCTGTATATGTTAGAGACAAATGGAGACAAAGGCCAAGTACAATGCAGGAGTAGAGTAAAGGAGCGATAGCAACGGTCAGTGTGAGGAGAATACAGCTATTCAAACATGCCCTCTACCGTTTAGCTGCTTCATGCTGCACTGAATACTGATTGGCTGCCTTCAAAAGCTCGAGTGTTGGAGAATTTACCAGAGATGAAGCGAGTGCTGGTGAAAGACGAAGGGGAGTGAGGTAGAGATTATGGTCGAAAAAAGGAATAAACGCTTTCTCCTAATGCTCCAGCAGTTTACCTTGAGATGCATCACGTGAATGTCCAGACTATAATCACCTTAAATCTCTATTTATACCTGCCTCTAATACTCACAGCCCAGTTACACAGAGTGTGACACACTATAAATAAGAGAAATAGTGGACTGTAATATCATCTGAAACAATGTAAAAAGCATTTCAGTTTGACCACATTTTTATTATAACATCATAATTACTAAAGCCTTAACAATTTATTTCTAACTCCTCTACTGTGGTTGGCCCTATTTATAACTCTTTACTGGGTGTTGACATCACTAGCTTGGGACCATCATGCTTGCTTTTCCTGAATTTGTTTCCGCGTTGAGAATTTTTTCCAGTGTCTCTGTGGGAGACTGAAACTGCCCATTCAGAGTAAAAGGTACACGAGCATCAGAACCTGACGAGAACTTGCCTGTCCTCATTTGCAGCTTGACTGAACGAGATATGACTCAGCACTGGAAAGCACAGTCTCCACGCAAAACCTGCACACTGCACTTAGAGAGGCTGCACTTGGCTCATAGCAAAGCCGGGCTTTTTTGGGAAATAAGGATGGGTTGGTGGGAGGCTGGGGGTGTGTGAATGTGTCTAACCAAAGTGTTGGTGGTTAAATTTGGAAAAGAGGAAGAAACAAGGGACAGCTCTAGTGTAAACATTGGTTAGCAGCCCGAACAAGACACAACTCAATCCGAAATTAGATCTCTACTTTCCAAAAGGTAATGCTCACACTGAATTTTACTGTAAACTAATCAGGCAAGTTATTGTTTGTCAGAGCCTTCAAAAAGCTGCATATTTACACAATATAAGTTTATGGCCTACATTTGCACTTCTTGCACTTAATAGAACAACTTTGGCTATAAAACTAGTCCTAAGAAGCTAAAACTGTAAAATATAATGCTATATGCAAAACAAACTTACCCTAACAAAGTCAAATGAGTGATTCAAATGGACAAAAGCTGCTTGTTTGTAGTTTAAGAAAGAAAATCAATATTTACTTCTATTGTACTCAGCTGCCAGTGTATTTTGCATAAAAGTCATATATGATGAAAAACTGTTATTGGTAGTGTCAGAGAGCATAGAACTGCTAATATATCTCCTCAACACCCACACAATGGTAATGTAGTGAAAAGCTGTAATGCAGACTTTACAATGTAATAGTATACAGTATGTCAAACACATTTGCAGAGAGGACACAAACAGACAAATCCAATACAGAAGTCTTAAAAAAGCAACAAAATGATGGAGCATCGATAGACAGAGACACCCTCATCAAATATTAAGACAGTTGGCAAAGAGCTATTCATTCCCCTAACGATGTTTTTGTTAGGACGCATTAAACAGACGGCTGCTCCTTCTTTCTGTCTTTCTGTCTTTGTGTCTCTGTCTTTATTTTTCTAACTAAGCAAGTGTCTGTCAGGCTGACGTGTGAGGAAAAAACTACAGAGACGTACCTTCTCCACCAATGGGAGGTCAGGTTTCCATAAACCTTCCACAGAGCTGTAGTCCGCTGTGGGAGATCAGCTGCACACAAACAAAAAAAGCCTTTTAGAGTGAGGGATTTCTTCAAGTTTAACAGCCACAGTTTAAATTGTACTTCAAGATGTAGGAGGAAAATTATAAATAGATAAAAATAATTAAAATGTCTAATGTGTAATGTAAAATCTGTAACCTTTTCATTTGCAACCCACAAGAAGCGAAGCAATCCTACACATTCAACTTACCCACAACATTAAACACAGTGAGAAGCTTGTGAGGGTGGAAGAGAACGGATGTGTCATAATTCACCATATCTCTCTCTACCACATGAATTATTCCACTGCGGGTTTCAGCCAATAGATAAATATTTTAGTACCTAATTGACCTAATGCCCTGAAATGAATTTAGTCATTCTAAAGCAATTGTTCAATTTAAAACCTCACAGATGTATTCAACTTGGAACAATTGAGACACTATTAATCATTTATAATGCAATTAATGAAAGTGAAATTAAAATTATTGGCTGGCATTGAAACACATGGCAAGTTTTCCCCGTTAATATGACGCAGGCTCATCTGATGACTTGATTGAATCCTGCTTCCATCACCTATGTCATCCATGAATGCCAAAACACTGAGTCATGAAGGAATCCCAGCATGCATCGACTGGCAGCTGATCACACATTAAAAATTATGGGGTTTTTTTTCTCCTTTTGCCATCATGCATACATATAGGAGTCAGAAGAAAATATAATGTATTTTTGTACCTCTGTACAGCATGGAGGTAAATAGCACAATGGTTATTTTGTAGATAATTTAAAAGAAACACATTCATGACTGTCAAAACCAGATTTTTATGTTGCTCTTTGCATATTACAGCACATACAGTAGAACTCCATTTGAAACTGTCCAGAAGATAATAACAGCAACAGACCTGAAGCATAAGGTTAATCCAGAGCAACACAATAAGTGGGCAACACTGACATGTTGTGGACAAACTGAAGCCATTCTGATTCACACTGTTCAACAAGACAAAACACAGACCGTCAAGTACATTCAACACGTGTTTATATCATGGTCAGCTCTATTCTTTCATTTTTCCAATAGGTGCCCTGTTTCCCTGAGCTTAGAGAAATGACAAGCAGGCCGCCCTTCAGACTCCTCTTCTCTTTATTCACACCTTGTCACACGCCACTATCTCTTCTCTTAACAGACGAGCAGCAGCCTTTAACCCTTTCTTCAGCAATCACAAGCGAGGATGAAAACACAACCCCACTCTTTCACACACAGTGGCCTTTCTCTCACATAGACTATCTCCTCCGGGTCAGGTTAGAAACGCCATGCCCACAACTGAGAAAAACAGAAATGTCAACATGGGAGACACTGTGGTTTATGTCTGACTTCCACAAATAAATCAAGAACGTTCCTGTGAATGCTAGTGCTAATCCTTCGTCAGGTTTGTGAAAAGTAAAACAAAGTGAAAAGGAAAATGGGTTTAAATCCACCTAAAACCTTAGAGCCAAAGAACTAACTATTACGTTGTGCTTTTAGGATTAAACCACTGCTGTATGTAACCAGGACTCTGGTATATTTAAAGATAACTGCAGATAAATATGGTGGTTGAGTGCAGAGAGCGCAAGGCGTAATTAACTCACGAACCAGAGGGTCGCTGCCTCGAAGACAAGCACGGAAACGAAGAATGCTCAAAGTATCAGGCACTTCTGAATAGTCTGAAAGAAAGAATCAAATGTTGCTAAGATTCAAGCACATTTATTATTTGCAAATTGTGCTGTATGAAAAGTAAAATCCACATAACAACATGAGATACAAACATCTAGTTCTCAAATCAAATCATTCTGTATTATTTTTTCCAATACAACAGCTACTTTAATCATTATCCTGTACATACTTTATGATACATACTTTACTTGAATCACTATAAGAAACATTAATAAGCTTATGTTATGGTAATATAGTAAATAAAATATAACAAATACTGTCCTGAGATAAGTAAGCCAGACGTTAGGTGCTAGTCGCTGAAACATTAAGCACTCAGGACACTTGTGAGACATAAGCAGCCTGCTAATAAATAGCAAGGACTCCTTTATGTCCCCTTTGCAGCAATTCAATTGGATTAGTCTCCTGACAGTCTCATCTCCTCACTGCGGCCTCCTGTCCCACTCTCTCTGTCTCCTGAGGGGGCACCTTGTCCACTGACAGTCACTACCTTCAGCACCACGGACAGCGCACACGCATGAGGCCTGCCGCTCACGTGCAGCCCTATGAGCGTGGCATCTCCCCATTAAAAAACACAACAGAAACCAAAGGCAAAACATCACCCACTGCACCAATCCGGACGCTATCTCATATCCAGGATGCACTTGAAGCTCGAGAGCAGATCTGATGAATGATTAAAGCGACCACAAGCACCTAATCCTATGTAGAAATCAAGATGCTCCTCTTTGGTTTGTCAGAGGAGGGAGAGAAAACACAATGACGCTAGAGATGGCTCCTCGCTGTGCTGTGTAACAACCAATTACATAACGTCAGAGCGGACTGCGCTCACTTACATTCGCGACCATTTCACAAACAAACGCTTGAATGTGGCAGAGGGGGAGACTCCTGGCAGCGTTCAGATCCAAGTCTGGCATTAATACACTTAGAAAGCACATATAAATGGATATCATTGTTCTGCCAGTGGGCCATGGGAACACATCGAACCGCAATTCCGTGTTATTCTCTCGAGTTTACTGTAATATATAACGTATTTAATGGTTTTAGTCTTATTGCATGTTTATTCATTAATCTTTAATCAGGCTACGCTCTACTGCCATACAACTGGTCACGAAGGTCCTGTTATAGTGGAAGCATGTTGCTGCACAATCTGACTGTACATTTGAACGAATTGTGAACGTTAACCGCAAATGTGAGAGTAAACCCCGCAGCATAGCTCCATAATGATGCAAGACGATCCTCTTTACGTGTTGTAGATGCAAACAGAGGCACGCAATATCAAAATGACGCATGCATTATGGACCGTGGCAAAGCGCTGGTGTTGCTGATGTTGTATATGGGAATTGTGTCAGCGGCGAGATGGACGGACATCACCCACAAGATTATGATGATGATGGTGGAGGTGATGGTGAGAGATTTGCCTGTGCTGCGTCGACCTCTGCTCGAAGGATGCTCTGCTCTTCTCGTCAGTGCAGCAATAGGCTATATCATCAACATGGAGCGCGCAAACAGACTTACCAGGGATGCTGCTTCCGCTAACGCCGCTGGTACCCGAATGGCCTGCCCTGCAAATAATTCAGTATTTCCCCTTTGCAGTGACAGAAGGTGACCCTGCAGAAGGTTCGCTGCAAAAAAAACTCTGCATCCACAAGATCACGATGCACGCAGCGAGGGGGAGCTCCACGGCACAGGCGCACGTCGGGGGGATGGCCCATCCAGTTCCATTCAGTGAACGACAGGAAGAGG
Source organism: Rhyacichthys aspro (assembly GCA_036850595.1). NCBI lineage: Eukaryota > Metazoa > Chordata > Actinopteri > Gobiiformes > Rhyacichthyidae > Rhyacichthys > Rhyacichthys aspro. Next base: position 12,107,385 of record CM072154.1, on the reverse strand, counting down.
GTGCGGAGAGAGAGCTGGGAGCTGTGATAGCCTACCACACACGTAACGACACTTCTTTTAATCCCCCTTCCAAGAATCACATTAGTTTGGGAGGACAGACGCGTCAACATCTGCAAAAAGAACTGGATGTTTCAATTGGAGGTGTTAACAGTTTGTATATTGATGATAAAGCCTGCATATTATTTTGTTATAAACCTTTGAAGAATTATATTGTTGTTATATCTGGGGGAGACCTGTATGTGAGTTTCTTTCTTTGACCAATAAGAAGAGCATGTGGTAACAGTGGGCGTTATCTCGTGTCAGTCAAGCTCACACTGCTCTACACAGGCCTATTGGAGAGGAGGAGGGATGCTCTTCACCTAGTAGGCCCTTTGAAATAGCCTGCACTTACTGTGGACTGAAAAAGTGTCACAAAAAAGAAAAAAAAAGAAAGAATGGAATATAAGTTATTAACGTCTCCATTATTACTTGAAAAAGCATTAGAGAGACTAAGCAGGTTTGAAAATGGAGCTCTATAAAATCAAATCAATGGTGGTAGCCTGCAATAAACTGAATCAAAAGTCTCAAGTCTCAAACCTCCACCAAAGTCTAGTCTATATTTTTCTTGGTTATCTGCTGGTTCATTTAAAGAAGCCTACCAAATAAACATTATCACAGGCCCCTATCCCTTGAGTAGACTGAACCACATACTACAGTGACATCTAGTGGCACAAACAGAGCATAAACTCTGTCGTGTCACTCATTTCTTCCCGGTTGGAGCATATTATTATCTAATTAAAAGCCAAATCACACACTTGATTGGCTATAGCTACTTCAGAAGAAACACATGCACAAACAGCCGGCCCAGCAAAGCCCCAGTAGGAGAAAACCTACAAGATTAGTGATGTCTATGGCTCCAGGCCTCCTGCAGCTCTGCAAAATATCTTCATCCGACTTTCCGGTCTTTATGTATTGCTAGAGGAAGGGTATGTTTAGAAATCAAGGATTTTCTAATAACACATCCATGCTAGAAATCCGATTAATTATGTGTTTTTGTATATAATGATTTACCAAACCTTCCTTACCAAGCCAAGTGTTTAAAAATATTTATACACAACACAAATCGAGCCCCAATTTAGAAAAAAATGACGTAAAATATGGAAAACAAACAGCTAACTTTACCGCCGGAAGTATAATTTATTCTGAAAGTCAAAAACGGAACTGTATTTGACGACCGCTGCGAACACTTCCGGAAAATACTTGACAGAAGAGGAATGTCATTTTGCACACTTGCACAGTGAGTCGCAATTAATTAAAAATAATTTCAACAAGTAAAGCGCACGAATGTGTTCATTTGACGTGTTCCCGCAACTGAGTTTATACAAATCAGCTAAAAAAAGATTGTAGGTACATTGTGTCGCCGTTTAACATTACTTTAGCGGAATTAGCGGTGGTCATGTAAAGGTGCAGCTAACGGTTTTAACCTGTTCATATATATATCGCAGTTGTGTAGCAGTTATTTATTAAAGACTAGTGGTGATGCCTACCAACGCTTTGTGATTTTAAAGTTTAACTCAACACAAAATGAACACAAGACTGTTTGTAGTGGCGTAGTCACAGCGAGCTGTTAACTATTTAACAGATCACGACCTGGAGAAGCTTTTATTAAAATGGCGCATATGGGCTCATTGTAAACATTAAACTTCCCTTCAGCTCTGTAAATAAACATAACCAAAATGTCTGGGATTTATATAACAGGCCTGTATAAAAGTACAATCGTGCAACCATCCTTTACTCAGAAATTTACACTGAAATTTCTCCTCCAACAAAAGTGTGTATTTGTGATCAATAAACTAGGCATAGCCACACTTTATCTCTAACTTCACTTCCTCAGAAGCTTTTTTTTAACTACATGTCCCTTCTTTCTGTTACAGTGTTCTTTAAGATTTCTCGCTGATTACTGAGGACAGAGATACCATGTGGAAGTCACATGAGCGTGAAAAGGATGAGCCGTAAACAAGGGGGCTGCCTGAGGAGAGATTTCCTGCACTGTTTCTGCCGAGGGGAGGGGGTCTGCTGCTTGTAAAGGCACCACACAAGCAGCCCCCTGTGGCCTCCTCTGTCCTGAACATAAGCAATGAACAGCACAACAGAGACTCCTGCTATCGTCAACGGGGATGTGGCAGTCAGTTATGTGTTGGTGCCATTTTTCCTAATCACTATCATTGGGATAGCAGTAGCTGTGGTAAGTGGCATGGTACAAAACAACTCACACCAGTCAAAATCACACAATCTCTACCAGCTGATAAGATTTCTGTGTATGGTACTGTCAAATTATGTCATATGTTTTACCTTAATTGTTACAGGCTATGTATATCCGTAAAAAAAGAAGGTAAGACTGTCACTTTCTCTTCTGTTAAATTTACTTATGCGTTTACAATTGCTTTTTTGCAAAATGGCCGAATGATAAGCTTTGTTTAACTTGTGTCTGTGTCAGTGATTTGATTAAAGTACTGTTGATGTCCATTGGTTAGACTTGACAGATTGCGTCATCAGCTGTTACCGGTGTACTCCTACGATCCATCAGAGGAGATAAATGAAGCTGAACAAGAGATGCTATGGAGAGAAGAAGACACAAAGGTAGGCTCACACCTAATTGTGGTATCTTTTGTAACCATAAAAGCAATTACATTCTCTGGCAATTAGGAAGATTGGTTAATACAGGGGTGACGCAGTTGCACAAACAATAGCTTGGCCGAGGCTATTATTAAAACTATCACCAAAGCACATTTCAGGTTGATGCCAGTTTGTGCTTTTTCTTTTGTGAAGAACAGACATTTATGTATTTACGCCCAAGTTACACTAAGGTAAATGTAGCATCATTTGCCAATGAAAAAAAACCAAAACTTGGCATGGAGCACATAGTTACTGAAGTGTAGAAACAACAGTCCAGGGACTTGCAAGTAATCAAATATACAAAAAAAATACTATACTATAACTATATGAAACTAAAATGCAAGAACTTCCCAAGTGTCACAGGTAAGCAGAGCCTATAAAACCTCTGGACACAGGCAAGTTGGATGTCACATTAATGATGTGATGTCTACCAGCTCTTTTTGGTTGTTTTTAAAGTTCAACTCAACACAAAATGAACACAAGACTGTTTGTAGTGGCGTAGTCACAGCAAGCTGTTAACTATTTAACAGATCACAAGACCTGGAGAAGCTTTTATTAAAATGGCGCATATGGGCCCATTATAAACATTAAAATCCCCTTCAGCTCTTTAAATAAACATAACCAAAATGTCTGGGATTTATATAACAGGCCTATATAAAATGACAATTGTGCAACCATCGCATTTACTCTGGTAAAGGTAAACCTCTGGACACAGGCAAGCTGGATGTCACATTAAGGAGAAAAAAACCCCCAGAAACCCGCTATGAGCATTTTTAGGTATCTTTTATGTTGAATGGATCCACACAATTTCTCAAGCAATTATAAATGACATGTCTCTCAGGACAATGGAAGAAGCTCCATGTATTATAAAGACTTAAACCGTGGTCAGTTTATTCATTACAAAACTGAAAAAAATAGCAGTTAAAATGATTTTTGTGGAGGGATCACAAAATATATAATAAAAAATAAAACTTAGCACATTGTGAATTTTACAAAACAATATTGTAAAACATTTGTAGTATAAGTTATGTCTCTCATGCATTTGACCAAACACGTTTTAAATACTAGTTGTTATCTTTTATTTTTCTAGATTGTACAAGGCTGGGCCAAAAGCTATCAACAACAGCGCCCTCTCCTGACCAAAGATGTAAATGCATGAAGTATTTTTAGTGCAGGGCTATCCGCCCAGGTACCCCTTTACCCTTCATCCTGAAGTGCATCAAAGTGAACTGAAGAAGCCTTTCGGATAAGAAATGACACATCATCATACTTTAAAACTCGTGCCCAGAATGTCAGAGTGTTTCAAAGAAGATAACGTCTTTTTAGTTTCTGATGCCAATCATTTGTGCCTGAAAAACATATTTATTAGAGATTATTTATTCATTATATTTTTATGGTATTTGATTACATATCACTGGTCCTGATTTTTTTTTTTTTACTTTATTTGTGTTAATAATGCTCTGATATCAAAGCAGCAAGTCTCCAGGCAATATTTGTCAGTCTTCAAAAAGAGGTGCTGGCATTTTCAATGTCATTTTGATTTAAAGCAGCTGTTCAAATTTATTTCAGTTTCATGTTGAGTCAGTTCATCTCCTCCTGTTTAATTGCTGCTCTTTATCCTTATTGTGGAGTTAGTCGTCCCAATGGTATGTAAAACCAGATCTGGAAGTAAATAATACCAACCTCCTCACATCTCCACAATGAGCAGTGACTAGTATCCAAAATATGTCCTGTTTAGAAGGCAGGCAATGGCACAAATTTACCTCTCGCGGGGGAATGCCATCAGTTGCACTCAGGAACTAGTTTCTTTTTTGTTCCAAAATATTTGACTGATATCCTATAGGGCATAATACATTTTAACTGCACCACAGTCAAGCTTTGCAGTTGCCAGCTGTATTTAGTAAATGTGAGCCTGGGTTTTACTTGATATAGGGAGTTTAAATCCATCAACAAGCTTTACCATAGAGGTCTTACTGAAGATATTTTAACATAAGGCTTTAGTTTCTTGCTCAGATCTTTCTGTAATATTTCCAGAAAGACAAACTATACTGTTCATCAAAAATATAAGTAATATAAGTTGTACATATTTTTTTTTAAGTTGGGGTTGCACTGAAATATGAATTTGACAGCACTGTTATATTTGACTTGAGACTGTTTTCTGAAAGTCAATACTGCTTATTTCAATATTAAACCCTGGAGTTGACATCTGATTGTATTTGCTGTAGTGTTTGATGGTCAAGCTGTTGATATTTGGATAAACAAAGTAAACAAAATGACAAAGAAAATTTCTCTTTATTGACCATTTCTGATACAAATTGTTGTAGGGCACCATAGAAATATAGACATTGTACATTTATATACGGTGTACGATAAAAAATGATCCCATCTAATGAGTTTACAGTTCATAAATGACCAGATGCTAAATGTTTGAGAATGACACTTGGTATTGTTTAGAATAATTGGAGGATGTCAAGATAAGTGAAATTAATTCAGAATACAATCAACGTGATATGGCTGGGTGCCTGGAAGTGCCAACACACTGTGGCCAAAGGATCAGTGAAAGACTGCCAAATCAATGAAAAGCACATTTGTCCATGAAAATCTGAAAACATTTCAGTGCACCAGATTTTATTTTAAAAAGGATAAAAACACACCTACTAAACTACCACAGTCAGCGAACACAGTTGCCAAGCTGACAGGTCTCCCTGACTTGCTTCACACATTAAAAATCACCTGTCTGCAAGCTCCATTTATGAATGAGCCACGATCTGGTTGTGTACAGTCAGGTTAAAAAAAAACAAAAAAAACAAACAAACAAACTCACAACTATGCAAAAAAATGACGTTTCCATCTCACGCCACAGGTTACATTAAAACAGAAACCAGTTAATGCAAATATTAGGTAAAGTAAGCTGTTGAGTGAGGTATGAAGTCCTAGGCTGAGAATCGCCTGTTTGCAGTTTTCCGGGTTTTGTAATTGAGGTTGTAGCAGCTTAGGTGTGGAAAAAAACCCAGTTAAGTGGATTGTGACCAAAGATTCCCTGACACTGAGAGATACACACATCCTTTACCTCTTGCAGACAGTATACAACACAACATAAGAATATTCATGTACTAAGTGGTGACAGAAGGACCAAGCTTGGTGAAGCAGTGAGAGCTATATGGAATGAACAAAAAAAAAAAAACCTTTGTTAGATAGTAGTGCCATCAACTATCCTCACAATCAACCTCCTTGTTTGAGCATTTGCAATAAAGAGGATTGAACGAGCGCTTGGAAATTGACAATGTAACAGCATTTGTAAAAGCTCCCTGAAGAAACGATACTGATGCTCTTAGCCTAGAGCTCTGCCAATGTATCCTTAATACATTTGTTAAAGATTAGTTATCATACAACAAGCACACTCCCAAAGAAATACAAATACTAGGTTTGATTGAACTACTTGATTAACATTATTATCTCCCCACTACAAGCATAGACTGAAATGAAGTTAAACAACTATATTTGTCTACAAGAATTAGGGGTGAGGTTGATTAATTTGCTCTACTGTGAGACAGGGGGGGTTTTAGCGACATGAAAAAGACACTTCTACCGTCAGTTATCTACTCTCATTCTAAACTCTGAAGCCCGTCTAGTATACAATGCAAACAGATTGGTTAACCACTTCACACAACACACAAAAGAGTTTAGGTAAAATTCACCTTTGTCCAGTACAAAACATGGAGAGAAAAATCTATATGCCCTACCATCTCGGATGCGGGTACAACAAATACCAGTAAGCAGAGAAACCATGTTTAGGAGGGAGGAAAAAAAAGTCCAGGTTCCACAGAGCAAAACATTTGTCCAGTATAAAAGACTTGTGATGACAGAGAAAAGGGCTGTTGCCTTGAATGTAACTCTTAGATCTATGCTTAAGCAAGGTCCATCGTACTATCCAGTGCTGCTGCATGATATTATGTACTGTGTTAAACCCTCCTTTGGTAGAAGAGCTTTTTTCGTGAACATGTGGTGGCACTGGTGTTGGAAATACAGCCCAGTTCTGGTTAACAGTAAGTCATTATGTTGAGTGAGGTAGCATGCGAAAATTACTGTTCTTCTTCCTCCTCTTCTTCCTCCTCAGATGATTCCTTAGACGCCTTTTCTTCCACCTCCTGTGAAAAAGAAATACAAGTTTTTAAAAAGGAATCTACTCCCACAGGGGAAAATGCTTCAAGTGCCATCAACATTTAGTAACAATAGACTCTTGTGATTCATGTCTCAGGCATGACTGTTTAACTCCAAGAACCAACATGAGAAAAAAGGTTATTATAAACCCCCTTTGATAAACCACCGTAGCATTAAAAACCCCATGGGAAGGGTGAGCCATCTGCAGTCAAGAAGTGATTCACAAGCACTGAGTCACTGTAAGGCTTTCGCTCTACAAGTTGGCTTCTGCCAAAACAAGTTCATTCATAAAAATATGAGTCTTCTTGGTAGGGTAACTTTGGGTCATTCATTTGTGTGACTAATGCAATCCAGACATCTTTGAGTACGCCCTAACCACTCATGCACATGACCCAATGTTACTACAAGACCGCATTTTCTTTCTAGATTAAACACATGCCACTTGAAAGACTTTGTGTGGTCAGACAACTTTATGGAAAAATAAACTCTGAGCTATACAAGGTTCAATTATTATGAGCATTTTGAATTTACAGGATGCAAAACAGCTGTAATGGCTAAAATGACTAGTCTGAGAGGAGGAAGAAGTCATGCAAGAAAATTAGGGACAACGAAGTTTGGTACTGTGGACAGTCATACCAAACATAATTCAATTGGGAAGGAAAGGCATTACAAATGTGAGCATTGAAGCAACATGACGGCAGGGGTGCTTACCTCCTTCTTAGGTCTTCCTCTGCGCTTGCCTCCTGTTGCTGTGGCTGTCGTAGCCTTCTGCAAAGTGAATTTTGACATTTTGTGTTAATAGATGGAGAGGACCTTTTCTTTTTTTTAACTATTAGGTAATCATGCAGCCGGTATCCAGAGCAGTTTGTTGGAAGCTTTGCCTCCATTTGCCTGGAGATGGCAGCACTCTCTCTGTAATAAGCCAGATGGAATAGGGGCATTGGGTTCATTGGCTATTATCTGGAAGGCCGACAGGAACTGCACACAGGGCACTCCAGTTCGCTGGCCACCTGGTTTGAGGCTCAGAGACAGCTGGAGGGACTGGGCAAACCCTCTGCAGCGCCGCACTTTGCCTCTAAACCTATATCATACATGCATTTACACTGGGTCTATCTGCCTCTCCACCATACACAGCAGTAAAGGCACACGGGGGAGCTGGAGGGTAGGGGCGCAGGAGAAAATCAGTTGCTATGGAGACGACAGGCAGAGAAGAACTAGGGCTGTGTGCTGGGTGGGGGCGGGGGGTGGGGGGTGCTCTTAGTGTCAGCTTGGTAACAGTCTTGCGGCCTCTGCACCTGCACTGCACTGTGCATGACAAGCTACAGGAAGCAGGAGGACAGGAAGTACACAAGTGAGCATCACTCAAGGCAGCAAACCAAGGCTTTTACAATAAGTAACCTCAACTTGGCTATTTTTGTAACAGTGGGGAATGAGTCGATTTGTCAACTAATAAATCACAAGTAACCGCAGGACATCCTGGTGGCAACAATTTAAATGTAATAGAGAGTTACCAAACTAAAAAATAATAACAATAATACAGCCATGAGAGATGAGCCAGTTTGTGTTTTGCATTGACTTACTTTGCTCTTGCCGGTTGCCTTATTTTTGCTACCCTTTGGTCGTCCTCTTGGCCTCTTTGGAGTAGGTGATCCACTAGGCTCCTAAAAGTTCAAATTGTCCATCAGTAATGTTGGCTTGTGTCACATTCAAGTAATCAAACACACTACTAAGTTAGAAGATCAGCTGGGTATGAACTGAGTCCTTTCGAGGAACGAAGATGACTAATTCAAGGTCACTGTAACTGACACGTACATAAAGGATGACAGGTGGCCCGAGCTGCAGGCCATGGTCCGTCATGAAAACAAACTGTACTTACACCAACTTCTTCAATTGCCACAACAACTAGGCCTAAAAGTAAATATGACTTTAAAATTGCACTTGACATAATATGCAAATATCCTCTATGTGATATTTTGAGCTTGTGGCCTATGTCATGTCATGGCTGAGTCATCTCTTATCACATTTCTACTGTGTTTCAAACTGCGGCTCGTAGCAACTGTGGAATTCAATACTAAAAACACAACATGTTGAGTGACAGCTATATGAGCCATTCTGCGCTCTGACTCTGCTATGTCATCCATTAAATGACGAACAGAGGTGGGCTGTGAGGAGGTTAAAACCGGTTTAAAGGTGTTGGGTTACAGGTTGCTTACAAACTGAGGAGACACAGGAAGTGTGTTGAGCATGTCTACTTTTACACTAATCATGGGGTGAGCAAATGGTCACAATGGCTTGTTGCGGCCATATCTTGAGTCTTCGTTTTACAAAGGGCTTAGAAACGCAGCCAGGGTCTATGACAAGGATATGCACACGCCTTTACCTGTAATAACATCTGCTGGGCTAGCTGTGTACACCTTCACATTCAGGTCAGCCTTGTCTTTACTAATGCATGTTACTTTTCACCCCTTTACTTGCAACACTCTAAAGATGACTCTCTGAAATGCGAAGAATTACAAGTGATGAGTTGTATTTTACCTGGGGCTGCTTGCGGGGTCTTCCACGCCCCCTCTTCTCAGTTGCCTCCTTCTCTTTCGGCGAGACTGTCCCCTTGTCGCTCATGTTTGCTTAGCTTTTCAAACCTAGGAAATAAATCACATTGGTCAGGCGGACTGCAGGAGCGCAGGGCACACGCACACTGGCCTAAATGCATTACCACGTTGGCCCCAGCGAACCAGAGATGCCCACACGTTGCTAACACATTTAACTCAATTAATCCTTGCTTATTTCCAGGTCTATTTCTGTCTATTGCGCTCTGCTGCAAAGCCAACAGTGCCAGACAAACGAGGGATTGACTTCAAACCGGCTTCGGTGAAATGCTAAGACACGGCAGGCAGTAAGAGGCCGCACCAATCTGCATAAACCCAACTGAACCGGTGCGTTCTTCGCGGAACGAGCGTGATTCCAGGCCCGGCGGCTGTCCCGAAGCCCTGGGCCTGACACCATTTGAGAGCATGACTATGAGCACCCTGATACCGTCAAGGCAGAATATGCTTCGACAAACAATGGCTGCTGTGTGCCGCCACCGCAGCGTTTAAAAAGCTCGAATCTGCAGAAAGGCTGATGAAAACCCAGCGGAAAGCGTCGGCTTCGCGTTTTGCTGCTACAGCCCCGCGCAAAGCAACAAAAGACTGGTTCCATTTGACAAACGTGCAGCCTCCATAAAACATGAAACCCGCAGTAGCCCGCCGAGCATGCAAGTCAAAGTATCTCACCTCTGTCTTTTGATATACGTAATTCTCAGAAGAAATGCTTCCTTTAAGCCTAGCTGGTTGAACCCGGTTAAAAAGCTTTGCACCGATCCATAGGCTACAGCTTTTATTCGTCAGACAACGCGCAGCCCGCCCATTTAAAAGCCCAGCTCATTCAGCGTTTGAAAACACACTGTCTTAAATTAGGAGAGTGCACATCATACAAAAATAGAAGGATTTTAAATGTTTACCAGTATGTTGAGCTTGTTCCAACGACGTCCTATAAATAGAATGCACGTCTCGTCTCCAGCAGATAAAGGAAAAAGGCGCCAGCCAGGAGGAGTTTTGGGGCAATTTAAAGAGCCGCCCTCACGGGAGCAGAAACACTGGAGGGCGGAGATATGATAAATGGGCCACCAACAGCACGAGAGTAGCCCAGCCCCCCTTGTATATCCCTTTGGCCCAGGTTTGATCTCAAAACACCCCCAAAAAATGTGCAACAGTTTTGCGCTCCAAGCAGAGAAATGAAATACACTGTAGTACTGATAATGTATGTATATGTCCTCCAGCACAGCAAAGCCCAGCAGTCTCCATGGTGATGAGTAAAAATGGTGAGTGAACCATGACCTCCCCCAATATAAACAAACAGCATTTAGCTTGAACTGAACTGGGGTTTTTTCTTTAAATGATGTCCATTTCCACTTCTTCCACAGTATACTGAGCAAATAGTGTGTTGTGAAGGATACTCTAGGATACTTTACAATTAACAAAGTCGGTCAAGGGTAAATTTTACAAGCAAGCCTTATATAGCTTGATTGAATGCATCTTTTCAAAGGTGTATAGGGATTACCAAGTCTTAGCCAGCAACAGCTCTGGGTCAGTTAATGAGTAATTTCACTAGCACGTCAGCTACTTACATTTCTATAGACTGGAATTCATTTAGTTTCATTCAAGAGGCTGTGTTGTCTTGGATGTAAAAGAGATAAACATTGGAGCCCTCTTTGACACGGGTGTGGTACACTGAGGCGACTCCGAACCAAGGTAAGAAGAAATGTGTGCACCAATCAAAGCACCGCCGGCTAATTTCACACAAGGGTTTTCAATGTAAATGAGCAGCCCATCTGGAGCTGATGGGTCCTCTCTGAGAGTGGTGCACGCCGATACCAGTACGTTTCACATTTCTGTCACAAGTTTGATGACACACTTCCAATAGGCCACATCAGATGACTTGTGCACTGTAAAAACGTCTGCAGATACAGCAGTGATACGCGATGAGTAGAGGAAGAGAGAGGGTTAGTGAAAAGGAGATGGCGTAGGGCATGAATGAGGGAGTGCTTTTCTCAATGAGTCCAATGTTCTGCTCAGCATGTGCTTGCCTGGCATGCCACCCCTCTCCCACCCCGTTTCTCACTCTATTCACTTCCTTCCTCTCTGTCTTCCCCCAAATACTTCAGGCCCATCCCCCACACCCTCACACATCTCTGCCATACCCAGCCCACACTATGTGGAGGCAGACAGGGAAATAGGTTGGAGAGTGGAGGAATGTTGTCCTCTCAACCACTGGCACCACCTGGAGACCAATGAGGGGACTAAAGACTGTCACACCACAGCAATGAGAAAAAAAGAATATTGATATTACTGTGGCATTGTAGCAACAAAAGTGTGCAGAACTATTAGGGACAGCTTAATCATTCCCAATAATTCCACAGGAAAATACTTGCTTTAGAGTCTGTAATAATTCTACAATTAAAGTTATTTTAACAAAATTTAGAAACAATAGGTTAAGTATAATTTATTTAGTCCTCTAGTGTAAACGTAATAAAGCTTTGTGGAACTAGTAACCATGGTGCACTCTTTATCCCTATCTGCTTTTGGGAAGAGAAACAAAAAATCTAATTTACTATCAGAAACTGATTGAGGGTGAAGTCACTCCAACTAATTTGCAAGATAAAAACAAGATTCTCATGTAACAAAAGATCCTGTGGACCTACAGACATGCTTAACAGAGTGGACCAATTTGAGTCTAAATGCTAATCAAATCTTCCAGGAGACAAACACTTCCATGTCAGACGTCCTCTTCAGAGCCATCTCCTGGCTCCTGAACTCAGCAGCAGCTCAGGGCAGACAGAATCCTATTAACCATTAGAAGGGGGGGTCTTGACCCACTTTGGCATGCTCCCCCCTCCCCCCACCTCTGTCCTCCTGCCCTTTTCCCCTCTCTTACTACATGCTCATCAGTACTCCCCTGTGTACAGCACACTCTATAGCTCAATAGAGCAATCCATTTTTAGTTGCCGTATAAACCACAAGACGTCTGCTAAAGCCAAACCAAGTAACAGATGTGGACAAAACATCCTATTCCTGCCTGGGTTTCCTCCTGCTTGTGCTGCTGTTGGCTGAGGATGAGCCTGAACATGACTAACACACACACAAGACACTCACATCCTCCAAAGAGGAAAAAAGGGGGAGAAAAAAGCGGGAGAGAGGGACATAGAGAAAAAAATCCTTGGGGAGGGGAGAGGAAAAGTGTGGGAGCAAGTTGAAAGGCAAGGTGGGTGGGGATGATGGGGTGGGTGGTTAGGGTCTTACTTGTTGGAGGGGGCGGACAGAGGTTAGTGGGCGGGGGATGGGCCCGGCTGATTCAGAGCTCTCATGAGTAGTATCTGACTCACACAAACACAGGAAGTAGCGCGTGCTGCCTGTTTAGTGAACACAGCACTGTATTTATGTGTGAGACTCCTATATTCAGAAAATAATAGCAGCATTTTGCTCTACCTAATTTGTCCTGCCGGTTCTGGTCACTGAGTCACTGTTCCACTCTCCCTTTTTAAATAGTTTCATCTCTGTCCACTTCCTGAGATTTTTGGATCATGATCCAGTGGATGTATAAGTCATACTGTGACTCAGTCTTTGAACATTTGAGGGTATAAAACAGTGCCATATGTCTAATTTACAGCCATTTTAGGGCTTAAGTCTTTAAACCTGGATTTTATCCCACATAATCCCTTTTAGGATACACGTAGATACATACCACATACATAAATCACTCACATGTTGTTGATTAATCTTTTCTTTCATGATACAAAATTCATATTGGCTTGACCTCTACAGAAAGGTCATGATAGTCAGGGTCAGCTAAGGTCTTGAGAAGCTACAGATGACAGAAGTTCTTTAAATGAATACAGCATTAAACCTGGACTGTCCATGACACAAACATCCCTCTGATTGTTTGTCCAACATACATAGGGAACATAGGAGGTGGAATAAGGATCCATTGCTTACATGTTGTAAAGATAAACCATTAAGAGATAATACACACTTTGCTTACTTTACCAATAGGCAGCAGACAGAAAGGAGGAGTGAAAAACAAACTCTGTGAACTGACACCATCTGGTGGTGATAGTTGCAAATGCATTAAAATTGTTTTCCATAAGTTTGTATTTTCTTTTTCCACACTGAAGGGAAAAGTACAGCTCAGATGCACTCTATCTCACCCTGTCCTCTCCACATTTTCACTGAACAAAGGTGTCTGTGCTGAAATGCTATGCTGTTGTTACCTATTACATCCAAGGGATCAAGCATGCCCAGTCACGTTGTCAAGGTTTCTTCTCACAGCTGTGGATGAGGATATCCAGCAGAGGGTAGTCTTGGTCTGAATAACGCTCCACCTCATCCTCAGCCAACGTCGAATACAGTCAAAGAAAAAAAAAAATACATATGATACAAAAATCAGTAGAATTTCTTTGATCAAAAAAATAAATACATAAACAATAACATCAAAAACAGTCACATTTTTTAGTTTTTGGAAAAAAAGAGTCTACATTCTTCAGTTTGATTTAAAGCATGCTTTCCAGAAATGACAAACAGAAGCAGCCAAATTAAGTTACTCCTTAATTCAACTGACCCTCATCAACTCTAAATTCAGCTAAAGCGGAACAAGCAAAGGAGCTCTGTCACTCTGACAGATGAGCGTATGTTCGGAGCGCTTGGGAGGGGTAATAAATGAGAGTCACCTTGGTGATGGTGCATCTGGAGTTTTAGAATTCACGCTACCCCTCTCTGTCCTACCTGATTGATCAAATGGGAAGGGCCCCCGCCTGCCCACTTTGGACCTGTCACATTCCTGCATGGCAGCTGCAGTCCCAGGAGACAGCCCTGGTCTGGGCCACATCTGTGCTGGTTCTTATTGAGGAGATCTGTGCAGACTTTTATCACTGTTCTTATTTCCATCGGGAATGGAGAGCCAGGTTCTCTCAGCAGAGTGCTGATGTGATGAGCACAACAACAAATAAGAGGGTGGCTTTACAGTAGGGGATAAAAGGTTTACAAACTCCTCTACAGAGCAGGTGCTTGGCTCAGCTGCAGAGTTGAGTCACTTCAGCATTTGTCTTATTGATTGCATTTTGACTGGCATCCTCTCTCAGGCAAATAGGAAAGAGGGCACTCATGTTTCCAGACCACAGCAAATATAATTGGGCAGAATAAAGAAAACTGACTTTTTCAGAAATTATAGGCAAATGTGTTTTATCTGTTTATTGTGGAATCATATGGAAGCCAATCCTCCACTGGACAAAAGGGTAAAAAAGTATAGTTTAGTGTGAATAACATTATCCAATGAAACAGTAAAGAGGCTGATCATACAAAGTTAAGGAAGGAAAAAAGTTGAACATTTCTTAAATAAAAGAATAAATATATATGTATAATCCTGCATTTTTTCTTTACCAACAGAATCCATCCTAGTTAACCGTCCTACTTCGGTCCTGGACAGACGACTGGAGATGAAGCAGGTAGAGCTTGGACCCTGCTATCCAGCTGTTTTCACAGGATGTCCCAAAGTGGTGATAGGTTGACAAATCTCCTCTCTGACACCAGGATGTCCGTCTCTGGCCCTGACCACATCACAGTCTTTGGTATCATGTGGAACTGGTTTCAGATAGCGCACTATTGATGAATGATTGGTCTGCTGAAGATGGACTGTGAAGCTGCCACCCGCAGGGGTCTAGTTGAGACGGATGGGTCCATTTGTAATGCAGAGGGGGCTCCACAGCCACATTAACTATTAAAGCGTGGTTATCTCAGGGTAATGGTATGCCAGCAGTCTTGAAACAAACTATAAAAGAGGGTAGGTATCTGGCTTAATTCTGGTCCTGACACAACTCTCTAATTTTGTCATTTTAAATAGGTTTCTTTTTTTTTACTTTAGTACTCCACTTAATTATATAATTATTTTTTTTATGTTCAGCCTCCCACAGGCTTTGATTTTTCAATCTCATATGTTTTTAGTAAGCCACAATGGTAAAACAGATCTATTAATAAACAATGCATATGTACTTTGAGATGAGAATGATCAGAATCAGAGGGGAATGATAGTCAAGTTAAAACATGCATTAAAGCATCATTAGCATCATTAGCATTATAACACAGGGCATATTATCATTGACACAGTCACACATATTTTTTGTGTAATTTTAGTGTACAGACTTAAACAGAAATGTTTTTTTTAACCTACTTTTAAGAAGACACTTCACAGTTGGTTACTCTTGGTTTATACTCTATAAAAGACTTGTTCTAACAGCACAGTTTTCTTACTTTCAGGGGCCAAATAGCCCTAACCTCAAGTAAGATGGAGTAAAAGACCTGGCCAGGATTGCCAACAAGCTTGAAATGATGTAGTTAACAGCAGTCTGCTTCACAGCACGGCCGGCAAATGAAACAGAACCCCGAGAAGTGGAAAGGGCAGTGAATGTCTACAAGGGGTCACTCTTCAGAGTTTGAAGTTAATGTTTGTTTGAAGTTGCCAACAGGAACGTCAAGGAAGTTCACTTATTAAAATGGCTCTGTCTGTTTTACGGCTCTCACCAGCAAATGCCTCAGGAGAGGGGATTTAAAAATGACGCCCCCAGACCCTTCCACCTTTACTGTCGTCACTGTGAAGTCTGTCTTTTAAACAGTCAACGGTCCTGAGGGAGGATCCAGGGCCAACATGGGCCATCCATTCAGGGTAGTCCTGGTCGGGAAGCAGGGTGGCATTACACCTGCTCACTAAATAAATCATGGCTTTGTCCATTCTGCAGCTACAGTCCAATTAACCAGAGGGCCCCGGTGAATGCAGTGAGGTGTATGATTAATTACACTCATCTGACAATACACAGTACACTGACAATATCCCAAAGGGCAAATTAAAAATAAGGCTTTACTTGCAGAGTTTATCCTCCTTTTGAAATGTTCTTTCTTTGACTCCTTTGGACACTTTAACCATTTTGCTGACATAATTGATTATTTTTACATATCAGGAGAAGCCCACACATGAAAACAACTAAACACAGTCATTATAATGGAGCAACTACTCTGAACTTATAATTTCAGCAATAAAAATCCTCAAGATCTCACTGCTCACATGCCAAATCCACTGGGAATAGTAATTTAGGGTGCAATTATTTCCTTTTACATGGCCCATGACGAAGCCCTAAGCACTGCATCTCATTTAAATTGTGCCTTAAATTGAATATAAAAGGGAGAGGACAAGGTGGAAAGGAAAGGTTAATAGGACTGACACAAAGGGCAGACAGCAGCGGAAGTCTAGCCTTAAGTGTCACATTGAGCCTGCATCAGAGCCCTTACCAGGAGCCAATTAGGAGCGGCCAGTAATTAAACCAAGCCTGAGTCTGGCCTCAGCTTTCAAGCGGATTACAGCACTCTCCAGGACTACCGCTGGTAACGACCTCCATTCTTATATCAATGATATGTTATGTCTCTGAGGTCTGACTGCTGCCACTTTCCAAAAAGAAAGGTCAGAGATGATGTAACAAATGAGAAGGGAGGACAGGAGAGACAAGGAGCTAATTAGAGGAGAATTCACAGAGGGGCTGTTGTTGACTTTTACACAGACGTTCAGTGGAGAAAATACTCAATCAGTCATTTACCACAAGCATGCATCACATTCGTGCTTTCTTAAGGATGGCTTTCCATGGAAACGACACCCAGATAGACAAATGTAAATATAGTCTATTTGTCTTCACGGCAGAAGAGGTGGCAAACACACACAAGGGGGAATGAGCGTGAAAACAACAGCGTGTGAAATCATATAGTTACACACTTATAGAAAATATCTTCATCACTCTCCACAATAGGCATCGACAATATTCATTTGAAACACCGAGCAGGCCTTCGCTTGGTAGATTACACTTCAGCCCTTCCAATAGCCTGTTTGATGGTTTGTATTATTTAGGAAAAGCTTGGTTTCATTTGATACATAAATCTATTTCATATTTTCTAAAGACTGTGCAGAGCGCTCCTCCTCCACAAGCACAAAAAGAATCGAAAGAAGTGACCACGGTCATTATGTATCACGTGGAATGTATAGAACTTGTGTTGAAACACCCTGGGATAATGAAGCTGGATGCTTTTTCGCCTTATTAATTATTATTGCGCACAAAGCAATACATCCGAGCTGTTATTTATATGAGTGACAAGAACAACTGAGCTAATTAGAGTCTGAAAACACACACTGTAGACACAAAGAAAATACACAGTAGTATTAAAGCGTGCGGCAAGTCATGTAAAGTTTGCTATTTTGAGTTGCTCTTTTCAAGTTTATCCAATGTCTAAACTGTTATTAACTGATGTCATGGTGCTATTTTAACCGAAAAAACGTGTAACAGTGACTGCTGGCTTTCCAAAAAGTTCCCACCACTTCATACATCATTCATCGCTGCCACTGTAGAGCTTTCAAGGAGAAGCACGTGGCTTTTCTCCTCCTTCTTGGTGCAGGTGATACTTCTATTGTTAGATCAGAGGCACAGAAGCTTTTATTGCTGCCTGTGGCTCTCAGTAATCTAGATAAGTGTCTCTTTTGTGTAGAAAATACTTTTTGATCCCTATAAGCACCGTCTGCATTATCGCCATTGAAGCTGCAAAATGCACAATGGTTTGCCTGGACGGAGGATGAGAAAAACTGTATGAAAATAACCCGAAAATCTGATCGCACTCTGCTCTTCTTCTTTCTTTGTTGTCGTAAGAGTACATCTTTGCACTATTATGGCACACTGCAGGCACACTGTATTCTGACAGTGGCTAAGTCGGGGTGTATTCTGCAAATACAACCTCAAAAGCTATATTCTCATGCTGGCCACTGATAATCCTGTTGAATAAATATCTTTTCATGGGTAAATATTTCTGTAGGTTCATCCCAGACACCCTCCTTCTCCCACACAGCGCAAGTTTCATTTGCTCGAAAAAACCTATTGTCAGTGTGTTGTGACTGCAGCTGCCTGTAGGGATTAAGCAGCGAACAGGACTTATTCTGCACGCTGGGATTGTGAAGGCGAGTTTGGGGCCTTCTCACAGCTATATCTCAGATCTCAAAGGCTCTTGGCTGCAGCTCCACATATTTCTCTTAATTGGATTACATTCACACAGTGTTAGGTAGACATCATTGATATCTGAGATGTGGAAAAAGGAAAGGGTGTCTAAACATCTTTAAGGTCATCGCTTGTATTACCAAGGACCAATGAGTACTCATGGAAAGTTTTGGTTGCGGCATGTGTTTCCTTCACAGCCTTCGTTCATCATCATTTATTCATTAGGTATTTCAGGTCAAGGTTTATCACTGTTTATTTTGCTGAAGGCCAAGGTGGCGTATTAACAAATTAGAAAGCATGGAAACAGGATTATTATGGATAGATATTGATGTGCTGAAGAAGAATTCAAACCGCTATTGCTTTTATGTGTTTTTTTTTTTTTACTCCTGTTATTGCAGCTTTAGCTCACAGCTGTGGGGTTTGTTGACGGAGTGTTCCTTTCTTTCACTGAGGCCTGAGTTTTTGAATAAAGTGTACGTTGTATTAAAATAATAGCCCGACAGCTGGAGCAGAACTCTCATTACAGACATCAGTGATATTCTCAAAGTATTTGCAAAATCAAAACAGGAAACTAAAGTTAATTAGCATTTTTTCAGTCCTTTTATGTAAGCCAAATGATGTGTACGCAGAAAAACTTTTGCAGTTGTTTGAAGGTGCGTTGTGTAAAATGTATATAGCTGAATAAAATGGAATCAATGTAAACCATTTTTGTCTACCCTGGATTTGTTCTATTTCATTTAAAGCTTTAGGACCCAGTGAAAAAGTGATTAGTTCCATTACTTTCTGTTCCCGTTCCCGGACAAAATAAAGGAGAAGCACACATTCTTGCATGAAACTTGAGGGCATTTGTGAACTAAATTGAATTTAAATTACCATCAGACATTTGTTCAGAGACAGCAATGTCCCCATGGAGCGCCACAGCCGTTCACATGCTCTAAAAAGGGAAGCGTGTGAGGTGTGTGTGTAATCTTGTTTTCCACCACTAGATGTCGCCAAAAGACCCATAAAACTACACATTTCGCTGTTGGATTCAAAGAATAAATGTGCTAGCATGTTGCAGCTAGCCACAAACAAATAAGAGGATATTCAGGACAAAAACGTCTTTTTTTGTACATTTCAACATGTTTACTTTCAGTTATTTGTATTTGTACTACAGATTACTAGCATTTCTTTCAGTCTAAAAGCTAGGAATGGATTGCACAACTCTGTTTTGCTCCAAATGTTTGTCCCACATTGTAGTTTTAAATAGAAACCTAACCAAGCCACATTGTGCACTTGAACACTGTGTTTGTCTTGTGCTTAATGGTTTCCACGGTTTTGTATCCTCACCTTCTCGATGGGTTTAGGGTCAGTGCTGGCTCTTTTGTCTTCCTGGTCTTTGCTCTGCTGGTGTTGTATATTACTTCATAGTGTTTTACTCAGTGCTGAGCTGTGATTGATTGGTTGCCTCAGTCCCTGTACTCCTATGAGATGTACTGTACGCTTGATAAATGACAGCACAAAGCAACAAACACAAAGTTGACGTAACACAAGACTGGTGGAACTAATGATTTCGAGAGAGAAAAGAAAGCTGTACTTCCAATCCTACTGCAAGATCCTGAAAAAAGTTGAAACATGCCCAGCTTTATAATTGTACACTGACATTTATTTAACTGACAATCAGCATAAAAGCAGCCGCTGCATACATAAGCATTATTTGGTGGCAGTTTGACAACCCCAATCATGTCTAATGTCACAATTTAAAAGAAATCTGTTGTGACTATGAGCTTTATTTGTTCCCTTCTAACAAAAAAAGGGCTTAAATTGCTCTGCGGTGTGACAATGGCTTTTCACAAAACAACTGACAATGGAAAATGGTTTATTTCTAAACACTAAAAAAAAATTGCATGCAGAATGAGAGCAGAGGGGATACTGTTAAAACTGCTTACTGTTAAGTTACATTTACATCTGTAGAGAGCTGTTGTGCTGCCAGGAAGTACAGTTGGCCAGATAGATCTATGGCCCCGCGCCCAGAATTCACCCCTCAGTTGAGACCAGCAGCCCCAGCCCGACCGACTTGTATGTTTCACATGTCTATTACTGCGTGGCTCTGCAAACATAAATAAATATATATAAATATAACAGAAACACCAGTCATCTCAACTCAAAAGTGTTTGATTTGTGATCACGGCTCCATCTGTAGTTAAACACAGGTGCAGTCACAGATTGATACTTTCATGTGCTGTGACTGTGAGTGTTAGCTTTGGAATTTCTGTGTGTAAAGGTGTTTTGTTCTGCCACGTCTACCAGGAACAGAAGAATAATTAAAAGAGCTATGTCTCATACAGGTAAAAAGAAAGAAAAAGAAAATGAGTTTCATTCTTATTTCACAAGTACAGGTTTTAGTTGGATTTGGACAGGTGTCTAGTCAGATTTAAGCAGGTTTAGTCAGATTTGAAAAGGTTTTAGGTGGATTTGAACATGTTTTAGATGGATTTGAACAGGGTTTAGTCAGGTTTGAACAGATTTTGAATGTATTTAAACAGGTTTTAGTTGGACTTGAGCAGATTTAGATGGATTTGAACAGGGTTTAGTCGAGTTTGAACAGATTTTGAATGTATTTGAACAGGTTTTAGTTGGACTTGAGCAGATTTTAGATGTATCTGAACAGGTTTAGTCATATTTGAAGAGGTAAAATTTGATTTGAACAAGTTTTAGTTGGACTTGAACAGGTTTTAGATGGAATTTTAGATTGAACCTGTTTGAATAAAGCTGCTGCTGTTGGGGCCATAAACAATACATTTAATCTCTGAAGCTGAGGGCCACATAAAATCTCACCTTGTGCCATGATTGGCCCCAGGGCTGGACTTTGTACATAGATCATAGAGACATATGGCTCTAAATCATATCCATTTTAAAATCCAAATGGTCATGAATATCAAAGACTCTGATTCAACAGATATTTCTTTACAAACCAGACCCAGATGCACACGTTTAAGAATTCATTTTAAGTGTCACTGCGTCATACGGGTTGCCATATAAGTCCCTCCTAATGTGGAGATTTCTGAGCTGTGAGTTGCAGCTCTCTTGCTACTTTCATTAGGAACCCTGTTAGTCCGGATCCCTGAGCCTGCACTGCATCACCACCTTGGCACAGGGAGCAAAAGCCATAAATATGAGCCGGAATACTGAGCACCTACAAATCACGGGCATCTCATCTGCTCTGTAAGAGTTTCAAAGCACCGTCAGTAACATTACACCGCCCCGGCTGTAATTACCGCTTTTATACCAAAGACATACCGCACAACACAATTCACTCTAATTTATGCATTATTTGGCTTTTTAACAAGGAAGTGTGACTGTGCATTCACAAGCCCTGCTACTGGAGTCATACTGGAGAGCTAATCAAATGCTGCTGCCCGCCCCATCGGAATGGATCAGTAAGGTAAGAGAAGGACGGAATAATTCATGCACCCTCGAGCGCACAACACTGTCCAAGGTGAAAACAAGTGGATTTTTATAAAACCGTCGTTCTTTTCATTGCGATGCCAAAGAATATGCACCGTTTTACTTTTAACATTTGAAAACGATCACCTGCCTCCTAGCCTCAAGACATTTGTTCTGCCTCTCAAGGGAAGTAAACATTTACCCTGCAACTGTTTCGTTCAAACACTATGAAACTCATAATTAATAATCATTTGCTGTTGTTGTTTTTTTTTAGTGTGCATGAAAAAGTTTATTCAAAAGGTTGCTTGCCATAAAAGTGATGTTATATAATCAAACAACGCAGGGAAAAGCTTCTGACTAAATTAAAAAAAATAACTGCTGACATCCTTTCCATAGTTGACAGTTTCTCATGAATTTTGCACTAACAAGCGCCCGAAAAAAAACTAAACAAAACATGAGGCTTTCCAAAGTTGTTTATCAGGGGAACATGCAGTGAGCAGGTCTAGAATGCTGCCTGTTCCCAACTTAATGGCTTTTGGATCAACATGTCCCCTTAATGATCTATTCTGCACCAGGACCACGTGGTGCTGTGCATAATTTAGACTCATTGGTTTCAGAACATGACAGGAATAAAAAACAGTGATATCTCTTTAATAATAAATCCATATTAGCGTCAAAAATGGTTTAGTCTGGGAATAAAAGAAGGGTCATTACCCTGTATAGGTGCACTGTGAGCTCTAATTGTCTTTGGTGTGGTTTTGAGACGTCTTCAAACAAATAAGCGTGGAATCGCGTCCATTCATTACCTGAAGATCTGATTAGACGGCGCAATCAATACAATCAGCGCTCTAATGATAAACATATAAAGAAAAGCGATTGCAACGAACAACTGGAAATTACCCGAGGGATGATCCACGAGAGAGAAGTACATAAAACCGACGTAATTGATGTTAGAGGGAATAGGTCGGTGCAGAACTTCTCAACAAATGTCGTGCAGCGATGAGAGCGGCGGGAGCGGCAGCAGTGGAGGCGACGAGGCACTAGACGGCGCCTCGAGAATGGCGCACGGGGCTCGAGTGGGTCTCAAACCAGAGCCGTTAGAGCAGGAACTCGGCTTGTGAGTTCCCACCGAGTGTCCGGACGGAGCAGGGCCGGCCTTTGGAGCGCTTTATTTGCGTTCCAGCGCGCACACGTAACCCCTGGAGTGAAAAGGCGTGAGCGCGTTACAAAGCTCCAAATCATTTCTGGTTTTATTATCCACTCGGGATTCATTGCAGACTATGGCATATATGGAGGTGATTAAAAATTGAACAAAACTACTCTATACGCCTTTGTGTGTCACATATGTGTCACATAAACGCGTCGCTTCCTGAAAACAAAAGCCGTCAATCTTTTTTGCGAATTAAACTTTCATTAAATTAGACCCAAGGGTTAAAGCTATTGATCTGTTTTTTAAAAAAGCACCTGATTTTGATGTCCCTTTTCCTCATGGTCGATTTGGATTTACATTGGTGGTGCCTCATACCACACAATTCCCTCCTAATTTGCTGAGGGTCTCATTTGGAGAGTGAGGAAGGGATCGCTTCCAAAGCTGCGCGGCGGGGGGCAAATTTGTGCAGTCAAACACCAGGCGAAGAAAAAAGAGGAAAGAGAGAAAGGGGAGAGAAAGAATCGGCGGCAGTAGCAGGAGCAGGAGAGGGAGGAAAAAGTAGGGACTCGGTGCGAGGCGTGGAGTCATTCAGCACCACTCGCGCCTGGACAGCGTCAGAGTTGAACGAAGAAACGGGATTTTTTTTCTTTTTTGGAGTCCAACATCGTGAAGCATGGAAGTATCCGAACTATAGAGCGCTTATTTTTCCAACTTCAATCAGTGGTTTTTATTCCCACAAAGCCCACGCGTGTCTTCGACTCCCTGCGTGTGGAAAAAAGCTTGACAAGCAGCCTTCAAAACCAAACAGTCAGAGGCGAGTGTAATACTGTAGCTGCCGAACAAAGACGCAGCGGAAGAGAAGAAAACCGGACGCTTTCCACAGATTAGAAGTTCGTTTCCAGCCACTGCGTACGCGGAACACTGAAAGGTAGAGTGTATTTCTTCCCTTTGGCACTGTCTTTATGATCCCGAAGTGGCATCAATGAGTGACAACCCCACATTTACGCATTTGTGTCTGTGGGAATATGCTGGAAAAGATACAAGATGACAATACGTGTTATGGTGGCTTCTTTTTAATTTTATTTTTAATTTTTGACCAAAACATAGACCTCGTTGTGCTTTGGGGGCTTATGTAAGGGGGAAAGTAGGGTAGGGATCTCCACTGACTTTGAAATTCCTTGTTTATTGGCGTGTTGTTATGTTTGGTGACTCAACAGATGAATGGGTGCGAGGCTGTTTGAGCAGGAATGAGGCTCTGCTCGGAGCTGATGGGGGAGACCTGACAGTACAATGAGCCCATTCATCAGATGTATCTATGGGAGCCCCTCACTCTCCCCTGCCCGCCCCCTTCTGCCTTCTGCCTGCTGCTTTCTGCCGCTGTGCCTCTCCTATGAGCAAAGCACAGGGAATCAATGCACACATGAGGAGCTTTCATTCTAAACTCACGCTAATCAATTAGGTCTCTTTGGCTTCTCCTGTTAACGTCACTGTGGGCATGTTTGGAGATCCAGCCTTGGCAATAACAACAGGAGCATGACTAACCTGGCTTGTTCTTACACCTGTCACGATATTTGTTGGCTTTCCTTTCTGTTTTTTTTTTTTTTTGCTTTATTACTGAGGTGAATGCGCATTAGTGAGCAGAGGCACAGGGGTTTGTTAAGGTCCCACTTTACAACACCCCGGCTTCCCCCCCACTTTGCACATCTACTTAAAATGCCTCGCTGGGTTTCAATCAGAGCAAATGAGCTAACGGAGGTGCCACTCTTCAAATTTCAAAACAGCGAGCCCAAAACAAATGAAGAGACTCTCATCTCGGCAATTTTATTTGGATCACACCTCTCCAGTACCCAAATGTTAGAATTCAGCCGCAGTTTGTGTTTGGAAATCAAGTGAATGAGGCCTGAAGTGGTACTGTCAATTTGATTAAGGGATGAATAACAATCACAACAAGGGCCAACGATATGGGTGTCCTAGCTTCCATTTTTTTTACTTACTTTTTTAGTGTTTTGTTGATATTTGAGACGGTTTCAAAGCCCTGACTCTGACATAAAGCTTGTGTGGAAGTAATTCTCTTTCAGTTTTCCCTCTGGGATCTTCTCCCGTCTCATATCAGCGTATCATCTATGTTCTGTATGTTGATTACAAGAGAAGATTAATTTTTCACACCTTCACTGGACCTCATTACGAGCCATGAAAGCAAATCTGTTCTGGTATGTTGTAGGTTTTCCATCATGGAGGAAAATTGTTTTATTAGAGGCCTCCTGACCTGATCTGGCTCCGTGGTCCGTCCCTGGAGGCGGCTAACGCACCACTCCCCAACACGACCCACCAATCCAACGACTGGGTTTGATTTTGGTCATTGAGGTTAGAGTTCAGGCCACAGTTCGTCTCACGCTCTGCCAATCTGAAGCGCAATTTGTGTTTAGCCTGCCCTAGGGGCCCATTCCTGGGAAAGAAACAATTACGGCACATTTTATTGTTGACAGTTAGTGAAAAAAAAATGCTTTCTCCTCACAAAAAGGAGATTGTAATGAGATGATGAATGGAAATACCTTTAGCTGTGTGCGGTTCTTCATTGGGAAACGTGTTTTGTTTGAATCTGTGATAATTACCAGTATCTCCAGGAAACAAAATGTCTCATTAAGATGCAAAGCTTGGAAAGGATCCAATAAACCGAGTGCATTTTACTTTTAACCTCTGCATCCGAACGCCTGTAGAGGTAATTTGTCCTGGACCTGATAACGTTGCTTTATATAAACAGGAAATAACAGTATGTTCACAGTCGTTACACTCATCTTTTTCTCATTTAGTTGCTACGCTGCTGCCATTACTGTGACATTATAAGGTGAGGAAATGATTCCCTTCTGCCCGGCTTCTCCTCTGACAAACACCAGAGTTTACAGGCAGACAGGTGACGCTTTGAGATGCACGCCGTTCCCTGTCGCTGCGTCATGATGGTAGAGTGTCCAAATCCTGAATCACTTCTCCTCCTGCCTCTCCATCTGTTCGCAGGGGGGCCGTCTGTGTGGCCTTGCTGCTCACGCCGACCACAGTCTGATGAACTCCAAAACAACAGCACATCATTTCCACACTCTCCACACAATCCTATTTTCCAAACTGCTGATTCTTCTTCTTCGGGACGATCCCTTTAACAAGCTTTTCGTTTTTCACAGCTTAATCATTTCCACCGTATGTGTCTTTGAGTGAAATAGTCCAGCTGAAGGCTTTCTGAGGGGAGGTTGTGTGAAGTACTCATGTGGTAGCGATACTTGAGTCTGTCAGAGTTGCTGCAACGTGCCGGTTAGAGATCTTCATTAGAGGCCTGTTGATACTAATCGGTGATGACATCTATTGGCACGCTGGTTCATTTAAAAGATTACAACACAAACAATGAAGCAAATTATTGTCCCATCTCAGCAATATAGTTCCTCATAAAAGAGATGGAGCTGACAAGTCCAACTATTTGTCGTTATTTTGTGCAAAGGTGATAAAGAAAATGCACTCATCAGCAAAACTCAGTTTCTGGTCACACTGTAAATAATAGCTTGAACTCTCATATATATCACTTATATCTTCATTGCTTATAATGATGAATATAGCTAATTCAATTTGACCATGTAACAATTAGATAATTGTGCTGTTTTTAGGCTGCAAAACATAAGCCAACATTGTTATGGCATCATCAGTATGTATCCAACAATCAAAAATAGCATGTACTGCATATTTCAATGGACAACTGGAGCCTTGAAATATGATGAGTGGCTCTATGTAACCAGTGGAAGTTATTCTGCATATCTTCATTCATTAGAAAAGTACTTTGCTCAAGATAAATTCAAATATTGCAGTTCATGATGCAACTAAGTAATTCCACGTTGCATGTTTTTCAGATCTAGTGCTGATCTAAAGTGTACTGAAGTAAAAGTACGGTTACTTCAAAATATTGTGTAAAACGAATCATTTAACCACTTAACTACTTTCTTTATGCTCAGCAGAGGTGGAATGATGTAAGCAGTTCTTAATGTTCACATGAGATTTTGCATGCTGTGATGTTGATGAAGTGTTGATGTAGGATTTTCTGATTTCCTTGTCAGTATAAAGCCCAAAGCAGGCCTACTGAAGTTGAGTCCATACACAGATAATTCCTTTTTCCACAGACTTCGACTTGAAATGGCCTTCAGTATTGCACGCGGCGAGTATTCCAGTATAGAGCTGTAAATGAAGAGCTGATTCTTGTCATGGTATAGAAATACCCAAGTGCACATTGTACATTATGTACAGGCCATGTGAGCATGTATAATGCACGATATTACTTTCATGTGGTGGTAGAGACAGTGATGCTTTTTGACGGCTCACGACTAAAAGGTAAAGACATCCTTTTCACTTGCAACCTGATTATTTAAGCATTTTCATTTATTTCATTTCATTAATTTTTCATTAGATTTTACAAATTGTGACAGTTTTGTGCTTCAAAACAAATACATTTTCACCATACACAAACTTTTTACTAAAAACTCTTAGCATGAAATAATATGGAGTGAGGTTGGCAGTCAATTTAATAGGATGATGATAATGTAGGGAAATGACTGTGGGCTGATAGAAATATTAGTTGATAAGAATTAGACTGGTCACATTGACTGCGCTGCATTAAATTACATGACACTTGATAAGACTGTATTCTGTAAGAATGTTCTACATAGGTCTACAGCAGAAAATTCTTAAAATGAGAGGAAAAATATCCCTACTTCCCCATCATGCATGACTAGAGGGCCAGTTTCTTTTAGCTGCAACAGACCACTCTAGATTAGTTCTTGTTCGGCACACCAGTGGCTGGCAGTAATCTATTGCCAGCAGCAATGGGAAGGCACAGCCGAGTTCCCAAATCCTGCAGTCAACAGCCACCCAGCCCTGTGCACGCTGTTCCTCGCTTTGATTACAATTTGTGTGCCACACTGGCTGGCTCCAAAGAAAGGGCCACATGGAAATATTCAATTATGTGCAGCTGGATACGCTGGGTGAAGCCACTGTGAAGGGAAATTACAACTGTAAAATCACGTCAAATATTTTAAACCTGCGTTGTTTTTCTGATGTGAAAGATTGTGAAAGCTCTAGTCGGATTAGCTTCCATGACTCCATGAATACTTATAGATCCACCATTTGGAACCAATTTTCTCATTAGCCTTCCAGTGCCTCAAAAAAAAAGACGCCAAAGACTGCATCCTATTAGGGGTTCCAGCATCAATATAGGTATCACTATTGACACTCACCGGACATGATTAATTACAAAGCCATGCTCTTCTTCTTTTGCCCAGTCGAACATAAACACAAACAGAAAGTAAGGGACAGCAAAATGCCTCAAATTATTGAGTAGGTAGTGATTGTAAGTTACTCCAGGTCTCTTCATTTCCAAGCAATTAGTTCAAGCGACAGTAAATTAAGAGTAAAGACACACTTTGACATTACAAACATATCAAATGAAAAGTCTTAAGTTTTACTCATAGGTTTCTTTGAGACTTGTGTTCTAAACAGCTTCCAAAGAGCAGTGTTTAACAACATTCACATGTAAAAGTAGCCTCCATTAGAAAGTGGACGTCTCACAAGCTTGTATTTTCCTTTATAATGGCTGTGTAGAGTTACTATGTGGACCGCAGGTCCACTTAATGGTGCGCTGATCTGTTCGAGCCCATTACTCAGAATCCTTGTCATTGCCCTTGCCCTTCCTCACTTCTCCACTTCAGCTCACCCGTAATGAGACGTCTGTATTTACACCCAGTCCTGATTACTAATGCAGAGCCAGCAATATGGGATATCATGTCTACTGCTTGCAGCTTTTATGTCTGACACCTGCACACTAGAAATTAAATCACGCACTTTGAGTGCCAACATGCAGAAACACAAATGACTCCGGGGAGCTACTAGAGACAGTAACATCTAAATATAAATAATATTATGCTTTTTTTAAGGTGTGCTTTGTGCATGTGCAATTTCTTTCCCTTTTACACTCCATAGAAAGGTCTACATAGATAGGTAGGTAGGTGAAAGCTCACAAGGAGATGTGAATCTGCATTTTTAAAATGTGGCTTTTCGACTAAAAGGCAGCCAGTCCTACACACTCTCACATAACAGGGCTTTCACTTGGCCGTTAGGCATTCAACAAAGTGGAAAGCCATCAATGGAATGGGATATCACACCTAAATGTCTTTACAGATGTGTCACGTGACTATTGTTGAGCAGATATCACTTTCCACTTATATATTTAATGTTTGTCACGCTCCGAGCAACTAGAAACTGCTTAAAGTAGACTACTTTACTAAATGAGAAAGTTAATTCACATTTCAGATTCACATTTGAGAACAGAATCAGGGAGCATTTTGAGTGGAAAACAGCCACATGTGTTGCATGGTTCCACCTCTTTCACCCAGCCTTCTGACTTCCACAGTGTCCTGTCTTTGTTTACAACATGGCTGTAATAGGGTTGTGGAGTCTTACCTCAGTCAATACAAACACTATTCAGGCCCTGGCTGCTCCATAGCTTGGCAGCACTGAGCACACACACGCACGCGCACACAGCCACACATGCACATACGCACACACACACAGCAGTGGAGCTGGAGTGCCTTAGGCTGTTCCTCCCCGGATGTCTTATCCATGTAGAGAAATATTAGTACATGGCGTGGAGAGCATTTGATAAATTAGGACGTTCCACAAGATTTATCCTCGCTGCCACCACCAACATACTGTACTTTGGGTTTTACGGATAAAAATACATGGATATTTAATCTCAGTGTAATACATGAAAGACATATTTAAAGTGTGCTGCAATTCTGTTTCCTGGGGAGGCCACATGAAAGGGTTGAAGTGAAATTACTTATAATATCATTCAACTAGAGTTATGTCATTGCTTCTATTGGATACTCCTCTCTGCATATTTAACCTGTCAGCCCTTTTATATAGTATATAGAATACCTTTGTAGAAATTCTTAATTGCCAGGTATAATACACCAAACCCAAAGCTTAAAGTGAACATAAACAAAACAAAGAGACCAAAGGGGGAGACCTAAGTGTAGTGTGTAAATGCAATCTATCAATTTGCATGCGTTGAATGTTCTTATTGAATTATGCTCCACTATTGTCAATTAAATAAAGGCTTTGAGTATCTATGAGAGCAAGTCATATGGTTTTATAGTGCTGTTGTAAAATTAATTAAAAGAATGTTCATTTTGTTTCTTTGATATGATTCTCATTTACCAGTGGCTTGATGAGTAAGACTTTGATCCTGACCATTTGAACCAATCATCTGACTTCACAGAAAGAATTAACCAAAGCTTTGCCAAGTTTAAGCAGAGAAGTAGAGCTGACTGGGTCTAATTGCTGGTGCTGAGTGAGCATACAGTCATCGGTGCAGGTTTAGCATGTGGCCACTCTCACAGTGTGTTATAGAGCAACAGCAGCCACCCGTACACACTCCACTCAGGCTTTCTAATGAAATGCTCCATCTCTGTCATCTCACTGCCATTTTCACGATCTATTAAACCTCATACATTCATTGCTCTGTTATGCATTATGTGCCATTGACTCGTGCTGTCCTGGAGCGTTGTTTCACAGAGGAGAGGCTCGCCGCTATAGTTCCGTCACGATTCCCGATGCATTTTAGTGACCTTTTCAAAGCAGTTCAAAATGGCTTCCTGAATAATTTTCTACCTTGAACTGTGGCATTTTATTTACAGTCTAAAGCAGCAACAGCTCTAACTAAGTGCAATGCCTCGTTACTTTGATGATAATGTGTTTGCAGGGTTCAGCAGTCAGCCGGTCCAACCCACAAGCCTCCTCCTTTAAAGTTGCACTCTACACAAATGACCACAGGGTGGAAATCTGGAATAATCTCTACCAACAGAGTGGTGGCATTGCATGTAAGCTTAAATGTTTATTTGAATTTGGACCTCTGTATTTGCCCACAGGGTACAAAATAAATCATAACTTTGCAGGCACTTGGATCAAAAGTGACAACGTGGGGAAATAAATATAACAGTGTGCAAGCCTAAATATATACTCCCATTAAATACTGAGGTTTGGCTCTCCAGATATTCAAGAGTGTGTCTCATTTTGGCAGTGCGCTTGTTTCACTAAAAGTAAATGTATCACTGCCAATGAGTGTGTCGTAACAGAAGAGGTGATATAAATGAAATATTGATTAGTCTAGCAAAAACAGTAGCATTTTGTTTTGTTATTAGTCTTGTAGTTTTCTAAAATAACAAACATAATATTCTTATAACATTTTAATAAAGACATCACTCACAGATTTTAACCATCTTCCAGGCTTTAATGCCTTTCACAATATACAACACCTGACCTACACATTCTGTCCATAAATATTTACCCAAACATTAAAGTCACCTCTTTAAATGTTACAGTGAATTATAATATAGCGTTATAAAGGCCATAAAGCAGTAGTGGAGCCAGAGAGAGCTGTCTCTTCTCTCAAGCTGATTGAGTGGGATGCACAGGATCATTAAAGGCTAATGCCATTCTGGTGGAGGTCAGCTGCTGCAGTAATGAAAATATACATCCTCAAAGGCTGGCGTGCCAAACATCTTGTTTGGGAGTTGTTGCTAACTATTGCCTCAGAGAGTGGAAGTCAATGGTGTGGTGAACTGTGACAGCATACAGTACATATGAACTTGCGAAGGATACAAAGAATTCATAAACTTAATAAAGCATTGGTTGAATAAACTGGTGATTCTGCCTTAAAAAGACCGCTGTGTTTGTAGAAGTGTCGATACTTAAAAAAATAAATAAATAAAATAAAATAGTGAAGGTTTTTGAAACTTGTGGCACTAGTTATATTCTCCTGATGACCATTAATTGGCCAGTAATAGTACTAATACAAAATCTCGAGTGTTTAACTAAGGACACAAGAAGAAAAATCTTTAGAAATGTTGTCTAACATGTTCCACCATGGCCAACCCTCACAAACCTGCTATGGTTTATACAAATAGTGTCCCGTCTTTCCATTTGTTAATTGCAAACTTTGTATGTGTAGTACAGCAGTATACATGCAGAAGGTTGCTTATAACATGAAGTTGCAACAAAGGTTTCTTACATTCCAATGAAAAGAACATTTATTATATAGTAAGGTTAATTTAAAGTATGTAAGGCTATAAAGGAATTTGTCGTAGTAAGACCTCACGTCTCAGGTCACTCAGCTCAGGTCAAAGTGCACTTTTTCAGCAGAAGATGTGGTACAGAGCCAGCCCTGTTTCGTGTCAAGCGACCTTCTAAATGACTTGGAGGCAAGATACTGTATTGCATTAAATGTTGCTTCAAATGTTTTTGAATGTGACTGGATGGGTTCTAATCCTGTGTAGAGAACATTTTGCCTCAGTGCTATTGCCTCATGTTGAATAGAGGAATCACCAGCCAGCAAAACAGCAGCATGCATTCCGTTGATGTTGTTGTACATTTGACATCCTAAACCCATCACTGCAGCCAAAGCTTAGTGCTCTTTTACAGCAGCGTGTTCGCATGCATAGTCTCTGCAGATAGTGTTTTCATTCCTCTTTGTGAGATGAAGTGCACTTTCAGCACAGCTATAATACAACTAACAAAAATAATGCTGTGAAAAAAGACACTGGCATTCTCTTCCTCTTGTCTATCCCACAGAACAAGCCTAATCTATTTAAAACAAGTTGATAGACTGGTAATATAAATGAGTCTGCTTGGCCATCTGAGGATCTGTCTTCATTAGGAAGGGTTCTGGAGAGAGTTCCTATTAGCTGGCTATCAAGATGGGGGAGACTGTGGGGAGGAAATTATGCATGTCACAAGACAAAGTAAGAGCGGCACACATAGCACACGGCTAAGCTCAGTGGAGGATGAAAAGCCTTAATCAAAGACAAGGACTACTGGTGACAGGGCGCCATGATCGCCCCACGCGTCACATTGTACTAGATTATATCCCGCCGCTGACAGATTGAAACTTCCTCTGTGAGTTCCTGACTCCACAATACAAGACACCATTCCCCCTGTCCTCTTGTGCTCTTCCAGTGACTGGTGTCATTATGTTGAGTCATTTCTGCAACACTGAGTATAGTTACATAGGCTTCAACAAGTATACAGTGAATTAGCCTGATATTACACACAAAAACCGAGGCAGGCAACAGTGGACCATTCACAGATACCATTTGGTGAACATTTATTTTACCCTTTACTGATCTAAAAACTTATTTTTTCTCCTTGAAAGAAACTGGCTTTCTGAGAAGAGAAAGTCAAATTTTGAGCTGGCATTCTTACTATTCAACTTTTCAAGATATGGCTTTCAGCCACTGCTGTGTCTTCAAAATGTACTTTTCATTGTGTAAATAGGATGACGAGTTCATGGATAACTGTCAAACATGAAGAAAACCATCAGTTGTGAATGGGTTTTTTTTCTGCAATTCATTCTTTTGTGCGCGAACACTATGCTGATGTCTTATCTAATGCCAAGGTTACTGTCAATGGCAGTCCATCTTCTCTGTTATGGCTGATAATTAACTTGATTTAATGGCTCTACTCCTTTGAGGCAGCTGTGCTAATTAACAAACAAGGAACCGTTATTTTCACATTGCTCACACATGAAGAGGGTGATAATTGTTCAAATCATAGCCCAAAGCTTAGACAGGTGTCTATATCTTGTACCTGCAATAATGGTTGTGAAATGTGATGTTGTGAGTTACTCTAATGAGCTTGTTAAATGTGACATAGTAAAACTGGTTTTGTACCAGCTTTAACTGGTCCTTAGAAACAGCTGTATGGAAGGTGACATTCTCAGTAAGAGACCTATTCTTCATTAACTGTAGCCAGAATATGTCAGTACAGTGATTACATAGAATCGCCAGCTCACTTCCTCAAGGTACTTCTTTTCTGCTTTATGGTCTTACCTTGACCCTTTAGGGCTAATGAAAAGGTAGCTTTTTCACAGTGCAACATTTGAAGCATCCTTCAGTTGCTTCTGACTCTGTAATGAGGCTTGTTGCCAGGGGTCGTGCCAACACAACGCCCCTGCTCTGCTCTCTGAGCAGGAGCCAAGCTACAGAACCTGAGGTTATGAGGAGGCAGCAGGGCTAAATGTCTGCTCTTTTTAGCTCCAAAGTTCAAGTGAAAGGATCAAGTTGCGACTCATATCTCTGATAGAGACGTAGACACTATAGTTAAAGGATTTTCATGCAATATACTCTACCATGGTGCTCTAAAAGCCTTTTTTACTATTGAATTGGTTTGTTGATGACAATGAGCTTTGCGATGCTAAGTGCAACATTTGCAATAACTTTTGTAGTGGAACTGAGCACTAATTGCAGTTTTAAGAGGTACTCTAAAGGTAATAAAAAGCAAGATTTTTCCCACTGTCGCTACCGACCTTTTAAATGAACAGCCTCCAAAATAACCAATGTACAAAGTAAGGCTGTAGTTCGGGCAAGTCTCCCTGAATGTTGAGCGGTGGCAGAGAAATGTAAGTCTACATTGTCTTGTCTGTCTCAACTCTGCACCAACTGTAATTTAAAACAGCAAGGTGTTGCATAATTGTGTGCATCTTGACTGTTTAATTCAGTTGCTCTACTCATTTGCTGATGGAGAGTGCTGTCACATGTGAAAGTATCACTCTAAAAGTCCTGTTGGATAAAAAGATAAGAGGGTCGGCTTCAGGAGTGGGTACAGCTCCTCAGGGAAGCATCAGGATATATCTTTTGCTTTGAAGCTCACAGCGCTGTACAGAGTTCGGCCAGCTGCCAGTTTAATGGATTGAGTAGGGCTTTTCAGACTTGCCACAGAGATGCAACTATTTGTGGTCTTGGTTACAAAGTTGAAAGAAAGAAGCAACTGTTGTGTCCCTTGCCATCCCCTTTTTCCTCCCATTCCCCTTGCCTGCCTGTCATTCTGCTTGTTGCTCTGTTTACCTCAGAACTCAATGTCAGACTCTATAGCACAGTTTAATATCTAGTTATTGCAGATGGCAAAAACACCATGTAAACAGTCTTGTACATCTTTGGCAAAATTCCACCAATTAAAGCTCAATTTACTACATAAAAAGTGGCAAAAGATGTGAAGCAAAAGGGGAAAAAAAAGATCTTTGAAGTAAGTACATGAGAACTTCAAGGGCAACTACAAAGGTGAGTCATTCAAAGAGTGAAACCAAACACACAAACACAGTGTGAGTTTGAAAAATTACCAGACTGACCTGACACATTAAATGCATTTAGACAAATTCTCGATGCTATGAAAAAAACACATTGTCAACATGCGAAAAGCTAGTTATAAATCCTTCTAGCCTTTGAAATGTGTTTATTTCTGCTGAAATTGGGGGCCATTAAACTGTATAAAACCAAGCCAAGAGTTACAAGAGTTGCACAGTGCTAATGGACTCCAAATTCTTCCTTTTATTTTCCTAATGGAGATAATAAGACCGAAATGTCACGCAGCAAAACAATCCTGGACTGGGTTATAAACAGGCGGGAAAAAGTCACAGCCTTTAATGATCTCAACAAAGAGAGTCAGATGAAACCTTTACGACGGTTCTAAAGCGCTGAGTGTGAAGCACGGACCCACCTCCTTCAGCCTTCAAACAGCTGCAGGCTTTCTTTCTGAGAGGAAGGTCATCTCAAGACACACACTCCTGCTCTGCTGGGGCCGCCATCACAGGAGTCTGAGGAAAGACAGAACAAATTAGGCATTTAATATTCACATACTGCCATTTGTGTTTGCTAAAGAAATCAATTTGAATGAAACTGAGTGAAATATTTCCTTGCGATGGTCTGGTCAGACAAGTAGCCTTTTACCTTCAACTATAAGCACAAGAAAAAAGAGGAGAAGAGCTGAATAATAACTTAATCCTTAGTTCTTGACAAATGAAACTTTGCTTTGTGGGAGACATAAAGACAAGTAATATTTTAGCATTAAACATCTGGGTTTTCAAGGTTCATTCACTTTATCAAGGCAAAAAACAATTTCATTTGATTAATTAAAGCTTTGATCTTCTCCTAGGACTCAAACCAGCTGGTAAATGTCTATGATGACTGCAGTTGCTTAAGACACTTAACATAAGGTAGTGGCAGGAAACTGACATAAACACAAATAGCGCTGCGTTTGTGTGACATGCTGTGTGGTTATTTCAAATTAGCCATGTGCTTCAATTTAACAGAACGCTTTTTGCATCTTTAACAAGTTCTGTTTTAATTTCCACACCTTTTTACCGGGGACAGAGAGGGCATCCAACCTAAACCGCTTTATTTTCAGGGTAATGCACATCGCCTACTGCTGCTGCTTTGCTGTTGTTTAGTGTTGGCATTTGCAAATCTCAAAAGAGCATTGCACAAATGGCATATACTATAGTTCAGAAATTCTGTTTGGCTGTTGTGTAAATGTGATTGTGAGAAAACCACAAGCAGCAAACCTGAAATTCTACTCTATGCTATGACAAATGGTTGATTAATGGACATAGTATGCAGTATATTCATCAAGATCATTGTCAATCAGAATCTATATTTAGTATACTGCAAGATTTCAGGTTTTACTAACTACCTCTTACACATCAGTATGTTGGAGGCCATTTTCCAGCCTTGATGTCACATTGGAAATCAATCTACGTACTCTGTTCAAACACTGTATAAAGGCTACTCCATTATGTGTTAACTTACTCGAATAGTTATGGCCTCTAGGCAAAGAAACTATGTTGTTGGTATCATTTAGTCTACAACCAGCTACCGCTAATTTCAGTAAAATTATACATTACAAATATATCTGTATATGTCTGCTAGTAATATTTGTGTAGAGGGATAAACAAACCAGGAAGTATAATAGAGGGAAATAAACCATGTCAGACCAAAATGGAGTTCTTTTTAAATGGGGAAGGAAGCCAAGATTTTTAAAGTGGCAAAAACAGAAGCAGGAGCTGAGGAGTGATAAAT
This sequence comes from Rhyacichthys aspro, assembly GCA_036850595.1. NCBI lineage: Eukaryota > Metazoa > Chordata > Actinopteri > Gobiiformes > Rhyacichthyidae > Rhyacichthys > Rhyacichthys aspro. The sequence continues at coordinate 12,070,451 of CM072154.1, read as the reverse complement.
AAAGGTCTAACAGCTTTAATTGGTTGTCGGTATGGGGTCTAGGCTTGTAAATCGCCTCCCATTACTCAGGCACAACTCAATCTCTCCTGCACGTCCTGCCTCTCTTCTTTCTCTGTCTCTGTCTTAGCTCCAGTCTTTATGTCAGGACCTCTTAGCCGAAGTTCTCCCGCTGATACGTGTAAATTGAGACAGGCGTTTGAAGGTTGCCTCCATCTTTGATCGTCACACTGTGGACCCCATAGGAAACATCAAATATTAACAGACGATAGGGCCTGAGCAATGCGCACTTTGGCGCACAGCATGCCACAAGAACACTTAGCATGATGTTGAAATGCAAAGCAGCCGTGCAAGAAATACAGCTTGTGAAAGGGAATTCACCATAAGGCACAATTCCCAGAGGAACTGTGTTGCATTACTTTGAACAGTTGGGTATTTGAGCGTATGAACAGTCTAGAAATAGGATAAGGAGGAGTGTAATCCAGGCATGTCAACTGATCCGGGGAGCTTTCCGATTACACCAGGTGATTTGACTGAGAGGATGAAGAGGAAGAGAGTCATTTGCCGAATCATTTGAGGTCACACACATTCAAAAGTTTCTTTTGTAGAGCACTTTACTTCAAAAAACTCAAGTATGGAGTCAAAAACCTTGAGTGGTGAAGGTTCTGACTAATAGAAAGAGTTCAGTTGGAAATATGGGTTTTGTTCTACAAATTATACACTTACATATTTATTATATTCAGAGCTCACACTCTTTTATTTCTATATTACTATGGATATAAAGTGTACACTTTGAGAAAATGAATACTGGCGTCCTATAATTTCAGACTGTGCAATAAATGCTTGATTCTAAAAAGGCACCGCAGTCTTACTTAGTCAGCTCTTAGACTCTGAGTAACTGCATTGTTGGCTACAAAGGGATCTTTATAGATGCACATCACCTAAATGCAATGTTACCTGAAGTAGTGCATGTGGGAGTGGTTTCACTTCACATTCATTTGCCGACTACAAAGAAAAAGATAATAGACAATAAAAGCAAAGAGAAAAACAACTAAAGCTTAATAAGGTCTGTGTTCTTCACCTGTGACATATGAAAACAAGAGTTAGCACCTTTTCTCTTTCAGTGTCAGGTGTCAGTGTTTCTAAGCCCAAGTCTTGTATCTACTCCTGCTGCTTCACTGGATAACAAGGTGCAAATATCCAGTGGGACAGAAATTAATTAAGGCAGAGCAACACCATTAATGGTGCAAAAAAATGGATTTATTGAGTAAGAAATACAAACTCTCCTTAATGAGAAGAAGATCAACTACAGATGGAGCCTATTTATTCATTTTGGATTATTTATAACCCAAGACTTTACAGGTTCACTCTTAGGGTACTGCTCAATCCTCTTTCACTAAAGCCATAAAACAAAAACATCATCCTGTTATATACTTTATGTTTTTATGTGACAAAGTGAAGGGATTGTTAAGTTCAGAACCACACAGCCCCCGTGTTTTCCAGACCACACGTTTTGACACGTCTCTTGTAAACTTTACAGTCCAATGACAGTGTTGGGGCTTTCACTATATGTGCCTATTTTATTTTCTGGGTCAAAGCTTCCCGGCCTCAATCAAAAGTTGGTAAAGCTTAAAACATCTTTTGTGTCTTGACTTTAGCAACAATAGAGAAAAGAAATCCCCCCCTCCACCATAACTGGGCAGAGCAGAAGAAAACCTGACTATGCACTTCTATAAACCAGTGGTTGTACTCAATTTACCGTCCAACAACTTTAAACTCAACAGTACAGCAGATTTCTAACAGCCTATTCCTAGACAATACTTATCTTGTTTTCCGTTTCCAATCCTCCAGTGCCACAGTGTCAGATAAAGAAGATGACCTGACCTCACTTGAGCAGTAGTGCTGCAGAGAGGCAGATGGGGTTAAGACAGTTCATCAGACTGGTCTGTGGGGAAATGCCACTGTGAAGCACCAGTCTCTACTCTCCACACTTCCACGGTCAAATGTCAAATATGCTAATAACTAAAAATGTGTTAATAATGTCTCTTCCATATTTTATCATTCCATACTGGGTTTGTGGTGCTTCTGTGCTTAAAGGGACTTGGAGCCATATCTTATGTGGGTGTATGGTTTCTCGCACTACATGCTAAGGCAGATCTGACGAGACATTAAAGTTTCAGAAATGGTTTCTGGTCTCTGTGGAGAACAAGCAGATGCTTAATGCATGTTTAGGGTCGAAATCACTATTTTAAAATCCTTTGGGCTTTAAACAAGTTTGGGGAATTGCGTTATCAAAATAGAAGCACAGACAAGAAGTGACTCTCACGTACATGGACAGTTTCTTGTCAGTTCAGTTAAAATATTCCTTTCATCTATTTTTAAGTGCGTTTATATGTACTGTATGCTGTGTGCGTTTTCTTTATAAACATGGTTAAAAAATAACATGCTACATTTCTGTGCGTGATATATAAGTGTTACCAGAAATGCCACAGCTGCTCAGGAGGTACATTTGTAACCATATACATCTGTATATTTCCACACATTAATTATTTCCTCTACACATGTGGTGTGTGCGCCCCCTGAGGGTATACATGCAATACTGAGATTTCTTTGATACAAAATATTAGCATTGACTTCTTAGTTGAATCTATATATGCACTCACAGGCTTAAACAAACACAAATGTGGCGCTTGACTAAGCCAGCGTTCTCTGTTCTGTTGCGATCCATCTGCTGTTGCGGCTGATGAGACTCCACTGTCCAGTGCAAAGTGAGAAAAGAGGGAAGGATCAGAGTGGCCCATATGCTTAAGGACAAGAGAAACCATTAAGAGCTGCCCGAGAATAACTAAGCAAGCTCACATCAAAGAGATGAACAACAATGCTCGGAGCGTTTTGTCACTCTGCCCAGCTTGACTCACACTTCAGTATGAGTCCAACAGACCATTAAAAAGAGCCATAGAAGAATGCAAGCAGTGACATTTTGACTGAAGATTGAACCATAGACACACTAAGTAACCCTATATGATGAGATGAAATGAAAACGAGGACTTTCCAATTTTCCATGTGATTACGAAGCAAAATCAGTAAATGTGGAACTACAAAGAATTCCATGTGACTTCCACCCTCTGACCAGTCCTCCTTTTGGACAACGCAGATTAAAATGTTTCAAACTCCAGACCTAATGCAGTGTCATTCAGTTCTTTACATTCTAAGGATTCCAAGCAATTCATTTCTTTATAATATTTTGTGTAGAACCGGGAACATTTCGATCCTTTACAGAAGCAACAGGCATTTAATAGGAGGACCCCAGATGGAGCGGCTTTTATTCTCTATCATGATTAAAGAAATTCAGCACAAGGCCGTTTCTTAATTGCTACCTTTTGTCGCGATGTTGCTGTGACGTTTTGAAAGGATAATCACAGCCAGTCAAAGTAATTGTTGCTCTATAAATTCCTTCTTGTATTTTACTGGAAAGCTCCGAAGAAGCTGGTTACTGCTCTGCATTCAAAAGGTGTTGCATCACTGCACGCGTTCGGCTGAATTGTGCTACATGACAAAAGTATGCTAATATGCCACGGGGAGAAATTCATGTCACGGGGAGAAGTAAAAGGGATGATTTGCATACAGTCTAAGGATGCGTTGGATCTCAGACTTTCAATTTAAGCTTGGGAAATGGGAAATGGGCTGGCACTGTACATTAGTGAGTAAGAACCTGTAGAAGGCAAGTGAAGCAATGTAGCCAGGCTTCTTAAATTGATATGCTGGTCAATGAGTGTGATTACCATGCCTGTGGCTCTCCTTCCCACGCCTTTGCTGTCGGAGGCTCAGCGATAACGAGGCGGAGCGAGTTATTTGGCCTCGCTCTGATCATGTTTTGCTAACCTACGACAGAAGCAAAGATAACCTACTGGAATCAATTGTGAAGCTGTGAACAACAAAGTGCATAGCTGTGGGTTATATCCTGTACATCGTGAAAATACATGCATCACTGTATAAAGACTGTAACAGCCTGAAGGAAAATCTATTTGGTTTTAATCAGCGGGAAATAGATCGTGCACATTCAGAAATTGTGCCCTGTCGGGAAAACTGTAAATGGGAACATATGAAGCCTACATCCACACATATGTTCTCTATTAGTAACAAATCATGCATGTTTGTGGTCTGTGCTGTTCTTGAGAATGGTGTCTACAAACCATTAGTCTGGAAAACAGTGCCCACTCCTCAAAATTTATGGTGATGAAATAATATTAAATCTGTCACGTTCTGTCAATAGTTGATGTGTTGGAAAAATAAGCGACCAGTTCCCAGTCAGCTCCTACTGAAATAAACAATGCGCCAGGAATGACAGATGGAAGTGATGCTAAGCACATTATTTCAAATCCCATGTGAAACCAAGAGATATTTTAGGCTTTTTTTTGTTTTTAATGCAGAGACAGAAGGCAGACAGGAAACATGGGAGAGAGCGGGCTGATAAGGCTCAAACGGATTGATTCTGGGAGAGAACTCAGGCTGCTACACAGCCTGTAAGTGCTCTCCTAGGTGTAGAAACTAAAGCAGAGTGGTGTGGGCCAGCTCAGTCCAGCTCAGATTGGAACAGGTAACCCCTAAGAGGCTTGACTTTAAACTGTGCTGTGTCCAAAGAGCAATGCCTGTTACTTTAACAGTGTCAAGTGCAACAAAAGCTCTGTTTCTATTTAACATATAAATCGCATTTGAAGCAGAATTTCAAAAACATGGATGGCCAATACAACAAAGTGTCCCCAAAGTGGTCATTATAAAAGGTCATTATAGTTCATTTTTAATTGGCTGTTAGTGAGACTTGGATCTATGCTGTATCTCGACATATTTTTTATTTTCCTAGCGAACACTGATGATCCTAGTTTGACATTTTAATTGCATATTCTCTTGATTTCACAAATCAGACTATTTTTGGTAAATCTGATCAGTTATGCTATCTTGTAGTTCTACATCAGACTATTCTGTTTTCCAGACAAAAGTACATTCTGAGAGGTGAGACTTAATACCGGTTGCATGCCTAATCAAGATCCACTGAGAGAGTTCTGGCTCATTAAACAGGCTCTTTGTGCTACCATTAATAATGCAGAGGCGATTCCAGAGCGTGACGTGTTCAAAGACCTGCAATCTCGTTAATGCGCCATTAATCACACAGGTTAAGACAACAGCCTTCTGAGGTGCTTGAACCCCCCGCCCCCTAAAGGAGGTGGGCGGGTCACAAAAGTGGGCACCTGTTCTTGTTTCAGATCCTGACCAAACATTTCACTGGATGAGCAGCATCTATCTAACCATCTATTTATCAAAATGCTTTAACACGTTTTTAACCATATGCCTTTTAAATGTGCACATTACTGCAGTTAGGTTCATTTGCAACTGCAGTTTAGCTCTGTTTTTAAAGTGCTCCGACTTTAATCCTTAATTTTCTCTGAATTATCTGCTGCCTAATCCTTATCATGGCACCTGTTTGTTTTACTTCATTTAATCCTCTTGCTCATTTCTGGAAATGATGCGCACATTGTCAGCCCCAGCTTAACATAAGCTTTCCTGTACATGAAAAGAATAATACAACTTGTTAAATTAATAAATACAGCCAATGTTCAAACTAATAGCAACCCACTAATCATTTCAGAGGGAAAATATGCAGCATTGACATGGCACATTTACAGATAGTGTTCTGTGTTTTAGGTTTGTGGTGTTTTTTTGAAGCCAAATAACCTAACAAAAAACCTTTCCCTACATTTCACCTTCTTCAAAGTGTTTTTTTTTCCACCTATATTTTAAATAGAACATTCAAGCCTTTTAACAAGCCTTTCACATCAGTAACGATGGAACAGGAACCTCAGACTGTCTTTTATTAGTCTGTAGCCACATAAGCTTTGCCACACTTTGACTACATTTTCTTCATGTGGGGAGCAACTGCTAGTTTGAAGGCTTTTCCGACATCCTGCTATTGCCTTTTTCTCCCACCTGCTTCTTGAACTGAAATCAATGTTCCCGGCCTTTCATCCTCTCTGCAGATAGCTCCAACCAGCGCACAGTCTATCAGGCAGCGGCGGACTGACATTTCCCTCTAGCTGCTGCACCTACGGGGGACACCATAACTGACTCAGGCCCCCTAGGGATGGATAATCCCAGGCTAAAACCCCCAGATTCTGTGATTAATGATATGTCTAGTGCTTGTGACCCTTGTTCTCTTGCTGTGATGCCTCATGTCAAGCCCAGGGAGCTTTGGAGAGCTGACAAGGGAGACCTGTACAATTATGCACTGGCAAAGCAAAGCAGCCCCCTGGCAAACATAGACTGAGCTTGACAGGACCTTTATTAGCAACAAGACACACAGCGCATATACAGTACAGTGTATTAAAAAACAAACCCACAGTGCAGCAGTTTCTGCACGCTGTGTGGGGGTTGCGTGCAGAGATTTTCTGCACTTACATGCATTTTGTATGCAGCCAGGCTTATTTTGAGCAACTCTCTGGAGCTTTACTTTGTATTAAGTACATAATGCATTAAGATTTTTGTGTATCCTTATGCAGCGGTTTTGCAGTATATCTCCAGAATAGAGATACACTATGAGGAACTAGGAACTCATGTAATATTACTGAACTGTTTTTGTGAACTGAATTCTACCTTGGTGAATGTAATTATTTTCTAATACTGTGAAATGATTGCCTGGCACATGCAATAGCAGAACATTTATTTATTTCACTTCAGGCTTTTTGTGACATGTGCAGTGACTATACGACTCCACTCTTATTTCTGCACAGCATAAACAAAGAGTTCATTAAAATGTCCTGTAAAACATAAGAATCAAACTGTAATCAAATGAACCACAAAGACTGCCCTAGGTGGTTAACTGCAACAGTTTACAGTGTCTGGCTGTTCCTCTGCAGACATAGGACACTACAGCACACTGTGAGGCTTGTTTACAATGAGTAAAATGTATGAAGCAGTATTTGGTACATACTTCAACAACAATCACAACATCAGCACATCCCAGATTTCAAAAGGCTCCAAAAGCTTGGCACTTTACTTACAGATGTAGTAAAACACTGTGTCATAAGCCTGCTGCTATTTCACATGCTCTGCTCGGAGACCAAAAGATAAAACCATGTGGTAGTGTGCAGAGTCTACCTTTTATTGTCTATTGTAAAATCTAAAAAAATACTCAGAAACCTACACACATAAAAATAGAGGCGCAGGAGGAGTGGATTTTCAGAAAACCACTTGTCACGATGGCACGCAATGATGGTAGGAAGACAGACTGATACTTGTCCGGATTCATTTGAGAGAATGGAAGAGGAGAACCTGAAAGACACGAGAAAGAACTTTGTTTCCGGCAAATTCTCATAAATATGTTGACTTTGCTTAGACCAACCTGCTTCTCTCTTAATGAACACAAATAAACCGTTCTCATCACAGACGCAGGACCTGCTCGGTGTTTGCAGACCTGACCCAAAATACTAGTGTTACACAACTATTCCCTCTGCATCCCGGTATCACCGTGTCTACGTGGAGCACTCTATTTTACATAACTTCTCTCCACACTTTCTTCTCTGAAATCCCAATTGATCAATCAGACACCTATTTCCGCCGAGGAGCCTCCAAGTTAATGACCCTGTTTCTCATCGGCCTCCTACCTATTTTCCTGCGGTGTTGAGGGTGAATGCTTAATCTTCAGGGAAACTGTCAGAACATGATGAATGCTAGCTGGAGACTGGCCCTTAAAACCTGCATTCATTATTAAGCACAATTACTCCAACAAAAAAATTAATTCAGTGACGTCGGACTGCTTCATAGGTGCGAAGAAAGGCTAAAATCTGTTGTTTGGTCTCGATTTTGATAGCAGTGTTTTTTGGTTTCTGACACATCACGCTCGTTGCTCTGGTTTGCAATCAATGACGCATTCATTGTCTGCCTCATCTCATTTGATCAAAGAATGAGCGAGACAGACGAGAGAAACAATTATCAGGTCCCACGCTTCACTTAAAGGACTGTCTAGCAAGCACAAAATCTTTATGCAGAGCTCGGCTACAAAGAGAGCTTTGCATTCTCACAGTATACACGGGGAATGTGTCCAACGAGAGTGGGGTGAGAGATAAAGAGAACTAAGGAGGCTCTGATGGAAGAGGATGGCTGAATAATTAATGGCTTGTATTCAATTGTAAAAACCCCTGATGCACACAGTAAGCTTGTAAATATGAATACAGCAGAGAGAGGCGATCACAGAGTGCCAGCGCTGAGGCAGGACCTTGAATTTAGGTTGGATTCCGTTATCCCTTGTGAGAATGATACAAGACTAAGACCTTGAAGTTCCTACAGCAGGGTTTAACAGCACTGGGAGTATACAGGAAGAGGCAGAGAATCAAATCTGTTTCCTGTTGAAAGCCACAAAGGAGACACAAGGCCGTGGCCGCAGTATCTACAGTTACTGTGTATTGACAGGGGAGACAAGACATATTTTCTGTTTTAGTGCAGTCAGCGGCTGAGATCAATGAGTCATCCCAACCTCGGTCTTCTTTATTTACTACACAAGGTTTGTCATCACAGCAGATCATCAGCCAAGAACAGACGTGATTACATTTACTTTAAAAGGCATTATTTCAACATCGTTTTCTCACAACAGAGAAATTAGATTATTTAAACCTACATAAACTTCGTCACATATGTAACACTCGTGTCTGGTGGTGCCCATGGTAACTATAATTCAACAATACTGCAGCGCTGCAAAGATATATTGTTGCATTTGGAGAAAATGGGTTTTAGTGAAAGTCCGAACAGGATTAATGGGCAAGTTACTGGATAAGTCATCATCACGTCTCATTTGGCTATTACCACTCTCATTATCACAGTGGCTCGGTCTCATTGATTCAAAGCTCCCTCAAAGAAAGTCTTATAAAGTCGTATACTTCAGTTGCTGCCAGTGTTGCTCTGTAGCTGGACGGGTCAATTGGCGTCAAATGGGAGTGGGATTATAACTGAGGGCACTGTGCCAAAGCTGGGCGCCACTGTCAGGATCTTATGTGCATTTATTATTACAATCAAAATACAGCTTTTTCCATGTCAACTGTGGAAGGAGATAGAAGAAAGACTGTTAAATCATATGTACCCAAATTAGCTTTGACAAAATCTTTCTTTGCATTTCAGGTTTTGCGTCTGTTGTATTACTTTCTTGGATGCAGCAATGCTTTTTTTTTCCAAACCAAACTATTGTTACATTTATAGCAATCATCATGTGCTTTTTGCCCGCAGCACTGCACTCTCACCTCTCCGAGGACGTCTAAGATATTTTCTGCCAAGATTCACACGCAGTACTTGCAGTATGACAAAGCAAGTGTCAGATTTTAATAAGAGCGCGCTGGCAGTCCAATTAGCGCGGATGCAAAGCTTACAACCTAATACCCTTTGATTTACTGTTTTTTGTTAGTGCATGTAACTCTGGGTTCCGCTCCTCTTTGCATACTCTTTACACGCTCGGTAGCTGCTCTCCAGATGCCCAGCATGCACATTTGACAAGGAGAAAAAGGAAGGGGAAAATGCTTTTATAAAATCTTTAGTCTAGGGATTAAATCCATGTCATCAGACCAAAGGCTGACTGGATACCCTTTGAAGCCACAGAGATCCCTCTAAGAAGAGATGAATGGCAAAAGAGAGAAGAGATTTTAGTGTTGGCAGATAGCATTAAGCCGCCTGGGCCAGGCACTTGAGTTTTTCAGTAATGATACCACTAAAAAGGAAAGATGACAGAGCTGGGAAGTGAGAGTGCCTTAAAAGGGGACTCCGTGAGTGATTTGGATGTTGATAGGGACCTTTGATAGAGGCTCAGAAGTGCCAACAACTATGTGGTCTGTGCTCCACAGTGGCACAGCATCTATTTACCATGGCCCAATATAGATTCTGATGATGTTATCACAGCATGACACCCTGTCTGAGGAGGTTTGAAATGAGGATAGAGCCACAATGCAATTAATGTTATTTTGGGGTTCTTTGAGGAATCCTTGTACACCATTTTTTACTAGCATGTTTGTACTTGTTGTTGAACTGCCATCTTTGTTGCCTTAAGACCAGTGAATTCTAGTCATGGGACACCCCAGTGTTTCCTGCAGCACTCTATATGGGATTTTTATAGGTATTTAAATATGAAATACTGACCACGTTAAATATTGGCTATGTAAAATAATATATATTTATTTGATAAATTAACCTTATTGTGGTGCTTTTTCCAATTTTTTCCATGTGGGTTTTTACTGACATAAATCTAGGCAACAGCCTGGTAGATTGTCTACCACGTTAACTGTGGGAAACACCGCACCCTATTTTCAATAACCTATTATCCAAAAGTGAATAAAACGATAAATATCTTTGTCACAACGTTTATGGCATATATACTCCAGATATCAATTTTTATAAATAGTAAATCTATACTTACATATTAAAACTGTCAAAGTGAACTCACACCTTACAATTAATTACCGTGGCAACAGAAATCCTCTTAGATGCATGTTTGTCTCAATCAATACTTTCCCCATGTACGGATGAATTTATGTTGGCTACACTGCCCTATCTCTGATAATAAACATATGTGGTTATGAATGTAATCTGTTCTACGCATGTACCCATTTGGTCTACAGATGTTTTGACTAAAAGCTTTTCATTATTGTGATCTGCTCCAGCTGTCCGGCACAGCTTTAGTAACTCTAAGTAGCTGAATAGCTTTCTCCTTAATTTAATTGTCACCACGAGGGACCGTCAGTGTTGAGGGAACGGTTACATCACAACAGAAAATTGATGACAAACCACAGGCAAGAAAGCACGACTTAAAACTGTAAAATGAAGGGTGGAAATACAGGAACATTAAAAATCAATCGAATCAGTAAAAGCCATGATCTTGTGGGAAAGAGAAGGCAGTAAAAGTAATAAATATACTCCAAACAATCAATAAAACAGGCGTAGAAAGAGAGCAGAGATTTGAATTCCTATGAGCTGAAATAAGACCATCAGAGTCTTGTCGTGTGCGCAAGCGGGGGGGGGGCCCCCCCCCCCCCCCCCCCCCCCCCCCCCCCCGGGCCCCCCCCCCCGCCCCCCCCCCCAACCAAAAAAAAAAAAAAAAAAAAAAAAAAAAAAAAAAAAAAAGAAGGGTACCCCCCCCCCCCCCCTCCCCCTTCCCTCACTTCCCCCCCCCCCCCCCCCCCCCCTAAGACGTTCCTCCTATCCCTTCCGACCTTCGCCGCCGGGAGAAATTTGTGATTAAAGCTCTGCTACTGTGACCCTGTAGTAATTATACAGAGTGTGGTGCCTAGGTGGAAAAGCCACTTACTCTGAGTATTACACTTAAAATATAATGGGTGACAATCAAAAACAAACTGAATACAAAGGAGCAAGGGGTAATGGCAATTAAAGATTTCCACATCTCCACGTCACTTACCATTTATCAGCTCGGGACATTGGTATGTTAACTGGTGATTGAAGTGAATGAATGTGAGTATCAATGGTGGTCACTGTAGGTCTCTAAAGCCCAGCGGTACAGTACAGGTCAGCTCAGCACGGCACAGTTTGGTACAGGTTACTCTTTACTCCACTTCACCAGGTCCAGAGAGTGACATCTGTAAACAGTGAGTTGTATTTGATATATACATTTTATTTGAGGTGGACTTCTGTGAAGGTATGGGAGGCTCAAAGTAGTAGAGTATGGCACACTTTTGGGCACCCCTTATGGAAACCTGTACTAAACTCAGGACAAATGCCTTCATTAAGATCAATTAAGATAAAAATAACCATTGTCACTGTTTACTTTTCTTTAAAGCTGCTTTGCTGCTCACTGAATTGCTTCAAATCACTTCACGCTGCATGTGTCATTTTGTGTCAGGCACCACACCCATCAATTGCTCTGCACATATCTTGGTAGCTCACCCTACAATTTGTGACAACACCATATATCAGAAGGTACTGTGTGATTACCTAAACCAATCATGTTGCATGTGGAAATGAGACCCAGGTGTTCAGGACTGAAATCATGGCAGTGCTGCAGAGCTGTGGTGCTTTCAATTGAAAAATGTCTGCATTTCCCAGGGCTTGGAAGTAAATCTTTGGGCCAAAGAATAAAGAGGAAATAACAGCTGAGCTGCGGTGTGTGGCACAGACAGACACAGTAAACAGTCTGACTCATCCCCAGTTCCCCGTTCAACACCTCGATTCAAAGTGGAACTTGAGGAGCGAGCGTCTCTTTCTAAATCTTTACACAATACAACTGTTTTTGTGTATTTTTATGCCAAGCTCTGGTATCTTCCCCTAACCAAGTCTACCCTCTGCCTAAACATAACATGACAAAGCATTTTCAATGACAAAGCATTTTCCTGATCTGCAGACTGTCTTGTAAATGGTAAAGACATTGGAGCTATTATCTACCTTTTACCTATTCATCTAATGTTGCTTCACTTCATAAAGGCCCTGCTGTGCCTTTATGTAAAAGAATGCATAAGAGAAGTGAGCAGCAGTGGTGGCATCTCGTGATAAAAAAGAAAAAAATCCACTTTACCCATTCAAGCATGCATCAACATTGAAACCCACTTTGACAGGATGGCGGCAGCCGCAGAGATGCAGTATTCATGCCTTCTGTTTCCAGGAGCGTGCATAAAGCCAGCCTATACTTGGAATGTGTGATTTGAAATATGTGATTCTTCACAAATACATCTTTGCCCCCCATTGTCATCACCGAGGGAGGTGCACTTGGAGCATTTGCTTTTCCTCCACAAAGCTATCTCTGCTGCCCACTCAGAAATGTGCCTGGTGCTGTTAGCCAGCTATTACTCGACTATTAGGGCGCCGCGCTCAGGGTAAGATTGAAGATTTTTGGATTCACGGAGCGCTTTCTGTGGCAGCAGTTATTGCCCTCTCAGACATAATTGTTTCATTCTTGTGATGAAACTTAAGAAGACTTTCAATGGTAAGTTTACAGTTTAGCTCTTGGTTGTTTTCTTTATTTTGGACAATAAATCTTGTTTTGTGTATGGGCTCTGATACATATAAACTTACCCGGATACACCTTGTTGCCACTCCGAAATATCACTCCGTGCAGCTGATTTGTACAGTCAATGGCGCAATTTAAGTCACTAGAATGAATGTTTCTGGAGCAAATCCATAAGACTTGGAATATTCATATGGGGCCATAGTGGTGTTTATGCAAAATGTAGGGCTTTTGCACCCAGAAACAGGATTACTTACACCAGCTCCTGGGAAGGAAATGGAAAAAGGCTTGGGCAAAGGTTAGGTAAAGGTTGTGTTATGGTTTAAATATTTCATCCATTTCTGCTACCTCTTAGGAGAGCGTTTCAGTGTTAAATCAAGCCTTAACCGCGACCAAAAGGACATCATTTCCACAAGTGTGATCCTGTAACAATACTTTATAGACTAAAAATGCCTTATTAACTGCTCAAATCAAGGCTCCACAAGTGTTTTCAATCTGCCTTGAGGTCATAAAGAAACATTATTGTTATAATGCTTCCTTATTAAACACTGCGACATTGGCTTCCCAAAAAGGGCTGGAGCCTGTGTTAAGAACAAGACAGAACTACCGAAGTTGACCAATGCTGACTAATGACAATGTGTTAAGCAGAAAGGATTCAAAAGGAAGGCTCTAAGACAAAGTTACAAACCGTTTCTAAGGCTTTTCAAAGTTGGACAGTTGGTAAAAAAGTGTCAAATATATTTTTTATGTAATCCTTGTCTAGTTTTACAATTATGAACCTATAGGTATGATGTCTAGGTGCCCCTAAATAATGGCAAAGTCCGGAAAAGGATTACTATAAGTCACACTAATGAATGGTGTTTGAAGTATTTGGCTTAGTTGTATATTAGCTCATCCACAGCCAGGTATTTCCAATTAAAACTCTCTAAGTCTATTCTTTTTGTAGTTAGAGGGTTTAAAACATTCTTTCTGAAGCATCTGGTTTCTTAGCAACAAAGGGAAAAAAAAACCGTTTGTACCTCTCTCCTTGTTGTGAACCGTAGTGTGACACGAAATTAGTCAAAGCATAATGGGACACACACAGCTCTGTCTAACGACACACATTCTCCTCCTGCTTTTCATGTTCAGGTTTCTTCTCTTAAGTCTAGCTCATTCAGGACCAAAAATTCACAATAACTTACATTCAAAAGAAATGCTTTCAAATGGCATTCACATTATGTTAAAACGATTCAAAAATGTGCTTGATTGTAACAAATGAGGAGTTGTCATGCTCATATGATGTGCTGAGACAGACCATTATGCGTTGTTTATCCTCGCTGATAAGCAGAAGCCTTGAAGCCACTGTGTATTAGCCCGGGGCAGCAGCACAGAGTGTTTGTTAATGGAATCTACATTTTACATGGACAAAGTGTTAATGAGTAAAAGTGAATGGGCCTAATGTCTCCAGATCTAGCAGTGAGAAGAAATGGCAGCATCCTGGTGTGGGGGATTGGGTAATGGGACAAAAGGGGAGTTATCTCAGAGGAGGGCATCTGATGGAGTTGGGACAGATGCAGATAGTCAGTGTAGAGTTACAATCCATGTAATGAGGCTGTGTGTGTCCACCCCAGTGCGTCCTACTCTTTCCTTTCTACGGTTTTCTGCCTCTGCATCCTCAGAGCACGCCTGCTGTCTTTTTCACTACCTTGAAAGTGTGTGACTCATTACTAAGGTGCTATTTCACATTATGTGACATTGACTCATAATATGATTTACTTGCAGTGACTGAACAATCTCCACAAAGGTGAGAGTGGACAAAACAATATTACGCAGCATGGGAGATAATTCCACACAAAAGAGAAAGGATTTGCACTGGTCATATGAATGTATACAAAGAAGAAGACACCTACTGTTGCAAGTCACTCAAGAAGAGATTATCTGAATATATCAAAATGCAAAATCTTTCAATTATACCCAGTCATTTCACCATTTGACTTTTTTTACTGCAGATGATAAATACATTGTATGTGAGGCACAACTTTCAGAGCATCTGTCACTACACTCCCTTTGGCAAAAGAAGACAGCCTTTTTTTTTCTCTCTGATGCCTTTATCGTCTTTGAAAGAATAGTCACAGTCATCAGTTTGACGGCAATAATAATTAAGTTCCCGTTTCTTCCACTTTTAGCTGCAACTGCCACTGACACATACTGATGCCTATCTAAACATAATAATTCTGCCCTCTGACTGGACAAAACAAATCAGTTCAACTGCAACAATGAAAAGATGCAAATAAAAGAAATAAACCCAGCGTGTGGAAATCATTCACTCTTACAGTAGTCTCCGTTCTGAAGACATTATCTCCATTTTCCAGTGTGATCATATTGGCCTTTTGGGTCTAAGTATCTCCTCTGCTGAAGCATAACGGACAAAACAGCAGTTCGCTGTCGGATTAGGACATCACTGTCAGCCTGTGCCCAGCTCCACTCTGACAGACCTATTAGCAGGACGCATGTCATCGTGAGGCTTTGCAGAGAAGATGGGATGTAAAATCGAGGGGAGTGTCTGGCTGCGTCTCTACAGTGTATTCTCTCAAACCTCTCAAGGCGAAACGCTTTTAGAGGAAAGTATAAAAAAAGAATCGCAATAAAACAGCAAAAGATGGCATTATCAGGTAATTACAACGCTTCTGAGGAATGAAAAGGAACCTAATTTGTTCTGAGACCGAGTATTGTGGGTGTAGATATATTTAATAGTCTGCTTGGCACAGAAGCTTTTGTAATGTAAATGTTGAATACTTTACAATTGTGTACCATTGTCTCAAGCGGAAACACGAACTATTAAGTGAACATTTAAATGTGAATGCTTGGAACAGGACTAGAAATTTGTAGAAACCTTTTTAAAGCGGGCACTGTCATTCTGCTTTGGCAGCAACAACAAAAACACTGACTAAAATCTGGAATGGCCTACTTAAAAGTTTGATCAATTGGCA
The DNA here is from genome assembly GCA_036850595.1 of Rhyacichthys aspro. Classification (NCBI taxonomy): domain Eukaryota; kingdom Metazoa; phylum Chordata; class Actinopteri; order Gobiiformes; family Rhyacichthyidae; genus Rhyacichthys; species Rhyacichthys aspro. The sequence continues at coordinate 12,054,506 of CM072154.1, read as the reverse complement.
GAAGAAAAAGATCCACGTACTCTTCAAAGACACTTCCTTTGTGTCTTCTCATTTTAGCATTTCATCTTTTTCAACTTTCCAACACTCTTGAGTGCAAGCAGCCTCGTGTTACCTGAGAGGAAGTCTGCAGGGAGCTTTAACATTTCTAATGTTTGTAATACATTTTAAAATTACCCTCAGATGTCAGCTGGTTGTGTGGTGCTACTAAAAGACTTTCATTCAATAACTTTCTAATAGGCGCTAATTATTACTTTGGATTAGCAATGAACCTTTAGCAGAAGGCACTTTTTCTATTGCAGTAATTTGATGGCAACCATGAAATATGACTGATATTCGATTTGAAAAACAAGTACACAATGGCTGTATTGTGGTCTGGCTTTGCAGAATGTATTGTACATTAACTGAACTCTGAGAGATGCTTAATAGTTTTTTAATCAGCTATTTGCTCTCTAAAATCTACTTAATTAGCCCAGCAAAATAAACACAAACACAGTTGTTCTAAAAGGGAGTTTTTACTTTACTCTTCTGCTGTATGCTTTCATGTTCATTACAGCAGTGGAGAGACTTCTAGTGTTTTCATCAAGACCAAGCTGCAACCAAGATCAAAGTGAACTCACACAACTCTGACCAAGACAAAACTGAAACATGACACGAAATCTGAAGTATTGTCTGGCTTGTGCTACGTTTTTGAGACAAAAATACTAACCAACATGTCAGTTGTTATACTCAGCATTTGAGTGTGGTGGAGCAGTAGACTGAAGACTGATTTCCTTCCATGCATTCAACAGTAGAATAACAGGCTAACAAAGCTGTGGATGTAAATGAACATCTATGTCACAACAAAGACCAGAGTATGATCCACAGGACGTGATACCACACAATTTCAAAAGTCATCACAAGTTAAATCTTTACAAATGATCAAATGTGGTGCAATAAATTGGAGTAAAAGCTGAAAGCTTTGAAACATTGCTCTCAAGGCCAATACCAGTCTGAAGTACTATTACACTAGTATCCCTTCCATTTTGGTGAAACACTTGGTCAGTGAAACCTGTGTGTGTGAGCTGAGCCATCAGCATGGCTGCACACACAGCAGGAGGATTGAGGACTGAGGACAAGTGAGAGGAAGTTTAAGTTCCTCTTCGTCACACTGAAGGGGACTCAGCAGTTTCCCCTAACTCCGTCTCCCTCCAGACAGCTGATGTTTATGTGCTCCTCCCATCTGGGCCCTGTGACTAAACATCTGGTGGATCTGCCACAGTGAGTGCAGTCTTCCACAGAGTGATGACAGCAGAGGGCTACTGCTGTCCACCTCCAAACACATCCATGAGGTAGAGAGGACTTTATCTCATGGACGCAAAGGCTTAGTCTTTAACCTGACTCAATCAACAAAGTACTGCCTGACACACAGGATATTGACTGTATTATTGTGTTCACAGGAGCACTGTAATTATCCAGATTGTGGTTTCATGAGTTAGTAATCACAAACATAAAGGATCTGCCACTTTCAAGTAAGAAGCGAATTCCTTGCCTGCAGCTTTTTTCCTTAATTTTACAGGCTTTGATTATGATCTCAGAAAATTATCATACAACCTTATTACCACTATCTGTGAAATGTGGTCATCAAATTAAAAAGCTATTTTCTGGCCACCCATGTAGCAAAGCTGCAATAGTAACCTACCCCCTCTACAGTGCCGTCCACCTTCTTTTCTCCCTCAAGTCAAGCTCCTTGTCACGGAGGCTTTCTCCTACAGAGATGTTTTGCAGTGGCTTGGAGGCCTTCATCCATTATGGATGCTGTGTTTTAGGGGGATGATTTCTGCAGGATGATATAAATATCTCCTTTTAGTTCCCAGTAGAACAGAAGAAGTGGCACAAGGCAGGCTACAGTGTTGTGTTAGTGCAGAGCATCTTTATTATTTGATTCAATGTCCATCGTTGAAGAAAGTAAAGATGCTCAGAAGAGCAGCAGACAGCAACGCTGTCTATAATTCATAAGTAAAGGCAAGTCTCTTGACACTTCATTGAGATACTGTATGTTCATCAATATGTATGTATTAGAACACATATACACACTATAGCAACTGCTCTACCTTCGCTGTCACTGGAATAATAAGACTACAAAACTAGATGACTGCAAACATCATTGACAGCTGCTGTTGTGTCTGTTGTCCAACTTTTTGATCCTGAATGAGCTTCTGCCCTTTGTGTCCTCTGCTCCAGGCCGTGCCACAGCAGGAGGATTTAGGTTGGCATACAAAGCAGCGTGAGGTAAAACCTGACATGTGTGAATGGTGGTCAATTGAGGGAGAAAGACGCAGAGCTACAGACTTCTCCCACTGAGCTTTGATGCACCGCTCTATTAGTCTGACACTCTGGAAGACACTTGCCTACTGTTAAGAGAAAACACACAAACGCTGTTGAAACAAGGGGGAAGTCAACTACACAAGGCTGTAATATGAAAAGTCCAGATATGTTCATAACTCAAGGAACATTGTTTCAATGAGTAGCAGAATCCTGCACTCTTAATTTTCCATTATGTGCCATAATCCGTTGGTAAAACACTCCAGAGAGGATCTACATGAACAGAGCAGTGTGTGGTTATGAAGGATATGGAATGGTGCCAAGCAGCAGCGCATCAGTTATGCTCACGGCACATAGAAATAATTCATTGCAGGGCTCTGAAAGCAGTGGAAGCATGGGTGCAACACAAAGGAGATTTCCTGTGTCCAGTTTCTGCATCCAGGTATTATTTCTGCTTCTGAGATAGGATGCAGCAGTGGGATTTTGCTGTCAAATGTTAAGTGCTGTGAAAAACTGAATACAATGTCATTAACGAAGGGGAAGCATGTTTTACATAACGTGGGAAAAGGTGAGGGGAGATCCTCACATAAGGGACTGTTTGACAGTTACATGACAAGCACCTCAGCAGAGGGCTAATAAATCTGTTTTCCATTTCAACTTTCCTTTTATCTCTGGTGAAAACGGTTCTTTTACACGCATCTCTCTTCTCTGTTTGCAGGGGCCTGCTGGAGAACCCACATGGGTCGTCTCCTGTCTGCTTGAAGGACCAAGAGGCCAGCTAATTCAATGAGTGATCCAGGAGAAGCTGGGAAAAGAGGCCAACTCTACTGCTTTGTTCTTGCCAATGCATTTTGAAAAGACTCTCAGCGGATTCCCTGTTCTATTTAGTTAGCGCATGTAGCCACAACTCTCAGGTGCGTAACAAGGGAGAAACACAGAGACGGAAGAAGAAAGGAACAGGATAAAGCGTGGGAACCAGACTGAATAATTAGTATTACCAAGTTTGTGTCAAAGCTCGAGACCATGAGAAGAGACTTCTGAGACAAGTGAGCTTTAAAAAGAACATTGAGGCTAGCCTTCAGGACACTTGTATGCAGAAGCCTGTGTATGTACTTCGATTTTCAAAGAACTTTAGGTTGTTTTGGATGCCGATTTAGTTTTTCATTATGACTTTGCAAAGTGGCTTTGATCGAGCATGGACCGGCTGCCACAGAAATGTTTGCTTGTGGGTGTTTCTGCTGGCTTGTTATTTTTTGATTGTCTTTGCAGCCAAACCAAAAATGCCAGGCCATACACACCTTAACTCAATACGTATAGATGGGGATATATCTCTGGGCGGGCTGTTCCCAGTGCACGCCAGAGGGAATGATGGAAAAGCCTGCGGGGAGCTCAAAAAGGAGAAGGGCATCCACAGGCTAGAGGCCATGCTGTTTGCTCTGGACCGCATCAATAATGACAATGAGCTGCTTCCTAATATCACTCTGGGGGCACGCATCCTGGACACCTGCTCCCGGGACACCCACGCTCTAGAGCAGTCGCTGACATTTGTTCAGGCATTGATTGAGAAAGACTCCACCGATGTCAAGTGTCTCAGCGGAGGGCCGCCAATCATCACCAAGCCAGAGAGAGTGGTGGGGGTGATTGGCGCTTCGGCCAGCTCTGTGTCAATCATGGTGGCCAACATTCTGCGTCTCTTCAAGGTCAGTTACATTGACTTCTTCTTGACTTCTTCCTGAATAACTTTAAATCACTGTTGAAGCAAAACACATGTAATCCTTAAGTTAAGACCAAGAACTTATTTTAAACATGAAAAGTGTCCATCTACATTTCAATCCATGTTGTAATTACCTTACATACACAAAATGCCACAAAATGTTCTGATTGTCACTGTAGTCTATTTCTGTTCTATCCGAAACAACACAGATTATTTTCTCATGATTCTTCAATTTATGGCATTGATTTGACAAGTAAAGGTATGCACCAATCAATGTGAATATTGGATGCAGCTCCAGTATAGCCAAACTGAGTATTGGATAACAGCTTTCATGGGGCTAGTCTATTCATTTGAGTTTCCTGTTTCCTATTTTTGTGTACAGGTATTATTTCAACAACAGAATGTGTATAGGATAATACACAAGTCTCTAGATTTGTTACCTCATGGATGCAAACCGTTAAAACAAGGAGCTGCAGCAACCTCCTCTCATCTGTTAAACACAAAAATAGGCCACTGTCGTCTTTTTATGGGAGACTGGGCTGCCAAAAAGACAATGGTCATGTATTGTGCACTAGTGCTTAACCAACTTGTTCTGAAAACCACAAACCACAGGCACCAATTCTTATCTCTCAGCTCAGGATTTTGAAGGGTGGTTTATTATTTCTATTCCAAAACCATCACGTTATCAAAGAGGGTTTTTTTTTATTTTAAAGTAAAATGTGATTTGTTAGAGTGACTAAAATAAAGGCATACATTTTGAAGCAAAATGTCTTAGTAGGGATGGAGCCCACCTAACCTATTTCCATTCTGGGCCAGACTGCTCTACAAATGTCTGGAAGGTGATTGGTAGAATGGCCCACATCACAAACCTGATTAATGTCATTATTTCATAGTGAACTAGAAAGTGTGCTCGCCCATTCCTGTTACTTTGAAAAGTTTCAGTCTTTTTATAGAGAGGAGCAGCTGCCACACAACCCTCATCATCACACATCGATCTTATTCTTAGCACTGAGCCAGGTGACATATTGTATCTCACACGAGAACTGTGTAATTACTGAGAGGCAGACGAAAGCCCATAATGACAGAGGACTGCAGCGCTGCATGGCACATACCAATGTCCAACTTCTGTCTCATGCAGCAGGGCATCTGGCCACTTTGGGCCAGTGCCAACACCAGTCCATATAAAGACTCGAGCGGGGCACAAAATATTGGAGAAAAATCATTTGTGTCAAACCAGTGGATGCATCATAAGACCTGGATACGGTCCCATCCCCTCTGCCCTGATGCCAACTGCACCAGTGCTATTACAGCAAAAATCCATATGGCCCAGAAAAGACTTCAAAAAAGACGCCTTGCAGAGATGGCATGCCACTTAAAACTTACAAAAAAATTTTGGCGCGTTTGTCTATTTTCAAAACTTTTACCTTTTTACATTTCATTTGTTTAAAATCTTCAAATTGGCTTTAAGATAACTTTGACCTTTTATGTCACCGAGATGTCCCACCATCGTGCCTGTCGGTCAGAGCAGATCACATTGAATATAATAGTGGTAAAACATGCTTGGTAAGATCACATGAGCCCTGCTAATGTATGTGCCAATGACCAACCTTGAGTCAAAATTTATAAAGCTCTTGGTCTAAAAGTACATCCATGGTCAACCTTCTTCTAAATGAGAATCATATCAGGGGTTAAGTTGGGAGTTGAGATTTACCTTTTCTAAAAAATAATGTGTTTGAATTAATAGTTTCATAAAGGCTTGCTATAGACACTGAAGTTGAATGCAAACAGAGGAATTTATTTTATTCCACATGAAACTACAATGAATCATTGCTGCACTTTATAAACATCAAATTAAGAAACTGCACACACTTTCCTGAATGAGGCTGCAGACTCTACCAGGCTCCATTGGGAGGCTGCATAAACAGGCAGAAGAGGGTCTGTCCACTTAGTCTCACTGTGAGAAGTCTTTCCACAACTATTGGCAGGCCAGTGTTTGGGTAGAACGCTGCCAGTGAGCTCTTGTGTGTTCTACATTTCCTTGCCAGATCCTGCTGTGGGAGCAAATTATTTAAATCTTTCTGTTTTGTTCCTATGCGAGGAGAGTGACTCACAGTATCCAAGACTTTGTACCCTTGGGCAAAGGATGAGCGGGGGATAGTGTGACTCTATCATTCTAATGGTTTAGCTAACAAATAAATGTAACACAAGGTTTTATGATAATGAATAAACGTATATCAATCACAGGAGATGGTTGAGTTTCTGACTGATATCTGGAGCTAAGTAATTTTAGCACAAATAAAAGGGGAAGGGCACTGGAAGGAAGGATTTGTGTGGCTCACTATTCTTAAGGGCGTTATGTTAGACTTGTCATGCATGTCATGACTGGCCTCTAACATTGGAAAGTACAGTCCTACAATATTCAGTCTGTCCTTGTCATAATACACTGCAAGTGATGACAGGGCACTGGGAGCAGCCACTGTCTGAGCACGTTTTGCATATGACAATGCTCACACAGAATATCCATGAGCTCTCCTCTTACTTTCTATTGAGGTTTGAGGGAAGGGAAAGTGCAGAAAAGCTGTTCTATGTGCATTATGCAAATGCATCAATTTCTAAAAGTGGTGAATTGCCCCTGGAAAAACACACTGATTTAAAAGAGGCACTTTGTCCAAGGAGAAAACTATCTTTTGAGCTAGAAAGTCTAGGAAACGATGGTCCGTAGAACATGGTGTGCCAATAAGGAGATGACAAACTAATGGATCATGAATAAAAATACACTGCCATTACAGGCCAAACCAAAAGACAATGCTTTCTTAAGTCATTCTTTCATAGATGTTTACAAAACAAGCAGTATACATAAAGACTGTCAACATCAGGAGGCTTAGAAAGGCTTAATCAACTTAACGTCTGTTTAGTGTTTGACAGGCAGAACATTTTTTCATGAGTCACAAACCACCATTATAATTTGATTGTGCAAAGCATGGAACAGGCCTCAGGTGAAAAATAAAATTATACTCTGAAAAAAAAAGTTCCACTCGGGCAGATTATAAACTATCATATATATTTTCAATTTATGGATGTATCACCTGAGCAAGTAACAGTATATTTTATGATAAATGCCAATTGTTTAACAATGTTGCATAAAAGGCTCCTCTTTTTCCACAGTTAGCAGCTCCATTAGCTTCAGGTTACTGAGTAAAGCTAAGCTTATCCTGTGGCACAACATGGCTCTGCAGGTTATTATTATATTTGTTTGTCTTTTAACTGTTACAGGTTTGCCTCTTGGCCCAGGTCTCAAGGGACTTCCTGGTAAAATAAAGGTTAAATAAATAAATATAATCTACAATCATATAAGATTCGTACAAACATATAAGGGAACTAAAATCATTCCTGTTTCAAAAATGTAAGGCCAGTATGGCATGCCTATATTGATGCCACTTACAACTAGTCATTAATATTCCTCTGATAGTGGAATCCCATCATGAAACCTTTCAGAGCATTACATCAAGGTTGTACGTGCGTTTTGAGCACATTAGGTGCAAAGCTGCAGTATAAAATACATCTTATTTATGACTTTACATTGTGGTCAGTACTTAGTTGTGGCTTTATGTACAAAGTTATGACTGTGTTCTTTCATGCAGCGCTTTGTTAGAGTTGCATCATCAATTTTTCATGCCTTCTTGATGCCTGATGCTTGAATATACACAAAGAACACAGAGTCAGGTGTAACCTAGACAGCAGCACATATGTTTGAATAAACTTCATTCTCATGAGGCAAGTATAGTGTTTTGTACTCTAATTGTCTTCATGCTAAAAAATAGTTTGTCCCTCTTAGTTTTGGACTCTTCCTTATCCTCCTCATGGTCTTAGAGTGGCTGAAGGCAAAGTGTTTGCTCAGCACCTCAGAGCCGGCAGGATTCCATACCCATGGTGTGTCATGAATATTTTACTATATCATTACGTAATTTACACCGAGGGATCAGGGTTGAAAGCGCATCTCGGCTCATTGGGTCCAGTTCATGCTCTGTTTTCATCAACTGGGTTTTACACTCTTTTATAAACATGAACAAAAATTGCACTAGCACTTGAGGTAATTAGTGCTTGGGTACTTACGATACTCAAGACAGAGTGAGTGTTAATTAAAGCCCCATGCTCTTGATTGTGTCTCGTACATGGCACAAATCAGCTTTAGTACCTGGTTTGAAGGTTACAGCTGCTGCAGACAGAAATTGCAGAAGCTTGCACTGTTTCAGGTAGATGTCAACTTGCTGAGACAATCATAAGGTTTCTGACAAAGAGGGGGGTGGGTAGCTCGGGCAACTTCCACACAGCAGCTTTCTAAATTAGGTACAAACTGGCGCAGTCAGTCCTCAGGAATAAGGCTGCTCTCGGTGGAGGAGTGGGGCTGCGGGAAGAGGAGGAAGTAGCAGAAGTGCTAGTGTGGTGCTCTCAGCAGAAAGAACAGGGTTAAGATGCCTGTTGTGCTGTCTGTGAAGCACAGACCTCCCTCATTAGAGGCACAGGCCCCGAGGCGCCGCAGCCTTACACCCCCTCAGCATTTCAGTGTGTTGAGACAGGGCTCTTATTGGATTACCCCTTCAGCCTACAGTGAGCTACAGGGAAAGCTTTAAAGGCATCCTACTTATGCACACATCTGCTTTTCACTTTCACCGGAAATCTGTTTCTCTAGCCATAGAGGTAAGATCAGTGTAAAATCTAAATGCAAAAATGGGGGGACTAAAGAAGATGCAGCAAATACATACCAATAAAGAAGTACACATTTGTTCAGTAGAAACTGGGCAGGTTTAGTTGGCTAGGGTACAATTTGAAGCCAATATGTTAAATCCACTCAATTTAAATAATCAAATCAATCAATGATGAGGCAAAATTCAATTCAACATGGTTCAGTTTACAGCAGTTTTTTTTTTTTTTTTCTTCAATACCAGTGATCAATAAACACCATACTGTCCACTCTAAAACATACTAACAATGATACGGCAAACACAACAACAGCAACATTGTCAAGGTCGAGTCAAGGTATGTACTTTTTTTTTCTTCAGAATTTTAAATAAAGCCTAATGATGATTTTAGCTGCAGCTGACCGGGCCACAGTCAGAGATGAGCACAGATAGAAATCAAGTTGTTGCTGAATCATCAAAAGCAGTGCACTCTCTGTCACCTTCATGGACCCCCATCTCACTCGAACTAATAATTAAAGACAAAAGACTGACAGTCCCATACCCACCCAATGCACAACCAAGCCTGTTCCAGAAACCTACTCAGACAAGCCCAAATAAAATAGACTTTGTGAAATCCCTTCATCTGGAGAGCCCGAGCGGCACAAACAAACACAGAAGCGGATCAAGAAAATGCCTGAAAAAGCCGGGACCGTGCAATTGTTTCCAGCCATGTTCACAGACCGCCAGGCTTTCTGTGGTTTTATCTGCGCCCCTTAACTTGCCTTTAACAACTGAGCGGTCCGAATCTATGTAGCCGTCTTTTTCGACCTCTGATTTCAAACGTCCCCTTCTTCCATGCTTCAGCTGCAGGGGAACAGCTCCTCCTTTAGTTCAGGATTAGTTCCATTTCAACTCACTTTGCCCACCCAAGCTTTAGAGGTCATTTCCCAAGATGGTCATAAGTGAAGCCCCCGACCTTGTTTTTGATTCTTGCCTCACCCTGTTTTTGTCCTTTCTTGTATTGTTTGCAAATCCCTCTGCAGGCTAAGCGAACCACTGCTGGTAATCACCAAGCGCAGTGTGGAAGCTTCCCTCTGTGTATTTTACTTCTTGAGTGTGTAATTTTTGGCATTTAATTAGTGCTCACTAGCAGACCTATAGAGGCAGTTCTGGCAGGAGGAAAATTATGTGTCCGTAATTTTTACATGTATAATTTCAGTCTGTTGAGCATCCTGAAATAAAGAGAGCATGACACAAATTCACAAAGGGTTTGCTTGTATGTAGAAGCTGTCACTTGCAGACTTCTTTCTAACATTTAGATGAGGTGCACCACAGTCACAGACTTTTCACACAAAGTAAGAAAGAAGAAAAAAAAAAAAAAACATCAACAGAACGCTGCAAAGGGAGCACATCTATCACACAGTTTCCTTGAAAGAAGCGTGGGATTAAAGGCTTGGAGCTGTCTCACCTGCATAATCTCACCATCAACCCACCAATCCATCACGGTCCTGCTGTGTGGCTTAAAATGCACCCAAACTTTAACAAAGACTTAAGAGCTACAAACTAGAAAAAAAAACAACATGAAAACGTCAAGTCGCTCAAACAAATTTTAATGAAAAGCAATCAATGCAGCAATGACGGCTTGGGTATTGATTCAAGCAAGAGCGATTTTAATTATTTTGAACATGAGCAGTTCAAGTGACAGTGTCAGCGGCAGACAGATGAGTGATGGGCCCAGCGCTCAATTATTGCTTTATTGTAGCTTCTGTGAGCTTTGGGAGGAACATAAATATAAAACACGTGAGCAAGAGAAGGTCAATATCATAAAAATTTCATACAGCCACTGTTAGCCAGCCTGGGATCTTAAAGGGACTGTTCTGCCAGCCCCAGTGCCAGCTCGTATCCTCAGTGTACCCTCGACGAAGGGAAAGTTTGGCCGCCTTCAGGCTAAGCAGCTTGGACGTTATCCAGCCTCGCAGTAGAAGGCAACATGGAGGCTCCCATGAGTCACTACTGTGTCACAAAAAGGGACTCGAGTTCATAGTTGAAGGCAGAAAGAAAAAATATGTATATACGTTCAAGTTATACATTTGAAATAAGTTAGTCTAAGAGGTGAAATCCAGAAAGAAATAGTCACAGTTGGAGTGTAACAGTGTGAGTATTTTTACTAGAGATGTGAATTGATTAAAAATAAAAAAATAAAAAAACAAATTAATGGTAAATCTAGCTGTAAACTTGTCAATTTTTAATAAACCATTGAATCTTCAATTTAACAGAGGGTAGTTAACTTTATTTTCAATTATTTAACTTTGCTATACTTTAACTTTTGAATAGAATATAAATTGTAATAGGTGTTACATAGAAAAGTATAAAGTAGTTTGTTCATTTCAACACCTTTGACAAATAATTTAAATTAGAAACCTTTATGAAATACAGTAACTTAACTTAAAGCGCATTACCAAAGCATTCACTTGTGGTTCAGAACTTTGATTATTTGGAATGTCAATTTGTGTGAAGTGTAATTACATTTATGATAATTAATAATTTAAATTCACCTTTGCAAATTACGCATATTACTTCACTCTTTTCCATCCGGTAATCTCAGAATTGTCTGTTTAGAGAGTCTTTTTTGTTTTCCATCGGTAGCTCGAGGGTGCAGCCATGTTAGCCTCACTTTTACCAGCTCTCATTTTTACATGTATTGACTGGGTATACCGCAAATCATAATCTGTCTCACATCAAATGACCACAAAACCAGTCCATAATAAGCCTTTTAGAAATCTGCAAAGTAGACTGACAACAATTACTATCTGCCTTCTGCCCTGTCTCTAAAAAAACCCCCAAAAAAACAACCTTTGATGTCCATTTCGATCTCCTGCACACACACAAGACTTTCGCAACTCCGTTTACTGTGTTCATGTGCAGACAGAGATTTTTTGTGCTGTTGTTCAATCAGACCTTATAGTCTGATGAAAGGACAACCAAGCAAATAGCACGAGTGTAGAACTACATATGTAAGCGCTTGACTGTACTAATTCCCAGCTATGGCCCCGTTTAATTAGTCTCTGATATGTAAATATACTTTTTGATTAAACACATACAAGCTTCCAAACTGTTTACTCAGCACAGAGCCGTGTAGGTCCAAGGAGAATACTGCTGGCGTCATGAATTTTTATTAACGAATCGCAAAATGAGTTTCCTGGTAAAAAAAACAAAACCCAAACAAACACAAAAATCATTGAAATTGACCTAACTAATCTCACTCAAAGCCTGGAAAATAAATGTCAATGATGCTCCAGAGAGATAATAAAAGATTTTTTAAGCTACGTGATGAGATGAGCAATTATCGAGTCTACAATTTTCATCCTGCCAATAATTTATTACCTCTGCGTCTGTATGGTAGGTTTGTTTGTCAGTGGAATTAACAATGAACGGCACTGCAAATAACAAGACAGTACGCCGGCAATGTTTGTAATACAACTTCAGACTCTAACATTCGCTCACATTGTTACTCAATTTGTAAACCCTTGAGAAGGTAATGCATTTTCAACAGATGCTGCCAAGCTCACAAATTTGTATGTATTATGGAATCCCTCAGGGTGTCTGTTTTCAGGTCTAGATTGTACTGTTATGAAAAAACAAAACAAAAAAAAGACTGCATAACTTCACTTCTTCTCATTCACGGGCATGAGTTAATATCCCGAATCAATGCCCAATGAGCCTGAGAACAAACACAGAGACCAAATGCAGGAGCCAGTCATGCATGCTAACCAAATATTTGTACACATTCAGAACAGCAGCTGGCAGAACAGGATCAATTCTCATTTATAGGCTAATTATTGTCTCAAGAGCTTCCCCACTCTGTAAAAAAAACATGATAAATGTTAAATGTCAAGTGGCTAGCTGGATTTGTTAGCACCTCATCACCTCTGTTCTTTAACTAGTAATGACTGAGCTAAACGTTCCTAAGTACACACAAAGGAGAGCGACTGCTAGGCCCAAAGCTACAGCATGCTCGATTTTCAGATTTCTCTACCTTTTCCCTATGTGGACTTGTACAGACCAAAATTGAAACGTACTGCTATTGATTTCCTCAAAAAGGTGACATGTTTGTAATAGATTTCAGGTCATCACAACAGCCTTGGTAGCTGCTTCTACAATGCGGGCTTTTGTATCCACAGGTTTTACAGTCTTGTGACAGTGTTTGTTGACTGACATTTTCTACAAAGCTTTCCAGATGCTCGCTTATATTCTATGCAACTTGGTAAGAGCAGAGAGGAATCATATCAAAAGAAAAATTGTCATCTCGGATAAGGCAGGCTAGTGTAGATATTCCTTAAAGGGGACAGTTTTTATTGTCTTTCTGTTCTCAATGGCCATTTAAACTGCCATAAAATATAATAATATAATAATAATAAATAAGCACATAGTTAATTACATACGCTCACTATTCTTGGTCCTTTTGGCATCTCCTGCTCATATTTTAATCATATTTTCCTAAAGCATACTAGTTTTGTATCCTTTTTTGCTGCTGTAATGGAACACAGAAGCACTACCACAAAACACAAAGACTCCATTTTTTCCTTTCATCAATTACATATTCAATGATAACAGTTATTAGTATTGTTTTTTTTTGTTTTGTTTTGTTGTAAAGTTGTAAAATTACAGGCTTCTAAACTCCTTATTTTGTTACTGTTGGATATAGTTTGACACATATATTCACCTAACATCTTATTATAACAGGAATAATCTGAAAAAAAAGACGTGATGCAGGCTTTATAATTAAGGATTATGAGGAGATGAGAATGATCAGCTCACAGAAGGAATATTGGCCAATCACAGCTCACTTCCAGTAAAAATGAGCGCTCCCATTGGTCGACACTGATATGACTGACTGAACAATGAAGGAAATGGGTTATTCCGTTGAAAAATACACCTTATTTTACAGCAAAACAATAATAAAATTAGAGAAACCGGCAGAAAACTTCAGCAACAATCGAAATGTTGGCTTCGTTGCAATTTTAACGAGGGGTTGAGATACTTACAGGATCGCTACAGCCTACAACGCTAAACTCCAAAAGTAAAAGTTTCAGGTCAGCTCTAAACTTTGATTTAAAGTAATATATTAGTATTTTGTGGTGAAAAATTGGTCCGGTTTGACCTTTTTTAAATAAAAGAAGCAGAAAAGGTTACCACGCTGCTGTTGGGGGAGAGATGGGGACGGCCAAAACAAAATCAGTACTGGAGCTTAACTTTAATGCACTGAGGGCTGAGACAGGGGTGCTGTGTATTCCTTCTCTGTACAGTCCTTTTATTTACCATGAGTGGAGAATACCCTCTTAATGAAACTCCATAAATAGAGATCCACCACAGCCCCAGTGTTGCATTGAGTCTCTTAGCAGTGCAGCTCATTCGCAGCAAATGAAATGTCAACAGAGTGGCACTTTAATCACATTAACAATGTCACATTCCTTATTTTTGTCATGCATGACTTTCCAAATGAGGGAGAGGATTTACTACTTGTGTTACGACGTCCCATTTTGGTTTGACCCCCTGATTTACTGTCCTGTGTTCCTCAATGACAACGCAAAGTCAACAGCAGAGGACTTAAAGCCACAAGATCTCATCGACCTTTCTGGAAGCATGACCATTATTTAAAAGCTAAGCGCTATTGACATTGGAAGAATACAGTCGCTGGACGCACATCCAAAGTCATCTAAAGGTGCTGGCCCCCATTAAGGTGGATTTAATGGTGGTAAGGAAAGAACACAACATGTCTATTAATTCTGTTTTTAATTTAAGCAACAACATTGGTATAACAATAGTTCTTAATGGAATTCATCAAATTGCTTATTTATGCCCGCATTGAATTTGTGACAAAAAATAACCGCTTATTTAAATGCAAGCGATAAAATGCTTTTTAAAAAGTCACATTTTGTCAACTCAAGAATAATTGTGCTTTGGAAAATGAAAATATAACTCCGTGTAAGTAATTAAGCAGCCAGGGGAAAAGCTTTAGAGAGTCATATTCACTTAAAAAGCAGGTAATTATGCCCAGTGTGACTGTGAAACACACTTACACAAATACAAATGAGTTTCAGTGTGTATTCAGTATGTTCTAAATGCTGCAGGTTAACGCAGAAGAAACAAGAAAGGGTCCGATCTGAACAGGATAAAGGTCATAACTGGATAAGAAGAACATGCATTACCTTAATTATCTAATTATGTTCAGAGCTTTGCAATTAATGTAAAAAATTAGCTGCAAATAAGATCAGTTAACAGAGAAAAAGTATTTGAGGAAACATATTGTGATAAATGCAGCAGCCTCCGTGTGTTGTGTCTCAGTGGCATGTGTCTTGTCTAAAACTGATTACCTGTGCAGACACTCACACTAGTGTAGAAACCATTACTATCGACTCCCTGAATACATTACCTGCACGTGCAGTGTTCTCACAGTTAATCAACTGGTCAGAGGTAATGGAGGCACAAAGGAGACACCGACATCTTCACTGAATGTGCAGCTACAGCACAATGCAGATCTTTGTTCCATGTTCAAAAGCATTACAAAACCACGGAGCCAGGCGAAAACTGTTAATAACTCTTGGGAATTTATCAACTTATAACTATGAACTATTATATGTTCTAAAATATTACTGACATTTTGAAAACTTGCTGTAACAGTGAGCTAGATAACAGCAGGGCACACATGTAGAACTCTAAAGACCCTGTCACACAGTGTAATGCGATTAAAACATGTTACACGACTCATTTTGATGTCTTAAAACACCTAGTTGAACTCAGAAGCAGCACTACCCAGCATTTAGACTTTTATCAAGCGTATTGTTCTGAATATTTTCTACTGCAATCAGCATTTTTAAAGCCACGTCAAATGTATTGCACCTGTCCGCTCTCTGTCCATTTGAAGATGTGAAGCTTCAAAGACCCACGGCAGGTGAAAAGCAGGGTTTGCTTACACATAGAGAAGTGAGCTGTCTGTTGGCATCAGTCTCTAAGCACACATGGGAATGACTGGATTGAAACACCCAGGCAATCAGGCTGCAGTGCTTACAGACATTAGCTCAACACAGCTTGATTCTGAGCAGGAGAGACTGCGGGTACACTCACTCAACCCGCTGTGTTGTCTCGCCAACGCTGCACACTGCATGCACTATCAATGCTTTTTACAGGCCCACTTCTCATTTCTGCAAGTTCAGCTGAAATAATAGTGATGAAATATTTAAAATACAACTTTTAAGCATCACAGAGGAGTGCCTTTCATTTGTGAGTCACAAACAAGATGGACATATAGATAGATGAAGCCCTTGTAGTGGAAAAGTAAAGAAAGTCACAGAGAGCTGGCAAATAGAGAAGCCATGGCTGAGAACATGTCTGTTAGTTTAGTCAATGAGAGACAGAGAGCTGCCACTTGTTTACATCTGCAATCCAAATGTGGAGAAATCCCATGCAGGGTTCTACTGAACAGGGCTCTATGGGACAGGTTATAATTTGATTAAGTAATCTATGCAAATGAAATGAGATTTGCATTGCCTCGATGCAGTTCAGCAGAGTGAGTTGTTGGCAATTAAACAGCATAAACGCACGGGAGTAGAGAGACCAACACTAAAGATACACAACAATCTTATTAATGTGTCATCCTGACAAACATTGTTAACACTGATTTACATAATCATATAACAGAAGCATTATCTTCAACTAAATATGATATTCACTGATAAGACCTGATTCAGAGATTTTACAGTTTGGATTTTTATATTGTAAAGCAGCTAGGATTACATTAGGCTGGTTACAGTTGACTTTCACTCAGTCACAGACAGACAGCAGCAGTAAATATTAATTACATCATAGCAGTGATAAAGGTAAGTGAGGATGTCATTTTCTTGTTTTATTGGGTGTCATGGCCTAAGTTTTAAAGGTGCTAGTTATGGAAAATTTCTTGTAAAAGACAGCTCTGTCCTAATAACTTTGTAATAGACAATTAAGTGGGTACTAATCAGTTGCTCGGTTGCTGCTAAGTACTAAAGGGATACTGGGAATTCCAGTACTTTAATATCAGAAGGACAGACACTTGCCGTTAACCCAAGTTAATTTAGAGTAACAGAACGAGCCATATTCAAGTTGAAAAAATGTGTCGTTTTCAGGTATGTGTTAAAAGCTCCAAACTTTTTGTTCATTTGATTTTGGTCATTCAATACGCATTGGAGGGTGTACAGCCAAAGCACACAGATCAATAGTGCAGTCAGAGGCTTTAAAAGCTGGCAGGATGAATGGATGGCGGAGTGCTTTGAATTATTCAATGGCGCTGTGAATTTGTCAGTCTCTTTTGCGCTGACCGGACTGTTTACACAGCTACATTCAAAAGAGCAGCCACCAAGAAGTAAAATATCACATAAACAGCTTTCATAACTTTCATCTTTTTGGAGGTGTGCAGCGAGACCTGAACCTGAAGAGAATAACATACAAATGACTACATCTATAAGTGAGACATTTAGAGTAAAGGCCCTAACTTCCTGCGACCAATTGTCAGTCATAACGCAAGCTGCAGCCGAGGCCTCTGTTCTGCCCAAGGCTCCATGTGTCGGCCTCAGAAAGAGCAGCTGAATGTTGTTGAGGACACAGCAGGACGGCACAGAGCAGCGACGTGACAGATTTCTTAAAAAATGACAGAAGGTGCTCCGGCAGATGAGCGGGCTTTATGTTTCTGACAAAGAAAGACTAACGTCATAAATCTAGATCTGGTAATTCCAGGTCAACACTGCTGTATTCTATAGTGACACCATTAAAATGATGGGTCTATTTAACACTGAGCGGAGCGGATCTTGTCACACTCTCTCTCATGGTGAGCCGATTATATTGTTTAAGATTTTGGCCTGAACATCACATTATAATCTGTCTTTTTGACTCCAGTGAAAAATACAAAATATATACAGATAAGCTGTACTTTAGGACAGTGGTTGATCACATAAATCAGTTTACAGAGCCTCAGTAGGGGACTGGTAGTTCTGGTAAGTTTTCATTACCAAAAAAGGTCAGAAGAAAAAGAACAAAACTGATTTTCATAACAAGATTGTTGGAACTTTAATTGGAGTGTTCAGTACAAAAACCTTATGGAAAAAAGAAAATTTGACACATTGGATGTTAATAGAAAATGGAGGAAGGAACTGGGTATTTTAGTTTCAGATGAAGAGTGGGAGAATATTTAGAGAACCCAGCAGTCAACCACTTCTTCTAGAGACTGTTGGAAAAATATAATTCGATTCTTCATTAAAACCTAGAATTACAGTTAAATATTTATCCAGGGCTCAATCATGCTGTAAGAATGTGGAGAAATAACTGCAAAACAGTCTCATGTTTTTTGGTTATGTCCTAAAATTGTACAATTTGGGGAAGATGTCAATACAGCTACTGTCAAAATACTGGGTTACATTATTCCTAAAACATGTCTGGTGATGTACTTAGGACATATTCCTGCTGATACTGTGAATAACAATGACAGATACTTGTTAAAAATACTGCTGGCAGCCTGCAAAAAGGCCATTACAAAAAAACTGGTAAACCTAAACCACCTATGAAAAAGGACTGGCTTTAAATTGTACATGGAATATTTGAGATGGGATTTTTGACACATAGACTAAGGACTCAGGAGGAACAATGTCAAGACAAATAGAGAAAATGGATGGAAAATCTTCACATCAACGACAAACAATTAGAACCAACTGTAAGGGTCATGTAATGGTAATACTCTGTTAAAGCGTGCTATGCTAAAACAAAAAAAAAAAAGCAAAAAGGAGTAAAAAACAATTGACTTTACCTTGCTACCAGAGAGCCATCATCCTTTTTTTCAGCAAGACCCAGAGCAGCAGTCCCACCATTTACTCGCTCTTTTGAGATTGCCAAGGTTGCCAGCTACAAAAGTATTACATTTTAAGAATTGAGATAATCATTTTAGAGGAACTGAGACTCTGTTTTGTGTCGTATGAACAGCACTGCGAAGAACACCATCAAGTGCACATTACAGTGTTCAGGTTAATACACGTTCAAGATTTAATTCAAAAGGACGTTCAACCAGAGCTTGGGGAAATCAATTAGCTCTTTTACCTGGGAACTCCAACCCTCCTCTCTCAGTTCCATACCAAAACCATCCGTCATTTATTTCACTCCACAGCAGAGCGGTAATTACCAGCTTCCACTTTTATTAACTATCGGTAACAGCTCTTGACCAATTATAAAGTGGCTGTATAATGAGTTGCCTTTGAGAATGGGAAAGCGTTTCACGTGTTTGTCGCTTGAGGGCATTTGTGAGGAATTATTTGTGAGACGTGGAGGCTGGTGGAATGAGACAGCACTACAGTGGGGGAAAGGAAATAAATGCAGAAGAAAGTGGTGCAGTGGAGAAAACAAGTGCTTTACTCACCAGAGCTACCTGTGAGTGCTCTAACTTCTGTAACGCAAATGTCTTTAGGGGTCACCTCACCCTTAGATTGTTCTGAGAAAAGAGCTGGGACTGTATATAATGTTTTTTTTGTTTTTTTTTTACCAGCTCCAACTAAAGTGCTGAGATAATGGCTCGGGAAACATACTGTAAATGTGGGCAGAGTCTTGAGGCTTTGTTTTTCTGTTTGTGTTTATCAGCCGTCCACAGATCCCTTCCAGTGTGGGCGTCTAGGGTAATGGATTAGAATGCTGCTGCCAGTGATATCATGCTCCAGAAAGAACTGCATATTTTAGTTCTTTTGTCTCCGTGTGAGGTCTATGTATTTTAATGGCGGAGTCGAGTTTTGTTGATATACCCCCTGGCATGGTGACCCAGCGTGAGGATAATTTAGTGCACCAAAACACAATCGCGTGGAGGAAAAATACTGAAGTAACAAGCCGGACGGGGACGATTTTGTGTTTGTCCGACTTTCTTGCTGCTAAGTCATGTCTGAGATGAGAGTTGCTGCATAGTACATCATTTTGCATAAAGGCTTAGGGCATTAGGTATAGCTAATCTGATCTCTCATCTTTCATTTTCTCGTGCCAGCATGACTAAAAGTTTTTTGCAGTCAGCAGGAGTCTGGGGTCTGAGTCTAAATATCATGGTAGATTCATTAATTATTACCTCCACCACAGAGATAATGTAATTTCAGACTTTTGTTGGTTTCTCCCAGCAGGACATGTTCAAAAGGGCTTTGGCCGAGAATGAACTCATTCTGGTTTTGAGCCTATTAAAGCGCACAGACTCAGTTTCACCAACATGGACAAACAGAACATTTCATTTGTTTCAGAAGTGGAGTCTGAGTTTATATTCTGACCAAAAAAATACAAGTGCTGCTGTTTACAGACCACCTTATAATCAGTTTACATGGAAACCAAAAGAGTTAATTATTAAAATCAAGTAAATGTCACTCAAATTGTATAATATGAGAACAGGATCTTCTATTATCCATTCTTGACAGCGTCTGAGACCTTACAAATGTGGGTCTTTCACCATTTTTATTTAACTAAAGCTAAAATAGCAGGATTAGCAGCATAAACAGTCACTCGCATGTGTGACCGGTCTCACGTTTGTGCAACACTGTGTCTCTATAATGTGTACAGTAAAGTATACTCCAGAAGTATATTGTGAATCTTTTGCCAAAACACAGTAAATACTGAGGAGCGCTGAAAAGTACATGTGCTTACACAAACATGATTCAGACTCTGCAGCATTTTAAAAAAAAAGACCTGCTTGTTCTTGTCAAATTAATTTCAAAAGCCAACATTTTATCAGTGTGAGTTTACTTACATTTGTGGATGCCAGTAATGGTCAAGGTAAGAGGCTACAAGGCTAAAAAGCTTCAGGCCTTGTTCCATATTTATAGAGGCTTCACTAAATAAAATAAAAATGCAGCTATCCCCTGCTTCCTTACACATTTGTATTAAGTTAAGTCATTCTATAGCTAGGATAAGTGCTGAACAAATTAATATTACAGTACGGCAACACTCAGTAGATAGACAGTGGCCATTATAGAATGAAGTGAGGTAGCAAATCACTGCTGGCATTACTTCTGAATTTCAAACAGGCTCCTAGTTAATGCCTTTTCAGAAACACCGTGCATCCATTGACAGCTGTCATATAACTCAGTGAGGCGGTCTTCTGCATAGTAGGCGCACAAAACTCACTATGCAGAAATTTAAAGCATCCTGCTGTTTCTAGTTCCCTCCTCATCGACTTGCTACATGCCACTGTAACTAATTAAGCTGCCAGTGACTGTCGCAACACCCACTAAGAAGCCAAGAGTCCAAACTCGGATTACTTTAAGCCAATGGCCTTTCATTACATCAAGCCTTCACTCAGTCAAGAATTCCTGCTTGAGGCCTTGGAAACAGCTCATTATGCTGCTTGTTCAAATCAGCAGCCACACATGCACCAGCTCTGAAATACACTGTATACAGCATTTCCCTTGAACCCATTCCACTCTAAGGTTTGTACTTGGAGAAAAATCCCACAGCACACAAAGATGTCACAGCCTTAAAAGACTTCTGGGAAATGAAGTCACTAGCCTTCTGTTTAACCCAAGTCTACACATCACTATGTCACATTTGGCCCAATTTGTTGTTTAAGAACATGGCAGATGTGTTTAGTCTTATGTCCCACAGCCACATCTGATGTTCCACAATGGGCACTTTTCAAGAGTGTGACTGTGATTTAAAAAAAAACAAACAAACATTAGCTAAACAAACTTCTCTGGTATTGCTCAGGCTTTAAAAAAATGTACCTAACATAACAATTTAACCTTCAGAATGAAAGAAGACAAGTTTCTACATCGACTATTTAAAAAAACTTCCACGCTTTAACACATTACCAGAGTTTTTCAACTAAAATACTGTTGATGGATGCTATATGAAAATGCAGCAAAGGTGAAATGAAAAGTATAATAATAGTATAAAACCTATTCAATGACAAATGTGCTTGCAAATGATGAGGGTAATACAGCAGAGTTTTATATGATAAAAAGCCAGCTTCCTATTTGGGTTTTTTCAAACACTATCTTCTGGAGAATGGGCTTTGGGCAAATTTAACAAGAGAAACAGCCATATTTGTTCAAGCAGAACAGTGCAATCGTGAACTCCATGAGCCATTGACTGTCACTAATCACATGCAGTTAAGAGCCAATAAGGGAGGCTTTGCCCTTAATCTGCTCATCATACACACCACACTACAGCATCAGAAGTGAAGGTCCACTCAATACTTCTGCACAGCATGTACAGAAAGTCTCAGTTCAATGTTCAACAAGACTAGAATAGATTGTACTCATACTCAGCTGATAAAGTGGTTTACTCTCTAAGTCAGTGTAGGTTTAGTGCACACTGATCCACTCGCTAATATGAATGTCATGGATTTGCAGAGATAGAAAATCGCTATTACTATTCTTGTCTTATCTTTTTACATTATGGAAAAGAAAGTATCTATGTTGAGCTGAGCTTTTGCATATCCAGTTCTTTTTTCTGACGCTTGGTGAATCTAAAAAAAGACAGTAAATTTGAGTCATAGAAAAATGTAGAACAGCTTTCTTCGTCAGTATGTTTTTACATTAGCTACAAACATGGTACCAAACTGTGCCTTGTCTCTTAACTGAGGATTTTCTCCAGCCTCTGCAGTGACCAATGGGATTAAACTGGTTTAAGTCCCACAATAGTATGAAGGTAAACATTTGGGTCATAATGAGCCATTTGCTCCCAATTAGCAAGGCCATCACTGTCATCCCCAGCTGCACAATCAGCAGACAGACTGCGTTTCATAGACTACAGAAGAAGAATGACATTCAGATAGTGTTTTTCATTATAACACAGTTTAATGTCGTGGTATGGTCTTCCCGGTCACGCTTTAATAAACTTGAGGTCCCTTTTGGCTCGCGAAGAGAAAATTAGTGCCATCTCATGAATAATAGATCCTTTTTAAATACTGTGCGTTTCTCACTTCATCAGTAGGCAAATAGTTACAGAATTTTAGCCTCCTCCAATGTGTCAGGGATAAGAAACACATATTTATATTTTCTAAATTTCTGTGTCGATTGCACTGAGATTGAGTGAAATGACTGCTGTGGGCGAATGGGGATTAGACTGCAGAGAGAGTGGCTCTTTTGCCACTGATAGAATCGGTACAATCAAAAAGATGCGATACCCTATTTGATGAATAAGATGCTCTTATCCACAAAGGAAATATAATAAATTCAAATCTCTCTCCTGCTTCCCAAACAGAATATATGTTTTCAAATCCAGTAGGAAGTCGTTTTGGTGTGTGCTTGTTTTCTATTCAAATGGTGATGGCTTTTCAGTTCGATTTATTCGAAGCGTTTAAAGGAAAACAGATTGAAGACTACAGATAGTATAGAAGGTGAATAGTGGCAGGATAGAGTTAACACTGAATCAGATGGAAAATCTCTGCAATGTCCACATGCATTGAAACAGAGCCAGATTCCCCAAAGGGATTGTCTACACACAGGCCAACAACTGACAACATGTAATTTAATGCTTACAAGCCAACATCTGACTGGTGCTGTGATACTGAGCTGTCTACAAAGCAAACAAATCAGCACAAGCTCATCACAGACCAACATATTCTTCATGGGTTAAAGTACAATACATACAGTATATATACCTGCCTTGTACGTATTGTGATAATTTTCTGCCTCAGGTGGGGGTAAGAAATATGGATGTACACTAAAACATGTTGGATTACTTTACATAAATCAAACATATTAGTTTGTGTGTTATTTCATGACACTGCATACTGCTTTCATGACACTGCATACTGCTTCTTTAAAAGCGGTCTAGTTAATGCTGCTTCACTGGGGCTCATTAGTGTTGGAGACAGACTGAATAGTGATAACAACAAACACAACTGCAGTGTCTCTAATGGAAAAGATGGTCGACAGTGCTTTAATTTCATTCTTTTACATTTCTGTCACTTTAGTAGCTTCACTCTGTCCTCGTGTCCCTTCCCAAAGAAAATGACCTTAGAGTAAAGTTGCAGAATGCTAGAGGTGAAGAGGAATAGTCTAGAACTTCACACTTCTGTGCAGAGTTAACCAGTACAGTCCATCATTCTGGACAAAGGTGTTGTAATTACAGGCTACATTAACAAATGAGTTCAGGTCAAGACACTTGGTGCTGTGAAAAAGTGTGTGCATATATATTTAGGTTGATTTAAGCGCGCTTCTCTGGCCAATCTCTGTTCCTGAGCTGCTTAGCAGAGGTTCACAGATCACAAAGCTTAACAGGAGAAATGCCTGCTAGACAAAACAGACTGAGTGCTTGTGAAGACTTTGGGGCATGGTACAAAACTTATTTCACCAAATGAGATGTGATTTCATCAGTGTTTACACACCTGGGGCAAAGACGAGTTTTAAAATTCAGAACATACAGAACAACTGCTGAAGAACGTAGATAATAAAAGAGCAGAAATTTATGTGCCAAGATGTCGCATTTGAATTAATCATTGAACTTGTTCTCGATAATAACAGATTCTGGAGGATGTTCTGGCCTTTTCTGGTGAGTTATTTCCTCTTGTGTTTTGCACAAATGGCCGTGAATGTGACAACAATGGCACTGATGAGGAGTCATCACACACCTGCAGGCTTTAATGAGAGACTACAAGTGGAGTTGTTTTCCAGTTCCCCCGGGTGAACTGAGGCTGGTGGACTGCTGTTTGAATAATAGGACAAACTGCTCATATTTTATGTGCCTACTCTCCAAACGTAGCAAATCCCTAATGCAATAGCTGTGATTCTATGGAATTATAAGTGAAGTTTGGCTCAATTATCAAAACAATTATGACTTGTTGCTGCATAAATTCCCAGCGTGCTCCCATACATTTATGTTTCCTGTCACATTATTGATGATGGTGTAGCAATGTTAAACAAATTTAAGCAGAGTTGAATTATGATTTGAAATAAATGCACAGTCATGCATTCCTCTGAACTGATTTATATTCTCCACCCTTCAGCAGAAATATCAACAGAGCTATTGTTTGTTTTTTCTTCTCTGCCTAGTACACTATTTACCAGCTGGGAGAAGTAAATCTCTTTATCATAATCAATTAATCACACAACAAACAGGACAGACGACATCCTCATAATCTTGAGTGAACTCAAAATAAGAATGCAAAAGGAAAGCTAGTCTATAGGATAACATTGCACTGTTTGTAACAGCAAAAAAAATGAAAATTAAATTAATTTGATCCATTTCGGCATCATTGGTGGTGAGAGGGTGAAGTCGTGACTGAATTGTGTGCTATATTCAATAAGAGGAACATCATAAGCTGAGACCACTGAAACCTGTTCATCATTCACCACAAACATTGGAGATGATTTGTGATTTTGAATCTTACCAGCGCTTTCTTGTAATTAATTTGTTGGCAAAGACACAGATTTGCCAACAGATGAAAACATAAACGTGACCAGAATAATTTAAGCATCATCCAAACATTCATAAACACATGTATGTACTGAAGCACACACCTACTCAATAGGCTTTACCACACAGGACTCGCTGTTGCCTTGGAAACGGCCTGCTACAGATTCAGCAGTTATGGATACAGATATTCTCCACCGGGATCTTGGTCAGTGCTGACTCCAGCAGATTTCTGGCAGGATTTTTACACATCTTATTTTTAACTAATCGCCAGTTAAGGCAGGAAAGACCATTCGTAGATCAGTACAAGACACATTGTTCAACAGCACTTTACTACAATCAAGCAGGAGTTATCAATTATTAATCTCCAGTTCAATAAATTACTCATAAAGCTGCTGTTCATCACCACCTCCTGGGTTTTTTGGAGGGTGGCTGACTTGGCAGTGATGATGGGCTGAGGCTCTGAGTGGCTGAGTCGTTACCCAGCTCCGTGTCTCCCTCAGGACTTTAGAAAATACTCGGCAAAAATTGCATATTTATGTTCTTTCCAGGAAGTTTATTTGTCACTGTTGAAGGACACTTTTCATCAGCTAATATGTTTGCTTTAGCTTAAAACCAGGACAAATACCCCTGATTCAGGCTGAATTTAAAGCAGCTTTATTTTGTTCTTGCACTTCATGTTTATTGTTTAAATTTATTCACCAGTGCTGGGTCGCTGATAAGTAGTCAGTGGAGGGAGTGGTTTGAAGCAGGTAATGTCTAGATTTGTTTTTTAACTCCTGTCTGTGAGCTCCTCCACATATAGCCACAGCTGGACAGCTCCTGATGACTCTCTTGGTATTATCCTGCTAGAGACACAGTGTTTTAAAGACTGGACTGTAGCCAGGAATAACTCGACCGTGTTTGGGTGCAGTGACGTTAACTATCACTCAGCTGCTACTTAACAGGGAATTGAGTACTCCATTGTAAACAATTCTGGATCATGTTCTAGGATCGTAGCGAAATACAGTCGGTGTTATTACAATACAGCAGCTCACTCATAATTTCTATTTTGCGATTTTTTTTTATAAACTTAAACCCACAAGTTACAATTATTTTTAAGCATTTATAGAAGCAGTCTCCGGAGACGTACTTCAGGCTGAGTTCACAGAAAAAGATGCCGGTAAAAAAAAAAGCACATGGCAGAGGGCAATATTATAATACGTGTATCATCTTCCTTCCCTCACTCCTTTAAATCCTTACAACTGTATCTGTCAGTCAGATTCTGCCCTGATAGCATATCAAAAGGAAATGAATGTACGCTTACCATTTTGACCGCCTCAGGGATACTCTATCTCAAATTTGGCATAGAAACCACAAGCTATGCAATGTGGTGAAAGAAAAAAAAAAAGAGAAAGAGAAGATACATTTTAAGTCACCGTCACAGGGGTATAACTACAGTTCAGATAACAGCTAGTTGGGCAATTCTTTGACTCAGCATGCTGTCGCTGGTGGAATTTAAATCTGGAGGGGCGCAGAGATCTAACCCTTTCCGACAGCCGAGCACTGGCCCTGCTACTGCCGTCATTTAGAGGCTCTCAAACGTACGGGCTTTTGTCGGGGAAGTACTAATACCTCAGTTATGCTTGGGATCTCATACAAGGAACCGGGGTTGACATGATGCTATGATGCAAAAGCCACTTCATGTAGCCCTGGGTGCCTGCGCAGTGTCAGCGAAGCCTGCTCTGGTGGAAACATGAGCTAAGTGCTTGTTGCACGGAAAAAAACGCCCCACACAAATGTCCACAACTCTTCCGTTTAATCCTTTTACATCTAATTAGAAAATGTTGTATTTTCAGGGTGACTTACGATGAGCGTTGCTTTGTTTAATGCACACCACAGTTTGCTCATTAAATAAATAACCACAGACTAAATTGAAATCTTGTGTTTTGTAATTATACCATGTGCCACTTGTGTTTGTTGTTTTAAATTAAACAGATGAAGGATTGCAGTCTGAGTGTGATAAATAGGTCTAACAAATCTATAAGGAAAGACAACACAATGCTTGTAAGTGCACTCCATTTTTGTTTAAATGTTGGCTCTACTTTTTCCCCTCCTTCACTAATGGCTCAAAAACAACCTGCTGAAAGTGGTCCCGTTAAATACGCTGAGCCAGAAAGCCCTTTCTTAATCATTTAGACACAAAAAAAAAAACACAAAAAACTGAATACTTTCTTGTTGGTAAGAATGGTAATAAAGTGCAAAACCCTTCCTGGGAGTGTCTAATGAGAGGTGCCCTACTTTGACAAAGGAGTCTATCTTTTGCAGTGCGCATGGAAAAAAAATAGACTAGACAAATATAGATAACATAATTAAATCAAACAATGTGGAGAAGAAATAGGAGATGTTGAAGTGGATACTGAACAGCAAAGCCCTGAAGACATATAGAGTTACGTTGATTTCTGGGTGATTTTCTGCTGCAATGCTCTGAGGGATTGAAATGTCATTTTGGCATACAGAGTTTTAATTAACCGAACTGATGTACTCTCACGCAGTGTTTATCCAGAAATGTACAGTTTCATTTTTAATTAGATAAGTTCAAACTGAGTTAATATTTGGATCCTCAGCAAGGTAGCATATTTTACCATTTATAAAAGGTGCTTTAATGTGTGAGATGCTGGCAGAATAATAGAAAGCCTGCTGATGCGTAAAAGACATTCAAAGTGAAATACTCAAAAAGACTATGTATATATATATATATATTTATATAAATATATATCGGCAGGAAATGAGCACACTTTAGATATAAGTGCTTTTTAATTGAGGGTCTGGAATCAGTTTGTGCAGTGTACTTTTCCCTTGTGAACATTATTCTATAAGACAATGTAGGACACTATTTGATCCAAGCCTTAGCCTAAAAAAGTGTCCCAGTTTCCCCAGATAAAATCATTTATAATAAAGTTTCTTAAATGTGTCTTTAGGAATATGAGCAACTTAAATATCTCACTGTGGGTAAAGTGTAGACAGTACAAATAAAAGACAGTGAGATCTCATGTGGAAACGAGGGCTGGCTCCAAGAAGCATGGCCCCCATTGAGTCCACATTCAAAGAAAAAAGAGCTGCCTGGTCACATATGAAACACTTTTCATTTATCTTTTTGCAGTTCAATGCTTCATTAAACACAATTTTCAGGCAAATAACAGGATAATCAATAGTTCCATTAGCCCTCTTTAGAAACTGTCCCCACTCATCTTCTCTAGCAAAAGCATGTTCATGTTTAGGACAGACTTAAACGGATGGCCACAAGAAACCAGTGTGTAATCTATGCTAAGTAAACCATCTACAGGCAGCATTACAAAGTTAAAACATTCACAGGTTTAGAAAGAAATACAATAGAGACACAACATTATAGGACTTCAATCCCTCTCATTTTATCATTTTATCAGCAACAAAAATATTCTTTTCTGTAATAAAGTGGCCTGTTGTGTAAAGTTAAAAAGTACTATGAGTAAAGGGACTCAGAGAATACATTCTTAAGTTCTTCTGACATGCGAATTAAAATGTCATATAGAAAGGGGAGACAGATTCAGCAGCAGATTGAACTGAACACCTGTAAGCTCTCTGACCTTGTTCGCTGCCTCTTTGTGGCAGGTGCCATCATAGCTGTTATTAATAGAATAGCTACTAAGTGAACTCCAGCAGGTTGTTTTGTTTGAGGTATTCACAGGCTCTGATGGCTGCAAACTAATGGCTTTCATTTGGATTTGACAGCTTGGTATTTGCACGCCCCTTTCCAATTGATAGATTGCATAATTTGTAGGCATTTGTTTACCCTGTCTGACGTGGGTGCTGTTTTGCCGCGACCTTAGAACCGTAAAATAACAGCGCAGCAACTGGGTATGATTAATAGGACAAGTTATGATGATGAAGCTTATTGTTGTGAAATAATATGTGTGGTCAGACCTATATATTTCAGAAAGAAATTAACTATTCTTTGCAAGGCCAGGTATGAATATTTCAGAGGCCATTAGGTATTCTATACAAGACCAGGTTAATTTAAAGACTTAACATTAATATGGACATGAGACTGTGGTAACATGTGATCTGGTTGCCCTGCCATGAGGTCAGGTTTTGGTGACGTCTCTCCTCACCCTGGGCTGTCGCTGTACTTTGGCAATAATCACCCCGACTTGCATGGCAGACTCCACACAGATGATAAGCTAATCAAATCCCCTGCCCAAATAGTCCGGAGGGAATTTGTATGTGATGGCAATCTGTGAGCATCTCTTGCGCAGAGAGCCAAGAAGCTTCAGCTGAGATGTGATCAAAGGATCCAAACCGAGTTGCTTCAGGGAGCTAGTGGAGCTGCGATCAACATTACATGAAACTCACAAGTCAACACTGGGTGATGGTGGCTCTGTGCAAGATGGTTATCAGCAGACATAGGATAAATGCTTTCTCTCCGGAGCAAGACACGTATTTGTGGGGTTTATTTATACCATTGGCATCATTTATTACAATTGTCATGTTGCAGAAATGATACAGAGCTAAGCCTGTTCAACATTTAGAACAGAAAAAGAAAACATTTTTATTGTAGGGAATTAAAGTGACTTCCATAGAAATTGGAGCTTACAGAAGTTAAAGCCATCACCCAGACTAATGTGTTTTTTTTATGTATGTCCTTCATGTCAAGGTAACCCCCAGCATCCAGCTCTATGGCTGAAGAAAGGGATCATGCCGAAATGAAAAAGTGCTGTGATGGTTGGCAGCAAGACCAAGAATACAGATATTAGCCACTCCCTTGAGAAAGGGCTTTTATCTAACTATGAATTAGTGGCATTGCATAGAAGCAAAGTGGTCCTCATTTTAAGTAAAAGTGATAAAAGAAATTGTGCAGGGACAAGATGGATACAAAGAATGTTTTTTGTAAAATGCATATAAATGCTCATACTATTGCTCATATAAGTCAGAGAGAGAGAGAGAGAGAGAAGGAAGATGCAAAATACAACATTTTTGTGCTTTGTGAGCTGTTATAGAAATAATGATTATAATTTTTATTTATTATAACTCAGTTACAAAGTGCTTCACAAGCAACAGTAAAACAATATTCACAGAATTTATAAAGAAACAGACATAATAAATAGGACCAAGATAAAAGGGTGATAAAAAGGTAAAATTCTACTAAACTATGGAAAGGCCCTGTGATAGAAGTCTGTTTTCAGAGGAGACTCCACCTGAATACTATGACACATTATACTTTATACTTTGCACACATTTGTCTACAAATAGTACATACGCAAGGCAAATGGTAATGCTAACCGGCTGCCAGATCATTAACTATTTGTGCTTGTTTGTACCTATGTATTGTTGGTTGTCACACATATTTTAATGAGTGGTAAAGCCATAGCTAAATGTTCACATTTCAAAGGTTTACTTTTCCATTATTGTCACATTCATAAGTGGATTCCAATCTGCACCCAAGACATCCAAACAGATGGGTGTATAGAGTAAATATGACAGATTTAGAGCACATAATGTACATTGTGATGCAATCAAAGGCAATATATGTTTCTCTTTATTTTTACTTTGCTTCAGGTCCTTCACAGTAGAAAGGGGAAACCACAAAGCCAAAATATATACCTGACTTGTCCAGCTAAAGCCCAGGTTATTATAATGCATTTATTTGCTATTTGTGGCTCATTTCTGTGATAGATAACATCAGTGTGAGTGGCACAGGCTCTTTGTATTACGTTATTTTCTGGAAGAAGAGGGCTGTATTCAAGCTGTGACTCACTGCTGCTGCACAGTGAGGATAGTAATGTATTACTGCAACCCAGCGGTATACAGCTGACATGTAGGGGCATACAGCGCTTGTTACGACTCAAATTTACGTTGTCATGTAAATAATTAAAGAGCAGTGTTTGTCCTGTAGTGTTGGTGAACATGTGAAACGTTGAACAAATCACAGAATGAAGTCCGCTTCAGTGGCTTCATTGGCTTTCAAGGAATGTAATCATTATTAGGCATCTTATTTTGGTCAGACAGGTGCAAAACGTGGGGGGAGGAGGAGAAGTAAGGTAGCAGGCCTGATGGGATCTGTAAAATTGGCAAAGTGGTAAACCGTATAGGACCATGATGGATTGCTTAGAAGAGGGATGCAGGGTAATATTTTGGGAGGGGAAATCTCATTTTCTCCAAGCTAGCATATGGGAGCACTAAACTCAATCAAACATAAATGTAATCAAACATGTCATCGCTTTTTGTAGCTGTGTGGGGAGTTTCCTGACCACAGACTCCAGTACTCACAGCACTCACTGCCTCTGCCTCTCTCCTGCTCTTCATTACTCCATAAACAGTGAGTGTAGTTAAGGTCATGCCGAGGTTACACTGTCAGAAACCCACTGCTTTGCTTCTTTTTGATAGAAATATTCTCTTTAATCTTACAGAGTTACTGACTGTGTGAAGGCAAGCCTGGGCACAAGTCTCAGATAACACACAATGTAATGATGTAAAAAAAAAACCAAACTACATTGCATACACTAACAAAACACTGATTTAAGGACAGAGCAGAACGTTTTTCTCTCTTCATACCATTTGGTGATAAATATTGTATATCAATTCCATGTTATCTGCTTTTTTTTCTCCATGTTATCATGTCTTTGATGAATTTATTCATGAAAGAATCTAAAGTCTAAATAATAAGCTGCAATAGCATTTTTCAGTCCATTGTTTTGAACACCTCGGCACAAGAACACATGACAAGTACATCATAAGAGTGCAATAGTTCAGTCTCATGCCATTTGCAACACACTATCGCTTCTGTGAAACTATCAGCTTATGAATATGATAAGGCTTAGTTATAAATGTGGTAGTAGTGCTACTTTTATACGATCAGAGGCATAAAAACAGGTGATGAAACCCTAAGAGACTAGACGGACCTAAAATGTAAGTGATAATGATTGTCTAGTTTTTAGTTACATGCTTGTAAGTAACTATAGTAACCATGCATTTTATGGTTACAGTTCTAAACAATTGTAAATGTTGGTAAAATGATTTGTTGGAGTACATTAACATGATTGTGAATAAGTACATCTGAAAAATACTTACAATACAATAACAAACTGGGTTGTTGTTGTTAAGTAAAGCCCTCTTATTTACTGCCATGCTCTGTTTAAAAGGCAAACTCTGAGGTTTCATAATTTGTTTTGAGAAATGTGAACCCAATTTGCCAATGTTCATTTTCAAAGGTAAACTTGGACGACCAACAGAAATGACCAAGTTTTACAAACACAAAGAGCTTTTGAAACTGCATTTTGAGCCAACAAAGGCCGTCAGTAAAACAGATTTTTTTACAGAGGGATTTGCCAAATTGCAATTTCCCGTTGCAGCTGCATGATAAATAATGTTTACCAGGTCAATTACCATATGAAGGAATATTACGAGCTGCTGGAGCCTAGTTGTGTTGAATGAATAAAAGGGGAAAGTGCTCAGTGGTTCACACAAGGGTCACCATTAAGCAGGAGAGTGAAGTGCTAAAAACTTGCAGAATTATAGGTTTGATTTTTCTTGCTTGCACATTTTCTGTTCACCGACAAAAGCTCAAGTAATCCAAATACAATGCTCGCCTAAGCTTTCATCAACCATTCATGCCTAATAACTTGTATCTGAAAATGACTCCAGCCTTCAACCAAATTATAAATTGTCCCATGGAGGCTGTTATCAAGCGAGTCTACGTGACTGTAAGGATATGAACATAAACCTGTGTCGCTTGTGCCTTAGCAGTGTTACTATAATGCCAACCACCAATATTTAATTAGTCTGATATTTAACTGTCAACAAAATCTGTTTTATCTACCCTTTTTTTCCACTGTACATGAAATATTTTTTTCTCAGTCGCTTTTCATTCAATCTGGGTCCAGCAGAGCTTTCTTTTAAACATTAATGACAAGAAGGTTTTCTTTTGGCAAATGGTTTAACACATTTCATGTGGTTTCACACAGTCCAAAACTCTTACTTCACACAGGTACAAAGACACACACTTTGATTGAGTTTGCCCAAAGGAAATCTCATATTCACACTGTCTGGTGCTAAATTTCAAAAATCAGTCACCAGGATTCAAATGAAAAAAAAAAAAACAAAGTTACTGATCAGCTTTTGTCTATGTACAAAACAAATCTTATTTTACAGGAAACAAAATGACAATGTAGGTCATAGCTGTGGATTACAGAAATCAAACAGTATTGTGTAGGTGACAGTGGACAGTTGGACAACTTTACAGACAAACCAAAGCAAAGATACAGATGCAATTAAGGAAAATACAACATATATATATTTGAAATATTTTCTCATTGTCTTTCCCTACATAATTCTGGGTAAAGTATGAATACAATGCTGACAGCACTTGTAGACTGCAGTGTTATGTATTTTGTCTGAAAACTGGGTTTGATGCACAGACTTGCTTTTACAGCATGTTTGAAGTGTTGACTTCATGAAAAAACATGTTCATACTTTAGAGATTTCTTCTTCTTCCTCTTCTCCTTCTTCTTCAAACTGATAACTAACTTTTGATTTTTTTTTTCCTTGAGTTCCTAGAGACTGAATTTTGTAATTCAGAAATAGACATGGACTTTTCCTTTGACAGTGAATCCAGTGAAACTGTGTCTTTGTCTAAGACAATGTAAAATGTGTTAAAACATTTGCAAAAAGAGAACATTGCTAACACAAATGTTGATGATTAAAATCTAGTGGATCCAAGTTTCATTAAATGAGTTAAAGCGATCAAGAAAAAAGTGTAAAGGACTGTGTTCAAGAAGGCTTCCTACTGAAGAGCTCCTTTCATTCGGGCCAGTATTGATAAGGCAGGGCTGTGACTTTGAAGGGATTGATTTTAGTTTGGGGAAAAGGTCATGTTTAATGACTTGCCAGTGCTCCATGCCAGCCTTGATATATTCAATATTAGGCATGTAAATATCCAACTGAGCACTATTTAATCAGTGAGGACAAGGATTTAATTACAACTCCTTTACCCACTCTCTAGTGTTCGACAATAGGGATAAGTAGCACAGGGCCATCACAGAAAACAGGATTTGTGATTTGAAGATAGATTGTAGAAACGTCAGATAAATCCCATGCATTGTTTTAGACAATAGCAGACAGCCAGTAAATTTGCTTTTTCAGACTGACTGTGTCAGCAAAGCTTATGTTACACAAGGTGAAGGTATCCATAATAACAAGCTCCACTGCTGACAAAAGCCTGTGACATCCTCCACAGAGTCTGGCCTCTTTCTGCATGTCCAACTAAAAATGTAGTTTAGTAGAAAAACAGATAATAGCTTCAGACAATCCTCAATCTAAAAAATACACAATAAAGCACTATAATTGTTGGAATAGTTGTCCTGGCTAAATCACTAAACAGGCATTATCAGATTTTTATAGCATGTATATGCTGGCTATGTCTGCTTACACAGAGAAAAAGGCAAAGATGAAAAACATGAATAAAAAAAAAAGGGAAGCAAAGTGAAACAAGGATAAATATTGGCAATGTACCAACGTGAAGCAGAGATAATTGCGGCCTGGCTATGAACTCAGAGTTCTCAGACTCTAAACTTCAGTTTGATGGGTTGATGTAATATCTTTGTATTTCGTGGGGGTGAGTTTGTCCAGTTTCACATTTTTTAATAAAAGAAAAGCTGGAAAGGTAGCTATGCTTTAAATTTGTTTAAGGACAGAAGACCAGCAGAGATATAACAAAAAACTGGATGCAGGTCACAATACAGCCCTCTCTCCACATGAATAGCAGCTGCATTTACAATGATACAGTGATTTGAGGTGAAAATAGAAGCAAATACACTGTAATCCATTAGGCTATAACACAAGCATTGTACAATACACATTAAAGCTTTGAAAGTGCAATGTACACAAAAGGGCAAGGGTTTATACATTAAAGCTAAGATGCCATTTCAGTCTTTACAGGCCCTGAAACATTGGCCTGATAACCCTTTTTCAGGTGCCACTTAAGTTGTGTCATGATGGGTGCACACTGGCCACAGAGGTACTTAGGGAGACCCTCATCTCACTTTTCTATTAAATACCAGCCTCCTTGTCTCCGTCCTCCACTCTGAAGTATATTGATTTGACACGAGTAAGACCTCACACACGGCTTATGATGCTGAGACTCAGATTTAGAGGCAGTGAACTTCTATTAAAAAGCCTAAAAGGTGAGGCTTTATGGTGACAGTGTACTTGTGGCAGCAATACACTGTTTAAAGAGTTTCACACACACTTTTACCCATGTTACTCACTCGGTAACAGTAATAGATGCTTGAATATACAGCTATTTTAAAAAAAAAATGTTGACGATAGCGTTTACTTATGAAACAGACTTCCTATGACTCACTGTGTCAAGCCAGATTATTAATGCAAACCACAGAGACAATCTATACTTGCCTCAGCTCATGTTGAGTTTTTTTTTTTCAGTCTTGGTAGTTTGTCTTGAATCAGAGGGAGTCACATAGATATCATAGACTTTCCATCATACCACAGCTCTATTTATAAATCTCCCCATACACCAGTTGTACTCTCCAGGGAGGTCATTAATTTGCCTTTCTGTCAGTGGTGTGCCCCACAAAAAGTCCATCAAAACTTACCGGCTGCTTATCTGTGAGAGTACACCAGAAATTATGGCCGTGTGAATTCTTATTAGAAAATAAAAAAAGAGTGGAAAAAAAGCTTGTATAATTACCGTGTCACGACAAATGCTGTAAGATGGTCTTAAGACAGATGACCCTCTTATTTCTACTTCTTGTAAGTGATTTCAAGTGGAAGAATTAATTAGATTGTTGATGAATGGTCTCTGTTGGAAAATAGGACAAAATCTGCGTATTCAAAGCCCCTTTTTATAGTCTTCTTGTCAGGATAGGTCTGTGTTTTTTCACCCCACCTTTACCTAAAACGTACTGTTTTGGCGTTGGGCGTGTCACGTGGTTCCACCTTTATCTCACAAAAGGAAGTAGTAAAAAAAAGCATGGCAGTGGTGCAATATAATGCATGAAAAAATATTTCCCCCTTTGGGATTTTATAAAAAAAATGTTTCCACACTTAAATTTTTCAGATCAAATTCAAATATTAGACAAAAACATGTCAGGTATACACAAAATGCTTACTTTTTCACATGGGTTTCATGATCTGAAACATTTAAGTACGACAAATGTGCACAAAAAATAAGAAATCTACAAGGAATACATTTTCACAGCACTGTACAACCTTTTTAGTGTTTAATAATTTAGCCACAAACAGTTTCAAGTGCTTTTTCATGCTGATTATTTCATTTTTGCCACATATATTTACCTCACACCTCGAATGGCCACCCTTTTTCCAGAGTACCCCACACAGCCATCACTCCTTTTCTGTTTCACCACCTTGTGCATAAACGCTGCAGATTTTTCTCAATGAAGATAAGCTGTCTCTAGATAGATGCAATGCAGTGTGCGGCTCCGATAACCTAGGGTTGTAATGCATGTGGCTCCCTGTCTCAGCAT
Organism: Rhyacichthys aspro; assembly: GCA_036850595.1. Classification (NCBI taxonomy): domain Eukaryota; kingdom Metazoa; phylum Chordata; class Actinopteri; order Gobiiformes; family Rhyacichthyidae; genus Rhyacichthys; species Rhyacichthys aspro. The sequence goes on along the minus strand of CM072154.1, from coordinate 12,017,901 downwards.
TTATCAGTGGGCCTCTATAGTGGGTTGACCTCTTGACCTGTATAAGCTTATATCATCCTTCAGGCTTTGTACCATGCTGCCTCTGAAAGCCATTTAATGAACTGTCTTGTAAGGAGACGCTTGGCTATCAGTGCTCAACTCTTCCACTCCCTGTTTCTGCATCACTTTCTTATTTACAGCCATACCTCTGCTGCTTTATGCTGAGCCAGGACATTTTGGCCAAATTGGAAAGGCTCGTAGAGGTGTGAATAGTTCATCTGTAGTGAGGTGCTGCATTTAAGGGGATCTGCATGTTACTAAAAAACAACTAGCGTCACTGATACTTACTTAATGCTAAATAATAAATAGAAGCTGGCATTTGGTCAAATCTGTACCTGTCACAAAGCAGCAGGAACTTGTTAGATCACATTCATTGTTGATTTATTTAACATTGATTAGTTTCTGAGTGAATGGGAGCCTTCAAATGGAGGAAATCAAAGGCTATTTATGTACAATGCACAGATGAATGATTGCGTATTTCTACATCCGTGTTCTTTTTCCTCAATAAATGATTTCTGTTAGTGCCCCACCGAGACTGATTCTTTGATTCTGATTATTTTCTTGAGTACAATGGCATGTCTTTGACGTATGTGAGCTTGACTGCAGCTGTATTTTCCACTGGGATACATTATTTTATTGCATGACAGAGGATGGTTAAATCCCATTCTAAATATGGGATTCAAAGCAGTAACTTTAAAGCCTTGTTCTTAAAGGTCTCCAGAGTGTGTGTTTTTTTGTCTTGCTATACTTTTTTGACATTTCGGGAGCCTCATCTGTAGAAAGGGGAAAGGAAAACATAAAATAACATCATAAATTTATAATACTAAGAGCTAAGGGCTAGTGTTGTGTATGACCAACATTTGAAGCTTTAAGTAACAATCAGGAATAGAGTGCACTGTGGGCTGGATGTTTTAAAATGAGCTTAATCTCTGTAGAATAATACAATTTTGCCCAATAGACCAATTTTCTTCAGCATGCCAATGAAATGATATTCAGACAAACCATAACTGACTTACTAACTAAACAGCCCCCTCTAATTTAAAATCCCAAACTGCAGACGCTTTAAACATACCGCACTGCAAAACAAACACAATTAATGTAATGCTTAGGGGAGCAGGAAGTCGCCTGGAGTAAGTGTTCCCACTTTTATGGAACTAAATTAGATCAAAACCTCTCTTTGTTCCCTTACATGTTTTAAAGTTGCAGCATAAGGCATGCAGTCGACATTAAAGTTTGATAATGCTCCACCACATCTGTTCAGTCAGGCCTCTCTGCTGCGTCTTAAGGTGCTGGAGGTAATGGCTTTTACTTTGAGTCAGAGGCAGGAAATGACCAAGTGTGGGCTGCTATATGTTCTCCGCTGATGATAATTTGGAATAATTAAACCAACAGCTTTCATTTCTTTCAAGGTTTGTGTTGGGATTTTCATTTCCCCGCTGATAAAGAAGAAGGAACTTGGCTCCACTGACCTAATGACTGCTCTAATGCCATTTATTAATGAGGGAACAGAATGCTTTTACAGCAGTCACACATGTTAGGAACCTAGTTTTGACTGCGTTTAAGTGAAACTGGACAGTGGTTTTTAAGTCTCTTCTGGTTCATTTCTCTAAAATTAGCCCTTTCCTTTAAATTTAGATCTCTCCTCCAGTCTCCAGAGACATGGTATCACTGGCATATTTCATATGTTAGCCTAGTTAAGAAGAGAAATGTGTGCTGTTGGGAGGCACACTACAAGCAGAGATCACACAAGTATTTAAATAATGGTGCCAGATGAAAAAAGCATAGGATATCAGGTAAACGAGAGAGAGAGTTAGTGAGTAAACACAAATGAGATGTAACTGAAAAACATTTTGATGTGCCAGCCCTGACAGTCAAAACGTGGTACAAATATTAATATTATGTGGTCTTAAAGCAAAATAATAATGCTTTAATCTGCTTTTATAAAGTAGCAAAGTTTAAGAGTAGAGAACAGAGTGCCCTTTTACAACAAATAAATAAATGGTTTGACAAATTGCTCTTATAAACTCAACATGTCAGACAATGTCAGTGTTATTAGTCTGCTTACTGGAGTTTGTCTTTGGTTGTAGCAGGTCTTTCAAGGTGATCCGCTCAAGAGTAAAGGCAATATATTCAGCAGCAATAACAAACAAAGAGAAAACAATACAGTAAATCACGTGTAGGAGCTTTCAGTTTCTTGTTTTTTCTATAAGCACATGGATCCACTATAGGGAAGTGATTAACGCCACATGTTACTGTGAGCCACACCGTATGCTCCTATTCAAACTACCAATAAAAGAATGTAAAATACATACTCTGCAATAATCCTGATTTAGAACGCACTTCTATCTCAAGTATACTGGTAATTCCCTGTGAGTATTAAGTAAATGTGATACGCTACCTGCTCATTATTTTTAATTAGCTCCTATCTTCTCACTGTGTTATCAACAGTTTCTTCAATAACGTCTTTCCGCTGACTGTCAACAAATGTTTGTGGCTGCTAATAGGCTTTATGGCTACCACCAACACAGAGGCATGGCAGGAATGGCTGCATTACTGCGAGCTCGAACCACGCATAGGGAACAATAGGAAAGGCTTAATCATGGGGGTGTACAAGGAAAAGCTCACTGCAAAACTGGTCTCATTCAGCACTGTTGTAAATTTCATCAAAAATTCCTCTAAATGGTTTGAATACATGGATGGGGTATCTCAGTAAAGATGGGCGCCACTGAACACATGATTTTAAAGACACTTTTAGGAATAGGGGAGATTGATCAATAAAGTATGAATCTGACATAGCATGCAATACCCCTTCTGAATCCTCCCCACAAATATTAAATCCATTTATATCCCAAGGCACGGCGGAGAATTTCCCTTATTCCTTTCATTGATGTCTTTTGAACCACTGCAGTGTAAAATGTCTGCCGCCCGGGGAGTGGAGACGGGAGAGAAGCAGTTCAGCCACAGCCAACACAAAAGAGATTCATTGTGTTAAGTGTGACTATTTTCTGATTATTCATGATTTTTTTTTTTCATATTTTCAGAATTATTTGTTGTGATATCCAGAGGTAGTGGGTTGTTTTTTTATGACTTTGTGACTTTTTCTAGAGATCTATCACTTTATGGGGAAGGCTTTTATGTCGGTTTGCTGATTTTTTTATTCAAATCATTTTAGTGCTGACTTCACACAGCTAATTTAGTTCACCATAAGCGTTGCATCCAGACCTGAGTATTAATCTACTGTATTGTTCTGTATGCAGCCATTCATTAATCACAAATGTCACTTAGTTTAAATCTGACTACATTTTGCAACCTTTAGTTGGGATCATTTGCATGTTTAACGCAAGTAATAATTCAATTTGTAATGAGATAATTAATCACAGTTGCCACGGGACAAATTAATGATTGTCACTTGTTAAACAGAACAACACACTTGCTGTAGGAGCTGCTTGGAACAGCTACACACAAAAACAGGATTACAATAAAAGCCTGGGTGAAAAGCACACATTCAATGCAGCTGGGACATTTTAGTTTTGACTCGGGTAAAGTATGAAAAATGAGGCACCTATTTGTGACAAAAGGTTGATAATGAAACCCCGATAAGAACCGGAAATAAATTATAATCTGGAACGCAATGTCTGGTTTCTTTTGCTCAAGATACGAAGATTTATGCAAACTGTAACAATTCAGGGATGGCTGCAGGCTACAGCGTGCGTGTCTAAGGGTGAGTGAATGTACAATTAAATCACGGGGCAAAGACAGCGACAGTCGCGCACCGGTTCGTACATCATATCGCACCCAGGGCTGGCACAGCTGCAGCGCTTGTAATCAGCTTCTGCAACAAGGAGAGAGACCTGGGGCTGTTTGCTCCCAACACAAACCAGTCAGTGAAACTACACGAGAGGTGGAGGGGAAGAAAAGAGGGGCTCGCACTTTCATCATAAAGCAAAAAACACACATATATTCAAAGAAAGAACAACAGCAATGTATATGGAACACAGAGGACAATAATAATCATATAAAGCTGCTGTAATAGTAGAGCGCCTCATTGTTTTTTTTCACAAAAGAGCCTTGTGTGAGACATGAACGTGTCAGAGCTGGGCCTGGCAGGTGATTCGTCAACGTCAAGGATGAATAAGACATTTACTTAACATGCACCAAGCGGGAACATCTGTCATTATCTTGGTACTGTAAACATGATTGTCACACTTGTGCGTCAAAACAGCTCCGGAGCCAAGCGCTGAGGGGTGAGAGCGAAGTGGTGATGTAGCACCTTATTTTTATGCCGTACGGAAGAATCTGACACTCAAATATGCCTCGTAAACTGAACACAGTGGTTTTATTGTAATTTGTAAAAGTATTTCAATTCCACATTCACAGTCAGGAAAGTTTAGAGCTATGAAATACAGCCAATCGTTGTACCACGTCTAAGTTATTGTTTATAAAAGGTCTATGGTCTAATTATGTGACCCCATAGTGCACACTAATAGAAGTGTTGTCAGTGGACCTTTGCCTGTAAACTGGTGTTCTGGGAGCTGTGCCAATGTTTTGTAACACGTCTCTTTATGTCTCCATTTCTTCTTTCACTCAGAACACTAAGTGCATCTGTTAACAGTAATGTCTGACAGTGTGTCTGGAGCTTCACAGCATCCTCTATCTTTCAACATTGATCACAAACAGAAAGCCTGGGAGATCTACACCTCTGATACCGAGGTTCAAAGTACAAAGGCTGTGGAACGGATACGCATTTAGATACATTTGGGACGTTAGAGCACTCGTAATAATGGTGTCTGCAAATATGTGTTGTTTAAGCAGAGTTTGGGAGTAAGCCTCGACGCTGGTATTAAACAACAAAATAAGGATTTACTATACTTCAACATGTGTCAACAAATACTGCACCCTTGTACATAACCGTAATGCATAACATTTGCTGTAGAAGCAATTTGTAGTTTGGAGTTTATAATGAATGAACTGCAAATTGGAGTAAGCCAGGATCTGGAAAACAGGTGGAGAGTTTGATCTTTGAGCCAGACGTCTGTTTGGTTTCCCATTGTTCCCTTTTAGCAACATATTGATCTTCGCAACAATAGGTGGAAAGATCCTGACGCACTTTACAACTCAGCAGATTGGTTCTGCAGTTAGCGCTGGCCACACTGTGGAGAAATAAGTGCCCTGTAGTTGGCAGAAGAATGGTGGCTTAATGATAAGAACACTGAAACTGTTGACTAGCTAAAAAATACAGAAGCCCATAAAATTCTCTAGTGCACAATGGCTTGATCAATCAGCGTGGTGGGGCAAGTATTGTTTGAATGGAAATCCACGCTGCACAGACTTCCTCTTGGAAAGTGTCCAGTATTGTACTTCTTAATTAAAAATAGAAGACGATGCGGTGACTGGAGAATCTGGACAGTGGTGGTTAAAAGGGAGGACCTCCATGAGTCTAATGAGAGCACACACTTACTACCTTTGCCTTTAATAATTTCCTAGCCTCACATCATGGATCAAGCCCTCACTTCCCACAGCCTATTACTTCAAACATCTACAAAGATGATTCCAGAAGAGCAGCGGTAGGAAACCTTCTGCCTCTAGTCAATAAAAATACAGCCCTCACATTTACAGGATGTATTTACTGAAACACTTCCCGTTTGTGACTAAAGCTTTTCAAACAGTGCAGATGTACAATATTTCTGTACAGTTCTAATGAGCGTCATTACTCCTACACCGATGCAGTGCCAAATGAGCTCATTGAATTTTTAAAAAGCCGCAGTTATTTAAAGCGAGTGACTTGAACATTAAATCTGCATCAGAAATCTGCTTGAGACTCACATCACAGCAATTAAACATATTTTCCCAAGCCCATTAGCAGTGAAGTGGGTAGAGCTAGGGTGAGGGGCAACAGATTAAAACATTTCAACGAGAGAAAGAGAATGTACGGGTTTACTCTGACTGGGTCACAAAAAGCTGTCAGAGCACAGAAGCTCATCCTGTGCAGATGGAGGTACACACAGAATCACTTAAATGGTGCCACAGGAGCATTTGAATAACCTCCTAAGAGCTTTAGCCTTGAATCTGGCAGCAGCTATAGCAAGTCATCATGAATTCACTCACAGCTCCCATACATCCAGCCCTGTCAAGATATCGCTTTCAGCTTTCATAGACCACAACACATCACTTCTAGTTTTTCCTCTCCCTCGGTCCTACATTCTTTTGAATCTCTGGAGACAGATCAGACAAAGGCCGTCGCTGAGAAATTAAATTTCCTGATCGAATGCCAGAAAAGTGACTATGTTCTACTTGAGGGAGGCACACTGTTCAGGACTATCGCTGGAGTCCAGTGACTGGGGAGAAATCTCACCAACACAAACATGATAAGTTCTGCCTGTCCCGGTTCTTGACAGGATGCTGAAATTGTATGATTGTTACAGCAGTGAAATCCCTCAGGTGAAAAAATACAACACAGGGTAGCTTCAGAACAGTGCCCACCAGCTTGGCAGATACGGGAGTCGACACATCATGCACAATATATGGTGGTGTTCAACATTTCCTAATTGCAGCCTTTCCCTACATTCATTTTATTTGGATTAGTTTTATATTTACCTATAACAGCCAGTGCAGTGAAAAGGTATTTCTCGTTTTTGCAGGCTATAAAACATGGGCCTTACTATATTTACAGATAATACCCATGTAACTGTCAGATATTCCTGCTATAGCCGATGGATTTGTAGACGCTATCCTGCACTGATGTGACATTTGTGACCATCTGGAACATACAAGGATCTGATTCTAAAGTGGACAGACAAGCACAGTCATGCATTAAAAAATAAATAAATATAGTGCTATTTTGATGTACAGCTTTGCAAATTGTATACCACACTTGTACAATATCGAGCGTTCTTGTAAACAGCTGTGTACTCCACGATAAGAGCTGGACAGACAGGTGCAGCCATGGCTAGTGTCAGTGACGATATGCTATCTGTTTACAAAAGGCCACTCCAGGAACGAGCCCTGTGCAATCGTTTTGAGTTTCACAAAAGAGAAATGTGTTGTGGAAGGCGCAGACCATTTTCATACCAGTCTCATTCATTTCCAACTTGAATAGTGTTAAATTAACAAACACAACAAGCACATCTCAAACCCTGAAGCCGAGAAGTGAACTGTGGGACTACTTTACGCTGTACTGCAGAATTAAAACATGAAATTAATGTAAACCAAGACATTATTAACACTTTGCAAACACCTTTAAACAACACATTTGTTTCAGTCTGCTTGTGACGTCAATACAGTGAGAAAGGGAGGGAAAAAAAAAATCACACTTCCTTTGCTTCTACACAAAAAGTGAGACTCGGTAGAAGGAGAAAGCTCTGCATAGGAGACGAAAAAGAGAGCAAAGGGGGCGTCATGTGTGCACCTGCCGTCTGTGAGTGTCAGGTGTTTAATCAACGCGTCAGCCGACTGTCACAAGTCCAAAGGGTGCAGGCACACACCTTGTCAAGGCCTAAGAGTGTCCCTGTGTGCACCGAGCAGGCCGGCCTTCCACTTCAGTGTCATTTTGAGCTCACACTTCATCAGACAACGCAATTTACACAAGCCATCCCCGCTCAAAACAAGACAACCGAGGGGAGAACGCACTGCGAAGACAGCCCGGTGTGACGGCCAGAGACAAGTGAAAGCCATCAGTCCAGAAGGCTGACACGCCGCACTCACATGGCCCCTTACTTTACACACAAACTTCCCCGTCCGCCTGAGTACTTTTCAGAGAGAAAATTGAGTTAACAAGCCTCTTCGGAGTGGCGTGCTTGATGTATTACTTTAAAGCATTACCTTTAAAGTGAAGACTGTACAGTTGAGCTTGGGAAAACGAGGCCTGGGCTGCATTTACATACACATTTGTTGAGACTCAAATTGTTCTCTTTGTTTGAGCCTCTTATTCATTCCGTCAAGATGGAGACTTTTATTTTCGTGCTCTAGATATGTATGTTTATTGCTTGTCGTTGCGGCGAGTAATGAGCATGCACATATATAGTAGCAGCATACACAATATTGAAAGGAATAAAGGAATGTACCAATTCTACAGGCTTTAGGGGAGAGGGAATCAGCAATTTGTACATAAAGCAAACCCTTTTATGTATGCTTTTTCCTATTTTTATGATGCAATGTTTCATCATTACAGAATGTGTGTTGTGTGTCTGGGATCAGTTTCAATTTGAAAAGGCAGATTTGTAGGCTTTGGAATATTTAATCTAATGTTACACTATGTCACCCTTTATATTATACACTTTATATCGCAGCTTGGTGTTGGGATACTACACATAAGGTTAACTGCCAAGATATTACTTCATTAAAAAAAAAATCCACATAGCATTTTATTATATATTATGTGCTATATGTTAATATGTTGACTTGACCCTATTCATTATCTAATCACCATGCTGTACATGAGCTGTAATATAAAGTGCTACCCTTTATTTATCAATATTTCATCCTTAAAAGTGTGCCCATATTTGAAATAGCAGCTTTGTTGGGAAATGGGGTCAGTGGAAAACACACACACACACACACACACACACACACACACACACACCCACACACACACACACACACACACACACACACAAAAGAACAAAGCAGCTCTAACAGCAATAAATCAGAAATAACATGAGTGAGCAAAAGTCGAGATTATGGAACAACTTTGAGCTTATGAAGTTTGTGGGTCTGTGATGACTGAGAACAAAGCCAGTTAAACCTATTTGAGAGCAGAACGGGAAGAAATGTTTCTAAAAGCGAACTTAGGTTACATCACCCGGCTTAGAGCATTTGAAATGATGAAAACCTAGATATTTTGACAGATAAATGTATGTTCTAATGGTTACTGGTATAGAAAAAATGGGTCATGAGCTGCTTTTTGAAATGTATTTCCATTCTATTTATTTTCTCAAATTGGTCTACGCTAAATGACAAGATCTTATATTTATAGTTTTGATCCTTTTTGCATTAGGCAATAATTCTGACAGGAACACAGGGAATTACAGCAGCTCTTCAGGCAGATCACTTTGTACTTATATGTTTTTCAGCGCCACGTAAATCTGGCATTATGCTGGAGACAAGTGTGAATTCACCGACAGATTAGTGTTGCTTTACTGGCGTGGTAAATACTTCTCAGGAAGTACTGTAGATAAGCTTGCCTCATCATCTGGACTATTTAAAGGAACAATGTGCCTTCTGCTCAGGATGAGTAACGCCAAAGGAGCGGCTAAGAGATTGCAGCAGATGTTAGGTGTCATATTTTCATAGTCATATACTGTTGTGAGGAATTTAAACATGAAATTCTCTGCGTCTCTTACAGATCCCGCAGATTAGCTATGCGTCGACAGCTCCAGAGCTTAGTGATAACACCCGCTACGACTTCTTCTCCCGGGTGGTGCCCCCAGACACCTACCAGGCCCAGGCCATGGTGGACATCGTCAAAGCCATGCAATGGAACTACGTGTCCACTGTCGCTTCAGAGGGAAACTACGGAGAGAGTGGAGTTGACGCTTTTATCCAGAAGTCTCGGGAAGACGGTGAGTGTCTGTTCAAACATTCAAACAGCCAGCGCTTTATTAACACACAATCTTTTCTCCATCGTAGAAGATTGAATATGATAGTTATTCAGTTTCACCATCATTCAATCAACATAATAACTGTTTCTGTTCTGAAAATATTGTTCTGAAATAACCCACTTTAATAGTCTTCTGAATTAGAGCTGCTCAATAATGGGAAAACATGCTATATTAAATATTGTTGTTGAAGATTGCAAGATACAATAATGACTTCAACACTTACATTCCCCTTGGTGATAGCCAGAAAATAGAGAGGGAATAAATCAAGAACTAACTGGTAGTTTATGTTCATATCTTGATGTCAGTGATAATAAAAAACAAAAGTATTTATCTGCAACATACACTCAGTAAGTGCCTCGTTGGTCCAAGCTCCTGTTCATCTTTTACACTGACAGTTTGAGGTCTGGGATGGGTTTAGCACAGATCATGAAGACTGCTGAGTATAATTAATGCTGAAATTTGAATTCCTAAGCTCCTACCCCATATCTCGAGGGAATACTGTATCTGCAATAGTTTTGACACTGAAGATAGAAAATCGAATCTGAATTTGGAACTCAAAAGCTAAGTCTTAATGGCTGCAGAGCTAGCATGAAGCATCACAAGGAGGGGGGTGTGGGACAGTGCTGGAACTACTTCTGCTTTGGCTCAAGAAGCAGCCTGGACATGCTCTGGATGACCTCCGACCCTCTGTGAAGTGGAATGTTATGACTACAGATGTGAGCAGTACTCTCTGTGCCATTGGTTCCTTTCTTTACTGCCAGCAGGAAGCTTCTCCCTGTCAGCAGTCATTCTGGAGAAGTACCAGCCACAGATTAGTCTGCTCTCCACTTTCTGCATCAACTGTGCTCATGAAGCTAACCAAAATTTGCTGGGCAGTTCCACAGTGATTGAACTTGTGGCTCCATGTTAAAGCATCCTAGGGTTTCAGGCATTCAAAACAGATAAAAGGTGGCCAGATATAAAAAGTATTTTACAGGGCGCTTGGGGTTTCACTTAGAATTGCACATACCACATACTTAAGCAACTCAGGTTTGATTTTGGCTTGGGTCCATTTGCTGTGTGTCATTCTCGTCTATCTCTCTCATCCTGTTTCCTTTCTGTCTACTACACTGTGTCTCTAAAAAATAAAAAATAGTAAGTAGTAAAAAGTAAAAATCATGGCCAGATTCACAAACCACAGAGGAACTAAATGATCACCATTTTAAACAAATTAGAGATTTAAGACCTCAGGAAGTTAATCAGTTAAATTGAAGTTAATATGTCCTGAAAATTTATGGTCCTTTTTGTTTCAGTTTTTTTTTTTTTTTCACTTTTTTTTCTTCAATAAATTTTTTAATGATTCTGTAGCTTCCTTGAAAGATAAAAGATATTTTCTCACATCAGTGTGGGGCACAAAATGGCATAATGTATGCTTCTTATGTTGAATAAAGGCACAAGAACAGAAGGCACAGAATATTAAATGCAAAACACATGATTACTGCCAACGAGTTACACTGTCTGAAAGGAAATTCCAAATAAAAACATCAGCATTGCTTGGTGTTTAATTATACAGCACATCCAGCAAACCTGTCAACCACACAAGCAAAATGATTGCTTGCAGACAAACATCAGACTCTATTGATTGTCTTCTAACTGTAAACACATTTGTAGACAAATCTTTCAGCCCCTGTGTTACTTCTTTAAACTGACAGTTTGACAGAGTGACTTCAGCTTGTATAATACATACTAGTGTTTTGTATGTTAAGTCCTGGCTGTCCTACTGTCAAATTCACCTTGTGATTGATTATTCAACAGGAACGCACAGGACAAGCAGGCAGCTTTGTCAAAGTCACACATACTTTGCCGCTCAATGTTTTTTGTAATTGTCTATAATAAAACAGCCAGACCAGAAGTGGCCAAATGTCCTTTCTCATTAAGCAGCCGCAGGCCATAGTGAACGCCAGCCTTACCTGTCCCACAGCGGCCATCCTACAACTTAATGTGGCAAAAGAAGAGAAGAAAAAGGAGATATGTAAAATCTCTGATGATGTAAACCTAGCGCCATATTTCTTGTCCACAGCCCATGCCATCAGAGACTCTCTTAATGGCATGAGGTTTGAAGAAACACCATCAAACCATCGTGTAATGATCTATCTAAGAGTAGTACTTGAGAAGAACATTTCAGCCAAGATGCTGTGAGTATGAATAAACAGATGGCAGTGTTGGCCCTCAGACCATATGCTTGTTAGGTCTAAACATCAACACAGTACTGCTGGTCGGTGTTGAGACGTGCTTCTATTCCTTGTGCTCTGAAGTCTTTCTTTACTGATCATAGCATTATGAATTAGGCTTTTCTTATAAATATTTCAAAGTATTCTACACTCTTCCGGGGTGTCCCATGTGCTAAGATTCTAGAAAACATAAAAAAATACTCTTTTAACTACAGAGGCTTTCCAAAGTAAGCCTTGGCAGAGTGTGACTAAGACATCATGCAACATTCAGTAAATGGGGTTTCCAATACTGATGTGCTGATTTATTTAGAAAGCGGATCAATATTGTCACAGAATCTGTCGTGGGTGTCGCTGCGTGGGTGTGTGCAGGCAATGCAGGTGTTTTGTTAGATGACACGACAACCCGCTGGCAGGAGAATCTGCATGATTTGATCATAGCTCACTGGTCTGGTCACTGGCGAATTAACGCTCAGTCTCATCAGACAGTGTTTGATCACAGAGGCTGAACTTGGGTCTCAGTACTGTGGAGCGGAAACAGTTTGACACTGGGGCAGTCGATATCTCAGAGGAGGGAGCAAATAACCTTTTGTGTTGCAGGGAGAGCAATCCTGAACTGTTTTTTAAAAGGGGAGAATAACAATTAAGGTGATGCGGACTACCATGTTTCTGCATAGACACCCATGAGCTTCTGTGTGCATATAAAACTGTATGAAGAGGGTTAAAAGATGCTCTCGCATATTAAAGATCCATTCATTGTCAGTAATATACATAATGGGAATATTTCAGAGCATAGCATGCCTTTTGCTGCGTTATTTCAAAGGCAGATTAAATGTACAGTCACACCATGCTGCAGGGAAAATAGCTATATTGAAGAGTTGGCTCACAGTTGTCAGGCACATTTCTTTAAGTACGCGTCTTAAATCCAATTGTTATAGCTTTCTGTGCAAATCTCATCCTCCACTTTTACACGAAAGAGGATAACAATGCTGTGATACATTAACATCAACAAGTCACTGGAAGTAAAATCATCCGTATTTGGCTCAACTGAGCCTCTCACTTGATGTTTTTCTCGACTTTCTGTAATCCTGCAGGGCCCAACATTGCTCTTAGGAGGAAGTGTGAATAAATATGACTCTGCATTTGGTTTGTCAGCACTATTCCATAATTTCTATCATAGTTAGAGCGAAAGTCAATGGCTACGGGTGAGAGGCCACTGCACACTCATTCTGTGAGTAATATATCTCTATGACTGTGGCATTTACAATGAGTACCCAAACAGAAAAAAAAACTAATAATATTGTCTGATACAATAGAAGTCTCCAAATAGCTCATGTAGTGTTTTTGTACACTTGTTTCATCTTTAAAATGCAGAACCATATTCAAACGCAGTATTTTCATTCAAGTCCTTACCATTCCTCAACATCAATCAAATCTCCTATGGGACTAAGCCTAAGTGTCATTATGGAGGATGATTATAAAAGAAGAGAGATAAAACACGTTTTTACTATGACACCTTAATGTTGTCAGCATTGAAATGCAACCCAGAGATTAGAACGAGTTTTAAATTGTCTTGTGTTTCTTGTGCCTCTCCAGCATTTTTTTCAAAGAGAACAACCTACCCCAACATTTTGTGTTTCTGTCTTCACAAGTAAAGATGGACTCCCAATTATTTAACTAATAAAATCACATTTGATGGGTTTTACAGACCCAATTGATGAATTGAAATGTCAAACATGTGCATCCTAATTTGTAAGATGCCAAAGTGATACACACAGTGTCATGTAGCGTTGGTTGTAAAGGTTCATTTGAAATGGTAATGAATGAGATTTTATTTAAATGATGGCTGAAGTGGGAGGGGGCAGTGACAGTGCATAGCAGCACAGGGCTGACAGTGAGATTATGCAAATGTTAGGAATGAAGGTTGCACACTGAACCCTTTGTCATGAGGGAAATGTCAAGAGGGATGATGTGAATACTTGTTAATCCAAAATGTCTAGTAAAGTATTTTGTCTGAAGAGATCACTTGTGTTTTATGTGGAAAATACAGCGAGGATATTGCTTATTATGCCAATGAATGCAAATATTCTAACAACTGTGATTTCAAAATAATAGAACATACAAGAAATACACTTATTGAGTTATTATTAGAGTTTGAGTCATGGGAAAGATCACTCTAAAACCCCATGTTTAACAGCTGCCATTCCAACTGTCAGCAAAAACCGTGATGCTACGACTGACAAACCTGTCATATCAAATAAATCAGACACTTCTTGTTCGTTGTAGTAATTATGACTGACTAATGACAGCAAACCAAAAAGGAAATTGAACACAAATTTAACTAACTGCTTCCCTTTCATTCTAGTTACATTGTTATTCTGTTCATTTGAGGCCTTTCTCCACTCTTCATTACATTGTTTGATTAGCAGTTTGCAGTGTTTTGCAAATGGTTTTACGTCTGTAGAACGGTCACGGCGAAACTTTCATGGCTTGCTTTATGTTACTTTCAGCCACCGGCAACTATACTCCTCAGACAGTTTGAAAACCAGTGAAGGGTTTTAGCTGCAGGTGTGCAGAAAGACGATTGTCGGGACTGAGCTACAGATCTCCAATTTGCATAATGTGCTTTATCTCTATCGTCACGGACTTGGAAAGCCTTCATGACAAAATATCCTTAGCTTTCACTCAAAAAACAAAACTCTGAAGTGTTTGTTTTACCGACTACTGTGTAAGGCAAGCCCTAAGGCGATCCGAGCTATCTGTTAAAATGTAACTCCAACAATTTTTACATGAGTGTCAAACGTCCAGATACAAGACAGTAAAAATTAAGACAGCTCGACTCTGGCTGAACAATAGAGGCCAATTCATCTGAGGACTGTTTATTATTGTATTTTGGAGAGTTTGTATGGCCATAGTTGTTGTTCTGGCTCCTACAAAAGGCTGTCCTGGGGCCTGCTAGAGGCAATTTTTAAGGTGAACTCACTTTATCACAACAGTAAATGGATAAACTTTCAAGGGGGTGCTGGATTTTACAGGGCAATGGTAAACCTTGGCTCAAAAAAAATTAAAGATGGAACGACTAGCTTGGTAGATCTCATATATTAAACACACACACACATATATATCTATATATATATTGGCATTTCCAGAGAACACAATCATTCCTGATCATGACTGACATTTTGCTACCTAATTGCAGCAACAAAGCAACTTGTGTATTAATGATAAATGATATGGTACTCACAAAACCACTATTCACAGCGGCAGTTATTTCATTTGTTGGTGTAAGACAAAAGGCTGCTGGCAGGTAACACAGAAATATGTCAGCAACTCCACAAAGCTATTTATCACGCCTGTAGGGCAAATCTGAACTGTTGTGATCTGCCATGTAAGGAAAAAATCATCACAAGCTAATATTTAATGCAGAAAATTATACTAACAAACTTCAAATGAGTTTGTAACATCCTTTGGACAATTTGAGGAAGTGCACTTTCTGGCTGCATGTTTTCTCACCTCGGGCCATGCTAGATTAGACAGCACCATTAATGTTGACTTTGCCCTGTGAACAGAAGAAGAAAATAATTTGCAGTGCAACTATAAGAACATTAGCTGAACAACATTTGTATATTTTTTATCGAAGGGAAAAGTCCCATGGTTGTCAGGTGTGTCATTTACCACATAGCAGGAAAGCTCATTTCACACTGCTTGGAGGTCCGTCTTTGATTTGTAAATCACTTCCTATGAGAAGCCATTCAGTCATTTTTAAATCAAATTCATACTTGCCCCAGGTGATGCTATCGTGCACTCCCTCTAAAATTTGAATAGACAGGATGCGCTTTGGCAAAACAGATCAATGGGCCACAGTGACAAAAAAAGTTATTATTCTACACTCAACAATGTGTAATGTCAGGGCCTGTAATATCTATATGCCCTGTGTATCTCCAGGTCATGGTTTAAAGTTTCTAGTAAGACACTTTGGAAATTAAATTCTGAAAAATAGTATAGTGTCAGAGTTCTCACATTTTGTCTCTGACCAAACATGCCACTGAGTTGAGCAATTGTTTTTATATAGCATCAAAACCTCTACAAACTCAAACATTCCAATCACTTATTTGCTTTTTGGTAGAACCACAATTAGAGAGAACATGTAGGGTCCATGTAGGATGAACCCTATGTGCAGCATGGCCTGCCCTGCTGCCCACTGTGAGCTCCCCCTGCACAGGGGGATAAATAGAGTGTGGGACCAGCTCCCCTCGGGGACTCAGGGCTGATATGAGGGCAGAGTTGCTGACAGATATAATACCAAGACTGGTTGCCATTTGGCTTAAGAAAATAGCTATGCCAACAAATACTTGGAGTTGATCCATCAACTTCTGAAGCCAGAGTATAACTACAGTTACGCCCTGTTGTGGCCTTGTAAACACTTTCACAGATTTTTAGCAAATTCATCAATACAGGCTAGAGTGCTTTGTTCATTTCATAGACCAAAGGTTAAACTAAAACAGTTCATCCAATGTCAAGGCAGCTCTTGTACAACACTTGTGGAGCCACAGTTCCCCTCATGTTTTAATTAATTTACTTAAAAAGAATATTTTACAGTCTCATGTGTGTCAAAAGAAATGTCAGTTACACATTTTGTGGGCAATTAGAGACTTGGACACAGAAAAACAGACCGTTGTAAATGAGGAGGCAGGGCTTATCGTGAAGACAAAATAAAAGAACTATAGATTGCAGAAATGGTGTCTAACCCATCACATAAAACAACAAATGTGTATTAAACTACTGTAGAACAATCAAGACCAAGATACAAATCACAAAAATGTAATTTCAAAAATCTGAATCTGACTTGTGGCGTAGGAGATCGAAGACTTAATGCCACCCCAATGTCTGTCTGTGTGATTCGCCCCACTCTTTGTTTAGTAAATATAGCCACTCAGCCTGATTTCCTACAAAAAGATGATGATGCATCACAGTAATCACAATCTTTCCAATCTAATTTCACACGTCACCATGCAGATAACATTCTTATTAGCATCAGAGCATCCTCTTGAGTACATTCAAAATCCATTTTAAAAGACTACACAGAGAGCTGGAAAATTGCTTCCTATCATTTTGTTTCATCTCATGCTCCTTTGATACCCAAATATTCAACCAATTGACTTTACAAAATTACACCACAATATTTAAAAGATGAGGGGTTCAATCAGGGCTAACTCCGGAAAATATAAAATACACAAAGTGACCTTTATAGCACAGTGCTTTCATGTAAGTTTAAGTCTGACGTTTCAATGGCTTTGGTTTGCTCTTAAATCATGCATCATCACTGCCTAATGCTTTTATATTTTCTTATCCTAGTGATTTTACATATTGTTTTTCAGTAGATATTGCACAAACAGACACAATGCATGTGTTTTCAGAATCTGGGAAGAGAAGCTTGACTCGCAGATTCACATTAAACCCTGCTCAGTCTCATTTTCCCAACTGAACACAGCAGTGAACCGAGGTCTCGTCATATTACCCAGAGCTGCTGTCTGTCTATATTGCTGAGTGTCTAGTCTGGAATAAGGCTGTGGTGAGAATCACTTCAGAAGCCATGTGTGAAAATTATATTTACACATAACAGAATAACTCACACATACACAACTGTTACAAAGATAAATTGACCAATGGAAAAGCCAGTTACGTCGGTGTATCGGCTTTAAATTAAACTGACCCATCCTTTTTAATGAAAGAATGATGAAATTTGGTAGTCAGAGGTATCTTTGGGGCTCAGCCTTCTATAATAATTATGACGGGATATTATACTGTAATTGATCCCCAGAGGAGAAATTCATTTTTTATGTCGCCTCAGCCCTGGCTGCACAGTGAGGTGGGAGCACTGTCACAGAATACCACCTCTGGGACTATGGAGGATTTAGTGCCTGCTCCGGGACACTTCATGTTGGCTGGAACAAGAACTAAACTTAATCATTTTAGTCCGGCCTCCATTTCTCTTCTGTGTTTCTTCTCATTTAGCAGTATTTGTGTGGGAGAACACAAGCTGTGAAAAAAGATAATGCAGTCATATTAAAACAAGACACGTTTTATTTTTCATTTTTTTGCAATCACTTCCTGTTTTTTTCTTTGTCCATTTTCTTTTCACTCACAGGGGTCTAGGCGTGTCTCAGCATGCATTAGATGAAAGGCAGGGAAACATTTTATCACAGCTTATTTGCATAAATCATTTAAAATATAAGTCAAAGGCAGGTGTTCTTGATCTTTCCATATAGTCATACTCACATTGTTTTACTCCCAATATTTTCCATTACTTTGATTCCGCCTATGCTGTATACAAGTTGACAACCTGAGAATAAGATTTGCTGTGCTGTACATTAGATTACTGGTCAGCAGCCAGACAATACACAACGTTATTGAACTATCAGTGGTTGTTGTTCAAACTGGATGGGAATTCAAAGCCGAGGCACCTCGAGCAGGAATCTTTATTAATAAGTGATTGTGTCTGTTGCCGAGTAAGTCATTGACTCACAAACAGTGGAACTAGAATATCAATGTATTCATTATGGCTTGTAAAAAAGTGGCTTCTGTCAACCAAGTACCAATTAATAATCTGAAGTATTTGTAAATTTGTGAGTATCTGCATGGTTTAGTTTAGCAGCATATAAATGGGCTTTAAAAGGGTTTTTGACTTCATCCCATTAAACACTGCAGTGGATGCGATGTTGCTCAATAGGCTCAGAGGCAGCACTAGTGGGTGCTTAATGTTCATGGCAGCACTCATTCTCCCATGGGTGTCAAATGAAAAGGAATAGTTTTGAACAGGAGAACCAGGAATGTGGCTGACAATTACAGACACAAAAGAGGAGGCTAGCCGTAGTCTCCTCAGCAACGGATATTTTTAGAGGTGGTTGGAGACCAGGATCAGATGTAAGGATGAGCGCTACTCATAAAGTTTTCACCTGTGGCCGTGTGTTTTATGGCTTTATGGCAAAATATTTACATTTGTTTTTTGGCGTACAGCATTATATTATACATTAACAAGGAGAGCATAAAAGCAAATGAATAATTAAATTTTGTGTGGCTTTTAAAGCAGGCACTTGTTAAAGTCAAAATGTTGTTACAGTAATTCAGCTACCTCCCGCCCATTCTTGTGTTAAAGTAACTTCTGAAATGTGTTGTAATGACAAGATTGTATAAATTACAATCCCACAGTGTGCTTCATTTGAAACCTTACTCTTATGAAGAGTCATGTTTCATTATGTTAAATAACATTTAAATTATGTAATGAGTAGGACCTTGAATTAACTTAAAAGCCACTTGATGGATTGAAATGTAATTTCAGAGCAACTTCACCTTGCTGATTTGATGTGACAGATATTAATGTTCACAGGGTCTCATAGAGAAGTAGGAGAGTCTATTGAATTAGTTTTATGAATAATTTTAATCACCACATTATTCAATAGATAAGAGCCATTTAATGAATGAATAACTATAATATTCACAATTCTATAAATAAATAAATAATTTATACAATACAGTAATAAATCTCATATGGATATGCATTGGAGTTTAGCTGTAAGTATGTGTAATAGTCAGATTGCAGGATGTGCAATTGCTTGTATGTTACTGTGGGTAGCAATTTGGACACTTCTATTACTTGTATAATGTGCTATATACTGAAAATAAAGTGGAGAGTCTAACAAGTCAGTATTTATGCTATTGGCACCTTTTTCCTCATTCACAAACTGAAAAAGTAATGATATTTGTTCTGTATCCAGGTATAGATTTTTAAAGTAGTTTGTCCCACATCCTTGATAGAATATGTTAATGCTGCTGATACATACTAACAGATGGTTGCATGAGTGAGAGTATGGTGCTTGAAATAAAACAAATTGCCCTGTCTACTGTACCTTAGAGCAGTTCTAAGGACGACCCCCATGAGAGCCTGTTCAGTGTGCTTAAACTCCCAGAGGCTACCTCTTGTCCTGCTCCTGCCTGGACTCTCCAGAGGTTAAACAATGCTGCAGCCTGCCGCTCATGTGAGAAGGGAAGAAAAGAGGGGCTGAATGCTCTGCCTCCACACAGCAGCTGTTGGGGGAATGGGGGACTGGAGCACCAGCAACGACATACAGTACAATCTAATGATTGATAGAGTCAGTGAGAGCAGAGAGCTGCTGCAGGATTTCCCTAGTGCCTGTGTAGTCTAAGTATAATGAGATTGAGTGTTAGGTAGATAAACCTGATTGGGTTTAATGAAAGCATCAGTGGCACATAAAACACATGGAAAAGGAGAAGTAAACAACAAAATTTGTTTTTGTTGATGTGCACTAATCCCCATAAAAAAGGATGAAGCCTACAATAAATTCATCCAAGCCCTCAACCAAGCCAAAGCCTCATTTCTCTGGGCTCCTAACCACAATGTGTCACAAAATCAATCATACAATACAAAATAACTGTGTGGCTCTCGAATTGTGCTTCAGCCATTTTTAGAAGTGCATATTTTGTTTATGTATTCTGAAAAATAAGCCATGGCTGAGTAACTAAACATCCTTAAACAATAACCAAGGATGATGAGTACACAACAGAAGTCTATTTTTGCAATGAAGGCCCTGTTAATCCACGAGTGAGCACATAAGCCAATATCGGCATGATCGCTGTGACATACATAACCAAAGAGAACATGTACACATCCACAATGAAAGTCAGGCCCTGTGAAATAGCAGAACCTTTATCTGAAGAAACTCATTAAATTCATCCACAGTTTACAGTCTGAACAATTGCCTTGGTCAGTGACTGAAACCCCTTATTGACTTGAGAGGAAGTGACTCTTTGTGGCATGAGCAAAGCATATTTTATGTTTCTGAAGCCACTGATATGTGTGATGGAGCCAGTGTTTGTTGGTTTGAGTCTGGCAGCCATGCACTGAACTAAGGGGTATTATTCCTGCATTGATTGTTCATTGGACAAGGCTTTGTATTGGGTCATGAAAGGGAAATTCATTAGCATGCACATAGTCTCTGTGGCATTTAGCCAGAGCGACAAAACAGTTTTGCAAGGCTTTAGCTAGTTGGTGACCAGTGGGTGTTCCACATTCTCTTCAGTTGAGCAGCAGCTCTGTACTAGTCTGTGGGGAATTACTCTTGATCCGGTCCAAACAAGATACAGCTTATTAAATACTCTTAACTGCACATGGAAAATTAAGTGATTTATTTAATGATAAATGATTATTTATTTACAGTATGTAAAATAATCCTTATAATAAATCCTTTTTTCAGAACACATGGTGAAATTATTTCTCTAACCTGAAAACATTTGTCGTTCTATAGGTGGCCTGTGCATTTCACAGTCTCTGAAAATACCACGTGAACCAAGACCAAATGAGTTTGACAAGATTATTCGCAGATTGAGTGAGAATCCTAATGCCAGAGTCGTCATAATCTTTGCCAATGAGGATGACATCAGGTATGTAGACCTTGCACCCACATATAGAAATAATTATTAATTAAAACTAAGACTCATCCATAGTCATCTTTTTACATAAGAATGTAACACATTTCACTGCGTGCAAGTGCGCAGAAGAGTAAGAACTTATCTTGTTGGTTAGAGACCAAACCATTATAGTTTTACAGTCCAATAACCACAGTCTTTGTATGAGTGGAGTCATTATAAGGCTTAACATTTATTATAAGTTTATTATAAAGGTCATACAAAAGGTCTTTACCTCAGGTTTCTTTAAAAGCTGACATTAAAATGTCAAAAATGTCTCCTGTGTATGTGTTCAAAGAAATAAAACTCATGCTACCCAGATGTTGATTATAAATGGCATTTAGAGCCAATTAAAAATCAAAATGGCACACTAAACATGTTAGCCCTGTAATAAATATGACTTTTGTAATGTGTACTTATTACAGAGAAGGTCATTTTGTGCATTTCTATTTTTTTCACATCATGGAGCCAACACGACAAATACACACCTAGTTTAGTCAGTGCCATAAAATACTACCATCCCCCACATCTTTAGCCAGGACACATACTGTATGTATTTGTTGCAACTCATTATCTATCATTAAGACTCTAGTCCAAATTAAGAACAAATTAATTAGATGCAGATTTGAACAACACACACAGCACTGTTGTGGCTCTGTGGAGAGCTGTGTTTCCCAGCAACCACTTCGACAGACAGTGTGTTCCTGGTGCAAGTGGGCAGTCTCCCGATGATGACCAGGGCACAAGTCCCAGTGCTCATTGACTTAATCCGGGCCTGATAACGGCTAATAGTCTGGATATATAGTAATTACAGAAAGCCAGGGGGATTTTACAGCTCCATGCCTGCTCTATCCTTGAACCCTGTCAGTGTGAGATGGCAGCACTCTGAGGGTTCATGAAAATGTGGAACCCCTCATTTTATGCAATGGTGCAAGAATAAATATATTGTATTTATTATAAGTTTGTGTTTGTTAGTTTGGATCAGTATGTTTCAATCATTTGTAAACTGAATAAATTTAATGAAATTTGTGTATTGTTTTGATTTACTTATACTTTTACAGTAACGCACAAGGAAGCAAAAACTAAGCTTCCACTACTTTTGCAATTTAATTTTAAATGTGTACACCAATTAAAACTTTTCTTTAACTTGGAGTGGAAAGTGCAAGAAATCTGAACTACTTAAAAGTCATCATAACCCATTTTCACAGCGATACTGAGGCGGCATATGCTATGTAAAAAAAAAAGCAGATTTTGTAGACAATAATGTGAGGTTTATGGAATACTATGAGTCACATGCCAAAGCATGTGGCTTTTTGTTATTGTGCCTCAAAAAAGTAACAGTGTCGGGACATGATCAGTAGACTAGCTTCCCAAACTTACTTACAAGCCTCAACTCCAAAGGTGTCACTTTGCAACAGCCAGGAAAAATGCCTTGCACTGAGAATAGTCAGGTTTCTGCTTTGTGTTGCAACTCACCTGCTTATTTTCTGTTTTATGTGCAGATAGTGAAGAGGAAGGAAATTCTAAGTAAAACTATTTTTCTTCTGTCTCAAGGCGACTTCTTCAAGCAGCAAAAAAGGCCAATCAGACGGGCCATTTTATTTGGGTAGGTTCAGACAGCTGGGGCTCCAAAATATCCCCAATTCTGAACCAGGAAGAAATGGCAGAAGGTGCTGTTACAATCCTGCCCAAGCGCCAGTCCATCAAAGGTAATTACATCAGAATTTTAACAAAAACCATAAGCATTCGAAGAGAAGATGAAGAAATATATTTTGTGTCATTCTATCTTTGAACTAATATTATTGTTGTAATATATTTTCCACACAATCTTTTTGTAACTTCATTAAATAAGGCTGTGGCTTTTGAAAATGTAAAACAGTTAAGACAAATGAGAGCCTCACTGGAACCTACTATGTTGAGATGCCATTAGCTAATATCATATAACTAAATTACCGTTAAAAGCTCATAGGAGTCACAGCACTATGTTTTCCTAGTCTTCCAATAATAATCATAGTAACTTAATACTTAAAAACTGCACTTTTGTAACCAGGTTATTTCTTTTGCAGGTTTTGACCGGTACTTCACTAGCCGAACACTCGAGAACAACCGCAGGAATATCTGGTTTGCAGAGTTCTGGGAGAATAACTTTCAGTGCAAGCTCAGTCGCCACGCTGTGAAGAAAGGATCTGGGATCAAAAAATGCACAAGTGAGTGTGGTCTGGCACAAACGGCTGGAGGGGAGTTGTGTATATGTACTCGGCATACTTAAGTAAATGTTTTTGTCATTTGGGAAAAACAATCACACTTTTCTAATTTAGGTTAAATGTACCGGTTGTGGGTAATTGAATTGGAACCCATTGTTTTCTTTGTGAGAAATGAATGCCTCCATTGCTGGTATGTTTGCTAGTGCAATTTGCAGTGGGTAACAATTGCAATCACAAAACTGTAAAAGCGCATGCGCCAAAAAATCAATGGTAAATCGAATCAGCCCATTAGAAACCAGCTCTCAGGTCATTATAATCAGTGGGCTCTGCAGGGCAGGCTTCCATCCAACTGGGTACTTAAACAGCGCATACAACCAGTCCACACTTACACACTGGAACAGACAGTACAACTAAAAAACAAAGCATGAAGAAATCCTCCATCTTTATTCAAGATTAAGCATTTGGCATAATTTATTTTTACAAGTGTGATTGTTAATTTGTTCTGTATCACTAAGAGCAGTCACAGCAAATATTTTAATGTTTTTAGGGGGATCACAAACCTCCAATGTAAAACTCTTTAGAAGGAATGACCACCCTCCAAACACTCAGAAAGTACACACATAAATAGATAGCTATGTAATTATTCCCTTTGTCTTATGCCAGAGTTTTTAATTGCAGTACAAGTAGCACATGATTTATACACAACAAGTGGGCATTGTAACAGGTCACCTTAAGGCCGGGCTGTATATAATGAGATTTAAGATACATCGATATATTTTTATGTGAGCTGTAGGATGACCCATGCTAATTTGTCTCCCTGTCTCCCACTCACTCACCGCCCCACCTCCGTTCCCTCTGTTCAACAGCAGCAGTTCAGTTCATCTTCATATGTGAACTGCACACATCTGAAACAGTTATTTGTTCCACACTCTGTAATGGTCTGTGTCCTGGTGTGTGAGACGAGAGGGCAGTAAGTGTAGCTCTTCCTGCAGCTCTTTGGGCGAGTAAGAAATAGGCTACTGTGAAACTGGCATTGATAAAAGTTGCCGACTGTTAACTGAGAGTTGCCTGTTGTCTTCTGACTCTTTGCAATAGCTTCTCTATGTTCGTGTGTCTGGGGCTAAGACTAAGCTCGTGTTTGGTGTTTAGTGGCACTGTGCTGCTCTGCTCATTTCTCTCTTTCTGATGCCACTGCTGACAGCTCTGTTATGCACCAATTTGAAAAGTGGACTCTGAGCTCAGAAACAGGTCTAACCTAAATCCACAGTGTCCCAGCAGAGGCAGACAGATGTGGACAGGAGTTTGCTCAATAAAAGCTAAAGGCTATTAGCCTTCTGTCCTGAGAGAAGTGCTGACATTTCGAGCCACTGTGTAATCAAACTTTCGTGTGATGCTGGAAGCTAATCATTGACACAAAAAAGTGAACCATGTGAAAAAACACTGGTCTTTTGGGGTGTTATTTTTTGCAATGAACAATTTTAAACAAAATGTTTATTATAATTTAAAATCAATAAATAATGACAAGATCAGATTCAGTCAGGCAGGTTGAGGAGACAATTTAAAATAATTAAGTTAAAAATATATAATTTATTAAAAATATTTTGATAAAATAAAAGTGAGTCAATTATGGATATGGTGCTCATTTACTATCAGACTGTGAAGATTATTAAATACCAATAAAAGTCTTGAAGATATTTTTAATCACACAATAAACTCATTTCAGATTTAAATAAACATAGTACTGATAACAATGAATATCATTATTTTATATAATTAACTAATTCATTAAAATCTAAATTAAAGCCTTTGAAATGAAAGAGTTTGCTCTCTGGAATATATTTTATATCTTGAGTTATACTTTTTAGTCCATATCAACCAGCCCCGGGTCATCAAAAATTAATGGTATCTGACTCAGGAAACTGGGCAAACAACACATGGAGTGTAGATGCTAAATTTAAATTCTGCTGGCCTCCCAGTCTTCTTGTAGCGGCTGCCCTAAAGGCCAAGGTTTCCCATGTAGCCACTGATCTCACCTGTCACCCCAAACAACAGGTCATTGCACTTGTGTGTTAGTATTGTCAGTATACAGCAGCATGTGAACTGCTATTATAGCTGCATATGTGATAATGCACGAGCCAAGACAACAAAGTTTCATGAATTAAAACCATATAAAATCCCATGGGCCCACAATTTATATTTGTGTAATATATATATATATATATATATATATATATATATTATATAAAATAATCACAGGATTGTGTCACTGAGCTACTCTGCATTAGTACGGGCATGTGTCCTCGAGTGTTGCAGATATGAGCACATCCATGGTGAATGCTTAATTGTCTGACATTCTAGGCCCACTTCAAGGATACGCACAAACAAAAAGACATCTGTCTGCTTCTTTATATGCAACACTTATGTTCATGGTTGAAGTAGTGAGAAAACATTAGAAAAAAGTAGCAAATATTGGTGTCAATGAGAAACCTAAAAGAGTTGTTTGTTAATATATACATGTTTATAGGGTGTGGGTGATTATCTGTAAATTATAAGCTGAGTTAATATCTCAGAATCATGTCAAAATATGCAAATTCATATGATTGTTTGGCCTAGGTCTATGAATGTCAAACCAATGTCCCATCTAATCTAATATAAGAATTTAAAAAGGTAACAGCTGGCCCTAATATTTCATATTGACCGTGCAAGGCAACATAATGATGTTTGGGTTGTGTTGTGTAAATTCAAGGTTTATCTGCACAAAAGATAAGTTTTTATGTACCTTACCTATTCTACTAGACCTTTTAAAGATGAATCTATAACATTTTTATCTTATCCTATCTGCCCAAAAACATGTCAAAAAGAGTACTTGTTTGAGGAAGCTGAAGCATTGGGAGGCAGAAGATAAAATCTGATCTTGCAAAGCCAACACTGCATGGTTGTCATCTGTGCCCCGTGAAAAATGCAGAGAGACAGGGGGTGTAGTGAAGGCATGTCGTGATGAGACAGGTAGGAGAGATAAAAGCCTCTGACAGCCGCAACGTGACTATCTTTGCCATCTTTACTTTGCCTGTAGCCAACTGGCAGAATACACACCCTGCACAGTCAGGGCTTTATCAGTGAGGCTGAAAAGCCTTTCCTATGTAAACACAAGCTGGGCCACCATATACAGTAGATAATAATCATACAAACTCGAATTGTTCATGTGCTTGGAGGCAGCACTGTCTCTCACACAAACCTAAGACACAGCTGTGGAATCATGCCATCATTCAAAAAGATGGTTATGCCACTGAATGACTCACTGAGAGACTTTTTAATTCAACCCTAAAGCTGGGGTAGGCCAAAACAGTTTTGTCACGCTTAAAACATCATTTTATGATAAAAGTTTTCTTTACCTTGGCAATTTGTTCAGACGGTCCAATCTCACTTATGTTTGGCCCCTTTGATAAGAGATTTTTCCACTTTTACCATTTTTCTCACAACTTTGTTGTTTAGAGTTTAAATAACATTGTGATGAAAACTCCCAAGTTAATCTAGCTTCAGTAGAGGTTGAAAGTCGTGAAAAACTTTCCATCTCTATATCAAACATATCCCCAGGGCAAACAGGCTCTGTGAGCCAGACCTGTTCACCACTGTACATTATTAGAGTCCTGCTGTCACTGTTTATGCTCAGGCGAGAGCAGTGCATTGGCTAATAAAAGGATTAAGCTGATAATTGAAACTCTGCTTGGTGATTAACACATTTTCAAAGCATCTGACCGAGCGCAGCTATGATTAATATACACCTGTCATAACTAATTACATTAATGCTGAAGAACTGTTCAGCCTGTCTTGCTTTGTCTTCCTCTGCTCCCATAGCACTCCATCACTCTCAGTAGTCATTATTACCACCACCCCCCCCCCCCCCCCACCCCAAAAAAAAAAAAAAAAAAAAAAAATTAAAATAGTGACTAAATGAGATTTCTCATTCTAACCTTAAATGTGGCGCAACAGGATGAGGTGATTGGTTGCATTGACAAAGGGTCTAAATACAGTATTGAGAGAGATATTTGGTTTTGTCAAAGAGGTTTGATTATTATGACTAATGCAAGAAAAACATATACTAAGTACATGTAGACATTTTATTTGAACCTCTTGAACTAAGAGACACACAATAGTTTAATCAAGGCCTTTCAGAAAATTGTTTTCATGTTTGTACATATCACCCTTTATGGTTTAGTTCTTATTTTTTTAAGCACAGTATATCAGTAATTACATCTCATGACTTCCATCTAGTTCTTCTCTTCATCAGCGTGGCTCACTTGAATACAGGTCTCACATAAAGTGTAATTTTTGCTTTCAGACCATGAGCGGATTGGGAAGGATTCATCCTACGAACAGGAGGGGAAGGTCCAGTTTGTGATTGACGCAGTGTATGCCATGGCCCACGCTTTGCACAACATGCACAAAGACCTCTGTCCTGGAAAAGTCGGCCTCTGCTCCAAGATGGACACCATTAATGGAACACTGCTGCTTAAGTACATTCGCAATGTAAACTTCACAGGTGGGTATTTTCTTAAAGCTTTCTAAAACAATAATTGTTTGTATTGCAATATGGCTTTTTAATAGCGGCATCTCAGACAAGGTGTTTGTCCTATTTTTGGGATCAAACAGCATGCAGAGCCTTTGTGGGTGTACAGTGGCCTCCAATTATAAGGCTCCAAATGTAAATTACTCACAGCAAGAATCAGAAGCTGAGATCAGTGAAGGGGTTGACAATCAGAGCAGAAACAGCCCTGTTTGTCAAAGGTGGTGATCCTCTCATTTGAGATTCTTCATCAACATTTGCCCTCTCAAAACATCTCCCAATCTGCAGTAGTAGTGCAGAGTCTAACAGCTCATAGACCAACTTGAGCAAATTATACATCACAGGAAAAGAGGGTCAGAGTGTTCAGGCAATTAAACTAAATGGGCAGGAGAAAGTGCTCATCACCACAGAAGAATACGTAGGCATGGACATATTTATTTGAGCGGAGATTATAGAGTAGGATCGCAGTGGGGAAGAGTCACCAAGTTGTACACCACAAATAAGTGAAAGAAGGTAAGAGTCTTCGGGCAATGTACTTGGGTAACTGAAGGGTTCAGTCTGGCAGCTCTGCAGAATACTAAAACACCCAAGTGTTAGCAAGAGCAGAAGCGAGAGAACATAGCCTGTGTTAAAGCTTTCCTGTTGGAAGAATAGGCAGGAGGGATACTGCCTCCTTAACAGAATGTACTTGCGAAAACATTGTGTTATCAGTCTTTATTTGTGTCAGCCATGTTGGAGATAAAGTTTGGGGGAAATCTACAAGAGATAAAAAAACAAAAACATAACCTTCACCGTGTGGAATAATATGAATGAACTTGACAATTATGTCACATTTGTAGCGGTTAGTATTTATCCCTAATGCATACAGAAAGTAAACTCTGCAACAGTCAGAATTTTTACTTGAGGCCATATCTTCAAAGTCTAAACATTGTTTACCTGTTCCTTGGCGCTTATTACTATGTAAGCAGGTCAGTCCTTGTTTGAGTAATATAAAAGCTTTTTTTTTTTCAATAGAATCATGAATTTAAATGTGTTTTTTCATGTAATGTATCTAAACTGTTGGCAAAAAGGTTATTTTTATTGTTAGTGCAAATATGAACATCAGACAAATGAAGTTCATTATGTAGTGTTTTATTCACAGTGTTATGTTACTGGAAGGCCTGTCAGCACTAAAGCCACTAGAGTTGTAACAGGGATAGCGAAAAAATCAATGCTACACATTACCGTAATAGTGGTCTGCATTCAAGTCTTTGGACACAGCAGAATGAAGAATTTAAAAGGTTGGTTAAAAAACAACAGGGATGTCCACATGATCTGGAACATTATGGGAACAGTCTATAGGCATGCATGCTGAGTAAAGGAAAGAAGACACCCAATGCACAGCAGACGATGCAGATTTTGATATGTACTGAAACAACATACTGTATCTGCTCGTATAATGATAAGAAAAGGCTACAAGACATGCAAAATAATGTTATACAGCTAATGCGGATTTAGTCTCTGAAGGTAAAGTTGTTGTGCAAGAGCTGTTGTGACTTGTAATCATTTGCAAAGTGATCCAATGCCACTTATATAATTAGGCTTGACTGAGACCTGGGCTGAGATGTCCTTGAGCCAATATTTCACAAGGTATCTTAATATGTAACCTATGCCAAAGAAATTCTTTTTATTTATTTATTTATTTTTTAATCATCGCATTAAATTATATATGTAGTATTTATCGGTCTAAAACTGCATTTGTAGAACAACTAGTAAAGTTAGGTAGGGGCTTGAAGGCAACTGCAGAGAGAAGCATAAGAAAGAAGCTGAGGAATAAGATAACCCTAAAAGTGATGATCAAAATCAGGGCTGTCACTGGTTAGCACGCAGTGTGGGGGCCTGGATAACAAGGAAAGGGCCAATAAGCAGAATAAAGAAGTGTGAAATGATATGGGAATATGAACAGACAGCAGCCTTGGCCCTCCTCAGAGGACCAGGACAACATGGCTGTCAGCATCTATTTAGCTCCCATCATTACCACTGTAACAGAACTGTCCTGAAGTCCCCCTGCAGCCTCATTGTATCTCAGATCATTGTAAAAGTAATGCCACTTTACTAAGATACATGTGAATGGGTTCTCTTGGTTTTTCTCTTTTTCAGGTATTGCTGGTACCCCTGTAGTCTTTAATGTGAATGGAGATGCACCTGGTCGCTATGAAATCTACCAGTACCAGATTACAAATGAGACCATGGAATACAAGATTATTGGTCATTGGACTGATCAGCTCCACCTAGACGTATGGATCTTTTTGTATTCTGTCTTTGAGTTACAAATGTAATCTCATTTAGGTCATGTCATTAATCAAGCAAAATAGAAACCATTTAGCAAAACAAAACAAACAAACAAAAAAGATTAAGGAAAATACAACCAATATATACGAAATGTTCATTTTAAATATGTTTGAGTTTGTATTCTTTTAGCAGCCTTTAACAATTTCTGACCATTTTCGCCACAGCACTTGTCATTCATATTAAATAAGGTACTAATTCTAATATAGGACTTTATTAATTTATTTTATTTGTAGACAGATTAAGTAAATCTGTCTAGTAATAATATCTGACAGATTATGGATTTGACATATAATTTTGATAATATGCAAGCTAACATGTTATAGTTGTTGAGTTGTTGTATGAGTTGTTCTGCATAAGCATAATCAAATGATGTGTTAAAAATTAATTTTAAAAAATTAATTACATTTTATCCCCAAAGTAAATAGTGGCATAAGTGCTGTTGTAGCTATTTAATTTTTGAAACCAAAAAAAAAGTATCATTTTGGAGGTTACCCATTATCCATACAGCAGTGCTCATGATGTTATAGATAATTATTAGTCATCACAAAGTCACTTCAAAATTCTTTTAATGTATGTTTTGTATTAATAAAGTATTGTGTAATAAAATGTATAATTTCTCTTCAGATCAACGAGATGCAGTGGCCTGGTGCAACACAAGACATCCCTTCGTCTATATGCAGCCAGCCCTGTCGTGCTGGGCAGCGCAAGAAGATTGTGAAGGGGATTCCATGTTGCTGGCACTGTGAGAACTGTGATGGCTACCAGTATCAAGCAGACACTTACACATGCAAGATGTGCAGTTTTGATTTGCGGCCTAATGAAAACCACACTGGCTGCGTTCCCATTCCCATTGTCAAGTTAGAGTGGAGCTCTCCATGGGCAGTCATTCCTGTACTCATTGCTGTCTTAGGCATCATGGCTACCCTATTTGTGGTCACCACATTTGTACGTTACAATGATACACCTATTGTAAAAGCATCAGGTCGAGAACTGAGCTATGTCCTATTAACAGGCATCTTCCTGTGCTACGCTACAACATTCCTGATGATCTCCACTCCTGATGTATTTATATGCTCTCTGAGGAGGATTTTCCTCGGCCTGGGAATGAGCATAAGTTATGCAGCACTACTGACAAAGACAAATAGGATCTACAGAATTTTTGAACAGGGCAAAATGTCAGTTAGTGCACCTCGATTCATCTCCCCAGCCTCCCAGTTAGTCATCACATTCAGTCTTATATCAGTGCAGCTCCTGGGGGTATGCATCTGGTTTGGTGTTGACCCATCTCAAGAAATCATCGACTACGAGGACCAGCGTACAGCCAATCCAGAGATGGCCCGTGGCGTTTTAAAATGTGATATATCAGACCTGTCCCTTATCTGCCTGCTGGGCTACAGCATGTTGCTCATGGTCACCTGCACAGTGTACGCCATTAAAACCAGAGGGGTCCCGGAGACCTTCAACGAGGCCAAGCCCATTGGCTTCACCATGTATACCACATGTATAGTTTGGCTCGCATTCATCCCCATTTTCTTTGGGACCTCACAGTCAGCAGAAAAGGTAAGTCGTTCAAGTTTGTTAAATTTATAATGCTCAGACTGTTCTATGCTATTTGTGCTCACTGGTTGTCAATTTTACATTAAGGGTTGCTTTATTTGTCCCATTTGGCTCATTGTGAAGGGAATATCCCCTCAAACCAGCTTTAGTTGTATAAAATCCCCTCTTATGTTTGTAGATGTGCCACTATTTATCATAAGAAGATAGACTTTGTGCTCTACTATGGGCATTGCAAGGCTTTTAAAGTCGACTTGTGGGTAATTAATTTTACCTGAATTTGCTTGGATGTGGTTTTGTAAGTGTGTCCCTGCATACATGTACACAAGAGGTTATTCATTTCTGCACACACCAAGAACAGACACTTTAGTAAAGTAACACTGGACACAATTAAGGTTACAACACAACTTGCTCAAGCATTTTTACTAATTAATTAAATGAATCTAGCAGTAACCTTAGCAATTGTAAACAATATTCCCAAAGGTTATTTTTTATAAATTTGTTGCTTAATTAGTTGACTACTTTATTTATTTACTACTTCACTTAATTGTACTTATTACTTATTTACTATTAATATTACTTATTATTTACTTAAGTAAAGCTTAACAGTTCAATTCATCTTTATTGACTTAAAACCTTTTACAATCATTACAGGTAAAGGGGGAACAGAGTTTGTTTCAAAATGAAAAAACAAGCAACCCTGGTTCAAAGAAACTTCAGAATAGTAGTGGCTTCTGTCCTCAACAATGTTCCTTTTTGGGTCGATGGAGCAGATTGGCAATCATACATCCATGTCAGAGAAAATTTATGTCACCATGGCCGATGGAAGTGGACAAAGGTCTTGGCTCCCCTCACAGAGTGACTCCGCTCTGTACTCCAGGGGGGTAGCAATATTGTACCCAACTCACCCCAGGCCATGTGTAATCTTCTCAGGAGATTACAACACTCCCCTTCCATCACCAAGCAATGCTCATGTAGCATTATGATGGAACACAATACCCTCCCTCTCTCATTTTACAAAGGTATCTTTTTCAACGACATGGCTTTGGAGCCTTCAAACATCAAGTCTAATATTTGATATCTGTGATTGTATAAACATAGGTCACGGACGTTATGTCATTATATACATCCTTGCTGTCCTGTTTGAACTTTGAATGGATGCCTGGTGGAGATGTACATTCTCTGTATTAGATGCATAAACTCGCCATAACCCGTTCACAGTCAAAGGTCTACAGCTGGGCATGTGCTGAGTCGAGAGCCCAAAGAGCCTTGAATTATGTATTAAATATTGACCAGTGACTGACTCCGCTACAAGAAATACATATTTATCTATGCATTATGCAATTCATTTATCTACTGTATATCTCTTGTTAAGCATATTTGATGCAATTCACACATTTTTGGATGTTTCTGCATTTTCAGGATGCACTTTTTTTATGAAGGTTTTATGAAGTAGCAGCTAAGGAAAAAACAAAAAAACCTGGTTCAATTCTATTTGCTCTGCTTTGAATTAAGAAGGTAGCCTTGGATCAGCTCAGGGAGATACATGGCCATAACACACAGGAAAGGTTTGGCCTTGTTTTTCAGTGAAGCCTTTAAACTGTTGAATATTTTACTAATATCTGTTTTCTCTTCAAGCATATTGCTAGCTAAACTATTCCATCCCAATTGTTCTAAAGCATTAAGTACTACTTACTATGATTTGCAAATAAGAGACGTGTGTCCCCAAATAATCAATAATCAGTGTTTCTTTGATTATACTGCAGCGTACAAATGGTGATGTGTATATAGTAAATCTTTGGGGATAGATGCCTTGCAATCTTGAACGAGAAAACAAATGTTCCATCACAAGTCATAATCATCATGTTCAGGTATATCATTTGGAAGAATAGACCTGCTGGTGGTTCAGGGCCCTGCAAGCTATTCCCATGCCAAACGACTCAGTCATTTATGATTTCTGCAAATTTAATGTCAGACAAAACCTCAGGCAGACCTTTCTGAAAGATGTTGCCAGCTGTGCCTCCACCGTACCATTTCATGGCCTTTGTCCAAGTTCACATCACCTCAGGGATTTTTGCCCACTCTTAGTTGTAATTAACACATTTCATGCTTCGGTTATGTGGACTACTGGAGCAGGAGTAGAAACAAGCAAGTTTTCAACTGTAATGAATTCACCTAAATCATTGTGTTCAAATAAGGTGTCATAAGTTATTTGCATTGTATACATGTAGTCTAAAGCAAATGACAGAGACATGCTTATCATAAGTTAAACAATGCTAAAAGTCATTTCTATGTTAATATGTTCCTCTGTGCTCCATAGTTGTTGCCTGTAGCAGTATATGTGCTCCCCAGCTGTGAGGTGCAGCTGTCAGTAGCACACAATCGTAATGTCCACCCTCAGGACAGAACATACACATAGTACATAGATACCACTGGTGCAACTATTGTAGAACTTTCCTAAAACAAATCAAAACTGAGATAATAAATATAGAATATAGAATAATGACATTATAGACACAAGGGCTGACAGCCTCTGCTTGACTAGTCCACTAATTAGGCAGCGAGGTCAGAGTCAACTTAAATCTCATTGGTCAAATAGTTACTTTTAGCAGAGTCATTACAGCTGGGTTTACTGTCAGTGAATGCACCACTGCTTCAGCTATGGCCAGGTGTCCCTGACTAACTGCACTGCTTTACCAACTGTGTTCACTGTGACTGAGCAGTGACAGATATAAAACAGCTCCAACAGCAGGCTGTGGAGAAATATAGGTCACGTGCATCAAAGCAGTGAGAAACAAGGTAACGTCTGTTGGCAATGCTGACCCTCTTTTAATAAACCCTCCTTTTACCTTTCACCAACACCAAAATACATCAAATAATCCAGAAGGAGAAAACACACATTTTTTTAAATGCGTCATCTGATGCAGTAGAGTTTACCCAAACACAATCCCAAAACACTAGGTGTAGGTCACTAGTGTTAGTTGCACAGAGTGAGTAGGAGTTGCTCTCTGTTTATTCCCTGTTAAAGCAACGCACTACTAGAACATTATATCAATCAGTTATATTATACTATAAGGAATGAAGAGTTTGTGATGTAGATTGTAGATGTTTTTAGACACTTTCTTTAATATATAGAAGAGGGTATTTGAGTAAACTAGGAGGGGCAGACAAAAGTCAAGGTAAAGAGTGTTTTAAAGGAATGCTGCTGTGACACAGAGCCATTATATGATCTAAGGTGACGCCATTGACGGTCAGTTGGTAGAGATTTACTGTGTTTCTGAAAGTATGTTCTTTTTGTGCTGTATTTTTCATATTACAGATGTATATCCAGACAACAACCTTGACCATCTCTGTAAGCCTGAGTGCATCAGTCTCTCTGGGAATGCTCTACATGCCAAAAGTCTACGTGGTTCTTTTTCACCCAGAGCAAAATGTACCCAAGCGCAAGCGCAGCCTGAAGGCTGTGGTCACCGCAGCTACAATGTCCAACAAGTTCAACCCCAAAGGCGGTCTGAGACCTAATGGAGAAGCCAAATCTGAACTCTGTGAAAGTCTTGAAACACAAGGTTGGTATCATGCCTGAAGAGGCACTAACAAGACAAATATGACAAAAAATGATTTGGTTCCAGTAGACCTTTACTAGGAATGGCTACACAGATAATGCATACGGGATTTTTTTAAAAAGGTTTTTCTGCAGTCTAATTTTTACTCAA
The DNA here is from genome assembly GCA_036850595.1 of Rhyacichthys aspro. NCBI lineage: Eukaryota > Metazoa > Chordata > Actinopteri > Gobiiformes > Rhyacichthyidae > Rhyacichthys > Rhyacichthys aspro. The sequence goes on along the minus strand of CM072154.1, from coordinate 11,982,210 downwards.
TGCCTCCCGAACAGACAACTGGTGTAAATGCAAAGATGGGAGTATTAACTGAGCGCATACTAATTTCAAGCACACTGGCTTTGTGGATGTAAAATGACAGGGAGCCCCCACTATTCTGAGTATTGCTTGAATGGAAGTAGCTAAGTGCTGAGGATAAAGGAGTATAATTCAACCAACATACAGGTGTCCAAGTAGGTGGTGCCTGTGTGGGGACAGGTTTGAGTCCAATCAGGTAACCTTGTGTTGATTACTCAAAGTCACAACTGAAAAACTGAGTAGTAAAGACTGGTGTGTAGCACTGAAAAGCCTGTGCCAACACTTGCATGTTTGCCTCCTTTTGACCTCAGATTTAGCTTGTTATCTCACGTTAGCCCATTTATATTCTGCTGATTCTTACATTTAACATGAACTATGACTCTAACAACTGCTCTTTGTGCTTACGCGTCAGACTGTGTTGAGGAAGGGGGGCCTTGTGAGGGACTTTAGACTCCCAGGTAACCCGGTCAGAAAATAATAAATTTCTGTCTTATTATTTTGTCTGTCAGCATCACCATAACACTCCTGCCTGCCTATTGAATTCACAAGCTTTCTGACTGCCCCTGGCTAAAATGCAGCACCCAAAAAGACAAGGCAGTGATCACACCCTCACAAATCCTTATTAGAACATCAGATATTAACTTTAAGAGACAATATTGCTATGTGGTACTGTAAAATGGTCAAGGTATGGTAAAACCTGCTAATGTGGGAAGATGACACCACTCTGCCTGAGTGCAGAAGACAAGCGATAGCCATGTGTCCCCTGTAATTTGTTTCCCTGTTGACAAAAAGGAATTTGTGGTAATGGAACAACAACAACAATAAGAGTGAACAGGAAAAGACAGATGGGTCTGCCAGCTCCAATTCTTTCTGGACCATCTATTCTTTATCTTGGCCTTGCAGCACATAAATATTCAAATAAGGTCCATTTATCAATGCTTCTCTTGGAGAAGATGCTTTGGATGAAATGGTGAGAATAGAGCCACAATGGCACAGACAAATATACAGAAGCATTTACCGTTACACATCCCTCCACAAGAGCACTTTTGCCCCAGTGAGGGCTTTCAGCTGTCTTCTGATTAGATTCATCCCCTCTGACATATTCAATCAACCAGGGCTGCAGTGGGTAGATTGGCAGATTGGTCATGTGATTCCCACCACCGAGCATGCTGGCTGAAGACAGTTTCATATTCTAAACTGATTCACCTATTCCTTGACACTTAACACAGAACTATGTGTGCATATGAGCATGACTGCACTCACACAGGTATGTCCAACTCTGACCAGCAGTGTCCAGTCACTATGTCTCCAGCTTTTGTGTGTTTTGGTCACAGCTGACTTCAAATTTGATAAATGGAAGTACAAAGATCACTTTTCTGAAGACTACATGTGCCAAGATGGATCACATTTTGCCTGAGCACTTACTAAAAATGTTTCCACATAGATTAATGCATGCTTTGCTTGGTGCACAGAGGAATAGAAGGTTTATGCATGGGGTAAGAAACTGCATCTGAATGGGTGTAAATGCACAGTATTGTGATCTGCTTGGTAAAATAATACATTAAATGTAACAATTAAAAATAATCAGCTGTGAGAAAAACATGACTATTTCATCACTGCTTTAATGTTTATCATTGCCTATTGGTTTGCACTACTGCCTATGTAAAATGTTCAAACCAACCTTTATATCTGATTAACTATACTTATATTTTTTACACTAAAACATGTCTTTGCTGACTAAATGACACAGTGACCTTAATATGCAGTGCTATAACTGGGACATCACACTTGTAAACACATTCTGTATTTGCAATACCCTGCTCTTATGACTGGATCTTCCTCCATGCTCACTAGTAATATGACAAGACAAGATATAAGTATGATTTCCAATCAACCACTGTAAAACTACTCACAATGATCTTAATCTGTGTTTTTTGTTGTTTTGTTTTTTTACTCTTTCCTGTGTATCCCACAGTGCTGGCATCCAAGCAGACATACATAAGTTACAGTAACCATGCCATCTAAGAAAGAGATTCCACACTGAAGCATGGGCCTGTCTGAACAGAGATCATATTCTTTTGGGAATTCCACTGGAAACACTGGAGGATTTTCAAACTGAAGAGAAGACTTTGGGTGGAAGGAGGGGAATCACAAAGTATGCCACAGTTTATCTTCAGAATCAGGTAAAGACTTGAGAATGAGAGGTTTGATGGGCAATGTAAGGCAGGCTGGACATTTTCCTCTTCCCACCCTGTGGAAGACATGTGTAAGCTTTGAACACGGTCGTTTCCAGATGCAGGCTGAGGCTATAGTATGTTTTCCTTCTGAAGTATATAGCACACTATTTCAGTTCTCTCTGAGGCTGAAGCATCTGACTTATTTAAACAAAAAGAGGGACAAGTTTTCTGTTTTTGCTCGAGTCAAATGCAGTTGACAGGAAACAGCATTAAATATAGTCATTATTTTTGGAGCTGAAAGCTGCAGTACTCTCCAAACTGTACATGCCTTACTACAGTACATTTAGTTTTGCTCTAATAATAAGCCACACAATCAAAGCAGTGCATCATCCCAGTTCTTCTCAGTTGTTCTTTCATAAAACTGACGATGATGACAATGCCATCATCTTGGCAATCCAAGTGTACAGTCCCAGAGCATGCTTGTGGGAGCGTCACGTGTACTGTGCTGTATTGTCAACGTCTATGGAATGCAACATTTGTCACAGTTGTCATTCACAGTGGAGATATCATTTCGGACCATTTCCCCATCCGGGTTACCTTCTGCTAAATAAAGACTCATTTCAAGCACTAAAGGAGCCAAACACCTTCATGGTAATCGCCATACTCTAGAAGTGTCAGCCGAGACTTGATGATTCATCTCTTCATCTCAGATTTATTGGTCCTTCTTTATCATGCTGTTACTGACTGCTTTGAGAATTAATTAGTGCAAGTGCATTAGAGTCAAGTTGCCAAACAAACTACATTCCATTCGCAGGAATCTTCTGATACATTACAACTTACAGAATAAAACAAATTATTAAAACAAATATGTGCCAATTTCTTGTTTTTGGTGCACACTAGATGTTCATATAATTGCATATTACATATAACAACTCTCAAAGTGTAGCTCTGAATGGCATGTTTAATAAATAAGGACCATAATTTTCATTCTGTGCCTCATATACATCATAATGTTAACCTTCCCATGATACCTTCATGGTGTTTGCTCATTGTCAGAGTTGACCACATTGGCCTCAGTGTACAATTTCTCATGGTGTCTCCAATCACTAAGGTATATGTCAGTAACTCTGGAATTTGTCTCAAATGTTATCCTCAGCAATGCAAAAATCTGTATGTTGCATGTCAAAATTCATGATAAGTCATGTGATCAATTTGAGAGATAGGCGGTATGTCCAGAAGGAAAACTACTGCAGAGAATTATGATAAGTAATTTTATGGTTTATTCAGTAATTCTCTAAACTCTCAGCTTCAACTAAAGTCGGAGATGTTACAGAAAGTGTTGTTTTTCCTTATCATTTGATACAGTATTGTTTGTGAGATTGTTTGTGTTCGTGAATATGATCATTTCTTGCTTTTTTTTGCCACAGCCCCTTTTTTTTATTTTCTAAAACACTCTGTCTGTGTTACAAAATAGAATATGATATAAGTGCTGACTGAAATTAAATGGCAAGTTAATGTATGTTATTAAATGGATTGATCATGTCTGCTTTATGTACTGAATTATAAAAAAAACTGAAAGCTAAAAATAATTACAGTGCCTGGATATTTATGAATTATCTATAGAAAAGAAAATGTGTAGAGCATGTTCATTTTTATACAAGATATTTCTAATAAAATATTGTTTTGGTATTAATGTGTGATTTTCTTGTGTGATGTTCCCTCATCCCTATTTTAACAGGTTACTGTCTGCGCATACAATGAGAGACTGTAAAATCAATCAACAATATGGATTAGATCCCACATATGACCTTGATACAGTGTGACCTGGAGCTAAAACGTCTGCTTTTACATCTGGGGAATAGTCAACACTTTTCATCTCTCTGTGAATCATGTGATTTAGCAGGTATGGGAAAAGCTGTCACCAGGCAGAGAGACAAATTCATTTCACCATCTGTCCGTCAAAAGAGCCACAGATACAGATACCGAGAAGGTCTCAGAGAGGACTATCGGATCTTTATATGAATTTATCAAGAAGCAAAACACTTTGACTAATATATTTCTCACCCCAGAGCTGTTTAAGGTGTGTTTGTTATCATAGGTCTTCAGTTTTTTTTCTCTGCTATTCTTTGCTCCCTCTACTTACATCATTATCATATTAAAAAGATAAATTTGACTTGGTTTAAGAATGTGGTGAAGATGTGGTGGGCGGCATAAGTACAGTATGGACAAATAGCTGAATAAGCAGCACTACTTCCAGTAAGTCTGATGGATGATGAACAGTTGCACCAAAACTAGGCTCTGTGGAAGAGAGACAGGCCTCAAGGGCTGACCATGCAGTTTTAGTTTAAAAGATACGTGTTCACTAGAATACTAGGGCAGACTGCCTTTCCTTTGCTTCCCCTAACACTAAGAACAAAACATGTTACGATGACTTCTAGCAAAAATTTAGTCAATTTTCTAAAATAAAAAACACAACTTACTTCGCCAATAACCATGTCCTTACTTCCATTGTGCTAATGAATAACTCCTAGCCACAAGATCATTTGGAAAATACACACAGAAAATGAAAAAAAGGGTTTGATTTGAAATATCACTTTAATATTTCCACTCTGCTGCTCTACCCAGCAAGTGGGTATTTTATTTAGTCCCCAGGAGAAAAACATTACTGTGGCTGTATTTGTTTCTCAGAGTGTTGATGCTCAGATGAGATGAGAGTGTAGATCACATTTATGCATCATAAATGTGCTGCATCATAAAGCACAGTGTGATAAAGTAAAGGGGTCAAAATGTTTGTTGTGGTTGAGGCTTAACACATGCTGGATGTGCTCCTTTTGTCAAACATATATGGGCTTGCTCCATTGGGTGTGCTGTTCCATTAATCTCAACTTCATGCACGTCCTGCTCTATGTGACTGATGTGGCTTCAGTTAGCTAATGCTGCCACTAGACAGGGCTTTACAGTGAATGATGAAGCATGGGGCTAAAGTATGGGGGGCAAAGAAAAAAATGGGCCAACTTTCTCAGTACTGTTCGGGATATGCATTCTCTGACATGAATAATGAAATAAACATGTCATTAGAAATCATACATTTGTCAAGCTTTTCTGTCTTACATTTGTATTTTTGTATTCACCTGCTATTTATATAGTTTACAGGAAAATGAGTTCTTGTACTTAGCCAGCGTGGGACTGATGTTTCTATATTGTTGGTTTTATTGTTTGTGCACAAGGTAAACTTTAAGAAAGCAGCACTTCAATTCATTTGAAAGCATCGGTTTGTTTTTGTCAATGTAGAACTAAAGCCTGTTTATCTCAGATGACAAGTGGTATTTTATACATGTACAACAACTTCACTATGCTTATTCCCAACAAGTCAAGGTGTTTATAGACATGCTCCATCAAACAATTAGATTGAAAAACGCTCTACATTCAAATCTGATAATTGAAATTCAAATGAGAATCTATCTACTACAGACATTTAAATCACTCAGGAAGAAACTCATTATGCATAATAGCACCTTTTTTCTGGACCTCACATAATATTAACTGTGTGACAGCATAATGAAACCCCACTGAAGAAAGATAAATAGAAGCAAGACTGGGCTATTTAAAATTGCAGAGAGTAACAATGTCTGAAACAAAAAGTCATTCCAGAGATGGCATTTTATCCGAATCATAAACTTGGTTAATTATCAAATCAAGAAAACACAAGCCTAAGTGATCAATACGCACCTAATGTAATTATCGTGTACAGACTGGTGAGACTGAATTTGTCACATTCAGTGAGAAATTTAGCAAATTTTATTTTTTTTTGTTACCAGTTGTTTACATTGTCTATTCCCTCACTGCACAACATGTGTGTAGCTTGACGACATGACTCTGCTAATATATATGTTAGAATTATATATAATAATACATATATATAATGAATTCAAACATTATGCATGCATGTATGTGTCATAAATGCTTCCTAGGTTCATTGCATTATAAATGTAAAGACATTGTTGGGGGCTTGTGTATGGTTGCTGCTGCCCTGTTGATGCTATTACAGCTTATGATTAAGGACTGTCAAGACTCCTTGCCATTACTCTTCACTTGTACAGCAGATTTCTTCTCTGCATCACCTGCTGCACAGTAGGTATTTATGTGTTCAGTTAGCAGTGCCACTGAAAGGCCTAGCCCATATGTCTCTCTGAACCCTCTGAATAATTTAGCCCGACAGCCATTCCTATAAAAACCCCATCTATATTAATGAGCAGCCTCCAACCATTTGGATCACTGCATGAAGGTTGTGACGCCTCCATCATACTGGAGGTGTTGTGTGCAAGTCCCGCCTCCAATAAAGCAATAAGGTAGTGCATATGTACAGCAGACACATCACAGACACTGAGGAGTTCAAACATTAAACTCACTTTGGCAACAACCCCGACAGTCATGTTCTGTTCTTCACTGGTGTGGAAACACGGTTTTGTAAGTTTGGCTATATTACAGTGTGAAGGCAACATTCCTAACACTGGGTGAATACAACTGTACACAGCATCACTCAGAGTTGTAGTATGTTCTTCTCTTAGAAAAGATTAAATTCATTTTTTGTGGTAAAAGATGGACAGAAATTCTCAATAACTGATGTTTTTATGATCTGTCAGTTGGCAGGCCCAAACAATGCTTGGCTATGAAGCCATTGTACAGTGGAAACCAGTTATTGATGAGCAGTTGTTGGTGAATTGCCTTGAAATGAAGATCAAAGAGCAGTACGATGCTGAACTACTCCAACTGCTCTACCTCTACCAATCTCTCTTACTCTTCTGTCTTCCTTTCTCTCCAGTAAACATCCAGTACCACTCTGACATTCCTCAGCAGAGCATCTGCTGCCATGGCCAGCCATTTGTCTTTATGGTTAGTAATTCACTTACCAAGGAGAACAGTGTATGGCCCAAACTTTCATCAGTAGATGTGTGGGTTTTCATTTGAAAGTAAATGAAATGAAAAAGAAACGTACTATAAGCCAGGAAATAAAAAAATGGAACAAAAAGACAAATGAAAACCTCCTGACGGCCAATCACGAAACTCCATATATTGCAACTGCTCCCTACAGTAATGGTGTTGTGCATGGAGCACTTATTCACTGTCAGCATGCAACAGCTTGCGTGGAAGCTGCATGGCCACCATCCAGTGAAACAGTTTGCATTCCTGTCTGCCACCTGTCCTGTCTGTACTCTGCCCACATGTCTATTAGAAGAATATGGCTACACCCTGGAGATTAGAGCTCAGTGTATTCTGGCATCTGTAGCGAGAGTCAAACTGCTGCCATCATCATCATAATGTGTCAACAAAGACCTCACACCAAAGGCTCCCCCTCAATCATGCATCCTCAGATTAACTTCTCTGCATTCATACTATGCTCATATCATCATAAAAAAATGGAAGAAAGCCCCACAAAAAGGCACAAAGTTTTTACCTATTTGTAATACAAAAAATGAATAGATGCATGTCCCTTTCTGCTGACTTTAGAAATGAGCAAATACATCTTAAACAGTATAACATCACTCTAATGGAGCAACCATATTCACTGCTTTCATAGTTAGCAAAGAAAAGCTATCAGAATAATTCTCAACACCACGCGAGCAATAAATAGGGTTAAAATGAAAAATTGTAATTTCTAATCTGGGGGGGGGGGTCACGGTAGCAGAGTGGTTAGCGCTCCTGCATGTATAGGTCAACTGGCAACTCTAAAGTATCCCTAGTGAATGAATGTGAGAGTGAATGGTTGTCTGTCAGTGTCCGTCTCTAAGTGTCAGCCCTGCGACCAACTGGCCATTGTCCAGGGTGTACCCTACAAAGCTGCTGGGATAGGCTCCAGCAACCCGTGACCCCCAATGGGACTAAGCAGTAGAAAATGAATGAATGAATGAATTTCTAATCTATTTTAAAAGCTACTCTTTACAATTGTCTATTTATTGTCAATTAAATGTAACTTAATTAATCCTCAAGGGGAAACTCGGTTGTTAGGTCTCTTCAAATTAATTGCCTCAGACTTCATCTGCCAGTGACATATTGATTGCACATTCTTATGGCAGTCAGGAAGAAGGAGTTCTTCATTCTGTCCTGCAGCTCACTGGTCTCAGACATCTACTAGCTAGAGGATGGGTGGATGATGAGGAGGGTGCTGGGTCTGATGATGTTACAAGCAGTGTCTGATACAGCTCTTGGTTATAAACTGTAACCATGACAACATGTGAAAACTCTCTTGTAATATAGTCTTAGTTCCACTGCCAACAGCTCCAGATCCTGACAACAGATCTTCTCTTTCACTGCAACATGCCCTGAATAGCATCATCAGTTGTTTACATACAGTGCACACCCTCCTCCCTTTCTCCTCCCACTTGAGGCATCTCTATCGGCTCTTATCAGTGTGAATCTATTTAAGAGATGCACATAAGACTCCAGAATTTAACCATTAGGATGTTTACATGCAGGTAGGGAAAATCAAATTATTGCCTTAGTCCAATTTGAGTTTTAAACGTCATGTAAACACCTCACTCCAGTTGGGCGTGCAGTCATCCAAATTTCGGAGTAAGACACCTGGATAATGTGGTTCATTGTCGGATTACTGCTGCATGTATACGGCTTACTCTGATTAAAGTCAGACACAGCACTGAGCATGCACCAGTGAAGTCACCTACATAGAGTCACCCTTCCACTCGGTTATTTTGCTCATGTTTAGAAGAACAAGCTAGTCAACCGTAGCTTATGATGTGTTCAAGTGCTTTTAGATGGTGCAGCTGCCAAGTAATGAAAACGTTGTTGATAATCTGTTGTGTTCATCTATTTTTAACCCGTAAAGTCGGTGTGTTACTGTTTACGTTTGTTAAAGGTCCCATATTATGCTAAATCAACTTTTCTGAGCTTTTAACCATGCACGTTGTTTCTACCTCAAACACATACCCAAAGTTGTGTTTTGTTTCATTCGCGCATGTTTAAGTAATTTAATTAGTTTGAGCTACAGTCTTTTCAACGAGCTGTTTCATGCAATGACGTCAATATGTGAAGTAAACCACTCCTCTCCAGGAAGTGCTCCTCCACACTCCTCCTGCCCCTCTCTCCTGCACTGTCAACAAGTGGTGCTCTGCAGCTCAGACACAGAGAAGCATCGCTGCTACTGTGTTAGCTTACTTACCATCAATACTTTTACTTTACTTTCAATACACTGCACAACAGCTACCTTAGGAGTCTCCAGGCAGCATACATTCTCAACTTCAGTAGGCATTGTGCGGCCATTTCCACATGTGCACCGATAAACAGAAGCGGTTAACACGCGCTATGCTACGGGCTACACCATAGAAACATAAACAATAAATAGTTTCTCATTTACCAAGCAGAAACGTCTTGTAGAAGCCTTCGAGGTTTTTGTGTTTGCTCATGTTCTGAGATATACGGCTCAGTTACTCTCTAAGCCATTGCTGAAAAAGTTATTACTACGATGTACCGTGTTTACTTCGGTCTGTTTCCAGCACAGCGCTAGTGTGACGTCATGAGTGGGCGGAGCCAACACGGAAGCGCTGAGCCTTAAAGTGTCAGCGACAAATCAGACCGTTCACTTTGGACTCATGATGAGAGCTCATTCAAACCGCTTGTATAAGATCATTATTGTGTGTTTCATGTTGCAAAACGTGATATGGTAACCTAAATGTATCCAAAATACACTGTATAATGTTCAATATAGTATAATATAGGAGCTTTAATGATTTCATGATTACTGATCAGACAAGTTATATTAGCATTTAACGCTGTGAATGAGTCAGGTTTACCATTAGCTTCTTTTTGTTTAGAAACTTCTTCAGTCATATTGTCACAATCACATTTAGAGTATTAAGAGCAATGGCTTCAGACAATGCACCAGCACACTAATACAATTAGACACACAGACATAAGCTTATAGATGATGGATCAATTATGTTATTTTGTCTAACCCTTGCTGATTAAGTTTTCTTTTAATCTTTTTCATCTTGATGATTTGTTCTTCTTGAAGAACCTCCTGCAGTTAAGAAAAAACAGCAAATGCCAAAAACCTCTAATAATTTGGCTTAAGAAGAAATGTATTTCTTAATATATAAATTAAGTCCATTGCTTCATAATCACATTAAAATAAACTTAACAAGTGATTGATGTATTTATAAAATATAGAGAATGGTCTTGTCAGAGTTGGCCTTTTCAAAAACAAACTGTTGTTTTAATCTAAAACTTGACCAGAACTGGGTAGCTGTGACCTGATGCTGTACCTATGAGTGTATTGCATGTAGTTTGTGAATTATGTAATGATGTGGTTTCATTTGTGCATTGTGCCGTTCAGAATTTTCCTACCTTGAAGCAACAAGGCACATGCGAAATGCCATTTAAATTAATGCAAGACCTAGAGAGCAATGTTGTTTTATTAAATGTTATTATCAAGATGATTGAGAGCTTAACATGAGCTGCATTCAAGTGTTACTGCCACTAGTTTCATAGCCTAGATGGAATAAATGGAAGCAGATGTGAGTACCAAATAATTAATATTCAGTAAAGTATCTGAATGTCTTAATAATAGAACAAAGATTGAATCTCAGTTAACACTGTCCAGCCGCCTCCATCTTGACCTTTTATTAGATTATGACCTGGGTGACTGACAATCATCTCAATGTTGAGTATAGTATTATTTTATACCAATTACAATCAGGTCTTAGTCTCAGATATTTTATGATAATTGTTATGTTTTTCTTCAGTGGAGAAAATAGCAATTAAAATTCTAATTAGGCAAAGTCTGAAATGAACTCTTCAACTATTTTATTTTATCAGTAAACAGAGCACATATTGCACATTGCAGTGATGAAGAGAGACTTTCTAGGATTGTAGAATTCATTTTTAATTCAATTTTAATTATAGGCAACCTGGGTGAAGCAAGATCTTGTTTAGACTTTTCATTTGACTGATTAGATGTAAAAAGAAAATGTCAGTGATAAAATTCTTTAATATTTCTACCTGAACAAATATATTCAAAAATAAATCTGGCAGCACATGGAGTCATCAGTCAGTTACTTACTTCAACACAAGTAAATGATTCTGCTAAAAGTAGCTGTACATTCAAAAACATCACACTGAAATGGAAGGTAGATGTTATCCTCTCTCAGTGACAGGCCACAAAACACATTCCCATGGTGCTTCTAAAGTGCTCACTGACTGACAGCAGCATATCATTTCTGTCTATTTATTTTCAAGCTTGCACTCACCTGACCCACATGTGGCCATTTGTCTACCCAAGCTGCTCCAAAACCCATCAGGCAATATTTTAATCTCCGCACTTCATTTTAAACGTATTAATGACATTATTAATTACACCAGTTTCTGGTTCTAGGCTTCTATTAGCTTTACTCATCTACTCCCTTGCTCATATTAACAGCTTACCAGTGACGCTCACTGATGCTATTGAAGTCAACACTAACTTGGTCATAATGAGATGGAAGTCAATCCAATGTCACACTAACAACATAAACACAAAAAAATGCACACATTGCTTTAGATATTGTTGCTGAAATACTAAAATTTAATCAATCAGAGGAATAAAGAAATGTACTTGAAGAGATCATCTGCAAAATGAGCAGCTGTTAAAGACTTACTTGTGTTTACGTTAAAAAATAATTACCCACAGCCATGTCAGTAGACACATCAGTACTCTGAAGAAGATTGTATGATTTGTCATATGGGGCTTTTGCACAACGCAAATGTGTCTTAACACTTGTATAACACAATACAATCCAGCATCAACATTTCCATACTGCCAGCAGTCGCTAAGTAATTAATATTGATCAAGAATTGGTGCTTATTAATGTTCTTCTCCTCACTCATGTTTTCTAAAGCACAGAATAACTCCTCAGCAGCAGGTCATTGTTCAAAAAATATTGTTCAAATACTTTTAGTTTGTTCTAAGACAAAAGTCACAGGAAAAATCAATCCAAAATTAACTTTTTCTTCATTGATTTCATTTCATTCACTGTATAAAAATGTCTTCTAGATATCACAAAATAAATGAGGTTGTGTTGTTTAATAAAAAGAAAGCTTAAAAGGGTATTTTTATGAGGTGACTCTTTGATCATTGCGAGCAGAGCCCCATTATCATCACAGGATTATTTGTTGCCGTCATTCTGCGGCATTGCCTACTTAAGGCAGAAGCTGTAAAGAAGAGCTATGGTCTCTAAAGGGGGAGATATAGAGCAACCACGGGCTCACATGACAAATGAGGAGCTCAGCCCACACTTATTTATGGCTACTTAAAGCTGTCAGTTGAAGATGATAAAGGGTGACCGCTTGATTAGAAAGTGTAAGATCAGGCTTGTCCTTATGACCTATTACAGAACATATAGGAAAAGGTACTGATATCAGCAGGTGGAAACGATGTTTTTTTACTCTCACCTCATTTGTTTAAGAGTCAGGTGTACAAGAAAAAATGACTGAAAAGAATACTTTCGGTTATCATGAGGTGTGCTTTTGCTTCATTTTTCAATCTAACCTCCATCTGTGATGACTGATCAAGATGGGAGGCAGAACCTGAAACTGAATTGGACAGCAGAATGGGAGGGCAGTAGTAGTTTGTGAAAGGAGTTTTTCAATCACCTGCAATCTAAATTTATCGTTACCTCAAAAAGTTTTCCCCTTTGACTCTTCTGCTTTCTTATATTTTTATTAAAATCATTAATTTAAAAATGTACATATATGTTAAACAGCCAAATTATTAATTAACCAAAGGTGGTTAATACAGTTTCATATACAGCATTTGACAAGCCAGTGGAAAAACGGTGTGTGTGCAGTGGTCCACTGTTATGACGATAAAATGTAAAGCCCTGTAATGTTCAAACTATGGCCTCACGCTTTCACTGTGTTTATCTACCATCTTTGTATTAAGTGAGTCTTCTGCTGCAATTCAGTTAAAGAGTAGTTCAAAGACTGATAGGCTCCATGGCCTTTTTTTAATTGTTGCTGCCGTGTGATCATGTTAAGTGGATGGTATCTGAGACATGCTAAAGCATGTTCTGTTACTGATAGACCAAGGTTTGTGGAGAGATAAGGAGCCACTGGCAATGTAGAAAGTCAAACTGCTGCAATATATCATATTTCATTATATTATTTTATAATATTTTTAATGCAATATAATAAAACAAAGCCCCTAATAGTATTTCAGCATCTAAGAGTATGGCATTTTAAACACCACAACTACTGAGGAGATATGATGATATAAATAACTAATAGTTTTCCTGTAGCAGAAAACGTCAGGAGGACAAATACAATTATGTTAAGGAGCGGGTTTAATGTCATTCATTGTCTAGAGATATATCACAGAAAAGAAGAAGAGTAACACAGAACTCAGCCTTCTCTGTACAGTCCAGTGAAAGCTGCAAATGAAGGAAATCTACTGCCATCTTGTGGAAGCTACAGTATTCACTTCAGGTTAAAAAAAACTACCAACAAAGGCACCATTTCCCATGTACCAGCAGTGCAGATATGTAAAAGAAAAGAAACACTTCTATGAGTTTTACTGATACTGTTCTGTCATGGTCTTCTTAGAACACACTAGTTCAACTAGTGTTTATTCTCTTGAAAAAGAGGCACATAAGGTTTTTAACCAGGTCATGGTAAACCAGAATGGTTTAGAAGCAGGCATCTTCTTCTAAAAATATGTCTGCATGCCTATGTGTAAACTTTTCTAATGCAAGGTAATCTGTTCATGCACAGCTGCTGGTGTTTCTTATCAATTTGCTGCTAGTAATAGAGAAATCTATGATCAATGATTTTGTCTATCTCCAACTTTCATATTACTGTGGCACAGTGTTGATCCTATTAGATAAAGGAGAAGGTACTTTTTAGCTTCACCTAAAAACTCCCTGTTGTTTTTAAGACTGGGTTTGAACTGACTGACATCCCAATGAGGACTATAATCTTGTAGGTATGTACAGCTTTATTGTGGTCGATTAGTTTTAAGCACATGATTTATCAGTTGCTGTACAAGTAAGCACACAGGGAGAAAAACAGAGTGCCAAAGTCTGGGTGTTAAAAGCACACTGATTATTTGTCTGAGAAGAGAATTAATCAAGCACCCAGCCTTTGGATCTGCAAGTAATGAGCACTGAGTCAGGCCATGAGGTTGATGAAGATTTAGAATGCCATTTACAGAATAAGAGCCCCCCCAAGAAAAGAGAGGGTGTTTTTCAAAGTGCAAGTCATAATTTTCCTGCCTCTTTTACTATGATAGAACAGGAATTTAGAGAGAAACTAGATAGCTCACTTAGGATCACATTAGTCACTGGGATACTTTTTAAAACCCAGATGAACTAAGCCTTATTGCCTGCAATTCATCACATATTAAAAAAAACATTTATATGCTTTATTGCTCAACTTGCTAGGTCACATAAAGATATTACATGTTGTGTCTGGAAAAAAAATATTGTCCTTGCTTACCAGATCCTTTTGGGTTACAAGTGTTCTTGTCAAAAATAGATTTTCATTACTGACCAAAGATGCCAGGGCTGCCCTGGTCTGCAGCCCAGAAGTTCTCTTTTGGCCCCCTTTACTTAGCAGTCTCAGGGCATATGTAGGTAATCCACTATGATGTTCACAAACTCAGAGAAAGGAGAATATATAATACATGTATAAAGTATAAAACTTAGTTCCTGTTTCAGAACCTCCCTAAAACTGGTCAGTGCCATTCATTAAAACAAACAAAAAAAACCCAAAAACAACAAATGTTTTTTTGTTGTAAATGGAAAAAAAAACTGTTACATTTCTTACTTTCTGTAACTTTCTAACAATACTATTATTTATTTGTTTGATCAAAATGTATTTCACTTTGCCATTGGGTTCCATGTATTTCATTTACTCACAGTCCAATGGTTTACCACATTTTTTTAGTGATTAAATAAAGCCCCCTTTGGAATCCAGTTATTATTCATTGTCTCCTTGTTGAAGGGTGACTGACATGGTCTGGGCTGTCCGAAGGGGGCCACAGTCCACTCCACAGAGAGGCCAAGCCAGGCTGTCTAGTTAGCACCTCTGCGGCCACTTTCTATGTGCCTTATGACAGGAATGAATGCTATGCACCATGACATTTCATCAATATAAGGAGGATACACCGTGGGGGCTTAATTCCTAATCCAGCTGGTTTATGTAAGCTCAGTCCCACTCAAGAGCCTATTCACATGCATTAGAGCCAGTGCACATGGAAGGACAGGAACGGCAAGACACTGGCAGCATTAGACTGAAGATACTGCGTCACATCCAGCATGTCAATAACCAATCTACCAGTTCATTCAATCAACTTCTTTCTGTGGGCAATCATTTCATTCAGTACAATGGATAGAACAGCCTGAGTTTGTTGTATTAAAATGGGACACTAAAACAATCAGATTCACTTTAAATCATGGTTAAAAGTATCTGTTTTCTTTTCAAGAAAACATAAATATGAAAGCAGTATCACCATACATACCAATTCCAAACACCAAAATCAGGAAAAAAAAACAATAATCTAATGCAAAAACCAATCTTGTTTCCATGGAGAGGACACAACAAAAATAAATAGTTGCCTCCAATAAAAAAGACAGGCAACTGTAAAAACAAAGTGAGCCACTGTAGAGACATCTGCTTTTAAGGTGAGGCAGAATTTTAAAAGGTAGGACATAAACATAACAGTTATGTAAAGAATGTCATAGATGTCTTGTGCTTGACCTTCAGACCATTAATACCTTGTTCTTCATGTGATCTTGTCTTTCCAAAAAAACAAACATTCAAAGCCATGACAAGTAGAGCTTATGCCACATAAATGCCATAACCTTGATTATGTAATGTATCGTAATATAAGAAGTACACCAACGACAAGGGGAGAAGGGCCTTGTTCACAGCACGTGACTTTATCCAAGCAAAGTATGACTCGAACAAGAAATTCAAATATGCATTTCAAATGAACCCAGAATCCAATTATAATATACATCTGATACAAGTCAAAATAACTGTTTGAATATTTTCAAACAGAAAAAAAAAGGAAAAAAGAAATAAATCAGTCAATCAATAAGATACTGTTGCCTAACTATATTAAGAACTGCACTTCAAACAGTTATACTGCTGATGTTTTACTACTTTCATTGGCAGCCTGTTCCTCCCACCTCCCACCCCTCCCCCTTCCTCTTAATAATAATAAGCCATCCACTGCGGGCATCTATCTGACTGAACACCCAAAGCCTGTCCTCCACAGATACTTTCTAGGCACAAGCTTCCAGGCGGCAGAATCCTCATCATGATTTCCTGCAGGATTTAATAGCCACCAAAACCCAGCAGGCTCCAGATTTACACCAAATTTACAAAGCAGATTTACAGTCAGTGTAAACAGGTAATCTTCTTTCATTTTGTTTGTGTTAACAGTAAATAATAAATAATTGGTGTGTGTCATGTGTGACAAACTTTTACATTCATCATGTCACCTAAAGCTAATCCAATTCCAGAGCAAAATGTTATTTTTTTCTGAGGGGTAAATTAAAATAAACCTGTGAAAGAGAATAAGGCCTGCTTTTATATGAAGCATCATCTCATAGTTATTTTTTTATTTCTTCTTTGCTTTTATATTATATTGGCTTGAGAGTCTAGCCAAGTTTTGTGATACTTTATAGTGTTGTTCCAGGGTAACTAGAGCTCAAGTGTACAATTTTGGACATCTAGGATCCACAAGTCCAAGAGCTATACGATATAAGAAATGAACATTTACAGATTCTGCAAATTGTTTGTACCATTTTCATAAATTCCTTGATGCTTGAAATGAAATGATTTAGTACTATTACGTCCCTGAATGCTACTCATTGACAAAAAAATATGGTAAAAATATATTTACTGTCAATGTTGCTCATAGCTGGCATCTGTTGCAGTCACATGACTTGACTCTAGACAAACACAAGTAGCTTCTGTAAAGTGAGAACATGTTTCCTTGTGGCACCTGTCATCTGTGTAGTATAAAGTATTTACGTTTTGTTGCCTGCCGTCATAATGTAAGGAATTTATTGGGTTTCTTGTCAAATGGCTGCTTGGATAAAGCTTGGCATGTAGTATGTGGGGCTGAAAATCTATACATCCTCACGTTCCCTTTACATTTAAAGATAAACTTACAGTATAAATACTGGTGCTAAACCCATACTATCTGCAGTTATTACTAAAAACCAATTGTTAACATTCTGTTTATACTTACAGGTCACTGTGTTACACCACACACAATGTGGAAGAGGACAAAAAACAGCTCAGGTGCAGGCAGACAAGGTGCAGTGATTATTATTTATGTATTATTATTTGTTTTTCATGACACAACAATCATTAAGATACAAATCTTAGCTACTTTACTGTCTGTGATTTTCTTGTTTTAGTGTTGGTTAACTGAATAAGTGTATGGTATGTAGATAAAGAGCTAGTGGCTCTGACTGCCTCTACTCTTTCGTCTTAAACATACACATTTACATTAAAAGAAAAATGACATACTGACAAGGACTCTACACACACACATTTTACACACATTGGACGGACTCGTCTAAAAATAAATTGCAAGTTCTATGCTTTTGTCAAAGGGTGGCCTTTTTTTTGCGATGGCCTTTATTTCGTTGTTACATAGTATAATATATGGTTGGTCATCTTTCCTTTATTTTGAGGCTGTATTTTTTACTGTAGGTGTTTTAACCATACCTGTTTCCAGATACAGCAAAATTTCAAATGGTCAATAAAATGCCAATATTTAAACCAATAATGTTGTGACATGATGTTTCTGTAATGAGAAGATGAGACAAGACCAGACTGTCCACATTTACAAAACAAGCTTCTCTATTTATAACGCCACTCTTTAAATTCAAAATCATTCAAACTGAATCTTGGGTCTTGTAGGGACTTTTGGTTTGAAGTTTGAGGTAAGACTAACAGGGAGTATTCAGGCTGTATTTTTTAAAAACAGATTTAGTACTGCTGCTGTGATGGAGATTTGAGAACTCTCACTGAAAATCCTTTCTTTAAAATTTCATGTTTATTATTATAGACCAGTATCACCAGTGCAAAGTGTTCAAATTTAATGCTGCATGTCATATTACCATCAAACTGTGATATTTTTCCTGAAAGATATCATACTGTCTGGATCTTATACCGTCTCATGTTTCATGTTATAATGATGTTGATTTAAAAAGAGAAATATTTCATATTCTGATATTAAAACAGCTCTGGTAAGCTCTGGATCAAAGCAAGTGCTTCACACAATCCCCATAAAGTGGAATGTGTCTTGTAAAATTAAAAGCTGGAGCGTCCTAAGCCAGTTGGCTAGAGGTCTTGTCTCTCAGGCATCTGTGATAAACAAAGGCTGAGAAGGAAACATCCCTGGATTAGGGCTGCCTGCTGCTGCCCTTTCCAATCACCCTCTGAGTTCTTCACTTTATTCCAGTCTGAGTGTTATGTCCTCCATGACTTTCTGTACCCACTGTTAATTTTAGCCTCACTAAAATTTGTCTGCTTTACAAACTATTTATCACCTGATTTAACAGCAGCGGTGGAAATAGGTTTGAGCCTGGCTTCTGATTTAGCTGCTCTGCACAATTAGTACTTCCACTCCCTTCTGTTCCCAGGTTTCTCCCTTGTTCATCGATATATTCAGCATTTCAATGAGGTATCGGGCAATAAGTCAGGTAAAATTACACATCGGTGTGATTTTTAAAAAGGCATGCTCTGTATAAACATGGTGCTGTGCTAACTTATTTAACTGAGCCAAGATTACATAACAGATCTTTATAAGTGTGTACTTGAGACTCCCTTGTATGTCTTGTTCTCTTTTGTTACATGACACAAAGGGAGCTGACATTGGTTGTTGTCATAATAATCATTAATCCATGGATTAATATTGATTTCCATCTATAGTTGCGTGATCCCCTCTTTGCACTGCCTTAGCCTGAAAAGAAAATGTTAAGTAGTGATGTAGCTGTCACAATCACAAGATTCAAAGGTTGCAGTGCAGTTGTTGTTTTGCATTTTTGTTTTTATATTTGCATGTTTTTTAGCAGTAGGACTTCTCTGGATGAGTATTCAAATGAATTCAAATGAAGATATAATGTTAATAGATGTTTTAGTCTTGTAGAACGGAACTGCAAGAGTAAAACTTTCATGTGACATGTCTGACACCTGCTGGCAGAAAATGGCATCTCAGCTGCTTTGATTTGATGTTTTTTTTTGATGTTTTTTTTTAAGCTGCCATTCGAAGACGTTCAAAGACTCTTGGCGTGACCATTACACAATATGTGCCAAACATACCAGAGGGCAAAAGCACCCCCGATTTTCAGTGTAAACCAGCCCCTGCTACCATCAAACAAGGTGATCTTTAATTCAACTTTTTTTTCATGGCAATTTTATAATGATCTTCAAAACAAGTTTGTTGATATTACACAGGTAAAGTGGCTGTTTTTAAGGCTGTGGTCACAGGCGAGCCCAAACCCGAGGTCTCATGGAGAAGAACCAGGGGAAATATTTCAGACAAGGAAAAATATCACATTAAATATAATGAAGTAACTGGGGAATATATTTTAGAGGTGAATGTATTTCACTTCATAGAATTCACTGGATGTAAGTAAAAGTACATGTTAGAAGATTTTCAGCAATGTAAAACTCATTGATTTATTTGCACTTTTAGATTCATAAAGTGTCTGCTGCTGATGTAGATACATATAAATGTTTAGCTGTGAATGAATATGGCAAAGCTATGTGCACAGCAACTTTACATTTGACTGATGGTAAGAAAGAGTCATCTGGTAACAGTTCTGAAACATAATTCTACCTAATTTAATGACCACATTTGTATATTTTTAGCTTCAACAAATCCATCAGACTTCAGAAAACTGCTGAGGAAAATGTAAGAAAACACAGAAAATCTTTGTATTGTGGTATAAAAAGCCACTCGTTCCATTACGATGCAACAACGTAACAACATACATTTGGCATAAATTTGGTCCTATCTAATTTTGGATTGTTGTGCAATTCCACATTTTAGTAAAGTGGAGGATGATGAAAGCTACACCCGGAAAACCAATGAAGAAGAAGAAGAAAGCTTCTGGAATGCAATGCTTAAAGCTGATAAAAAAGATTATGAGAGGATCTGTAATGAGTTTGGTGTTGCAGACCTGCATTTGGTCGTCAGAAGACTGGAAGAAAAGAGAAGAGAGAGAGAACACAAAGTAAAACTGGCAATATGCTCAAAAAAATCTCCACTCTGCTAGTTTTCTTTGTTTACAAATGTCAAAGCCAGCAGCAGCCGACCAAGTGCATGTGTCACATTTGCTGATCTATACTTGTATTACAGGATGGTATAATGTTTAATGATGGAGATGCAACAGGAAAAAACAGTCTCCAACCTGAGGGGAAGACAACAGAATGTAACAAGGGCATAAAGCAAGTTGGAAAGGAATGGCCTCTGGATGGAGAAGATGACCTACTGTCAGCAGAATATAAAAGTATGAAAAAACAAACACACTGGTCATTCTGTCATCACTTTATGTTCTAACTGTAATAAGTCATTATTGTATACTATGTCTCCTACTGTCTCCATGTTGTTTTAGTTTCCAGTGTGGACTTTGTTGTTAAAATTCAAGAGGTAAAAGCCCAGGAGAGAGAGGATGCTCTCTTTGAATGTGTTCTGACACAGCCCCTGCCTAGAATCACTTGGATGGGCAAAAGCAGTGTCCTGGAGGAGAGTGACAAGTACAGCATAACAGTGTCAGACCACAAACTCATCCACAGGCTGCTGGTGCGAGACTGCATGCAGCTGGATAAAGGCATCTACTCAGCCATGGCCGGCACTGTGTCCTGTAACGCTTGGCTGGTAGTGGAAGGTACTCCATGATTTCATCATAAATTGTCAGTAATAAACTGCGGATGCGTCATGCTTCTTATTCTTTAAGCTGACCTTGACCCAGCATCTGTGGGTAAGAAGAAACCCCGAAAAACCACTGTGGCTGGAGGATCAAGGATTGACATTGAGAAAGTGGCCAAAGAGCAGCAAATAAAAAATCAAGAAGAAATGGAGAGGATTTTGGCAGCTGTAAAAGCAAAACATGCTGCTGAACAACTAAAAAAAGAGAACAAAACAACCAACAAAGTAAAAGGTGATGAAACATCTACTGTTAACAGTGTTGCAGGAACAAACCGAACTGATGGAACTGCAATCAGACGACACCAGCAAGAAGGCAGCAAGAACAAGTCCAAGATCCGAAACCTCAAAGAAGCTTCTGCGTCCACAGCAGATGAGTCAGGAGTCAGAGCACAAGACAGACTGCAAGTGAACAACAGAAAAAACAAAACTCGTGTGCATTTTGAAAAGATCTCAGGTAAAGTCTAATGTCACATACCATAACTGTCATGATTATATTCTGTAAAGAGCAGATATGTTAGGTACTCATGTGATACCAGGAGGATTGTGACAGGTCTAGACCTTACCTTTACCTTGACGGAACACATTTAACATTACACCATTTATTGCGCTTACCTACGTACATTTTTTGTGTAGAGGTATTTGATTCTATCACAATTTTTGGTATTTTCTTATTGGCACAGGTGTAAACGGTGAATGTTCTGAAGATGAATATGACTCAATCTCTGGATATTCAAAACACTGTGAAGAATCTGAAGAGGACACACTTGGTAAGACACGTCATGTACAAAAGATTTTTGAGAAAGAAATCTTTTTGTTATATACACAAAGTAGTTTGATATCTAAACCATACCTGCAAATGTTTGCTACAGATGAAAACGACATTATTGTTAACATAGATGGTAGAGCCCTTCAAGGTTCTAAAAGACACTCTAAGGATATGAAAAACCACATAAAGAGTGAACAAAAGAGTCCTAAGTCTGGTAAGAAATGTAGAAATGGAAAAATGATACAGCTGACAAGTTTTATTCCCTGGAAATAGGACCATAAAAATACATTTACTTTGCTATAGGGTCGAATAAGGTGGCAAGGCGTGAAGAAGATGAAGAAGGTGAGAATGAATACGAAGTCTCTACAACTAATGACGGTTGCTCTTCAAAGTCAACAAAGAAAAATCAACAAAAAAAACATACATTTGGTGAGAAAATGTGTGTAAATACAATGATCATGTATTAAACATTTGAATATGGTGAGGCACCTCAGAGCCAAATGCCACTGCAACTCTCACTGACTACTGTTTCTGACCAATAAAAGGTTCATAATAATCATCACTGTCATCATCAGTTTTCCATGTCTATGTAGATGCTGATTTTGAAGAAGATAAAGAAGAATATGATGATGATAATGGAAACAAGATACAACATACTGCCAAAAGACGCTCACCAAAGAAAACAAAGACTAATAAACAAAGCAGCCACACATCTGGTAAGAAACTTCTAGCAAATGTGTTGAGAAAATGTGTTACAGAACAAACAGTATCAAACAAATAATTATGCAGGAGCTGTCATTAAAGGTGTTGGTACATGTATTTTCACAAACAAGATTTACATTTTCCACAGATGATGAAGTCAATGAATTTGAAGAAGATGAAGATGGTAATAATGGAAATGTAGTCTCCACTGATTCTAACAGAGGCTCATCAAAGAAAACAAAGAAGAAGAAACAAAGCAACCATGTATCTGGTAGGAACCCTCTGGCAAATGTGTGAAGGAAATATGTTACAGAAGAATTCAGTCATTGTATTGAACATATAAATATGTAGGAGTTGTCATTAAAAGCACTTTTACATGTATTTACTTAAACAAGACTTACATTGTCTACAGGTAATGAAGTAGAAGAAAACAATGGAAATGTGGTCTGCACTGGTTCTAACAGAGAATCAGGAAAGAGAAGAAAGAAGAAACAAAGCAACCAATCATCTGGTAAGAACAATCAGGCAAAATTGTGTTGAGACCTATAAATGTATCAAACAAAGATTTTTTTTTTTTCATTTAAAAGAAATTGCATGCCATATGTTACACATGTGGAGGTGGATCTATACACTGCCTTCTGCATGCATTTAACATTCACTTCTTTGTTTAAATGGGACGGGTGTTCATTAGTGTGTCACCCTCCGGCAACAACTGCTCATCCACAAAGAAAATAGAGCAAACGTACATTAAAAGTGAATAGAGAACATTGAAAAACCATGGAAAAATCAGAATTTGACTTTTACTGAGTAATAAGCACTAAAATAGAGGAGTGGACAGATTTGTTCACTAACATTACCCTGGAAATCCTCCACACTATGCCTTGAAAAGCATATTGTCTGAGAAAAGCCTAAATAAATAAATAAATTAAATAAGTTTGATCCTTGAAACAGCTTTACATTTTCTACAGGTTATGGAACTGATGATATTGAAGAAGATGACAGTGAAAATGAAGCCTCTACTGGTTTTACCAGGTGCTCAAAGACCACTAAGAAGATTAAACAAAAGAGCTGTAAACTTGGTATGTACATGTACTAGAAAATGAGCTAGGGATGACTACATTTGATGATTACATTATTAGGCTCAAGAGAGCACCAACATTTAAAATAAAACTTTGTTCTATTCAGGTTAAAATTTATGTTCAAGAGACATGCATAAACTGTTACCATGTACAGTTTGCATGCAGTATGTCTGACTGAATTCAATGTTTTACCACAGACACAGATGAACAAAGTAACAGTGAAGAGGAGTTTGAGAGCTCGGACCAGGACCAGCTTTCACTAGATTCAAAGCACGATCGCTCTCTGCATGTTTCATTCCAAGGTAAGAAACACAACCAGGTAAATTATTGTTTGGAATAACTTATTTAAACCCTTGAAGTTCTTTCATCTACAGCTATAAAATATTAGTATGTTCTCTCGCAGAGCTCTCAGATGAAAACACGTGTCGTAAGAACCACAGAGACACAGAAGATAATGCCTATTCTGTAGCTCGTTCAAAGAGGAAAAAACAAGGCCCATTAATAGAAGATGTAGTCATTGGTAAGTGATCAGACATGCAGAATTCATCTTGCATGAGGAACGTGCAAATTTGTCAGTGCAATGGAGGGCACAGAGGGCATTAATAAAACATGCAAAGTTCATCAACAAAGGGATTATTTTATCAGGTATTAAAATTATTATAACCCATCATCATAAGCGAGGGAGTACACGGAGTGGAGCTCCTTTGAAACAAATGTGACTAACTGTGCATTGTTTACATGTTAGATCCTGGAGTTCAATTCATCTGGGGACTGTCGGATGTTAACGCTGTAATCGGAGAGGCTGCTGAGTTAACATGCAAACTCAGTAGTGAAGACTGTGAGGGAGCCTGGTTCAGAGATGGCAAAAAGGTGACAAATTATCAACTCATGTTATATGAAAACTGATTCATTTTAATAGTTTCTTTGTTTACTTGAATTCTGTGTTCTATTTTTATTAGTTATCTAATGATGCTAACTTCACTATCAGTCAAGATGGAGTCATCCATAAATTAGTCATCAGCACATGCAAAGAGGAGCACTCGGGAAAATACCGCTTTGAAGCTGATGGTCGGAAAACCGAGGCAATGTTCAATGTCAAAGGTTTGAAGAAATTATGTGAAAAGTTTGTTGCATTGATGGAATTTTGTGGACACTTTCAGTAAAAGGAACACTGTATCAACTTCAATCTAAAGATAGAAACAACCAAGTCTTTTTTTTAGATCCCCCAAGGTTTGTGCCACAAGATCTCAATGCATTCACTCAACCTGTGACAGTTAAAGTCGGTCACAATGCTATCTTCAAGTTGGCTTTTATTGGCCACCAACCCATAAAGATACATTGGTACAGAGAAGGAGAGGAGCTCCAAGAGGACAACACTATCAAAATAGAGAGGTCTCAAAGCCACAGCCGTCTGCTTCTGAGCAGATGCCAAAGGAAGGAGATAGGAGAGATCAAGATCAAGCTGAAGAATGAGGATGGCTTTACTGAGGCTATTTCACAGTTAATTGTGCTTGGTAAGTAAAATTATGTTACACACACTTTGCTGTCCAGCATCTCCACATATGAATAATGCTCAGGATTTTGCCTTTACAGATAAACCCACTTGCCCTCTTGGCCCGGCTGAGGTCACTGAGAGTTCACCTGTATGCATAGAATTTAGGTGGAGGCCTCCAAAAGATGAAGGTGGCTCACCAGTTATTAACTATATTATGGAGCGTCAGCAGGTGGGGCGAAATACATGGAAAAAGTTGGGTGAAATCCCAGGTGTTCCCTGCTATCGCGATACAGATGTGGAACACGGACGGAAATACAGCTACCGGATCCGTGCAGTGACCACAGAAGGTGTCAGTGAAGTCATGGAGACAGATGAAATGCAAGCTGGGACTCTAGGTGTGTACAGACTCAAGGCTAATGCTACATTTGGACTATAACTTAGTTTGTCCATTATTATTTTGTCTAAACAGGAATTAAAGTAATGAAGTGTAATTGTGTGCGTAGAAAATCAATAGCACTTCATTCAGAACCCCAAGTAGACTAAATTGGCAACAACAAAAAAAACTGTCAGATGCTCTTTAAAAAAAAAAAAAATCTCATGTAAAAATTGGCATCATTTAGGGTAATAATCATGATCATGCACAGAAATTGACATCCTATAGCCTAGTTGTAACTTGTTAGACTGACTTAAACAAAAATAGGCTATTAGTTTGGAACAAAAGAGACATGTAAGCCTTTTTTTTAAATAAATTAATTAGCAATGCACACATTAATTCGAGACACAGAAGTGAAAATAACAAAAAATAGCAACACATTATGCCTACAGTCAGGGTATTGCAACTACAGAGAAAAAATAGCACTTACCTTTTTATCGGGCGAACTTAGTGAACAGTGAATGAACAGAGAATGAAAACTGACGACTGTGTCACACTCAGGGTTTTTCCAGTATGATGCAGGTCCATTTGCGTTTCTGTTAAGAAAGGCTGTAATTTAGCTTATGTTATGAGCAGTAGACTATGCTAGCTAGCTGGCTCCTGTTTGTCAGGTTTATTCTGTATTATTTTTTTTAAATTTACGCATTTATATAAGCAATGAATTGTGTTATATTAAACATTAAAGTTAAACATTGTTATTCAGTCAAGCTAAAAAGGTCAGCCACAAAATGCTCTTACCATTGAGGGGCTAGGCTACTGCATTAGCCTGGAGAAAAGAGCAGGCACAACACAGGTGCACTTAATGTGATCGCTAACGCGCTACACCTCCACGTGGTTAGCTAGCTTGTTTACAGTAGTACTAACATATAGGGTACAATAGTGTGTATAGTGTAAGAGATAGGTTTTCATTTCGACAAACAAACACAGAATGAATGAATGAATGAATTTTCTCCCAGCTTTCCCAGGCCCTCCAGCACCTCCACATGTTGTCGATGCCTATGATGACTGCATAAACCTCACTTGGGTTGCACCAACTAACACAGGCGGCTCACGTATTTTGGGATATATTTTGGAGAAGCGCAAAAAGGGGAGTAATCTCTGGACAGTTGTCAACCCCGTTGGTGAACTAATAAAAGGTCAACATTTTGATATTAACACCACCACACAGTTGTGTAACCATGTAGCTTTGCTGTGATGTTAACTGTTTTGTCTATTTATTTTTTTCCTTTAGAGAAGAAATTTGCTGTTAAAGATGTTGTGTCAGGTATGGAATATGAATTTAGAGTTACCGCTATAAACCTCTCTGGACCTGGTGAATCTAGCAACCCCACGGATTTTGTTTGTGCCCGGGATCCCAAGAGTAAGTGCATGAGTCAGTTTACATAACTCCATATTTGTACTAACTACTGGCTGTGTGGATTTGTATGAGCCATTTTTAACATTTTGATCCAGAGCCGCCTGGAAAGGTTACAGGCCTTAAGGTGACAGAAACCTCATACACACATTTTGCTCTCACATGGGCAAAGCCTGAGGAAAAAGCAGGAATACAGGATGAAGCCAAAGGATATTTTGTTGAGATTCGACACGCAGAGACCACTGACTGGTCGCGATGTAACAGCACTCCGTTAATTACCACTTCCTATAGTGTAAAAGGCCTCAAGTCTATGGACATGTACTGGGTGAGAGTGATTGCCACTAATGATGGAGGAGAGAGTGTTCCTGAAGAATTGGCCAACTATGTCATGGCAATGCCCTCACCAGGTATGTATGACTGTTCAGCAATCATAGACACTCCCTTACTTGATGTGCTCATTATCATTTCATTACTTAAGTGAGGCCAAAGTTTACAAACCAGAAAATGAAGAGCTTTATGGTGGTAAGAGCAGGAAATTCAGTCAGGATCACAGTAAACTTTGAGGTAAGACATACTGTACGTAATAAGATGCAGAAATAATATAAAACACAATAAACTCAGATCTTTTAATGCTGTTTAATAGGCTTCCCCAAGACCAGAGATAATGTGGCTAAAGGATAATGTCCCTGTGACAAAGCGAGTTACAGTCAGTAACTGTGATGGGTCTTCCCAGCTGCTTATCCCCTCATCTGAGCGCTCTGACTCAGGCATCTACTCCATTTTGGTGAAAAATCTTGTAGGGCAGGAGACATTCAGTACAGAGGTTAGAGTCACAGGTAAAACTGACCTCCCGTATATATGAATTACTACAAATGTATTTCCACTGCTTAGTATTGACACAATGACTGTAAAATGATTGTGGTTACAGATGATCCAAAGCCTCCAGGTCCAATAGAACTGGAGGAAAACGTCCCAGGCACAGTGACAGTCATTTGGACCCCTTCTCCTGATGAAAAGCGTGATGACCGCCTCCACTACACTGTGTCCAAACTGGACTCTACCAAACACACATGGACCACGGTGGCTGACAGGCTTTTTAATAATAAGCTCACTGTCTGTAATATCATGCAGGGAAGGGAGTATCACTTTCGAGTGTATGCTAAAAATGACATGGGCATATCTGCGCCCTCAGAGTCACCAACCTGGGGAAGAGAGAAGAAGAAAGGTGCTTTATATGATCATATACAGTAGACTGTTGTTTTGTTGTACAAGCCCAATGTTAACCATGCCATTTCATTTCTCTAGAAAAGTTTGTTGTAAGTCTACCATCAAGAAAGGACTGTGATTTGTGTTGTGCCCCCACCTTCATTGTTCCATTAAAGCTTCACACTGCACCCAAAGGCTATGAATGCTATATGAGCTGTGCCGTGACAGGAAACCCCAAACCAAGAATCACATGGTATCGAAACAACATCAGTCTAAACACCAATACCAATTATTACATCTCAAACACATGTGGAGTTTGCTCCCTGCTGATCCTTCGAGTTGGACCCAAAGATATTGGAGAGTATGTCATCACTGCAGAGAACGCTGTGGGACGAGCTGAATGCTCCACTTTGCTCAGTGTCAGAGGTGAGAAGCCATTTATCAAGTCTTATATCACTTGTAGAGAAATGAAATAAAAATGCTAAACCCTTTTGTCTCCCCTTATAGAATGAAGAAATAAAGAATGATGCATTAATACAGTGTGTATTAAAAACAAAGTTTAATTGTGTTTAATGCTAAATGCCTACTGCACAATAAAACTGAACTAAAAATTGATTTGAGTCAGTTTGTGATTATAATGCACTATTTTTGGCTTATTCTAATAAAGGAGATATGTCAATGTCAATGTGTGGCAAAAGCCAAAAATCTTAGGAAGTAGTCTTTATTGTTAAAGGATTCATGAATCACTGAATGTATGGATGTAAATGATTTAGTTTTAAATACGTTTTAGTCTAGGACTAGGGACATAAATAAAATGAATTAGCTAAAGATTAAGCCTCGGAGAAGGGTTTTCCGCTGCACAGAGCTCTCTTAAACCATGTGACATTAACATGCTCAGACAGAAGGTGTAGTTAGACCAAGCCTCGTGCAGCCATGGCTTTACTGGAGTCATAAATAGCTCATAGTGACCCACCAGCAGCGGACGTGTAGTCTTTCCATTAGATGACAGCAGCGCACATGGTGGCAGGGTCTCAGCCACTCCCAGCTCCTGCTCGGCCCCTCACTCCTCCTTTTCTTCCTGAATGGACGGACACGCTACCTACGGCCCACGCCCCCTTCGCAATCTCCAACTCAAGCTCTACATCAAGTGCGTCCTGCAGCAATCGGGACTTTAATGTGCAGCGATTTAAAACCATTCTGGTTTGTGCATCGCCAAGTAAAGCAACTCGACTTAAACCGCACTTGTGACTACAGTCTAGGTTTGTGAACCATCGACTCTCCGCGTAACACCTCTTTGGTTGCCGAGAACATCGTGTCCTTAGTGGGGCAAAATGACAGCCAAGCATCGAAAAGGAAAAAGCAACCACAAACACGAAGACAACTTTTTCAAGAATGATGTTATCGAATCAGAAGTTCGTGCCGCAGGAAACAGTTTCACTCTTGCACTGGTTTTAATTCTTGTTGTTGTGTTTGGAGGCGCCATAGGCGCGTGGTTCTGTTTCCAGCAGCACCAAACTTTAACCTACTTGACTGATAATCTCATGGGCATCCAGATGAAAATAGCCAAACTACAGTCCTCTCACGAAGACCTGCGACAGTCGAGTGGTAAGGTAAGGACAAATAAAAGTGCCTGTAATTGACCAATTTGCATATTATTGAATATCTTTTGGATGTATAGTATGTAAGTATATTGTTACAATAGAGTCTCTTTTACCGGCTCATAATAAACTCAGTTACTCAGTTAACTACTGTTAAAGAACAGCCTCTAGCACATGCTTAGAGTCCACGTTGCCAGTTGCAAGTGAAGAAGTGGAGCCCTCTATCAGATTTCAAAATGCCAAGACCCTTGCTGGATAAGAGTACAAAAGACTATTTCCAACATTCAGGCAGCTGTAGAAGTTTAGAAGTTCCCCTTGACCTACAATTTGAAAGAGCATTTACCTTCTTAAAAATGAGACCATGCACATATTCAATCTTAAACCAGTCTCTAAGATGCTTTTAGCAGTCATGAACGTGTTGCCAGATAATGCTGCCCAAACTATTATAAACAACTGTGAGCCAAGGATAAATATAGTTTGTGATAGTGATACTGAACTCAAATACTGTTTACTGATCTTCTGTAAAAATAAAAGGTGTATTGACTAAATATTATGAACCTATGACCCTACGTTGTGAACTCTTGTTCATGACCCTAGCTATAGAAAACTATACAGCTGAACCTTTTATATAAGGGTCATACTCCACACATGTGTATGTTGGCTACTAAGAACATGCCACTCTTCCAGCTGCCTTTTCTGCTTATTCAGGTTGAAGCATTTGGAGTGGCAAAGGCCTTACCACAGGGAAAGCTGCTGTACCAGCTCAGTCATGTTCAAATATTTTATATATAAGCAGGAAACAGTTTTTGTAACCCATGAAAATGTTGTATCTTTAAGAGGTTGGCTTTGTGATATTAACTGCAAATTGGACGGCTTTGTGATTTGGGATACATGTTGTATTCTTATAGAAATTATTGTAAAAGGTCAGTGTGTAGTTAACAGACTATTAAAGCGGGAGCCTAGTAAGAATTAAAGATAAACTGGACAGTACATCACTCACTTGTCTTATCACTCTTGTATGCTTTACCATAGCATATTTCAGAAAGCCTGGAGTCCCGTCTGAATGCACTAGAGGAGTCCTATTCACTGGCCCAGAAACAAGTAGGCATGGCTCTGGCTACTGCAGAACAGCTCAAGACTTCAGACCTACCTGCTCAGGTATTATCGCTCCACACTGAGATGAAGACCCGTCTGGCTGAGATGCAACAAGCCACTGTGTCCATAGAGCAGCTCAGTCAAGTGCAGAGCCTGCTGCAGGGGAAGAGTGAGGAGTTTCAAGGGGTCACACTCCAGGTGGAGGCACTGGGGGCACTGACTGATGGCTTATCGCAGAAAGTTGAGGCATTAGAAAGTGGCCTGGGAGCTGCAGAATCAAAACTTGCTGAACAGGTTGCTACGCTGAGTGTCAGCCTGATTGGACAAGCTGCTGAAGTGTTCAGTCTAAAGAAGCAGCTAGAGGTTGCTACTGTCAGGTAGGTTGTGGAAACACACCAACTTTTAGTGTTCTAGAGAAATAACTCACCTCCTCTCACCCATAACTTCATGTTGATTTTGTTAAGCTTTTGTATTTGCCAGTGTCAGTCTGCCTTATACACCCACTGTGAGAGAGCCTGGATCTGGATAAACATCCCCATTGTATTGAAGATTTTTACAGCTGAATAGTTTTGCACTGTTTTCCTTTCATAATAATACCTTCTGTTTGAAGTGTATTTTAACTCATATTAATATATAATTAATATATATAATACTAATATTTTAATGGCACAATGGTCTATAAGAAAAGGCCATTGTGACTTGAAGATTGCATACTTATAAGCTGTAACTCTGAAGGTTCTGTTTTTCAGGGAAGAGGCTGATAATGAACAGTCCCAAACGACAACCAATGTGGAGGAGCAACTCGAAACAGTAAGTGTCACTTCTTAGGATTTACTAACTCTAAGTTTCCTTTAATTAACACAGCCAGACTTCTTCTTGTAACAATACAAAGGTAGATTGACCACTAATGCAAAGGTTTAGGCACACTTTGAAGAAGGTATGTAGGTATGTGCTATGTAGCACAGCATGGAAGCCTGTAGGGAACCATAATGAGATTTTTATCATATTAATGTGAAGGTCCTAATTTTCTTGGATACTCAACTTGAATGAAACATTTATATATTTATATTGTTTGAAATTGATTTGTCTTGTGAGAAATAAAACAAAGAAATAAACAAAGACAACTACCAAATTAGCCTCATTATTAAAAACAGACAGAATGAGTCACAAACAGGACTTCAGTTAAATAAGATTTAACTTTCATCGGCTATGAGAACTCCTAGCTGCTCGAACTGCTTACTGATTTGCACATGTAAATATCTGTGCATAAGATTAAAGGTTCTCATTCCGACTAAATGAGCTCTATTTAAGTCGTTTTGACTCATTTTAATAATGATGTTTCAACTGCCAGTTGATAATCACTACTCTGTGTTTTCATCATGGGTCTCTTTCATTTAGGTTTCTCGCTACTGGACTCAAGTTGAGCCTGGCTCAACTGAGTCTGGTTCAACTGAGCCTGTGGGTTCAAGTAAACCTGACAACTCAGTGCCTAATGGCAAAGCTGCTCAAACTGCTCACTGATTAACAGATGTAAATTAAATTAATTTCAGTTGTCTTTGAGTTATTTTTATAGCTATATTTTTGTTTCAATTCTACCTATTTTTCCCCTCATGTTTTCAGATTTTGATTATGTGCTGGGGGGCCAGAAGGAAAGCTATGAGGGTCCAGATGTGTTCCCCAGGCCAACAGTTGATTGTCACTGCCGTAGATGTTTTGGCATTTTTAATGTTTATTTGAAACACTGATAACATTGACTTGACCCCGAAGTAATGAAACTTAATTATTTATAAGTATTTCGGTGTGGGCCATGCATATTGGACTATTAATAATATAAATGAATATTCCAAATGTGCCATGCAGTTTATAAACAATATAGAATTTAATGTTCTGCATATTATTTACATTTTTTTCATAGCTGTTGGAGGATACTGCTGCTGAGGTATTAGATCAAACAGAAGCAACACAAGAGGAAACACTTTCACTGACAGCTGAAGTTCCCTCAGATGAACAGACAGAAGAGGAGATAGCTGATGTTACTGAACAGGAGTCGGTATCAGAAGAGCCTACCGCCGATGAGGAGGAAGCAGTGGATGACATCACAGAAAAACAGGAAGCAGAAGCTCCGGAAACAGTTGTTGAAAATGAAGGACAAAATGTTGACGTATCTGAGGCAGAGGAGACGCAACCAGAAGACATCCACCAATCAGAAGAGGATGTACCAGAAGAAGAGGGAACACAAGAGGAAGTAAAAGAGCAGCAACCAGAAGCTGAGATAGAAGTGGTGTCAGAAAAAGAAGAGGAACTTGAGACCGCACCACATGAAGAAGAGTTAGTGGAAGCACAGGAGGCACAAGAGGATTTGCCAGTAGCAGAAGAAGAAGAGGAAGCAGTAAAAGAGGAAGCACTGGAGGATTCACCAGTAGGCAGCTATACAGCAGAAGAAGAGACTGTGTTGGAAGCAGAGGAAGAAACAGATGAGAATCTTGAAGTAGAAGAGCAAGAAGACCAGGCGGAGATAGGAACTGATGGTCAGAATGAACAGGCTGAGCCACAGTTGAAAGCTAAAAATGTTCAAGATCCTCCACGAAAGGCCGAATGTAAGTATAGTAAAGACATTTTCTGTGAAAAATGACTTGTCCTTACTTTTACTAAAATAATAATTTTATCTCCCCGGTTTTACAGAGTCCAACCCACTGATGAGGACTTATGCAATAGACTTGTCCACAAAGATAAAGGGAAACTTTCTGGGTTTCAATCAGCCGTCAACAAATGAGGAATAGGAAGGCATTGTCTTTGATTAGGATTTTCTTATGCAGTATGTATGATGTGGTTGCTTTGTAAAGGCACATCTGGTTAGAAAAAGTCTTTACTGAAAGCAGATATACCTCAAAGATGTGACTTTTGTTATTAGTAATTCAAGGTTTTGCTGCTAAAACAACCACAGAAGCCTTAATCTACAGACTGTCTTTTAACAAAGCAGTTTCCACACGCCAACATCAAGCTCTCCTTGTCACGGTTAGGTCCCAGTGCACTCGAAGCCATAAACAATGCCTTGTTTGTCTGCATTAAAATGTTTTTGTATTGTTACTGTGTGAAATGTATCACTATACAAGATTATCATGCAAAAATCAGCAGCCGTTTACACAGGGAGTGGATATGCCATTTAAAGAACTAACAAGAAAGAGGCTTTTTCTTCAATATTTTAAGGGTTTTGGGCAAGTTTTAGCAGGTACCTTTTGTACTTTTTAATTTACATGATGATTTAATACCAGTTGAAAAAACTGGAGGTTGAGTTTATTTTTTTCATTTGCACTTAAACAGGTTACTGCTCCAGCTGTACACAGGTGAAAGAGGTGAAACTGTTATCAAAACTGATGTGTTTTTTTAATATATATTGTCAAACTTTGCAAGTGAAACTGAGATCCTTGATAAATCTACTAGCGCAATGAAGTGATATCAAGAGTCTGAAGTGGATGTGTAATTGTAAGAAACCACGTTGCTCTGTGGAGCAGCATGTAACCTTCAGCAATTAGAAACTGAACATGAGGAATGGAAACATCAGTGAAGAATATCACATGATGTTTGTGTTGACATTCAATTTGTTGGCAGTATCACATTAACAGTAAGACATGTGGACATTGCTGTCTGTCTTTAATAGACAGGATGGACATTTTTTTGTGAATACATGTCTCACACTGACATCCTTTGAAGTAAACATCTGTTCTTTAACCTTTGTGTGGTCCATTTTTGTCAAATACTGAAAACTGATTTAATCAATGGAGATTTAATGATCTATTTACCACTTACCACTGACTGCTGCTCTGTTACATAGTTTAGACCTCCAGACCCCTGATCTGCTGCGTAAAAGCTTAAATAGGCAGTAACTGCATGATAAAAAGATAGAAAGGAGATGGCTCTGGCTGTTCTTATAACTTATTATTTATTTGTAACTTTCAGATGTATTTCTAAGTGAACAATATCTTAATATCAATTTTATGTCACTGTTTGAAAAGGAGACGATTCCATTGCCATTGTTAAGGGCAAGTTAATCTAATAGACTAATTTTGCTTTTAAAAAAATGAAATAATTAACTTTTGTGAAGAACTGACTGAATCCTTAAGTAGTTAAATGCATATTTCCTCCGTTAAGATTACCATTAGCAGGCCTGAAGTCTAGTCGTTCAAGAAGATGAATGTGTAAATGGATTTGCTTGACTCATTCTGGTGCTAATGCCTTAAATCGATTGTGTGAGCATCTTCCTGTTACGCAGGAAGTCGCTGCTCTCTCTCCTCTCTGCATCAGAGCCTGTTACAGTGTCACATTGTCCAGCCTCTCCCACTAACCAGTACAGCAGTTTCTCGGTGCCTCCATCTCTGACCTTCCCCTGGAAACATGCAAGCGTTTGCTCCCAGGTGAGTTCCTGAGTCATTCTGCTCTATTTCAGGATCTTTATTTAACTACTTTTATCGTAATGCTGTAGGCCCTTCTGAATTGATGTAATGTAAGTTCAAGGTTGATCATTGAAGACCCAATATTAGCTGTGTTTTGCATGTACATTAATAATTACTGTCTACAGGCTATTGGTCTAAGCATATACTTTTTTATCATGAATGATTTATGATTACTCATTATGTTGATATATAATAAAAGTGGAGGATTTTGTTGCTTTTTTTTTTTTACTTGGATTTAATAATATTTACTTCGAGGTACATTTACAGCAAACTTCCACAAAAATATACTGTCTTGGTTCTACTTTTTTCTTTATATGAAGTGAAAGTGTGTCTTTTGAGTTACTAGAGTCATGAAGTTATATCTACAGTAGAGACTTGCTGAGCATCTGGCACAGGTTTCAGAGTGATTCCTCCACACAGAGATCAATAGCAGTAAAAGCAGAGCAGAGGCGGGGCACTTAGCTCTGGGTAAAGCCTATTCCTCTCTCCTGATGCTGGCTCAGCTCTTTCTGTGGCTGTAAGACAACCAGCGGAAATGCTGCTTGTGTCTCATGTGCTTTGCTTCATTTGACACATTTGTAGTGAGGCTTTTAAAAGTGTGGTGTGTAGTTTTTGGCCTAATTCGTTCTGCTGGAGAAAGTGGACATTACTTACCTTAATTCCACACCTCATTCTCCTCCTTTTAGAGCATGTGAACAGCCATTGTGCCATGCAGTGACCGATGTGAAGAATATTTGACCTAAAATCGTAGTTTCATAGTTCATAAATGCCCTGATGCAATAATCTGTCTATTTTCTGTTTCAAATGCAAAGACTGTTATTCTGATGGATTATACTCGACAATATTTAACACACCTTTAATGGTTAGATGTGCAGCTTTGGTGGCAAACAAAAGAAAAAAAGTGTATTAGTTATGCCTTTCTATATGTGTTTGTGTCATTCTTCTTGTGTGCTCTCTGTCTCTGAGCTGACCTGCTGACATTTTACCTGTTTTTTTCCCTGATCCAGGCTCTATCTGGCCCCAGCGAGAGACGAGGAAGCCGAGTCTCAAAGAAAAGCTAAATCCCGCCATGCCAGACAGACCCGCAGGTCAACACAGGTAAAAACAAACGATGGAGAAGCAGAACTGTTGTCGCATTGCTTGCTTGTCTTCTGGCCAGATATGACTCTGACAGAGTTTCCTCCAGGGTGTGACTCTGACTGATTTAAAAGAAGCTCAGAAGTCCGGCGGCTTGGCTCCTCAGGGCAGACAGCCAGGGGACATGGGCAATTTGGATGACAGCAGAGTCAACATCAGTCTGACAGAATCAATGCAGCCAAGGACCAGTGGAGAAAAACACAACATAAAGGACAAGGTGAGGGAAATGCCACTCAGAACAAACTTTAGGAGGAATTTGTGAATCACCTTTAGGTTTTATGCTGCAGCAGGGGAACGTAGACTCCAGATTAGAGACCCTCGTTGAGTCACCAAGCCTTTCGTATTCATCCACTTTATCACATGAGCTGCCGGACTCCAGCATCATTAACAGCTGCTACAGAGGTCAGGAACTCCTCAAGCCACAGTGTATTGTGTTGTATAGGTAAATGTCTGAAGGATCTGTCACTATTTCTTAAAACTCCTTCCCTTTTAAGTGCAGTTAACGAAGGATTATGGAAGGATGAGAATCAAAACCCTGTTGAAGACACAGCACTGCTCACATTCGCATCAGCACAGCACCCAAGAGAACTCTACTGTGCTGCAGAGGTATGTCATGTAACCACTGTAAGCACCACTAGATGGAGCCACAGGTTTTATGTTTGGTCAATTTCACATGAGGTATCTTATCTAAAACAGATTCCAATCATTTCCAGATAATTTTAGATGCACATGAATGACACAGCAGCACCGTAAAAATGTGTTGACAGTTTGAGGATTTCCAGTTACACAAGAATCTCACAATTCACAAATAGTAATGGCTCAAATGATTCCGTATTTACGGGTGTCATCTTTTATATTCACACCCTGTTCCCTCTCAACAAAGCAATGTTTTCTTCAAAGCCCACCGAGCTCTGATCCCTGATGCAATGTTCAGAGTTGCACTGCAATCATTTTCCGTAGATGTAAAGCATGTGTGGAGAGGTTTCTTTAACCTAAAGTGCTGGTGAATATCTCACAGGGAGACAGCGCAGGAGGACCCAATACCCCCCTCTCACCCATCTAAGTCGCTTTGTTTCTCCGCATCACATGTCTCAACATTCCATACCATATTGGGCAAAACTCAGACTCTGTGTGCTCAGTCTTATCCGTGGATTCAGAGGGGTTGTCTTTCCTCTTCTTGCAGCCTTAAAAGTGGTACAGTTCTCCCTCCACCTGTGCTTGTACAAATGCTGATCCTCAACAAATTTCAAAAGTCACAGCACAGAGAATCTGGTCACAGAGGACGTAACGATGCAAAGTCAACACTATCAACGATGGCTGACGTGGCAGTGCTACCATTTAAAACTGGAGCTATGATCTTATTTCTAACAAATCATTACTAGTACATATTCTAGTTTCTAACCTCTGCCTAAATATAGTTTAATAGCTGCTTCCAAAAGATAAATTAATATTGAATTAGATCATAACAATACATCAATAATTACCATTGTGTGCCTCAGATGCTGCAGGCGACATGAATAAAAACTGAGCAGACTCCAGGTCAGCTGTCCTTCAGGATCTGAGGCTGAGGTTCTCTTGTAACGCGAGAGTCTCTCAGTGTTACAGATGGGACTATATCTGTCTGTGATAATCATCCTGAGCAAAGAGGTTTCATCTGAAGCATGACAGGCTGCCCATCACCAGAGCCGACCCCGGCATGACTCCCTGATGATCGGACCAGATTTTCCACATTGCTCTGGAGCCTCTGAGAAACAGGTGCAGAGCAAGTCCACTCAGAGATTTGCTACATTTCAGTGATGATTGGCTGAAACCTGACCACCTTTCATAGTCTGCATTTCTAATGTAACTTAGTAAAGCCTTAAATCTAATTAGATTGTGTCCAAGAGCTTAAGCAGCTGTAGTGGATGTATCAAGTGGCCTATTATCAGTATCTGAATCTACATAAGCACAATGTCCCAAATGGAAAGTTAGATCTATGATCAGAGGGGGGATTCCTGCTGGGGTACAGATTTTGTAGAAGCCTCCAAAGCAAGTGCCAATACAAAGCTAGAAATCCTGCAAAAACACTCATCTAAATTAGGCTGCAAAAAGACTGCTACAGGCAAGGCAATAGGGACACAAACTTTGATTTAACTAGTACAGAGTAATGGCAAAGTGTTTGTGTTTCCAAAACATATCTCATGGAACCAACATTTCAAAATCTAACCAAATAATGACTCCATGTAATTCATTTTATTCTCACCCAATTAAAAGCAGCCATTTACTGTTGGGTCCTGATCCAATACTTTATTACACTACTCTTATAATTCTGTTATTCTCTAATAGCATGATGGCTATCTCTCATAGTATTATGTCTATTGCATTTCCTCAGAACATGAATGGGAGTTAATGAACAGTGAGCGGCTGAGAAGCCCACTGTTAAATGGAAAGAGCAACGAGTCTGGTTGTGATCCAGATCTGTTTAAGATAAGGTTACTTTGAAGAGAAATGAAGCAAAAAAAAAAGGAAAAAAGGAAACATTCACTAGCAAATAAACACAGTTATAGGATGAAAACAACTAAGAATGTGTGGAGAGCTTCACAGTGAACAGTCTTCAGCTGTGAGAGGCTCTCACTCAGGACAAGTACCTCATGTTTACACTGTGTAACACTCACGGCATGACCTTCTCCTTCCATCATGCTGGGGGCTGGACCCATTTATCAGACATCTTTCTGATGTTGATAGCTCCTCTGCACAGCTGACCCTCCAGGACACAAGCTGAAAAATCCCCCTGGGTCCACTGTGCTCCCTCCCCTTATCCCCAACCGGTCCACATCAGTGGACAATTTTAGCCCTCAATGCAAGATCCGTCCATAACAGTGAGTCTGGCAAGTGGCCACAGAAGGCTGCCAAAGCTGAAGAGAGCAAGAGGGGAGAGGGGCTAGGGGTTGGAGTAGAGGCGCTGGGAGGGCGACAAAACTGAAGGAAACAAGAAGAGAAAGTAATCGAGGGAGGGTTATGAAGAGAGTGTTTATAACTTTGGGAAGGGCCAGCTTTGGGAACAAACTGTCTTGGCTGTTTACTTTTGGACTTCAGTAAAGACGGAGGAATGAGAAGGACTCCTTCTTGAGGAAGATTCTAAATCAAAAACTCCTCCTAGATTAATTTCCAGCTTGTGAGACTGAAGCTTGGACAGGCACCTGTTGGAGCAGGATTCCCCAGGAGTCATGGGTGTCTGCATCACTCCTGCTTGAGTGGTTGTGCGCAGTGGAGCAGTTGTATTCTGGTGGATGAACCAGTGAAAAGGTCGAGCGGCCTCTCTGAGGGCAGACAGAGGAGATGTCATCTTACTACCCACGCTCCAAGGATCTGACCCGCACCAGGAGGTCTGTGGCAGACTCTCCGCCGTCTTCTCCAGCCTCCACAGACAAAAACTACAGAGTAAGGCCACAAACTTCTCTTTTAGTGCTCACTACTGAAACTTTAACATCTATGCGCAACAGATTTCTTCCAAATTTACTGCACAATTCACCATTTCCAAAAAGCATCTTAAAATAAAGCAGTTAGTATCATTTCTATGTCATATATACTGTGATATTTTTAAAATCACTACTCACAAAACAATGTTGTTCTAAATTGTTGTGAGTCTGTCCAATCTTTCTGAAAATGGTCTTTTTGGATTCAAGCATTTCTTCTTCTTCTGTAATTTCCTGTTATTTCTCTCTGCCTAAGTGTCTTATTCTCGTGGGCACTGTTAAACTGTTTTGCTCCATCGTTTATGTCAGACATGAGACTGAGCTGTGTGACAGCCCGTTTAAAGAGACAGCACAGACTGAATCGAATGTCATGCAACAATACAGATGCTCTCATTATGGCCTGGTTAACTCTACACTGCCACAGTTTCCCTTTTTCTCCAAAAGTGTCACTCTTTCTTTGATGTATCCATGCTGAATCTCAGACATTCATTCTCCATGATGTCAGCCTGATGTAAATTGGCAGCACTTTCATGAGTGAGAAAGCGCAGTGAGAAAGGGGGTTGGAAACAGGTTGACTGGGTATTTTTAGCACTTGTCGCAACGTTTTGATGAGAACCTGCTCTTTTTTGGTAAAACATGATGTGCTTTACTGCAACACTCGGAAATTCTCCTCAGCACAGATGTGAGGAATAAAAAGGAACGTGTGAAGTGAGAAAAGATGCTTTTATTGTTGGCCAGGGAAGAGGACGTGTGGCTGTCAGTGGCGGGACATGCTCAGATTTTCCTACTGAAAAATCCAGTCATCCCTGAAGGTGTAAAGAGTTGGAATACACAGTACAGCTGGGTTAGTGCTGTGGTCAAGACCAAGACCAAGACGGTTCAAGACAGAGTCAAGACCACTGCATGAGCCGTGAAAAACATACCAATGAGGAGTTCTAAATCCAAACAACTGAAGTCCAATCATGAATAATAGCTTAATGTGATGAGTGATGTTTTTAGTTTCAAGTTTATTTCAAACCAATTGCAATAATAACAGTTTAATTGTGGTCTTGCATGTTCTTGGTCAGATTCCCATGTTCTCTAAGTACAACATTGACACAAAAACAAGTCAAAGTATACCAAGGCAAGACTGAGCGCTTTAAAAAGTGGTCTTACAGCAGTAATGTGAGCTCATACAACCAGCCTGCATCTGCATCCCTTGTGTGTAAGCTGTTTAACTCAGTGTTTATCAGTGTGACACCCTGTTGTTTTTATTCCCGGAGGATTCTCCTCTTCTGCATCTGCTCTGTCTCAAATACCTTATGCCACTTCTGACTCCTTCCATTTTTCCTAACAAGGGTATCAAACACATGCAGCTGCCATCTAAAGTAGAACTTAAACAATGATTCAGTATCTGGCTCTGATTCAAATTTTCATCGTGCTTTCCAGTGCTATAGGGATTCCTTGTTCTAATGTGGATTTTTCAGTCCCCTCTGGGCCCTCATAATATTATGTTTTTAGAGAACTTTGGTAACTATTGTGACGTGACAAAGGTTTTCAAGCCGGAAGAACAAATCCTAAAAGAGTTCAGAACCTCCTGAGGTCATTAAATGAAAATGTGCATGTCCCTTTGTGATTACGACACGTTTTATATGAATCTCTGCAGTGGACAGTCAAAGCTCCATCCTTGGTCCGTTCTCCTCTGAGGTCAAGGGGGATTGCTTTGCTTGAGCACATGACCACATAAGGACAGGCAGCGCTGGCTCAGTTGTGTAAACACTGAGAAATAGCTCCTTAGACACTGCATGAAATATCTCCTATCTGTACCAGTGTACGAGCAAGAATAACCACCGTTCCTTTTGGACATAAATCTCACTTTATATTCTGTCTACATCTGCTTCTTGTCTTCGGAGCTTGGATCACCACACAAGAAGTTTATTAAGTGAGACATTAATAGGCTTTTGCTTTTACAGGAGAGTAACGGCAGATCTTTGTGGTCAGTTTGCCAGCGCTCTAATTTTATAAAATGCTATTATATCACACAGAGGATTAGCCGCTGACATGAATCCATAAGATAATTCATTTATGAATGTGCAGCTCAATACAAACAATTATACTTT
Source organism: Rhyacichthys aspro (assembly GCA_036850595.1). Classification (NCBI taxonomy): domain Eukaryota; kingdom Metazoa; phylum Chordata; class Actinopteri; order Gobiiformes; family Rhyacichthyidae; genus Rhyacichthys; species Rhyacichthys aspro. The sequence goes on along the minus strand of CM072154.1, from coordinate 11,940,184 downwards.
TGCACTTATAGTATTTTAGGGTACATAAATTATACTCAATTTCTTAGTATGTGTGTGTTTCAATAACAATGACTATGTAGAATTTAAAATGTATCAGTGAAACGAATGTGGTCTGCACTTGTAGAGTTGTCTACCTTCAGTTATTCTTTGTGTCTCTTGCTCATGCCATAGACACTGGGAGCAAATCTGGTTTTAGAGTCTTGCCCAAGCTTTTTTATTAATCAAATAAATAAAAATCTTGGATGTTAAATAATCCTTAATGATAATGAACATACCGTAGCTCATTGGTGAAATAAAACTAAAGCCCTGTTGTCATTGGTTGCATTGTGCAGCCACGGATCGATTCATAACAGAAACACTGGCAGGACACTCTGCTACCAGTGTCTGAGGTCAGGCAGCGACCCGTCACAAAGAAGATATTTAGCCTCTGATGTCATCATGTCATCTTTAAGCTGCAGGCTTTGGCATGGCAGCCTTCTAAAGGACAAGATTACCCATTCTCATGGGGGAGCGTTGACCTCTATGACCCCTGTCAGTACAGTGTTGGTCTGAATTATATCTCACTTCTGCATGCTGCTCTGCCCTGTGTGACTCCAAGCCTCGCTGTGATAATTCACTCTGGGGCTTTGTTTTGTTCTCAAAATGGAAAATATCTCACTGCCAAGCCTCTTTTGGCTCTTATCAGACAAATAAATCAGAATCTAACAACCACAGAACATTTGTTACACTGATGCACTGACTCATATTGTTCTTTTATTCTTATTTTACAGCATGAAAGATTGTCAAGGTAAGGGTTTGAAACTCCTCCCTTGAAATTACATTGGTTTTCTTAGAAATCCAAAATAGATTACACAAAAGAACCATTGTTTGAAAAAACCTGTTGCCTTTAGATATGACTCTAGTGGAGAGACTGCAACCGACAAGCCTTTGGGCAGAACCAGCTCCTACACTCGGAGAGAGGCCAGGCTGGCTGCTCTGAACCGGCAAGATCAGGACCCCACCACCAACGACTACAAGAAGGTACCAAAATGTGAATATACAAAATAGATTTGCCTGATATAAAATTATAAAGAAACAACTCATAATGAATTCTTCTAAATCAGAAAACTATGGCTTATCAATAGACCACAGATCAAAGTAAAAGGCAGTAGTTTAGTAGTTTTGGTCTGTGGCAGATGTATGAAGATGCTCTACATGAGAATGAAAAGCTCAAGACCAGGTTACATGACAGCAAACTAGAGCTGACCAAGTTGCGCTCGCAGCTGGAGAAAGTCACTCAGGTAAGAAAAAATTATTATTTTTTTTTTTTTCCCATGTGAGAAACAACATCTGTTGGAAAGAGAACATTATGGGTAAATCCACTGAAATCATGTTGTGTTAATTCAGTAATTTTCTGTTTTTGTAGAAACATGACAGGATATCTGAGCGATCCACAGCACTCGAATCAGAAAAGAGGGTAGGTACCTTGGAAACCTTGATCTTTTGCTGTCATTTTTATCTGCTGGTCTGCTAAACATATAGTCTAGATATTTTTATCTCTCTGTCATCTTTGACTATGAGATTGTGCTTCAACTCTGTGTTTTCTTCACAGGAAAAACAAGCTCTTGAGAAGCGAGTGTCAGACATGGAAGAGGAGATAAAGGTCAGTGCAGTGAAATAACAGTAGCTTTGTCACAGTTTCAATTGTTTCTACCAAGTCTTCAACACTCCATTTATCAATGTATTCTTGCTGCACATTCATAACACACACACACACACACACACACACACACACACACACACACACACACACACACACACACACACACACACACACACACACACACACACACACTCCCTGAAGCCCCATACACACTCCCAGTCGTGTTAAATCAAGCACCCTTCAAGCCTTTCTGTCTAACGCGCTGCAGGAATACGGTAAGCCAGGTGCATTCTGAGTGAAGGAGAAGGAAGGTTAATGCTTGAGGATCATTAGCCACAGTGTTTTGGCTGGGACGCTCTCTGCCAGGCCGCTCCCCTGCTCCACTTCTCTTCTGCTGGGGTGAACAGTGTGACCTAGTTCCCGTTGAATACCAAACCCCGTCCAACTGTTATGACCTGCTTTTGTGAGACATTCCGCCGCTGAAATGCATTGTGCGTACTCAGAGCCATCACAATAAACAGTTATATTTGTAAAAAAAAAAAAAAGGGGGAGAGAATTTTTAAGGTTTGTCACACATTTGTCACACTCCAGTTCTTCATGCGCAATCTATGCTCGCAGCAGTAGTTTTTTTGACCTTGGTGTTGTCATGGTTCCCTCAGCAGGACCCCCCACTGCGGTTTCGCTGTGGGTACCAGCCCTGAGCTCAGGCTGTCTCAGGGGGAGGGGGGACGGTGAGTGCGTGGTCATTATGGCACCTGCCTGTCACTTCACACGGCTCTGCTCAGTCACGGTCTAGGGCATGTTTACACGTGTGACACAAGTGCATACATGTACACTCACAGTGTCCGCTCCCTGGACAAATACTTGCACAAGGTTCATGTGAGTTAAACAAATCTTAAGCTTCTACACAAGGGGGCGCCCTTCTGCAATCAACAGAGCTGTGTGTACACAAGTGATGAGTGAGAAAATTAAACAGACTGCTATTGGTTGAAAAATACTACTTGTTTGTTATGTGTCCCTCTAGAGAAAAGTGTGGAAAAGTGGATAGACATGGTCTGAAACATGTTTTTTCCCTTAAAAACCAAACAAAACTGATTTTGGGGGGGCTGGCAGTTTAGGTAGAGCATACTCCTAGCACGTGGGAGACCCGGGTTCTAGTCTTGGTCGGATCATTTGCCCAATGTTATTCCCCACTTTCTTTTACCCCATTTCCTGTCCAGCTACTATACACTACTAATAAAGGCTAAAAAGCTAAAAAAAAACCCAAAAAACATCCTTTGAACATCCTAATAATAATAATAATAATAATAATAATAATAATAATAATAATAATAATAATACTGTTGTTTCATTTTCCTGTTTTGGGTTTAGGAACATCTGGTTTAATCTGCTATGTATTTTTCTCTGGAGGTTTGTTTTAATTGAACAATTTACTTTAAATGAAGTATTCTACTAATAACCTCATAACCCTAATACAAAATGTGTACTAATGTGTACTTACTGCACTGGTTACTGGCTAAATAAGGCAGGATCCCATACTCCTGCCAAGAGTGCCCTCTTTTACTGTTTCATCCGAGTCATAAACAGCTAATTAGTCCAATAACACAACCTAACCTCAAAGTGCTTCCACAAATATTCTTCTGTGTTGTAAGAACCAACTGAATTAGGCATATTGCCATGAGCTCTGTTTGGTTAGGCTCACCCAGAAGGACTTCAGACATGCTCAAATGCTGGAAAGTGCCTGTGTGTTCTGTGGTTTACCAACATTAGAGGCTCTTTAGAGCTACACAAGGACTGACCTCAAAAAGCCAGGCCAAGATGACTCATCTGAAACTCTCTGACGTAAAAGCCCTCAGACTTCTTTTCAAAGTATAATACAAATACGTATTCCCTCCTGTACTCTTTTCTGTAAGACTTTCTTCACACAGCCTATAGACTCCCCAAAGCAAATCTTTTTTATTTGCTTTGCTGAATGCACCTCCCTACAAATCAAATATTCTTCTTTCTTTCTGGGTGTTCATGCTTGTTGATGTATACAACCTGTAGTGTACATTTCTTTCTTTCTGCACTTATCCTGCGTCCTTGCATGCTTCCTCTTGGTACCCTGTCTACTCTGTCTCTCTTCAGGCCTTCCCTGCTCTGACACAGGTGCAGACATTACGGAGGGTAAACCAATGTCTTCTGGCTGAGAACAGAGCCATGCTGCGCGCCCTGGCCCGCCTCTCTGAGACGGCTGCTATGCCCGAGACTGAGGACCTCTGATCCTTCTCTAGCCCCTCCTCTCTATAGACCTATAACTTCTCCTCTGTCTCCTTCTGGTGCCTCTACAACCCCCTGCTCTCAGGCAGGTCCCGCACTGCAATGCCTCTTCCCTGCTCTCTTTTGACAGCCATCCCTACACTGCTAACACATGCCCTCTAAAACATTTTTCTTCATCTAAAGTTATTCTTAGCTACATTTATCCTCCAGGTGTCATATAACACAAAGACTAGACTGTGCACTTTCATCTGCTGCTTTCATCTAAACCAAACATTTTATTTTAGCCTGAAGGGTCAAACTGTAAAGATTTTTTTGATTTTACAGTTAAATCTATGTTATGAAAACTATGAAAGCAGCTATGATGTCTTTACTTGCATTTTCCTTTCATTATTCTATATATTCTGCAAAACACAACAAAATGAGAGTCCAGATTTAGGCCTTATGTAATGACTCTATTTGTAAAATGTAGGTGAGGCTGATTCTAGGCACCTTAGCTGTTTCACCAGTCTGCCTTAATATGTCACATGTATAGAGGTTATTGTTTATCTCTGTTAGAGGGGAAATACTTTGACAAAGAGCTGGTTATTTTTAGTCAGGGCTCCTCGAGAGAGACCTGACCTAGATTTGCGGAATTGACCCTCTCACAGTTTCACTGACTTGTCTCACTTTTCACATGTAGCTCATATATCAAAAGCCACTTTCCATTGCATGATCAGATAGGCTGAAGCATGCCGATTCCACAGCGGTACAGGCATAAGCACTAATACATTCTTTTCTTGTACCCGCTCCAGGTCTTGACAGAGCTCAAGTCAGACAACCAGAGACTAAAGGATGAGAATGGGGCTCTTATTCGTGTCATCAGCAAACTGTCCAAATAAAAGGACCCTCTGAAGCCACCGCTCTGTGTCTTTGGGCGCTCCCGGCCTCAAATGGCAGTTTAATTGTCTCTTTTTTGTCAGATTTCACAGTAACGTTATTTGTATTTTCTTCACTGCATGATAGGGACCACATATACAGTTTAAAATACATAGTCCACATACCACACTTCACAGTCACACTGGATATTACAGAAGTTGTCTTTGTTGTAAAGTGAAATATAGAAATACTTATGTTCAGTGAGTGAACTATGCAAAGGAGAGTGGGACAAATAAGCAAATTCGACATGAATAGTCATACAATAAAAATGTATGCCAAATATAAAATAAAAATACTAATATTTGGTGAAATGAAAGACAGATGTATGCTTGTATTGAAGCCCTCAGTACTTTAACATGGTAGAGTGTTTGAGTTTGTTTCAGATAATGGGACAGTGCATAAGCTCTGAAAGGGGCCTCACAAATAGCACCATACATCCATATGGTACTGTTTCCTTTTATCATGTCACAGTTTTACCCAAATCTCTTTGTTTCAGCAAACAATCTGATCAAAATATTGAAATGCTTGGTGACAGACTGATGAAAGAAGATAAGCTGACATCATTTTGTCATGTTTTGTAACAGATACATATTTATTTATTTATTTATGCATCACATATTTAATCCGTCAAAAAAAAAGTTTAAGCTAAATACTGTTTATTTTGGTGGACATATACATAGGCAACAGAGAACGTAATTTTAAATTGAATTTCAAATTGTCCAATTATCTTAAAAATCTATCCCAGAGAAGGGTTAAGATATGGATATGGCATCTTTGGTGCCCCATTACAGTGAATTGTTGCTACATAAGATCCATTTAAATATGAGTAAGTCTTTTATAAAGTTTTCCCCAAACCCCTTATGTTCACTTTCTGCTTGAGTCTTTATGATTGAAGGATATTTCCACCTTTTACCTAAACATACGTAGATAGCAGGCCTATGCAACATGTCAACCAAAGTGTGCAGAGTTTTCCTCATTGTAGTACCAGTGGTCACACTAGTCAGTACAGGGACTGTATATTTAGTGAGTCTTTCTACCTGTGCTGTAAATATATAAGGCTATGCAGTGTTTTTTGTTATTGTAGTGATAGCTTGTTGTGCACCAGTTTTCAATTGTAAATTCAAATGTTTTCTGTATGAGAAGCCGAGGCAGTGCTTATTAAACACAGTCAAGTCGTTGTAATTAAAGGCCTTTATTTCCTATTTCTTTTTTACAGAACTTGTAACACATATGATAAATTTGTAATAAGTTATTTGGTTCCCTTGATAACTTTATAAGGATCCCCAACGTTTGTCCACATAAGGGTCAAGAGGAGTTTGTGAGCAACGTTTGTGTCCAGTCAAGGGCTAAAGCATGCGATCCACAGTAGGCACAAGTACTGACATGAACACGCGCACCACGACACTAGACACGAACGAACACAGCTAGAGGACACAACCTGACTGTCCTCCGATGCTTTAAAAGATGATGGAGAGAAAGTGGCAAAACATAAGTAAACCTTGTGAATATACAGTTGCTCCAAGGATGAATCTGGAGTTTAATATTGTCCTGGAAGTCTGGCAGTATAAAGAATGTCCATGTTGTAAACATGAAGGCCTGCATTCATTTAACACTAAGCAAAAGCAGACTGGATGGAGAATTTGACACTTCCTTTTTCTGACAATAAAGCTGATTACATATACAGATGTGACAAAGACATGAACAGAAAGTGTACAATTTGGCTGGTTACACTTTACATTGAAATAAAAAAAAAGAAAGGAAAAAAAAGCAGACATTATCAGACTTGTGCAGAATACAAAAAAGGAATTCAGAGAAGACAACACATTTCAAAGTGTTGTTGTTATGCACTCGATGCAACGTGACAAGATGAGACTGAACTCTGGATGTTTCCCTTTTTAAATCCCACTGTTTATTTAATTTAAAAAAAAGAAAAAAAAGGAAGAAACAGCTGTGTGTGAACCATGCTCTAAAACTGTCTCCGCAGTTTCAAATGCAGTTGTGCATAAGGTTTTGTACATCTCCACAGCTGTCAAAAACATAATCCAACCTCACAACAGGACAGATTTCTATTTCAAATAATAAGTTCTGTCATGAAAGTACAAGTAACGATGAATACTGTGTCCCATGCAAACCTCTACTGTATTCTGGAGCTATGTTTTTTTTTTGTTTTTTTTTTGCAACGTGTCTGCTAAAGGGCCTAAACGTCATTTTCTATCACGCACAAACACAATCACGCGGTGCTCCTAGTCTCTGCCCCCATAGAACCTCGATGCCCGGTGGTCATGTGACTCAGGTGACCAGGCAGTGAAAAGGACAAAAGAAGAAGAAGAAGACATCTGAAAATGTGCTCGAAACGTACTTATACTCACATTTGCCACACCAACTGCTGCTTGATTTGTCTTTGGAGATTCAAACAGCAAGCGTAGGCAACTGTGACAAGGTACTGGCAGTATTTCTGAATAAAAAAAACCCTTGTGTCTTTGAATTCTTCTCAGTGCATCATTTGGTCACAGTCAATCCATTATCGGGATTATTTTCATATTGCATCAGGCAGTGTGTTATGTAATGCTGGAGGCGTCACACATCACACTGAGGATTGTTGTCAGAGATGTGGCAGTTTTAGTAACACAATTTTGGCAACTTAATCTATTATGTGCACGTATTTCCATCACGTGTGTTGGTGAAAATCATATATTTATGCATAGTTCTATGGGAGGGATCATCCTGAAACATGGCGCCACTCCTTGATGTTCCTCCTCTCGCCGTCTTGTTTTGCTTATTGCAGTGCATCTTTGATTGGATATTGACTTGTGCACTGCCGCCAGGAGAACTTCAAAGAGTGACCCAGTTTGGTTCACAAATTGCACTCAGCCCAAATATAGAACACACTCTTGTTATTGTATATCATTTGAGTGGTTGATCTTAAGTGAGAACCTACGAGGATATTATAACGGTACTATCAAAAACAAGGCATATACATTACTAAGCACAATACTGCAAAGGACATCAACAGCTCGGAAAGTAGAAAAACACACATTCACTCGGATGAACTCATACAATGCTCACATGAACCGTCGAAATGGCCTCTGCCCCCCCGATGAACGGAATGTACAAGAAAATGAACACATGTCGATCATATATATTTATATATTTATAGGTATTTTTTTTTCATAAATCCACTCTAGCTACTCAGCTGAGCTATAAAGAGTTAGTGCTTGAGTTTTATGGCTTTATCTTATAGATTTATCTTGAATATACACATACACATATTGTCATATCATCAATACAGTAAAAGAGACACAGCTGCGAGGGGTTTCAGGTTGTTTCAATAGAAGTAGAAAATTAAGAGTCAAAAAATTAAAATGAAGAAACAAAGGGTTTCCAAGTCTTATCAGAATCATTATTTCACAGTTGTCGCCTGGAAATGCGATTCACATGAAGATATGATCCAAGTGAATTCTGAATCCTCTTCTCAGTGATTTATGAATCCCTCTGTCCACCTGTTTATTCAATTTCAGTAGGAAAGCATCACAGATCTACTCTCATAAAATATGAAAGACTTGGATACCCCTCCTTCTGCGTACATACAAAAAAAACAAAAACAAAACCATCTTTTAAAAGAATTTTAAAAACTGGCCTTCCCAAAAGCATTGAACTCAAAGGTGTGGTGGATCAGTGGCATCAAAAACAAAAACTCTGCAGCACAAGGAGTTAGATAGCAAGCATGCGGCTACATTTTCATCCTACATGAACTCACACACAGTACTGGACAACACACTTGCTTAAGAATTTTTCAGGCGTGGAAATGTTTCTTATCAGTTATATTACTCTAATATTTGTATGACATTCACTCCAGTGACCCTCATGGAAAATAAATACACATTTGTTTCCTTTAGAAAATATACAGTGCATCTTTTTTCCCTTTCACCGTGTTATTAAATGACAAATGACACCCACATACACAAGATATTTTTGCTTTGTCTCTAAAACATGCTCATATGTACAGTATTTTGTATAAACATGCAGTATCAACGGTATGAACTATGTATATAGGCAAAACTACACATTGATGGGTTGCTTGATTGCTTCCATGTTGCCTTTTCTTTAGTGTTGCTTCAACAAAAGGTTCTGGGAGATGCAAAATAAAACAGGAACATGGTGTCGGCTTGTCATATTAGAAATAATAAAAATACAACATTCAAGTTCCATATAAGTTGTGGTTGACTGCAATAGCATTACATTGTCTTGCACACAAACTGTTTTTGCTGTTACAGATCATTTTAACTATCAATTTATCCAGTTTTGGTTAACCTTTCATACTGAAAATTTCTATCTGACATAATTTACATTTCACTGAACCAATTACATTCTGCAAAGAAGCCAGGGAGCAGCATTAGACTGAGAGCTGTCTCTTGTATTTGTTATGAAGAGGAACAACTTCAGCCTCACAACATTTTATCACAAGAAATAAACTACACAGTTTAAAGAACAGAATAACACCTAGTAGTGCAATTTAATTCAACAGTTTGGTAAGCTGTATATAAAATACACATGGATCAGTGCCTTTTCCAGTCTGTGTACTTGCAATCAAGTGAGACAAATCATAACCAAACTACTGAAATGCAAAGAAAATGTAATCTGCTCACATAATCAAACCAGCAACATAAATCATTAAAGCTTTGTTTTATGCTGTATTTCAAAGTAATATTTGTATTTAAAGTGCTTGAGGAAGAAAAGAGTCCAAAATAAATAAATAAATAAATAAATAATTACAAGTGTAGAAAAAAGGACAAAATGAAGCGGACAACACTGCAAACTGGAAGGCGTCCCTGGTAAGTTGAGAATTGCTTATTTTGTTACTTGGAAGGCTTGTCTCCTTTATGACTGTAAGACGGTTACAGGGATTCCTTTGAAGTAAAACCCTTGTGTCGAGTCCATGACTAATGGCAGTAGCACTGAACAAGTGAGATAAAGAATCAAGAGGCGTTGGGACGAGAGGTGGCAGACTGCTTCTAAGAATCGTGCCGTTGGACGTTGATATCAGTCTCTGTTGTACCTGCTGTTAGACTGGTACAGGTAGCAGTCACAAATACAGAAACATCTCTTTTCACGCACTCCTTTGACAAACATTTTCATGGAAAATTGAACTTTGAGCCTTTTTTCAATTTGAATCCAGCATTGCCTTTCTTGTCAAATGGAGAATTTGAATAATAACAACCCGTTTCACAAACAAAGGCATGGGTTTAAGTTTCCTCTCAGTTTTCCTGAGACGAAAGGTGGAAGTTGAACTAATCAAAAAAGGCAGTGTGTTTGTAGGTAGCTGATATGTGCCTATCTCCTACTCGCTACCCAACTCTAGGAATGTACTTCAAATGAACAGAATCATCTAGAATGACAACTGGCAGGTGAGGAACATGGTGCACAATACACCTAAGGAATGGACCTGCTTGTGTTATTTCTCTATTATATGGCAGTATAAAGCATTTTATTATTAAGCACTATTCTAAGCAAACTGTGTCACTAAAGGGAAGGGGTGAGAAATACAATACAAGTGAACAGATGTTTGATCCCCTCTATCACCAGGTTCCCATTAGAGCACTCTTCACCTGTATTCTTATTTATGGAACCACAACCTCAATACAAAAATAGATCTAAAGCAAATCAGTGGAGTATCTGTCCATCCGGTGGCGTCTTTTTTTTTTTTTCTTATGACGTGATGCTCTTATGAACTACAGTATTTTCCCAATATTCCGCATCAAGTCTAAGTGAGATCTATGGATGTTTTGACAGGTGGTGGTGGGAGAGGGAGTGGGAGGGGAATGTACGGTTGTGGTGTTCTTCTGGAATAGATATTAGGATGTGGGCACTGAAGGATGATGGGATGCGTGGGGAGATGGGGACCGTGTGTTTCTGGTGGGAGTTTACTTCTTGGCATTCAGGGCTGCAAGGGCACCATCGACCTCCTCCTCGGGCTGGAGTGGATGCCACTGGGCTATGGGGCGGCGTGGGTTGGCCAGCATGTCGGACCAGTGTTTCAGGCCCGCCCCCGTGGACTTGCTCCCCACCCAGATCTTCCCGATGGCGTCATTCTTGCCAATCTTGTCATAATCGAGCACTGTGATAACAGCTTGGATTTTCTGAGGGAGAAAGAAAGAGGAAAGCATTAACTGACAGGGAAGAGATAACCTGAGCAAAGAGGATAAAGATTCAGTTTTATTACTGGACTAATCCAAACAAACTAATCCCCTGCAGAGTTATTTTTAAAAAGTTTCAACAGCAGATTCCATATTCCAAATAATTTTACATTGACATTGTCTCTTACCTGCATTTGCTCAAGAGGAATCTCAAAGCTGAAGGACTCATTGTAATAAGGATTTAAAGTGTTCTTTTTCACGGTTGTCTTCTTCTTCTTCAGCCTCTTTCCATTCTGCAGCAAGTTAATTTTCACGTAAGGATCTGCAAGAATAATAATAATTAAAAAAAAAAAAAAAAAACAGATTAGAGAGTGCAATGCTAATCTTGGCCAACAGATGGGGCCAGTGCTGAGGTACTGTGGGTATGACTGTTGCTGCATGCAAGTACTGCAGCCTCAGCACGTGAGCAGAGCAGGGCTGAGCTCACAGGCACCATCCTTCACACACCACAAAGCACACACATCCAGTCGGGAGATGTCACGAAGCTAAACACACACGTGCAATTTTTGGCCAAAGATGACAGCTGTACACATGTAAACCCTAACAGCGTGATAGGATTGTACTGCGCTTGTACTCTGCTGTATGTCTTTACCTGACAGTCCACCCACGTCCATTTTCTTCAGGTTCTTAGCCTCCAGAATACAGATGGTAAGCTTGCCAGCCGTGGGGACATAACGAAGAGAGATGCAAATGTCGCCCAGCTTCTCAGGCTGTGGGGAAGAAAGTGTGAAAGTTATACTTGTGTCTTGACAACCAATAATAAATGAGTGTCCAAATTTAAAAAAATAAAAAAACACCCCTATATGTCTAGCACAATTTAACCTGACAAGTCAGTCTGTAAAAAAGATACTTTAGATGGCAATGGCATTGTAATAATGAACTGAAGAGTGAGTATTTCTTAGATTGGCCCTGGGGTGAGATGTAGTTTTTTAGTTTTAGGTACACTGCAACTACTCTGATATTTTATGATTGGTATTATATGACCACAATAGAAGAACTGCATTTAAATACTCACTGCAGTAATCATGATTTATCTCACCTCCTCTTGGTCTGCACTGTCAAGATCTCTCCACTCCTCAATAGGCTTGGCCAGGTCCAGGGTGTTCATGGGTATTTTAATCTCTCCAATGACGTCGTGTTTGGAGAAGCGATCAAAGTCATAGACAGACATCACCAGAGTCTTCCCACCCATCTCTTGGAATGGAATCTGAAAAAAAGTAATTACCAAATAATACACAACCTAAAATACATTTTTCATAGCTGCAGAAAAATTGTGTTTAGAGCACAAAATGGTCTGACCTAATAGCATGCTGCTTCAGCAGAAGCACGGTTAAGCCGTCTGAATTGTTTTTATAGAGCTGTGTCAGCAGACAAGGTGCACCAAAGGTGGCCCTCTCCTTTAATTTGATTCTCTACCATATTCTCCTTGTCAAACACCTTCAATATGTCTGCAGCCTTTCATTGCTGCTGGCCAAAAGGGTTAGCTCAAAAAAAATCTTAGCAATGCCTTTAGAGAAAAGGTAGTAATGGAAGTTCCCCTTAACCAGGACCTGCCAAGCATCAAACAGGAGGGTGTGATGTTGTTTTAATAAATCATAGAGCCATGTGCCAGCTTACTTTAAAGGTGAAGGTCTCATTGAACACAGGGTTGAGCGTCTTTTTGTGAACTTTTGTGTCAAACTTCTTCTTTTTGTCGGGAAGGACGAAGACCTTGACATAAGGGTCAGAGGTGCCGCCGCTGTCCATAGAGAGGAGGTCAGCTGCTTGCAGGATCCCTACGGTCAGCTGCAGAGAAGCCAGTAAACGTCAGTGTTGGAGTTGTAGAAACATGTTCAAGATAACATAAATGATTTATGTTCTTACCTTGTTTTCCTGGAAGTCATAATCAATAGAATACTGAAGTTTTCCGAGTTTCTCCTTCTCTTTGACTTCCTCCTCCTTCTCTTCGGTCACCCCGGGCTCCACATCGTCTTCCTCATCGTCATCGTCCTGTGGTTTCTGTGCAGACAGAAGGGGGAGAGGGACAGGCAGCAGAGGAAGCAGTGAGAAGCCAGTCCTGAGGCATTGGCGGCTGTGCTGAACACCGAGCCATGGGCATCAGCAGTCGGGTTAGTTACAGCACCTACCTGCCACTTACCCCACTCACCCATGTGTTACAAGTGCAATTTGTTCATCGATGGCCATGGTTGCAACCTGACTTGATTTCACTATTTCTTGGGTGACACCATTTGCTGTTTTTCTTTTACATAAACATTGCTTGAATGTCAAAAATTTAGATTAAAATGTGTGGTTGAAAAGCTTTGTATGCAATAGGCAGAAAGCAGGAAGAAAGAAGAAGAAAGATAAGAGAATGAAAAAACAGTATAAGGCAGTCAGTTAAGAATGTACAGAAATGTATCAAGACTTAAATAAAATTGTGATGATGCAACAACCCTTCAAAAATTATTACCACTTATATAAATTTTATACTACTGACTTGCCTCCAATTCTGCAACCCTGAAAAAAGCAAGTGTTTTAAAGGGAGCTGAGCGTCTGAACTACACTAACTGGTATACAAATCCAGAATCTGACTCACAATAAATGAGTCATTTTAAAAAGTTCAAAAACTCTCTGAAATCGTGACGGCATAGTCCGCACTGAGAGAAAAATGTATCAGGAAAAACACACCGCCTGAGCTGAAGATAAGAGGATGGATATTAGATAGATAATCTTGCTGTGCTGCAGTTGCATCAAATGGCACAATGTGCTGAGATGCTCCTAATGATCAATCATATCTCAACATTAACTGTCACATGACACATGACAGTAGCAGTTATTACCATTTGACAAATGACCTCACTTATTAAAGTGAAATTAAAATGTTGGGGTCTAATTAAGATGTTATGTACAGGTAATACTCTCCAATTAACAATCTCCAGAATACTGCAAACAACTAAATCACAGCTCGTCAGTCTATATACCTACCTAATACTGTAATGAGTAAAAGCTGGTGCTTGTTGTCCACCATCTTACTTTTACATCACATAGTAACTCTTGATGCTCTAGTCTTTTTACAGGCAGACATGGTTAATCATGTAAAAGCAACTCGCTCTGACATAAATACTAAAGTAGACTTTCATTGGGATACTGTACAAAGCTGGAGCATATCACAGCATGGCCTATTTTCCTACGGCTGTGTTCCTGAAAAAATAAATAAATAAAACGCCCATGTCTTTATAAGGGTCCAGCTACTTACTGATGAGCTAGAAAAAGAACACACACACATTTGCTACATGCATGCTTGTGCCTGCCCACTCTTTCACACACTCCTGTTCACACACACCCATAAAGTTGCCCTTATTTGTAGCATTCTCTATCGTTGAAGTGCTAATGCTTTTCATTCAAGCATGCCAGGCCACACAATGCAGTAATCAAAAATACATTTCTTTGTGATGGCAAATGTAAATGGATTACCTTCAAATGCCTGGTTATGTGCTTGTTTTGTAAAAACTGGAGACAAATTTTTGTATTCAAAAATTCTTTGTGTGTGCGCATCCATGAAGGCATCATGCTAGACTGACTCTTTTCACGTTATCTGAATTGCAGTGGGGTCTTAAAGATGGAGGTGCAGTATGTCTGAATGTGTGCCCACTCATCGACTGCATGGGTTGAATCACAAGGTGTTAAGGCTTTATTGAACAAAAATAAAGTGAAAATATCTGTCATAAGCATTGGTTGAAGACTAAAGTATGTCGTCACGCTTACGTTGAGTGTGGGCACACATTCTGGGGCATTGTTTCACCTCAGTCAGACTTCAGGGATATCATGGACTGTCACCAAATTTCCACAGCATGGGTCATCCAGGAAAAGTACTCTCAAGTCAAGTTGTGGCCATTCAATGGTACCTACTGCAAGGGCATATGCTGGTCTTTGTCAAGATCACCTTTCTCATGTCATATGTGTTTGTTTGCTGAAGGGAATAGCTGTGAGTGTATGGATTTCAGATCAGACTCAAGTCAGTCAATGTTGGTTGTGTGGCATAAAAAGATTGTTGAGGTGAGTTTGTTGTGGTGATGCTAAAAACTGAGTCAAGTTTTATTTGACAAATACCCAGCTTATCCCTTGCACATGCATGTTAGTGATTTCTAGTGAGTTGCCGAGTGCACTCGTCATTCAAAGGGTCAAAGGATGAATTTCATGTTCATTTGCATTTGGAAAGTTCTGTTCTGTTGGGGTTTAGGGGCAGAAATGGCAAACTCTAGATATTCAAGACATAGCATTTGGTGCGGCATATCAGTTCAGTGGATTTTGCGAAGCAGCTGAATTGCTCCCATAGATTCCTCAAGCACCCGCAGCACCTAAGCTTGCAAAAACTAAGGAAGCCATAGCACTCATTGTCATAATCATCATCATCAACATCAAAACTGCAATCCATCCAACCCTTCCAAGACCAAGCCCGCCCCCAAACACTGCCCCCCACCGGCCCTGGTCTGCGCTTACAAAGAGTGGCCAGAGAGGGGTGCCACGTGCTATCAGACCTACCGTAGGCAGAGAGGTCCATCACAGTCAAGATACACGGAGCACACATAAGACATAAAGCAAGAAGGAGGAGAGCAGAGACAAAGGAAGAGATTGAACTCACAACAGACACCAAATACGGGTTATCACAGCAAATGCAGTCAGATGCACTGTTGGGAGTGAGGAAAATGACAGACAGAAAAGCCTCCTCATTAGCGCAATCATATCGTCTGACGCTGGGCCTCTTGAGTGTTAAAATAACTCCACTTTTATGTGATGTATTTTTACAAGGCAGAATGCACGTTATCAAACTGTCAATCATGGATTGAGAAAATAATAATTATAGGCTACAAACAACAGCACTGTGCAGACGACTAACTTTCATAATTACTATTAAATAACTTTAAAGTCAATTGTTTGGCTTAGTAGATAAGTCGTGTCATTTTCCATCTACATCCCATAATAACATTAATGAAAAAATACATTTAAAATGAACAAAAACAGTGAGAACAAATCAAATGGAAATGTATAAAACACCTGTAAGAAAAGACGCTGACTGCATTAGAAAACACTGAAGTAAAAATGATGCAACAGAAGCTTTAAAACAATACTGCTGAATCAAAAATAAAGCTGCGTTGTAAGTTTTCTTCTTCTCTTTATGGCAGCGGTTACATAATGGGCTTATTCAGTATGAAGGCTGAAGTTGGCAGCAGACTGTCAGATGGATCTAATGTGGTTGTAGTCTCCTTTCACTGTGACGCCTTCTGTGCTGAAACATACCTGGCCACCTGTCAGGTTCTTCATTCCCATGTCACCCTTCCCCTTCTTGCCCTTCTTGTTCTTCTTCTTCTTGCAACAACATTTCTTGATGATGCAGAAGCAGCACGTGAGAATGAGTAAAGCAGCGACCACAGCGATGGCAATGATGGCCCATGACGGCACTGAAGGAGAAGGAGCAGACGGACACATGTATGAATATGAGGCAAATCCTGTGACATTTCACCAACCGATCGTTAAGCCTACTACATGTCAAGTCCTCTGCCAAATATATTTAGTAAGAGGCGCTAAGGTTAGCAATTAGTTTGGGGGAAAATTAGATTCCTCTGCCATTAAGAAGGGCAGGCTGTGATCAATACTGAGTAAAGACATTATGAGGTGGCCAACGCCTGCGGTCTGAGAGAAAATCCAATTCCAAAATCATTGCCTAACGTCAAAGTCAGTGTAAGTTGGTGAATCAGACACTCACATGGGATTTTGTCGATTTCATTTAGGAATTTGTTCTTAATCTCATCGAAGGCATCGTTCTTGCTGCTGACCGGCTCGGTGGAGTTGTCGGCGGCGACGAGTGCGACAGGGGCTGGAGTCACAGTCAAGGCACTGGCCCCCGTTGGCTTCGCAGCAACCATGGGCGTTGTCTGGTGCTTGAACAAGTTCCACTTCGTCATTTAGGCTGCACACAGTGTCCCTGGGAAAAAAACAGAGCAAATACAGACTCCGATGAGA
Organism: Rhyacichthys aspro; assembly: GCA_036850595.1. NCBI lineage: Eukaryota > Metazoa > Chordata > Actinopteri > Gobiiformes > Rhyacichthyidae > Rhyacichthys > Rhyacichthys aspro. The sequence continues at coordinate 11,923,174 of CM072154.1, read as the reverse complement.
CCAGTAAAGATGGTGATTAATGTTGATTAAGGTTCCAGTGTCCAGTGACTCCACAATGTCTCCGCTGCTACATCATTTTTAATCTGCGAGCCATGAAACTATAAAATACGCAGCTAGATATCGACAGTTACTAATTAAATAGCTGAGTCATACAGCGGATATTTCTGGAGCTGTCCCATACTTAATAGAGATTTGTGTCGTAATTTGCAGGCAATGTCATATGGCCAAAGCTATTTATGAATGAATAAAATGACAAAGGTGAATAGGATGACTTCGGTGGCACTGGTTAGTACTACCGCTACACAACATGAGTGAGTCTGTGTGGGTCACTGTGGCGCGCATTGTTCTTTTTCCTTCATTCAATGACAGGGGTGAAATGAAGAAAGTGTGAAATGTCTTTAAATGTCAACGTGGCAATTAACCTACCCTCAGTTAGCTGGGATAGCTCCCAGGCACATGAAGCGACCATGACGCAGAAGCAATTGTATGAATAGAGGGCTAATTCCTATTGTTTATACCAATGTATTATGTTGCTGGAACACAATTTATGATAACATTGCCATAACAATATTTGCTACGGCTCATTAAACCAAATGCATAAATGGAAAAAGACTTGCAGGTTGGGTTGGGCAACATCTTTATTGAACACAAAAGCCTCATTGTTTTGAATTGCACATAACATAGACACCATTAGCTAGTTTATTAATAAATGTACTTTTAATTGCTGATATAATAGCAAGAGTTATAAAACTTTATCATTAGGCAGCACTTTTTTCCTCTAATGTATTGTTATGGCATTATGAACATCTGTGTTGAAGCTGAATACTGCTGTAACTGCACTACTGTTATTACATTCTGTATGTGTCAAGCATGCACACCTTGTATATTAAAATTAAAGCCTGATTTATGCAAAGCTGGATCCAGATATAATGTGCTGTGTTTTTATAATTCATACAGACAGTGTTAATCTTAGTCACACAAATGAAAAAAGATTGTGCTTATCTAGTTCTTACTGCACTGGGAAGAGCTTTTCTGGCCTCTGTCTGTGTTGTAGCCCTTGTTTTTATGTTGATGTACATTAAGCCCCCTACAATAGCTTATGTTAGTTAAATAGCTATTGGAAAATATGATTAACTACACAGTTGAAAGAGCCATTGAAAGGCCTGATAAAGATTTGTTTACTATTCAGTCAATTCCCAAACTCTTGCCTTTTCTGGCATTTAATTCATTTCCACTGAGATATAGCATACCCATTTACTCCACAAAAGATTGATTATGGGAGTCTACAGTGCAATCTGACATATTGCACAGGGTCGTGAGGTCAGTGGGCACAGATCTGCAGATCAGTTACAGACAATATTTATACGAAATAACCATCAATCCTGAAGGTATCACCGTTATTTTGTTTGGTGCACTGAAGTCGAAGCGGCTGTGCCTGACCGGGAGAAAACCACCACAAGTCATTCTCCAGCCTTGTTTTCACAGACTCAAAAAATGTTCAATCAGAGCTCTTATCGGTTCCAGAAATCACAGTGTGACAAGTGCAGCGGAGAGCGGCCTGCCGAGAAAGTGATGAGTGATTGGGCCAGACCCCATTCAGAAAGCACACACAGATGACAAGCATAACCACTGCACAATACTATTGCCTATTTTATTAAAGTCATGGTGATATCAAATGTCTATTTCTGAAGTGGGAAATTCATAAAGATCCTGCTTTTTAAGTCCACATACAAATAATTCAGATTGAAGCAGACAGTGGAAAGGATAAGCTTGTATTATTTAGCGTTCATGCATTTTCAATAGATGTTTCTAAAATAACTCATAGTATGATGGTGTTACAAATGGCTAACATTGCATCGGACTTGAAAGCCACAGAATGAAAAGCATGTGTATATATTTACATGTTTTCCATTACACAAGCAATGTGACTCCCTGCAGTCTCTACTTTGCGTTTAGCTCTTGTGTGGGTACAGTGACAATAATGTTAAAAGCATCCACTCACATCTGAAGTTTATGCACTTTTTATCCTGTTTGTCCCTCACACTAGGCCAAGCCAGGCTCTAGTTCAATTAACATTCATGATATGTGCTGGAGCATTTTATCGCTTTCACCCTGAGGGCCACAATGAGGACGGACACAGAGGACAGACGGGACACGGCCTGTTGTTTTATGACAGACACTTGTCCTGCGTCATGGCCTGCTCTTGCAGCTCAAAACTGCTTTTCCTTTCATTTAAATTGTGCACTCAAACAAAATAACTTCAAAAGGTTAGCGTTTTGTAAGGAGCAGATGTTGTTCCTTTAGAGGAAATGAAAGAGAATGGAAGAAGGCACTAAAAGGGCAGCGTGGAGTCCTGACCTGTGTATTAAGTCACTGGCACACCACTCTAAGTTGGATGGAGATCATGTCCCTTTACCCGTGGGGCACAAATAAACAGTACAGCAACAACATTTATCCATGATTTTTAAAATCAAAACAGCCCTACCAATGTATATGTATATAACTCACTTTTTAGAGTAAATTCTAATTTGTTAAATCTTAAATTTTCCATGCAAAATTCAGGTTTGATCAAAATTAAAATATTGTTTAAGTGAAGTAGTGCTACTTGGATGTCACCAAAAAGTGAAAAATATGTGCTTTTGGTGCTCTTTACTTAAGGGATCTCTCTAGAACAGGAAGCTGAGCCACTTAAAACCTTTTGGAGTGTTTTAAATACAGCATCGCTCTCATTATTATTGTAAGATATGTTATCATCATTAGAGAAAAACATGCCTTGAGGTGAAGAGCGCACCTTTAATTATGGTGCACCTGTCAAACACTAATAATCACAACCATTCACTCTTAAAGAAACCACATCATTAGGTGACGTCGTGCCTGTGTTGACCTCGGGATACACAGTGGGATAGTGGCAGGAAGCCTGGCCTGAGGATGGGCCCACTCTGTGCCGGAACAATGCTTACTGAAGGCTTGTTAGCGCCCAGGTCAGATCCCTTAGAAAATAACCTAAGGAGAGTGATCAAAAGTCATGCAGCTGTTCCATTACCCAACAACACAGTACCCTGAACAGCAATTAATTAACAATAACAGGCATACGGCTAAGTCCTGTGTTTTCTGGAGGGCGTGATCAAGCGCTATAGAACATACTGCGGTATATCTGAGCCTGAATCTATACAAAAACATGCAAGAAGAGGAATTTAGCAGTCACATTCAAAATGGCTCCTATAAATGGACTGAAAATTGGTCACAGGGTCGGTAGCTGAGGGCAACAGTCAGATGCAGTGGGGCGGCAAATGAAGTATTGAATTAGAAACCGTTGAGAAAAGGTTTTGGTGTGGAGAGTCAGAGGAGGGTAAACAAAAGCAATGGCTTTTTGGTTGTTATGGTCCACCAGACGTCTAGGGTCCTTTAAGATACAATCTGAATATATGACCCCAGTGAGCTCATTCAACCCCCACTGTGGCCCTTACCATCTGTGACATTATGGGTTATGTGTGGGTGGGCTGAGTGTTTGGCCCGCAGCTGTTCCGTCCCTCTAAATCTTACTAATATGACTGCTGCATTGGATTATTAAAAAGTACTGTTACAATTTACAAGACTTTACATGCAGGACCAGATTTCATAAATTAAATATAAGCTTGTTTCACTTTTCTTTAATGCTTTTTTCAGCCTTAAGGACTCTTTTGTTCAGTTTCCATTACGCTATTTTAGATTTGAAGGCACTGCGAAAAAAATTGCTCAGATGCACATTTTGAATTTGAGCGCGCTTGATGAAACATGAGGAGATATTGTCTGGGTAACCACTGAGTCACAGCTGACCTAAGATCTCTAGACTCAATTTGAGCTGAGATTGTGTACTGGAGCATTTTCCCGGACAAGGGACATAGTATTTTATTAGATCCATCAGGCAGAGCATTACTTTAGTCAGAAAGCTGAGCTGCGATGGTGCAGTTGTTTCAATTAGGGATAATGTGCAGCTTTGTTCCTGAACTCTTGCTACTCTATGGTAATTCACTCCTGCTGAAATAGACTCAGGGTTTCCAGAGTTTTAATGGTCTCATTTTGGACAAGTTTTAATAGGATTAGACTGATGTAATGATGGCTGCTTCGCTTGTTATTTACCACTGAAGGATGAGATAGTGTGTAGATCATGACCTTAGATGAAACTTTATCTCAGTTTGTATCACAGATGGGTATTTAGACACTTGTGATTCTATAAACCATGCTGTAATAATGATGTTTTTCTCATATACAATGTTAACATGCATAGTCAGATATAGTATAGAGACAGCCTGATACTCTAAGCATGACTGTATATTACAAAATCAGCGCAGTGAAGCAGTGCTGTAGTTTTATGGTAAAGAGCCTAGATACTGACAAAGAAAATAAAAAATGATGTAGCCAGATTCCAAAACTCCAAGTCTTAATGGCTTCTGCTTCACTGGGAATGGGACTATGCCCAGCATCTGTGGGATTTCCTTTGACTTAACTGTAACTGTGAACCTTTAAAATCAAAGGCCAATGTGAATAAACATTCTTATCTTTTCTCAAGTCACCGCTTAAAGGACATTGTGGTTTCATCAGTAGATAATACCCCAAGAATTCAAATACCATCTGCTGTGAATGAACCCTTTTATCTGAATTCCATAAGCTTTGTAATGTTGCTGTAGTGAAGTTCATATTGAACATTCCAATAAAGACAGCTTCACATCTTAGTTTAAAATGTAATCTCAATTCTATTTAAAAGAAAACAGCAGATGTCCTCAATGTCACACACTACACTTTTATATTTGTATATGTGAGAAAGTGCACAAAAACCCATCCAACACAATGTTATGTAACAGCCCAAAAGAGAACATGCTTTTATGGAGGTTTTCAAACCTGTTTGGCCTTGAGTGGGGGGTCACACATTCACACAATAGGAACAAACACAGGAAAAAGCTGTGATAACTACATGCATCAATCAAAGATGTCAACACAGTAATTACACCTTTTGTCAACAAACTGCATCAGGACGTGGTGCAAGTGCCACGGTTGATCTGGGACTAGCCTGTCAGATAAAGTGTTAAACACATCCTCAATAAAGAGAATTAGTGAAAAGCCTCATCCCTCAAATATCATATTGTGTGCTGGCCCAGAAGGCAGTCCACTAAGGTCTTTTTACCAATCTGCAGGGGCTGATAAAACAATGCTCATTCTCACCTGCGGCAAAATGTGACTCAGCTATTATCAGGGGGGCTCCTTGGAAAAAAGGTGGGAGGTGCTACTGGGGTTTGAATGCTGAAAGGAGCCTCTGCGGGGATCATTTACAGCCAGTTGCCATACATCCTTCCTTTCCCCCTCAGCGCAACCTTTCTCCCCATCCCCTGATGGCTCGATTAATCATGTTGTCACCCAGATTGTGACCCAATCTGCATTTAAGGCAGCGAGGGGAGAAATGTGATTGTGGAAGTGTCTCCTGCACCACTGAAGGTAGGCCAAAAACATGCCGGTATCTGTTGTGGAATATGAAAAATGTCAGCAAAAATCTTCTTTAATTAGTCAATGTGTTTTGCTACAGAACCATCTGCCGCGAAACTTTGTGCACAGCAAATCACCATCTTGAAAAGGTGGTGTTTAACTTTGTCAGCGTTACACAAAACATGATGAAAGACAGTGAAAATTATATTAGAGATTCTCTACACCACAAATGCCTCACCCAAACTGCCTCCACTTTAGAAAGAACTGATTTAGAATAAAGGATGAAAGAAAACATACATGTTTTTCCTTTCTCAGCATGGTGAAAATGTCCGGGAGCGGGGCAGGAAGCTGTTACTGGGGACACCACCTGACCATTTAACACTGCCACTCTCTGCCATCGTCTGCCAGCAACACACTGAATCACGTGAACCGGGGCTACAACTGGGCACGCTCAGCTCTCTCACCTGGAGTGAGAAGCCTGACAACAGCTGAGCAATCACAATGTTAGCAGCTCTACTTGTGTAATGGGGAAAACCACTGACTCATCCTAACTGTCCAATATGTCGGGCTTTGTCATCCCCAAACATCATATGTAATAGGAACATGTAAGAGCTTTTAGAGAGCGCACCTTTTGATTCAATTTGTGAAATGAGACAGGGTGGACAGTAATATTGCCTTTTTCTGTTAATTCCTCTTCTGCAGTTCAAGTATTTGGTCACCAGCTGGCTTCTGGGAGAGAGCTGACAGAACAGAAAAAACAAGATTGGTGAACTTCAAAGCACCTCTCATTTTTCTAGTTATGTATGAGAGACTCAGAAAGTATTTCTCAGTGTGAGAGCCACTGGGAGCTGCAGCCTCAGGTACAGACTTAATGAGCCTGCCTGGATGTTTTAGAGGCTGACAAAAACTGAGCATGCTCTGTATCACATACACGTCTGCACCCAGGGTATTTCAGATGTAAACACCGATCTAGATTGCTACATATAGATACAACCCCACAACTCCTTCACATCCTCCTGCAATAGGTCACTACTTTTGTGGAACCTGAGTGATTATGTGACCACTCCTAACAGAAGCCATTGACTTGGAGAAAACATGTGGTAGGAGGTAAAAGGTTCAAAAGGGGACAAGACAGTAATCTCTGTAAACAGTACACCCTCCCTATTGTGGAACTGCTGCATTAGAATAGTCTTGAAAACCCACTTGGGTCTCATGCAGAGCTATAAGAGTCAGTATTGAGCATTGAGAGGTAAAGGCAGCCCAGGATAGGTTTTGTCCTTGGTACTGTCACCTCAGTGCTGCCTGTACTGTGTGTCCCATGGGAGACAGCAGAAAAAACATCCTGCAGCAGTTTATAAAGATCCCCACCCTCTCAATACTTCTCAGCACAACTGTCAGCCTCTTTCAATGTGCAACCCCTGTGATGTGAAGAATAAAATGCCCTGTGTGACTGTTTTGACCATACTGCAGCTACAGTACAGTACAGTAGAGGTAACTCGGTGTGGCGTGCCATTATTTGAGGGAGGTTATGAAAGAATGCTAGAGGGGTAAGCGGAGCATCTGTCAGCAGGGCAGCCTGCTGGACTTCCTCCAGGAAAGAGCTACTACACCCAGCAGCCAGGCTAAATGAGGCATGATCAATGAGAATAATCCAGATACATCACTCCACACCTCTCCTACCAATTCACAACAAGAAATGATGTAACAAATTGCACATGGATTGCAAAAGCGATATCACAGTGAGTTTAGAAGCCGGGACTGTTTTATCAAGTTGGGACCAGGAAGTAACATGCACAAATCAGCTGTAACACCATTAAAAAGCCAATGCAAAGTGCAGTGCCAACAAATGGGAACCATGCTGCTATATCCTACAACTCAATTCTATTTTCTCTCAAGGTCCAGGCAATGATAACAGTTGAAACACACTCTTACCAGCAGTACAGTATTTCCGTAATGGTGTTCTCCTCCACAGCGGGCTAACCCATTCACCAAAGAGGCACTTAGGGTTAATTTACAATGCCTTAATAACGTCCCCACACCGCTGTTCCATCAGCACCAGAAACTGCAGTCCTCTTCGCACTGTTTCCACTGCAGCACTACTTGTTCTCACACACACTCACTCATTCTCTGTGACTACCCCCACCTCTGCTTCTCTCAATGCCCTCCTCCTCCTCCTCCTCCCCCCCTCTCTCTACACTCTTTCTATCTTTTGCTCTGAAAGAATCCCCCCTCCCCTAGTCCCCTCTGCCTTCCCCCGTCGTCTTTTTTTCCCCCATCTTCCATTTCTCCCTTCAGTCCAGCGCTCACTATACTCAAGCCAGCTGATTTGCGATGCCGCTCACAAGGTGCCGTATGCAGCAATCTGTGCCCCGGTACAATGCATAAGGGGCAATCCGAAAGCGTCATATTGCTCCGCTGTCTGTCTGCCTGCCGTCCGCACTATTGTTTAAGCAAAGTGGAGGGTTTGCTGAGCTCATGAGGCTGCAACACCAAGAAAAAAAACAAAAAACAGTGGATGTAAATAAGTAAAAACAAAAAAAAAAATGACAGTGTTGATGAGATCTCTACATGTTAGGACTGAGAGGGGAACAAGGCTGTCATTTGCTGTCTGCAGCAATAACTGGCTTCTCAGTCTCACCACCCATTTATCTGAATTATGTCCTTAGACTTGCTCCCCTCCCACCGCCAACAGGGAAGACTTTAATCCAGCCACTACACAGGCAAGGGACAAAAAAAAAAAAAAAAAGAGAGAAACTTATGTAACCCAACACCCCATTTATCGCTGGTTCTGCTTAGCCATGTGCACATTTCACTGAATACAAACATTATGATCATTTGTTTATAATCACATAATAGCAGGACATCAATTATAACATATTTTGAGGAGCGTGCTGTATATCTCACTAATATCTGATTGCTGCTACTATCTATATCTGTAATTGGGTTTCTACCATTTCTCAGCAGATCCCAGAACAAAGTAACCACACAATGAGATCTCTTTTACATTGAGGTTATTTGCTGTCATATTAACATATTCAAGTTACTAACGGCAGAAAATACCCAATCAAGTTTGTCAACGTTTTGTCCATGCCTATTAGACTATGACTCTATATATAATTCAGAAGCATGCTGCATAATCGTCCGAATGGCCCCCAGACCTCTTAGCTCATCGTGCCATTACCGGGCAGTCGCCATACAGTATAAATCTGCTTACCTAATGACAAGATGTGACACACTCTTTTGCTTAACACCAACACTCAGGCAGACAGTTTGGAGCCCTGCGGGTATTACCGTGTGTCACTGAGAATTATCGTTGTCCCTTAAGTGAATCACCCCTCTTATTGGGCAGCAACGAGCACTTGAACCAGAAATCAATAAAATCTCAATCAGTGAAAATGGACGGGCTGAGAGATGGCTTGTCGTAATTTCACAAAAACACAACTGGAGGGAGAAAGGAGAATGTAATTTGTTCACTGTCTGCTGTAACACGTAGAGCAGGGTTTCAGAATTAAATGTGATCTAGTAATTGCAGGTTGAATGAAGCTGCGGGAGTATAACACACACAAAACAAGTTGGAGCTATTTGCTAGATCCTATTTTAAGATGAATTCAAAGCACATTTTAGTAAGTGATTAAAGATGCAGGATAGTTTGGAAGTTTAGAATATTTACTTTTCAGTCAATTATGTGGTTCCAACAGCATTACTTCATAATGTTTGTACAATGGAGAACTATGATGCATGTACAGAAATGAGCAATACATTTAGGCAACGTGTCATGTAATGTAAGGTAATGTCAAGTGTGTAAGTAAATTGGTATCCTTCTACTGAAAAATCAACCAAACAAAGCATTTCCTGTTCTTTTCTCATTGACCACTGGTGTGACATTTAGCTTTTCCTATTAAATTCTTCCTTTCTCTGTGCACTCTTTGCCACATTGAGAGATATCTTACGGGCTAGTGCTCTGAAACAGAGGCAGGTCGAATTCAGTGAGCACATAGGATATTGATCACACTGAGATTCATAGTATACAGGGAAAACCCATGGCAAGCACGCAGCTCTGTCCCCGAGGGACATGAAACTGAGACAAATAGTGATTTACCACAAAAGCTGACAAATACAAATACTGTTACTATAGTGTCATTTTACTACAGCTACAGTGAACATCCAATAGGTAGTATTTACAAGCGTTATTTCATTGAGAAAATCACACTTTACTTTAAACAAAACAGACCAGGTCTCCAGAGGGATTCAGCGCAATTTAAAATATATATAAATTAAGCCACATGTGGAGACTAGCAGCACCAGTTTACAGCTATGAATTAAAACTGAGCAGTCAATGACTAGAGGGAGCCAACAGAATGCAAAAAGAGGTCACATGCAGCACCATGTGTTTTTTGCTGTTAGGTGTTTAAAGCATATACATCAATGCTTTAACAGGGAAGGACAAGAAACTCTCATTGGCACAAGAAAAAACACAAGGGATTTAAGTAACATGCCAAAAAAGCACAGCAGTATGTGAGATACTGTAAGGTCAACACACAGCATATATCAGCAGCTAATGTTTCTTTCATCAAGGGAAGCCTTGAGATACATGTCTGCACTGCCTCAAGACACAAAGCAGTCCATACCTTGTGTGTACATTTCTTGGGTTAGGGCATATAGATTAGATTGTGTCCTATGCATGTCTGAGTCGGTGTGGGATTTAGTATTTAAAGGCAGGGATGCGAGGAGGTGCAACACAACAATGCTTTGTTTCTCACTGAGTTGGTGGGAGATTTTCTATAGCTCTGTGATGACAATTAGGGCCTAACAACTGCATTACAAAACATGGATTTGGACTACATGGTGGAAATACAAAAAACATTTTACTGTATATGCAACTATCATCAACTTAACCTGTTCTATGTATTGAGGAGTTATTAGACTACTTCAGCTTAATAAAGATAAATGTATATAATTCTATACTTTATCTGACTAATAAACATGTCTCTCACAGCTTTCACAGCTGTCTTACACAGCTCTACAACATACATATACATACTGAGTAAACATGATATTGCATGATGCTAATGCATATTCAAATGTGCCTGACAGTCCCCAGGGGGAGGACTTCTCATTAATTGGTTTGTGCTGATCAATGGTAAAAACAATGAGCCTGACACAGAGCAGTGTGGGGCTCATAATGGCAGCTGGCTGTAGTGAGTAAGGCCAGAGAGAAAGCAGTGGTAAGTATTTGTGCTCTGAGGCGTGCCTGTTGTCCACTGGGGTTTATTAGCTCCCTGTAGCCTCTGAAGCAGTACAGCTTCCATCATTCATGGAAATGACTCTGATTAATCAGCTGAGTGCTGGAGTGTGTAGGGGAAGAGCTGCTCAGTCCTACAGTAAATCACACTCACAATGAGCGTACCTTCATCTTCACCACGCCTTTTATTGCTTGATACATAATGCACTGGGCTCTCTCCTCCCTGGCACATGCAAAGCTTTTCAGGAACAGATGGGAAGATGGGGGAAACCCTAAGTACAACATTTAACACTGACATGCAATTACACAAACATCTATCTACGTTCTACGGCACTGATGTTCTTCTTTTGGTTTAAAGTTTGACACAAAAGCTAACAGAATCTATCCCTGTAAAAAAAATTATTACTTGAGCACTTATACTTCACCCAGATCATTTAGTACTGGACAGTTTTACATAACATCCAGCCATAGACAAATTGCTGCCTGTGCCGTGCAGCTGGGTAACAGTGAAGGCACAGAGACAGGCTGATTTTTGGACTGACCAGAAGCAGCTGACATTTCTGAGATGGGCCCTGCCTGCAGAGGATGGAAGCATGTTAGCGCAGTGATCTGTCTCGTCCTAAAGAGGATTGGCCGGGGCAATGACACGGGGCTGCACTCAACTCATCATCAGTCAAGGATCTTATCTTGTTGAGCCTGTTAAGGGCATATAATATACGTATATGTGCTTGTACTGGAGCAGGATACTTACAGCCAAATCTTCAATGGCAAAGGTTGCCGGAGGTTATCACAGTGAGATGCTTTAGGTCAGAAATTCTGTAAAAAAAAGAAACAGATATTACTATACAATGCAACAATATAAACATATGTTTGGTATATTACGTGCTCTTGAAAAACAATGAAACAGCAAAACACTGCTACAACAAAATCATTTTGAGCTGAAAGAACAGTATTGACAGCTGTCTGACTCTTACATAAACAAGCTGATATATGCCTAAAGCAGAATGATTTGATCTACAAAGCTGCCGTACAAATGAATTATCACTGACAGCTATCTGGTGCACAACACAGCTCACCAGTTATTGGATTAATTTATTGTCATTAGCAAAGTACCACCCTAATGGTCCTCTGAGATAAATGACTCTGGCAACACTCTTTCTTTACCTAATGCAGATTTTTAAACACTGAGCTAAATCAAAAATATAAAGACCAGACTAAACGTTGGTCCTTTTTGATCTGTCTAATTTGTTCTGTGTGTGTATGTAAGAGTATGTTTCTATTTGTGGCTCAGTTTCCTTTTCTATTTTGCTAAAACAATCCATTTCATGATTCGCTGGAATTAATTGCCTTCAAGTAATTGGAACACACAAGACATCTACACAGAGAGAAATAACCAACTCCAATTTGTTCAGTGTACAAATCTGCCATTGCTACATCTGTTACTTTCTACTACTTTGCCTTACTCATCATGGCTGACTGTGTCTTTGACAATTAAAAAACACCCATGGCATATTAGTGGTATTAATCTGTGGAACGAAACACATTTGATAAGTCTGTTGCTGGTAAAAACAAGCAATTTCCAGAGAAGAAGACTACTGATGATAAATATCAGCAGTACACACAGCAGCAGGAGTATACTCTCCATCTGGATGCTCCCAAATACTCATGGCTCCTGAGTGAATTAGCTGCAGCCCTCAAAGAAACACCATGAAACTGACAAAGTGAGTTGTTTGGAGCTTGGTGAGACGACAGAGGCAGCAAAGCAGAGGCGCTCCAGCAAAGCAAAACAACAAACACTGAATTCCAAAAAAAGAAGACACACATTTCTAATCAAGCCTGATTTGCACCTGAAACTTCCTGCTGAATAACACCAAGAGCAGAAATCATCACGATAATAAATGTCATCCCGCGAGGACAAATAAAAGGTCAAAGTCTCCCTCCAAAAAGCAGAAAAAAATAACGTAGAGATCATAAATTGGCTAGCTGACAGGGCCGGCGGGCCCTGATGTGCAGATTCTCAGATACAATCACGTTAAAAGGAATTGCCTCTTGGTGAACATAATTGGATCTTTCTCCTACCTATTTATGTCCCCAAGGAAGCAAACTATGTAGCAGAAAAATTAAGGTCTTCAAAGAAAGGCTCTGGCTTCTATTACCACAGTGAATCATGTCGCAATTAGCAAATAACCTAATGTAAAAAATTTGTATATGTATATAAGTACAAATAATGTATAGAATATGGTAATGCACATAGGTCGCATTTACCACCGTATGCACTGTTTTTTTTCTGACATCCCTGTCTTTCCATTTCTAAGCTAATAATACCTCCTTATATTTTTGGTGCTATGATGGAGCAGAAAGCTTTTTCTTGATCCACAATTCATCTCCTGCTAAAATCACAGGTACTTCCTCAATACAAAAGCACATTCTCACATTTATGGTGCTTTAATTCCCCTGTTGAGCTGTGCTTGATGCAGAAGAGTGTGTAGTGCAAACAAGTGAAAAAGTCATTCTGCCCTAAACTACGGTTGCCTGCTATTCTTTAACAAGATTACAGAGGAGCTTCTCAGACAGCACTTGAAATGTTGAGCCCCCCAAGGATCCTCTGTTTTTCTTTTCCTCACTTGCCCTCTATGGTTTTTCTTGGAGTATGTCTGTCTCTAAGACACGTGGCTTTCCATCACAGTTGCTTTCTTTCAGACAGGCGAGACGTGGGGAGGGGGAGTCTGCAGAACACTTTTGGGGGCTCTCCGCTGCCTTGGAACCTCTGGAGCGTAGCGTACGAACACTGGAAGATGTGCATGTGTGAGTGGAGGGTTTTCCATGTGGGAGCATTCTGGCCCAAATTTAATCTCTTTATTGTAAGGATGGAGGGTTTGGGGGGAAAAGGGCTGTGCCTGCTTAAATCTCACTGGCAGTGCTGCAATGCAGGGGTTTAACATAGAGCACGGCAGGCAAACATATTAAAGAGCCGCCCCCTGATAGCACACAAGACCGCCATATTAACACATGCGCAGATGAATGGGAAGCATGAAAGCTCCATGTAAGTCTATTTGATCTGAAATAAGGTGTGTGTTTGACAAGTAGAAGAGACTGCTATGCTGTTTAACACATTTCTATAGCAGCTTATAGAAGCTTTTCTGAAGTCTGGACATCTCTCTGGACAGGTCAAGAGCTGTAAATGGACACTGACAGTGAGGGAACAAGACAAGAATTAAAACAGACATGTATTAAGATTAAAAGTGTCTGAAAATATGATAAATAGGAGGTTATTCAAAGACAAAACATGTCATCTAAGAGCTTATCTGCCATTTGCGCTACTCACAGGAGCATAAATCAAGTAGCAGGAAGTCGTTTGTTTTCATGTTTGCCCATACACATTCCCAGACTCTTGAATTGCACGATGGGTGGTTGCCCACATGACAGATTGCTGACTGTGGGAGACTTTTACAGTCAGCAGAAACAAGCAATTGATGACACTTGGCTTCTGTATGCTGTTAAAAGCCAGTGCGAGGAAAGTGGCATCATTGTCCATCGGTACATTTTTAAGAGTATTTATTGAAAGTATAGTTTAGTATTTAGTAATTACTATGTTGCCTACAATAACAGATGGAAATCACATTGTAATCTAATTGTAAATGGATCTTTTTCAAGCTATATTTGATTGATCTGTGACTGTGAACATAGTTATATAAATCTTGTACTGGTACAAAATTGTTTTAATGCAGCTTAAAAACAGCAATAATGTACTGTCATTATTGCCATAGGACTAAACATCTTGCCTGATGGAATGAATTTATATCTCCTATGATTCATAACCAGTATTGACTACAACTCCGTGATGTCAAATATATTTTTTGTATTGAATATCCTTGAGTACAAATACCTTACCAAAAACCTTTCAACAAAATGCCAGAAAATAATTAACCTCTGCTGGTGCCTTGATTAAGCCCAACACGATGGTTCTGTTGTTGACATCTAATTGAAAACGCCCTCTGCCAAAGAAAACTGTGATCCAGCACTATTCAGCAAACATGAAGCAATGACCTTCTTGCATTAAGCCAAGCAGAGGTCTTATTTAATTTAGAGGCGTGATGGGGGCAGAGCTAGGCTACTGATACATCTCAGCTAAATATAAAGTGGCTGCATCAAATCAATTTCAATGTCCTACCTGGCAGCAGTTAAAAAAGTAATTGCTCCATTCTCTGCAGTGACACAGCATAAACACCAATATGAAAGATTTGGTGTTTTTCTCCATTGTTTCCACAGCTTTTAGGAAAATGATGACCTCACTTGACTCATTTTAAACAAATTGCTATTTTCCCAAGGATCTCTGTCTATAAATCGTGCTGGAGAGCGCCCGCTTCCCTTTGCAGCTACCTGCTTCCTTGGGAGACAAGTACTGTGTTTATGGGCTGAAATAAGGCTATTCATCATCCAGTCTCCTCGAAATGGTCAGCAACAAGAGCAAAACACCACACAGTTTTAGATGAATCGCTTCCATCTTTGCTTTCACTGGGAACGAACCATTGCAAACAGCATAGAGAAAAAATAAAACTAAGAAAATAATGCCATAATACACAAATTAACACAAATAAAAGCTGAGCAAACTCTTAAAAGAGGTGGTGGCTTTATTTTGAGGAGCATTACATACAACCCACTCCTCAGGGGACCTCGAAACTCTTACAAATGTAAAGGTTTTGGTAAAAGCTGATCCTTGTAGACAGAGCCTCTCAACATAATAAAGCACATTATTCACTAAAATCTATCTATAAGTGGACAGAGGCCAAAAGACAGTATCTGCTGCCAAGCCTTTACTGATGAATTGAAGAGTCTTGTTGCGGAGATATACACTCAAGAAACTGATCATTAACGGGCTGAAGATTGTCTTTAGCTCCTTGTCATGCGGTCGAAGGTAATGTAGAACGAGCTACAAACAAGCCACAAGTGGTAAGTGGAGTGGCGGCTCGTGGGGACCGTTCACCTTCACATTGTCACTGAAGTCCATTACGAAGCAGGCCTCACTTTTCCAAACCACGGCGCAATTAGTCAAACGCAGATGTCAAACACTGTGACAGATGATCTCATAATGATCTACTCGCACCAAAAGGACCTCATCATCACTCAGTGCAACATTTAGAAGGTTTTTTTCCCAACATTAAACTGACAGAGATGCCTTTTTAACCTTGAGATAGAAGTAATATTTTCATTTTCATATGAGTCAAAAACTGTGAACTATAGCACAATTGTTATTATGTCATTCTAGTATAACTATTTGTATTGTGCATTTTTGCTCCAATGGACACTGAGGGGTCTTCTTCTTCCCATTAGATTTACATTGTGCATGTAGTGCTGCTATCTTGTCATTACCAGAAGTCACCATCTCAAGCTGAAGAGGGATTTTGCAATAGACAGATCCTTTGTGAAGTACAACAGACTTTTTCAATTAAGTACGCATTAAAAACTAAATGAAGTGCTGACCTTTAAAAGATACCAGCACAGGGAGGACAAAGAAAGACAGACAGTCTGGCACTTCAGCGCATTCATCTCTAATTAAAATGAGGCATATTTTTCAAGGGTTTGTTCATCATTGTCTCATTATAATGCATGTCTCAGTCACTGTGTTGCAAATAACTCATTTTTGAAAATGACTAAACAGCTATTTAAAGTACACAAAACATTCGACCCTCAATAATCCAGATTATTGCTGAAAGACAGGAAGTCATACAATAGGAATGCCCCTGTGGCCGCACACTAGTGTATTATCACCTGGCCTCACACAGCCTGTAATCTGAGAGTGGCATCAACAATCAATGGAAGGAGGGAAAGAGAAGACAAGACCAATCGATGGATGTTAGAAACACTGCAGTAATTGTGCACTTATCAGTTTGGAACAGCGAACAGCTATGAACTTTAGGGAGCCTGAATTGCACCACCATTCTTAAAAAACACCAAACGTTCATTTTGAAACGTTGCATTTATTTCATTGCATCTGTCCCACACTATCAAATACTCTTAATGCTATATGTCTCCAGCTAAAATAAATAATTCCAATTCAACTGCAATGTCAGCAAAATCTTAGATTCATACAGTGTGTAAAATGTTTATATGTGTCAACCCAAGTGGTAATAGAATTAAAATATTGTTATTACAAGGGTCACCCAAATCAATGCCAATCCATAAGTGGACAGATGACCTCTAACCAGGATGCTATGCAATATGGAGCATTGGTTTTCATGAAAGAAGAGCTTCCAGAAATAGTACTGAGTCATTTAACTTCAAGTCAAGTAAATAAGTTGACAACTGAGAGCCTGTGAACATGCCGGGAGCCAGCAATCGTTAGGAAAGTACTTACTTAGTTCATTTCATTTAATGAATTCAAAGTCATTTAGAATTGTAGAAATAAGTTAAACTTGATCATGGTCCATCTTTGCACAGATCACAAAATACCAAGGTTTGTCATTGCCACAAGCTAGTGTTCATTCACCATCAACGTAACCCTTTATTCCCCCTTGTTATACGACAAACAGATGCAAGCTAATGACCCAACAATTATAAAACAGAAAAGCCTTGAAGAAACACATAAAATACGCCAAATCTTTCCACTCAAGTGACAATAAGGGAAACTCAACATGATCAAATGATGGGATTCTATCAATTATTCAGAGGGAGAAAGGCTCGCAAAAGTAGCACACCCGCAGCTATGCAGCTGTAAATCACTGTACAGCACACCATCTGCTGCTCAAGCATTGATCCTTAAGTCTGGGCTGGTCTCCATTGTGAAAAAGAAAGGCAGGTAAAGTGATTTGTGGGTAAAATAGACGAAACTAAATTTAACAACACATAATTTAATTTTTAAGATGGGATTTGAAAGAGGGCGGACAGTAAGTGCACAGTGCAGAGGGGTATTATTGTAACTAACCCTCACTTGAGCTTTGCTGTAGAAAAAGGAAACATTTTAGATGGTGCTGTAAAAAGGGGATCATTAAATATTGAGAGTCCACATGACGGCGCGTAAGGATGATTTTCCCCCTAGTCTGTGGGTCCTGCACCCTCATTGGTGTTTCAAAGCCTAGCCTTCACCAGAGGCAAAATGTCCCGTATTCAGGCTTTAATAATGCAAGGCCCTTCGCTCTCGGGGCTAGAGGGTGGCTTGTCTGACATCTGACTAATCACTGATAAAACCGTAGATTTAGTTTGCAGAGGTGGTGAGAGGTGCCTGTAGCCCTGCACAGAAAACACACTCACCTTTTAGTTTCTTTAAACATCTGCTATACCATTCAAAACTATGTGCATATAATTGCAGACTGAACGGTAGGACAAAATGGGCTTCTTGTCTCTGCAGTCTGTTTCATAAATTGTCTTGCATTCAAGTAATTAGCCTCGCCTCTATTTGGTGTCAGTCAGAGAACTAATAGCTTTGTCCAATAGTGTTACAGCCATCAGAGAAATCCACTCGACAATTTAAGGAGCGTGTCAGTACATGCAAAGCAAATAGGGCACAGGAAACAGCCCAAACAAGAACCAAGTCACTGCAGCTTCTCATTAAATTAATCAGATGCTGAATGTGTCAAAGTCTATTGTATGGGTTGTCATTCACCCAATCACAGAACGTTGTTGATTAAGTGATTTTGTTTGCTTGTTTGGGGAATTTGCATTCATTGTCACCAGGGATCTTTTTTTTTTTTTAACTGTCACCCTAACAGAGTATCCGATCATTATTTCTAACCACATTGCAGTATCATGACAGGCAAATATCTGTGGATATGTGAATGATTCTACTTGACTGATTCTGACTGCTGTACTCTCTGCTTTTAACGTCAGCCCGGTTTGTAGATATTCATGTCTAGAGCTGACACTAACTGAAGCATCCATTTTAAAAAGGTCAATAACAGGTGGAGGAGGGAGAATCTCAGTCTCAGTCACATTAAAGTGCTTTGCATTCTATCGACATCATCCCCACTCGGTGAAACACAAATGGTTTCACGAAGCATGAGTCTAACTGCCCCGGCGTTTTGGCTGCAAAAAGCAGAGGGGAGTGGCAGCTTAACTGGCAGCAAAGCAATTTAAAATGAACACCCTGATATAACGCGCAGTGGTTTAAGCTTAACTTTCCAATTTCTTTATTTGTAATATGAAAATAGAGGGGCCACAAAAATGAAAGGAACATTTGTAAAGAAATTCTTACATATTATCTTGGTGCCATGCAAGAAAAGAGATAAGGACTGAATTTCAATTTCAATGTACCGAGTGAATGATTTTGTAAAGGCACTGTGGCTTTTTTCAGAGTGAGAGTCACATAATGAGCATCAATTTAGCCGCGGTGTCAGGGAAACCCGGCCAACGTGGGTTCACACAACATTCTCAGCAACTGAGCCGGAGCTGAGCTACTGCAACCTTCTCGGAACCAATCCATAGTTTTCAAGGCAGTGTTCTGCATGATCGCTCTTGGTTTAAGAGAAGAAACCAGCATGAGTCACTGAAATCAATATGAGTTAATAATTTCACTTCATTTTAAAGGGGATTCATTTACATATTCAGTTTAGATGACAGTGAGAGACAAGAGCTAAAATAAGCTACCTAATCAGCCCGTGAGGTCAGAAAGAGTTCAGGTGGAATACGAAGCATTATTATGTTGTTAAATTGAGAGTATAGGGTTAAAAAGGGTTAAAGCAAGGCCATGTTTCCATAATGAAGAATCGCAGGTCATAAACACATCATGTAATAGCAAATACATCAGCAAAGAAACTGAAAGTGGGAGGCAGAATGCCATCGATAAGCCGCGGGGGTGTTTTTCCACAAAGCGAGGTAATGTGATTAGGAGATGTGTGATGTTTACCACAGCTCTATCTCTAACAACATACCCACATAAACATGAGTAACACTAGCCACTGCATCGTATCTCATTTTAATTCAGTTTTATTTGCACTGCTGTCGTGTCATTGCTAATGCTATAGCTGGTCAGGTCTGGACTGCCATAAGTCGCTTGGTATGCACGTCAAGGTTAATGCCATCCCATAAAACTCCTCTCTGTACATGATGCAAGGAACAGAGAGTCAGAAAGTCAGCTGCAGGAAGATGATCCAATCCTCCGTTCTCACTGTGTGTTATTGTGGAAAGAATGCCCAGTAAATTGAAGCAGCAAGGTATCACAACATACACTATTATACACAATACACCTTACTCTCAGCAGCTGTGGGTGGATGTCTGACTTTGCCACCGCATCACCCATGTTTTTATAGTAAAAATAGGTAACAAGTCAAAGCCCAATGCGTCAAGGACATTTTTGTAAGGAATAAGAAAGGTAAAAAACATACTAAATTTTGCTCTCACTGCTCCTTTGACGCATTTCAGAAGGGGCACAAACCAAGCATGTCCCAGATAACGCTACTCTGCTCTGCACTGAAACACTGTCTGCAGCATTGAGCTTTACATAACTGCAGTCAATACATGGGGTGTACAACACTTGCAGCCTCCAAAAACTTGTCTATTCAAAAGGTGCATGAATAGATTCCTGTTTAGTTCCACTGATTTGTCTCTTTGGGAGAAACATATCTTTGTCCTTATGCAACATCTTAGGTAATAGGCCTGAATTGGCTGAAACTGCACCAACATCCTGGTTTCCCTGTCATAAAGGCTGTCATGTTCAGTGCACAGCCTAAAGCTGTTTGGTTTGCTGTATGTGTCTCCACTCTCTGCTAAAGAGTCAAGCATGACAGCCCACTGCTAGACCCAAAAACGAATTATTTGAGAGAAGAAAAGAAAAGGCCATTGACATCTACCAGTCAGTGTGAGACTTTTTTAAATGAAAATCAGACGCAGGCTGTTGTTTGAGTGAAGGAAAATCCCGTCAGCAAAAATCTGGATCAACTAATGTGTCAAATTAGGGCATGGTAGCCATCAGCATCAAGTTATGCTACAAGGGCAGTGAATGTTCTTGCCTTGTTTTGTTTACCTATTATTATTATTCCTCTGAGCTGTCAGATAACAGTCACACAACTCTACTCCAGCTCATCCCAGTTTCACAGAGAATTCTTATTTAATAGTGCTGTAACATGAGGCTTGGAGAAATGACTGCGGAAAGCTCTTAAGATAGAAATAAAGATAGCGAAGCAGCTCTCCAGATGACAATGCTCCAAGTAGAACTGAGCAATGCGATAGTGGCAATTATTATGATCAATACACAGCAGTAGAATTAATGTCAAGTCCCTTTGCAGTGCTCAATTATTTCAGCCTTATCATAGAAGGAAATGGATTCTACAAGCCCTCTTTTCTTGGAGAAGCCAACCAATTTGTTGTCAAGTCAATAATCTTTTTGTGTAAAAATCGAATCGGCAACACTTCAGCGAGAGGACTCCGTCACACAGCGCCTATATTCATATTTAAACATGTGTGTACCTTCCTTTAAGAACAGTTCCCTGCTGAGATTTGCAGACTTGAATAAGAACAAAGCTAAGGAGTCTTTTTTGGGGGAATGGCAGCAGCACAGGGACCAGAGTGAGTAAGTCTAGGAGCTGTCTCCACACTGAGAAGAGCACATTTAGTTTTACAGAGCACCACAAGTGACCTGCCATTCACACAACTCGACGTGTTCTTTTCGGTCTCTGCAAACTGGCCCCAGGGTGAAACAGATCTCTGCACCGAGTTTTACAGGAAGTCCACACGCCAGTCTTATTACAGTCCTGGGGTGATATGTGACCCTCTGAAGGTACCAACAGGAAATCACAAATCACATAAATTGGAATTTGATTTTAAGGTGACTGTAGCTTCTTTGTGTTGGTGAATAGACATTTCCATTTGACGATGGTTTCTCTGTCAATAAAAGACTAAACTAACAGAGAAACTTCCCTGCAAACAATTTACTGCATTTTACAGAGAGGTATAAGTCATACTCAACAGTTGTAACCATTTTTTGCCCACAACTGTTTCCTATGGGGGCAAATTCCAAAACTTAATCACCCACCGTTAGTCAATTCTTGTATTTAGAATGTTAATATGTTACCGTGTGTTTGGAGTTTTGCAGTAAATGTATCAGCAATGTAGAGAACGAAAATAAAATACTAAAACTGATTTAAATGTTATTTCTCCCTTCAATTGTGCCTCAAAGAAAAATGAAGGTTCTTTATGCTGGAGCTGTGTCCTTCGCCTCCACACTGGCCTCAGAATCCTCAAAGAGAAAACACTGCAACCTTCACGCCCAGCTCCTACTTGGCTGATGATACAACACTCTTTTTCCAACATAGGTCTGTGGATATCTGATGAATAAAACAGCAAATAAGGATTTCAGTACACTTCACACTCAAAACTGTCCAGAGATGGAGTTTATTTTAAAGGAAGAAAACATTTTTTTGTAGATTCTTACTTGGGAGCAAGCTGAGAGCTAAGAAACAGTAGCACTTCCGCTGCAAATACTGTAGGAAAAACCCTACCAAAGATGCTCCTTTATTCCTGTTTCTGCACACACAATAATATATTTGATGAGTCTTTGTGCTGTTTTTCTAAGCAAGGAATGATTGTGCTAGCAGATTCTTTTTTTGAGTTGAATAGGAAGAATTGGAGAGGAACAGACCCTTTGAGTTACATGTTTAACAAACTGAAAGGAAATATTTTATCAGAAATGTCGGAAGGCAATTATGAAATCTGCTGACGAAAGGAAAAGGGCATTCACACAAGCTTCATACTATGGGCAAATATTGGGACAACAATAAACCATTTGGATGATATAAGGGATGATTTTATTCATGTTGACACAATGGAACCGCCTTCTGCTATGTTTCCTGCTGAATATCCCTGTGGATGTCACCTTGGTGTGAGATCAGATTCCTCCGATACAAGTATGACAAAAAATAGCAAAAGAACAGCTACTTGACACAGCGAGACGAGGACGATGGCACATACAATCACAAACCAACAACCAAACCAAACTACAGGAAAATAACTTTACTCTTTAAATAACTTTTGTTCCCTGTAGCTCTGTTAGACTTCCTGATCTAAAGGCATTGAAAGTATTGTCAGGACTCTGCCATGATAATAAAGATTTTTTTTATCAGTGTTTTTTTTTCATGCAGTAATTTCCAAAAAGCAATACAAACTCTCTGAAAGCACCCTGATTTACTACATTGCTATCAAACAAAAACATTGCTATTTTTTTTTTTCAGGTTAGCTTGTTTCTTACTATGACACATAAAACCTGTATCTGACATTATGCTTTACTATACGATAATAGTAAGTAATACGGAGTCATTTTTTTTCTCTTTGGGGTCTAGAATAAAGTGTCTGTTACCAGGATCCTAACTGTGCAGAGAGAGGCAAGCCACCACAGAGTGCATTTCAAATACCTCTGTGAGAGTCCTCAGTGGCATTTGGCAGACACATCTGATCAAAGACTGGTGTTGCTCTAGTAGAAAAGAAATGAAAAGACAATGAAAACCACATGTGAAGGACACTCAGTAGCTTCATTTCACAAACTTACATCGCTTTGGACTTCAAAGCATAGAAGGCTATGGGCAAGTTAAAGCGAAAAGGACGTCAAGTTCTCAGAGGGGCTGCAGTGATGATGAGGTTAGGTGACAGGGGTACAAGCAGAGCAGTGCAATATAGATGTAGTCACCAGCCAAGAAATACAGCTCACAGTTTAGTGAAGAATAGCTTCAACCAGAGTGCTTACTTATTACTTACATTATTCATTTATGTTAAGATACTAGACTAACTAAATAACACCAGAGGCAAACACCTTAGCGCAAGGCAACCATGTTAAAAACCATGAAAGACAGAACCAGCAGGTATCTTGTAAGATCGTCTATCCTCTTGGAAGCGTGTCAAAACAATTGTACTGCACAGACAGTGGTGAACAACATGAAATCAGTACGGCCAAGCACTAAAAAATATATCGCTCTCCTGTAGATGAGAAGTCTCTGCACCTTCCTGTGGACTGAGCGGATGAGACTTACAACAGATGTGTCATATGAGAAGTGCTTTTGCTCCAAATTGAATGGTTAACTGAGCTTTGGAGCCAGCCGTGACGCGCTTGGCTCAGGAGACTGATTGGCTTTGGGGGCCGAGGGAGCAGATGGGACGGGAGGTAGAAAAGAGCTGGCCTGAACAAACCGCCGCGCTTTCTTGGTTTTGCATCACAGTATCAATGCTTGTCTGCGATTAATGTGGTTCCACGCACCAGATCTGTGCCTGTTGTTCTAACAGCGTTGCAGCAGCGTGTCCCTCACAGCGGCATATCTCCGCCTCTGGCTCCACCCTCTTAACATTAATTATGCAGCTCAATGCAGCACTCTGAATCCCTACTGCAGCTCACTGACACTACCATACTCTACTGGTGGCTGCTACTCCTTACAGTTTACAATCACACACAAACCCAGACTGATTTCTAAAGCAAACACACTGAAGAGGCAGCCAAGCATCTTTAACGTCTCTGTGGCAGAGTGTAATTGATTGAACTGCTCCGGAACATGTCGAGAAACACAATCCCACCTTGTCAGAGGAAATGGGGAGGGAGTCGGATGCTACGCCATGTGAATCAGCTACATCAGCAGAGTAGAGAACAGCCAGAGAAGATACTATGAGGGGAACTCACATGCTTCACCCATCCACCCCCCAGGCAGGCAGTGGGATGGAAACATGGCAACTGTTTATGGGAGCAGAAACAAGCTTCTCTCCGTTTCCTAGAGCTTTCCCTTGATTATGATTAATTTCACATCTGCGTGCACGTTACTCTGCGCTTGTGTATGTGCTTGTGTCACAGAGACAGTATAACTTGCTCATTCTAAAGCTTTATAATTAATCCAACTTAGCGAGAGGCTGCCCTACGTGACTCATTCATGCATACTGCACACTGGCTGTCTTCATACATAACTCTGCTTTTTTTCTCACATGAACTCACGACTAATGATGAGCTTAGTGGTAATGTGAGGGATCATTATTTTGTGTTTGCCACACAGCGTTATCAATGAAATGTCCAACCACAGGCGTGCAAACACCAGCTATTCAGAGCACATGTTGTTGGGGATCCTATTGTAGTCACTTCAATAAGTGTGTGTCCGTGTTTGCAAAGATGCTACCTCTGGAACAAAGGCAAACAGCGAGGCAGATTTAGCTTATGTGGGAAACAATGGCAGGGATCATTCAGTTGGTAATGGATAAAGTGAGATATACACGCTTACATATTCTAAGGGGAGCATGCACTGACAACACCTCTTCATTTGGTGAATCGCCGGCAAGCACTGTTCGACTACTTCACCACTAACACTGCACTTCCATCAGTTCTTAAATAACCAGGGTATGATCGGAAAGCCAGTAAGCACAACTGTAGGTCAAAATCTCAGAGCTGCCGATGAGCAGACAGCCCTGTGCGCTGTGCTGCTCCACTGCTGCAGGGGTCTTTTCAGTGCATAGAACCGGATGGTGAGCACAGAACAGCGGGGGCTGGGCACTGCAATGTACTGCAGTGCTCGTAGCTCGGCGATGCACACCCACTCTCTTCCATTCTTTCTCTGCCACGGACAATATCTCCATCTCTACTTTCAGCCTTGCCTGCTTGCTGCTCGCTTGTCTTTCACTCTTTGCTTTCTTTAGAGTTCTTCTGCGCCTCCATTTGTCCTGTCATTTCTCTGCCTTTTGTTAACCACACTTTTCAACTATAACGAACTCCTGCACTGGCACAGATACTGATATAGTCTGGTTCAGTCTGTTACTAAAACACACATTATATCAAATAGATACCAATCTATTCCATAACCTTATCTAACACAGTTTGATAGAGTGTCCTTGTTCCTGCCAAAAAGCTCACTGACAGCGCAACACTATTTATCGGAGTGTCATTTCATATTCCCCAAAGTGTCTGCAATCTTAAGACATCTGCAATGTCCTCCGCGTCTTCTGTGCAACCTACAAAACTTATAAATGTCTAGAAGTAACACTATTTCTGCTGCACTTTATTTGGGCTTTACAGACTTTTGACAGGAAAAGTTTGGGAATTGTTAGAAACTAATGTAATATTTCAGAGTGACAGCCGTTGCTGCTTCGCTGTGTTACCCACACCATCATTTACAGGGGCACACTAAATGCCCATGTGGCACAGCCTGGGACAGGGAGTGTCACACAGACCATGAGCAATCACAAAGCTGACATCTGCTCTGTTCCTACACAAACCACAACATTTCTAGAAAAAAGAAGATAAACCGTCGAGGTGACTATAGTACAGAATGAAAGTATGACGGGCAACATACTATCTCCACAATCTAATCCACTTTGCTGCTCAATACTGAACTTGAACATTTCAAGAATCTGCTAAAAAGTAGGTTTGCATTCAATGACAAAATCTATCCAGTCTCTTTCAGTCTACTTCTTAACGAGAGATTGTGAACAGTGTGGGCTCTCATTTCCGTTTGTCATTAAGAGCTGAGGTTTGTGATCATCACTATCAGAATGGGCTTCTCAGTACACCAGCTGTATCATGCAGAGACATTTCTCTGGTTTCCCTCAACCATGACATGAAACAAAGCATTGTTTAACAGCATGTGACAAAACTGTATAGGCTTCAATAATTATGTGTCTCACACTCTTTTTGACTTACATCAACCTCGTATTCTAGCACCTCTTCCACGGTTTTATTTCCTACAGTAGGCATGTTAACACAGGATACTTCGCACAAGTTTTCTTTCCAAGCATTTTCACCAAATCATCCTCAATTTGAAGTCACTTTTAACACCATTTTTACACCATACTTTGCAGAAAGAAAACTTATAACAGAAACACAGCAGTGGCACTCCCACCTGGAGCTCACACTAATAATACAGATGGACAAGGACAAGGCCGGGGTTCTCAAAAGAAAACAGCTTGAAGCTTTTTGGTGCCTCTGCAATACATAGTTCTTTTTAAGATGTACGGTGTGCTACACAAGAAGAGGTGCATTAATAATGAAAAGTGTTTTCTTCATGGCTTTGGGTAAAGGAAAAGGGAGGCTGTGCAGAAAGGACTAAGATAGGACACATAGTAAAATATGCATAAAAGTACATTTTGTAAATTAGGCTCATCAGGAAATCTGCATGTCAGTTACTCTCTTAATTTAATCCCACACTGGTTTGTCGTCCATGTGCTTTGTGCTCTGTCCAGGGTGCTGAAACGGCCTGTTTTTTTTTTCTCTGTGCACGTAACATCTTTAATAATTTAAACACTGTATGTCTACTTTTTGTTCTCACCCTTAGTCCATGCCGTTTTACAAAAATGATAGTCGAATGGTATTCTTTTTGGATGTGCTCTTCACTCATCCGATGTCTACTGAGTGTGCACATATAAAACACTCTAACTCCATGCGTTATTACCTCCCATTCTGCAGCAGGCCAGTGTGGCTCTTACACAGAGAAAACACACAGTGCCCACTGCTGGACAGAATCAAATCCTCATTTATAGAGTTATGAAGGTCAGAGAAGTGGGATGCAGATAATAAACTATATTTAGGGGCGAGGTAAGCTGATAACAACTGTACTCTAAGTTGTGTATTTTGTATTGTGTACACCGTTGCAGTCTACAAAACAATTCACTGGTAAAAGTAGTATCTTAATTGGTTACTTTAAACAAAATGTGGCTTCCAAACGCTCCACAAAATTATTTCTTACTGAGAACAACTTTTTTTCTTTGTTTGGTCCTGTGTAATAGGTAAGCCTAGAGTTTGGGCAATCAGAGAGTAGACTATTGTTGCAGATTCAAGCTTTAACACGTCCCAGAACACCGGATGAACAAAATCAAACTCCACCAGTCACATAAGCCACCAGACTTACTGACACTGGCATCCTGAACGCACAATGGAAGCATGCTCAACCCAAGGTGCTGCTGTATAGTCTCTGTGCCAAAAAACACTGCTCGACAACCTCCTCAGAAAGAAAAACTTAAACTCATTTTCTCAAACTGGTTAGTGGAAATAAGTTGAAATGACAAATTAAGTAAGCTAGGGGCTGGTTAAATAATGGTGGCCGGTTCTGGATGGATGCTGAGGCAGGGATGTAATGGGATACTGCAGCACTAGAGAACCGTGTGCACAGAAACTTGCCTAGAAGCATCAGGGAGTCCCGCACTAACCTCCCCCTCCCTTCTTCTTTCTTCCTACCTCTGGTTCTTCTGGTAACTCTCAGAGACTCGCATTAATGCCAAACTGCAAATAGATTTACACACGCGCGCGCGTAAAAATGACCCTAAAAGTAAAAGACGACAAAAAAATAAGTTCTTAGCGCAGCATGGCTCTACCTTTTGTGTAGGTTGTTCCTTTCTGGACCCCCCCAAGATCTTCGTCCTCCTTCTCCGCGGAAGCCAAGACACTTTGAGATAGAGAGAGAAAGAATCAATCCCTCTTTTACTTTAGAGGTTATTCCCAGTTTCAAAATGAACAAGTCAGGACAATATCACAGCTCCTTGAAGACACACCTTAGACTATGTCCTTCTGTTAACTCTTCATTCAAATGCACCCCTAGACTGAAGTTCCCAAATTGATAAAGATCAGCTCAGGGGAGGGATAAGACTACACACTCTCACACACACACACTGCAGTTTTTTCCTCCTCTTACCCACTCGCTGTACTGCCTTTTTTTTTTTCTTCTCTCGCTTCTGCCTGCACTAGCTTCTGATTGGTCAAGCTGCTCTTCAATAACATAAGCTCTCTTCTTTAATTGGAAGGGGTCCAGTTATGTGATGCACCAGAAAGCTTCCCGCCCAGCCCATCACTCCTCTCCACCCCCCTCTGATATTTTTTCCCCCTAAGTGCCTGTAGAAAAGAATGCTGAGCGCTGCATTTTCATTCGAGCAAGGGAAAGAAAGGACGGACTGGAAGGGATGGGATGGGAAGGGAAGGGGAGGGGGGAAAAAAAGTGAGAGTAAATCGGTGCACCGCAGTGGGACACGCACGGTAACAAAAAAAGACAGGTAGTGGGATTTATTTAGATGCGTCCCGGGCAACGGCGCACGGTGTCGTGGTGTGATTCTCTCGCTGCAGCTGTAGGACAAGGTTCCTCTTGGTGCAGTGTGAAGCCTAATTGCCAGGCAGGGGAGGGGGCAGGGTAAGGCAGGGGGTAGGGAGGCTGGGAGGAGAGCGGGGGTTGGTTGGTTGGTTGCAGTGATGCCAAAGTACAGTCTTCGAGTCAGCCTGGATAGAGAGAGAATGTCCGGGTAGGCTTTTCCTCATGAATTAACCCATTGATGGAGGTGCACATAGTAGTATCATCACATTGTGTAACTGCCAAACAGCTTTCATTATAAACCTAAAGGGAGATTGTTCATGTGTTAGCCTATTTGCTCAGATTACATAATACCCTTGTCACATTTCCTCCACTTCCATTGCACGTTAAAAGGTTTTCCTCAGTATGGATGGGCTTTACTTTGTGGTGTCAAATGGCCCGCTCCTCTTCTTGGTGACATCTGGTTCTCCATTGTGTCCCAGCTGCTTTTAGGTACAATTCTCCAAAGGATCAATAGTGCAGTATACAATACCAGACCACATACAGTTAGATCATGCACACTGTTTGCTCAGTCAACATTAAACACAATGAACGAGTAAACAAATTAAACGACAAGTGATATGGCTTTTTAAGAAATACAATTAACTGTACTGTAAGAAGCCAAAGCCAGACAGTAGCTGCAAATGAAATCTTTAATACAAAAAAGATTAACTCGTCAAATGGCTTATAAAGATAAAGTGCTATTCTACAAATAAAAAGATATTGGACCTCAAAATTATATCATATTCCAGAACAAGCTGTAAACTTTTTTTTCGTCGTCTCATTTGAACTTTTACAACAAATGAAAAAGAGAGCAGAAGATGCTCCTAAAATCTGCGAGTGTTTTCTTTCATTACTGTGGTCTCAGCTTTCACAGGCAGGCTGTAGACAGTGATGACAATATTTGTGTGTTCAAAAACCTCCTTCAGTATCTCAGACACTCGTTTCCAATGCAGTTTGTCCAGGCCACAGCCAATTCTGTCAAAGAGGGACAAAGTAATTCTACTGTCGCAAT
Source organism: Rhyacichthys aspro (assembly GCA_036850595.1). Lineage (NCBI taxonomy): Eukaryota > Metazoa > Chordata > Actinopteri > Gobiiformes > Rhyacichthyidae > Rhyacichthys > Rhyacichthys aspro. The sequence goes on along the minus strand of CM072154.1, from coordinate 11,893,464 downwards.
ATAACAGTCTTAAAGAGTGTGGATTATATGTTCAAAAATAGAAGTGGATACAAACCTGGGCATTGATATTCTGGTTACTCCGTTGATTACACAGTGAGATTTCATATCTTCCAAGCTGTCTTTCAAGCTTCCATACGAGGGTTTATGGTTGTACCTTTTCTTTGTAATCTGCAATAAATTTAGAGACGTAAAGGCTTAAACAAACAAACATTATTTGGTGTCTTAGATATAATCAGGTTTAAAATAATTACCAGATAGTAGACAAAGCGTCCGCCTCTTTTCAGAGCGGCACACTGTCCAACCTGTTTTTCTGTAAAAAGAAAAACAAACACTTTAACCAACAAAAGTTATGTTTTTATAGAAACTCTCCTAAAGTCATTTATCCCTGATTATTTTCTCAGACAGTGGATGACTCACGCTGTTTCTTTAAGTCATCTACCCCACCAAACTCCTTCTTGAACCTGACGGCGATGCCTGCCCCCATGCGGCAGTCCTCACTGATGCAGTGGGCCAAAGCCTCCTCGGCGGGGCAGGAGAACAGGTTCCCACTAACATAATTTATATTCCAGGTGCCTTCTGAACTCTAGCCAGGAGGGGGCAGTGTTGCACCGTATGACAAAAGGTAATGACAGGGGGAAAAAAGCCGACCAGGAGAAAGGAGACTTGAGTATATAACATATTTTCAGCCACCAAAGAAGACTTAAACACTTGTACTTTTTACCTGCGCAGTGCCTTCTTTGGCACAGGTCTCGACACTAGACGACATGGACGACAGTAAAAGTGTAGGGCGTTAATGGGGCCATGCACTCCTGAAGTGACCGCAGAATTATCGGCCTGTAGACTGACAAAAAGGTAGCCTATAATGTAAAATTCAGCTTGCAAAGTTAGCTATTAGTGAGTTGTGAAGAGACGCAGGCGATCCAAATGCAAATCCAAATAGCTTGATGATTCCTGCTAAACCTAGGAAGTAGCTACTCCACCTCTCGCGATATTATGAGCAACCTCGTGATTTGGAAATATTGGTCTTCCTTTTCTCTGTTATCAGGTTATAATAATTTCAGATTTCAGTTATTTTCTTTTGCAAAATCATTAAAAGGGTAGCTTAAAATTAAGCTTATAACAAATATCACGAGTCAACTTGTGTGTGGGAAGTTATCTTTATTCAATAACTTGTTAATTCATTATAACATCAAAATTCTTATCCGCAGTGTCTCAAGCAAATAAACCAAATGATATCATATGTAAGCATATAGTATAGGCATAGGATACTATTCGGGATCATACTTATCAGTTGCTACAATGACTGTTTAATAGCCTAGCATGCAGAGTTATTTAATATGACACTGAATTAACAAATAACTGACACAAAGATGTACAGAATAACTCATTTATGTTCCAGCCTTTAGAAGTCGGCACTGCGCCTTCGTTCGCCGAGCCAGTCCCCAGGGTTGACATCCATCTGCAGCATCTTCATCACCCATTTATCCCTCCTCGCTCCATCAATGAACTCATCCAGAGAGAGCTCCCCTAAATGGAAACAAATAGCTCAAGGTATTATTAGAATCATTGTTGCATATAGTTTATATTCTTCAGTTGTTTATGTCATGTGTCTGTTTTTTTAGTTTGTCAAAATATTAGATGTTACTGATGACAGCAACAAGGAGTCTGTTTTATACATTTTATAATTAAAATGTTTGTTTGTTAAGCCACACATGACATTTATATTTCATAATACACTTACTGCTCACTGTTTAAATCGTCTGTGATGCTTTTAAAGCTGTCCACTTACCATCTCCATTTTCATCAACCAGCTCAAATATCCGGTCTACCACTTGGTCTGGGGTCAGAAGATTGCATTCTTCATCCAGTTCCCCATGGCAGGCTTTCTTAAGTCGATATATTGACTGTGACAGTTCAATTTTTTTGTTAGTGTATAATTTTCCATTTTTCAATAAGCTCAGTGAGTTAGCTCTTTACAATATTATTAAAATAACATGTATTTAAATGTCCTTGAAAAGATTGCTTACCTCTACAATTTCAAGGAGCTCAGTTTTGTCAATGCATCCACTTCCATCTTTATCATACATTTTGAACGTCCATTTAAGCTTGTGTTCCAGTTTACCCCTCAGTACTAAGTTTAAGGCTGCCACATATTCCAGAAAGTCTATGGTGTTGTCCTGTACAAGTGAAATGAAAAACAAAATCAACATCTTATGTTAATACAGTATTTAATCAGAACAAGCTAATCACCATTGTTATAAAATATGTACTTACTCCATTCTTGTCAAAAGCTCGAAACATATTTTCAATGTAATCAGCAGCTGCCTGGTTCTGAGTTACTCCAAAAAAGCCTTTGAACTCGTGCATGAAGAGAGTCCCACTTGGACATTCTACTACAAACTTTTTGTACCACTCTTGCAGCTCTGCCACGTCAATTTCCTTGTCAGGATCGCTTTCCTCACTCAGCCGCTGACCCATTGTTAATTTTTATTCTTCACTTTGTCTACACTGTAATTTCACTAAACTAGATTACCCATCATTGTACTTCCTTAGGCCTCTACCCAATTAACAAAGCTAACCTTCCAGAAATTGAATTAAACTGGCCAAAAGTAGTTCAATCTGAAATCATATAACGCTCTTGATCGTGGCAAATCCACTCTGAAAATAAAGCAGAGTTCCCTGTATGGATCACATGATAAAGGATTAACAATAAATACTTGTCAAAATAGATTAGTAAATAGATCCTCATAGGGTTTTGCCACACCCCCACTTCTGGCCAAATATAGAAGGAATCTAAATGCATTAAATGTATGTATGATTAAAATTTGAACATCTATAATAACCAGCTTTGATAGACTTTTATTCACTACATTAAAATTGTAATGGCTACTAAAGGAATAACATTTGACAGGTAATTCACTATGTGTGTGAGTTTGGCGGCACGCTACCATCTTGTGAAAACACATATTGAGCCAAAATGTATTACATTTAAGTTAATACTACAATATTTACAGGAAATTTATGAAACATTAAGAATCCCATATTAGTTTTGCTACAGCATTTGTCGCATAGAGTCTCTTAGTGGTTATACATCCATGAAAAGTCACATAGTGTTGCTTTAAGTGACAAGGTACCAATGATTCATAAGCGCAAGGATTAAGATTTTGGTGTAAAATTCCTGTCCTTACATAATGTTTTCAGTGGAGTTATGTGCTCAGAGTAAAGGCTGTTGTTTACAGGTGGAGACTTTGCTTGACCCAGTACCATCTAAGCTCAGTATCTGCTGACAAAGGGAAAAGTGATAATCTTAGCTTATGAGTATCAAGGCCATTGTAACAGTCACTGGATGTGCAGCATATGCTCTTGGAGATAAATTGAAGATAAATTGGCCTGAAAGTCAACTAGTTTTTGGGAGTCTCAAACATTACTATTGACTCAGTCAAATAACCTCAAGGGAGCTGGCAGAGATTGTGTACACTGTAAATGGCTACAATTTAATGGTAAAGGTATTGTGACAGAGCCAACAGCAATAGGTCTGTCTTTCAGATCTAAAAGATTTCTGCTAAATTGTACTTAACACCGGAGATGACTTACCAATGTGGACATTCTGTGTGACTATGTTGGAAATAAAACCCAAAATGGACCATTTATTGCTTTCCATTAATATTATATTACAAGCTCAAGCATCAAACCTCAAGCATTCTTTTTGCAATGGCAGTAGACATTATCAATTTTACAAAAAACTCATTTACAGAGACATACTGTAAAAATCTATCAAAATGACATACAGAAGCTGTAAAAGTACCTTGCGTTCTACAAAGACAAAAAGAAGCAAAAATTGCTTCTTTTTTTTTTTTTTTTAAGCCAAACCTCTATTTACCCAGTAAGGTTAATGGCAGCATTATATGTTGTTGAATTAGCTTCAAACAGTTACAAAATTCATATACATATCTTTACAGGGCTCATGACTAAGAAGTACAAGATAGTGCTTTATATTTCTTGACATGTGTAATGGAAAAAGCAAGTTCTTTTCCCTCCTAAATCGCAGTAACAGGAACCTTGAAGAGACAACTGAAATGTCATGTGTACATTTTCAAATTACGTGTGTGTGTTTTTAAAAATACAGACTAAATTAGTTATCAAGGTTAAATTACATTGGTAAAGGTATAAAAAAATGAAGAACAAAAATGAGAAATTTTAACAGTGAAATACCGAGTCTTCATAATCTTGAAAATGTTTCCTTCAAGTTTAAAGACCAGGCGATGTGCTTGAAAAAGCTTCTTCTATGAGGAAATTCAAGCTTCACATTGTTTCTGGTCTTGTTGCTTAGATTAGACCACAGTGCTACAGAAATATACCTTTGCTGTGGTATTATACAGTGTAAACAGTCGTTTGCCAGGTTGCTCTTCTCATTTTCAGTCCTTTCCCCCAGTTTTATTTTCTGTTTGCATGCTGTTTGAAAAGTCAGCATCGCCATCTGTTGTCATGTCAGATGTATTACTAGAAGAGGAGACTGGCTTTTGAATGGAGAGCCCCTCTCCATCAGTGCTCTTCTCACAGCCCTCTACATTGTTTTTTTCAAAGACAGTACTCTTCCCTGAAAAAGTAGCTTTCTCTTCTTGGTCAACAGTGGTGTCCCCAATCCCGCTTTGAGGAGCCTTAGTTTCAGAGGAGTTTTCCTGTTTTTCACATGTTTCTGTGGATGTGTTACATGGCTCTGAGGAAGAAAAAGTACAATTCCAAGTAAAACAATAATATTGAAATAATTATGGTGAGCAATTGTTAGTTATGACTTGTCTAACCATAACTTTTATTGAGTGAAAACATAGGACTCATGTATGCTGTACACTTACCCTTAGTTTTTGAACTTGCAGGTTTTTCACAAGAAGTATCACTTGTGCATTCTTCACTACAAGATTCTACTGTCTCTGATAAGCCCTCTGACTCCTTTTCTTCACTCGCAGTGTCGTCCTCCTCCCTCTCAGACTTGAGCCTTTTGACCTCATGCCCGTCGAGACATTCCTCTTCCCCAACCTCATCCAGGTGTTTATTCTTAGTCCGGCTGTTTGGAAACGTTTCATCCATTGATAAAGCAGAATCACTGCAATAGTCACAGTAACACTGAGAATTCTGTTGACAGGCAGTAATAATATTACAATACAGTGACACATTTTTATCTCTTTGGTGTTGTTTGAATTCTGACATCAAGTACTATAGCTGTTATATGCACAAAAGACACATCACAAACTTGTTTTACACACCTCATTTGATCGTCTGCCTTCTCTGTGGTTGACTCACTTTCTTTACTGACCACACACTCAGGGAGCCCATTAGTTGAAAGTGAAGATGACAATGACAGCCTTGGTCTGTTGAGTTGTTTTGGAGTGCTTGGTCCATTGACATTTCGACTGTAAAAATAAAATAACAATCCTTAACTAGATCCATTAACTGGTGGAACAAATGCCTATTATGTTTAAGTTGTCTATTTTAACATTTGGCTACAAATAAATCAGCATATTGCTCTTAAAAATAAAGTACCTACCTGTCTGAATACAGAGAAGAATTACCTGGAAACATCACTCCATTCATTCTGTTTACATTAGAAGCCCCATTTTTCCTTCAAAACAAAGTGACAACAACAAAACCTAATACATGCATACAAGGAAAATTTGAAAGCACATTGACAGCAATCCTATGAATATATGAGTAGAAAAGGTGAAAAAAAGAATTTGCCCTTACTCTGTTGTAGGATACACACAACTAACCACCATTACATTCTGTAATACACAGAAACATGAAATCACTAGACATATTTAGATGTGTTTATAGAGTTAGTCCTGATTTAATATATATAGGCTATAATATATATATCTTCTCACCTTCTCCAGTCCTCTGAGGAACTTTTCACTTCCTGTGTAATTCCGCTTGGGGTCTGTCAGCAGTTCACATAGGCGCTGAATGGTAAAGGGAATCCTGGAAAGAGTATAGAAAGGACACACTTTTTTAGGAAATACTGAGGGTAGACAATCCATTGACATGTGGTGCATACTGTACCCATAAAAGCTTAACTGACCCACTGTAGCCATCCACTATTTTTACGATCCTCTTCTTCATCTCCTCAAAGGGAACATACTCTACATTAGGATTATGTAGAGGTCTTTGTTCCGGTGTTAAGGCGTGAAAGTCGTCCATGATGCTTTCCATCTTGAATATGAAGTATGATTTAAACTGTGTCCATGGAATCCTAAAGGATGTTGAGATGTGCAAACCATTATAAACCATATCAATATTGTTTTCTCACTGAAAAATGCATTAAATGCTGCATGTTTAAAAAAAAAAAAACTATTAAATTATCGCTGCCTGTAAGATGTTGGTGGAAATGTTTTAGGATAGGCCTGGGTCTACTTACAGTGGCTGTCCTGTCTTGGCAACATGACACAAGAATTGCTCTAGAAGAGGTAAGTTCTCTTTCTTCCCTCTCTTCTCAAAATCTGTAAAAATATGGTGAAAGAATTTAAATTTAAAGAATTTAAATAAAATGTACAAGTAGAAGTAATAGAGTTGTGCAGCAAAGATGGGATTATGGCTAAAAATCTGATAATAAAATATATTATGATTATGGAGGTATGCTATATAAAAACATCTTAAAAAGGCTGTGGATTCCTACTTAAGCAAATCAAACGCCACATGTAATTATATCAATAGAAAAAGTTAAACGCAAAAGATGTCAACAACACCAATACACTAAACAAAGTTCAAGTTATGAGCATGAATTTACTTTTTACAATCTATAAATACAACAACAACGAAGTATATCCGAGTCGATGTATATTTAAAAAAGGCAGCGATGTAATGGGGGAGTTTAAAGCTATCATAACCAACAAAAGTGAGAAGCTTTCGATGTTTGTAGGCTACGTGACGGTAACGTGGCTAGCAAACACTGTAAATTGTGTCATAGTGTGTCAAGACAAATAGAAAAAGCACTCGCTAATGATTCTTCTTTTATTTAGATAAGTGTAGCTAAACATTGCCTTGAAATGCTTCCAATAACGCGTTGATGTCCATATCTGTGTCCGGACCGACATATGCAGGAAATACTTGCTAGTTAGCAATGATAGCAGGTAGCAATTCAACAAAGCTAGTAGCTGAGCTAATGCGCATGTGCGGAGTGACGTATTTTTAATTCAGGAAGTCGCTGGTTAAAAACACCAATAAAACGATTTCGTGCGCGCTTTCACTATCATTGTTTCGTCTAAATAAGAAGGCTTAGACAACTTGTTTGGCGATACCTAATATTCTACGGGAAGATATAACCGTGCATGTAGAGAAACTTCTGGGTCACTCTCCTTTGCTGTAGATGGAGCAGACAGACGGCGGGCGTCATCGTTTTTTGGTTGTTGTGACGGCGCAAACCGGTGAAGCACCCAATGAGTCAGCAGCTGAACAGAGATAAATTTACCTAACAACCTATATATAGCGCTAACTGTTCGAGGAACAGTATCTACGTAGAGATTTGCAAGTGTTAAAGAAGCAATTTGTCTCGGAGGTAACAATGGCAGTCCCAGCAACTGCCCCAATAATGTGCTCACCTAGCCCTCGTCTATTGGACCACAACATTCACTCAGGCGACAGAGATTTGGGAAGAATTACAAGTAAAATGGATGATGACACTCTGCTTTTGCATTCTCCGTGGACTTTTTGGCTTGATAGGTAAGTAATTTTTACATGATGACTAGGCCATGGGTCTTTGTTAGACAGCTGACTTTTAAGGGAAAACACATACTTTTCAGCTGTGCTATGTGTCTGACCTCTTTCTCTAGAAATACTGGAAAATAACAACAAAATAGCAAAAATAAACAGCTGATGTTTGTGTGGTGGCTTGTATTCTCACTGACCTACATTCTGTGTGCCTGTCCAGTTAGAAGCTTGAAATAAACAAGTGTGACATAGTTCAAACAAACAGAATTTTGTTTTTTGGAAAAATGTTTTTAGAGGTTAGGTTTAGGTTTGTACCATTTATCTTATTTTGCTTACGTGTAACAGTAAAAATGAGTTGCACAAGCTTGATTACCAACCAGTATGTACAAATCACTTGAGGCCTGGTTCCAGCGAGGTCAGTGCTGTTTACTGTTTATAGGCTTATTTGTCATATGATGCCTCAGCCAACCTCTCTGTTCTCCAGAGCTGTTCAGTTTAATATGTCATGTGTCTTTACAGACAAAAAATAAAATGTTATGTTTGAAGCAACATTGTTTCAAGGTGCAATTCGGTATTTCTTTCTGTCTTTGTCAGATCATTACCAGGAACAACAGCAGCTGAATGTGAGTCAAATCTGAGGAAAATCTACACTGTAGACACTGTTCAGGTAATGTTTTTCACCCTCTTGTATATTTAAGATACACCTGCTATTGATAAATATGTTACTAGAACATTTATTATGAAATACAATATTTAAAACCTATGTATATACTAACACTTTATAACAATTTATTAATTTTATTGGTTTACACTTTGCATGGGTAGAACTTCTGGAGAGTTTATAACAACATACCTAGTGTCTCAAGCTTGCCTTTACGATGTAGCTATCATTTGATGAGAGGAGAAAGAAAACCTTTATGGTAAGCTATATATTTAAATCTGTCTATTTATTATTATTAGTTAAGATATATTTATTGGATGTATAGAATGCTGATGCTTTTCATCTACAGGGAAGAAGAAAGTAATGCTAAAGGTGGTGTTTGGAAAATGAAAGTACCAAAGGAAAACTCTGTAAGTGTTTCTTCTATACAAGAGAAACAACTTTTTTCCCCACTCTCTTACTTATTTTTTATAAAATTGTGTAACAGCAGAATATTTGTTTTCATGATTACAGACTGTTGTGTGGAAGGAGTTGTTATTGGCCACTATTGGAGAACAGTTCAGTGATTACTGTGCCCCAGGTAACTCCTCTTAAATGAGGTTTATGTAAAAGATATAGATATATAAACATTTGTTCAGTATGAAGATACATCATTATTTTGGCATTGCATTGCAGATGATGAAGTGGTTGGAGTTAGTGTCAGCATAAGAGACAGAGAAGATGTCGTTCAAGTCTGGAATGGAAATGCTTCCTGTGTTAGTGAGTCAAAAATTCTGGAGAAGATTTACGAGCTTCTCCCACAAATATCATTTAAAGCAGTGTTTTATAAACGTAAGTATTATTTGAAATGATATGTAATGTATGACTGATTACTGAATTGAGACATTGTAAGCAATCAACATATTGTGATGTGTTCCTTTTTTTTTTTTTTACAGCCCATATGGAGCACCATGCGTTTGAAGGAGGTCGATCAAGACATTAGCAGGTTGTTATGTTACACTTGGGAGTAGATAGTTTGCGTTTGGTTTTGATCCTAATAACCGTAATGCATTTACAAAAAGCTATGTAAAGTATTGTACAGTATTGTATTATACTTATTAAGCAATATAGCTCTGTATTATCATTTTTTGTTTTCCCTGTTCAGTGTCAGTCATATTGTTTGTCCAAAACACCTTTATTTTAGCCAAAAACACTGACGGTGTTTTGTACCAATGATCTTTGTAAACTCTTAACCAAAGCAACAGATTGTGTTCATTAAGTCTTTAGATGTAATATACTTATTTGTACAGTTTCTTCAGATAAATCTATCACTTTCCTATTTTTAGCAGTGCACAAAGCAAAACTTCATCAAAAAACATGTTGTAAACCTTTTCAGATCAGATTTTTTTCATGTTTTTGTATGTTACTGCCGAATAACTATTGTGATAGTATTGAAAAAAATGCATATGTGTTTTATTGATGTGATAGTTGTTTCTGATTATGTATCTGCAAAATTAGCTCAGTAGTGTATTGAATGTCTTTGTTAGATATGTATGCAGACTTTTTTATTTTGTAAAGTTTAACACTGGGGTTCTATTCTTTTATCTTATTCAAAAAGATGCACTTTGTTTTTAATTAACTTGTTTTTTTGTTAGATTTGATTTTGCTTTGTGCCTTTTAATTACAAGTAAATGGTTTAAATTAAATTGTTTTTGACCTGCTACAGTTCTTGTTTGAATTGGGGAAAAAAAGGTTGCAGAACTTCAAAGCTTCCCCCACAACAGCAAAAATACTGTTTACATTATGAACTACTAAGTCAAAGACAGGCAGTGTTGAACAATCTCAGTGTATATTAATTCAGTGGTTTGATATTTTTTAATCAAACATTAATGTTGGTGATTTAAAATCTTCAGAAGATATACTGTGTGTCCTGTGGGTGCTGCCAAACACTGATAATTATTTTAGATAACCTTTTGTACAGAAACCAAGAAGAGAGGTAAAATGTTTCAAATGACTGCCTTAGAAAACTGCATTGCTTTGGTATTTGCCCTGTATGGTTTCTTGTGTAATGATGTTTAGAAGGTACATACTGTACTGATGTGCAAGTAGGAAACCCTTGTGTACCCTACTGTACCTTTGCACGTGTACAGTTGACTGCTCATTTGATCTTGGACCTTGGAAGTCGTTGCTGACTTTGAATTGTGCCTTGTGTTTACCAGCATTTTAGAATGTATTTTTGTTGAGCATGTTAGTCTTGTGTCAAATTATGTTTCTGTGTTTGTTTTACATGTTTCTAGAATAAAGAACCCTTGTGTTCACAGATAGGTATGCTCTTTGCTTTCTACACATTTTGTTTGTTAGAATGTACTTTACAGTAATATGTTTTTCCTTCTTTCACCCTTTTTTTTAGTATGTTTTTAGTAAAATAATGATAATTATTGGAACTTTATATCACAATGAACAAAACTGTCTCCCTCTTGTGGAGGAAAGGATGGAATAATTTTACCTTTTAAAAAATAGAATTTTGTGTTCAGCTTTCGTTCAAGTTGTATCTGTTGGGCTGACATATTCGATAATACTGTATTATATATATTCATTTTTAAATAATGGTTGAAGACATTACTGTTGCTCTGACCGCTGTCCCGCGTGTGAATATGACGTCATCTTTGTTTACTTTTACCTAAGCCACGCCTCTGTTAGCAACTTGTGGCTAGCGCCGCTGCGTGCTACCAAAGGAAGGCACTGCTCCGAGATTTGTCTTCAGTCACCTCCCTGGGTAAAAGATTGTCCATCGTAGCATTATTCAGTGAGTAAGTTACCATTTGATAACACTTTAAAACTTGTTAAATCAAGCTTTAATTCATAATTTAATTCATTTTACCTCGCCGGTGGCCAAAATGATGTACGGGGTTCTTGTGGGCTAGCGTTGTGACCATAGGCTGCTAGCTTTTGTTACATCGTTAACATAAACGCCGTTAATTCAACGCTATTCCTCTCTATATTTTCCTTATATAATAAAGTGGTAGCGATACGAAGTATGCATAGATGAAAGGATGAACGCTAAACGCTCCATTCTTCTGTATTCTCGTCGTTTTTATTACACGGACCTATGAGGTTTTAATGCAACCATGAAACTGCATCCATACCGTTGATGCGGTTCTCTACTCATTTCAAATGCAATGTGTTTATTGTTGTAATTTTCCATGATTTTGGTTATGGTCACTTGGATTTTTCATATCAGCGTAACGCTTTACTTTCACTCTGTCTTATTAATGTGTTCACGGACCTGTCGCTATACTCTACTACAGTACCCTTCTCTTGTTAAGACTCGCCTACACAACAGTTTCTTCCTCAGGTTTACGTAAACTAATAAACGTTGAGATAGCGAAGCAACTATGCTGGGCATTCATTTAGATAAAAAATTTGAGTAATATAATGTTATTTGGGATTGCTGTGAAAAATATCAAGTATTTAGATTTTCGGTGTAATCTGGCCTCAGGATAAAATGTAAAATCAAAAAGGCAGCCAGTCTGTCAGTCAAAAGATCATTATGTTGTTGGGATCATGTAGGGGCCTACATGATATTTTTTTTAAGGTTCATTAGAAATTTGTGTTTTTTACTGTTTTGTTTTTTTTCTTTGGTAATTCTACCTACTGAATCAGATGATATTTCTCGGTTTCATAAACCTGGCTGGTTTAAAATGATTTGCTGGTTGTTTGCCATTATCAGGAAACGCATCTTTGCGTTTCCTTCTCATTCCTTGAAAGGTAATAACCTCTTTGGATGTAAATCCTCACTTTTTAAGCAAATAAATCCCTGCCCTAAAATCTGCTTTATAAAAGTATCTCTCCTTATGTCATGAAGCCATAGTAGAAGAAAATGTGTGATGTGTTAAGCAGCAGTTGGGAGATTTTTAGACACAAAAATCCCAGTGATCCCGGACGTCTGTGAAAATGTCTACAGGAAACTCTGCCCTTTGTTTTCACAGCTAAGTGTGATCCTGAAAGCAAAGTCATAGCTGAGTTAAACTTCACAAAAAACTGCACACTGATGCTAGATAATGTTTAGTTTTTAACTGCAGCAGTTACTTAATTTGCTCATGACCAACAGATAAACAAAGCCAGCCGTACTTTTATGGCAGTTGCCATCATGGCAGTCCTCATGTGAAACAGTTTTTTTTTGGTCTGTTTAAACATGCACTTAGTTCGTCAGTCATTAAAATACGGCATTAAAAACCCTTTCATTTACCTTAATATATATATAAATATATATTTTTCAAATATTTTTTTTAGGCAGTATGGTCTTTTTCATAGCTCTGTGTCACATTATTTATTTGCCTTCTTTATTTACTTTTTATGTTTATGCTGCTTAGTGTTTGACTCTGACACTCCCAAGCTGTATACATAAAAGCCTTCTTGTGCATTGTACTACCTGCCACAGCCGTTTATCGCACCACCTGGTTAATGGCAAATTGTTCCAGGAGGAAGATATGTTTGCACATAAACATGGACCCAGGGCCCCTGTGTTTACAGTAGTCATGGCAGCACTCAGTTATTCAACAAATAGACCTAGCATGATCCTCTTACTTGCAGAGGAGAATGTTTGTCTTTGTAGGTTGAGCTTTAACTGGGTAGTTTTTTATGTCAAAATTGTGCAGCTTATAGCATTCAATAAAAGTCAGCTTACTCTTGCAAAGTAAACTACTGTACTGTATAGAAGGCCTTTAGTGTGGCATTCTGTTGTGTTCTTCAAATTGTATTCTAGTGTTGATGTAATCTCTGTTCACAGGTCAGTGACGTCCAGATGCATGAGTCTGGGTCAGAACCAACCGGCCACAGCATTCCAGCAATTAAGATAGAGAACGGGCACAACAGTGAGAATGAGAGTCGACTGAGGGGCAGCCACACTCCTCCCTCAGAGGCACCAAGGGTCAGTTCTCCAGCTGCAACACTGCCCTACTGTATTCAACACATGACAGTTACAGAGAATGATAGTCTAGTGTTTTATTTATTAATAGGTCATCAAACATGGCTGAGTGCTATACATTTTTTGTTCTCCAGTCAGTAGAGCCAAACATTTGAGCACACTAAAAACAGCTGTTTTTACTTAATCTAAGTGATAATTCAGAATAATGCGGCATTGTAAATTTATGTCTAGCTGCTGCGATATTCAAATGCTGTAATTCTCCCTGACAGTGTTCAACAACATAGCAGATTGAGGATGATACTGGACACAGGGCATGCAGCCTATTCAACCCATGGCTTTTTGTTTGCTGTTTATTTTACCTGCAAAGCCCTCTTTGAGCCCTTTTACTTGAGTCTCTTGTTTTCAGCAATGCGTTGGCTTCTATATTTATGCTAAGGGGGAGCATGGGGATGGGGGAGGTTGTGCTGAGGTTTGGAAAGGGGAGGGAGAGCTCACGCTGGGTGGAGGGATCAGTGGTGTATTGTTGGTTTTGTTGATATTGTGTGGGTTAGCCTGTCAGACCACATTATTACTAAGCAGAATTTAGCTAAATGTGAAATGTAAGACTGTATGTATAATTTGTGGAGGGGTTTAACAGTACTTTAAACACTGAGGTGAAATTTACCCATTAACCTTGTTGCACTACACTCATTAAATCACATAAGTAATGATTCTGTCTCTTTAAATGAAGTTTCTCTGTGTTTGTTCTTCTGCGTGTTTTCAGTATTTCTATTTGACTGTCAGTCATCGCAGGGTTCACAAGACCAGTCTTGCGGGAACAGATTTGTGTTTACACTCTGTTGCTCACTGCTTCGACTTTCAACAATAACAACAACAGAAGATGTTTGGACTTGCTGGCTGCCATGGCAACAGGGATTAGGCAAGGCTGTTGTTGTGTTGATGGTGTCCACAGAAAAATAGAGAGGCCAACTGGCTCTGGCTGTGGGATAGACCTGTTTTCATTGCTTTAGTGCCCACCTCTGCAGCATTGAATTTCATAAGAAAGGACAAACTAGGAAGCAGCAGTCTGTTATTGTTAGCCCAAAGCCTGTGTGAAATTCACTGTCAGTTTGTTTACTCAATTCAAAACAGACTATGCCTCGGAGAGAGATGTTTGTTTGTGTTTCAGACCTTAATTAAAATTCGAGTCTCAAATTCTGTTTTGGTAAACAGGCTCTGTGTGCTTTTTTTTAATTCATTATTTATATCTCTGCGCAATTTTTGATTACTCTGTTTGTGTTTACCGTAAACAGCCCTTGAGCTGTGAGGCTTGACAGAGTGCAAAGGGAGGGGGATGATAATTGCTGCATGCCTAGGACAGGACTTTGTTGTTGTTTTTGTGGTACTGGTTGTTGTTGTTGTTTTGATGGAATTGTAATTCCCCCAGGAGAATTGCTGTTGGTGGTGTTTCTATCTATTTTCAGTTTTAACAGCAGCACAGCCATTTTTAAGCCAAACTGACTGAATGAAATGCAGTGGCCTGTCAATAACAAATTAGTGTACAACAGTTGATGTATTTGCTTATTTGTCACAGATTAGTGCTTTGTGAATTACTTACCTTTTTTTTACCTTCTATACATTCTCTTATCGATGCACATTAAAGAGTTGGCTGATTAATACTGCTAAATAGTGATGCTTTCTTACATAATATGCAAAAATATTTGGGCCATTTTAGCCTTTATTTGATAGAAATAGACAGGGTGAGAGAGGGGAATCACACAGAGCAAATGGACCTGAGCTGTAATAGAACCCAGGTTGCTGCAGTATTTTATATACGCTCTACCAGGTGAGCCACTGGGGCACCCCATAGTGTGTTAAATTAGTGCTAAAATATAAAAACTAAATCTGCAAAGCTAAGTGATACATTAGAATTTGAGAGGCATTGACTACATTTATTTACCACAAAACATGTTTTATTAATGACTCGCCATGTTTGTGTCTTTATTTTTGTGTTACAGGTTCCGTTGTCATTGTCAGTTATGACCCCTCCAGCTGAAGCGTCTCAGCAGATACAGCCAACAGCACAGCAGCAGATCCTCAGTCCACAGCAGCTCCAAGCACTGCTACAACAACAAAAAGCACTCATGTTACACCAGGTACATTTAAACAAATTACAATTTAAAATAATAAAAAAATAAAAACACTTAATTTTTCCTGCCAATTTGAACTATGTTTTAAATAAATCCTTAGCAACAAATTCAAGAGGTCTTCAAGAACCAGCAAGAGCAGCTAAATCTCCAGTTGATGCAACACAAGAATGCTGGGATGGTTGGCCAAGAGGTACATTTCTTGATATATTACAATATGATTATTATTATGGCCTTAGAAGCAGTGACTTATGTTAAAAAATATATAAGTCTAAAATTTCTCTAATTGGTTTAAAATCAGGAAATTACATTAAATTTCAGCAAAACAAGGTGATTTAAGGCCTTATAAACCTCTAGTTCCAAATGCACTTAACAGGATTGTGTGGAAAATTTGTCCATGCTCCTTTATCTAGAAACAGATGTATGTTAGATTTAAAGAAGCCTGTGAAAGTTTTAGCCCAAAAATATATATTCTCAAAATCATTTAGATGGCTCTTAGACATTAGATTGGTAGAATCATGCCTATCTCACTGACACAGTACTCTCAGCTGGACAGAAACCTCCAACGTAACTTCCCTGATGCCGGGTCGCATTGCAAGACACTCAAATAGAGGGAGCAGGAATAGGCCAATACACTGGACCTTAGCAGAGTTGTATATGTACAAAATACACTCAAATGACCCTACCGTTTCAGAAGTCATCTTTTTTTGGCTCTACAAACAAGCTCCGTAAAATGACCCTGCTGTTGTAACAACACAGAGTCTGAAGCGGCATCTGTGCCCTCTACCGGCTAAAAGTTACAGAGGGTTGCTTTAACTTTATAAAAATAAACTGAAAAAATATGCTTTAACAGGAAAAAACAAAAGCAATTCAAATGAGGGAGCTTAGTCTTTAAATAGATAATGACATTTGCTGATTACATTTGCTGCGCTTGCTAGGTGATTGGCAGCACATGACACTGCGGTTGCGCAGTTACAATCAAAACCACTTTCAGTAGCAAACTAAAGTACTGGTCACACATATTCTCTAATATGTCCTTATTTTAACCTGGGAGTTAACCACTGTACGGACAGTTTAGTGATTATAATGTTTTTGCATCAGCTTACAGCCCAGCAGCTTGCCATCCAGCAACAGCTCCTTCAAGTACAGCAACAGCATCTGCTAAACCTGCAGCGACAAGGCCTGTTGTCAGTCCTCCCCACAAATCCCACTGCAGTAACTGGTACTCTCAGTTCAACTTCTCTACACTATTGTGTTAAGAAACCTGTATTTATGTTTATCCTGCTGTAATTCAGTATTTTTGGGCTAACTGAATGTTATGTGCATTTTCAGGTTCTGAGAATGGTAGCATTATTGAGGCCTCATGTCAACAGTCCCCCATCAATGGTCATCACAGCCTCTTGAAGAAGAAAGAAAGGTATACCAAATGGTTTATTGTTTTGTTACACAAGATTTGTAATTCTGAAATTCTGTTCAGACTGTTGTCCAGACTGTTGTTTTTCACGTGCAGTGTTCTCCTCGTTTTTCAGTGGCTCACAGGATGAACACTCTCAAGCCAGCCATGCTCTGTATGGAAATGGAATGTGTAAATGGCCAGGCTGTGAGACTGTCTTTGGAGACTTTAATGCATTTCTCAAGTGAGTCATGTCCCAAAAGTGTTTTTTGTTTCTATGGTCAGTTTAAAGAGCATACAGTAAATCTATGTATTTTGTCATCATGTTAATTTGTCTGCAGACATTTAAACAGTGAACACACACTTGATGACAAGAGCACAGCACAATGTCGTGTGCAAATGCAAGTGGTTCAGCAACTGGAACTGCAGGTATGGATAAGGCTTACCTTCAAACTTTTTATAAGTGTCATAAACAACTAAAAAGCTTCTCACTTGATTTGTGCCCAGAAAAAAGCTTTAGAAAAGTCACTGTGATGGCCTATTAATGGTTTGCAGTGGTTGTGTGTTTTCACACTAGGTCTTGAAACAGAAGTGATGACTTTATATAATTACACTTCCCAGGATGCCAAAAGAAGTTTCACACCAAATCCCATTTAGTCATTACCCAACCAGAACTTTAAATTTGCTAACTCTAAACGTCTGTTTTCAGTTAAAAAAGGACAAAGAGCGACTGCAAGCCATGATGGCTCATCTGAAGTCTTCTGAACCCAAACCTGCAGCACAGCCTGTATGTACTAGTCCCTGTCCTGAAAATCTTTTACTTTGTAGTTTTTGCTGCAGTTTTTGACCCAATGAGCTCTTGGTCTTTCTACAGGTGAATCTGGTGTCCGGTGTCCAGTCATTTTCACAGACAACATTGCCCAAAGCTCCTCTTCCTCCCATGAGCCTGTCACAGAGTGCCACAGCGCCCTCCACTCCACTGACACCTCTTTCTGAATCCCCATCAGTCCTTACTCCCAACAGTGTGTTCACAGGAACACCAGTGCGGAGGCGCTATAGCCGCTCTGTCAGCCAAGGTACCAATATGCTATATATAAAATATAAACAGTACTGCATAAATCAGATTGGAGAGCTGATATGTGGTGACTTGGCTTCTTTGATAGACTCACAGAATCAATTTTGAAATTATCAGCAAAGCAGTTCTGTTACGTAGCCTGCAACATTTGTCTTTTAGTTTCGTGTTAATGATGTTTTTGCTTTTTGATAACAGATATTACTGACAATAAAGAGTTTTACTTGAGCACAGAAGTCAGACCTCCATTTACATATGCTTCTCTCATAAGACAGGTATTGTATTTTGATATATTAATGTAACTTTTTTTTTTCAAAACATATCTAATTAAAGCATCTTTTACATGCCTCATGTCTTGTAGGCAATTTTTGAGTCACCTCGCCAGCAACTCACACTGAATGAAATCTACAACTGGTTTACCAGAAACTTTGCTTATTTCAGGCGCAATGCAGCTACTTGGAAGGTAGGAGTTATGCACATTACCATATACAGTGTAGAGGTCAAAATTTAGATCTGGGCAAAAGCTGTTGCTTTTCCTGTAGTTTTAGGGAAGGTGTGTACATTCTAATAATGTTCTTTTTCAAACCCCACAGAATGCAGTGAGACATAATCTAAGCCTCCATAAATGCTTTGTGCGACTGGAAAATGTAAAGGGAGCTGTGTGGACAGTGGATGAGATTGAGTTTCACAGAAGAAGACCCCAGAAGACTGCTGGTAATGGGTAGGTAAAATTTGAACATAATGTAATCATTAACCTATGTATTAATTAGTACCTCTTACTTGAGTAGTGTGGCTCTGCAACTGCAGTTCAAAATCCATATATTTACTGTAAATAAGACTTGTGTGCGGAGTCTTGATGGAACAGATGTTTTGTTCACTGGCCAAAATGATCTTAGCTGTCATTATTCATATTTCCTCAGTAAGAGCTTTATTCTGTCGCATTATGCCAAAGCCTCCAATTTGTATTCTGTAGAATGTTCCTGGAGGATGATTTTGGATGCCTTCCTAAATCTAAATTTGTTTAGATTTGAACTTGTAAATAATCAGCTAGGTGTTAATTTTAAATTTAAGAATAACTTGCTGTCATGTTTCTGCTAACAGATCTTTATTAAAGAATCCCCAAAGCCGACAGAGTGTTGCTGGGTCTGCTTCTCAGGTACAAAATATCACACTTTTTTATTCCATGCACTTTACTTTAAATTTGAAAGATATGTAGTCTGTATCTGTTGTTGTGAATGTTTAGAGTATTGGACTAGACTGCAACAACTCTTTATACAATCCAACATCCTTGGGCAGCATTCCACTACATTCCCTGCCTCACATTCTCCAAGAGCAGATGAATGGTGCTCTTGCTAATGGATCTGGATACCAAAGTGACAGTAGTGCAACACAGTCCCCTCCACAGGCTTTGTAAGGATTATCAACCAAGAATCAAGGATATATTTATTGTTATCTACTGCATTATCCATCCTAATAGTTTTTCTTTTGTGTTCATTACAGCAGTATTAAAGAGGAGCAGGAGGATGAGGAGATCTGTGAAAGCTATGCCTATGAATCTCCAGAGAGCACAGATGAGCCCATCCAGAGCCCAGAGATGCACCAACATGAAGATAATGGTAGCCCAGAGAGGCCATGCCTTCAGTTTGATCGTGTGCCTTCTCTCTGACTTAAAGGCCTATGTTCTTCACTGCAGAGCCACCTTCCTAACAACCAGTGTGACTTTGTATTTCCAAATTAATATTTTCATGTGCGTAGCCAAACATTCTCTAAATAGGGAGTATCTTTTTTGTACATATATCAGATTTTCTTATTTCTTTTATCTTAGTCTAGCATTTTAATTCTCTCTGTACAGTAGAGTGAGATGACAAATCTACATATGTAAACTGTCTATGATCTATTTTCTATGTGTGCACATATGGACCATAAAGAGCAGAGATGCCAAAGGAAAGGGAACATTAGTGGTTAGCACTTAATTTTCCCCACTGTATATCTCACTGAGGATGTGCCGGGGCTACATTAGCTGATTTTATTTTAGTTGATATAATATTATGAAATGTAGAAAAGCTTAAATTGTTTCTTTAAAATGGAACTGTTCACTGCCAACATAATCTGATGTTTGTATTTCAAGTTATAATTTACTAATCAAAAATCATGTTTCTTTTTGCTTGGTCCTTTTCACCACAAACATGACTTAATTTGCTGGGATTGAGCTTATAAATGGTGATGTATTAGATTTACCATCATTGTAAACAAATGCATCTCTATGAATAAATGCCTCATGATAGATGTGTACATGGTTGTATACTCAATCAGTGCATCAAGTATTGGTATGTCAGTCTAAACAAGAAGATAGAAAAAGTGACTCTGTTTACCCTGAGAATCAGACGTCACTTCCCAGAGTATGGCATGGGATGTCAGTGTAGCCATATGGAGAGAGGGACTCTGGAGCCATGTCCTCAGATAACAACTTCAGTCATCCACAGGAGACAAAGTTTAACCTGGTCCAAGTGAAGGAAACATGGGTCCGACTGAAAAGTGAGGAAGGCGAGTTGAGTGAAGGAAAGCTGTCAGATGCTAAAATGTGAGTATGAAGAGATGTATAAAATTAGCAGAGTCAAGAAGATTTTTAACTCCTCATTCACCACGTCACTGTTGAACCTTGGTGTCCATTGTTTTGTTTAATGGAAAGGATTAAAAGATTAGAGGAAAATACCAACATATTTACATCGTTTTTTTCCTGTTCACTTTCTTGTGTAGTGAATTATGTGTAGACGTCCATGGTTATGTGATCCATCATAATCGGAGGGCTAGAATACTTTTCTATTTTAAGCTATGGTCACTTCTGTAAAACATGTACAGAATGTTAGGGACAACTGATAGCCCTTCAGCAACCAGACACAGAAAGCATCTCAATATGGAGCTACTAATGTATTTTGCTTCTTTTATTGTGTTCTGTCAATCGTCAGCTATGAGAACAAGTCAGCCGAAGGAGTTTCCTGGACAGTGGTCAGCCCTATCGTATTTACCTACAAGGTTATTCAATGTGAAAACCTACTGGATCCCCGAAATGACACCCTGCTTTGGGGACATCTTGATGAAGACCCTATAACTAAGTCCCAACCTGTTAAGCGTTTTATTGTCATTGATGAGACTGTCCATCAACTCTATGGTTCCAGAGTAAGAGAGTACTTTGAGACCAGAGGAGTTGTTTACAAGATACTCCCCCTGCCCACTACAGAGGAGAACAAGTCTATGGAGCTGGTGACCAAGATCCTGGAGGAGGTTCATAAGTTTGACATTGACCGACGCTCTGAACCAATCATAGCCATCGGTGGAGGAGTCTGTCTGGACGTGGTGGGTTTGGCAGCATCTCTCTATCGCCGAAGGACGCCGTATATCAGGGTGCCAACGACTTTGCTGGCTTACGTCGATGCCAGCGTGGGGGCAAAAACTGGGGTCAACTTTGCTGGAGGCAAAAATAAACTGGGAAGCTATGTCCCCCCAGTGTCAACATTCTTGGACCGATCATTCCTCTGTACTTTGCCACGCCGACAGATCTCTAATGGGATGGCAGAGATGTTAAAGGTGCTTGCCACAGCATGAGGATTTGAAGGAGTTATTAACCTACCTGCTTATTAAAAACTTGATATATTAATAAAGAATAATGACATTTGACTTCTGCATCCACTATGTAAATGAAAATGAGTCTACAGAGGTGAATAATTTAGAGCTGATTTGATGCCTCTTTCATTTATTATAACAACATTTATGAAGAATTATTGTCATTTTGTTCGTTGTTTAGTTGTACCTTCCAGTTATGCATCTATCTGCATGTGAATTGATAAAGCATGTAAGAATTATCATCTGGACTACTTGAAATGATTTAATAATTAAAGTTTCCGACTCAAACCAGATGGCCCTGATGAAGCACAGTGGACTGTTTGAGCTACTGGAGGCTGAGGGCAACAAGATGCTGGACTCCAAGCTGCAGTGTTCTGACTCAGCTACAGCATGCACTCGCATTGCAATAGAGACCATGCTGGAAGAACTGGCCCCAAACCTATGGGAGGATGATCTGAACCGACTGGTGGATTTTGGGCACCTCATCAGCCCTGAACTAGAAATGGTGCATGTAAAATAAAAAAGTAGATTGGCATGTGTCAAGTTCAATATTTCATGTTTTTTTTTTCTTCGTTAAATTCTAAATGCGCAGAAAGTGTTGCCCACTTTGCTTCACGGCGAGGCAGTGGCCATCGACATGTCCTTCATGGTGTATGTCGCCCACCTGATGGGAATGCTCACAGTGGAGGAAAAAGACCGCATCATCCAGTG
Organism: Rhyacichthys aspro; assembly: GCA_036850595.1. NCBI lineage: Eukaryota > Metazoa > Chordata > Actinopteri > Gobiiformes > Rhyacichthyidae > Rhyacichthys > Rhyacichthys aspro. Next base: position 11,871,276 of record CM072154.1, on the reverse strand, counting down.
CATGCTGGGACTTGAGCTGCCTGTTTGGCACCAGGACTGCAGCCTGGATCTGGTGAAAGTGTCCCTCAGAGGACGTCTCAGTCACTCTGCCGGGTCTCTGAGGATGCCTCTTCCTACAGGACTGGGCCGAGCAGGTACGGTCACTACAAAACATGGCTAGGAGCACATTTATATATGTATTTATGAATAAATGTGACTGATTAAATGAGTCTTTTCAATTACAGAAATTTTCCACATGATAGAAGATGACATTCTTTCCCAGGCTCATCAGGTGTGGACTGATGAGCTCACTTCCCACGTGAACACATAAAACCCAACACAATGCAAATACTGCAGTTCAGACAAAGAAAGACAATCAGCCACTAAAAATATTCAAATAAAACTTTAATATTTTTCACAAGAGCTTCCACATTGAGTACCAGTGAGTTTGACTTTAATAATCTGAATCCAGTGCACTAATACACTACCCTATCTATTGCTACATTCATTTTATATTAACTGTAACATTAAGGACAGTAGCAACATCAGCAGAGAGTCTGTGGGAATCACAGAGATGCAAATGGGAGAAGGAGAAAAGTTGTTACTGGAAAATGTGCCACTGTAATATTCACCATTATTTGTGTTGTGCTTTTATGTATTGAATCAAGAGGAAGAGGAAGTTAGGCCTGTGAGTGCTTGATTTGATAGTTGCCAAGGTCTACAAGTACATTCCTACATAACAAAGCATTGAAATATGGTTTCAGGGACAAGGTAGTTGTATTTGAGTCTGAATATTAACAAGATGAGTAACAAACCCTCTCATGTTTGTAGCTTATTGCTCAAAATTACTCAAAAACGTTGAATCCACTAACAGTGAATTCAGTTTGGCAACATATTTTGGCACTGAGAACTACATTTATGCATACAGTGTTAACAGTATTCAGCCTAACAGAGATTACTGCTTTCAGTGTGCAACTTGACCTTCACAAAATAAAACAAACAACCCGTCAAAGCATATTTAGTAGGCCAGTGTGAAATCTTAGAGGCTCATAGTCTTAGCTGAAAACTTGCCACTCTACAGTCCTCAGTGGAGCACCAAAAACTGCTAAAACATAAACCATTTCTATGTCTACACCTGTAACATTGCATGAACAGAAACAGTATAAGGCACATAAATCAAGTCAAATGCTAAATGTCTTAATTCATACAAAGATCACCTTGTCTAACGCCCTGTGAGAAACTCATGATGCTGCTCTACAGGCACAACTGTGGCCTCTGCATAGTTTGACAAAATTCAGACTGTGCTCTAACTGGGCTCTCAGTGTATCGCAGATAGTAGATGCCTCATAATAGATGAAAAAGAAAAAAACAAAACAAATACAGTAAGTTGAATAAGGCTAATAACAGAGGTCATTCCAGTGTTTCGACAATGTCATGCATCAGGTACAAAATCCAAAGTCTCCTTATACTCCTTGGCAATATAAATGTTCACACAATGGAAGAAAACATTGTGTTGTTACAGTGATAAAAAAACAAAAAACGTAATAATTACGAATTGGATGGACAGAAACATAAAGTGAGCAAATGCAGTGAAAAATGACTAACTACTAATACGGTAGTTTCCAGATCATCATAGTTCAACCAATCCAGATGGTCTGGTAACATCAGAGAATACATATAAATGTTATTATCACGCCAGTCAGGCAATAATAATAAAACTGTGTGAAGATCTTCAGATTTATCAATCCAAACATCTACTGTAAATATTGTAACAACATAGGGGTTTTTCAGTGTAAAGGTAGACATTTGTTAAGTTTTTGTGCTTCTGTGGTTTTGGCAGTGAAAATCTGTTGGTGCATACTTACACAATAACTTATGTAAAAAGAATATATCTACTGTTTGTTTTTGTCAGCTAAAGTATCATTGTTGTTTTTGATTTTGAAGCAGACTTTTAGAAGCTCATTTCAACTTTTAAAGGCCTAATTACTTAGTTATAAACTTTCAAAGGAAATGTCAAAATACATAAATAAAATAAAATCTACAAATGATTAATATTTTGTCACAAAAGAAATTTCATCTGGAAGACTGACATACACAGCTGACACATGTGCATAGCATTACAACATATATGTCTACACATTTGAATAAGGCATTGGCACATTCAAGTTCAGTCTAAGACACAAGGAGTGTAAAGCACTATATCATCAATAAATAAATTTCTATTATTGCTAGTGATTTGAAAAGCAGTGTTTATCTCACCACAGAACATCTACATGATTTATAACTTCTATAGATTCTTTGGAATCAGTAGAAATAGCACAATCTAACCTCTATCCAGAGATAAATGCATACTCATTTAAATATATATATATAAAAAATTAAGAACTCATTGTCATCAAATTTTGATTAAAGCATTATTTGAAAAATCAGTCCTTAAAGTAAAAATTGAGGAATTCAGAAGACAATGATCTAAGCAGATTTAACATAATGTAAACACAGGAGGGCAAGAAAAAAAACACATGAAAACAGCCGAGAGCCTTTACAGCAGCTAAGAACATTTCTCTGACTACACTTTAAATGGCTGTAGACAGACTTTCTTCCACTAGGGGGTGCTAACAGGCCTGCTCGTTCTCATCCATGCTTACACTACTCTTGCGGCTACTGTCCTTTGAGGCATCCGGAGACACAGACGAGAGCAGAGGGTCCCCCCCTCTCACTGGTGATAAGGTGTCTTCCATCAGGATGTCGTTTAGTTTGGAGCCCGTTTTGTTGTGAACACTGTAGTTACCCGCCTCCTGGAAGTTAGAGTGGCCATCGTTTAGCTCCAGAGAGGTAGGCGGCTCTGGGGTGCACGCCTGGTGGTGCTGGTGTTGGGGATGCATCGTGTACAGGTCCTGGTGACAGTCCTCCATAGACGGTTCCTGCTTGATTGTTCGGGCCCCGAGTTCAGCCGAGCAGAGCGCTGAAGAAGCGATGGCCAGACCGTGTGCTCGAGCTTGCATCTCCAACTCCTAAAAAAAACAACAACAAAAAAAACCAGTCAGAAGCAAGAAGATGGGGTGAATAAATGGAAGTTTTGCAATAAGTCAGTCTCTAATCATTCCAGAAGTCAATTTTGTACCTGTATCCTCAGCATGAGATGTCGATTGGCGTGCTCTAGCTTCTTCTGTCGGCTCTCCAACTCTTTGGCCCTCTGTTGTTCCCGCTGTAGTTTTCTGATGTAGTCCACTGATGCCTTGAGGATGGTGCCTTTGTTCCAGCGCATGTCCCTATGTAGAGTTTACACTTCAATCATTTCAAACAGCTAACTGAAGAGACAATATTTCAACACAAGAATATATGACAGTTTTATAGTTCAGACAGCTTGAGGAAACTTACGGGTCATTGGATTTTGGAATTAAGGTTCCCAATTCCTTGATCCGATCATTGATATTAAACCGTCTTCTTCTCTCAACTACAAAATAAAGGTTAAATATAAGATGAAAAGGCACTATAGCTTTTTTCTTTTAAAAATACGTCTTCAGAACTCACTAAGATTATGGTTGTCCTTTTTCTGTCTTTCCTTGGCCAAAGCTCTTACTTCAGCTTCTTGAAAAAAGGACAGTGATGAGGACAAATTTGAAATATATCATGACTATGTTTGTTGAAGTGAATGAACCGGACATACCCACTGGGAAGCCTTCAGGCCTTTGATAGCTGTCAAATTTGCCACAGGATCCAGACTTATCCAGCATGTGCATGATGGCAGGGGATTGTGAAACTAGATGAAGAATAGGATGTTTTTCAGTATTAGATTACAATGCTTAAACACATACACACGTATTATATTTTTTATCACACAAAAGCCTGAGGAGTAAGAATTATTTACTTTGTATATATGGAACCTTGATGTTTATCATACCAACAAGCAGCTAAACAAGTCATTTACAAAGGTTTGTGAAAATCTGGAGCATTAGAAAGACATTCCAACATTAGGAAAAATGCGTTGCTCACCGGAGTATTCCCTTTTGATGTTGGGCAGGTTGGCTGGGCAGGAGTTGCTGATGGGTAAACCTTGTTGGGGCATACCCTGGTTACCATACATGTCCATGATATTACCTGGCACAGGGATCTAAAGCAGACCAAAAAGACCAAATGATGTCTCATTAATACAGTATATAAAATTGAATGATGTATAGTATCAGTGTGTAATAAAATGAATAAAGGGAGCATACAGTGTTAGCCATCTGAAGTCCAGGATCCATCAGGCCAAGGATATCATCACTGTAACTGGACTCCAGACTAATAATGTCGTCAATGACATCATCCATCTGAAGACAAAAGACACGTCAGCACTTTTAGGAGAATGTACTTGAGACTATTCTAATGCTTAGTTTATTGTCTAAAGCTAACCTCTTTCTCACAGTTAGAGTTGAGGGTCAGTAAGGCCATAGGGCTGTTGGGGGCACTGTTGCCCGGCCCTGGCGGCATGCCCCCGTGGTCAGAGGACTGGTTGGGACAGGGCAAGCTCAGTGCCTGAGAGTTGAGTTTACCCAGGTAGCGTTTCACCTGCTGCTGCTGAGAGCGCTGGATGTGGTACTTAGTGGGGTTCTCCAGGTGAGTCTGGACCTGTGGGGAAAAAAAATGAAAAAGAGATATTTGTTTTAATTAGTTAACATTGGTTAAACAAATATATATATGAATTCAGTATAGCAACAGTAAGTACAGTGCATGAACAAGTAAGATCACTATATTGTTTACAGCTCATGTTTCATTTTAGTGCTGTCCAGTAAAAAGTCCAGTTTGTTAGAAGCAGTCCTCATTGAGAAAACATTTTGTACTTTCAGTTTCAGTTCGGTTAGTTTGAAATTCTCTGGTGTGCTTTCTACCCATTTCTGTCTAAATCAAGTACTTTCTGCTCATTCACAGTTTACATATTTAAAGTAAAAATAGTTACGAACAGCCATGGCTGCACTGTATGGTTATGAATACATTTGATTTGTTTTGATCAGGAATACCCACACTGCACTGATGAAGAAAATAAGATAAGCTACTGCAGCATTATCTTACATATAAGTTCCTAAGACCGGCCTGGTGTTTAATCATTTAGGTTCTGTACAGAGGAAGAATACACATGATGCTGTATGTCTTCTATTTCTACATATTGGTAACAGCATGGCTAACTTGATGTTAGCTTTGGAACAGGAATATCAAAATTCATGTTTTAAAGTTCATTTGTAAGGTTAATTAAAAATGGTATTAATCTGAATATAACTTACAATGATATTACAATTAGAACATACCTCATAGGGTTGATATCCAAGCATCTCAAGCATCATTAAAGTAAATGAAGGTATTTAGTATAAGAAATGTAAGCCTATGTATGTTAGTTCTATCTACTCTGTGAGGCACTGCAGCTCCTTCCTTCTCAGCTGCAGCTGAAGACTGAGGACAGACACATTCTGTTTGGCTTTTAAAAGCCAAGAAAAGTAATTAGTTATGCATGTCAGGCAATCTCAATAAACACAATGAGCCTTTTCAAATTAGTGTTGTTTTATGTAAAATGTGAATTTATTCCTTTATGGCGTATCACTTGATTTCAGGATGTGGTACAAACAGTTAGTGCCTTTGTTTTGCATGACCATCTCTTTTAGTGAATCATGCCTCAGGCTCACACATTGCCTCAACTACTTTTTAACTCTGTGGATAGTTGATGTGCCTTCTCAACACAGCACAAAGAATATTGTTAGAGGAAGGATATTCTATTAGGTTTTTGTTAGCTGCCTGCATATTTTGGTATCTCTACTTTATAAGTCACATCCTGACAGCTTAACAAAAGTATTATTTTGTATGACAATGATTCAATTTACTGGACTGATTAATTAATTACATTTTTTAAAATTTCTGTCTTTATTTGACAGACACAGTGTAGATAGACAGGAAACAGGGTGTAAGTGAGGGCAATGACATCGAACCCGGGTCACTTGAGTATGTAGCATGCGCTTCACCAGGTGAGCCACTGAGATGCCCCAAACTGATGCATTTTTTTGCCTATCTTCATAGGACAGTAGACATTGGGAGAAGGACATTGGGCAAATCACCCAACCGTGAATCAAACCTATGTCTCCTGAGTAAATGGCAAGCACTCTACCAGGTGAACCACCGAGGCGCAACGGACTGATGCATTTTAACCTATTTGAGGTCAGTAGGAGAACCCAAGAGGTCCCATCCTCTAGATAACCTAATGGCAGCCTAATGAACGGAAAGGAGCCCAAAAACAATCTGTTTATAATATTTGTAACAACAACCACTTAGCTTTGTTTCAAATTTAATGTTGCATATACATTTTATTTTGCAGTATATTGCATGTTATTACATAATTATAGCATTACAATGTGTTCAATGTATATATTAAACACAAGTAATTGATCAATCAAGCTATCAATTACCTCTTTGTGTGACTGGCAAAAAGCTCAACTTCCTAACAGGACCCATACAGTTATAGTGCTCACATGAGGCAGCACAGGGCCATAGGAGAGCCTCATGTGAGTGACATTAGCATATGTCCTGCAGGTACGAGCCAGAGCACCTTAGGCTGTAAATCATCATTGCTGGACTATAAATCTGACATCATTAAGAGTGGGGGGAGGGTGCATTAACCAGGACACTTAAATGACTCATTATGTTATGAAGTATCATAATCAGTGCAATCAAAATTAGTTAGTAATGTGTAGAAGATTTGTGATTTATATAGTTTGACTTGATTTACAGAGATTTGGGCTGAAGCCATGGTTAACATGTATGGTTAACATCGCCTCTATTCAGATGGACAAACTTGTTTTACAAGTGAGTGACCCAATTACTTGTGCTGATGTGCATAAATGGTGTGTTACCAAAGCGTAAATACAGCCTAACAATGCCATTAATCAGCTTAGCCATGGCTACACCAAGGTTGGGCCAAAGGCCAGTTTGGTCATTAACCTACGTCTGCTAGTGTCTAAAAATAAATAAGAAAAATATACTCAACATTTAAAATTCAGTTTTCATTTTGTGATACAAATGTGCATTAATTAGAAACTACATTATTCAGGTTTTTTTCAGTAAATCTGGCTCTTGTAGCTCGTGTAGGAATGTTTTGGAGACAATTGAAAAGAACATAAAAGAGAAATTTCGTCAGCAAATTCAGAAAAAAATATTTAGAAGCAATAAAGTAACAGATTCACAGACTCTATATATTTAAATATATAATTTATATTCCTTTGCTGGTGAATATAGAAATACAGATGGTAGAAGTCTCTCGTTCTATTTTTACATACACACACACACACACACACACACACCGATATGCGGCATGTGTAATGTGCCGGTCTACAGCCTAAATAAGACTTAATAACTTAATGACTTGCAGAGATGAGTTCCAGTAAAAGTAAGAATAAAAACAAAACTTTACTTTCTCTTGCCTTGGAGAGTCTAAAAACCAGATACAAAATTTATGTTAAAATAATAACTTTGCATTTAACTCCCTTTTGTTAGTTTTGCCTAATTGAAGATTGCTATCTTGTAAGCTTGTCTGAGTCTTCAGGGTCTTCCTAAATTATCACACATAATTAGATGATCTCACTGGTCTGGGTTCATTTAAGACCCCTGTGGGCCGCAGAACTCGGGCTGGAACGTCCCAGTCTTGGCAACACATACTGTAGCTTTTGTAAAGATGAACTGCTCCGATGAAAAAGTGTCTCTTTTTAGAATTGAGCAGCGATAATTATTGCTTTTCATGGTGGATTTAAGAGTAGACACATCCACACAGCCTGAACAGCAGCTTTTTAAATGTATAAACATCACGGTCTGAATGGTGAACTACAAGATTAATGCGAGTTTGTTTGTATTTAAGAGGGATCAATAAGCATCTTTAAAAGTACTGCTTTAATAATTGGAAACATGACAATTATTAACTAACTGAATCTGTAACAAAACAGTTTGTTGTTTATCAGCTCCATTTTAGACATGAAAAGCCCTGAAGGCATCACTAACATGACCCCTTGGGAGTCCCAAACAGAGAAAAACAAGACAAACTGTTGTATTGGGTCACTGCAGCAACATACAAGGTTAGAGCAGAATGTAAAATACTAATCTGTATTTTTCTTGTTTTTGGGTTGTTTTTTTTTGCCTCACATGCTGAAAACAAATCATGATGGCCTTTGCAAGATACATAAACAAGAATACTCCATTTGCTGTGGCTGCTGAAAGAATAGCCCACTTTGTCTTGGAGTTGAATCACTATTGTGCTGCACTGAGTTTGCAGATAGTTGTTATGCTGATGTGGACTTTCAATCTCTGACAAACTTTGTGGAAATTTGAGATACTGACATTCAGTAATCTAATAACCTCAGAGGAAAAAAAAAACAATATGAGTTTTCAATTAATTTCATTAATTTCATGAACTCTGGTCACGAGATACATTTCAAAAGGAAATGCCCATATTGTACAGGGTTAAAGACTACTTCTTTGTTCTTTCCTTGGCTCAATAAATCCTTTCAAAATGATCCAGAAATCATTTTGAACCCTTTTAGGAAGTTATCCTACATACATATCAAAGCTTTGAGTTTTTTTGTGTTTTTTTTCTTCTCCTAAATATGCCATGGAATGAAAGCAGTGGGAGCTAATTACGGGCATTCTTCACTGAATTAGCGTTTGGTGTGTGGTAAGGCTGTGCTCGCCTTTGTCTTGATCCCTTAACTGATCCCTTACTTATTCCCCACAAGGTCAGAGGTCACTTGGTTAATTAAGGGTCCAATCAGTCTTTAGATAAACTCATCTGAGCTTAATGTTTGCACTTTTTGAGGTCCAGTCGCTCTGCCTGGTACCCCTGAGCTTTGTGTGGACTTGGCTAATCTACCCACAGACAGGGGAGCAGGTTAACCAGGCTCAACAGCGTCAAGCTGGAACGGCCTTTTCTTTTGACGACTTCAGTCAATGAAGAATGTCTGTAAGCTCTCGCCAAAGAAATTACTCTAACTTAATGTATTGTACACGAGCTGAAGGTTGAGGGTGGGGGCTTGGTAAACCTCTCAAAGAACAGCAGATTATGGAGTAAGTAATGTTTATGCTGCATGAAGAGGCCAATGTTTGCAGTGAATATACAGTAGTTGTTGTTTTGCTCTGGCCCAAAGTGCATATATTCTGGGTTAGAAAAGTAGAGGTGAGAAAGTGGGCTTAAATCCTCTCAGTTTGTTATATATAGAATATTATCTATTTGGTATGCTGTGTTCAATGCATAATCAAACGCAGGACAAATCAATTACTTCTATAACTACTACTTTTTTCTTAGGACCATGACAGATAAAAACAGGACATAATTATGGTTTTGTAGATTTATATCATGATATTGCCCTACATTTTTAAAATGTAAAACACATTGCAATCATGACCTAATTACACAAAAAGGAGTTTGCTTGTTTATTTTATGAAATACTTTACATTTAACTCTCTACTGCAGCATTGCTAAATTCCTTGTTATTAAAAGTCAGAATAAAATAAGCACAAGGCTAAATGGTGAAGGTATCAACAAGATGCACAGACGTAAACATGTTAAACCAAGTGGAAAAAAAACAAATGGGAAAACAGCGCTTTCAACTTTCCAAACACACTTCACAGAGCACTTGACAAAAACTTCACAAGCTCTTGACAAACAAAATCGAAAGAACATAATTTTGCTCTCTCATAAGCACTCACAGCTTAACAACATTTTTCACCAAAGAAATCATCATAAAAAACCTTTGTGTCAATAACTCAATATAATCCTAAAAAGTTCACTTAAGACCAAGCAGTAATTGCAGAACATCATAAAAAACATAACCTACATCTTCAACTTTTTGATAAAAACATCAAACTTACCACACTGCTTCGTGAATGCTCCCTCAACACAACGCTCTCTACTCATACAGAAAATCTGAACAGTCTCCTGTCCCTTGGCCTGCCAAAGAATCAAAGCTATGAAAAGATGTGAATGTAGCTGAGCAAATAGGATTAAAGATGGCTAAATCCAAATGGCTGGAAGCACAGCATGCATTAAAGAGGAATTCTCTCAGGAAAAGATAATCCCTATGTACGCATTTTAACACACTTCACTCACTACTGAGTTTTTTACACACAGTCATAGTAAAACCACAACTGACTGTCCATCTATAAATACAGCTCAGACCACAATTGTGACACATGCACCTATTTTATCCAGCGCTGGAAACTTTAGAAACACAGTGTAATCAGTCTGACAAAAGCACTGTGGCACTCACCTTAAGCACTTCCATTGGCACCTGGGTGGCATGGGGCAGAGTGGCTGGAGAGCTCACATTAATGGCTGGGGTCTGTGGTGCTGTAGTTTGTGGGTAGTGGGAGGCCTGCTGTCTCTGCTGCTCGCGGCGTTCCTGCTCTTGAAGCTGCTCCCGCATCAGCTGTTGGCGCAGCAAGATGCGTGATGTCATGGACGAGGAGCCCAGCGGGGGCTTGGACGAGCAGTGCTGGTCTGACGGGCTGAGAGGCCAGATGTGTGAGCACGGCAGAAAATATGAAGACATGAGGCGAAAGGGAGGCAAGGAGGACAGACAGCAATTACACAAAGAGGGTAGAAGGGGTCAGACGAGGAGGGAGAGGTCAAGCAAAAGAGACAGCAGAGCAGCAAGATTAGCAGGTAGGAGAGGGATTGAGGGAAGACAGAAGGAATACAAAGGTTAATACGACGAAATAACGAGAGACATCAAAAGAAACATTTGACTGGTTAAGGTATCATATTCATCAAGGGATCAGATTGATTAGTGTGCATCTGCTGAACTCCTAGCAAGCTATATCATTTGCACTTAAGAGGACAAAAAGAGGAACATGTTCCTCAAATGGCTGTTTCATTTTTCCCACTCTCTTAAATTAGTCAGCTACTCCCCAGACGGAACGGGGCAGTCCTAAAATAGAGAGGCTGTTGAAGCAGAAGTTGTCGGGATGAAGCCTTCATCAACCAAGTGATCCTTTTGATAAAACTTGATAAAATGTCTGGCCAATCCAGCTGTGCAGTAATCGCAGTAATTAGCCAGTTCAGTCAAACATAGCTTCACTGCACTGTGTTCAGTGGGTGTTGAGCCCCCAGCATACCATAATTCTCTCCCAGCGCTGTATATAATCTCATTTTCAGATACAATACCCAATAAACCCTGCACAAGAGCAAAAATGAGTTATGAAATCAAAACTTTGTGTTAAGAGGAACAATTAATAGATTTTGTGGCTAATGAGTTTAATAAAGTAGCAGTTGTCTCACAGCAGCTACTTTTGTCATGTTCCTTTGTACTTAGACCAATGGACTGAATGAAATGTCATATTTATAGACTAATTACTCTGTGTGTGTTTCCTTTCATCACACAAATTTCAGACTAAAGTCACAGGGGTTATTACAGTGTTTTCTCATTTCCACTGCCAGAACCAAATGCTTTGATTTCCCTGCAGGTTCTTTGTAGCTATAAATGACTACATTGATAGTTATACAATATTTTAACTGCCGGGACCAATAAGTTAAATGTTATCAATATCAATACTATTACAATTATACTATGATTCCATTCCAAAGCTTAACCACACTTTTAGACAGAAAAGAGAGATGTCATTGAAAACATATGGCACATTATTTGCTTGTAGAAACTTACTGAGGAGAAGCATCTTTAACAGAAGCTTCTTTTCTTTCTAAGGTTTTTTTTCCCCTTTGATTGTTCAGAGGTTCTTGGCCAAAAAGGCCAGTGAAACACGTAAAAAGCTCTTTTGTTCTTTTAAACTTTTCCCTGCCGCGTGTGCATACCTATTTTTGCGCGTATTTCAAATAGGGAAAAAAAACAATAGCTGCATGGTGTTGAGGTGTCCCCGCCCACTCAGCTCAGGATTTCACTGATGCTCAATCAGCGCCATCATCAGTACATTATTTCTTACATACTGTAGATGAAGGTGTGTGTTTGAGGCACCTTTAGAGACAGATAGCAGCTCATCAGAAAAGAGACATTGATGTCCTCCACCAAGACATTAAAAGCACATATGTTAAAAGTTATATGTCAAAAACTAAAGTTATGTTGCACAACCTAAAAAAAATCTAATAGTCAATACTGTGTTCAATAGTGTGATGACATGAAGATGATAGAATCTTCCTTTTTAATTACACCTTTATTTTGACATGAAGTGTGACGGTGTTTTATTTTGAAAAATAGTCAACTTCATTTTACTTTAGAGCCTCTTTCCTGCACTTGACTCACTCACAGTTCTTCCATGTGCCGCTAAATGAAGCCCACACACTGAACCAAGCTAAAATTAGCAAAAAACAATTATCGCTGGAGAAAATACTGCTGCATTTAAAATAAAATAGAGTCCTACCTAAATTACAGCTTCATCACAACAGGCCATACACAAGCCCCAAGCCTGCTCTGTGCAATATGTGGCGAGCGGCTGTCCAACGAGGTTATGAGGCAAATCTAAAAAAACTGCTTCACCAAATAGAAACCAAGCGCCCTACATTAAATGATAATCCTTTGGAATTTAAAAAAACATGAAAGATAGGGGCATTTAACAACTTCAAACCTCACAACATTTTGGATTAAAGTCAAGGCAGAATATCCCTATCTTATCTTCGTGATAACACATTGGTCTGCAAATAAAATTATATTAATATGAACAATCAAATATACTGATATGTTTGTGCATATCAACAAACATATACAGTTTCACCACAAGTTATACTGTTTTTGGATGTTATGAAATAAAAAGTGCACGAATGAGACTTGGACTACAGTCATTTACATGGGGGTAAAAAAAAGTTTAGTAATTTGGCAACACAACAAACACAAGCTCTGAAATCAAATCAAGATCAAATACAATTATGACATCCACTCATTGCGATATGGTCACTGTGTATGTTGGTATAGTAATAAAAAATTGTGTCATTGTGAGCCATACACAGTAGCATCTAGAAAAGCATCTGATTGGCCAAGTATATTGACATGCAAAGCTTAATTGTCTTTAACTACCATAATATTTATTGCTGTTCAATCATTATGCAGACACTGATGCAGTTATAAAATATTTTGGATGAATTGTGCAACCCTAGTAACATCTTATACAGTTTTATTTAACTAACATATGAAGAATTACATCACAGACTGCAACCAACTGCTAATAAACAAAGACAGATATTAATATCAAACAGAAGGTTTCTTTAGGAGTTGGAATATCACTCTTTGCTAGTCCAGCACAAAACAACTGTCCAAACACTCTCTTGAGATTTATGACAAAATGTACATAATAAAATTAAAACATCATGCATCAAAGTCTGAGACAGCATACTCACACATAGCCAAATAAGCACGGTCTGTACACTTGCACTTCTAAAGCCTCCATGTTTGTTTGTTTTCCCTGAAGGTGTACCTCCCGCCCTTGAAGCACAGTGAAAGTCATGCTGGCCATGCAGCAATGAAAGTGTGTCAGAGGGGGGAGGCTATGGGGCCCGGCCTGAAGCCTCCAATCGCCACACAGAGTCCCGGTACGAGGACCAGCCCCGTCCTCCACCGGGCAGACCTCATGTCAAAGAGCAGTGGCAGTAGAAGCATGTCTACCAGTGTGTTCCCTGCTTGCCGGCCACGCAGATACTGTTTCACTCACAGACATGTGTTGCACTGCTGACAGGACACACCAGTGACCTGTGCTGTGGGTACTAGATGACATTACAAAAATTCACGTTGATAGTGCACCTTTAAATAACATCAGCCATTCAATTCCAAAAATACAAGAGCTTTGTGTATTTCACTTGCTCCACAATGATCCACTTATCCATATTTTTTGTCACTATGATGAAGCACATTAGCACAGTATACATATTGATCGCACTTCATAATGGTATTCTTTGTGCTTGGCCAAAACAACACCACAAGAGGATTCACTTTAGCAAGACACTTTAACCTATAGCAATATCCAGTAAAAATTATGCAATTTTTTTACCCCTTTATGTTGCAGTGAGATGACCTTCTAACAAGGTATATTCAGCCTATCATCCACAGTCTTTTTTCCTTTAACGATAATACATTCACAACAAGTTACAATATTCTCAAAGGTAACTGGAATAGTGTCATTGCGAAGTAATACAATTATTTCACATACTGTCACTAAAACAGGGCTGAAAAGTGAGAATGGGCAAGTACTGGTAAGTCCAGTTTTTATACTTGTTTGGTATTGACTGCAGATGTGGGAGTCACGGAGCAGATCAGGCCGTGACCCACAGTACTCAGGCGCCCCCCACAGAAACACAACTATGATTATGACCTTACATGACAGAACGTTCACTATCCTGCTGATCACAACAGCCTCACACAGCAGCTGGCATCACCTCCTGGAGTCTCTAACCATCAGTCATAATGGAAGACACCTGCTAGTGTCAAGTCAAGGCCATCAATTTTTAACCACGTCTCTAGTTGAGTCAACATTATTATTATTTATCATCTAAGTAAGTAACTATTTCAAATACACTAACATTTCCGATCATATTCAACAATCAGGTATTTTTAGGAAGTCCTGGAAAGTTGCATGGGAAAACTTGAACTTCCCATTGGAGCATCAAACTGAGACAGTGATATGTTTGTGCACAGTGTCCCAATTCTGGTTCAAAGGTTACATGAGGATGTCGTAGGAACACAGTAACGGGCCTAAAAGTCTCACCACAAAAGCAGCATTAATTACTTTGAGAGATAATGCTTTAGTGAACATTTTACACAACATCAAATCAAAAATCATTTCTGCAAACTTCCTTTTTAAACACTTTTTTAAAGGTTTCAAATGAATGTTGCTTTATATCACATAATACACAAGTGGAATGTGAGCTGCTGTGTCGAAGTGTTGTTGTACTTCCCAGTCTCCACCAACAGAGGCTGACAAAGAATAGATTTCAGTATAATTAAGCAATAGCACAGCACCATTTAACACTTGGTAGGAAGTCCCTTAAGGGTAAATGTAAAAAACATATGCTCTTTACATAAAAAAGTGTTACACAACAAATTAGCCCAGAACAAGCAGTCTTTTACTCCAGCAGCAGCAACACCTGTTTCTGTCACTTGGCCCCTTATTCCGTTGCAGATAAAACTCTTTGGCCTCCAAGGCATCTCTTAATAGGACATCAAGGGAAAGTAATATCTCTCATCATCTGATACAGCTTTTTATTGCTCACACTTGTTCTTCACATTAAATCGAAGTTTAAACACCCTCTATCCTTCAGCATCAAAACCCTCAAATGTCTCACTAGGTCTACAAATTGTCTGTTTTAACACATGCACTGCTAAATTTATACTGCTTATTTACACTGCATAGAAGACTAGTTTGCCGCCTGTCTCACATCTATATTAGGCACAAAAAGTCTGGCACGTTGTCTGTGCCTGAGTCGTCATGCTGATACGGAGACAGCAAGAAAACAAACTTATCTGCAAAGAAGTCATTCGAGTTCAAATTTCGAGACAAAGACAGAGAGACGTTACGCTAATAATAAACTGCAATAAATTACAATCTTTATGCTGGGTTGTCTTCTTGTGACGGGAAACTCAAGAGGAAGTGGGGTACCTTCAGGTGTGACAAGCCATCTTTATATGAAGCAAAAATAATGTGTGATATTCCTGAACAGCTCTGGTTGTTGAGTTACAATGAGAATGCACAACCGCACTGGCAGCAGAGAGACAACACTGCTCATATTCAGCCCGTGTATGCGTAACAGTGTAATGACATTTCCCTAATGAAAAGATTGAAGCAACTGGTTTAAAAAATGCTGAATTGGGTTAGAGGTTAAGACTGCTGTCTGAGATGGCAGTTCCCTTCTCTGAACAGATGTTTTGACTGAAAAGGGGACAGACTACAGCTCTGCAACCTGAAGTGATTAAACACAGTCAAGTACTTTAAACAATAAAGACAAAAGCAAAAATAATCAATTACCATCTTAATTGTCATCATTATATCATCATCAAAGAGGCACTGGGGTGAGTTGCAAAAAACTTAAATTCAAAACTAACGCTTTTTTGTGGCTTAAACTGATTTCAGAGAGAAAATAGTTTTGATTACTCAATGCATTTTTCTGCTCGAATCAAAATATACCTAACTAATCAGGTTTGGATAAGTGACAGTTTTGACAGACTGCTTATGCTGTGTAGTTCTTGCAAAAGGGTCAAAGGTCAAATCCGACCACACAGACCTGACTCAGCTCAATGATGTTGTCTTGTGTGAGGAGGCCTAAATGTGTCACATCAGAAAATAGCTTTACAACGTGTCAGTACAAAAGTTAGTGTCTTAACATTGTCTATTGTGAGTTACAATATATAAGAACTAGGCGCAATAGCTGTAGCCTAAGCCTCTGTGTTTATTTAGTTCAATTCATTACAAGCATTCTCCAAGACAATCAATAATAAGTGTAAATCGTGTGCAGTCTCAGAGACCCTGGGTTGGGAATACCTGTGCACTGTAAATAGAACCAGAGCCTTTATGATCTATGTGCCAATTCAGCAGCTGAGTTACAGTACTTCACAGCTGATGGCAGTGGCCGCTCGTAGCTGATGTTCACAAGACAACACCCAGGAGTTGCATAAGTTCATGCTAGCAGAAAATAAAGGGATGACAGAGGAGTTTTATCATTGTCCAGGGCAGAGCACGGACCGGGGCAGCACCACTTCAGCGGTCAACACAGCTCCACACTCTGGATTATTCTCAGAAAGACCGCCGCCTAATTATCACCTGAACACCAAAACCGCTTCAGCACGAGAAATAACTGTCCACAGCCAAACAACTGACCTGTTTTTCAGCGGCTGACTCTTCAGTTCGTAATAGGTTTTGGGCTCCTCTTGAAACTCCTCCTCTGCCACCTCGAAGTCGGGAACTATCCCCGATTCGGACTGCATACTCGCTGATGTCAACTTTGGTAAAACAGCAGAAAAATACACACACAGGGGATATGTGTATGCCGCCGTAGTTCGCCTAGTACCAACCACTGTACATGCAAGTCCTCTCTGTACACGACCCACAGCTCTGTAGTCCTCCACAGCAGCGGGAAGAGCGCAGCGGAGGGAGCGCAGCGTCAGAGCGCACTACAACAACCAGAGGGCACTGCGGCTTGACACTGTCAGCACGCTCTTTATTGGCTGCTACATCCCGGAGATTTTTACGCAGCTTTTGTTTTCTTTAAGGTGTTATTCACTTCATTTCTCCTGCAGGCTTAATGTGAACATTAATTTAAACATGGTGCTGTTGTGATTAATTTACTCGTAAACTTGTTGTTAAAGTTTTATTACATTTACAAAGTAGGAGGTGATTTTTTTTTATGAACTCACCAGTACCCTTCGTCTTTATATTGCCTAACTCATGTAAATAGCTCAACTACACTTGTCCAGTTATTCAGAAAACCGCAGTGCTATTTCCACCTAAAAAGCCACTAAAGTAAAGTATATGCTCACAACTTATCAGATTAAATAAATAAACGTGTAAGAAATGGAAACAAACCTGCACTCTCCATTTAGTCTCATCTTTTAGCCGGTGTTTCCCTCACAAACAGACTGACCCGACTGCCTGACTGCTGCCTCCTCAGCCCACGCACTTGCAAAGTTTTGTGTCCATAAACCGCTCCACTTAAACTCACCACAAGGGGGCAGTGTGTGGCCAAAAAGCTGAAGTTCCAAAATAGTGCCAGCGGGGGGGCACTTTCTATTACTGGATGCAAATTCAACTTTCATATTTGCGTTTGCCTCATCCTGCTCAACTGGTTCAAGTCTGTGTTTTCTCTCATGCAAACACGATGTATATATACACACACCTTACTACCAGCTACATAAGTAAACACAAGCCCCAAATAGGATGAGAATAGAAGACAAAGAAAGACCAAATAATCACATTTTACAAATTTAGAGTATTTGTATGTGGCAAAGC
Organism: Rhyacichthys aspro; assembly: GCA_036850595.1. Taxonomy (NCBI): domain Eukaryota; kingdom Metazoa; phylum Chordata; class Actinopteri; order Gobiiformes; family Rhyacichthyidae; genus Rhyacichthys; species Rhyacichthys aspro. Next base: position 11,853,357 of record CM072154.1, on the reverse strand, counting down.
TCACAGACATTTCAGTTTTATATTCAGTCAGAGTCAGCCGCGCAGTGGAGCAGACAACAGATATTATTCTACGTGTTGTTGTGGGATGAATAGGGCACTGATTACATGAGGCCTCCAGCTGAGAGAGGCCCCCCAGTTTATACCACAATGCATTCTGCAAATCCTCAAGTGTCTATGGCGTGTCATTTTTGTTTTATTGTACAGCTGCTCTGCATTTACAGCTGTATTTGTTGACAAGTATTTACAAGTTCAACAGTCCAGATCATTTTTTATTAGAGTATTCTTGAAATGTGTTCCACAGATGCATCCAGGATCCTGAGGTTAGATCATGTCTCATTTTAAGCCAAGGCAATGTGTGATGTATATAATAATGTGTGTGAAAAATACTTATATCACATTGTAAAACATTTTCTGCCACTCTTTACTGTTTACCAGAGCGCTTCCTGTGAGCTGAGGCCAAGCAGTGTGTAGCTGTTGATTAGCAGACTCCTAAAAGGTGATGTCACATTTTTGATGCTTAAAGTTTTATAATAAAAATACTTTAATTAGCATGCATGCAAAGGTATAGAAATCTAAGTGCATTCTGTCATATGTGGGAATTTTCAAAGATGAAGCATTTAGATGATTTATGAGACACATTAAGAAAAAGTAAAAGTCACTTAACTAAAGAATCTCACTTTTGTACCCAATATTTTGAAGTGATTTTAGCCCTCAGATATCAAATAAAAACAAAAACAAACCCAGTTCTCATTTTAATTAGACCTCATCAGAATAAAAAAATAATTAAAATCCTAACCAGGGTAATGAGGGCATCCCTCTCTTTTGTTTACAGGAGCTTTTCCAGTAAGGAGGAGACTAAATGGACAGATGGTTTTGGGGGATCTTAATGAGATACTTATTCATGTCTCATGTCAGAAATCCAAGGGAAAGGGGGGCTGGGAAAGTGTCTGCTGACAGGCCACCACAGGATACAGTAGCAATGCAGTCCCTTTATAATTACCATGTATTTTCAATGTTTCTAATCATTTTCTCATGCTTTAAATGCAAAGTGGCCTTGATTTTTTTACAGCCTCTGCAGAGCAGGAATGAATATCACATACTGTGAAACACACACCAACAATTTACTTCCACAGTCTTGTTTGGGCTGTGCCAGAGAAGGTCACTAATGTGTGAAGTGACGTGAACTTAATAGTTGGCCTGGCAGCAGCATAATAATAGCTGCCAGAGTGGTATTTAAATTTGCAGGGCAAATCCCTTGTGCACATTGTGAGACAGAGACATTTAACACAATCTGCTGTTCACCAAATGAAACTCTAGCTAAATTAAATACAGCCACAGTGACATTGTCCAGGTTCTCTGCAGGTATTCCTGTTAGAATCACACTTAAAGCAACTGTGATGACTGTCTGTTGTGTCATGAAAAGTCTCAAATGAAAAATTACATTCTCATCACTTTCACAGCAGATTTTTCTTGACACAGACCTTGTTTATTTACTGGTGACAGCTTAAAAGCAATTTTATGCAAATCTCAAAAAAACTAATTATCCTCTGTTTATGAATAGCCTGTCTTTGAGAGGCCTACAATGGATTTATGGCTACACTTTTTTATTCACTTAACAGTAGTGAGTTGAAACCGGTTACCACAGTGATAAAGACAATTTCATTTACAGGTTAAATTTAGGATAAAAAATACATTTCAATCCAACTTGATGAGGAAAGATGTTGTTTAAAATGAGGGCTTTTGCGCACACACACAGGCTTCAGGCTACAGCTCCTGATTGTTCTGGGCGCTCTGTGTTCAGTGTTGAGGCCGATGGCAGCTGCTGGATGAGAGACACACGGGGGAGGGAGGGAGGAGAGGAGGGTGGGGATGCGAGGCTGGTTCACATAATAGCCGGCGGCTGAAGGCGTGGTGTGGTGCTGTGTGTGTGGCTCGGAGCGAGGCGGCGATTCGCTCCTGTGTGTTACCGGAGGATGAGCACGGACAGCGGCTTCACACCATACCCTCTTCCCTGACAGACCCAACCAAAGCCGAACATGCACGCAGGAAGACATCTCCAACACATAACGCGCCGGGAGTAGGTCAAGGTAAGGCGATGATGGGATGGAGCGAAGTGGAGGCAGCCCCTGACAGGAGACAAAGTCGAACCGGTGGGAAAGCTTTAACCCATTTCAGTCAAATCTACCAAATTGTGTGCGTTTGGTTAGTAGCATACCCACAGGCGTGTTTTCTCGGTAAAAACAGGAAGGAGTGCTGCTTTTTATTGGGTATCTACATGTGTGAAGTCCTATAGGCTTCATGTGGAAACCACCCATGTACAGTAGTCTACAATAGCTCATTCATTGTTCTCAGCTCAGTGAGGAGAGCTAGTGTGAGCATATGGGGGCTAATCATTTTAAGACATGCCTAGTTAGATCTTAAAAGGTTTGCAAATTTGCTTAAAATGAGTAGAATGGGTGTTGGGCTGCTTTTGTGTAATGTCTGAAAGGGTGTAGTGCTCTGAGATGGGAGAATATTACACACACAAACCTCCTCTTGACAAACACAAATGCATTGTCATGATATGTTAAGTACTTTTGTGTTGTTTAATTGGTCGGATGCGATATGACAAGGCAGTTTCAGTTCAAATCAGATGTTTTATGTGGCAGCTGATTTATGGTCCCTGATCTCTGGGGGTGTACTAGAAAAAAGAAAACAAAGATGAGGCGTGGAATGGTCTGATGAAGGAAGACCCGCAAGTGGGAAGTGTATTTCAAACTTTGCTCACAGACCGTAAACAGGATATGTTGTTTTAAGGAATGTTTGCAACGAAAAGTTTGTCGCTCTTCCTATTTGTCGAAGAGGATATCCTACGCCGTTTATCATGGCGCTGAACTGAAACCAACCTGATACACAGAAGTGATTTTGTGAACATCCTCACTTTGTTTGCCAGTGTATCAAGGCCGAAGACCACAGAGATGCTTGTCTGTCTGTGATGCTGTTAAAGTCATTTTACAGCACTCCATTGGCATCTTTCCATTTGCAAGACACCTGAGACTTTCCTGAGAAATGTGGGAAAGTCAGAGAGAGAAGCATCTATTCCTGGAGGGTAATCTTGTATTCATATACTCACCACCGAGAGGAATAATCTAATACGCATTCAGGCCTTATAGCAGGGAAGATTCACAATGATAAGATGGTGGCAAGTTATCATTTCTCGATATCCCCTCGTAACACGACAGAAATGTAAAAAGTGCTTGCTGCAGACGTTCGTTGCTGTTAACCATTCACATCCACACTCGTCCCTGGACTCTGCAGAAAGTCACTGCAGTTCTTTATAATGAAACTCTGCAGCTTGTGATAACAGGGCAGTCAGGCAGTTGAAATAGCTGCAAAAGCCAGAGAATGAGGGCAACCGGTGTCAGATCTCCCTTTTTAAAATTGCAAACACTCTGCGGCTCACAGACCTGAATGTTCCAGTGTTTTGGATAAGTCAGTTTGTCTCTGTGATTTGGACGGTCACACAAAGACAAAGATAGGGATTATAAAATGCATACAAAACGAAGTAGTCTGTCGGAAATAATTTTTTGCAAATAATGTCAACTGTACAATAGGGTAGATTTGACTGGGACAGTACCATGGGAGACAATACTATTCCTTTTAACGTAATAACACCAAAAATGCCCAGTAAAAACATATCTCTCAAATTGCATGCAAACCCTTTTGAAATCATATCAAATGCACTTGTGATAATGAAACCTTTTAGATACATGAAAACCCACATTTAGTTAACATAAAACATTGTATGCACTTGTCATTTCAAATCTATAAAACCTAATTCATACATTATCAATATCCCAGATTATTTCTTATGCATGATTTGATGATATCTCTTGATTTTACACCAAATAAGCAAAACTTTGTACAAAGGGTAAAACTATTGAATACAAGTCCTCTTTGACAAGCAGATGAAAATAATAATTTGACTCAAGGTTGCTTTTCTTTTGGAGACCATCCATTGCGTGTTGGGGTGTTATTAAGTAGAGTTGACTACTGTTATCCACTCCAGCCCCATAATTAGATATTGTAGACCATGCTGCCACTTTCACTTGTAGGACAGCCTTGGCAAAATATATCACAATGTCCTCTTGCCTCAGTAGATGTCCTTTTCAGACTGGAAATAGGGTCTTACTGCATGATGACATCACTCTCATGAATCAAACTCCTGTAATGCTGTAATGTAGTCACCCTTTGCTATATCCAATAGCTATTAATACAAGCCAAATGAATATTTCACTCAGGTTTTCATTTTCCTCATTTCCGGGTTCATTGTGATGGTGAATTTTATCTCATGAACATACAGACTGATCTTTTTGGGGGAAATGACAGAGAACATGAGGACCAAGTCTGGACCAGATTGAAGAGGAGACATGTGGAGGCTTATTTATTATGAGCTCTACAGCAATGTTTGCCTTCGATTAGACTGACTAAGATGATGATGAAATAGATATTTAAAGACTGAGAGACAAACACCTTGTAGTCAGGATGAAAGAAAATGTTTTTTTTGTTGGCACAGTTTTACAAAGAACTTCTCACTTGTATAAAGCAAAAAGACAGAACCCAATGTTCCTCCTCTTTGATGTAGAGGATTGGATGTCAAACCATGTCATAGGAAGGCATTCTTGCACAGAAGGGAAATGTATCAGTTCAATCACCAAAAAGTTCACCAGATGAAAGTACTTCCCATAGTACTAGGTGAAAAAGGAAAATACTATTTTTGATGTTTTGTAACAGCGGTAGTAGGTATCTTCAGAAGAACATGTAAGTGAACAGGACAGACTGACTTGTGTGAAACCAGCCTCCATCAATAATGCATGACAACGGGAAACTGAGATAAGACAGGTTGCAGTCTGGACATGACATTTAACCACAATGACGTAATGACACTGACAGCAGGTTTACACAGCAGAATGCCTCACTTCTTACTGTTAATAGGTTAACAACCTCAGACCAATACATTAGATCACTGTTAACATAAAAAACAAGGCTACACCTGAGCTTCTATTGTTTACTATGGTGCATGTTAATGTTGTGAACTGCCAATGTGCTGCTGCTAACCTCAGGCATCAGAATCAAGCCAAAATCATCCTGAGACACAACAGTAACAAAAGGCCTGTCCAGTCTCTAGAGGCACGAACACAAAGCCTGACATTTCTTTCATCTTTCACTCACTGTCTTTTTTGACATGGAGGTTCAATGTTCGGCTTAACCCCCTGGGCCTAGCGCTGACCCTTTCATTGAGGTTCAAAAAGGTGCTGTTGTGATGCAGTTGCTCTTGTTCATTATATTCCATACAGATGTTAAAAAACACACACAAATATATACAATTGATTTGCGATGTTGATGGCTTTCCAGATTGAAAACTGAGCAGAAAAATGACAACAACTTAACATCGTTTTATGTGTGTTCATTTTAGTTTTAATGTTCATTCAGTGCCCAGTGCTCATTTTCCCAAATATACTTTTTTAATGGTCAAATCTTAGTTACATGTATAGCTGGATTCATACCAGAAGAAAGTCATCACACATTTTTTTAATATAATTTTCATACCATTCATTTGCCCCCATCTTCTAATGATTTGCAGAGATCCACTGTGTCAACCATCCTTTTCCTTCTTCCATCCTCCTCTTTCTCTGTGTTTGTACATATGAGTCATCCCTAGTGATTTCAAGTCTGAGACCATGAGAGATTAAAAAAAAAAAAAAAAAAAAAAAAAATCCTCAGCAGACCTTTCTTTTTGAACAGATCCTTTCTCTCTTTCTGCACCATCTAGTGGCCAATACTTTAAATTGTGTGACCCCGCTTTAATGCTGCCATAACTAAACCAAGCATAGATCAATGTAATCATACTCTCAGTGGTTGTCACAAGCAGTCACTCTCAAAATGAATTAAAATACTCATAAAATCATATTTATGACTTTAGCAGTTGGACAAGTACATGATTCAGGGTTTGCAAGTGAGAGTGGTTATTAAAACAATGGACACGGTGTAATTTAAAGGAGTGACTGCTTGTGTTGCTCTTTCAGGAAGTAGGGCAATTCAATTAATTATCAGAGCAGTATGAGAAATGAGAGGGATGTGGAAGTGTGTGCACTGAGCTGCAGCTTTTAGGTGGCAATCTCAAATTAGCATCACTTACCTCCAGTAGCATCCCAGGAAATAGGTTTAGAGAAACATGATATTGAGACTCAAATCCATTTAGACACATTTATGAAACAAGAGAGTATGATAAAGCCTCATTAAATTAAACTGTATTCACAAACAATGCAGGCATTTTAACTGCCGTATTTACCCATTGCATTCTTAGAGAGTCTGCCCTCATTAAGTCAGCTGTTGATTTCTCGTAATCTGGCCACTGTGCAGGACGACTCAGCACAGGCCGGGCTCAGTCAATAAACTACAACGAGAACAGGGAGTCGGTGAATCTTACCCATTGTCGGTTAATGCTGGTCATTTCTTGGTTTGGATTCTGGAGGATACTTGTTTTTTTAAAGGATGAGGCCTGGTCAGGGATGCATCTCTGGCTGTGCTGTCCTCGGGGAGGTTTACCAGGTACTGCAGCTGCTTAGTCCAGTCAGGTGTTGGAAGTTGTGATCAGCCTCATTCTGTCAGATGAGCAGCTCTGTTGGTCCATGAGGATTTTCCCAACTTGTGAGAGGGTTTTGTTGGAAGCCAGGTTAACCTCATTCTGTCATTTGTAGAAGTCGATTTTAAGTAATGTCAAGTTTACAGTGTTTTTTATGTTGTCTTTCCATAGTCTTCTTCCAACATGGTCAGGTCAAATGTATATAAATCCCATCATTATGTCATCTAATTTGAGGCTATGCTCTATGGTCTTCATTGTGCTAAATTACACTTCAAATGTAAATATATGTTGCTGTATGATATAAATTAATATAATACTACAAAAATCTCCAGTTATTTATTGAAGATTTAAATTACAAAGAACCTCAAATCCGTCTTTTGGTTACTATGGCAACAAATCCTTGAGACAATAGCCCTCTTGTCATTTACAGACTGAGTATTTCTTTCATGGTAAAGTATGGATTTACCACTTTGACCTCAAACACGGTGCACTTTGTGTCATTCTTTTGATGTCAAACGAACAAAGGAGGTTTATGGTTATTGTGCTGCCACTGGTGTCTTTGAGTTCTGTTATGATCAATAGATTTAGAGTTGTGTCACATGTTCTGAACTTTTCCTTTTTTTACTTTCCCGGCAGATGACTGAAGGCAGACTGTGCCAAGTGCAGCTGCTGGATGACAGGAAGCTGGAGCTGCTGGTTCAGGTATCAAAGAAAAAAACAACAAAATGATGACAAAGGAAATATGTTTACTTTAATAACTTGGGTTGGTCATAATGTATAGTATATAGTTATATTTTATTATAATAAATGATTATAAAGTATAGAAAATGTCTATAACATGCTGTTTATAATTGCATCTGTGTGTTGAACATCATTCAGCGTAACTCTAAACACTAGAAGGAAATACTGAAAATACCGTAATGATTAGAATAAAGCTCATATCAAATCTTTTGCAGCCAAAGCTTTTGTCATATGAGCTCCTCGACTTGGTGTCCTCCCATTTCAACCTCAAAGAGAAGGAATTCTTTGGACTGGCTTATTTTGATGACAAGTATGTTGTTGTTTTACAATGTTGAGAACTGAAAAGATGTGGATTGCTTTGGGACTTTAATTTCTTCCTGTTGTTTACAGTGGCCAGCGTAAGTGGTTGCAGATGGATCGTAGAGTTCTTGAACATGACTTCTCAAAGAAGTCTGTGCCTATTACACTCAATTTCCTGGTCAGGTAAAGCTTCATTTTGTCATGCAAAGCACAGTCTTTCCAGTAGGGAGCATTATTGACATTGTCATATCAAGGTTAAAGTCTACAGCTTGTGGATCATGACTTTTTATCTCAAATAATGCAACTTGCATCAATAGACACTGTTCCATAATGATTTATTTATTAATTATTCACTTCTCTTTTCCCAGGTTTTATGTAGAAAGCATAACTCAGCTAAAGGACATCATAACTGTGGAGTTATTCTTCCTGAATGCTAAATCCGCTGTATACAATGTAAGTATTTTGAGGTTTGTTGGTATGTCTTTTAAACAATAGGAACATTGTTCATGTCTCACACCAGCTCTCTGGTGATTCACTGTCTGTTGACCCTTGCAACATCTCAGCTCTGCAGATAGTGGCTTCAGGGCATACGTTTTGCAGAGCATTGGCTGGAATGCTAAAAAAAGATAATCCTCAGGTTTGATTTTAGAAAAAGGTTATCAAGGGGTTACACTGAGTTTGTCAGATTGTCACATTGCACAATGTTAGATTGATCATGTTGCTGAAATGTTTATTTGGTTGCTTTTTCATTCTTATTTCAGGGGATTATTGAAGTGGAAAGTGAGAATGTCTTCAAATTAGCTGCCAATGCCTTGCAGGTGACTACATCGTTTACATAAGTTAATATTTGCATTTAAGCTAATAAATATATGATGTAACAAGTCTGTTTAATGAATGTTTTGCTTGATAGGAGGCCAAAGGAGACTACACGAGGTAAGAACATATCATCAACAGTGAGAAGTATTTAACAGCACCAGGACAAGTTAATAGTAAGCTTTTAGCAAAGACATTCAATAGGTCACTTGCTTCTCTGGAGTGCAGACAACAAAATCAATAGCAGCGTTATGTGAGGCTTATCACTGAGTGCTGAGAAGCTTGCACCAGTTGTCTAATGAATCTCGTAGTGCTGATAGAAGCCGACAGAGAAGACACCTTTCCATCTGAGCCACTGTTTAATGAAGCTGCCTTTTATATTAAACTAGTTCTGTGCCCGAGGAGTACCACAGAACAAATATATAACATACTGCATAACTCAGTAGGATTATTCTTTTCTCTTTTAGTGATGAAAACACAAGGAGTGACTTGAAAAAACTACCTACTCTTCCTACCAAAGTACTGAAGGAGCACCCATCACTAGCATACTGGTAGGTTAAAGTGAATATAGCATACTGTTTTTACAATTTATAAACTGCATCTTTTATACACACCGTCTTTGTTTAATTTAATTTGCAGTGAGGATCGTGTAATTGAGTGTTACAAACAGCTGAAGGGAGTCTCACGAGGCCAGGCCATTGTGCAGTAAGTACCAAGAATAATTACACATCATGAGGTGCAAAGGCAACAGCAGTAGTCATAATATGGCTCTAGAGAAGTGTGTAGGCATGATAACCTCCTTTCTATGCATCACTAGTAATTAAACTAAAACATTCATCTTTCTTTCACCTTCATTAGCCTTCTTCCCCAGGTCTCACTAACCCTGTGGCCTTCCTTCTGATAGAAATCAATAGTCCCTTTCAGCTGCGCTCCAGTGAATTGCTGTGATTCATGGCTCAAATTTACAGTCTCACATGTAAAAAAGCTGATTGTGGTTTTCATAAAAAATGCTTTGGTTCCAGGTATTTGACATTAGTTGAATCATTGCCTACATATGGGGTACACTACTATGAAGTCAAGGTAGGCCTGCAGTGATGATTCATGTAAAATGACAGCTGTTGAACCACACACTAATTTGTCTATAACTACATGTTTTACCTCATAGGATAAACAGGGGATGCCATGGTGGCTGGGAATCAGCTATAAGGGCATTGGCCAGTATGACCAGCAGGACAAACTTAAACCTAGAAAGGTAAATATTTTAGCCATTTAACCTTTTAAATGGCTACTGTTTCTTCTGTAGGAATGTGTGGATACTGGCACTGGGTGTATACAAGGATGGGTAAGCCTGACGTGATGATTCACCTGCATAATTCATACATCATCTGCTTCACTCAAACAAAGGTTTGGCTTTGGCTAGGACATGGCCAGACTTGAAAAAAGTTGAACACATTTCAGTCTACAGGTCTCTGGAAATATTTTTGCAAATTCATTCCAAGAAAAGGGACTTGCTTTTGTGAACTTGTAGAAACAACGACAAATATAATGTAAACCTGCTCATCAAGTTTAATTTAATTTTGTTTAAACTTGCAAGTGGATTATTAAAACAAGATACAAGTGATATGTTAGTGATGTTCAGTCCCCTAATTGTTCAAAATAAGAGGAAAGAACAAAAGTGGTAAAAATAACAGGCACAGTCTTTCTGTCTGTGTTGACCATGCTCCGGAGCTGTGCCAGATTCCAGTCTTGCACGGCAGTGTGTTTTGGACAGTAAAGAAGGCAGTGAGATGATGATGTCAAAAGCAAAAGGGGGCAGGATTTAGGGTGGTGCCTCATGTGTGTTATGAGAATACCTGAGACAAGTCACAAGCTGACAAGAGGAGCAGAGTATAACATACTTTGTGTTGACAGCAAAGCTAGGGAGGATTTAATCACTAAACAGGACTTTAAGAGATCCGTTGTTCTGTTCTGGTAAGACTGGATGCTACTCATCTTCATCTGGGCTACTTCAGAAGTTATACTTAAAATATATCTAGATCTTTGTTCTCTTCAAGTTTATTTGTATGTGCTAAAGTGATCATTTGTTCTGTTTGTATATCTTTCATAAAAATTAATTTTGAAGCGCCTTTTCTCACACACTACACAAAAACTGTTCCGACTGTAAACTTACATAGCCTATTATTGAGCATTATTTATGTCTAAATTGTAGATTTATGAAATGTCATAACTTTAAACTTTAAACCGTCACTCCTTGTACGCCCTTCATCACATTTTGTTCAGACACACTCTGAGCCAGTGACTCATGAATTGCTCATACCTGGTTGTCAGGGAGCACCTGTGTGAAATGGAGATGATTGCAGTGAGCCATAAAAAGTGTTGTATACAGTAATGAGTCTTGAGCGTAACATTCCCATGCACCATTCTGGTCTTTCTAACACCTGTGGGACTCCAGACAGGGCACACAACCCAGACTCTAATGACAGTTTGCGTTACAGTCTGGCATTTTTAATGACTGAGGATGAAACAGACTAAACACCTGCATATTACTGTGTTGTCATGTACAGTATATTATGTCTGCTACTGTATAATATTTGTAGAAGTAAGTTTTTGCAGAGGATTTAAAAAATGATGATGATCTTGATTCAACATTATATTTGGAAATCATAGCTCTACCAGTGGAAGCAGCTTGAGAACCTGTATTTCCGGGAGAAGAAGTTTGCTGTAGAAGTAAATGATCCACACAGGTAAATAAATGACTTAGATATTATTATCTTCACTCCTTTTAGTCCAACTCAGTTTTGACTCTTCTATGCATCTTCAGGAGAGCAGTCACCAAGCGTACCTTTGGACAGACAGGCCTTCTTATCCACACATGGTACGCCAGCCACTCTCTGATCAAAACTATTTGGGTAATGGCCATTAGCCAGCACCAGTTTTACTTGGACAGAAAGCAAAGCAAAGTAAGATTCTTTTGTCTTTTTATTCTGGCTAAAAACAAACTCGTTTATTTACTCATCTTTCTGTATCTTTTTGTTAATTTAGGCTAAATTAGGAACAGTGAGAAGTTTGGAAGACATTGCAATGGATCTCACTGAGCAAGGAGGAGCAAAAATAACCAAACTTGGAGACTCGGGGGTTAAGAATAACTTAATCACTGCCAGCAATGGAAGTTTAGTATCAACAGGTGATTATATTATTCTACTAAATTATTTTTACTTTAACAGTTTTTTAAGAAATGTTAAAATGATTAAAAAAATAAAATACATTTAGGATGATGACGAGATGAGTTATTTTTAGTGCAGGGGTATGGTATGGTCTGGTGGATTATATGATTTGAATATTATCTGACAGGTTCAGCAGATTCTGAAATAAGCGAGGAACAGAAAAAGGAGAAGCTGTCTGAGCTCAGAAAAAAAGAACAGGAGATCCAAGATATTTTGGCCAAGAAAACAAAAGAGCTGAAAAAGATTTGTCTGAGAGAGGCGGTAAGAAATCATCTCTAGCTCTCTATTTACTTTACAATGACTTGTTAATGGAGATTTGATATACATTCATTTCACTGAACCTTTTTTCTGTGTTTCTACATTTACATTGGTTTTAGGAGCTGACTGGCAAACTGCCAAAAGAGTATCCTCTCTCTGCTGGAGAAAGACCCCCCCATATCAGGCGACGAGTTGGCACAGCTTTTAAGTTAGATGACCTTTTTCCCTACAATGAGGTCTGTAAACAGCTATTAGTATCATAGTGATATAGTATTTCATGTCAGTATTGCCAGCTCTTCACACATTTTAGTCCCAGAGAAAGTGTGTAGAGAATTGTTCATTTGGCTCTGTGTTTGTGTAGGACCCCATCCTCAGAAACCTAGAGAGCAGGTTTGCTCTGCAGCAGAAGATTGTGGAGGCAGCTAAGAAGCTTGCAAATGAAGCCGAGCTGTGTAAAACAGTCAAGAAGAAGAGGAGAAGGAACTGTTTGGATGCCATGCACAGATTGCAACAAATTGAGAATGAAATGAACCAGTACAGAATCAAGAAAGGCAAAAAGCCTACGCAGCGGGCCTCTGTGATCATTGCAGGTGCTGTAGGTGCAGGTTGACCTGTCTCTTACTGCATCAACAATCACAATAGAAACTGACTTATTTTCTCTGTCTGTAGATGAACTGGCCCGCTCAGACTGTGGCTCACTGTCTAGTCTCCCGCTGGATGACGGTTAGTTGTACACAATGTCTGGTGCCATAAACTCATGAGATGTTACACTGAGCCTTTGAGTTTCTATTTTTATATTCTGGTGTCAGCATGTTTTAACCTTGTCTTGTGTGTGTGTTTAGATGATTCAGACAATGCCAGTCAGAGGCCACGATCATGTTCAGTTCAAGGCTCTCCTCAGCACAGTCCCATGAGATCCCTGAGGGCCGAATATGATGCTGAGAGACAGGGGTTAGTGAAGGAAAATCACCACAGCAAGAACCACAATAGGTGTGCAGGAACTACACAAATCTAAATCTGTGTGTGTGAAATTAAGAACAAAAAAACAACTTGGTTAACAACTTTTATTTTCATTCATCATTTTGGCTAAACACACATTATTTGCTGTTTCATGTTTGCCACCTTGTGTTTGCCCATTTTATGTTCTTTTTTTAATTCCCTGTACCTTTTTAACACATATCTTTAGATTGGCTCCTGAGAGCCAGGAGGCACCCCACTACTACCAGAAACCAAGAGAGGTGTCCTCAACCAACAATAGCCCTTATAAAAGCCTTCCTAGACCTCCCAGAGATGCATGCAGCATGCCACCCACCCCTGTTATGACCCGTAATGCCTACAGCAGCAGCCAGCTCAGGTGTGACCCTGCTTACTCACAGAGCTCAAAAAACACATTTTTTAAATTTGTGTATTATTTATTTTGCTGGTTATTCAAGAGATGTTTTACTGTTCTGAAAGTGATCTCCCACTGATCCACTTCAATGTGACGAGAAGTATCCAAATCCAATTGTCTTGGGAATTAACATCTTCTGTTTCACTTTGGATTGCATTACAACGTAGAAAGATGCCACAGTGTGTTTTATGCAGATTACATGACAGCATGTTATTGGAATATTTTTGCATTTAAACACATAATAGGGGATCTTTACATACTAATAACAAATGATTTGATATCTTTCTCTAATTGCTGCAATTTTATGATGCATTTTCTTTCATTTGCTTTCTTCAGGTCAGAGGGGTCTCCTCATTTCTTTAGGCATCGCAGTGGCAGCCTGGAGTCAAACCCCCTGCTAAGAAAAAATACAGACTCTGAAAAACCCATCTTTATGTTGTCACCAGCTCATCGCAGCAACAGCTCAGAAGTGCTAGAGGATTGTTCCTCCTACACAAGTCAGTCCAGCCTAGAATTCTGTGGGGCAGCCAACTCCCACTACAGTGCACTGGACTCAAGAAACTCCACCATGCATCGCCTGCACAGGAAGATGGAGGTGTATGGAAACACCGGGAGCATGCCCAACTTGGTGCCACACCATTCTGGATGTAGTTATACGTGTGAAACCTCTGCACACTATGTGCCCAGTGCCTACTATGTGTCAGGCTACTCCTGTGCAGACATGGAGCCTTACGCTAATGGTGCCTATGTGTATGAGAATGAGGTCGAAGGTCATTACAACCTCAACCCTTCTTACCAAGTTAACGGGTACAATGGACATGATAGATACAGGCATTACAGCACTGACCGGGCAGATAACCTCTGTCAGAATCCTTATGCCACAATGAGGCCTCCACGGAGCAGGGAAGGGCCTAGGAATGAGGTGCTGGTTAAAAACATGCATAAAGCCCTTGTGACTGAGCATCTGAGAGGTTGGTACCACCGGAACAGAAGCCCCAGGGATGGAGGCAGGGGAATGGTAGCAGCATATGACTATGACATTGGATCACAGCTCAGCCTTGGATACCAGACTATGCCTGCAGGCTTCAGCCACTCCAGCCGAACTACATCTTTCTCCTCAGGTGAGGCACTCAGAATAAAAGCCCTTTAATGTGGGCTGATTGATGCTTTTAGTACTACACATTATATAGAGACACAGGACAAAGAACAATGTCACTGAGCTGCAGAATCAATTATACTTAATATTTTATTAATACATCCTATATGTTTTATAATTGATCATGACGTCAAGTGGAACATTTCTAAGACTGTAATGATATTTTAAAATTTTGTTTTTGCACTAACAACTAACAACGCTGACACTAACAACATTTACCATTGCCTCCATTTGTTGAGCGTTGTTTGTCTTCCCTTGTTTGCAGTGTCCTCAGTGGAAAGCATGGGCAACTGGCGAAACCAGCTGGCAGTTGGCCTCACGGATGCGCCCGACTCCCCCCACTACCATCAAGGAGCACCTGCGTCTCCATACAACCGCAGCCCGTCACACTCCAGGTACATGCAGAATATTTGTATTGGCTGATGCAAGTGGATGTGAGCAGCAACTCAGCATTTAATTATTTATATATATATTTATATTAATAATCATGTGTGCAGATTTCCCCCAGAATGCAAAGTGTCTGACACAATGTCAAAAAAATGTGAGTCAGACGAGGTGGTTGACTCTGAGACAACTAGCTCAGATGAACCTTCTAACAGCCAGTCTAACACTTAAGGGTGAGACTAATCAGAGTGGAATCTTCAAGTTATTTTTATCAACCACCTTCACTTTCATCATTCTCATTAGTGTTCCACGCATTCATATTTGAGTTAAAAGATTAGACCCCCATTGTGTCATAATTGGTCATTATGTTTGTGGCGTTGATGTGTGCAGATTTTTGCCATGTTTTTATGATTGATTTATACATGTAATTCTATTTTCTGCATCTCCATAAAGATTCTATCTCAAGTGTTAAACCTGATTGTAACATTTAGTCTATTCTTAGTCTGTACAGATATTACATGGATGCAGGCATGCTCCACTGAAGAGGACCAAACCATACTTCGGCACAAGCAGAGCAATGGCCGCCAGAGGAGAAGGATGAAGTTTAAGAAATCATTTTGTTTGGCTGCCATAAACTATTTACCCCGGTTGGAGGCAGATGTACTGTAACCTCTGAACACAGTGATGACTCTCATGAATGACTTTCCCCTGTGCCTTGGATTGGTTGAATTGTAGAGGCAGATGAGAATGTGTCAAGACATTACATGTTGATGTTGCACAACCTCAGCTGAGTACATCAACACATTTATGACGTTCATTTCCAAGTGTCTTTTAACAGGAACAAACTAATGCCTAATGAAAACAGTAGAAAACACTCTCAATACTTTAAAGTAACATATGGGATCTGGCAAAATGGTTCAATAGAACACACATCATGTTCGGTCAATTTCTTTACCCTGCACATGAACTTTGTTTATAGAAGCATTTGTCTGGTGCCGTAATGTGTTCTCAAATGCATGTTTAGAAAATGAATTTTGATAAAGACCTTTTTTTAACAGGATACCACTGCCGTAATTTAAAGAAGCATAATTGTTGTTTTCACACATATGTGCAGTCAGTGTGTAGCTCAATAGTGTTAGATGTCATAAAACATTTTTCACAAGAACAAGGATGTGAATAAATTTATGTGTGAGTAAATGTTTGTGTCGGAGTAAATTCAATCACAATCGAAGGCGTGTCGAATGTGTCATGTCCAACGTTCAGCTGTGCTTATGTATTCAGAGAAATCCTAGAAACGTGGGAGGAGCTCTGTGCACTGTGTCTAGCCTCTACTCCCTCCTCTCACAGTGCACCTGCTGCTGTCAATCCGAGCTTTTCTTTGCCTGAAGCAACTGTCATCCCTAATGATCCTGATGACTGGGCCAGCTGGAAGGAAGGTGCTGAAAAAAGAATGTTAGCATGTCTTTCCCCTGCTTGTTCCCTAAATATCTTCCATGCAATTCACAGGCTTTAATTTTAGACTCCACATGAGACAGAGGCAGACCTCACTGAGTTGAAGTCGCAGTCAGTTTGCTCTGCTCTTAGCCACAGTTTAGATCTTAGTTTTGTGTTTTAGAAGCAACAGTCCAACATGTCAAAAGCCCAGGAGATAGAGGAACTAAATGAAGAAGATATTGATGAGGATGAGCTCCTTGCTATGCTTTCACCTGAAGAGCTAAAGGAGCTCCAAAGTGAGATGGACATAATAATCGCTCCAGATGAGAAAGTTCCAGTGGGACAAAGGCAGAAGGACCAGACAGAGAAAGCTCCGACTGGAACATTTGATCACCGCTCTCTTGTTGATTATCTTTACTGGGAAAAAGAGTCCAAGCGTATGCTGGAGGAGGAGAGAGTGCCTGCTACACTCTTGCCCAGTGAGGTAAGACAACATGAATGTTTGTGACATAATCTGACCATTCTAACTGTTGTGTTTCCATTTTTCTTCAGAAAATCTTAAGGGAGGAAGCTGAAAAGAAAGATGAAGAAAATGCAAATGATGTGGAATATGTCTATGAAGTAATAGAGGAAATCATTGAAGATGAAGCCATAGAAGGCAGTGGAACAGAGGAAATTATTGAGGAGATAATTGAGGAAATAGTTGAAGAAGAAGTAGATGAAAAATATGAAGAAACAGATTCGCCGGATGAGAAAAATGGCACCCCACCTGTCGATAAAGATGAAGTGGAAAAGACAGACACTACAGAAAATGTGGAAACAAGCAGTGGAGATGACAGTCAGCAGGAAACAGAACCAGATGAGAGGACACTGAGTTCAAATTCAGAAAACAGCAAACAACAAACAAACGAAGAGGTTAAAGGCGCAGACTCTTCTTCAAATGAGGTGAATCAAACCAATGACAAACTGCCACAAAAAGAAGAAAAGAAAATCAACAAATTAAAAATCCCACAGCTGGCACTTGGCAACATAAAAATGACATCAAGGCCTTCAGGAAACGAAACTAACCTGGAGTCCACTCTTGACAAGATTCGCAACAACAACCCGTCTGTGACTGAGGTGAATCTCAACAACATAGAAAACATTCCCAAAGAAATGCTTTTGGACTATGTCAATGCCCTAAAGAAAAACAAATTTGTAAAAACCTTTAGTATAGCCAACACCGGCGTGGATGAAAACATTGCCTTCAACCTGGCCAACATGTTACGGGAGAACCGCAGCATTACAACTCTGAACATTGAGTCTAACTTCGTCACAGGGAAGGGAATCGTTGCCATTATCCGCTGCCTTCAGTTCAATGAAACCCTCACAGAGCTGCGCTTTCACAACCAGAGGCACATGCTGGGTCACCACGCAGAGATGGAAATCTCACGTTTGCTCAAAGCCAACAACACACTGGTTAAGATGGGCTACCACTTTGAGCAGGCAGGGCCCAGGATGGTGGTGACAAATATCCTGACCAGGAATCTAGATCAGCAGAGGCAGCTGAGGAAAGAGGAACAGAAGCAGCAGCAGCAAAAGGAGCAGAGGGAGATGTTAGAGATGTATGAGAACAGTCTTAACCTCCCTCCGGGTTTACTTCAAATGCTGGGATACATACCTCCAATAGAGCTGTTGCAAGAGTACGGGCTTGTCCCCCCTTCAACAGATTTGACAACAGCTCCAGAAATACAGCCTCAAACACAGCACACAGAGGCCCACAAGCAGCTTAGACACAACAGCATTCCCAAACCACCTTCCACAGAGGAACAACATAACAACCCATTAAAGGATGTCCAGCTCAAGAGGACTCCCAAGAAACGTGACCCTTTTTTGGACTTGGACCCAAGAGAGAGATCAGACAAGTCAAGTTTCCAACTGAGGAAGACCCCCAGAGTGAAGGACACAGGGGGCGGTGAGATGAATGATGAAAAGCCCAACTTGGGTGCTGTGATAAAGACTCTGAAACCAGTTTCCCGAAGACGAGTACCTCCAAAAGTTGACCTCACACCAAGAGACATGCTCCTAAATCAGATCAAACAGAGCAACGTGGCCTATCTGAAATCTGTAAGTATCTACATATATATTTGTTCAATAGTTATCCAAGAAACTTTAAATGGCTTGAAAATGTGTGCTTTGAACTATCTGACAGCAATCCACAGTCATGTGACTTCAGTTTCTTTGCGTCTGCTTCTAGGTGCCGCTCCCTAAAGCCCTGGAATCAAGTGAAACGAGTCTCCTTTGAGGATTAATTGTTTGTTCTTCATGTATTTATCTTACACCCAGTCTGAATGTGTTAGGCCAACCCAGTGAGTTATTATGAATACAACCAACTTCTGCCACTATATTAATTGTCAAATACCTCCTTAAAATGCAGATCAAGGTCAAATTGTTTAGTTTGCTTGATGATAGTGTGGTCATGTTGGTTCCCTGATATAGTAACAATATAAGAGGATCTGTTTAGAAGAGGAATGTATGTTACTTAATAAACTATTGTTATGCTATGGAATGTATCACTTCTGTTAATTCATCAGTTTGTTTCACTCTCTTTAAAGAATGTAATAGATAATATAAATCAGATAAGCTTTATTATTGTTGAGCAATCATGTATTACGTCCAGTTTGACTTTTTATGAATGAAAAAAGCCACATATCAATAAATATTAGCATCCATAAACATAATCTCTATAATTGCCCTTTGTGAATATAGCAGATCCAGAATGCACTAAATGTGCTGTTGCAAAATATAACAGTTCCCAAATAGTCATGTTAGGGCAGCATGATAAAGCTTTATCATTTGTTGATGAGAGGACATTTGAAAACAAAAGGTCTCTTACAACCTGCAGAAGATACATACAATCCTGCATGCAGTATTTAAAATAAAGCCACAACACAAACATATACATGTAACATTTTTTTTTTAAACCATAAAGCTGCACTTGCCATTCATTTTTTTCATATTGCATAGCTGTGGTCAAAAGGGGCTACACTCAGGCCAGCCTGCATGGTGTGAACTCATGATTGAGGTAACATAAACACATTAACTCAGCCAGTCAGCAAAAGAGCATTGCCAACATGTGTGAGAAATATTTAAGGAACGCTTAAACCTCAAGCACATTGCCTTTAACATTTAGTCCCAGAGGAAGTTTAGTTATAAATGTATAATCTCAACTAAACATTTTACTTTGGATTAAGAGTAAACATAAAAAAGCAAAACAAAAGTAAATGTATAGAAGTAATATAAACATCAATGCATTTTTGGTTGAGTAATAAAATATGAATCTCTTATATTAGACAAAAACCTTCTTTCTTTAATTCCTAAGCTACATGCAATATAATCCATAACTTCAAGGTGGTCACTTTCTGCAGAAATTATTTAATCCGTTTGTGCAATGCGCCGGCCACACTCACACACAATAATATAATACTCAGATTAGCTGGTAACCAGGGTGAGGGCTCGACAGGTCAAGGAAGAGAAAAATTTGACATGTGAGAAAAGCTACACAAATTTCCCATCTATTTGGCGTCACATCTTCCGTTGGCGTACGGGTCGGCCTTATTCCTTCAGTTTGCTCTCGATGAAATCCTGAATCTTGTTCATTTTTTCCTCCTGCTGATCCAGAAGGTCCATGATGATGCCCATGGGGGTCTTCTTCAGCCCGACACCTTCGATCTTGTTCTCCAGTCTGTTCTTCACGTTGCGTAGTCTCAGCGACGCGTGAATCAGAATCACTGCAAAAACAACAAAACATTTTAATTTCTTACTCAAAGATCAAACTGATATTATTTATCTGGTGCACGGGTAGCCGTATCATTTATTTCATTCCATTTTATTCCAAACCAGGCACATAGTGTACGCATGACATCAAGCTGTAAAAGTAGTTTGGGCTGGATCAACAAGCCATAGCAACGTGTCAACACAGGACTCTAGGGAAGCAATGAACCTGTCACTTTTGGCTGCCACAGATCTGAGCTACTGCTTTTATTCTTATTTAAGGCATACCCCTGTATTCTCTGGTATTATAAATGTACACCACCAACACTGAACAAATTGTTTAATTCTTGTAGTCAATTACTGAATAAAAAAAACATTCTCATGACTCACTGCCTGCTGCTTATTTATTGTATCACTGTATATATGTGTGGTCCAAGTGAACTGAAGACTCACGCAACAGAGGGAATGTGATTCCAAAGATGAAGACCATGACGCCGCCGCACAAAGACAGCAGGAAGTAACTTGTGCCCATGACCCCTACGACGAACAAAGTGGGGTTCTTCCTCTTGAAGTTCTTGATGGGGGCCTTGTTCTCTCCGGCCCACACCGAGCCTGCGAAGACCAGAGACACCACTGCTCCCCCCAAAAACATGCCGAATGGGTTCAGAAAACTGTCAATAAAAGAAAAAACAGAACATGTTAAAAAAAAAACTTTACATTTTGGGGGCAGGGCTGCAAGTTATAAAATCACACTACCTAAAGAGAAGATACTCTTATAGAAAAAAAGGATAATTTCAAAGCAAATACTTGCAAATGCATCCTAAATGGATAATTGTGTTCTGAAATAGCACAACCTGCTGGCTGTAATAAAAACCTCTAACATCCTGGGGAGTTCAGCAGCCTATGAGGGCTTAAGCCCGCAGCAAGGCCATGATTTCCGCCACATCGAAACCAAAACCTTTGATTTTAGACCTATCCGTAAAAATAGCGTACTATAAAAGGCACCACATAATTATAATGATACACGACAATTTACGCAAGGCTCAAGCCTTTCCTTGAAAAGAGGCATTCTGAAAATAATTTCAAATGTAATGTAGCCTAATGCATAAAACAGAAGGCAAAACGACAGGATTATATAAAGTAGGTTAAATGTAAGCGTATAGGCTACACAAAGTAGTCTATTCTTTTGTAATTACTGCTACTATATCAAACATACTGTAGAAGTGTATAGTCTGTAGGCCTAATGATACATCCATGGTTAAATGAATTCCACAGTAGTTCAGAGTCAGTGTTTTTACAGTATGAGGTTACAGGAAGCCTGTGTGCTCATATGGGTGTGGATGAAGAAGGTATGCAGGGCAATGCCAGCGATGCTCTGACTAACTTACCCAACAATGATAAAAACCACCACGGCCACGGCGAAATAATTAGTCTGGTAGTACATTAAATTACTGATAACTCGGTTATTCCATTTGGTTAAATCTGAGAACTCTGGTTTGGCAAAGCGGTCGGCTCCTGGGAAAAAGTCATCCCACGGTCTGAGAGGCGCAAGCTCCATTTTGGCTGCCATAGCTTCAGCGTGTACACACAAACACAACACACGCACACTGCTGCTGCGTTTTATTTTGACAGGTCAGCTGATCGGCTGGGATAAAAGAGAGGATGCTGTAATCTCGCGAGAGTGAGCGGGGGTGACACATCGAGAATAACATTTGCGTGGTTTCTGCGCAGGGCTCAGGCTGGTTATAACCTCTTCTACAACAATAATAGTCAAGTCTTTGACTAGACGCTGAAGCATGTTTAAAATGAGCACACTAATAATATAAGAAAGTATTCGTGTATACACAAAATGAAATAACATTTAACGTTACAAGTAAAACTGTGCACATATACCTTTTGCAGATACTAAAGCTAAAATGTTTTTGTTATTAAATGCATGTTTAGATTACTCTTGTAAGAGAAAAGCCAACTGTATTGGTTAAGGGGCTTTGCTAATGTAGCATGCTAACGCAGCACTGACACCCGGAAACACATCAGTCTCTATCGAGGACATGGGACCGTGAAAGTATGGCGGATGCCGAGGAGCCGTAAGTGAATATTCACAAAAATACATCATTTGCCGTCGCTGTACTCCATAAGTCTGCCGTAAACAAAGCACGCTTATACCTGGTTTACTTGTCACTTCCAGGGAGAAGAAAAGACGGCGAATAGAGGACCTGACTGAGAAGTTAGTGCTGAATGCTAAATAAAGGTCTCTGACTGGCAGCAGGTTTGCGTTGCACTGTGAGCAGCGTCTGCTGGGCCAGGAGACATAAAACATAACCCAGTTAGAAAAGACCAGCTCAGTAGCCCAGTTTTCTGTGTGTCTCACTCACTACAATGTTCCTTTGCACGGTTTAATCAAAGTCTTACTGGACATGCTCAGGTCTATTAGCTCATGTCTATTGGCTGTCTTGCTCTGGTACAGTGCTATGCAAACTACCCAATATTAAGGAAAAACCACAATTAAAAAGTCAATTCATTAACCGCATTCATACAACATAATTTATCTCCACTTGTAATAAGGTGTTAATAAGGAGGTTTGAAATCAGTTACATCAGTAACTGTGAAGAAAAAAGTGACTTTCTTATACTTATAGTATAGTTGTAGTATAGCTTAATATATGTTATGCCCTCAAACAGTACACATTATCAAAACAAGTAGTGAAAGGTGCAACGTTTTAATGAAGTTACAAGTTTAGTGTATTCTGTTGTGCCGTTCCTCCAGAATGGCTGTAGATGGTGGACACAGTGACGTTTCTTGCGACTGGGATGGGCGCTGGAATCATGTGAAGAAGTTTTTGGAGAGACCCGGCCCATTCACCCATCCTGACTTTGAGCCAAGCACTGAGGTAAATCAACCACTTTCCAAAATGTTACCTGTAAATGAGCCCATTTCCCATATTCAAAACTACAACCTTGTATTTTGATTAAGCTTTTATAGAATGATATGTAAAAATATTAACATAATTCTGTTCTGTTTTGATTACTTCAGTCTTTACAGTTCTTGCTGGAGACATGTAAAATTTTAGTTATTGGTGCAGGAGGACTTGGATGTGAACTTCTGAAAAATCTGGTGGGATTATTATGTTTCTCATAAAAATATGTTGTATACTATATTATGATAGTATTTCAGTGAAAAAGTCTCAATACACTCCTCTTCCAGGCACTGTCTGGGTTTCGTCTCATTCATGTTGTTGACATGGACACAATTGATGTGTCCAACCTCAACAGGCAGTTCCTTTTTAGGTATGATTCTAATAATATAATGATTAAGTTAGATAGCTATAAGACCTTTGAATATTAGCAACAATATCTGTCCTTATAGGCCCAAAGATGTTGGACGACCAAAAGCAGAAGTGGCGGCTGAATTTATCAACAACCGTGTTCCTGGATGTGAAGTTGTACCGTATCCTTTTGGAGTTCTTAATGACAGCTTGATACATTTAATTTGTAACACTAACATTTCTATGTTTTCCTTATCACTGTGTGTAGTCATTTCAAAAAGATCCAAGATTTTGATGAATCATTTTACAGACGTAAGTAGCATTGTGTTTTGATGTAAATTTTATCCGGGGCTTTCGAATACAATAAATCTAAGAGGCTAAAAAACTGTTTTTGTTTTTTTTAAGAGTTCCATATTATTGTCTGCGGACTGGACTCTGTTATTGCAAGGCGCTGGATGAATGGCATGCTGGTAAGAATTTAGAAAAGAGCACTTAATATGTTTAGATGCACTTTAAACACCAGTATTCATTTGACGCTGTCACCTTTAAAGATATCTCTTCTGAGCTACGAAGATGGAGTTCTTGATCCAAGCTCTATTATTCCCCTCATTGATGGAGGGACAGAAGGCTTTAAAGGAAATGCTAGAGTCATTCTGCCCGGCATGACTGCATGTATCGACTGCACACTGGAACTATATCCACCACAGGTACTGCTCACTATTAAAATAAAATGCACTTAAATAAAGTTAATCTTATTAAAAACCTTTATTTTACTAATTGTTTTACTCAAATAGTATTCATATTTAGTAATTCAAGTTAGTTACAAAACATATTTCCATTTTGATATTTCTATTGATGGAATAAGCGTGTTATTACTGTAGGTAATTTTAATGAGCACTGCATTTTGTAATTTACCACTTTTTACTCATGATCTTTTTAATTTTGTTTCGGCTCTCTATAGATCAATTTTCCCATGTGCACAATTGCTTCAATGCCAAGGCTACCAGAGCATTGTATTGAATATGCCAGAATCTTACAATGGCCTAAAGAAAAGCCATTTGGAGGCAAGTAAAAAGTTCTAATCCAGACACTGATTTTTAAAATTTGTTTTAGTGTGAAGATTTGTTGGTTGCCTTTTGATCTTCTATATTTGTTTTTTTTTTTACCAATATCTCTCTCTTAGAAACCAGCTTAGATGGTGACAATCCAGAGCATATTCAGTGGGTGTTTGCTAAAGCCCAGGACAGAGCCGCAGAGTTCAACATCACAGGAGTGACATACAGACTTACCCAAGGTGAAGATCCAAATAAAACACAATCATTTATTCATTGTTAATTGAATACACCCTCAGTCATGTCAGTCGTGTGATCTCACTGCTCCTGAAGTGTTTTAGAATAAGACTTTGAATTTGTGCCTCAGGAGTTGTGAAGAGAATCATTCCTGCTGTGGCATCTACTAATGCTGTTATTGCTGGTATGAAAAATTATAAAGAGAAAGTATTTTTAATAGGTTTTCTGATTAAAACCTCACACACTGTTATTTGTTCTCAAAGCTGCCTGTGCCACAGAAGTTTTTAAAATTGCTACAAGGTTTGTAAGAAACATGTATTCTTTTTGCATTTCAAGGTAAACATTTGGTTTGATATATATTTTTTTATTTTCACAGCGCATATATTCCTTTAAATAATTACTTAGTCTTCAATGACGTGGATGGGCTTTACACTTACACCTTTGAAGCAGAGCGAAAGGTTTGTTGTAACCTCAGTAGTTGTGTCGTGGGCTAATTTTTGGTACATTTTCCATTTCACAAGTAGCAGTGTTGTCATTATCATCTGTCTCTTTGATTGGCAGGACAATTGTTCAGCATGTAGCCAGGTGCCTCAGGATCTTCAGTTTCCTCCGTCCGCCAAATTACAAGAGGTTTTGGAGTATCTGACTGAGAATTCCTCTTTGTAAGTTCTCCGACAGTTATCTTTACAAATGTTGCTCTGATAATAACTAGATTAAGACGTGTGTAACTGCTTCATAGGCAAATGAAATCCCCTGCTATTACAACCACTCTGGAAGGAAAGAATAAGACACTATATTTGCAGGTAATTCTACAAATCTTTATGAAGGCCGTTTGTTCGTTACCTGAATACTCTAAACACTAAATGTATCTTCCTTTCTCCAGTCTGTAAAATCTATAGAGGAACGAACCAGGCCAAACTTGTGCAAGACATTAAAAGGTATGTCACTCTTGAGTGGCCTGAGCGCTGTGTTGTTTCTGATAATGAAAATATAATATGTTTTTCTTTTCACACAGAGCTGGGTTTGTCTGATGGGCAGGAGCTCGCTGTGGCTGATGTTACTACTCCACAGACGGTTTTATTCAAGCTGAATTTCACCGCTTAATAACTTTACTGTTAAGATGCAAAGCACTGATCTCTGAACACAAAGGTCTCACAACTTTTACCATGTATTTAGAGTAGTCTATTTAAAACAATGATGTAAATAAGGCATTTAAGCTCTTATGTTCTCTTATGAGTACAGTAATGAATTGACTGTTTTTCTATTAGCATTTACTCTCTTTGTATTAGTGCATTTTTGTGTAGTCACATGAAAGTAATGATGTGCTCCGCTGTAATAAAGCTGTTATGATCATAGATGCTTTGCACATTACCACATTTCTCTAATCTTTCAACAGTAAAGGCAGCAGTAGAGGTAGCCTTTGAATGCAACTTTTAAACCCTCAGTACAAAGACTGGATGAAATGTGTTATGAAAATTTGAAAATTGTGCTCATGCAATTAAAAGTGATTTGTTTAGCTATTTAGTGAAGGTTTCTTCAGATATAATGGAATATCAAGGCAAGTCAATAATAAAAACGTTAAAAGAAGAGAGACCTTGGTGTTCCTGATTTGCTTTTTCTTTGCTTGGCTCAGAGTGACGGGATGTCAGTGCGACTCTAAGCTTCTTACGCACTAATGAAAGTGGCCTCACAATGTCCGGGAGACAGATGGTTTGTATCTTGATTAAGTTTTAATTTTCCTGCCTGGTCAAAGCTGACAGGCTTCTGTTCATCGGTCTGATCGGACAGTGTCAACAGAAGAGCACATCTGTCAACATCTCATCTGAAAGACGAGTACAGGAAACGAAGAGTGGTGCGTAAAACTGAGGGTCTTCCTGGGTTTACTTGTTGACTGCCTTCGCCAGCACTAAGTGAGCAAGAGAAGTTTTTCTCAGTCTTTCTGCCAACTTGACCGTAAAACCGAAAACTAAGGGATTTTATAAATAACTTTCTATCCATAACGAACTATTTTCCTGCAAAGGTTGCGAAGTAGTGAACAGTGGAGGCAGCGGCAATCCGTGCCATTGAACTAACGAGGTAAGTTCTCATATTGCGTCCTCAGCTCCTTTAATTCTAACTTTTGTCAGGTCTGTCTACAACAATTAATGTTGCTGTACACAATAGTCGGACAATGAAAATAAAAAAAATACAAATCCATCTGACATGGCCTAAATGTTGCATTATCTCACACCTTGATGATGGAAGAATCATTACCATGTGGCGTCTTTTTATTGCATTTTTTGTGTTTGTGAGACCTACAAGACTCACACCTCCTGAGACAGAGTAGAACCTGGGCATCAGCAACATTACATGTACAGTTCAAGGTATAACGTGACTAAACCAATACAGTTAGACTCACAAATCAGCAAATGCACACAGTTATGGCAGGTCTAGTATAAAGCTTTATAGGCTCCAGAGGATTTTTTGCATGAGGCCACTGTACTGTACTCTTGATCAGTAAACGGTACACTGTTGGTAAATTGTTGCATTCTGTTGTGTGTAGGTAAAATGAGATTAAATGTGATGGTGTGGCCATTCCACTGGGGCATCCTGCTTCTCTGTGTAGTGAATCTCTGCATCCAGGTAGTGGCCACTGGCAACCAAAGCTCCAGAGAACAGACAGGTAGGTAACAGACCCAGCCAGACCAGTCACACTCCTCGTGGGACTCATTAGCTTCTGGTCACCTGCCTGGTTGTGGTCCACTGTTTCATGGAAGTTTTTGCTTGTTGCTCATAGAAAACTCCAAAATTCTAAAAAAGGTTCTTGAATCCTTATCAGCTGCACACTCACTTATCTCCAGAGCTGCCTTTTGACAGAAAGATGATAGCAGGTGAGGTTATCTACAGAGCCAGGCAGCTGCCTTACAGATAACTCTGACCAATGGATAACTCTTAAATGATACATAAAATCCCTTTTGACTTGAATAAAATGTATTATTTGGATTGTGGTTTATTTTGAGCCACAGTTAAATAATGAAGCTTGCTGTGCTCTGCAGATGTTTGCATTCAGACAGGCACATAAATAAGCAATGTCCAAGCATGGCTTTTTATTATGTCCCTGTTTAACCTCTTCAATTAAAAAACACTTTAACTTCATCAGTATGAATTAGCTCCAGAGTTAACTTAACTATTATTTTTCTGTGTGAAACACAAATATTTATGATAATTCCCATGTTTGTGTGTCTGGCATTATGTTTTCAGACCCAAAACAGAGATTAGCACTCATTTATTCTGACATCTGTGGCTGATGAGTCAGATGTTGCTAAACTGCTCCCTCTTTTGATCCACCTGGTGGTGCTGTAACTTAACAAACCATTACATCAGGGCGCACTACCTCTTAGTTTTTGTCATCTATATGGTGGGTATATAAATGTAGCTTTTCCAGCCTCTTGGAGCATGGTATTATTATCTCTAAAGTTGTCCACAGAACCTCTTCTAAAACTTGATGTAAAAACTGTGATTTTGTCACTTCCAATTTCTCTTTGTCAGGGTCATCACAGGAGAGGACAGGGACTTGTGAAGTGGTTGCAGCTCATCGCTGCTGCAATAAGAACAAGATTGAAGAACGCTCTCAAACAGTCAAGTGCTCATGTTTTCCAGGACAGGTAGCAGGGACAACAAGGGCTCTGCCCTCTTGTGTTGAAGGTAATGTTAGGGGCACAGTCCTTTGCCTTTCAGAACCACAAATGCCCTGACGTGATATGAATATATTATTGGTTAGAGCAAGTCAACTTAAACTTATATTCTACTCACAATGGGCCTGTCACTGGCTTGGCGTTTGGACATCTGATTGAAATTGAGGTTTTCTGCTCGTTTTAAGGTGGCCTTTTGTCTGAAGTGACCTTGTTCTGTTTTGTGTTTTTCACCAGCTTCCATTGTACGTCAGAAGTGGTGGTGTAAAATGGAGCCATGTCTGGAGGAGGAGGAGTGCCGAGTTCTCCCTGACCTTACCGGCTGGTCATGCATCTCTGGGAACAAAGTAAAGACCACTAAGGTGAGCACCTGAGTCACAGAAACACCAATCCTGGAACTCAAAAGAACTGCCTTAATAGATGCATACATGTACACATAAAACAGATCTCCTACTCTTTATTCTAATGCAAAAAATAGGCCACCAAACTTGTGAATCCTACTTACAGAGCTTTTTTTAGTAAGCCCTTCTTTGATGCAGAACGATCCACAATCAACCATAATCAGTGCTCTCAGTGGCCATCTCAACCCTCTTGCTCTCCTCTTGGCACAGTGAGCTCAGAAATCCTAATTCCATAATCTGCAGAATGATGAGGCCATGAGGACAAACATGAAATAAACTAATACCGAACACTAGAAGCCATGTAATTAAATCTGACATCCAAATAACACAACAGCGTTTGAGAAACAGTCAGAAGCTTTTAAGTGTGTGATTCTTCAGGGGTCTTTTTTACTTACTTTGTGCATTATGCTGTTGATTTTAGGTGGCACGGTAGGAAGACAGAAGAGCCATCTAATCAGCACAAGCCAAGTGGAAGCAGTCACGTCAGCTTACATTGGACTCTGAGGACAGTGAACGCTCCTTCAGATAGAGCCAAAACAATATAGATTTAATTAGATATCTCCTGGCTGAGCTTTAAACTGCGGGAGCTCATTATTTTAATTTCCTTTAGCTTGAACACAATTTTAGTTCAGTTTAATCCCATGGAGTGGACAATCTATTAGCAGCTGGGCGAAGATAAAATGATGCAGCTGTGTTTTTTTTAGAACACCCCCCGAAAAGAAAAAAAAAAAAAAAAAAAAGAAGTCTCCTACAGAAGTCACTGTTGGGTGCTTGATATTCTGGGCACATTGTGATGCACTCAATCAAAGTTTGGATGGGTCTGCTGCCAGACACTTAGATAGAGATTTTAGTGGATTTTCAGGAGGTGGAATGTGAATCCAATGTGTGACTCTTTCTGCCAGTCAAAGCAGAAAATACCACAAATACTGAGAAATTTATGAGTGTGTAGCATTTGTCGACAATCCAGCCCTGTAGAAGTACCTGGAGTTTAGTAAAGAGGTCAGATCCCTTTGGACTAGTCCTTACCACAAAGAGGCATTCTTACAAACACACTTCCACGCACACAACTGCACAGGCTGCTTTTCAACTCTGCTGCTTGGACAGGCCGCCACCTGCAAGGCTGTGATGGCATGCACACAAACACGAGGCTCTGATGCAAAACAAGGACTGTTTGAAATGCTAATCATGTGGAGAAAGGGGAGAGGCAACGAGACGAGGAGCTTCTTCACTGCTGAGAGTATTTACATCATGCTTTTGTTTGTCTCTCTAAACTGAGTGCTCCTGTGGAGGGGACTCCGCTTATAGTAATGATGGGAAACATTGGAGATAGTTTGCCCTGAAGCAAAACGTAGCCTCTAACAGAACAAAATGTTTACCATTATTTCCACTTCATCAGCTGTCGTCTTCATATGAATAATTTCCCCCAGATCTGCCTTGATTGCTTCTCTTTTATCTCTTCACTTCCGCCAGACAGTTTGTTTTTCACCTTTGCAATGAAGATGCTTTTCTAACACAAATACAGTGAGTGGAAATCATCCCATCGGAAGGCATCAGACGTGTGTCATCGCCACATACTGTGTTAGTTGAAAGAAGCCAAAACATTTACTTAATGTGATTATGCAAGACGATTGTTTGTGTCTTCGCTGAGCTGTCATGCAGTTGGAGGCAGTTGACTGAAATTGTGTCAACATTCAAACACTAACAATGATTTATTATTGGGAGAATCTGCTTTTGTAGATTGTTGTTGTAGAGTTACACATGTAATATTCATTTTGCATAATTGTAAAGTTCTTTTTTTATACAAAAACACAAATCACTTTCATTCAGATGGTACTGTTGACATGGAGTAAGGTGACATTCAAAATGAATATAAGACATATTTCTTGGCTTCAAGGAGTTCTCAGAAGAGACATCTGGGACAATTTGGGAACATTGTAAATAGCAGAATGTCCATCACATTGAAGCTGCTTTTAGAAAGAGAAGTGTGTGCTGCAGCCCATACAGTATTAAAAAGGACTGAAAGATGATAAAGCAAAATAAAATGATTGTAACTCAACAATGTTGTTTACTACAAACCTGGGATTTGAGTTTGCACACAAATAAGAGAAGAGTGGACTTAGTAATTGAAAAGCCTCAATATACAATGACTCCAGTATTTCCTTAAACTAGACAGATGTAGACATGAATTAACAATTCATACTCAAAATGTTGTATTATTACATCAACAAAGGTAGATTTTGTTGGGTAAGAAATGACCCAGCTCAGTCTACCAGAATATTTAGTATTCACATCACCATGTTACAAGCAAGTGCATTGCTTCTGTTCTGAATATTTGTCAATCAACGGATGAAATGGACTTTCACTTTCCACTTCATTTTGATTCATCTGATGATACTTTGACTATATATATATATATATATATATATATATATATATATATATATATATATATATATATATATATATATATATATATATATTATTTTGATTTATGGAGAGATCACAAACTTGTGGAGCTACATTCTCCTCCGACTCCACAGAAACAGCAAAAAGAAAATCCAGGGGGAACTGAGCTGTTGATTCAAGTTGATGTGACTTCCATATTATTGCATTGCTGACACTCTCTTGTATGTTTGCTTTTTCCAAAGATGCTGTTTTAAAAATTCTATTTGTGTTGTTTATACATTATATCACGTCATCTGCAAATATTGTGAAAGTCAAGTCTTTGTTGAACTATTTAATGGAAAATTTGACAATAAACTTTGAGACCTTTCAGAGCCCAGCAGGTTTCTGTCAACAGTGACAGCCACATCTTCAGCATCATTCTCAAAATACCTGCAGGTCCCACTGTTTTTTTGTTCTCTGGTTTCTTTCCAAAATTACTAGTGTAACATTGATTAAACAGATGAGGTGTCATTCATAAACACTATTAGCACATAGCTACGCTCAATCCACTTTGCCTCTCTTGGAGAACAATCCAGGATGGGTTGCATGGTTCTAAATTTGACAATACAAAGCAACACAAGGGATAAATCCAAGGTCTTTAGTTTAAAGTGAGTTGAAGTGCAATACACTTGTAGTGCTACATTTAAAGCCATTTACAACAAAAGATAAGCTACATTAAATTTTCCTCCAAATTAGCCGTGCAATGAGGCAGAAACAACAACATTTTATCAAGGATTCACAATAAGCACTGGTGCCTTCTTTAGCACAGCAAACACTGTGACAGTTCTACCAGTTTCATGTGATCTGTGGCACAAAACTCTTGTCTCTCTTGTGCGTGTCTTTTGGGGACAATAGTTCATGTACTCTTAATAGAAAACAAACTGTCCTAGGGCACATAAAACATAATGAAAGTGCTGTTTTGTTCTCCCTTTTAACAAGTTTTCCCTCATCCAGAGTTGACACTTGTAATAAAAATGTAAACACAATTCTCTTTCTCCCTCTTCGGTTGTGCATTTGTGTGTGTGTCTCAAGTAAATTAGCCTTCTTTTACTGCAGGCGACTATAGGCAACTCAGACTAAATGTAGTTTGGTCATGGCCCAGAGGTTTCATCTATTTGCTTTGTCATTACACATACATAGGCTACTATCTGCTGTGGAGATTACACTTAATTAAAACGGAGCGCAGCACAATTACATGTTAATGAACAAACACTAATTGGACAATACTAATGATATCAGCTGTGATGTGTGAACAGCTCATTACTGTGTGTTCATGTAATGAACTGGCATAAATAAAGATGAAAACAGTGCATTGTGGTTACTGGCTTGAGATTTCTTGAGAAGAGAAGGAAAACTGCACAGGACCTCACTGTCAGACTGCTTCTGTGCAATCATCTTATTTCACTGTTTTCTGTTCCACTTCATGAGTTTTATTTAAATTACATTATAGGAATGTTTAATGTTTAGATGGTCATGATTATCTTTTATTTTTTGACTTCCACCTCCCCTGTAAGTTTCACTTTCTCAAAACGAATTCAAAGACCACCCTCTGTGTAATTTAACCATTATATTCTGTGACATTCCAGTCTCTGTTTGCCAAGAATCTGATCATTGTGTGTCTTCCAAAAATGTGCTCCGTTCAGCGTGGACCATATGGGGCAGTCCACTTTCATAAACTATTTTTAAAGCGTGTTTGTAATTTATTGTCAGTCTGCATCATGGTCAAGTGTAGGGTTCAGGGAGAAAATAACCCACAGCAAGACGCCACAGTCGGGGAGAAGGATTGGACAGTCGGCCGCTGCTCAATTCAGATGCTTTTGCCTCTAGAGATACTGCTCACATTAGTGTCATTGTCTGCAACCAAACAAGACATTAGTGTCATAGGTTCACGACCTGCACTAATAAATGGATCGTTAAGCAGCGTCAGTGATCCTCAGTGATTAGAAAGTGATTAGAAAACCACCAGGTAAACCTCTGTCGTGACACAACTGTAGATTTATGATGTTAACTCTTACTTTCGTCAGTTTGTGGGAATTGTGTGTGTTTTGTTTTTTTTTCTTGACTGAAAACGACCTATGGCTCTTGTGAAGAGGTTTGAAATTCCTTGCAGGGCGAGAGAAATGGCAGTTCTTATGTCAGCTTTAGATAAATGGAGGTTTCTTGATTCTGGCTTCAGCTCAGACATAGAAAATAGCATCCTTGTCATGTTGTCTTAATGTTATCTGCAGCTTCGGCCATGTTTTTCCAGGGGACTGTACCAAACCTATTTCTGCATACCTGTACTTATTGTGTACTGTATGTTACATTGTTCACAGTGGCAGCAGAAGCTCATCTTTTATTCAGTGCAGGCTTTTTCACACAGAGATAAATCCCTTTCCCACTTATAAGAAGAAAAAAAAACACTCCTAAGCATTCAGTCTCTCTATTCAGCAATTATCTAGCCTACTTGTATCCTCTGCAATTTCACACAAGGAATCAATTTAATGTTCCCTCAGCTGTTTGGAGGGGATGCACCGGCAAAGTCAAAGAGCCCCTTCCCCAAAGTCACGGCTCCTGCTCCAACATATGGCCAACACAGGTGTCAGCGTCATTTGCAAACAATCATGTCAAGTTCACAGCAGGTCAGAGCGTATTTAAATAATGGCACCTAGAATCCACACTTTTTGTCACATTTTCTCTTCACGTTGCATTTTGATTCCATTAGTAAACACTTTTACATCCAGATGATTTGATTTGATTTCCTTGCGCATGCCAGCTCGAATGCCTCCGAGTGCTTCTGCGAGACACAAACGTCAGCTGAGAGCTCCACATAGCTCTGACATCACTTGATATAAACGGCTGCAACAGACACTGGGCCCATGCCATGGTGAATCTGTCTGTGTTTGCTTTGTGTGATCAAGTTGTTATTCCTTTGTGAGGGCCTGACGGCATGAAAGGCCTGGTGTTCTCTGCATGAATCATTTAGATGAAAGCCCGAGGAGGAGGAGGAGGGGGAAAGGAGCATGAGGCACCTGATGTCACTTTTAATTAGAATCCAGTTTGGGCCGCATTACCTTGACTTTGAAATCCCAGAATCCTGCAGGGGCACTGGAGACAGTTCTCGGTTACAGGATGTGGTTTGACTGGTTAATCTTGATTGCTGGATGTCACAAAAAGTAAAATCCAAAGTGTAATGCTTGTGGAATGTGATGTGCGTTCATGACCTGCTAATACATTATTATTTATTTATATTCTAATATTTTATAAGCCTAAGCAGACTGACTTGAAAGTTTGTTTTTCAATTATGCAGCATTAAACTGTTTCGCTTAAAGCTGGACCTTGATATTCAACAAAACAGACAGACTTCCTTGTATAGGAAACGGGGCATGACTAGACTGTGCGTTTTGAATGAAATGTGTCTTTAGCCGAAACCCACGGGAGCCTCAATTCCCAGGACGACCCCGCTGCATCATAAGAAGAAAGTCAGAGCGCATCACCATCACTTGTGTGTTATTTCTTACTATTCTTTAGCTTGAAGTGAAACATCAGAGCCTACAGCAGCAGCAGCAGCAGCCCAGGGAGCATCTCTGAAGACTGGCACAAATTAAAATGCTATGTGCTGCCATCTTGCTCACATTATGTCCATTTAGCAATCCCTTGTCCAATAGAAAAAACATGATTTCAAATGCAAGCACGGATTGTGTTAGCCTGGAGCAAACAATCCAAGACCTAAACAGCATTTCACTTTGTTTGTGTATTCATGCAGCCCCCATTCACCGCTGTCCACTGGAAATGCTATAATTTTGACAACAATAGATGACGGACAGTCTCTATAATTTTGAATGTGCTCAACTGAAAACACAGATGGACGCAGCATGCGCAGTGACACCGCACACAAACACTGACATTTTCTCTTAAAATGTTTGTGAATGAGTAGAGATTTTTACATGCAATTAAAACGTATAGTACCCATTCTCCTGGGAATTAATTAAGGTCTCATTTGAGGAAAATGCGCACTGTACCATCCAGTCAACTCTTTTCCCAAACAAAAAGAGCTCAGTATATTCTGAATCCCTTCCTTTTTTCCAGGTGAGCTTCTGTTCCACTCACTTTACTGCCTTAATATATGCAGGCTGCTTTGTCATCTGTCTGTCTAACAAGACTTCATAATAAGTACAGGATATTCAGAGGGCTTTCAGGCTCACGTAGCATCTGCAGTTGTTGAATCTTACCAGAACATTGTATAATAGAAAGGTAGTCACTCCTACACTGTACCAGACATTTCCAATAAAATAAACCACCATTTCAAAAACATAGGTGAGATTAGAAGCACTTTCAAACAAAACAAAAACATAAAGAGATTTGCAAACGTCACACCAAGAGGAAGCTTCAGGAAAAGATTTCATTTTTCCCGGAGATGGATGACACCTTGTACAGCAGCAGCAGTCACACACAGCTCCTCCTGGACTGCTTCCAAAGGGGCGAGGCTGTGAAAGCACTGGCCAGCATCCCACTGTGCTACTGTAGCACCAAGCTAGAACAAGCTATACACAGACTGGACCACTGAGCAATTTATCATTCTCACTTTTTCTTAGCTGTATATTCTGCACATTTGTTAGAGACAGAAGATTGTTAATTACTTGTTAATTTTTTAAAACTTTTGCTTAGAGACACAAAATCTGCTGTACAGCTCCAAATTCTTGTGTGTTATGTAAATCTGGCGCAGAGTGAACTATAATCCCTGATAACAGGCAATAGAGAAAAATAATAAAAGTGAAACACTTTTACTGATAACAGTTTACTTTTTTTATTTCTACCAACACCAAATAACAATTGCGTACCTTACAACCAAAAGCAAAAAAGATGGAAATGGAAGGAGATAGCCATTTCATGACTTGCAACTTTTTGACCTATAGTAAGTCATTTGATTATTAAATTTGTGTTTTGTTTTGTTTTTTAGTTAAATGCCAATCCATCTTTTTTACTCTGGTTGTTGTGCTGCTCACAAACCCACCTCTCAATAGTCATACTGTGTGTCTTTTAAATTATTTGATCAAATTCATGATTGAGAGGTTTAATGTCAAAAACACATCATTTAAATTAGCGTAGCATAACCCAGCATTATACATTTGAACCTTGTCCATTTTTGAAAATAGTCTATATCTGTTTTGTCACGTCTTGAATTATTGACTATTGACTGCTGTATTAAAGTAACAGTGGCACCCGCTACAGCCAAAAATGCACTCATAATTCAGACCCAATGACTTTAATTAAACTTCAGCACATATCAGTAGATGGCTCAATATGTACACTATCATGATTGAATATTTAGACACAAATAAGGCATTTCAAGTATCAAAAAACAACCTACAGAATCACATTTTTGGCAAATCAATCGTTTTCAGGGTCGCTGACTGAATGATAAAGCCATTTCAGAGTTGGTCAAGGCAAGTATCATACACAGAATGATCTATGTCTAATATCAAGACACAAAATCTATACTTGCAAACAAACTGTAAATCCTATACATCACGTCTTAATAATAAACTCTTCAGACTTTGGTGTGTTTTATGAGCAGAAACAGGAAAGATTTAGATTGCATTCACCACCATGAAGTTCATGGTTACAAATACAGACAAACAGTCTATGTACAATGTTTTTGCCATATATTTCAAAAAGAAATAAAATCAAAACCTGAGGGCTGTCAGTCACTCCCTTTCTCTCTTGTGTCAAGTTTAACAGTGCACTGACGTCTACAGCGTTAACGTCAGATGTTTCCTGATGTTAATCCAAACACGCAGACGCATCCCATCTCGTTCTGTCACAAAGTTCGAAAAACAGAATGATGAAAATATATTCATTACGGAGTTATGATGAAGCTCCCCTGCAGGCAGCTTGGAGCGTCAGTTCTTTCAGCAGCCTTGAGCGGGATGTGCTTTATATATTCTACATGTTTTTTTTTAACACTTTAATCTGACAAGTGTTCACATTTCTTAAAGCAACAAGAAGTTCATTGTCTTTGTGGTAATTGGCCCAGTGACAGCGCTGAAACAAGGAAAGGGAAGATATTAATACACGTTTCTCTGCAATAAAAGTGTGAGGTATGACATGAAAACGAGAAGATCAAGCTGACCTGCAAATTAACCCTTGCACCAGACGTGTTTCCATGCTTCTCATCCTCAGAGTGTTAATATGTCGATGTTGTGTATGGCTGAGTGTTCTAAGGAAGAAGAAAAAGCGAGGTTAGTACAAAGTAGGTTCCTTTAACAAGTGCTTTTGCAGTGAATTGTGAGCCGAATGGCAAAGCTGTTTTGTTGAAGCCGAAGCCAGTGTCACAGCTCTGTACATTTCTCGCCCACTGTTCAGCTATAATATCTTGTTTCCCTCGGTCAAGAGAGGTTATCTTACCCTTGTGGTTTTGATCTTGTTGCCCGCGTAGCACATCCAGCCAGAGTTGTCAGGCAAAGTCTTGCATTCCTCTCCCTCCAGGCAAGGCTCCATCTCACACCACCACTTCCCAATTACTATGGACGCTACAGGCAGAAAAGACCAGTGGGGATTGCGTTATATTTCACCCCACGAAAGGCCAATAGCAGATTAAAACACTGTGAAATGGATGGTCGTTAGTAGAATGTTTGCAATCTTAATTATGAAAAGTTCATGTCAAAGGTGTTTGAGTGAGGTGGACATAAAGTACAGACATTTCACATGCACGACTACTTCCGTCTATTAGACAGCGTTTTACATACATGCAAAAAAGTGGAGCTGAGTGAGTGGATTGGTAGGTGTGACTGTGACTTGACTTTAATGCAGACCACAGTTCTGCCTTTAGGAGAGAAAATTGCCTTAAATACGGGGTAAGTAGACAGAAAATGGTTGGTAATGTGTGACGGAGGAAAAAGAATCTGTCAGAGCTGACATTGAGAGACCTCTGTTCCCCCCGCGGTCCACTCAAAGACTGTGGTAATATTTGCAAAAGGATTTAAGATAAAAGCCGCAGGTGAAAGGTTTTTCCGAAAGCCAATATGTGTTTTAGTAGAGTCAAATCCATTCCTTACAAGGGATTGGAACTGGGAAGCTGACATTTGTCAAAGAACGTCTAAAGCCATCATAGAATAACTACAGGCTGCCTATGTAATCAGCAGCCATTTTGTCTGCAGCTCTTTGCTTTATGTTTTTTATGTTTATCTGTTATTCTCAACTCTTAGCCTGAGGTGTGCTTACATTCAGCAGCAGTGTCTGACTGGAGCAAAGCCTTTCCCTGCAGATATTCATTCTGTCAGAATGTGAATGTGACATTATCGCAGGTTATATTAATCTTATCTGGGACAAGTCATTGCTCTGGTAACTTTACAAAACATGGCAGTTCTGTTATGTGATTAGAATGTCAAATCGTGCATTGTAGAGCAAGCCTTTTAACTCACCATCAACACATGACGGTCTGTTTCTTGTGGTTCCAGCCACTTTGCCCGGCAGACAAGAACACTTGACTGTCTGTGAGCGTTCCTCAATCCGATTCTTATTACAGCATCTGTGCGCAGCAATTACTTCACATGTACCCCCCTCTGTTAAGAAAACACAGACAACAAATTGCATTAAGTCAACCGCTGAGGCATGTTCTAACAAGGCACATGCTGCTTTTAGTTAACATACTTTATCATGCTCATATGACTTGTATTTAAGTGAATCTGTATGATATTTGTGAATTCATTATACTGACACCATTAAAAGAGTGTTTGTCATAAACACGAATAATTGGTGTTGCGCTCTGTGGTATTTTTCATAAAAGATGTCCCTGCAGCTTGTTGAAAATAAAATAATGATAGCGATATATATGAGGGCATGCAGAAAAAATACATCTATTAACATGAGGAGAGGCCCGCTTCAGGGTTATGAATATCAACATCGAGCTCCGCTGTGCAATTATCGGCAAACTACGGACTGAACCCTGAAGGATGAGAGGGACTGGACCGAACGGACTCGACCCACCTAAGCCCCCCGGCCTATGCCACCCACAGCGCTCTGACTCTCCACAGACGAGAGCTGAGCAGGCACTGCCTCACCTGACAATTATACCCATCAGCATGACACCAGATCAAGGAGGTTGTAGAGAGAACAACCAGAGCGGGTGAGGGAAACTGGATCTGTGTATTGCCAGGAATGTGATTTGAGGTAATGTTTGACAATGAGCTGTGAGTTTGTGAAATTGTGCCATGGTTAGATTTGCATATAGCTCTACATTTGAATATTTTGGGTTTATTAAAGACCCTTGTGAAACAGGAAAAAAAATCCCAGGGAAAGGAACTACACCTCTACAGCTCATTCATTATAATCATATATATTTAAAATATTTTCCAGTCGAATGGAAATGAGGTCCACAGTTCAATGTAAAATTAAAACAAAAGCCAGGATGAATAATTCAATGTGAATACATTTGAGAAGAGTGAAAATTAAGCCTTGAGATGCCCAAAAGAAAATGATTGAAATAAAATTTGGGAATTTATTACACATCATTTCAAAGTGCAGCCAAACCTAAGCCATAAAGTAGCTTATAATCAGAGAGTGTCGACAGCTGGTTGTGTATATGGTGATATAAATGAGCCGTTATGTGAGGAAGCTCCTGTCAGGATTAAGCTAACACTTCCCCACATGGCCCCCTGGGGCACTAGTACAGTGGATCACTAGGCTTTTCTCTCACTTCATTCTCTTATTTCTGTCACGCCATGAAAAGTGATCCTACGAAGCACATTGGCTTATAAGAACATTTAAGAGAGATCTACCTCAACTTCAAAGACATCAAACTATTACATGTAGGCTATACAGATGTTCACATGCAGTTGTTAATTAACACTATTTGTAGAATCCTTTATGTGTTAATTGGCCAAAGCTTTGTTCAACGTAATTTCTCACACAGCCATTCTGTGACATATCTTTTTTTATAACTCACTTGCCATCAACAGCCAAACCAAATCTCAGTGTTGGCTGTATTGGAGGAATGTTGCCTGCTGTCGGATGCACTCAACAAAGGGCACGCCTGTGTAGCGTTAATCGTGATGTACCAGTGGAAGCAGTGGGGCATCATTTGGAAACAACAGCCCACAGGGGTTTGTTCTTCTTAATGCATTGCCTTAATTGCACAAGACAGCCCCAGATTTCCACTTTGATCTATTAAAAACACACTACTCAACAGAATTAGCTTGCATTCCTTGTTGCTAGCAAACAGCGGACCCTGTTCCTCTATATTTGGAAACCATCGCTTTACAAAGAATACATTAAAAAGGAATAAAAATGCTAATGAGTGTGGTATTTCCGTCTGGCAGGTGCGCTGGGTAGTTTTAAACAAAGGCTATGCAAGACTGACAATCGCTCCTGAAGTTCACCCATGGCTTCAGCCTGAGTACAACACGCTGCACGCTCTGAGACCCCATCTTTGCATGATGAATATTTCAAAGAGAGCAGGAGAGTAACATGGCTGGAAATGAATGCTCTCATCAGGTAAAGGGATAAAGCCACGCAAGGGTATAATTGTTTTCTCCATTTCCATTTTTCTCTATTATCAGTGGCTCCAAAAATGACAAACAGCTCCAGGGTCTCTGTGTGTGTTATTA
The DNA here is from genome assembly GCA_036850595.1 of Rhyacichthys aspro. Taxonomy (NCBI): domain Eukaryota; kingdom Metazoa; phylum Chordata; class Actinopteri; order Gobiiformes; family Rhyacichthyidae; genus Rhyacichthys; species Rhyacichthys aspro. The sequence continues at coordinate 11,812,621 of CM072154.1, read as the reverse complement.
CGAGTGTGTGTTTTCCCTCCGGCAAACATTTGATTGACAGGGAACAGGGGTCATACAGAAATTGCTATTCTTGAGGTCAGGGGTCACTCAAACACAGTGAGAGCATTGCCCCGATGCCTCTTCATTACTGTGGCTTTGGAAGTAGATGCTGCCAAGAGACAAAGTGAATACCTAGAACCTGTAAAACTAAAGATTGAGGTTTGGATGGAGAAAATAAGTTCTATTTGTGATACTGAATTGATCCCAACAGTGGTGAAATAGCTGCATGCTGCTGTGATTAGTATAAGCTTTTGTTTTGCACCTTTTGTAGTTTTGAACAGTGCTCTTTTACCTTTCTGACATGTAGTGTTCTTCTATTTTTTTGCGTCATAATGTTGTTTTTGTTTGTTTGTTTTAAGTAGGCCTATTTGGTGGAAACAGTAGGTATCCATTTAAATGTGAACATCCTCACAAATTAGCATAGACTGTTTGCGCATGTTTAGCTCATCATTTATTTGCTCACTTTAAGGTTTCTGTTGAGGTAACCAGGTCCCTTTTGATTTCCTTGCCCTTTTAAATCAGATTAAGTAATCAATATTTAAAATTCTATATTTTATAGCACTATAGACTCTTGTGTTTACTGCTCAGCCCTTATTAGAGAACATCTGTGCAGAGGAGTGATGCCTGATAAGTAATAAGGTGCAGTGGTTAAGGGTTAAGAATACATCTAAAACCTGTGTTGTTGTTTTAGCCATGTCTTCCTTGTCCCTGGACCAGATTTTGGACATTCAACGCAAACTTTAATATAGAATAGGAATGTTATAGATTTTTTGAAAAAATGTGACAAAATGATATTTCTACAACATTCATTTTCATCATGTAATGTGACCTGAGTGATGCCACATGACTCAGATGGAAATTAATTAATTAAAATTTTTCTGCATCGTCTTGAGTAGTTTATGTTTAACAATGCAGATGATAATAGATTTAGTATGTTCAAAAAGTGTCAACACAAATCACAAAGAAGTCAGGCACGTCTTTTTCATCACACGTGCCCTTCATCACACTACATACCTACCGTATTTTCCGGACTATAAGGCGCTACTTTTTTCCCACGCTTTGAACCATGCGGCTTATACAGAGATGCGGCTTTTCTATGAATTTTTCTTCAACCCTCAGGGGGGCGCTCTAGCAGGAAGTGCAAAAACGAGACAAACAAAGCAGCGGTAGACAGTATAAACAAGAAAGCACCAGTTTTTATTCTTAGCACATGCAACCCAAGACGCACAACAGCAAAATACGGTAATATTTTTACACCCTCACCCCCTCATAATGGAAAACAAATGAAGTGACAGTGGTTTGGTGTTCAGTAGTTTCAATGCTCAGGAGGAAGATGAATAGTGACTTGTGGTTTCAGTGCACGGGAGAATGAAGCGACTCTAATAGTTGCGCAGTTGCGCTTTAACAGTGCGCAGGAAGAAAAAGTGACAGTGGTTTGGTGTTCAGTGGTTTCAGTACGCAGGAGGAAGAAAAATAAAGCAACTTGGTTTTAGTGCACAGGAGGAAGATGAATAAAACCATCAATGACTTTTCTGTTTTGTTTGATCAGCACTTTTACTGCCGTGTTACAGGCACTGTTCGGAAACAATTAGTTCAGGTATATGAATAAACACTTATGGTACAAAATCTTTCTATGTAAATATCTTATTTCTCAGCCTGGGTATCGGCGGCTTATAGTCCGGTGCAGCTTATATGTGACAAAATATATATTTCTTTTAAATTTTAGTGGGTGCGGCTTATATTTAGGTGCGCTCTATAGTCCGGAAAATACGGTAAGCAAAAAAAAAAAATCATCAAATAATGGTCAGAAATAAAACATACATTTTAAAGCTTGCTACTCAGACTGATGAATTTAGAAAACTCAATCAGACCTTGCAAGAAGTTGATTGAAATCTTCAGTCAGAGGGCTAAAAGCTAATTTTCACCCTGATAATGGAAAAGAAAATTAATTTTTGTCTTTCCATGCTCGAAATGACCATAGTTGGAGAATTACCCAGCAGCAGGATTTTAATCTCTGTTGACAAATGACTTTTACCAAGTAAGAAAAACAAGAAAACATATTTTGTCTTTGACTTGACTAAATTCCTACTCACTGAAATTCTCTTATTATAAAAGAATATACTGTGTGTCTTTTAAAGAGACTAACTCCATCTCCAGTTTGAATTGATTTCTACAAATCATAAATCTAATGTAACTTTCCAAATGTCACAGTTAATTTTTTTTTAACTAACTTACCCAGTAGCCTAACTTCAGAGCTTTTCTTTGTTCTGTCTTTTCACAAAGTCAAAATACATCAAAGCACTGCGCTATAATGCAGTTATCTCCACAAATGACAACACCTGGCACCGTCTGTGTCTCAGCTGCAGAATGAGTACAGTGTATGGTACAATGACTCACCCTGAAGCCAACAACAGTGCATCAAAACCTGATGAGTTATGGACAGAAAGCCGGGATGAAGGCAAACGCTGTCAAATCATGCGGGACATAAACACAACTCAGTCTACATTTTTGGTAATGAATGTTTGCTTATTATGTGTGACCAGTAAACGCTCCGTTAGATGTGACGAAGCAGCCATAGTACACAGCAGCAATAGTCAGTCTATCTCAATAGAAATGTCACTGTGCAATAAGTATGTAATGACTAGCTGTTTACTGTAAAGAGGGCCGTCTGTGAGGTTGTCCCTGGAGAGGATCATGGGAAGTGTGGTGCTGGAATTGAAACATAGTGTTTACAAGAACTTTATGACAGTCTGGGAGTTGTGTGTGATTTAGGTAAAATTAATAAGCCAGTGCATTTAATAATTACATCATATGGCTGAAAGGATAGCAATATGATATGTCAATGCAACCCTCCATATACAAGGCAAATGAGAAGCAGAGGGACTCAATTTAGCAGGTAACTAGTCTATTTCCTGGGGCTTTAGATGCATGATTGGCAGCTAGTGGCACTATGTATACGCCCTGTTCCACATATGCACGCTCCTTTAAGTGCTACTCCACAGCCGATGACATCTTAATACAGCATCTCTCTATAGAAAGTCCACCTTACCCAGTTAATTATTTTACAGCTTGAAAGTCATTTACTTCAGACAGCAGGTTGTGATTTCCAAACCACAGCAGTCCATGTTTTAGCAGCATGCCTGTCACCTTTTAATGGGAATGCATCCAAGGTGACCCATAATAGGCTCCCATTTTTTCTCTGTGCGTGTTCACTGCAGACGTCCAAGTCAGCGGGCTATAAGCAGTTCTGTTGCTGACAGGAAATGGGAGCACCAGATTAGAGAATGTCAAATTAATGCAGAAGGAAGACAGTTAGAGCCACAAAACATGTGACTCCATGGTGTCAAAATTAGTAACCATTTTTTCCTGGTGCCTTCTGTGAAAATATCCCTTTAGTATTATAGTTATTCTAGACATGAAGGTTGGGGTTAAAGTGTGCTACATACAGTATTGGTTGATAAGAGGAGAAAAGACTCAAACACGTTAAACTTTGGTAACTTTTCTGTTACTGATGTGCTTGTGTATATGCTGTTTCATAAGAGGCCAGAGCAAAATCAAAATATCATACGAGCAAAGAAAAGAACCAGTTGCTTTTCTGAAAAAAAAAAGCACTATCCATGACAAATAAAAGCATAAAAATTCATGGAATATGCCAAGTGCTTCTGACAGCACATCACACAAGTAGGCCATAAGATTTGTCCTGTGCAGTGGGCCAAAGATGGCTGATGCTTTATTGAAATGTACAATGACGATCCAGAGAGCAGTCGGTGTTGTGTTAAGATGCATGAAAACTGCATGAAAAAAGGAAATGGGGAGCAGGGGCACGGTCTTTTCATTTGCATTTAAGCCCCACTGGCTCTCGTCTCTGTTATAAACACACAGGACCATGGAATCAGTGAGACTGGTGGTTATTAAACATTAAGCCAGCGATGGATGAATTTGAAAAAACAAACAAAAACTATTGTTTGTTTTTACTGCAGAGTTGAGTGGCTTGTTGAGTCTAACAGTGATCGTATGTGCAGCAGAAATTGTCCATGAGCTACTGTGTCTTTTAAACACATTTCAACAAAGGAACACTTGTGTAGTTTCTAAAAATGGTCAAACAGACAAATTACAAAAATATGTCTTCCATCAGAGCAATGTCATTTATTTTTAAATGTCACACTACGCCTGACTTTCTATCTAGCCCTTTCCCTGCCTGGCAAATGTCCAGAACTGCTATTGCATATTTTTAGATCGCCAGCACTGATGAAAGCCTTACATTCAGCAAAGGAGAAAAGGAAACGTTGATGGAGCGATGTGAGGGAACCTTTAGAGAGCAGCTGCTCTGTGTCAAGCCACTCTCACTGCTGGGTAGACAGACTGTGCAGGGTGCCAGTGCGCCTGCTACATGTAAACTATGTAATAATGCATAATACAGTGACTAAATGATCTTTCAGGCTGTATGACGTGCTCTAAAGGGTCCCTGGCAACAATTATGCACAACCTGCTTGCTGCCAAGGCAGTACATGAGACTTAATGACTTCTAACATATGCAGGGCAACACAAAAGAGCAGAATGTGTCACATGATAAAGATTTTGCCCACACTATTAAGGAAATGAGAACATGAGGTATTGAAGAGCACTCCCTATGCATCCTGCTTTAATGTACCATTTGTGTCACTGACTTTTGTTAGATGACGGCCTAGTGTCATGCAGCCCTAACATGGAAATTAGGAGTATTTTATTACAACTAGAATTTTCTTGTTCTGTCTATCTACTTTTTTGCATCATGATGCCCATATTTGCCAGTGATTGTGATGATTGTGGTTTCTCATGTGCATACACCAGTCACTAGTCAGGAAAGGTAATTGGATATGTAGTGCAAACACGCCAGAAGACTCATGGCACACGGAGGAGGTATTAGAACTAGGGAAAAATGAAATCTGCCATACAACCTGATAAACCCAATATTAATTACATTGCTTATTTCTCCTACTACCATCCCCCTTGGAACCAATTAGTAAGTTGAGATGCTTCTTTTCAGTTTAATGAGGTCTAAGTAATGATGATGAATCTCATATTCATGCCAAGCATTTAAAACAGGCAAGAGGAACCACAAAGGAGATGCCAAATTAAATATTTTCTATGAATTATGCCACAAAGGCCTTTATTTTCACTGACAAATTTCAAAATGAGGAAGTGAGATGCCATTTTCAGTAAGGGAGGGTGGAAGATTTAGAAATTCTGCTAAATTCCATTGTGGATGCCCAACAATGAAATGACAAGTTCATCTAAAGAGCACACTGAGCCCGAGGAAAGCAGCACCTAAAAAAACATTGTGTGACAAACTAACCGTTAAAAGATCTTATTGTTTGTGTGCAAAAAGGCAGAAGAGACAAGAGTTTGTTTTAAAGCCATATGCAGTGTACTGTCATGGAACTAAAGACCAACTTGGATGGGTTGTTTTCTTTATTGTATATTCATGTGTCCGCAATAATAAACTACAGTAGAGTTTAATAGCAGCAACATCTTTGGAGTTTGTTTTGCACAAATAAATAAGAATAGCATGTGTAATCTGTCTGGCTGTAACTTCAGACTATTTATAGATCAAAGTCCAACAATGTCTTTTATCAATGTGTTTTCTTTCTCATATGTCATAGCAACATATTTTTACCATACAGCTGACCAAATAAAGAAACTGCATCTTCTACCTTTCATGGGAAAGACATTAAATGACAGTCTTCATTGTATTCCGTCAAGTTCAGGTTAAAAACAAAAACTCTTACACAGTTAACATTAATCAGACTTGTATTATGTTGTTCATTTTGCATTAGTGCAATGAAATGAAAGTGATTAGCCTCCAGAGCGCCGTGTTAATAAATACATTACCATTAGATCAGGGGCGTCCAAACTTTTTGCAAAGAGGGTCACGGTGACCAGAGGAATTTTAAAGGGCCAACAGTGTCTTCTGATTGAGTCTCATTCCAAAAGTACAGGGTTTTTAGTAGGATTTGAACAGGTTTAAGATAAGTTTGAACAGGTTTTAGTTAGATTGGACTTGAGCAGGTTTTAGATGAATTTGAAAATGTTTTAGTTAAATTTGAGGTTTTAGATGAAAAGGTTTTAGTTGGAATTTCACAGGTTTTAGATGAAGAGGTTTTAGTAGATTTGGACAGGTTTTAGTAGATTTGGACAGGTTTTAGTTAGATTTGAACATGTTTAAGATTAATTTTAACATGTTTTAGTTGGACTTAAGCAGGTTTAAGATGAATTTGAACAGGTTTTAGATCAATTTGAACAGGTTTTGTTAGATTTGAACAGGTTTTAGATCAATTTGAACAGGTTTTAGTTAGATTTGAACAGGTTTAAGATTAATTTTAACATGTTTTAGTTGGACTTAAGCAGGTTTAAGATGAAATTGAACAGGTTTTAGATCAATTTGAACAGGTTTTGTTAGATTTGAACAGGTTTTAGTTGGATTTGAACAGGTTTTAGATTAATTTGAACTATTTTAGTTAGATTTGAACAGGTTTTAGATGGATTTGAACAGATTTTAGATGGATTTGAGCAGGTCTGAACTGAAATTGTATTCTGAACCTGTATCTTAATGCTGTGTGACAGAGCAACGGAACCATAAACAATACATTTTATAACAGAAGCTGGGGACCACATTAATGTTTCCTTGTGCCATGCTTCGCCCCTGGCCCTGACTCTGGACACATTAGATTAATTAGAATTTTAATTTTTACCAGTTTATTTTGTTTGGGAAAAGAAGCCAATGCCATTTTCCATAACAGCTCAGTAAGATTAACAGCTTTTCTTTTAGACCAAAGTTACAAAAAGTTGCTTGGACCACAAGGGATTTGCTTTATAAAAGTAAATATTATGCATTTGGGAGATTCAAACTAGTCATTATAATGCTTGATTAGAATTGCATTAAACTCTGTGATTTTTTTAAAAACTGATAAAAAGCTCAGGGCACCTCAGTAGCTTCAAATGACTGTAGTGTAATAAATGATATATTTTCCCTAACTAATGGAAAACGATTATTTTACACTACACCAGATATAGTAGTATAGTAACAGGGACAGAAGAAAACCCTGCTTACTTTAATGTGTACACAGCCTCCCCTGGATGTATCCCTCTGTGTCTATTTGTATTTAACCAGTAGCACATGAGCTGTTGTTAAGTGCAGTCCAGTGATATGTGTTGCAATGTTAAGACTTTTTTATTAATGCTCAGGGATGTGGTGGCAAATACAATAAAGAGCTGGCACAGTGTTTAGAGAGAAAAAAGCTGGCTAATTAATTAGGCTGTGGGCCACAGAAATTCATTTTGCATTTAAGCGTTGTGACCACAAACCATAGCCCCTGAACAGAATAGGCTGAAAGACTTCAATTAAACATGCTGTTTAAACAAATATCCACAAGCTTAGAGGAGCTCTGTGGTATGAATAATTCATGGTGTAAAAGAGGAAATAAATGGGAAATGCTGAAATATGTAAAACCTAATTGTAGCTGTAAGCATACAATAATAATTAGGCCACTGATTGTCCTCCGATTCATTTACTTACAAACATATTTTAGTTTCCAACCGCAGCTAACAAGCCAAATGCCTCAAGTAGTTTATTGCCAGTAAAATCCTTCCTGCCATCATGCATACACGTTTTGCCTCTCCTCTACAATCAAGCCATTAAGTCATACAAAATCAATTTTACAGCCTATCTAAGATGGTTTTACAGTGCAGCCAGTGGGCCCTCAATGTCAGAGAGTTACAACATCCGGTCAAAGTGAGTTTGCTGAGCTCCAGATGCAGTGATGCCCTTGCTGAAGCTGCACGCCACTTCTCATTGGCACTGCAGCCACGCAAGGATGACACAGAGGATGTTTGAGAGGAGGTCTAAGGGAGGGACAGGGGAAAATGTATGTCAAAATAATGTGCCTCCAGGATGCATTATATAAGACCATTAAATTGACTGTGTCAGAAACAGTGCGCAGAGGATACAGCCTTTTTTCTGTGACAGACAAAAGCCATTTTCATGTTTGTTTCATTGTGAACTCTACCAGCAAATGATTCCTTTTGTTGGGTGGAATAAACCGTCTTGATCTTTAGCTCTTCACTTGAGCTTATGAAAGGATTTTCTCTACTGCGTGGAAATAAAAATGCAAGGAAATGTAATATAACAGAGGGGAATTTAAAATGACATGGCTCGACACTTGAATTGTCTTCATGTTAAAAAATGTGTTTAGGAGGTATTGAAAGAAAGATGAAGATAAGTTTATGCTATGGCTAAAGAAATCGCAATAGGCAACAGTGTGAGGAGAAAGAGGGCAGTGAAATAGATATCACACAGAGTAAAGTATTCATGACCTAAGTTTGAATAAATTATACTGTTCAGTAGATACTTACAAGTGAATTACATTTGCTTGTACTCCCAGCACAGCCATTCCACATATCTTATCTGGGAATGCATGTTCTTTTGGAGGAGAACGTCAGAGATGGTTGTACTATGATGTGCTCAGTGTTGAGAATCAATGACATTTCAGTTTGGAGCAGTTTGACCCTGCTCAACCAATTGTTGGTGGGAGTGAGTTCGTGGAGGAGCAAAGCCACCTCAGGCAGCCAGTATCTTTGTCCTTGTCTGCAAACACCTCCACATTGTGCTCTGCATCACCACCGGCACTATTTCTACCATTGGAAGCATTGCCCCATCCTTGTCAATCACATTTAAATTTTATACTAAACTTGTATAAATTACATTATTACTTTTTGTTTGCTCCTCTTCCTAGGGACATGTACAGGGGTCAGGAATTGAATGACCCTCAAATGAAATTCACTGGCCAGCACTTTACAGAACATAATCTGCTCCCTTTTGTGCACTGTTCACGCTCTTTGCACCAAATAAATACAGCACCTTATGAATCATAGCACAGAGGACAAGTCTGAATGCACACGGAAGCCGCGGAACAGCCCTAAGCGTATCTAAGAGAGTGGCAGGCAGTAATCTGTAAGTAGAGCTGTAGGGTGGAACGCAGGCCACCTTGTCCAAATCACTGAGCATGCACAAGCAGCTACTCTAGGGTCATTCAGCTAATGGACTTCTGTACACACATTCTCTGCAATAAGGCAACCAATATTGACATGCACTGGTGAGATTGTTGCTTATGCACTGTCAAAAGAAATGATTACTGGGCCCAAACACATTTGAAGTGAGCAGGGCTAATACTCTATGTCCCTCCAGTGTGTCCTTTACTATGGGTTTTTAATGAGAGACATCAACACGTGACATTATGTGAAAAAAGAGGCAGCTTGGAAACATTTGGTTTTGAATGAATAATTAGTTTAGTTTAATTCATGCAGCAAGGGTTTTGTGGACTTTTCAGTTCATTTACCAACATGTGCACAAGTATAAACTAGATCAACCCAGCAGATTTAAATTCACAGTGGCTTTATCTGTTCTGAGCTTTGACACGAATGACAAAAGTACTGTAAGAACTCTATGGAACCACAACCTCTTTCAACGTCTGGACTGCAGCAAGAAAATAAATGCATAAATATCATGCAAAGCTTTTCCAAAAGGTCAAATTTGCCAAAGTGGTTTTGTATTTGGACTTTCCTAAATTACCCTGTATTGGATTAATCTCACTTTATTAGCACTTAGTAAGCTCTATCTGGAAGTTTAGTGTACAGGTGCATACTGCATGTAACTGTCAGCCACTAATATTATGGATGTCTGAAGTTAAAAACACTTCAAAGTATTTTAATATTTAACACATGAATTGAATATGAATGAACTATATCATGCTTTATACATTCTATAACATTAGCAAGTGGGAAAGCAATGACAGAAGAAACCTGTTCTGAACTGAATTAACCAGCATTTGCCAGTGACATAGACAACATTGATGGTTTCAATCCCTGCCTTGATCTGTGTTATGGAGTCTTTGTCTGTATCAAGACAGCGCTTCAAGAAATTTAATAATAATAATAACATGTGACCCCTTTATGTTTGTGGTGTCATTTAAAGATATTGAAGATGGGTCACTGTTAAGCAGCCACCAAGGTCTTTGTCAGAAGATGTGATTGACTCTTTTCTAAACATCTACCATAGATCCAAATTTCTATTGGCAAGGACACAACTGATCCTTTGCCCCTGTAATCTCGATTTCCTCTGGTAATACCAGTCACCGTGAACCCGTGGCATTTCTCTGGCTTTAATGATTGGCCCAATGGTCTGCAGCCAATGGCCTTCTTGCCACCAATTCATGACCCGTCAACCCCAATCCTCCCACCAATCCAACAGGCACACAACACAGAGCACAAAACAAATGTCTCAGTGTCGGAATCAATCGAGACAGGCAGCCCATCCTGCTCTCATAAAACTGGCATCTCATTTATCCAGGGCTAAGAACTAGCCATACTATTCTAAATGGAATGACAGGGCATTTACACTTTTAGTAGCAGATGGGCCTGAAGGGTTTGAATTGGAGTCTCCTGAAAGAAGGCTCAATACACATTGAAATATTAATTCCATTTCTCTTTTGTTGACACAAGGGCACTTTCTGCAGGATATAGTATTTGTGAGTGTGTCTCTTTGTACTTGTTCCTCTGCCTTAATGCACACATGGAGAGGAGATTTAATAAATGAAGGTGTCAGAACAGGAAGTCTTCTGACACATAGTATTGAGAGTATTCAAAACAAGACCCCTTGCTGATATGCTTGAGGTGTACTGGCACATGGAGGAAATAACCCAGCACCTGCACACCCATGCAGCTTCGTCTCTCTTTGAACTTCTGACAACATTCAGCTTTCTCTTCTCTGTTCAGCCCTGCGATCACAATTATTTACCATAACCATGACTTACACCTGCCTGATGTAAACAAAAGTTAAACTTCAGTGTTTTCAGTCCTTTTCAATTCAGTTCAATTTCACAGTGCACACAATCACACAGATCCAACTGGGAGAAGCACTGAAGCATGAATATCAACAGTAATAGTTCAGGGATAGACGTGCAGCACGTATCTGTCTGATCTTCTCTAGTGAAATGCAGAGGTTATTGAGGCCACGTCTTAATGAAGAACTGCCACTTTGTAGTGTGCCGCTAAAAGATTGATGATTATAAATGCATTTAATGGCTTTATGCAATCCAGAAGCATGTATGTGTAGTTTTTCTCTGAAAGAATGTGACAGCCTAATTAAATACAACCAAACCAAACCCGGCATACTACAGTGACCTTATGAAATGTGCTGTAAGAAACTTTCATAAAGCCCTGTTTATTAATGACAACTAAACTGCTGCTGTAGCAGTTTTTATACAAAGAGTATGTATGATCATTTATGTGGCTCTTCTGCCCCATAGTTGTACTCTGTTCACATGCCCCTCTCTCTTTTCCACTTTTCTTTTTTTTACTTTTTAATTTGCTCATAAACGTTATTTTAATGAAGTCCTGGCCATTTGCACAACACTGGTGCTGGAATATTACCTTTCTGTTGAAGCTGGAAAAGTCATAAAAAGAAACATTTATATTGTGACCTTAAACATCACTGTTTCCAGTGCTAGATATAGCAAAATAAATAAATGAAAAAACTTAATATATACATATATAATGTATATAAAGTATTGAGTTGTGATTCATGAAGTGGAGATAAATGCATCAGATGGATTAAAGGCATGAAAGACATAATTACATCTAAGTGTATAAGCATTGCCTTTTTAAAAGACAAACAGACAGTGAATAACTTTAAAACATTCTACTAGATACTATCTATACCAGGGATGGGCAACTTAAATGATGGAGGGGGCCACAATTTTTTGTCGACACTACCAAAGGGCCACATAGGACGGCACACTTAACCAGATATGATAAAAGTGCCATTCTTAATATGTTTGTATATATAGATGTTTACTGAACCAACATAAAGTGCAGTAACTTAACATATTTCTTGCTCAAATGCATGTGTAACAGTTGTACTCTTGTTTGATAAATAGGAATACAAAAGGTTTGACGCAGCAAAAAATAACCACTTACTGTGATTTTTTTTTTTTCAGTTAAAAGGGCTTGCATGAAAAAAAACCATACAAATCACCATCCACCTCAAGGATGGCAGAAAGCTGCAGAACAGCAGACCAACAATAATTGCAAGAACTAATTTTGCGCGTTTTTACATTGCTCTTCAAAGATTTTAACATTTTCCTTGTATACCCACTCGCACGCATTTTCAAAAATTATTCTAAGGGCCACTACGAGTGAGGGCGCGGGCCGTGTACGGCCACCGGGCCACCAGTTGCCCATCCATGATCTATATTTTATGTCTTTCTCAATTGGGACCCAAAAGTGGGCCATCAGCATGATCCTAGTGGGTCGCTGAGTGTGTGGTTAAAAATATAGTTTTCAATACTAAAAATATTTGTAGTACTCTGTGAGACTTTTATTATAACATGTGTAGTTTGCTGATAACATAATGACAATTCCAATGAAAAGTGACAGGCAAAGTTTGAATAATAGTAATTTCCTTTCATAAACAAATGCCATAGATGCTATCATTTTTGAAAAACTGCTTTGTTTGGTAACTATTGGGTTGCAATTATAAGATCAGGGGAAAATGTGGGTCCCAACATGAAACCAGTTGAGAACTAGTGCTTTATGCTACAACATATGCACAGTACACAATATGCACAATGGCACACCCACAGGGATTTTGTAATAGCCACAATTTTCTAAATGTATGGCGTTGCATAATTTTGCTCATAATGCTATGTCACCTTTAAACTACAGTAGAGGTAGATTTTTTCCTTGTTTATTTGTAGTGCACTCACCGATCATGTGGATGGTGGTTCGTCCAGGCCGTGTCCCAGGATGCTGAGGGATGGTGTCATAGAAAGTGGCCTGACACAGCTGAATGGCAGTCACACTGAGCCAGAGGCACAGACAGAGCAGCCACGACATGACAGGACACATCTGCTGTGAACCGGCAAGACGTGAAGTCAGAGCCCGATATATCATGTACTCAACATACAGTATCTAATATTAGCACCAACATGCAAGCATTTCCACAATCACAACCAGAAGTAAATGAAAAAGTGAATGTTTTGGTCTATAATTGGCCTCCTCGGTGGGGTCGTTTAGTCATCAGGATTAATCATTAGCACCATTATATAAGCATGACTTCTTCAGTGTTCGTCTTCCTCGTTCGCCCTGCCTTGTCCCTGATCCACAACACAGCAAATGTGGAGTGATCCCTGGGGAGTTTTTCCATGCAGCAGATATTTCCCCTGACAGGCTGACTCCCTTTAACTCCTGAGATCTGCCCCCCCTCAAACCCCCACCCCAGGAAAACTCAAACTTAAAGAAAGATAAGATTTCACAGGCAGACTGCTGCTGAGGCTTTTCTGTATCTGTCAGAATAATGTGACAGTGACATAGCAGTAACAGGAATCAAAAGACTTGTAATGTTTCAGCATGCTGTTTAGAGCAGGGGGAAAGTAGAACGTAGTTTGCTCCTGGTCAAGGGAGAAGGTTTAGTGAGGAAAGGGAAAATCGTGTTTTAATCCCATGCCATGATAGTCAGATAATAAAGTGAAGTCGCTTGACCTTTGAGAATTGTGTTAAAATGACAACTTTTTTACAACATAGAGATATCAAGATAGAAAAAGATGAACAACATGACACTTATTTGAAATGATATCTTGTTTTTTTTCCTCATATAATCTTACAATTTTCTATAAAAACTGTCCAATTGCTAGATTAAAAGGATTTCAAATATTCTTACCTGAGCAACCCAACAATGAGTGTATTAAGGTCTCAAAACAGTGCCATAAATCCATGCATAATGTTGCTCACGCTGATTCCGTCCTACAGCTCGGACTTTGTCTCGAAGAAGCAACTCCGGTGACTGCCGCTCCACACTTTGATAGCAACAGTCCAGTGAATGAGAAATGACCGTCAGAGTGGAGTCCGGCAGGAGATTTAAAGCTCTTTCAGTGCCACCTCAGAAATATCACTGCTTCGCTTTGAGGAGTCGCTTCCACTGACACTGAATTCATTTGCCCCTTTGCATCTATAGGCACGTGCCGAGTGCTCTTTAATTAACTGTAGTGGAATCTCTTCTTTCAGCGTCTGCATCCTTCCAGCGAGAGGCAGCCTCTGAGCAGCTGCTGTGGCTGAGACCCCCCCCATCCCCTCCCCTCTCAGTGAGCACTAAGAAACAAACGCTCCCGCACCGCCTGGCTCAGTGTAAAGGCTGTATCACATGTCTTAAAGCCGACTGCCTCCGGATTAGTTGGCATGGTGGGATTACACTTGATCATATGCTTCTGATACATGCTAATCGGGGACACTGGCAGTGATCAGGGAGCTGTGACCACCCAATTTACAATTATTTACATTTAGAGAGGGTTCCTTTATCAGCTGAGGCAAAATTTCATTTGTGTTCTTAGGGTTTTTTTGATGTCAGTTCTTCTCTGCAAGTAGTTGTCCTAGATTAGAATAACAGACCCAAAGAGGTAAAACATACTTTAAGAACAAAGTCTGAGCAGAAAGCATTCTTGGAACACTTGGTGTTGTAAAAAAAAAATGTGCCAGAAGAAGATTAAAAAAGAAAAGAAGAAGCAAAAGAATTGTGGCGATTGTGATTGAAAAAATGAAGTTACAGAGCAGGAGGTCTTGAGATGAGATGATGAACAGGCCAGAGTAAAGTGAAGTCTGATTCTTTGACTAAATCCACATGGATCATTCCTTGCCACCTCCACGGCATGTTCAGCTCCACTTTTCCCGCATTGTGTCTGGATGTTTTATCACTAGCATGCAGAACATGCCCAAGGCCTGCAGCTCACGAGCTCACACTGCCATCTCTATGGTATAAAGACTTCACTTTTTATTTTGATGCTAGCTCAGAAAGACAGGGTGCACTCCCAGTTCAGCAAGCAGGGAAGAGTACCCCGAGTGAGGAGAACAGCGAGAAACTGCTTCAGATGTAGGCGCATTACAACACAGCATTAATGTCTGACGCTTTGGCACACTCAACTCTGAGCTGAGGGGAATTGGGACATATGAGAGCAAGCCAAATAGCATAAATTGTTGAGTTGCTCCGACAGAACAATAGTTCCAGGAAATAGTCGGTCATTAATTTAAAGAAAGAAACTCAACCGGGGTTGACACCATCGGCTCTGAACACAGCATGGCTGAACTTTTTTATACCAAAGGCTTCACGGGAAGATTTTTTAAAAATATGTAAAGTTAAGAGCTTCCTGAAAGCTTTCAAATGTCAAATGCAAAAGTCTAAAATCAATAGCATTATTGATCTTCACTCAAACAAGTCAAACTTGACTATTAGAAATAAAACAACTCCTGACTTCTGTTTTTAATGTGTTCTCATCAAGTGAGGTACATCCAACTGAAATATAATGGATTCTTTTACTTTTAAATGTTTCATTAGGCTGATATATTCACAAATTAACAGCATCACCAGCTTTTCAAAATTAGATTGTTCTTCCACAGGTAAAAGTAAATGACTCGTACAAATGAAGTTTTAATATCAAAGCATAAACCATACAAAACACTGATAAGTGTGTGTTTAACAAAAAATACAATACTTTTACGTCTGTATCATTTTAGCAATGCAACAATGCAATGAAAATGATTTCTTGACCTCCACACCAGCAGATTTTGTCTGGAGAAGGTTCATGCACTGTTGATTCTATGGTGTCCTCCCTGAATGCTGACTGCTTTCTGAGAAAGTAACTCCGAAAAAGGGAGACTTTTTTATTTAGAACCGACCAAAGGGGATGTCTTTTAAATCTCAAAGGTTGGGTACAGATATTGCCAGAAAGCAAACTCCCCTGGGCATTTGGCCACATGTATATGCTTTAAAACTGCACAAAGACAGTTGTGTTTCATATTTAATGGTGTGGTCTTAACGCTTGTCCAGTTTCATGTCAAATTTTCATTCCATGCCTCTAAGATAAGGTGTTAGTTGCCAGTCTGTGCCCAGGGTGGCTGAGCAGACTGGAAATGTCAATAAATCGTTGTGTTTTGCTCCGAGTAAGGCTGGAGATGTAGCAGGAAGGGCTCCAGAACACTTTTCTATTTAGCTTAGCCCTTAGCGGAGCCTTTACTCGTGTCATAAAAGGATTCACTAAAGCTTTTGGTGCCCTGAAATAAAATGTGACATTTTAAGATGATGTTTGATTACAGTGACACCGTGCCCACCAGGCCCATTCCTATCAGACATGGACAACATGTCATTTTGTGGATCATGTCATGCATCACCACACAGTGCCTTTTCACCAGTAATGCACAGGATAAAAGTCATTCTGATCTACCGGCATTTTCCCCAAAAAACAAACAGTTGCATCTGCACAAAGATTTGATAAAACATACTCTTGTGTTGTTTTTATTCAATACAAATATCTTTTCTCTGAGATCAATAAGTGAGAACAAACGGTGAAAGTGTGAAGGGAAGCCTTTCAAGTGATACATTTGCATTTTCATTGAGTGTTTTTGTTTTCTGAAGCATTCTCTTCTCCTTTCTGGAAAGGTCAATGGAAAACGGTTTGGTGTCTACTTTATCTGCATGAGTCAACTCTCAAGTTCAGCCAAGTAAGAAATAAGATTATCTTTAGAGAAGGCGCTGTGTGAATCTGGCCTTTGAATCTCATTCAGCGCAGTATTAATGTCTTAGAGTGGAGTCAGCCCAAACTGCTATTAGAATAACCCAAGTCTCGAAGAGGATGTTTTTCAATTCGCTGAGCCCTTCATGTTTAATGGAAATTGGGTGTCTCACCTTACATCAGTTGATCTTAACATTTAATAGATTTTTTTTAAGGATATTAATCTTTTCCATTATATCTTTGTGCTGGATAAGAGTAAGGCACATTTCTCTCAGCTGTAACAACTCATTAACTTCCCAGACACAAACCTTTCTGCACCTGGGGTGTGACATGAGAACCAGAAGTGAAAAGCAAAATACGTAACATAACAGTTCCAACCTAACGCATGCCCATGTTATTTATAGTATTTCTAAAGCACCGTATTGTAAAACTGCCTATGCAAATGCCTTTTTCTCCATTATTTCCTCAGTCCGATTGACATTTAGAGAGAGCAACATGATTTGATCCCAACATTAAGTCAAATGTCATTGCATGCACATTAGGACATTTTTAAATTAACACAGAGAATTACAGGATTGTAGTCCCAGGGTGAAAAAACAAACAAACAAAAGAGCACCAGCACATAGACATTTCAACATAACTAGCTATTCTTTTAGGCCAAACTGCTGATGACAGTCTCCAGAGAAAGCAGATGCTGTAGCCTTCTGGCTTGGGGCTTCACCGTTCCATTCCAGTACCTGCCTTTCTGCCCCTTGAGATTTGCTACTGTAAAAACTGCTCTCCCTCGTGGCACGCAGGTGAAGGAAATAGTAATACAATAGGTGGCTCTTTATGCCTACCTTTAAAAATGCCATCAGCAGTCTGTTCCTAACTGCATTAGGTGCAAAGAGCGAGCGTAATAATTAAGATAAAACATATGCCAAGTGTGATTTGTGTTCCTTGCATTAGGTGTCTTTTAGGATGCACACATCTGATATGAAAACATTAAACAGGAAGATTACGTGGCTTCAAAGAAAGGACATCTAGCTGAGATATTTCATTTCTTTTTGCCTTTATCGTTTACACTGAAGGTTGCTTCTGTCACATAAACCCCTCACCAAAAAAAAAAAAAAAAACTGTGTGTAATTGAACTTGCTTGCTGCATTCGTTCACTGAGATGAATCAGCCCTTCAAATCCTTACATTAACACTTGAATAGTCTGAATAGAATCATATGGCTGTGTTCCTGCCACAGCCATACAGTATGTTGGATACACTCTCTATATCAACCTATTCTTCACTGCTGCTTCATGAAACATACAGATTGCATTGAAGCTCTTAGGGCTGGGTCTATGAAGATTTTACCAATTGTAGATCCATTGTAACTCGATTTTTGCTTTAAAAAAACACACACACACACACACACACACATTTCTATCCCTGATGCACTGTGATTCAGAAAAAAACGGTGGTATGTTTGCTATTAAAAAGCAGAGATAGCAGCGACATAATTCAGCCACATCTGTCAGAGATAGTGTATATGTGTTCTGCAGTACTCTACTTAAAGGATTCAGTAGAAATCTCTGGTCTAACCTCTCTGACAAGGTCAAAGTGGCTCATCCAACCTTTTGTGTGAAGCACTTAGCACAACAAATGTAGCCTAAACTGTTAGATACCTGCTGTTTGCCGCTCTCTAGAGTTGATTATGGAGACCAGCCCTGGCACTCTCTGGCTATTTGTTCTGGGCCACTGCCGACTGAATATGACTTGAATAGCTTGAGGCACCTCCCCACCAGAGGTCAGTTCAAACCCTTCTGTAGGGGATAATGCCATTTTTGTCGTCACTTTGAGTTGCCTGGATGGCCGAAAATATAAGATTCAATTACAGCGGCTGCACTGTGTCAGTACGACCCAACTGAATTCACAACATAAGTACTACATCGCGGATTTAACATCCAAAATGTTTTATGAATATTTTTTCCAAGCTGTTCAAGTGAACCTTGCACCAACCATCACTGTGTTCACTGTTTCACCCCACCTCCACAGCCGTAATAGGAAAATAGCTAATATGAAAAAGTGAAATTGTATTCTTTCCTCTGTAAAGAGAGATGATTGCATATCAAGTTGGCTGCGTGAAGTACCTCCTGTGTATGACTCCTGTGTGGTGGGAGAGGAAGCATTTTTCTTCCAGCCAATGGAAGAGTGAGTCAGGTTTATGACTATAGGGAGCAGAGGGTGGCCTTTATTTCCCTGAGAAGAGTCATTATTATTGCCCTGCAAATTTATGGCTTGCTTCTGGAGAGAACCTACCAGCAGAGTGCCTGTCATTTCTCTTACTACCTTATGCATTATTGATAAGTCTATGGTCCTATCATCCATTGTATGCTATTGTCATAACTCAAAAGCAGAAACAGCGCACACATTGTACTGTAGATGTGTCGAGCCAGTCTCTCTGTTGTTTTCTCCACTGTATTTCACACCACTGACTTTCTGCTGGATCAAAATACAGTGTGATAAAACTGACTGATAGCAACAATTCTGACTAAAGATAAATAAAGTCATTTTTTTCCACAATCCAAACTTATCAATGACAAGAAAGGTTTTGCTGTTTAATTTAACTTGTACTGACCCATGGTTTAATTATTTTTTTCCCAATTTGCCCAAGAAGTTGCAGCAAAATGTTGCCGCGTTATACAATATGTGTTATATAGTACAGCCTGTTAATGCATATGAAAAAGAATTGTATTTTTTGTTAATTTGTTGTCTGTAACATGTTACAGATAGCATCATCTGTGAAATGGTTGCGACTCAAGCCTTTTTTCAGTGTTATTATAAACACCACTGTAAAGAAGCAACAGATGCCAAGTCGGTGATATCACTTGTATAACTTGTAAAAAGAAACCATTAACAATAAGCTCTGTCACTGCTCCTTTCATCTACAATTGGATTTAGAACAAGCTTTTTAACAAAGGTTTCAGGCATCAATGGAAATGTATTTGATATCTATTTTTTGAAAAAACCTTGAAAAGAATGTGAACAAAAGTGTAATAAACAAACATCAAGCACAGAGACACTTATAAACAGGCACAAGAGCCTCATCTAATACACATAATACACTAAAAAGTATCATTAAGTCCCCTTCTACATAAATTGAAAAAAAGGAACAATTGCTTTTTGCATTTGACCAACATAGTAATATCATGACAAATGTCACCACACCCATCTGCTTTTGTAAAACAAGGTCGCACCACTGCCAAAGCCTGAACCACTGATTAATTCTTGGACTCTGCTTTAATTAATATTTCTGTCTATTAACTGATAAATGGGGCTATTAGTGACCGACTCAGCAGGCTCAAGGGAAAATAATTAGATCATCATTTTGTTACAGCATAATAAGGATTGGTGTCTTGCAACAAAGGATGGCCTCCTTTGACTCTGTCCTTCACCCGGCCATGAACGGGCTGCTGTTCAAAGAGAGGAGAAGAAAACGCTGCATCAAAGCTGGGACACAGAGCGTCTTTCATTTCCCTTTATCAAAAGTGCCAGTAAAACTGCCACCTCTACCATTTCAACATGCATATGCTGTGAATATATGTGTAGACGGAGGATACACACTCAGCACAGCCACGAAACAGGTTCATCGGTGGTGTTTTATTTGGCACCTCCCACATGTGGCACCTCTTTCTCTTTGTCACTTCCCTTCACTGCTCCTCTTACTGAAGGACCCTTCAGACCAACAGTAATCATCCTATTTAGACAGCTGAGAGGCTGCTTTCTGCTGTTGTGTAACGATGGCTGCAATTGCAATCATGCTCTTCACTATGGCATGATGAGGTTACTTCAGCTCTTTTGTGCATTTTGTTTATTAGTGTGTTTATGCATAAGCAGTTGGGCTGAAGAGATACAGAGTTGTGATTCAAAATGATATTACCCCGTACATTGATTATTCAGACTGGCTTTTTTAGTTTTGTATATTTTTTTGTTATTGTTGTTTGAAATAAAAGTACCATTTCTTAAATAGTTCTGTCCAACAGCAAGTCATTAATATAGATGTGTTTTCTGCTTGAGGGGAAAAGGAAATGGCTTTTAATTGTCAAGCCAGGCTTCAGGAGAGACTACATGCAATAAAGAAATATCTGAACTGTCTGCACTTGTAAACACCTAAAGTTTGATAAAGGATAGATTAGACTTCCCTTCCAAGAATTCCTGAACAAAATAAATAGTTAGCTTTAGTGTAGTAGTAGTAGTCTAGCTTCTAGAACATTTTTGTTTTTTAATACTTTCTCATATTCTAAAAATTATCCCTAGAGAAAATAGGTTGTAAGTATGTGCACGACACCATTGTATCTACAGAACAGAAAAACTGTGTTGTTTAACAGGGACTGAGCAAAGCAACCCCCTCCCTTGCATCATCCATCAATCAGTGAGCAAGGTCTGCAGCTATGAAACAATGCAAAATGATTTTGTACAGTACAAGGTCATTAATTACACACTTAATTACACACATTTTTTAAATCTGAAAATGTTAGATACACAGTGCACATTTTAATAAAAAAAAAGAAGCAGTATTCCCAGTTCCAGAGTCTGTTCTAAACAAACATTGTCAAAACAAAAATGTGAAGGACAAGAATATAGACTTTATTAAAAAAAGAGCTACTTAAAGAATACCTGAATCCTAAACAGGCCATGGTCAGTCACAAGGTCCTCTTGAAAATCAGGTTTTAAATGACACACAACACAACTGTTGGCTACTGATTGAAAACTCAAATAAAAGAAATCTAACAAAGCCACAGTGTTCTTACACAGTGCACGGTGTAACACAAAGACATCTAGTTCCGCTTGTCACTGCCTGAAAAAATGAAAGGAGAAAACCTACCAGGGTCTCTTTCAAGACGTTTTATTGACTGGTCCATGTGGTTTATAGGTTTCTAAATGGCTTCACTTCTCTGTAGGAAAAGAACGGGAATTAAATCACGGACGTTCGGCAAGCTGAGCAAGGCAGCTGTGACAGTCAACAATCTCATCACGTCACACTCCAATTCGGAAGACAATGCCCTTGAAACACAAAGAACCTCAAAGGACATCGATTCACTTCAACAACTGTAGCACTCATTCATGACCACAAAGACTGGGGCACTCCAAACCTTATTTAGCACTGACAAACTTCCATAGCGCACTCTAGGCAGCCTAATAAGCTTGTCATCAATGGACCCCACCACACACAAATATAACCATTGTCTCTACACTCTGGTAAATGTAGAGTAATGTGCAATGTGTTTGATCACTGTGCTGCTGGCCACAGTTGCATAGATGACACAGTTTGGGAGCAGAATCCCATTACAAAGCACCTGATGTGTAATTACACAGATGTTATGGGTGACGCAGATACTGTATACGGGCTTGAAGTTGATTTGGGCCATCATGTTTCATCCTGCATTTCACTTGGAGGCAAGGACTGGCCGATACACTTCAGTTGCTCCAGTAATTATTTCAGCTTTTCTCCCATTTTCCTTGGCCAGTCTCTCTGTCATGCGTTTACTCTGAGCACAGGTCTGGCTTTTTATCCCTGTGGACAAGACACCAGAATGCCAATCTCAGGAGCCTGCAAGTGGGGATTGGAGACAATCTGAGATTCAATACAATTTTCCAAATCAGGGCTAAGGAATTAAATGAAATCTTACAATGTTATCTTTAGGGTCGAACTGGTCACTCAGGTGTGCTGTCCTGATAGACTGATAAAGGCTCCCACTGACTTTCTATCTTGCAGTAGATACTGCGTTATGTGCACACAGAATGCCATAGCCCTCGCAGCAAGCTAACATCATTCTGTTTTTTCAACAGTACAGTGTACAGTGTGATATTCAAAGGCCAGATTATAATCCACCAGACAATTCTTTCTTGTATTCTTTTTGTTACAAGCATACAACAGCATCAAAATCCCCAGATAAACAAGCTTTAGTGGTTGTCTGTGTTCACCAGATAAAGAGAAACAATGGTTTTAATAGGCAGCAGAGAGTCTCCACAAGCAGCGTCTCAGCAACACATTTGTTCTCACAAAGGCTAAATGTATTTTGAGTGGCAGATTAAGGATATTGGTCAGGGGCTCTGTATTGTCAACTCTAAAAAGAGGGGTAAATATGTGTTTGCATGATAATTCATACATTCTTTGACTCTCCAATAGCAACAAATAGACTCCAGTTCTCCATTTAGGGAAATGGGTTTCACAGATTGTTAATTATAACATAATCTCATTAAGTCATTTTGCTTCGTGACTCAATTTCTTTTACAAGGATTAGTCATGATGGAGTAGTTTATAGGTTTCTCTTTTGTCGGGGTTCAATAACACCGACCTTCATCAGGGAATGTTTGGTCTGTTTAATGCAAAAACAACATGTCCTGCAGCAGCATTAGTGCAGACTGACTGGGTTCATCAGAAAAAAATAAATACCAACTTCTCCTGGACTATAAAACAAAACTATATGTATTCATGTGTTAAAAATATCAGAGTAAATCTCAGGTTTTAATAGGAAAAGAGACAGTTACGGTACATTACAAAACACGGTCTTTGCTATTGAGTCCTAGAGAACTTGAAGAAAAAATGGCAATTTCTTTTGTGTCTGGCATGCGTCACTATGCACCTTGTATAACCACTCAGGCCTTGTGTTATTACTATCTCCATTCATTGGGCTGCTGAATAAACTCTTGGATATTCACATGATGTTGCCCTTCCCTCTATGTGTAAACACTGAGAAGACAGATTAGTTCTGCTGCTGTGGGTAAAGGAGATTAGCAGAGATTATTACAAACATGCTGGATTAAAAAGACAGTATCACTCATGTCATTACAGACTTCCCTACCATTTGGTTACAACAGGGTTGTTACTTAAGAGTGCAAAACCATGAACTTGGGAAAAACATCATGGCTGAATGTTGCAGCAAAAATCAGACACTGCCTCCTGGATTCAATCTTCTTATTCCCAATTAACACCAGCTTTACAGACATCAGTCACAGTTCTTTGCTGTAATTTTCCTCGAGATGTTTCATCAGAAAGATGATACAGAGTTTATGAGTTTAGCGGCTGCTAATTGAAGGTCCCCAGGTTCCCGCTTTGGGTCCACTCATAGACACTGTTTTCCATGAGGACAGATGCTATATTTATCAATACACTGTGAATAAAGCTTTAAACTTTGCATTGCTGTAACAATCAGCAATGACCACTTACCCATAAGGCATAGACATAAACAATGGGCCTGCCTTTCACCTAATATTATCTGCTGTTAGAAATAAACATATTGATTTGCTTACATGAACAAAATTCAGTCTTCTGAAAAAGAAAGTCAATATGCAGCTTGCAGGGACATATAAGAATATATAATTGGGACTATAATCAAACATTGTATTACAATCAAATATTTGACCTAAGGTGATATTAGGTGACTCTGGGCATTAGATCACTGGACAATCCTGATTTTTTGGATGTCACCATCATAAAATTGATTTGCTCTTTGCTCTAGGTATTTTGTCAGAAGGATGTACAAAAGATGACCCACAAGGTTTGATCAGATGCATGTCTCGAAAGCATATCCTGAAAACAACCATGATGATGCAATATTAAAGTATTAAAACACAGATGTTGGAACAGCACAACAAACAGTAACTGTTAAAGCATGTACTATACTCTATTCATACTTATGGTGATTGAATGCCTCCTGCATTTGAGAGAAACTGACTTACACACTTATTACACTTCAGTCACAAAATAATATTTAAACAAACCGCTGTGCATAGTATGATTATCTGATGGTGGTATTGTTTCCATTTGTTTTCACACTTTAAAGAGTCTACTGCCATCAAGTGGTCAGTCAGAACTACATATTTCATCTGTGTCTCTTCCTGTAACTCATCATAATCTGTACTAAGAAAAAAAATTAGATGATGAGAAGATGTGATTTTCTTTTCTTTTTTGACAATTAATTGTTCCTATTCTTCTAGAAATTATAAACAAAAGGCTCTGCAAAAGGTCAGAAAATTCTTCTGATCAATGAACACATAAATCATCAAGCATCATTAGAAAGCAAAGTTAAAGTTAAAATATTCTGTAAAATAGAATCCACAATAACCATCAATTCACATCTTAATGAACAGTGAGCAAGTTCATTTTTCCATTTCAGTGGTTGATATATCATTCTGGACTACTTAGTTGTACTGTCTCTTCAGAGGTCTTCATTTCAACAGCTACATTCTGCCTCTGCTCTTCTGCAAGTTTCTTGTAGTTGTAGTAATGCATGATGAAGAAGAAGATGCCAGGCACCAGCATAAACACACCACATGCATAGTACATGTATTTGTAGTCGCCAAAGATATCCACCAGAGCTCCTGCAAAAGAACAGCCACTCAGCTGATAATGTAGGATTTTTTGGGGTGAAAAAGCTTAAAACATCAATCTCAGAGCTATTGTAAATTTACAAACCTGAAATTGGAGGTCCAAGAAGAACTGGCCCACATTCTATGATGGTAACAAGCCCAACTGCACTGGAGAAGCGATGAGCTCCCACCAGGTCCATCAGAACTTCAAAGAGCAGGGCAGACAGCATACCAAAAGCAAAGCCAAAGAATACCGCATAAACCACCAAGCCTTTGTATCCATGTAGGAGTGGACATAAAAGGTGGCATATACCATTGTATGAAACTGCAAAAGCAAAAAAGTACTGGATCTTTGGTCTTATCCACTTAGTGTTGCCTAGGAAGCCAGTTGCTGGTCTTATAAACATATCTGCCAAGGCAAATATTGAGAGCAAAAAAGCTGCAGAATATTCATCAATTCCCTGATGTTTGGCATATGGTGCTAGAAACACTACTGGTGCAAAGAAGCCAAAAAACATAACCATACTTCCAATAAGATAAATGAGAAAGCCTCTGTGCTTGAAAAGTGAGAGATCGATGAATTTCTGTAAACAGTTCTGACTGTTGCTCTCAGGGCGGGTCTCCTCATTCAGGAGGTTTTCTGCCTGTGCACTGATGTCTGCAGTAGCAGCCT
The DNA here is from genome assembly GCA_036850595.1 of Rhyacichthys aspro. Lineage (NCBI taxonomy): Eukaryota > Metazoa > Chordata > Actinopteri > Gobiiformes > Rhyacichthyidae > Rhyacichthys > Rhyacichthys aspro. Next base: position 11,786,975 of record CM072154.1, on the reverse strand, counting down.
CCTCAGCACAAGTCCCATTGCGTCCAGAAGGTTCAGCCTTTGGTTGGAGCTGGACTGTTTTCTTTACTGGTCTCATTAAAGAACCAGCCACACAACAGTTTAAGACAATGGATCCTAAAATGAGAAAGCTTCCCCTCCAACCAAATGAATCAAACAGGAACTGATTTAGAGGAGCCAGAGTGAACAGGACCACTGGACTACCTGTCATGGCAAGTCCATTAGCCAGGGGTCTTTTGACCTGAAAATAAGTGCCAATTATAGTCAGCGCTGGCTGCAGGTTGAAGGCAAGACCAAAACCTGGTAAGAAAATAAAAAACATTTCAGTCAATAAAATCTTATTTCTATATATCTAATTATGATGTCTATCACCAGAGGCTAAGTTAAGTCATAGTGTACTTGAATTATCTTTGTATAAGCAATAATACATAGTATAACTCTTGTGAACTAATCAGAATATTCATTTTTTTATATTTACAAACATCTATTTTCCCTTTAAACTATTTCAAAGGCGTTAGGTTGAATTTTATTCAGTATTCAATATTCAAGGGGCAGGAAATTTAATGTGTTAACCTCACTCTGGAACAAGACAGGTCAGTGTGGAGCAGCGCAACTCTTGTCTGAGCCAATTCAAACTACGTAACGTAAAACAAACAACAGTACCCATTTGACCATGGTAACTGGTCGTTAAAGAGAAACATAAACCCAAAGGATTTACCTCCAATTAGTCCGACACAAAGATAAAGATGGATAATAGAAGTGCCAAAAGATGCAAGAACCATGGCAGTTCCAACCAAGACTCCACCCACCATTACCACTGGTCTGCTGCCATAGCGGTTAACCAGTATACTGCTTATGGGCCCTGCACACAACAAGGAGGTGTTGTAAGAAACTGTGCATTTGTTTAATGTACTTGACTATCAAATAAATGTAAAGATAACTAACCTGCTGCATACATGGAAGCGAGCATGACCGAGGATACCCAGGCAATCTCACTGTAGGAAACGTTAAAGTATTCCTGAATCTCCTTGAAGTAGACAGTGAGAGACTTTGGAAAAGCATAGGAGAATCCTATAGAGATGAAAGCAGCAAAAACGACTGCCCAACCCCATCCTCCATCTGGTGGGGTGTACCCTAGGTTGGTAGCTGCTGAAGGGGGCATTTTTGATTCACCTGCTGGATAGTAGTAACAGACCAGACAAGTGAACAGAGCATAAACAACTGCACATTCCCCTAGAAATGTGACCACATAATACAATTAGTAGAAAACACTGCCAACATACCACAACAGCTCACGTCTGCTCAGTCCCTAAAATTTGTAATGACCAGATTATGAGCCTTGTTGTTGTGCTAGACTGTGACTTTCTATCGCAGAAAGTCCCTGTTGTGAGGCCTTTGATCTCATCACGTGTACTCACATAGACCTTAATACACACAAAAGCAAGGGGCCTGGCAGGGGACCACAGGCTTGGGACAGATTTAAAGGAGAAAATACACAATCCAATACCACAATAGGAGTTTTTTTCCTATTTTATTAACCAACAAATTTTGTATGCTCTGCACACTAGTGGTTTCGGACAGTTAATGACAGAACAAGTGTATGCGCCCAGTGGCCTACTCATATCTAGAATTACAGATCTCTAAGTACATAAGGGTTTGTAGGGCAAGCCTAAGGAACAAAAACAGCTTAATGCAGTGAAAATAGTGTTAAGAGTAGCAAAACAAAAAGTTGACACTTCTAATTTAAGCTGTTTGTAAATGTCTGCATTAAAAATTGTATGTTGTAAAGGTCTGAAGTTCAGCTGCACTGATACTGACCTTGACCACTCTCAGTCCAACAATTTAATCAATATTTAACATTATTGTATGAGTCAAAACAAACCCCTCTTAATATTACATTTGTGTTTTCCCTCTGCTCGCTCAAACATACATCCACAGCCATCTCATGGTAAAGATTGAAAAAAATAAAAAATAAAAATGCTGATCTTAGTTTTGAACCATTATTTTATGACTGAAAATATCATCTTCCCTTTACGTTACTCCATGTAACAATTCTCATTTAAATGGCCATACTACAACAGCTAACATATACATTAAATAATACCTATAATGCATTAAATTCACAATAGTTTGTGGAAAATGTCCAAATTAACTCCCAGTAAGTAGCTTCATTTTTCCATTTCAGTGGTTGATATATCATTCTGGACTACTTAGTTGTACTGTCTCTTCAGAGGTCCTCATTTCAGCTACATTCTGCCTCTGCTCTTCTGCAAGTTTCTTGTAGTTGTAGTAATGCATGATGAAGAAGAAGATGCCAGGCACCAGGATTAACACACCACATGCATAGTACATGTATTTGTAGTCTCCAAAGATATCCACCAGAGCTCCTGCAAAAGAACAGCCACTTGTTATTGTTTTGTAATAACAATAATAATTGATATTATTTTTAACATTTTAGATTCTTACAGTGAAATTATCAGTCTCAGACATGGTGTAAATTTACAAACCTGCAATTGGAGGTCCGAGAAGAACTGGCCCACATTCTATGATGGTAACAAGCCCAACTGCACTGGAGAAGCGATGAGCTCCCACCAGGTCCATCAGAACTTCAAAGAGCAGGGCACACACCATACCAAAAGCAAAGCCATAAATGACCGCATAAGCCACCAAGCCTTTGTATCCATGTAGGAGTGGACATAAAAGGTGGCATATACCATTGTATGAAACTGCAAAAGCAAAAAAGTACTGGATCTTTGGTCTTATCCACTTAGTGTTGCCTAGGAAGCCAGTTGCTGGTCTTATAAACATATCTGCCAAGGCAAATATTGAGAGCAAAAAAGCTGCAGAATATTCATCAATTCCCTGATGTTTAGCATATGGTGCTAGAAACACTACTGGTGCAAAGAAGCCAAAAAACATAACCACGTTTCCAATAAGATAAATGAGGAAGCCTCTGTGCTTGAAAAGTGAGAGATCGATGAATTTCTGTAAACAGTTCTGACTGTTGCTCTCAGGGCGGGTCTCCTCATTCAGGAGGTTTTCTGCCTGTGCACTGATGTCTGCAGTAGCAGCCTCCTCAGCACAAGTCCCATTGCGTCCAGAAGGTTCAGCCTTTGGTTGGAGCTGGACTGTTTTCTTTACTGGTCTCATTAAAGAACCAGCCACACAACAGTTTAAGACAATGGATCCTAAAATGAGAAAGCTTCCCCTCCAACCAAATGAATCAAACAGGAACTGATTTAGAGGAGCCAGAGTGAACAGGACCACTGGACTACCTGTCATGGCAAGTCCATTAGCCAGGGGTCTTTTGACCTGAAAATAAGTGCCAATTATAGTCAGCGCTGGCTGCAGGTTGAAGGCAAGACCAAAACCTGGTAAGAAAATAAAAAACATAACAATTGACATCTTCACACATGTTATTGCTATGGATCATGGAATTAAAATACCAACATTATTTTTTTAAGAGGTTGCCAATAACTAGCTGCAAGAGATAATTATTTTTAGGGAAAAATGCCTTTAAACAAACATAAGCTTAACACTATAGTATTTACCACCAATCACTCCAACACAGAGATAAAGATGGATAATAGAAGTGCCAAAAGATGCAAGAACCATGGCAGCTCCAACCATGAGCCCACCCACCATTACCACTGGTCTGCTGCCATAGCGGTTAACCAGTATACTGCTTATGGGCCCTGCACACAACAGAGATGTATATGGTTTTTGGGACTGTTTGTTATTTTTTTGTTAAAAAAAAAAAAGTTACATAACAAGACATAGTGGCACTAACCTGCTGCATACATGGAAGCGAGCATTACTGAAGATACCCAAGCAATCTCACTGTAGGAAATGTTAAAATATTCCTGAATCTCCTTGAAAAAGACGGTGAGAGACTTTGGAAAAGCGTAGGAGAATCCTATAGAGATGAAAGCAGCAAAAACGACTGCCCAACCCCATCCTCCATCTGGTGGGGTGTACCCTAGGTTTGTAGCTGCTGAAGGGGGCATTTTTGATTCACCTGCTTGGTAGTAGGAAGAGCAAGATTAATGATCAGACCATTAACAGGATATTTGTAAAGCAGACTTCAACTGGCTTTCTATTGTAAATCATTTTTTGTGACCTTCAGTGCTGTTGCAAGACAAGCTGATATGAGACCTGAGAAAATGTCACATAGTGTTACATATTCACTTATTGTCATGTCCAAGTGAAAATCTTTCGTATGACACTAATTTCCCAGAAGAATCTAAGCTAAACAGAAAAACAAAAGGCCAGGCCACATAATAAAATGTAAAATACTGCCTCTACTGCCAATAAATATAATGCTAGCTTGAACACATAGCTCTTTTCTTTTTTTTTCTTCCAATACTCTAAGTAACGAAAACTATGGAAGCCCGTTTCCGCCACTTAAAAAAATAAAAGCCCCGTCGGAAGTCATTAATTTAAGATTAAAGAGATTAAAAGTCATAATTACGAGTTTTAAAGTCATAATTACGAGATTAAAAGTTATAATTACGAGCTTTAAAGTCATCAGATAATATGGCAAGGCAACCACTAAATTTTGAAAAATATGTGTACACAAAATATGTATACATTACATATAATACATATGTGCATATGTAACCAGTGTCATTAGCTCACAAGTGGATCACTGCTGCAGTTCATTATTGATCCGCTCTCTTAAACAAATATAGATGTCAACTGTTTGTCAACTGTACACATCTTTTGAAAAAAATAAATTATACATCAAGTCCACACAGATTTTGAACACATCTTGATCACATGGGAAGTCTTTGAATGAACACTGCAGAGAGAGACTTTGTCCAGGGTCACAGTGTTCAAATAGTCCCTACCTCCACACATGTGTGGGACTGCGTAAAAAATGTCATCTGTGACGTCTCCAGTTGTCGCTCAATAAATAAGGCCACTTCTGCCACATCCGTTTTATTTTTACGACGCCAGAGAGACTTTTTGCTTAAAATCCGTTCAATGTTGCGTTTACTCAGTTGAATTTCATTAAAGCTTTCAAGTATATAAAATATTTAATTTGTGCTAAATCCATCTCTAAAGTGGTTCTTTGTGAACTGGGACACCATCCTTTGCTGAGTTCTGTTGCATTGCTTTGACACATTAAAACTCCTAATCTCCTTATTATGCCTTTGAAACGCGTAATTATGATTTTTTTATCTCGTAAATATCACTTTAAAACTCGAAATCATGACTTCCTTTGGGGCTTTTATTTTTTTAAGTAGCGGAAACTGTGGTGTTTTTTCACACTGTTTTTGAATGCTACAAGAACACGTCACGCTGGTCACGCCCCCTGAAGAGCAACGTGTGGTATTTGATATGTGCTGCATTGTTTGGCCTATAATCACAGTTCTAGTCTAAAATGGACGTGAATCAGCCAATAAGTTATTATTATTATTATTATTAATGTAGGATTATCTTTACAGTAGGACCGCTGCTGGAGTTACCAAAGCGCTTGTGTAACATTGTCAGGTAAAGTCAGGAAGTGTGCGGTGCTCTCAGCTCAAATGCTCACTTGAAGCCCTGTAGAAGACAGAGTGCCCTTCACAGACTGCAGAAATGATCAGAATCGTGTCTTATACGTTTTCTAAAACAAGAATGTGTTTGAACTCGGGTTTGGTGATAAGGACGACACCTGTTCTGTGCAAACAGCAGCACAGGACCAACACGAGTCTGGAGTCTGCGCCTGTGAAAGTAAGTGCCTCCACTCAATAAAACCAGGGTTAACTCAAATGTAACCGGACAGTAGGTGTAGTTATCCTTAGTGACAAAATTAGAACTGATGCAATGCAACACATTAATAAATAAACTAGAACCGTAATGTCCCAAATAATAACACTCACGTTTTCAAATCACCTTAAAGTTGTTGTCTCTGGGGGTGGGTCAGCAGCAGCATGTCCTGTCAGTCTGAAGCCTGCTACTATGTCAACTAGGTTGGCGATGAGAAAAGGGTCCATATCAAATGACTTAGCCTTAAAAGTCAGTTGTAATTATACACATTAAGGTTGCCACCACCTTTACTTTTTAGGTCTTATGTAAAGTTGTACGTGCAGCACTTACTTCAGCTCAGTGTTGAGTTGTGTAGATCTTCCAACATCAAGTAAACTTGTGCTTCAGGATTATTAAACCAGTTCTTGCTTTTAACAGCTGGCCCCAACTGCTCCCAAACTCTGGAATGCACTTCCTATAGAGACCAGACAATCAGAAACGGTGTCCAATTTTAAAAGGCATTTAAAAATAAATACATCCTGCTCAAACACCTCAGTATTGTTTGTAAAACATAACCACTGCTCCAAATGACACAGAGGCTTAGAAATATCAACATTTGAGTGGAAATGATAATTGAATTGAACAGAAATAACTTTCTGCCAACTATTTTTCAGGTTTTGTATGATGGGCTTTGTCCGATATGTGTGACAGAGATCCGGTTTCTCCAGTTTCTGCAAAGAAACCGTGGCAATGTCAATTTTATTGATATCTCCCTCCCAGGATATGATGAAGCAAAGTACAAGGGCATCAGCTATGAGATGGCTATGGAGGAAATGCATGTGATTGATGAGAAAAATATGGTACATACACTCGCATTTAATTGTTTTTGTAAATATGGTCTCTATTGGTAACACATTCTATATTTGGCAGGTTCATCGTGGGATCCCTGCATTTTCTGTCATGTACACTGCAGTGGGACTCGGCTGGTTGGGTCGCTTGATAATGTGGCCCCGTGTGAGGCCATTAATGGATAAGTCTTATGACATCTTTGCCAGAAATCGATTAAAGTGGACTGGGCGTGGGGATGAATGTATCTCTGGACGCTGCGAAAAGAAAGCATAGTGTAAAATCGTTAAATACTGTAAATAGTGGAACTACATAAAGTATGAATATTCACAACTATTTAAAGAAGGGCATTAAACATAGGCAGTACTAAGATGTAAGCACAAATAAATGAGGGGACATATTTATCTGGAAAAAAATATTCTCCTTTAATCTGACCATCTGACAAAGCCAAAAATAATAATCTTGAAAATAAAAACCAGTAGTCAGTTGATTACAAACACCTAATAATTAAAGTCTACATTTACTCATTTGCCTCTTTTTCACTCCAAAATGTAAGAAATTAGCTTGTGACCACACTTTATTAGTAATCCTGCAGATATATGAATAAACAGTAAGAAGAAGATAACCTGAAAAGTCTGAAGCAGATAGTAGTTCTCCTGATTGGCCAGTAGATGTCCTTGCAAGGGAAAAAAAGGATAATTCAAGGACATAAACTGATGGTTTAATACAAACAAAACATTCTTATTAGTAAGCACCATAACCAGTAGTTTGCTTGCTTTGTGTGCAAAACATATTGACCATCATCAGCCTGGACTGTAAATATGTTATTATTAGTATTATTATTATTATTATTGTGTTTCTGTCATATGTATGCTGTTTCAAATAAACAAAACCTTGCTACTGCCCTGTTTAAAGGGAGGTTTTGTGTTCAACTGATGTAAACACCTCCCCCTAATTTTAGACTGGTGCTTCCAGTCTGATACTCAGAAGTGACAGCACATGACCTTAAGCCCTAAGGTCTTACCAAGCATTGGTCACGGTGGTCCACCCCCAACGCAGCTCCTCCAATAGGATCAAAGCCCTGCCGGAAAGAAAGGTTGAATTAAGGACCAAAACACAATAGTAGCAGTGTTCCTGATAGACATATCAGAGGTTGTGTGCTGGATTTAAAAAAAACTAAAAAGGAAGTTTGAAGACGGAAGACCCCATACTGTATCTCAGGTACTGTTAACTGTTGTCATTGAGTAGGCCTAAGCTGCTTTGAGACATGACCTTCCCACTTAGGTGGAAAACAAGCATAGTAGATGTTTGACTATACACAAGAAGAGTTTGGTTAAGGCACCAAAGGCACACTGCTACTATAAATAGTTTTGTGTTTAAGAGGTTCTACAGGTTATACACCGTCCTCTAAAAAAACACAAACCACACATGGGTGTTTTTAAAATTTGGTAGTTGTTTGTAAAATGTACGTCCAGTATTATGTTTTTGCTCAGAGGCTGTCGAGTACTGTTGTTTCCAAGTACTGGGGAACACTGAGTTTGCCCACTTCTGCTAAGCTGTGCCAAACACATGCACTCTGTTTTGAAGGTTGCTTATTTATAGCTGTCACAATGTGTACAAAGACTGACAGTCAGTCAGCATGTTTTCTTAGTAACAGCACATCTAACACATAAGCCTAGACTAAATGTTACAAAGACTGAAGTTTAAGTTATATGTGCAATTAAGATATGGATGATTTTTTTTGTTGCACAGGTCAAACATGGGTCGCTATCTCAACCTCTATTCAAGCTCTGTAAACAAGACTCTAAAATCCTACTGCAAAATCAGATATTTAATGAGCATTCTTAAAAAGTGCCCTCAACTGACAAAAATGTACAGTAGGGAACTTCTGAAATGCTCGTTACAGTCATCTCAACTTCTCAGATTTACAAGAAAACCAGTTTCGCAAAATGGAAACGTACATCACAGAAAGACCTGCTCTACCTTTCACTGTCACGGCAGAGATTTTACCAAGGAAGTGAAACATTACCCGGCTGTACGTTTCTATTCATCTTCGAGCAGGGATGAATTCAAAGCTGAAGCTCCAGTCGGCGTATTAGAGGAGACTCGGTACAGTCAACTGACTAGACTTGGCGGACGTCTTGGTCAATCATTTAATCAGTTGTCAACACATATTAACATGTATTTCAAAAGAAAGAACATTGTACCTACAGCTAAACAAGGCATTCCTGAAACTTTACAACAAGCCAAGGGGGCACAGAGACAAATTGAAGTTCACAGAGTGACCAGAGAGTTGGATAGGGCTCAAAATAAAACCTTAACACAGACCTGCAACGAAAATAACACCACAGAAACCAAGCCACCAGTACAGGAAAGCTCAGGATTACATCTTTTTCATATCAGCTCCTTAGCAACAAGATTTGGTGAAAGCTACAGTTATGTTGCCAACCATGTAAACTCTGTATTCTCTAGGGGAGTCCCAAAAGTGCAGGATGATATAGAAACATATTCCATAATTGGATCAAAGAGGAGGAGAAGAAGGACAAGAAACAGTGGTTCTGAAGCTGTAAATCCTCAACCAAAGGCAAGCGTTAACCAGACAACAAGCAAACACGCTCATGGCTCCAGTAGCTGGGAGGAAGGTTACAGTCTGTTTTCGGCACACGTCAATAAATACTTTGGTGCTAAGGTTGTCGATGAGCAGAAATCAGGACAACAATCTCTTCCAAATGCGGAAAACACTAAAACTGAGAAAAGACATCTGACAACAAGACCTCCCGCACAAACACAAGCTGAGTTCAAAGATGGTCTTGATGGCCTTTTCCACAGTAGCCATAACACAACAAACTTTGGGGAGAGCTACTTCCAAATGGCGAGTCACATTAATCGATATTTCAAAGGTGAAAGTGTAGTCGAAAAGTACACGGAGAGAGATGCACCAAAGAGGGAGCCCTCATTTGGAAACTCTGAGAAACGAAAGACTGTTTCCGTCATGGACTGCCTTCTTCATCCTTCAAGTGCCATCCCTGAATTTTTGAACGCTTATCTAAAAATGGGGCCCTCAACCCTGACTCATGAAGCTAACCCTAGGATGACTTCACCGAGGGCGATGTATAATAAAAATGTGAGTTTATTGCATTGATATTGAACTTTAATTAAACCCAGAGTGGTGTGCAGTTGTTGTGTTTACAATAAGTTTTTCATTTTTAGCCGTACTTAAGTCAGAAGCAGGCTGAGAGAACAACTTATGATTTGATTGGGACATTGGAACAAACTTCTTCTCCAGAAGCCCTGACTTCCTGTGTTGAAGCACTCACTGAACACCTCATTCGCTATCCATCTTGCAAAATATTATTGTGGCAGGTATGTGGGAAAGAAGTCTCTCACAACAATGTTAGATTTGTGTCACTGGCTGTATTACATTAAAGTTGTGCTTGTATTTGCAGAGGAAAACAGCAGTGTTACTAGTAAGAAAAAGAAGAAACTACAGGCACCACCAGGCCCTTCAGAGTGCCATCAGAGAAATCCTGGCCCTGGTGGGTTATGTGGATCCAGTCAAAGGGCGAGGCATCAGGGTGCTCTCTATTGATGGTGGCGGTACAAGGTAAATTATATCATTCATTCCTGTTATTTGTTGCGATTGTAAATACATGATGTGCAAAAATGTCACCTGTGAAACACTGACAAACGTATACTTCTCTTTCTTTTTTCTTTTTTTAAACCCATCTTGGTATGCTTATCTCTCTCAGTTTTCTGCTTTTTTAGAGGTGTGGTCCCTCTACAAGTGTTAAAGCTCTTAGAAGCTGAAACAGGCAAAAATATCCATCAGTTGTTTGACTATATATGTGGAGTAAGCACAGGTAAATTACCAAAGTAAAATGATTACCGTGACACATACAGAAAGTGTTATTTTGGCGTATGACATTTGTCTATTGTATGACAGGTGCTGTATTAGCCTTCATGCTGGGTCTGGCTGGTTTTTCTCTTGAAGAGTGTGAAGACATGTATCAACGCTTTGGCTCTGAAGTGTTCCGTCAGAACCGTTTAGTGGGCACAGTAAAGATGGGCTGGAGTCACTCCTATTACAATACTGAGACCTGGGAAACCATACTGCGGTAAGCACCTCAACTGTGGTCTGTTCTTCTTTATAAGTAGCAGTGTTGACAACTTTGGAGTGAGCAATGATCTTTTGTGATTTCTTTCAGAGAAAAGTTGGGAGAGCGAGTACTTATTAAAACAGCCAGAGATGACTTCTGTCCAAAGGTGGAGTATTATAAGAACACTATCAGCGCTGTTGAATTTGAAATTAGAAATATAAAAACCCTCTTTATGCCTTATCTCATTTGCCAAATGTTAAACGCTTAGTGTCAGTAATAAAACAGATACTCATGATGGTTGTTTGGTGGATTAGGTTTCAGCAGTGAGTGCAGTTGTAAACTGGGGCACCAGTCCAAAAGCCTTTGTTTTCCGTAACTACAACCACACTCCAGGGTCTCTCAGTCGTTATGCAGGAGGCAGTGGATACCAAATGTGGCAGGCAGTGAGAGCATCATCAGCCGCTCCAGGATACTTCCAGGAGTTTACGTTACAAGGTGACATTCACCAGGTAGGAAACAGGATTCCATATTATGCATTTGATATTATTGTAGCTTATTTAACTGCGGCTATGTTGAGATGAACCCTTTCAATAATATACCTTCTTCTAAAATCTTTACAGAGCATGTTTTTATGTCTTGTTGTAGGATGGAGGAATCATTCTAAACAATCCCTGTGCCTTGGCTGTACACGAAAGTCGTCTGTTGTGGCCGAACCAGCCCTTCCAGTGTGTGCTGTCCCTTGGCACCGGTCGCTATGATAATGTTAAAAGGAGTCCTGCCACTGCTACCAGTTTAAGGGCTAAAATCAGCAACATGATCAGCAGTGCCACTGACACTGAAGGTGTCCACACTCTTTTAGATGACCTGCTTGCCCCCAATGTGTATTTTCGTTTCAATCCCATGCTGAGTGCCGAAGTATCCCTTGATGAGAGCCGTCCAGGAGCTCTGGAAATGCTGCATCAAGATACAGAGGCCTACCTGGAAAGAAATCAGCCTAAACTGGCCAGGCTCTGCTTGGTGCTGGGGGCAGAGCGTTCAGCTTATAGCAAAACAATGGACTGGGTCAGTGAGAGGGCCTGGATAATGAAACAGCAATGGGTGTAAGTAGATACACCCAGAAACTCCACCCATGCAACAAATAAACACTGGAAAGTGAAAGAATTCACAGAATAAGAAATAGTCTTTATGTAGTCTATAACAATGTTACTGGTTAAAATTGTTAGTATAGAACATATTTAATTTATTACAAAATCAGGGATGTATTATATACATACATTGTATACTTTTGTTGTTTTTTAAGTATTTATGTCACATTATTCTCTACATACCACAATAAATGTTGGGAAATGTTCACATCCAATATTTGCTTGTATAAGTCTGTTTTGTATGGTGTTTTCAAATGATATTGTTTCTGTATCATTACCCTTTCATCACCATTGAATGATGTAAGGCTTTATCTGTGGCAGAATGTCATCCAATTATTTGTTTGTGAGGGGTTAAGTTTCCCTTTATATGTGTCTGGAGGCTGTATCCTTATTATTCACAATAGATTGTGCTGGACAAAGGCCCTTTGTGCAGAGAGTGTGCGTTTGTGCCAGCCAGAGCAAAGATACAATGTCAGTACCCACCCCCCCATCTCATTTATACATCAAAAAAAGCAAATTATATATTTCTCAAACATGTCTTGATTTCCACCATAAAGTAGCTGTATGATATGCCAGAAGTGAGTGTTAAAGAATATAATGATTCACTTTTGTTATACCCATTATGCCATAACAATGAAGATGACGTTACTTATGTGTGGATTTCACAATGGATTTATTATGACAGGCACCAAGGGTCTGTTAGCCAGCCGTGTGACCGAGGCGTGGGGCAGCGAGTCTGATGGGCTGCACGAGTTTTGACTGTTATACTTGCCCTAGGAAGACAGAGTGACAAATCAGGCTACAGTACAATAGTTGCTGCACTGATCAAGAGTGGACCAGCTAAAGATGAGAATCTATGTCCTGCCAAACAGAAAAGGATCAAAGTACAGAAAAAACTAAGGTAAGACTTCAGCTTTAGTAATGTTACAAGCATTAAAATAGAACCAGAACACTTTATGTGACTGATATTGCCACAGCCCATGTGAAACAACGTATTTAAATATTATTATTATTATTATAAACAGATTCATACATATTACGGTATGTCTACTGGGAAGCCATTTTGAAAATCTTTTACCTAAATAGCATTATCACATTTGTCCACCTTACCCTGAATGTGATTGAACTGTGCTCAACAATGTTTTGATCGGTCACTGTGGATGAGTTAGTGTAGTACATTGAGTACTCCTTCAACTACGACAGTGTGACGTCATAGTACGAAGGATAGGTGATGCGAGTGTCAACAAGCAGCTTGTGTTGTTAAAAGCTCCCTCCTACAGGCCATCTGTTTTCATCCAGGGCTTGATTACATGTGCCAAAGGAGACCCTCGAGCATAGAGACCTTCTTGTCGTCACTGAGCCAGCTCTGTCTGCCTTTCTGCCTCTTGACTGTGCAATCTGGTGCATGGCACTGATCACTGCTCACTGACAAGCCTGCTGCTCTCGAGTGTACATATAGAGAAAACCCCATTCTAAAAACCAAGAGGCTTTATGCACCCCTCTGTCGATGTGAGAGTCTTGTTGTGATGTGTCCATATGATAATGCAGAGAAGATGATAAGTGCCAACATCAAGCTTTGGTCAAAACTTTAAATACAAAGTCCATCTGATGGCTGTAAAGAATGTATTGAATTAAAATATTTGAAATGAATTTTACCACAATAATTTCAGCTTTATTGGCACCCTCTGTAAAAAAAAAAAAATTTGATTCCTTCAAGTAGGAGAAAAATGTGCCTCCTACTTTGAAGGTTATCTAAAGGAAATGACTTCAAGGATTTTCTCAAAGCAGTTTTCCCATCATTTCCCATCAATAGAAGCATGTGACTTGCATGTAATATTCATACGACAGAGACAAACACTGCTTTCATACAGTGTTCCACAATAGGCCCACAAAGTGATGTCATCAAAACCAACAAATGCTCCACAAGTTGTTGTGTATGACCGTCACAGAAAATCACCCTAATTTATTCATTATTGTTCATTTTAAATCAATAAATTTTTTTCATATCTATAATGGCACTGTACAGTATTTGTTATGTAGACAAAGTTAAAGTCTGTGTTTGCCTTGTGAGAGTCAACAACACTGGTACGTTGTAGGTGGTGTATGAGGCACATTCATTATTCATGGGAAGGGTGGGCAGTATGTGAGTGGCAGGGACAGACAGAAACTCTGTTAATGAAATGTTTCGACTCTTCTAGGGTTCCTGACCTGGCATTCGAAGGACTGCTACTAATTGCTTTTTTACACCAAGAGGAATAATTTTTTGGGGAAAATGAAACTGGAGTTAACAACAGAGATAATGAGGAGAAAGGAGTCCTGATTTGACTTTGTAGGAGAGGTGGGTGCTTAAAATGCTATTGTCTTCCCAGATATGGTCCTGTGATTATACTGTTACATAAAGCATTGCTTGTTCTGTTCTTGGTTGACCAAAGACATGGTAACAGACCTGCTTTAACATTAGTGCAGAGTTATAGATGCCAGTGTTGGTCTGGGGTCATGACTGCATCAAGAAGAATAAGGGAAAAAATGATGAAAGATGGTTAAATAATTGTTCCGTTTTTGTGTGTTAGCAGTTGAAATCTCACTGGGAAATTATGTCTTGATCCTATGACTTGTAAAGATGAAGACACCAGTTCTTTTGCTGCTTTTCTGGATGCATGTTTGGGCTTTTGATGTCCCTTTAGAAGGTAAATCAGAAATATGTCTTGCAAAAAAAAAATTGTACTAAGCTGTTTTGTTTTTCCTATCTGTAGTCAGACAGCCTCCAACCATTATCAAGCAGTCTCCGAAGGAGCATATTGTTGACCCTAAAGAGACAATGGTCATAGAATGTGAAGCCAAAGGAAACCCTCATCCCATGTAAGAGCAAATGCAAGCTTAAAGAAACTTTGTAATAAAAGCATTTTTGATGGACTTTTCTGTCTTCTCAAGTTTCTCATGGAGACGCAATGGGAGATATTTCAACGTGGCACGTGATTCCCAGACGTCGATGCGCAGGCGCTCAGGGACGCTGGATATTTATGCCAAGAACAATCCAGAACAGTATGAAGCAGAGTATCAGTGCATCGCTTCTAATCAGTATGGATCTGCATATTCCAACAAAATTCGACTTCTGCTATACAGTAAGTTAAACTACTGTAATCTCTTTGGAGACAGTAGGCATTTCAGCACTAATAATTTTTGCATGCTTTATTTTATTTTTAGTTAGTTTTATTTATTTACATACTGTATGTTTATAGCATTGTAGTATTCCTTGTCACATGCAAATTTTTTTGTTTCTTTAGAAATATATCTAATAGGGTTTATAGTTATTTCTTAGCACTATAAAACCACACTTGTTCATCTTTTAGGAGCCCCTGTCTGGCCAAGGGAGATCCAGGAGCCTGTGGTGGTCAGTGCTGGTTTACCTGTGGTCTTACCATGTGACCCTCCACCAGGCCCACCTAAACCTGAAACGTACTGGATGAAAAGCTGTGAGCACAATTGTTACTGAAGGACAATTAATTGATAAATCTTTTGACAGATTTATGTAAGACCAAGCAGAAAGTTTTCAATGATAATTTATTCTACTCCAGGCTCATATGCCAGACCATTCAACTGGCCCGTTCAGACTGCGTTCCCTACCATGCAGCCTGTGCAACAGGACCGTAGGGTGTCAATGGGAGTCAATGGAGACCTGTACTTCTCAAATGTTTTGTTTAACGATTCGATTTCTGATTTCTGCTGTAACACACGCTTTCCTTACAAGAATATCATTCAGCAGAAAATGCCTGTTGTTGTAAAGGTACTTGTAAGTGAGTATTACCCTGCACATACTGGTGTTCATTTAATTTGATTTTTTTGCTCCTATGTAACCTTTCAGAAAGCTTTCTTTCTGCAGCATTTATATAATAGCTTTAGTAATAATAAACTAAAAATGAGTACAAAAGGCAAATGCACTTACTTTCTATCAATGTATGTAATATCAATTTTTTTTTTTTTAAATTTGAATCCATTAACTATGCATGAATGTTTTTGCACAGAATAATGTTATATATACTATACACCATGCTTTGACCTTTTTTGTGATTCATTCTGCCCCTAACATCTTTAAATACTGAACACACTGTTTTATTTCAGACTCCTTATTTCGCTTCAGCTTTGCTTACTAAGTGTGGTGAGTGTGTGTGCTTAGCTAAATATGACTTTTTTTAAACTGTCACACAGACTAGAAACAGTTAGAAAATGTGTAGCTGTTATCTGCTCCTGTGTGTAGCTCGTTCACTGGCAGAGGCTGCCCCCACCTGGCTGTCTCCCTCAGGCTCTTCCAGCTCTATACTGGTCCTGCAGGGGGAGGAACTGCTCTTGGAGTGCATTGCTGCAGGAATGTATGTGGTCCTTCCTTTTTCCATTGCTATTGTGTCCTCTTCTGGTGTTAGCCCTTGAATAATAATAATAATGTCTTGTATTGTATGTTCTTATCTAGGCCAACTCCCCGCATTACATGGACCAAAGATGGTGAGAATCTGGGGTTGACTTCACGGATGAAAGTAAAGAACTTCAACAAGATGATTCAAATCCCAAAGGCTGCTTTTGAAGATGCTGGTGAATACATTTGCAGAGCAACCAATAAAATTGGATATATTGAGCACACCATAACTGTAAGGGTCAAAGGTAAGCCTGCTTTTGTACTTTTCCTTTTGATACATACAAAGCAATAGAGTATATTACTGATATACATTGTATTTAATAGCGGCTCCTTTCTGGGTGGAGAAACCCACAAACTTGATCTTGGCACCTGAGGAAAATGGACGCTTAGTGTGTCGATCAGATGGCGCCCCTCGCCCTACTATTGAATGGTTCATAAATGGAGAACCCATTGAATGTATATTTCAAATGAAAATCCATTTAAGTTATCGTGAATATCTATGTTATTGCTAATTCTCTATTTATTAAATGTATTTTATACAGTTGCCACCCATCAGCCCAACAGAGAGGTATCAGGAGACACACTCATTTTCCGCAGTGTAACAGTAGAAAACACTGCTGTGTATCAATGTAATGCTTCAAATGAGTATGGCTACCTCCTGGCCAACGCTTTTGTCAACGTACTGCGTAAGTAAATATTCATATATAATCAGTCATCACAGGCTCTACTTACAGGTTGGTTTGAGGGGATATGTTGTTAGTATTAGTGATATTTTTTTGGTGCGTGCTGTAATGTAAAGACTGTTAAATATAACTGAAGAGTTTCTAACACAGATGTTGTCCATCTCTGTATATTTAGATGCCACACCACATATTGTTAGCCCCAGGAATGAGCACATTAAGGTGATAGAGGGCAGTCGTACCTTTTTAGATTGTCGCTATTTTGGATCTCCATTGCCTGAGTTACGATGGTAAGAACATTTGACACTTTCATAAACAACTACTAACCTGTGCTATGGTTTTGTAGTGTACACTTAATATTGTCTGTGTATGTGAAGGTCAAAATACGGACAAGGGAATCTTGAAGGAAATCGTTTTAAGACACACAGAAATGGGACTCTGGAGATTAGACGCATACACATGGAGGACCAGGGAACTTACCTCTGTGTTGTGAGTAACATTGCTGGAAGAGATGAGAGTCAAGTGCAAGTAGAGGTCAAAGGTAAGGATAATATTTATATAATATTTGACATGACACACATATGTTTTTAATCACAAATCCTGTTCATATCTGCCATCATAGAGCCTACTTTAATTGTCACAAAACCCCAGAATATGAAAGTAATACGTGGAACTGATGTGATCTTTGAGTGTATTGTTAAATCTGATGCCAGCACACCTGCCACAACTACCTGGATGAAAGACAAAAGGCACATCACCTTAGGCTGGAGGTGAGCCTGAGTAATGTAATGTTTTTTTATTACTAATTGTAAAACTATTGTTACATCACTTTTCATGGGGTCCATGCCTTTTCCAGATTTAACTTGGATGATTCAAATTTGCTCATCACCAATGTCAACAGAGGTGATGAGGGGAATTATACCTGCATAGCCAAAAGTGAACTGGACCAAAAGTCTGCTTCAGCACACCTATTGGTCATGGGTAGGATATGTTTTTATTACAATCTGTCAATAATAGAATTGTGTTTTAAACTGGGCATGCCTTATGTCTGCAGACCGTCCTGATCCTCCGACTGACCTGCAGCTCTCAGATCCATATGAACGTACTGTAAGACTCACCTGGGTGCCAGGAGACAGTAACCACAGTCCAGTTACAGGTCAGAACTATACATAGTGAACTCTGCACTATGCTCTCTGAACTTTAAATGGATTCAATTATTTTGATTAATTCATTGACAAAAAAAACAACTTCTGCAGAGTATTTTGTGCAGTATGATGATGATGACTGGTTGCCTTGGAAGTGGAGAAATCTGTCATCCTATCCAGGAAACCTCAACTCTGTTATTCTGCATCTCATTCCGTTTACATACTATGAGTTTCGGGTCATTGCTGTCAATGAAATTGGACCGAGTCGCCCAAGTCGTCCATCCACACGTTTCCAGAGCAGTGGAGCACGTAAGTTTAATGCTTTTAATACTTACAATATTGTCAGTATTGATATCACTTTAGATTTGTGTCAACTTTATGGATTGAGGTTTCATCTCTTTCACTAAGCATTATTTTGTGTTCAAAATTAACTGGGTGACAAAAATGATTGATGATGACTTTTCATTACAGCCCCAGATGTTATCCCAAAGAATCTAAAAGGTGTAGGCACTTGGAGGAATAACATGCAGATCAGCTGGGAGGTGCAGTATTAAGACCTAAATGTTTGTATTTTAATAGTTTAAATTCTAAATATGACATCTTTCATCCTGATATCGTGTTCAGCCTTTGTCTTACAGAGAGTGGAATGGCCCTCACCTCAAGTATTTGGTCTGGTGGAGAAGGAGGGATTCCCGAGAGGAATGGAAGAACGCCACTACCAAATGGCTAAAATACTACATCTATGATGCAGATACTTTTACTCCATATGAACTGAAAATCCAGGCTGTTAATGACTTTGGGCTGGGACCGGAGTCACCTGTTGTCATTGGCTACTCAGGGGAAGACCGTATGTATCCAATGATTGTATAACAGTATATTCTGACAGGGTTATTTATTGCGTCATTGGTTAGTTGGTTGGCAGTCATGGAAAAACACTAGTATCTTTGAAACACATTATTATACCCCCTCTTTGCCCCTCCAGGCCCTATAGCTGCTCCCTTGAACTTAAGAGTGTCTGACATTGAAAACACCCAGGTGACTTTGCACTGGGACCCAGTGGACCGGAGCTCTTTAATGGGAGAATTGAAAGAATACAAGGTGTGTTGACTTATCTTATCTTCTGTGGTAAGCATTAACCCCAGGAAATATCTACCACATACTTGGATTAAATAAACTGCCCAGTGTTCTTCACATACATCAGGTTTATTACTGGAGGGACAGCAGTCAGCTGAGGTGGCTGAGAGTCAACAGAGGCATGCAGTCCCAAGCATTTCCAGATGACAGTCCTGAACCCTCTGGA
Organism: Rhyacichthys aspro; assembly: GCA_036850595.1. NCBI lineage: Eukaryota > Metazoa > Chordata > Actinopteri > Gobiiformes > Rhyacichthyidae > Rhyacichthys > Rhyacichthys aspro. The sequence continues at coordinate 11,767,624 of CM072154.1, read as the reverse complement.
GTTCTTACGGGGCTCATTCCCTATAGCAACTACAAGATGTACATAGTGGTGGCAAACAATCGCTACGAAGGGCCGACCAGTAATTACATCCACTTCTCAACGCCTGAAGGAGGTAAGTAAGAAAAAGGGGATTCTATTCTGTTTTTTTTATCACAAACAACTCAGATTAATGTATGCATTTCTGTGCAATGTTTATTATGTTTATTATCGCCTGCTGCTTTCTGTCAGTGCCATCTGTTCCGTCATCCTTCCGGATCCAACAGCGTCATCTGGACAGTATTTATGTCGACTGGGACCTTCCAGCAGAACCCAATGGAATAATCACTGGATATTCCCTTAAGTATCAGACAGGTACACCACCCTGTAAAACCTTTTCAGTGCCTTCATGCACTTTCAAGTTACTGCTTGACTCCTAAATAGAAAGCTACAGTACGTGGCAGTATATACAGTAAAGTACAGTATAGTACAGTACACTCAAATTACACATTATCACATAACATTTTCTTCCAGCACATAATGGTGCACTTTTACATAAGAGCCACAATCATTAAAAAGATCTCTACCACAGTACTGAGTGTTACAAGAGGGTATCAAACACTTAAGAAGGCAATCTCAGGCAGGTACAGCACTTAAAAAGTAGTTGTGTGCACTCAAGCAGCAATAAGAGTTCTCATTGCCCACTGAAATGTCCACACTCTCCTCAGTGAATGCCACCAGAGGTGAGGAGCTGCGGGTTGAGGAGTTCCCTCCAAATGTAACAAGCTTCTCAGTCCGGCGTTTTGACCGCTACACACGATACAGGTTCTCTGTGGCAGCTCGCACCCAGATTGGGTTAGGGGAATGGCATACAGAGGAGTCACCCCACTACACCACAGAAAGTAATTAAACATTCAACCAACCTTTGGTGATGATAAAGTGTTAAACAGAAGACATCCACTGAGAGACTTTGCCTTTCTACTTTCAGTTTATGCTCAGGACCAGGTGGACATCACCACTCAGGGGTGGTTCATCGGGATAATGTGTGCTGTGGCTCTTATTGTGCTTATTTTACTCATAGTGTGTTTTATCAAGCGAAGCAGAGGGGGCAAATACCCAGGTAAAGTAGTATTTCTTCATATATAACACTTCTTTATATATTCTTTACAGTATATTCATGTACAGTAAGTGTTAATATAGGGCCTGTTTTATTCCAGTACGGGAAAAGAAAGATATTTCACTGGAGCCAGTGGATGATAAAGACCAAGAAGGATCATTTGATTATAGGTCAGCTGTTCTCAAATATGTATGTTTTAAAACATGTATTCAAATATTTGCATACCTGTCTTAAAGTCACATAACACCGCATGGTGATAACATTATAGTGAATGATAAAATGAAGATTTCTTTAACACTCTGGATTCATTTGATCCATCATCAGTCTGGTTTGTAGCTGTGCATTGATTGATGGAACTATAGTAGACTTGTTGCTCAGGTACAAACCAAATGTGATGACAGCAGTCATAACGTTACTTAACTCATTGACTATCCTTTTTTTATTTATGGTCTTTTTCACTTTTACCTGCCCTTTTTAAACCCAAACCCTGTTCTTTTCATACTGTACTACTCCAGGTCGCTTGAAAGGTATGGAACTTAAATATTGACAAATACTATTTACATTTTAAGTGCTTGTAGTTATTTAAATATTAATATCAATATAATACCACTTTACCTACACTGGATGTTCATTTTGTAGGATAACACGTCTGTCTACTCTACCTTATCCCAGACGGTAAGTTTCATATTTATTTGATTTCCAAATATTAACCCTCTGTTATTTCTTCACACTGTTGATCTGTGCAAAATTTTTTGCACCTTTTTTCACCCAGAGAGGAAGAGAGAGGGCTTCAAAGAGGTCAACCATCTTTGGAGGCGATGATGAAGCGGTCAGACAGTGACGACAGTCTGGTGGACTACAGTGAAGGAGGCGAGATCCCTTTCAATGAGGATGGCTCATTCATTGGCCAGTACACAGGAAACAGAAGAGATGTCAGGGAGCTAGACTTTGGTGGTGGTCTTGAACTTCACTCACAGCTGAACACTATCTACTCCCTTGCATGAAAATCAAGACTCTGTTCCTGAGTTCTTTATATGTCATGTGACTGATCTCAAGATGGCAGCCAACTGGTGTGTGTTTTTTGGGGGAGCAGCCTGAGCCCGAGGTGCTGTGACCCTGCTGACACACACACAATGACACTTTGATACATTTTTAAATGAACTCACTGATATAGAGTCATGGTATTTTCAGTCAAGGCCACAAAATTCATGATGATGATAAACTTAATTATGTGTGGAACGTTTTGTTTTACTGAATGCACCTATTATATTCACGGCACGTATCTACAAATATAAGTCTGTGGAGATTCTCAGTCATCCAAGACATATTCAGTTCAAAGAATCTGGCATCTGGATGTAGGTTTTAAGTCACTTGGATGAGGGATGCAACATCTTCTACCTTTACGCCCTGATGCCTTCTTTGCAACCTTTTATTCTCTAAATATAAGTTTTGCCAGAAGGAAAAATTGTAATTTAAAACTCCTGTTGTCTGTTTATCATGTTGATAAAACAAAGACTGTGAAAGGGACAACTAAACTAATATACTTAACCCGGTCATTTTTATGATGAGATGAAACATTTCTTTTTTATTGTTGCACATAATGAAGTATGAGAAATTCTTTGAGTTAATAACTAAGGCAGTGAATATTGCAAACTTATCTGCAGTGTCACATGGAATAATGAAAGAAAATTGTGTTTAATAAAGCCAGGGTTCAGATATTTGTTATAAAATTTGCAGTCTATATGGTTATTGTGTCTTATCTTCTTCATGTGTTGTTTGCTGAGTGGTCAGAGTCTTTTTGTTCTGTTTAGGATCTCTGATGGTTCATGATATGTTTGCCTTGGGACTGAATGAGCTCTTTATGCCTGCATCAACAATTGGGTGTAGTCCTTTACAGCCTTGCCTTTTTCTGGTTGTTTGAATGGACTGTTTTTGTGTCCCCGGAAAGGCTCAAGTTTGTTGCTGCTTTTTTTATTTAACTGGTACTGGATGTAACTGAGAATTACATTTTCATTTTGATGCTACTAAATCATTTGATTATAGCTATGACAACAAATCATATTAGAAATCATCAAATAGCCATTAACCATTTAAAAAAAAAAAAAATGTGACCAACCATGGCAATAGAATAAAAGTGAATAAAACAGCTACATTTTGACTCCATACATCACAGTGTTTGCTGTAAGGAAAACAAATATAACTGTATTTTCAGCATTTATATTAACATGTTTCTAATTGTTTAATCTTTTTTCTGAAAATAATCTATTGTTAATGCTTTGTCTAAACAAGATCTGTTTAGCCCTACTTTAAATCGACACCTCTTTATGCCATAATCTTAATGTGATGTCTTTAGGTTAAAGACATGAACAATGTAATGAGATGAACAAGTTACTTTAATTTGATAAGACCAAATTTTCATAGTTGTTCATAAATATGATTATTTCATGGTAAAAATGGTTAGAAACCGTTCATTCTGGTAAACAATCAGCGTTAAATAGATAGTGAGATATTTGTATTTATTAAAGATCTTTGTACAACTAGTGAGGAGAGTGAATAGTGAGCACTCTTCGTCATAGAGGATCTTCGAGGTATTTTCGCTCCTATGGTTAATATAGTCTCACGGCAATAGTCCATAGTAACTCAGAAGCACTGCTCAAGTGGCTCTTCACGCTTGTACCTCGGAAAACTTATGTCTTTTTACAGAAAACATCATCACAAGAAACCTCCATTAAAACAAGAAAAGCAAGCCTTGTGTCACAGAGATGTTTTCACCACAGTAAAAAGACGACTACTCGGCTATGGAGGATTAAAAGTGCCAAAATTAAATAAATAAATACATCATTAAATAATGACTTATATGTGCCATTAACTGATTAAATGTACCATTAATTAATTAAATGTACCATTAGTTCATAAAAAACTATTCATTTAATGTAAAAAAAAACAACAAAAAAAACAACAACAAACAAACATATATATTCATTTCACCATTTAATTAATTATTTCATGGTCTTAAACTGTAGTGCACCATGAATTAATTTTATCTGTCATCCTCACCTATCAAAGTCAGTGGGCGGAGCTAACACCTGATTGGTTACACTACACAGCAAGTCAAGACAGATCTATCCCCGATAATGGATCGGTGGAGAGCTAGTGTATGTACTCCGATAGACTAGGTGACGATATTCATCTTTAAATTGGTGTTAATTTTAGTGTCAACGAAACTCGATCTATTTAGTGGTAAGCTTCAAATTTAGTACAGCGTTCGTGCAGGAGAAATGTCAAAATCATGCCCGGAGCTGCTGAGAGAAGCAGGGACTTTAATTGAAGAAGCCCTGAGGAGAACTCCAACAGCTCCGGCGGCTTAGCCACAGCAGACACCTGCCGCTCCATATACACCTGTACAAGGGAAGTAATGCTAGCCAGGTGTGCTTCTAATCCAGGACTGAGGACACATGTGTGGGTAAAACTAGAATGGACAGTCAACATACAGTTTTATTTGTACTGTATGTGGTACCTGGCTTATTTTGCTCTATGGTGAACGTAGTATGACCAACGCACACACATAGAGCAAAATAAGTATCGTTGCAGAGTAAGCAACTTGTTCTTAGTTTGTTGTGGTCATGTGTTTTTAACGGCTGTTAAATTATTATTATTATTATTATATTATCATTATTGTTTATTTATTTCTTACAGTTCATCGGTCTATGCTTTGTACATAGCCTAAATGAGCCGTCATGCCAAAGTTACTCTACCATCACTGCACCCGTTCTCTAACAATGCCTCGTCAGCCCCTGCTTTGGGTTTTGTTGCTGGGCTTTGAATTGCTCTGGCTCAGGCCCGGTGTCCACAGATAAACCAAGTCCCCCCAGCTCAGGTGAAAGAGGAGAATAAAGAGGGACCGCTCCGTTGCAAAGAAACTTCAATCTGACATCTGTCAATCAATCAGTCACTGTGGGCCCCTGATCAGCCTCGCCCTCAGCTCGTCCCCTCTGTCTACTCGTCTCCAGTTAAGATCTGACCATGGGTTGAGTTACCCTTTAAAGATGATGAGCAACAAAATAAAGCCACTGCAGAACAACAACCAAACGTTGGTCCAGAGCATCAGCCAGACGTTAAGGATCAACCGTCTACAACGCAGCAACTTTCACAACTGTCTGACAACAAGTCGCAGGTATCCATGGCAACCAGCAAGCGGTCGTCTCGTACATCCTCAACGTACACGTTGAACTGATTGAAACCATGTCCACAGACAGTTTGCATTGAGAAGGTTTTTCTCTATTCGTGGCCCAGCTAAACTCCTGCAGTCAGACCGAGGGACTAGGAGCTTGTACGGAACTGGGGTTGGACACAGTCAATGCAGCAGTTGGAAAGTACCTCCAAGAAAGAGGATTTTCTTGGTCATTGGTCAAGTGGATGCATGTATCCCATGTGGAAGGGTCCTGGGAACGTCTAATCGGGATGGACAGGCGTATCCTAGATACAATGTTGTTGAAAAATGGACAGATATGTCTCACTTCTGAGGTTTTAACGTCAAAGAAGGAGATGTAGTCCTGTTGAAGGATGCTCAAGCAAACAGAAATGAATAGCCTATGGGACTAGTAGTAAAAACTTAGTGGAAGAGCATATAGACAAACATGGGACAGTTAAAGTGTTTTTTAGACCAGTGTCAGAGATTAAGTGAATATTTGTAATGTTAATGACCCTGGAAATATTTTTTGTTTTGTTTTGGTGGTGATATAATGTAATTATATCAAGCAGGAAGTGTGATGTCCTTAGGTTAAATACATGAACAATGTAATGAGATGAATAAGTTACTTTAATTTGATAAGTTAATTTCATAGTCGGTAATAAATAAAATTATTTCATGGTAAAATTGATTAAAAAGTATTGATTCTGGAAAATAATCAGCGTTAAATAGATAGTGAGATATTTGTATTTATTAAGGATCTTTGTACTGCTTTGTACTGGGAGAGGCGCGTGCAGAGTGAGCACTCATTGTCATATAGGATCTTTGACTTATTTATGCTCATATTGTTAATATAGTCTCACGGCATTAGTTGTCTGCAGTAACTCTGTTTATGTGGCTCTTCACGCTTGTGCCTCGGAAAACTTTCGTCTTTGTAAGTATTTGTATGTATAAATATTAGTAATAACTTTGAATATATTTAGCAATTTTATTTTTGTATATTTTCAGCAGGGCATAGCCAGAAATGATTTTCTGGGTGTGCCTCAGAAAAACTAGGTGTGCCAGAATCAGTCGCTCTACAGCACCAGAATTTGTTTATTTTCTGATTAAATAATGCCAATGATAGGTATTATACACAGATGTATACTTAAGTGAGTTTTTGTGAGTAAGTGAGCAAGTTTTTTTCAAAATAACCGAATTGCCACTGCAAAAAAGAGGAACAATGTGTGTTTGGATCTGAATGTTTTCAAAATAATGTTAAATTGAGATAAGTAACATTTCTGAGACCTGAACTTCTCACTGCTCAGTATCTACATGAACCAGGACAGGTTCAGGGAGGGTCTGGGACAGGTTCCAGAGGGTTTGGGACAGGTTGATTATATTCTTAAAGCAGTTTAATTACTAAACTTTAAGTTCAAAATCAGCTCAAAAATGAGATTTTGTTTAAATAATCTGACTAAAAAACAGATTGAAGTCACGTTTTGCTGCAGTGTGAACGCGGCCACTGAGACGCTGCAGGTTTAATGCCATTAAAGGCTCTAATGTCTGACAATAACCAGAGGCAATAACCAGAGGAGGAGACAGTTTAGGGCAGTGGCCACTCTCTGAGGCTCACTCTGACTTAACTGACTTATGGAAACATGTACATTTGAGCAAAGAACTGTAATTTGTGTGCTTTTGAAAAGATTATAGACAACTTCAGCTAAAGACGACAACAGTGTCATCAGTGTGGGAACCAGATTGACACATGGACAGGTGAGGAGGGAGCACAGGGAGGGACTAAATGAACATGTTTTTATTTATGAGCTGTATTTCTGGTTACCGCGGAGGATACTCTCTTTGACGACATGGATTAATGAGCTGATTAAGGACTGGCAACACGCCCGAGTCTGAGCCCAGTCTGAGCCCAGTCTGCTGATAGACTCTAGCCAGAGTGTACTGTCACAAATTTACAGTTAACACCTGGCAAAAACATTGCCAATAATGTATTGTAATATTTCAGTCTCTTACTAAAAAAAAAAAAAAAGTTTTACAGGTATTAGCTAATTTCTTTTACAGTAATATTTTATTAATAGCATTGAAAAGCAGTAATTAACTGCAATGTAATTTACAACATTATCTTGTTTAAATTACTGAATGTAGTTGGCAACTTGAGTTGACAATAATTAGCTATATTTTAACAATACAGTACCTTAGTGTATATTATTTTACAGTTTTTTGGGGTTTTTTTTACATTAGCTGTTCACCAATGCTGCAATTTTATGCATCTTACAAATAATACCAGACTCTCAATGCACATTTGAACAAAACTTTTATTCAAACTCAATCCTCCATAACAGTCTTACAGTACTAGCATACAGCTGTTTCTTATAACTTGAACCCTAATGCTGCTGCTCCAGTGCATGGCTACAACTAAAAAATAATTCAATATGAATAACTGCTAACACACTATTGCTGCTGCTGCTATTGTTGTTGTTTTGTGCTAGCATTGAAAAAGAAAATACATACAAAAAAAAAATTGAAACTAAAAATAAATTCAAGCATTTGTATTTTAGGTTTACATTTAACTTCTATCAATACTTGCACTTAAATATTAATACATACAAGAAGAACTTAAAGAACTGGCATTGGACTTACATATGAAGCCATTCACAGTCCATTTATCAATTTCGTGGAGAGCAGACCTGATGATTTACAGTTGTTCTTCTCCTGTATTTTGCTGCCTCTCTGACCACTTTCACTTCTTGGTGCCAGTTGTTGGGTTGATTCCAATGAAGCAGCAACAGATATGATTTGATTGTACAGAAAAAAAACCTGCCCTTCCAATATAAATGCATCATGTTATTGTTTTAAATGCACACTAAAGCCTCTGTCATTTGGCAGTCTATCTGGAAAAAGAGACACATTTAATATGAAGAAAGTTCCATAAAGTTGACAGTCTTCAGATTTACAGTGCATGTTTTAAATGAAGTTGAAAACCTTTAGTTGACTTTGAAAGGGTTTGAGATGGATTTGAACAGGGTTTTAGTTAAATGTGTAAGGATTTTAAATGTATTAAACCAGGTTTTAGATAGATATAAACAGGCTTTAGTTGTATCTAAACACGTTTTAGATGCATTTTAACAGGTTTTATGTGGATCTGAAAAGGCTTTAGATGGATTTGAACAAACTTCACTTGGATTTGAACAGGTTTAGTTGGATTTAAGTAGATTTTAATTAACAGGTTTTAGATGGGTATTGAAAAATGAAAGTATTAAAGTACTTTTCATACGTGTCTTAAGTGACTAAAAAGTACCACTGAAAAATCTAAAGCTATTAGTAGAAAAGAATTATAGTTAGCTTCACCTGATAAGGTGCTTGGGGTGGGGTGGTGTTGCTTCTCTCCAGACCGATATCTCCAGTTCTACCAGTTGATCCTCTATAAAAAAAAAATGAGTTAACAGAATCAAACAGTATAAAACTTTACATTGTACATAACTAAATAGTATTCAAACATTTATTTAACAATCACACATGTATGGAGGTTCAATTTCCCTAGTTTGTACTATAGATCCTTAAAACTAGGGGTATCTTTTATGACAATTAGGTGAGTTAGTGGCTAGATACAACAGTATAACACCAAGAGGGCTACTATTATGGGCCTAATGGTTGTGCAAACTTTTTATTTTGATATTTTATTTATTGATTTATTATCTGTGCGTCAAAAGTTATGTAAGCAGACTAGGACCTCTCTGGACAGAGTAATGCTCTCCTCCCTCTCCTCCACTGTGAGGCACAGCGCTTCTTGGCTTATTAACATCAAACACCTTCAATAAAAGACAACGCTCAAAATTCATCATTTTACAGATTTACAGACACTTGCTCATTAGATTTTCTCTAATAACATCCATAGAGAATCAAATTGAACTGTGAATCTCCTACAGTTCATGACAGTGTCTCAAGAAAAACTCTGTTGGAGTCTCAAGAATAAATTACTAAAAATACGTAATGAATCTCCATCTTCCATCATCATCATCTCTGTGATTGTCGCTAATGGTTTCACTCATTGAAGTTCAAGGCTGTTTATTGAAGGTGTTTGATGTTAATAAGACAAAAAATAACAGCAAAATAACAATTTTCCTTTTATTGCAGTAAACCCTTTACTGCAGTTTTCTGTAAATTAAATGTTTTTCTACATTTTTTGAACCAGGGTTTTCTACCTTAATGTCACGGGTTTTGTTTGGCAGCTGCCAAGTCATTTACTGTTTTTTTATTTGTTTTTGTTTTTTTACAGTAAATGTTACGTTAAAAATGACAATAACAACTTATTTTTTACCATTGAGGGGAAGCCAGCAAAAAAGCAATTCTATATTTCCTTTGTAACGTTATTATGGGCTTGCAAACGCAAATAAAAGTCTAGCCTAAACAGTCAATTTTATGTTGTTTTTTTTTGTTGTTGTTGTTAATAAGAACTGAATATCACATTCATTCTGTAGCTATTAATGATGAACTTAAATTTTGTCTTGTGGATGAGCACGATGGAAACTGTCAAATGCTTCTCTTCTCGCTTCGTGCCAGGAACCCGACGTCAACAACAAACAATTGTAATATGCCCTTGTTTACAATCAAAGCTCATATAGCCTGTAATCTACAGGATGTCGTCGTAAAAAACGTTTTTAGTAGAAAGAATATACGTAGACTTCAGCAGGAAGTCTCAGACTCGCTCTAAAGTGACAACTGACCAGAAAGTTATGTGGATACTCACAGTTTGTTGATAGCTCCGATGCTTCATCACAATTTGTGCACGGTCAGGATATTGAAGACAAAGTTCGTCTTTTTCACATAGGATAGTCTTTTATCCGTGCTCTGATTTTAATTCAACTAATCTATATAAAGCGCAGCTCACAGATAAATGTACCGTAAGCTATTTAAAGTTATTCATATGAGATCAAGCCCGAGCTGTGCACTCGGCCTCAGTGGAGATTTTTAATCAGTTTAAGTTATTAAAGGACAATAAGCTACCATTAAAACTTATTTGAAAATAATTATCAAAACATTTCGGGTGTGTCAACTGCCACTTTTGTTGTCAGCAGCTACGCCCCAAGACAACACAGGAAACCTCCATTAAAACAAGAAAAGCAAGCCTTGTGTACGGAGTTTCGGATTTCGTCATTTGTTCAATGGCAGTCTTAACAGCATATAGTAACGTGTTGTGATGACAGCACACCTAAGATAAAATATTTCTATAGTTATGAACCCTGGACCATTTACAGTACTTCTAGATAAGACGTTACATCATTTCTGATCATTTTTGCTTAATAGAAAAAGGACATCTTATCAACAAACCTTTCAACTCCATCAAGTGTCTGATATGACAACTTCTATATTGTCTGTATTGGAATGAGAAATCTTTCCACCTTTCTTGATTTATCCCAGAAAGCACATTGAGACAAGCGGACACCAGAAGTGAATAATTCTTCTTAGTTCTTCTGCCAACACTGAAATTTACACATTGTCCCTTCAATGTTAAATGTTCATTCAATGTTCGTTCAATTCATGCACAACAGTCAAATAAACATGTATGGCAAATGCACATAGCTATATATTAACGCTTACTATAACCATAAAATCATGACGTCATAATCTGGAGACTCAGTATAGGGAACAGTGGCCATCCCTATAAGCTTTAGTTACACTTTGTCCTGGTCTTATCACATATATAATAAGGGCTTTCACCCAACCGTCTTGGATCAGTGAAGGCATTGGCACACAGAGCTGTAAGTAGCCAGTTGGAATATCATCTTCTACAATAGACTTTTAAACTATCCATGTTCTTTTTATTTCTAGGCTCTCCAAGGAAACATGGCAAGACTACTGGCTGGTAAACTAGCGCATCTTAGTTACAAGTAACCTGAAGTAAAACTTGCAAAACAAAGTTAATCAAATACATTTCTTTTTTTAGGACTAACCATTTTGGTTTGCATTCAAATTGGTATGGGTTGTTTATTTTACAGCATTTCTGCACACATGTTTGTCCAACAGTGCATTTACTTTATCCATTTCTTTTTCCAAAAGCATCTTCTTCTAAGCTAGTGTGCTACTTTACCAACTGGTCCCAGTACAGACCTGGATATGGCAGATTTATGCCAGAGAATGTAGACCCCAAACTCTGCACACACCTGATCTACGCCTTCTCCATCATCAGCCCATCAAACGAACTGTCTCCTTATGAGTGGAATGATGATGTTCTGTATAAATCATTCAACGCTCTCAAAAACAAGTGAGTTCAATCAGTTCATGTTGGCCATATCATTATGTTCTGAGATCTTTAAATGCAATGCTTCATAAATGTCACTCCTTACAGAAACCCCCAGTTAAAAACCCTACTGGCTGTTGGTGGTTGGAACTTTGGCACCTCTCAGTAAGAAAGGATGTGGGATTGTACTTTCTCGTGAAAAATCATTCATTTCATTTAGCAATATCAACTTATACACACTTAATTTCTACAGATTCACGATAATGGTATCAACCCCTGCCAACCGTCAGAGATTTATTCAGTCTGCTATCCACTTCTTGAGACTGCATGGCTTTGATGGGTTGGACCTGGACTGGGAGTATCCTGGGGCACGAGGAAGCCCACCAGAAGACAAAGAGAGGTTCACTACATTGTGCCAGGTTTGGAAAGCTACACCATCAGTAACTGAAGTGTAGCAGTGTCCTTATCTCATATACCAGATATGATAATGTGTGTCTACATTTATTGCTTTATTTCTTTATTTATAGGAATTACTTACTGCCTTTGAAAAGGAGGCTGCTGAGACCAAAAAACCAAGACTTTTGCTCACAGCTGCAGTGGCTGCTGGGAAAGCAAACATTGACAATGGTTATGAGATAGCCAAAGTGGCCATGTGAGATCCTGCATAATGAAATGATCTGTCTTTCCTTTCTTTTCTGTCATTGTTAACCTTGTGTTACACCTTGCCTTGCAGGCTTTTGGACTTTTTGAATGTCATGACATATGACTTTCATGGAGCATGGGATCCTTTTACTGGACACAACAGCCCTCTGTACCGCAGTTCTTTTGATGTGAATGACAACATCTACTACAACATGGTGAGTAGGATCTGCATTCTACTGTAACAATAAAGGGTTAGCCTCATATTTATCATAACTGTTACAATCCTTAACAGGACTTTGCTATGAAATACTGGAAAGACCAAGGGGCTCCAGTTGAAAAACTCTTAGTTGGTTTTGCCACTTATGGCCGCACATTTCGCACAGCAACAGCAGCTCATGGTGTTGGGGCACCAGCCAGTGGTCCGGCCTCAGCTGGCACCTACACCAGAGAGGCTGGCTTCTGGTCCTATTATGAGGTCAGCAGTAGCTCTACACAGGATTTTACTGAATCTTTATCTCGACCTAATTGGGACAGATATATATTTTTATCATTTTCTGCAGGTTTGCACTTTTCTCCAAGAGGGCAGTCTTAATTGGATTGAAGAGCAGCGTGTGCCTTATGCTGTTAAAGGCAACGAGTGGGTTGGATTTGATAACATGCAGAGCTTTGAAGTCAAGGTAAGAAATAACAGACTGACCTTTTTATTTTCGTGGCTGAACTACAAGAAGAAAAAAAAAAACAATTAACGCTAATAACTCACATTTGTCAGCAGGTGGCAACCTAATAAATAGGATAGCAAGTCTTTGTATTTATCTCTTCATAGAAATAGTCAGTCAAAAGTTTAATGCAATATCTTTCTTTTCCGTGCCATTCCAAAGGTCCAGTACTTGAAAGATAATAGGTTTGGAGGAGCCTTTGTCTGGTCTGTAGATCTGGATGACTTTTCGGGTCAGTTCTGTGGTCAAGGAAACTATCCACTCATCAGTCATCTGTACTCACTTCTGGGAACAGGTGCGACTTACTTAAAATAATAATGCATAATAATGGGCACTTTAGCAAATTGAATGGTTAATGGGCTAATTATTGACTAATTATTATTATTTTTGATTTTGTAGACTTTCCCATTACTTCACCAACCCAACTTCCTACTACCACTTCAACTGGAACAGCCACAGTACCTACCACAGTAACCAGTACCACTAAACCTACCAGTACCACTACCACTAAACCTACCAGTACCACTACCACTAAACCTACCAGTACCACTAAAACTACCACTACCACTAAACCTACCACTACCACTAAACCTACCACTACCACTAAACCTACCACTACCACTAAACCTACCACTACCACTAAAACTACTACCACAACAGTTTCTGGGAGTGGTTTCTGTGCTGGAAAGGACGCCGGACTCTACACAAATGACAAAGACAGAAACAGCTTCTATCAGTGCTTTAATGGACAGACATTCTTGCTCAAATGTCCAGCCAATCTTGTTTTTAATGATAAATGCAAGTGTTGTGATTGGCCTTAGTTATATATCATGAGGAATCTTGGCTATTTTTCTATTTTAATGGACTAATACACTGTTAGAAATATTAATGCACAAAAACAGTAAACAGCTGGTTGTCCAGTTGCTATCATGTTACCGTAACTTCAACCAGGCATTACTGTTACTACTTTTAACGGTTTAATGCTGTTCATGAAATCACATTAGATCTTTGTATTTTTAATGATAAAATGATATTTACATGTTAAACTACCTGCATATATAAGAGCATAATAATGGGTTAGGGTTAAGCACAGCTTTATATCATTGTTACCTAAATGTAAAAATACAACAGCTTTTTCGTTTTTTTGACCAAACAAATGGTGCAACATACTCACCCACACTAACCTACATTACAGCAGCAATCACAAGTAGCAACAAATTTCTTTTGCTGGATCTGGCAACCCTAATCTGAGCTTTCTGATTGAACTCAACAACAAAATCAACAACATTTACACCATGTAAAACTGAGAAGTCTTCTGAGCAGAGCGGATACCCTTGGTTTGAATAGAATAGTATGATTAACTGTCAATGTGTAGGCCTACTTCTGAATGTAAAGCAGTTGAAGAATCTGAAAAGATCTGTAAAGACAAAGAAAAATAAATAAATAAATGACAGTGCCACCACAGATTAAATTAATGCACCCAGTTTATCATCAAATCCAGCAAACTTTTCAGAGACAACACTTTTAATAACAGGTACCATAAATGTAGCCTAAATACAAATGAGTAAGCCCTAATAACAAGAATCTGTAAAGTTCACTATACAATTTGGTCTGAACAAAATCTAATGCAATTTGTGTTTGGGAAGTAGCCTTGAAAAAGTAGCATATTAGTAATAAATGGAGAAACAGGCATTACAGGTTTCTTTTTCTATATGCAGGTTACGTAGCCTAATCTATTGCACTGTAATTAAGCTCTCTCTATTGACAATTTTTGCATTTGAAATAGACTCCCCCTTTAACTATATGTGTTTCTGTGTTAGATATAGGCCTATAAACCCCTATGTAGCCCTAAAAGACTAAATGCTAATATATGTATTAATATTTTACCCTCCAAATAAATTGCTGGATGAACATGGATGACAATAGAGAGTTGGTCAGTCTTCACATGTGCTCTGCTGGTAAAGATTTCCCAGAATTCCAAAAACACTGTTTGTAAAGATTCTTACATAGTGAATTAATGGTATGTAATTGTTTTTTACATAATTACAATATAGCTACCGTAAAAATAGGCAAAAAGGTGTCATTTAACCAAAAGAAAAAAAAAATTTGCTGCTACAGTCTGCTTTTCAATATAACGGAACATTATATATAAGGTAATTAATGTAATTAATGAAATCTTTGTGTAAATTTACAGAAATTTGTTACTGTGTAGTTAAAAGTGCAAAGTTTCTGTCTTGTCCTGCGAGCATGAGTTTAAATGAAGTTCATGTGAATTAGTGATGTAGCTACTCTCCACTTTGTATGTCACTCAATAAAATAAAGTCATATCACTGAACCCGTAAAACGGACTTTGACTGCATTAATTTTAAATGGTTTTTTTTTAAAAGGTCAGGGCAGTTTGATGAAGCAATCGTTTGATGTCCTTGGATTAACATTTACTTTTAGTTAATGGTTAGCACAGTTTGTGTTTGTCATCAGGCAAAGTGCCCCATCAGTTTTTGTTTGTGTCAAAACTCAGACAAGGATATAGGCACGATGAGGAAGCTACTTTTAATTGCAGGTTTGTGAGATTAAATTTTGGACAATACTTGGATTTATTTCTGGATCTTTTTTATTGTTTTTCAACATTCTCTCTACTTTACAGCTCTGTGTATTGTTTTCAGCAGTTTGGGTGAGTTTAACAACACTGACACTGATAGATCCTTTTAATATTTTTTAAATTCTTACACATATTCTTTTGAAATGAATGCTCTCCTCATTCTCCCATTTAGTGTCAGCCACCAGATTAGTGTGCTATTACACCAACTGGTCACAATACAGGCCGGAGGGTGGAAAGTTTGTACCAACTAATATTGATCCGAACCTGTGCACCCACTTGATTTATGCCTTCTCTGCCATAAATGAAGCGAATGAGTTGGTAACTGTAGAGTGGAATGATGATGTACTCTATAAGTCGTTTAATGGGCTTAAACAAAGGTTAGTAACATTGTGTCATTGTGTCAAATGGAAGACAAAATCACGACAGATCATTGAGGGTATACTTTTTAAAGGAATCCTAATCTTAAGACGCTGTTGGCAGTTGGAGGCTGGAACTTTGGCTCACAAAAGTGAGACAATTTCCAAACTTTCTCACATAATGTAGTCTTTTTTTATGTCAAGTTCTTCCTTAAAATTACTTCCTAAAATGCTTTTCAGATTTACTACAATGGTGTCAACACAAGCCAACAGAAAAACGTTCATCCAATCTTCTATCAAACTACTAAGAGAATACGGTTTTGATGGTCTGGATCTGGACTGGGAATACCCAGCTGCAAGAGGAAGTCCTCCGGAGGACAAGCAGAGATTCACAGTGCTCTGCAAGGTAAGGAGCAGGTTTAATGCACTGCCTGTAACTTCCGCACAGTGTGGCACTAACTGACTTCCATTTGCTCATGTGTTGTACAGGAACTTCTTGAGGCCTATGAATCTGAGGGCACAGCAACCAGCCGTCCGAGATTATTGCTGTCTGCTGCTGTGTCTGCTGGGAAAGCTACTATTGATGCTGGATATGAAATAGCAGAAATTGCAAAGTAGAATCATTATTTTACAACAATACCATTACATGAGAGTTATCATTGTCCTTTGGTGCAGTGTTTTGACACTGCACATGTGTTATCAGGTACCTGGACTTCATCAATGTGATGACATATGACTTTCATGGCACTTGGGAGACTGTCACCGGACATCACAGTCCCTTATACAAAGGATCCCATGACACAGGGGATAATGTTTATTTAAACACTGTAAGTGTTGCTCTGCTCTACTCTGTAAAGAATCTCTGCTTATGTTAAAATGTTCCTGTCACATCTCAGGACTTTGCAATGACTTACTGGAGAGACAAGGGAACTCCTGTAGAAAAGCTGAACATGGGCTTTGCCACATATGGACGTGCATTTCGTCTGGCCACTCAGTCCAGCCAGGTTGGAGCACCGTCCAGTGGCCCTGCTAGTCCTGGGCAATACACACGAGAGGCAGGCTTTTGGGCTTTTTATGAGGTGAAATAACAGCTACTCAATAGCACTTTGAATCTACATGTAGATAACAATAAGTTTAGTTGAACTGTATTAATTGAACCTAACC
This sequence comes from Rhyacichthys aspro, assembly GCA_036850595.1. Lineage (NCBI taxonomy): Eukaryota > Metazoa > Chordata > Actinopteri > Gobiiformes > Rhyacichthyidae > Rhyacichthys > Rhyacichthys aspro. Next base: position 11,750,630 of record CM072154.1, on the reverse strand, counting down.
CTTTTCTTTCCAGATTTGTCCTTTTCTTCAAGGAGCCACTGTTCAGATGATTGAGGACCAGAAGGTTCCCTATGCCACTAAGCAAAACGAGTGGGTTGGTTATGATAATAAGAACAGTTTCCAAACTAAAGTAAGCCTTTCTTCAATGCATTGATCTTTATTTAAACTTTAAAAGAATCCCATGGTAAAATCTTTCTCCATTTTTTGAAATAGGTTCAGTACCTGAAAGATCAGAGATTTGGAGGAGCTTTTGTTTGGGCTGTAGATCTGGATGATTTCTCTGGTCAGTTCTGTGGCGAGGGAAACTATCCCCTTATCAACTACCTCCGCACTCTCCTGATATCGGGTATGAACAAATTATATAAACACATTGATTTTAAATATATCATCATTGAATGTGATGCAATGCAAATTTCATTTCTTACAGGAACAAATACAACTTCAACAGCCCCCTCTGCCAAACCTCCTGTCAAACTTAAAGTCCCAACGCCACCCACCGTGAGCCATGAGAACTTCTGTGCTACAAAGGATGGTGGTCTTTATGCTAAACCTGATGCTCCGGGGTCTTTTTACAACTGTGCTAATGGGATAACATGGATCCAACACTGTCCATCTAATTTGGTGTTTAAAGAGAGCTGCAAGTGCTGTGATCATGCTGTTATCTTATAACACACTCTTAGTTGATCCAGTTATTCAAGGATCCAGTGGGAAACAAAAAGTAAATAAATAAATAAGTCATCCTCTTTGTTGTGAGCTTAAATGTATTGACAATTCAAAAGGTTAAATAAGTCGTCATTGTGTCATCAAGAAAGAAGTCATCATTACATGTTTCTATTTTCAGTGAGTTTTGAGCGTCATATGTTGAAAATAATGGGTGCTCTCTATAATTATGCCGTAATTGTGTTTTTACAAGAGGTCTCTTACGAGGGCATTAGTGTAAGTGGAACACTTGATGTTCTTAGAAATTGTTAAGATGAATTAGAGGTTTGGCAACATACTGCACGCCTATCAATTACAAAAGGAATGCTTAATTACAACTCACCTGAGGCCTCTTCTAAAGCACACCCAGGTGTGGTGGCTGTTTCCTCAAAATAGGCCACAGCGTGCTGAATTTACAGGTGTGGTGACAAAGAGGGTTGAAGGGCATGAAAAGAAGAAGCAACTAGAAGCACAGTTAGCACAGCTGCTCATGATGAATATAATACTACAGAAAGTTAGTAAAGAATAATGGTTTCAGTCTGTAACAACTACTGTGTTAATTCAGTGTTGACAAGCTGTGTAGACCAACCAGAGTCCATTGTATGTGAGCATGTGATGTGGTGAAAGCTTGCCAGTTTCCTTCATGATAAAGCCAAGATGGTGTCTTATAGTCTCTGTTTTTCATAAATCCCTAACTAACTAAATAACCCTAACACAATATGCTGATAGAAGACTAAAAGGTTTTCCTTAAAATAAAAAAGCTGGACATGTAAAAACTATATTGTGTAGGGTGTTTTATATTGCTGTTTTAAATTGCACTGTAATCTTGTTGTGTATGTTGTGTACATGCCAAAGAAATCCAACTAAGCTTTACTGTGTTTTCAATATATGGATCACTTTAATGATTCACTGTGTGGCACTAAAACCTTCACTAGCAATATGCAATATGCTTTTGTGTAGCTGAAAAAAAATAAACAGGAATTAGCATGGAGAACATTTATATTAAGTTTGGTTATGCCTGTAAGGACTACTTTTGAATTTATGTACTCTTGTTTGTTAGTTTTACTGTGTACTTTGTACTGTTTTATAGATGTACGTAGATACTCAGAGGAGTTCCTTTGTTCTTATTGTTTGTGCTATATTTTAAATGCTGCATGATTAGCCGTGCCTTAAAAAATGTATTTAAATTAGTTAAATTGCTGTAATTTAATCAGGAATGTAGTCCTAAAGCTCTCTTTTTTATGTCATGTGGCCTGACACAGTGGCACTTCAGGTGACTGCCCAAAGATTCTGCAAAATGAAAAGCATTAATTAACTCTGCACCACACCTTGTCAGTTAACTATTCAATTTAAAAGCTGAAGACAGGCTCTCCTCAGACATCAGTTTGTTGGAGAAGCAACATCCTTCCTTCTGCTTGTGAGTAAACCACTGATTTGTTTTTTTTACAGATTTCGTTCCAGTTTTGTGTACATTGCGTCAAACTCGATGCTCATACAATACTGTTTTATTTCAGTACAAACCTATAGTCCTTTAGAACAATGTGGATGGATCTGTAAACCATTTTAATTGTGCCTGTGTATTTGACCACTTCAGTGATTTGTTTATATTGATGGGATGTTTTTTATTTTGTAGCTCATTGAATAAAGGCAATGTCAGGTGGCAGAATAATCCTGGCTTTAACTTTTGTTTAATAGTGAGCACAAAAATGGAACATGGGGCTCATCTCGTTTAAAAACAGTTCTCTGTAAATCTTCCATACTGTCATAGTTCAAACCTTTACAGTAACAATGCTCTAGTTATTGATGACATTCAGATCTGACCTCATAATACATCATAAAAAGGCACAAGCTGCACTCCTACTGCCAGAGAAGCTATTTGTTGACTCACATGTGCAAAAATGTTTGTCATACTTGTTTTTCAAATTCCTATTGGCAATCAGTGACGCATATCATTAAATGTACGTAGCATTTGAGCAACAATTATACATTGCTCGTTGAACATTACTGATGTAAATAATGTACTAATGTGTGGTGTTTGTTTTCCATTTACGTCACATCTTTTTGTTGTCTACTTGGTGTTGTACAGAAATCTTCAGAAGACTTTTAGACAGCAAGTGCATCTCTTCCTCTACTAAAGGTACATTTATTTATTAATGTATTTATGGGTTTGTTTGGGTTTTTTTTTTAAAATTTATGTTTCTTATCCACACAGTGACAACATGCACAAGTTAATTTGGACAGCAGGTAGGCAAGCTTTCTTCCATTTCCAGATAAATAATATTTTAACAATTTTAATTTCATAACAAACTGGTGTTGACTGACCTTTAACCTTAAAAACTCTTCCTCCAAGGCCTCTGCCTGATCCTTTCTAGCTTGGGTAAGTAAAGTTGCTTTTCCAAATTACCAAACATAATGTCTTGTCCAGTTTCTCCCACATTCACACATTCTCTCATGATTCTTCCAGCCTCTTCTAAGATGCTGGTGTGCTACTATAACAGTCTGGCTGCCAGCAGACCAGCACTTGGCCAGTTTACTCCATCAATGATTGATCCAAAACTGTGCACCCATGTCATCTTTGCTTTCTCGAGCATCAACCAGCAGCATGAACTGGTTCCCACCGATGCTACTGCAGACCCTCCAGCCTATCAAACCTTTAATGGCCTCAAAAGCAGGTCAGTGCATGACCTAAATACTCCAAGAATAACCTTTCACATCAAGTATTAGTTTTTCTTAATAAGTTCTTCTGTGTGTCTGCAGTAATCCAGAGCTGAAAACCCTGCTTGCTGTAGGTGGCCCAAACTTTGACATCCAAAAGTAAGATTCATTCCACATTTTCAAACTAACTTCATCTGCACCACACTGACTTTCACATTTAATATAGTGCAACAGTAAATGAAGGCACCTAAATTGATAAAACTGTGCTTTACTTACATTTATTAGGTTTTCTACAATGGCAACATCAGACACAAACAGAGTCAAGTTTTCCACGTCAGTCGTCGCACTTCTGAGACAATATAATTTTGATGGGCTGAATCTGGACTGGCGCTATCCTGGAGGACCTGGAAGCCAAACACAGGACAAGACAAGATTCACAGCTCTCTGTCAAGTCAGTCCTATGACTCAATATATACAGTAGTGTATTAACATAAGAAGTATGTGACTTTATCACTACTTTGCCTAAACCACATTTTTGTTGCTCATTTTAGGCCCTGCAAACAGCCTTCGCCAATGAGGCAACACCAACAGGAAAAACGAGACTCATCCTGTCTGCCAGTGTTTCTGCAGACAAGACAATCATTGATGCAAGTTATGAAATCTCAAGTATTGCCACGTAAGACAGAATACATCACCTAACATTACCCCAACCTCAGACCTGTCAGAATATGTTTGTAAGCCCAGAATTCTTCTTCTATTTTTTGCAGGAACCTGGATTTCATTAATGTTTTGACCTTCGACTTTCATGGCCCCTGGGAAAGTGTCACAGGACATCACAGTCCCTTATATAAATTATCCTCAGAAACTGGAGCTCAAGTGTACCTTAACACTGCAAGTAGAAAGATCTGCTTCTACTTTTACTCCGTTTTTTGCAATTTATCAGTGACATACCCATAAGTCTTGCTATCTCTTCCATTTTAGGACTATGCAATGAAATATTGGCGCGATCAAGGGGTACCTTCATCAAAGCTAAACATGGGAATCGCAGCATATGGAAGATCTTTCATCCTCTCTGGTTCCTCTACTGGTGTTGGTGCACCTGCAAGTGGACCTGGTGATGAAGGCTGCTACACTGGTGAAGCAGGTCTTTGGGCATATTACGAAGTAAGTAACTCTCTGTGTTATGTAACTCTATATAATATTGAAGAAAAAAATGTACCTTGTAACATTTCATTATTCTTTACAGATTTGCCTTTATATTGAGGGCGGTGACTTGAAGTGGATTTCTGACCAGAAAGTTCCCTATGCCGTCACAGAGGGTCAGTGGGTTGGATATGACAACAATACCAGTCTTGATGCTAAGGTACACTTTATTTTTTTGTTTTTGGACATGTATGTTGCATAAATGATAACAGCTACATTAATCTTCTTCCTCATACTCTCAGGCCGGGTACATCTCTTCTAACAACTACGGGGGAGCTTGTGTGTGGTCTCTGGACCTTGATGACTTTACCGGACAGTTCTGCAAACAGAACAGGAATCCCTTCATAAGCCACCTGAAGGCTGCTCTGGCTTCAGGTAGACACACTGTTTGATCTAATCAGCTCATGGCGTCTGGACAGTGTTGAACTGATTGACTGACTTGTACTTATTCTTCCAGAATCTACAGGTTCTAGTTCCAGAGATACTTCAAGTCCTACTTCGTCCTTTGTTAGTCCTCTTCTAGTCTCTACTTCCAGTCCACTTCTACTTCCTAGTCTACTTCAAGTCCTACTTCCAGTCCTACTTCCAGTCCTACTTCCAGTCCTACTTCCAGTCCTACTTCTAGTCCTACTTCCAGTCCTACTTCTAGTCCCACTTCCAGTCCTACTTCAAGTCCTACTTCAAGTCCTACTTCAAGTCCTACTTCCAGTTCCAGCAGTGGCACAGGAAGCATCTGCAATGGACAAAGTGGGGTTCATCCCAACCCGGCAGATAAAACTACTTTTTACAACTGTGACCATGGTGTTGCGACCCTCCAACACTGTGTTCCAGGTTTAGTTTTCAATGTTGCTTGCCTTTGTTGCGCCTGGCCATAGGAAGACACTTCATATGCCAATATTCATTATAATCATAATTAATGAAAGATGAAAAGCCTATAGATATTCATGCTGATTTATTTTGATTAATCATTGTGTTAACCATGTTATAATCAAGTATGTAATAAACTACATAAACTATTTTTAAACTTTGCACTTATAACTCTGTCAGAAATTCCAAATAAACAAAATCATGTTGCTGCTGTTATTTTTTCTCATACTTACCTTTATTATTTCAGTGTACATTTACATTTATATCTGATATCTAGACTTAATATGTGAGAAACCATTTCTAGAAACACAAAACACAACAGACAATAATCTACATGATATCTACATTTATATTTAATTCATTTATTAATACCGTGGTTAGTGCTCCAGCCACACATTATGGTTTTGTGGAGTCAAAAGACATGAACGTGAATGAGTGTGTAGGTCGGTCTAAATTGTCCACAGTAAATGAATGTAACAGTAAATGGTTATCTGTTAGTGTTTGTCTATGTGTTAGCCCTGCCATCAACGGGCCATTGTCCAGGATGTACCCCGCCTCAGGCCCTAAGTACCTGGGACAGCAGTAAAAGATGAAAATTGAATTCACCTAGTTTTATTCTAGGATGCAGTAGAAGTATAGTAAACTGCAGAAGCTTATTATTTGTAAAAAAAAAAAAAAAAAAAAAAAAGAAATCCCAATAGCTGTAACCAATAACCATCATCATTTTCACTCACAGTTTACACAGTATACCACAGACATTAAAAATTACATTACATTTCATTAAAGTGAAATGAGCAGGTTCTCATGTTTCTATAGCTGAACTTTATCATTATTTCTTACTTTTGAGCATCACCAGGTTTATACCACACAGGAGCAAAGCGATCACTGGTCAGGTCTTTGAAGTGTCAACTATCTGCCATATTTCGAGCCAAAAAGACAAAAACATAGATTGTACAACCTTGAATATTATGAATATGTACATATATATATATATATATATACACATACATACATATACATATATATAAACGCAAATTGCATACCTTACATAAAAAAAGAGAAAAAATAAAATATAAAATAAATAGAACTAAATCTCTCGCAATACATACATACATATCTTACAATTATGTTACACATACACACATTTATATCCACATATAATACCTGCTTGAAAGAGAGTGGAAAAAGTTATTTGCTCCCACCCCCAATTCAATCCCAAATACTACACCATATGGTTGCCATTATCTGTTAGGTTACTAATGATTCATGAGATATTATAATAATTATATACAAAATAACCAAATACCTTAGGATTGTTTCAGTAATAACAACAATGCAATATAATAATACTCATGATGATGAGTTATTACAAAATCATGGTATCATAATTACCTGGTATTTATTATAATCATATAATATTTAATATATAACCACATTCTATTATAAAGTAATAACAATATTAATAGCATTAATAACAATAGTGATAATAATGGGGCGCAGTGGCTCAGTTGGAAGGTTGGTGGTTCAATTCCTGCTCCCTCCTGTTCATACTGTCGTTGTGTCCTTGGGCAAGACACTTCACCCGCCCTGCCTCCAGTGCCACAACACTGGTGTATGAATGTGTGTGATTGTAGAGGTGAGTTTGGTGGTGGTTGGAGAAGGTTTGTGCGCTTGGTGTATGGCAGCCCGTCGCTCCACCTGCCCCAGGTGTGAGTGTGTGTGAATGGGGTGAATGGAAGCATGATGTGAAGCGCTTTGGGTGCCCAAAAAGGGCATGAAAAGCGCTATATAAAGGCATGCCATTTACCATTTACCATAATAATCTCCACTACCATCACAATAACAATGCATCATCACAACTGCTAAGACTAAATAATACTGCCATTTTATGTTGTAAATTATAATATAGTGTCATGTATTTATTCACCCATATTATTAGCATTGTTATCATTTCCTCAGCAAACTTTTCCTGGTGGTTCTCACTGCCTGGACTTTAAAGTAACCACATCCCCTCAGGTTATAGCCTTCCTCTCTTTCTGTAAAGAGCTTTTGAATATTACCTGGTAGATTATACTATTTTCACATGCTGATCACCCACTGTAGACTGGATAAAGTCCAAAACCTAGAAGAGACAAGACACATTTAAAAACAAGATGTTAAAACAGGTACATTTTATAGAATATATGCTCTACCTCTTGTAGTGTCTGTGCTGGGTGGATTCGTAGATTTACATACGCTTCTGCATGGGAAGGAATAACGTTTTCCTGTAGCAAGAGCATGAGAAGAGTTTTAGTGAAAACTAATGGCTTTGTTATCTTTTCTGAACTGACCTTTACTGTACCTTTACTCCTGCGTTAAAGCATTAGTGTCTTTGCTCATTTCCAGTATCCTGAAAAGGGAAAAAAATGTTCTTGTTCAGTGATTCCTATTATTATAAAGTAAACATTAATGTAAAACTTTATTTATCTGCCAGTCAGTGGAGAAAAGAGCCACAAGTTTGACTTCATAAAACCTGAACTAAAGAGAAAATCAGTAAGTGCTGTAAAGACAATGGGTGATTGAACTTGTTGTGTTCAGGGATAGGTAGTATTTCAGATAAATGTATTTAAAACACAAATTTTATTTTTTATAAAGGCTTTAAAATACAAAATACAAAGTAGTATATCATATTTTAAACCCTTCGGAAAAAATATAATGTAATTTGTATTTAAATACATTTAAGATGAGTATTTTTGTATTTTCACATACAATACTTTGCGCCAGTCACCCTCTTGATCAGGTGCTGATTTAGTTCAGACACACCTCTACCCCAACCTCAACACAGGCTGCAGCAGAGTCAGCACTGGATCAGCCACTTTTCTCACTTTTCTGCAATAAAGTAAGAGTGTCGTCATGATCAATTCTACTTGTTCATTAAAGTTAAAATGGTGCATCATTCAGATTTGCCTTCAGTAAACATGAAAGGATAAAAAAAAAAAAAGCACAGACAAGTGGAAAAATAGCATTAGCCAATCAGTTTTGATAGTTGCTGTTTTTTCATCATCTAGCTAGACAAACGTGTCTAAAGCATTACTGCATGTTAGGGCTGGGTGATGTGACCAAACTTTTTATATCGGAGGCAGCGATGATATAAAGTGAGAATCGATTCAACTTTTTCTAAATCGTTTACATAGATGGGCCACGGCCTCTAAGAATGAATAAATGTGCAGCTTTTAGTGGGGCAGGAATACTGGAACATTGGAGTGGATGAAGAAACATACATAAGTAAATAATAAAGTGTGATGTGCTTGGTGCATTGTACTTGTAAGTGCATTATACTGAGAAGGAAATTCATATTTACACTCGCGCGTTGCCAGGTAGTTTTGTATGCGCCCTCCGTGACATAGGGGAATGCCAACAAGTAACATGCCTGGTTTAATAGCCTACTTATTGTGTCCTAAACATACATCACTGCTGCTTTTACTTTACACACCTGGCATTGTATAATTCTCTAAACTGGCAGGGCAACTCAGTAATTGTTCTCTAACCGAAAGAATCAAAACACAACACACAATATTTTCTTTTAATTAACGAATGTATGAAACACAGACCTTTACTTTTATTCAATATTTCTGCTATGCAAGCTCATTTAGTAAATTTAAGCATTTTACAAACATGGTGCTTAATGAAAATGCCATTGGTGACATTTACAAATTGTGATTGTGTTCACCCATCTATGCAAATGTTTATGTAGAGACAAAAGAAGGTTAATCACTGTCTTCACTTTAATGAAAAGTGATTCTGTGCATTTGTTATGACACTGGTCAATGATACACCACAAAAAAATCTTTAGCCTTAAGTTTTATTCATCAAAAAAACAAATAAAAAGTTTGATAAATAGTGTTAAATGAATCTAAATGAATAAAGAAATTTGGAAACAGAATGTTTAATGAAAGCAAACTTTACATAAAAAATATAAAAGTTACTATACTTGATGGCCAATTTCATATGTATTTTGTGTATTTTAAAAGTACAAGATATTGTATTTGTATTTAAATACATTTTTCCACACAGTATTTTGTATTTGTATTTAAATACATTTTTTCCACACAGTACTTTGTATTTGTTTTTAAATACATTTTTCCACACAGTATTTTTAATTGTAGTTTAAATACATTTCTCTGTATTTATGCCCATCTCTGGTAGTATCAGTAAGAGGACATAGTTTATTACTCTTACCTTAGGAGCCAAAGCTCAAATATTCCACATTCAGGTCCTAGACCAAACATTCCCTGCATTGAGTTGTCCTCTAGTTTAAAGAAAGTGAAAGATGTTTTTATGTCTTCTGAAACTTGTTTTTTTTTTGTATACAAAGGTATAATATTAGGTTATGAATATATGGATCACTTTAATGATTCACTGTGTGGCTCTAAAAACCTTCACAGAAGAAAGATGCTTTTGTGTAGCTGAAATAATTGAACAAGGATTATCATGGAGTGGAACAATATATATTATGTTTGGTTTTGGCTGTAAGGACTACATTTGAATTAATGTACTCTTGTTTGTATGTCTCGTTATGTAGGCTGTACTGTTTTATTAATGTACGTAGATAATCAGAGGACTTCCTCTGTCGTCATTATTTGTGCTATACTTTAAATGCTGTGTAATTAGCTGTACCTTAGAGAGGTATTTAAATTAGTTAAATTACTGTAATTTAATCTGGAATGTACTTCTAAAATGTTCTTTATATCATGTGGCCTGACCCACTTCAAATAACTCCACCTCTGCACCACACCTGGTCAGTTAACCAATATAAAAGCTGAAGACAGGCTCTCCTCAGACATCAGTTTGTTGGAGAAGCAACATCCTTCCTTCTGCTTGTGAGTAAACCATTTTACTGATTTCGTTCCAGTTCCAATTATTAATGTGTGTTGTGTTTTTTGTTTTTTGCTTTACTTGGCATTGTACAGAAATCTTCAGAAGACTTTTGGACGGCAAGTGCATCTCTTCGTCTAAAGGTAAATTTATTTATTTGTTTATGGGTTTTTTTGTTTGTTTGTTTTTGTTTTTTTGTTTATTTATGTTTCTTATCCACACAGTGACAACATGCACAAGTTAATTTGGACAGCAGGTAGGCAAGCTTTCTTCCATTTCCATACAAATTATATGTAATAATTTTCATTTCCACCAATAACATTTAACCTTAAAAACCCTTCCTCCAAGGCCTCTGCCTGATCCTTTCTAGCTTGGGTAAGTAAAGTTGCATTTCCAAATAACAAAACATAATGTCTTGTCCAGTTTCTCCCACATTCACACATTCTCTCATGATTCTTCCAGCCTCTTCTAAGATGCTGGTGTGCTACTATAACAGTCTGGCTGCCAGCAGACCAGCACTTGGCCAGTTTACTCCATCAATGATTGATCCAAAACTGTGCACCCATGTCATCTATGGTTTCTCAAGCATTAACCAGCAGCATGAACTGGTGCCCACCGATGCTACTGCAGACCCTCCAGCCTATCAAACCTTTAATGGCCTCAAAAGCAGGTCAGTACATGACCTAAATACTCCAAGAACAACCTTTCACATCAAGTATTAGTTTTTCTTAATAAGTTCTTCTGTGTGTCTGCAGTAATCCAGAGCTGAAAACCCTGCTTGCTGTAGGTGGCCCAAACTTTGACATCCAAAAGTAAGATTCATTCCACATTTTCAAACTACCTTCATCTGCACCACACTGACTTTCACATTTAATATAGTGCAACAGTAAATGAAGGCACCTAAATTGATAAGACCATGCTTTACTTACATTTATCAGGTTTTCTACAATGGCAACATCAGCCACAAACAGAGTCAAGTTTTCCACGTCAGTCGTCGCACTTCTGAGACAATATAATTTTGATGGGCTGAATCTGGACTGGCGCTATCCTGGAGGACCTGGAAGCCAAACACAGGACAAGACAAGATTCACAAGACTTTGTCTGGTCAGTCCTATACCTCAATATATTATCAATCACTACTTTGCCTAAACCACATGTTTTATTGCTTATTTTAGGCCCTGCAAACAGCCTTCATCAATGAGGCAACACCAACAGGAAAAACGAGACTCATCCTGTCTGCCAGTGTTTCTGCAAACAAGACAATCATTGATGCAAGTTATGAAATCTCAAGTATTGCCACGTAAGACAGAATACATCACCTAACATTACCCCAACCTCAGACCTGTCAGAATATGTTTGTAAGCCCAGAATTCTTCTTCTATTTTTTGCAGGAACCTGGATTTCATTAATGTTTTGACCTTCGACTTTCATGGCCCCTGGGAAAGTGTCACAGGACATCACAGTCCCTTATTTAAATTATCCTCAGAAACTGGAGCTCAAGAGTACCTTAACACTGCAAGTAGAAAGATCTGCTTCTACTTTTACTCCCTTTTTTGCAATTTATCAGTGACATACCCATAAGTCTTGCTATCTCTTCCATTTTAGGACTATGCAATGAAATATTGGCGCGATCAAGGGGTACCTTCATCAAAGCTAAACATGGGAATTGCAGCATATGGAAGAGCTTTCACCCTCTCTGGTTCCTCTACTGATGTTGGTGCACCTGCAAGTGGACCTGGTGAGAAGGGCTTCTTTACCCGTGAAGCAGGTCTTTGGGCAAATTACGAAGTAAGTAACTATATTATGTAACTCTCAATATATTTTTGTTAAAAAGAAAGAGAGAAAGAAAGAAACCTACCATGTAACATTTCATTATTCTTTACAGATTTGCCTTCACGTTGAGGAGAAGGAATTAAAGTGGATTTCTGACCAGAAAGTTCCCTATGCCGTCACAGAGGGTCAGTGGGTTGGATATGACAACAATACCAGTCTTGATGCCAAGGTACACTGCATTTTTTGTTTTTGGACATGTATGTTGCATAAATGATAACAGCTACATTAATCTTCTTCCTCATACTCTCAGGCCGGGTACATCTCTTCTAACAACTTGGGAGGAGCTTGTGTGTGGTCTCTGGACCTTGATGACTTTACCGGACAGTTCTGCAAACAGAACAAGAATCCCTTCATAAGCCACCTGAGGGCTGCTCTGGCTTCAGGTAGACACACTGTTTGATCTAATCAGCTCATGGCGTCTGGACAGTGTTGAACTGATTGACTGACTTGTACTTATTCTTCCGGGATCTACAGGTTCAAGTCCTACTTCTCCCACTTTCCTACTTCATCCACTCACTCCTACTTCCCCTCCTCTTTCCTTCTTCTCACAGGAAACGTCTGCAATGGAGAAAGTGGGGTTCATCCCAACCCGGCAGATAAAACTACTTTTTACAACTGTGACCATGGTGTTGGGACCCTTCTAAAATGTCCTCCAGGTTTGGTTTTCAATGTTGCTTGCCTTTGTTGCGACTGGCCATAGGAAGACACTTCATATGCCAATATTCATTATAATCAAACTAATGTAAGGGGAAAAGCCCACAGGCATTCATGCTGATTTATTTTGATTAATCATTGTGTTAACCATGTTATAATCAAGTATGTAATAAAACGTTCCTTGCTATTTTTAAACTTTGCACTTATAACTCTGTAAAAAACATGTGCTGCTTCCTGCAAACTGCTGTTATTTTAATCTTATATTCTTCTTATTATTTCAGTGTACATTTACATTTATATCTGATTTCTTGACTCACTCATGCAAGAAACCATTTCTAGAAACACAAAACACAACAGACAATAATCTACATTTATTTTATTTTTAATTCATTTATTAATACCATGGTTAGTGCTCCAGCATCACATTAAGGTTTTGTGGAGTCAAAAGGCATGAACGTGAATGAGTCTAAATTGTCCACAGTGAATGAATGTGATAAATAAGAAACACAGTATGCACAGTATACCACAGAAAATAAAAATTACAGATGAAGATATTTTTTTTTGCATCATTACAGAAAAATATGAAGGCATGTGATGAACAAAAGAATAATAAGAGTAACACTGAGTTTACTCCTTATAGTTCATGAACAGATGTGTGAGGCTCAGGGAGCTTCTTAATGTCACAGTTTTGAATCAAACTGAAGTAAAACTGTACAAGGCCCTCATAGTTTTTCTTGGAAATCCTTTCATTGATGCCATGGAATCTAAGCCAGATAAATAATCAAAGGTTATAGCCAATACAACAGACAACTGAGCAAAAGATAGCTGAGGTGCATTTTCATAACGATATCCAGGAGGCCATATGGTTGATATTACATATTGAGTTAACAGGTCACTAACAGGAACTGCATCTTTTGTTCAAGAAGTCACCCTTATGTTTCTTTAAATGCATTTCATTAAAGTGAACTAAGCAGGTTCTCATGTTTCTATAGCTGAACTTTATCATTATTTCTTACCTTTGAGCATCACCGGGTTTATACCACATGGGAGCAAAGCGATATATATCACTGGTCAGGTCTTTGAAGTGTCGACTATCTGTATTTGCAACACACATACCTGTACAATAAACAAAAACAGTGTTTGTGTCCAATAATAAAAGAAATTTTTATATTTACTGTCATTTATTGATTTGATTTGGTTTATACCTGGAGCAACATTAACAGATGGAAACATATCAAGCACTGTTTTTTTAATGATTTGAAACCCAAAAGACATGTCATCATAGGAGCTGACTGGTAACGGATCAAACCCATTAACAAGTTCAATTTTCACACGCTGATCACCCACTGTAGACTGGATAAAGTCCAAAACCTAGAAGAGACAAGACACATTTAAAAACAAGATGTTAAAACAGGTACATTTTATAGAATATATGCTCTACCTCTTGTAGTGTCTGTGCTGGGTGGATTCGTAGATTTACATATGCTTCTGCATGGGAAGGAATTACGTTTTCCTGCAGCAAGAGCATGAGAAGAGTTTTAGTGTAAACTAATGGCTTGCTATCTTTTCTGAACTGACCTTTACTGTACCTTTACTCCTGCATTAAACATTGTGACAGCAGTGGTTGTCCTTACAAGAGCATTAGTGTCTTTGTTCATTTCCAGTATCCTGAAAAGGGAAAAAAAAATCTTGTTATTTGATTCCTATTATTATTAAGTAAACAGTAATGTAGAGTTATATTTACCTGCCGATAACTGGGGAGAAGAGCCACAAATTTGACATCATTAAATTCTTTGGAAACCTGAACTAAAAATGAGAAAATCAGTAAGTGCTTAAAATAAAGCAAGAGGTGACTGAACATGTTGTAGTGTCAATGAGATGACATAGTTTATTACTCTTACCTTAGGAGCCAAAAACTCAAATATTCCACGTTCAGGTCCTAGACCAAACATTCGCTGCATCGGACTGTCCTCTAGTCTAAAGAAAGTGAAAGATGTTTTCATGTCTTCTGAAACTTGATCAGGCTTTGTATATTTGTATAATGTATTTCCACAGGCAAAACTGCTTTAAAAATGATTTTACCTTTTTACTGCTGCAGCCAATATGCCAATTGTAGTTTCACTGGGAGGCATTGATGCATGACTTGGTGGCATGGACACACTCAGCTTTACAGTGGCTGCACCCTTTTCACTTATCCCAATTCTACAAACAATAATCAAAAATCAAACTTTGGTACTCAGTCAAGCCTTCTCAAAAGTTGAGCATAAGGTATAAATTTTTACAGAGCAGCAGGTCCTTCAAGACCAGGAAGGATTCCATCCAGTATAGCCAAGCCCTCATCCAGGACAAACGAAAGTTTAACACCACGCTGTTTTAACACATGCACTATGTTCACTGCTCCTTTGTAACCACCAACCTATAAAAAGGTAAAATAACTCAAGCACAAAATTGATTCATCATTAATTATTAGATGCATTTTTGATTACCTCCTCATCATGCCCTAGGCCAATGTAAAAGCCTCTGTGTGGGGTGTAGCCTTTCATCAATAAGTACTCCAAAGCTTGAAGTATTCCCTTGAATGCAAGGATACACAAAACAAAATTAAAAATGCTTGTTTTTACTAAACGTGTCTCTCCACTGACCTACCATAACAGCACTCTTATCGTCCATGGTTCCTCTGCCATAGATATAATCATCAATTTCTTTGGCAGAAAAAGGAGGGGCATCCCAGCCATCTGACTCTGAGGCAGGTACAACATCAATGTGACCCAGCAGCAGGTATGGTACCAGGTCAGGTTGGGAGCCTTGTACCCAAAATAAGTGACTGAAGTTTGCCACCAGTTCATGTTTTACTAAATGTGAGGATAAAACTGTTGGGAAAGCTGTCATGAGAAAAAGTCAGGAGACAAAGTATTAGAACATCATTATAAAAAAATAAGCATGGAAATGATAAAAAATATTAAAATCACAGGCTACATCCAGTTTTGTAATTGTAGGAGAGAGTGGGGTAAATTGAGCCATTTTTTGCTAAAGTGGTCATTGTGCCAAGCCAAACAAAGCAAAGTGGCTGATGTGGCTCAACTTGCCCCAAGTAAGGTAACCTGAGTTAGTTGAGCCAGGTCAATCAACTAAAGTTAGAAAATTAAAAATAGCATTTAAAAATCCTAAATATCCCACTTATTTATGAATACATATTTTAAAATTTCTATAGCAATAGTTACTTTTGACCCATGGCCCACCTTTACATTGGAATATTTATTTGCCAAGGAAAATAGGTTTCCCTGATGTAGACCCCTGATTTTGTTGTAAATTTTAAATGATTCAGGAAGAGAATATGTAAGGAAACAATTGAAACCATGAGAGTCATGAACTCTGCCCACTTTCATGCAGCCATAATTAGCCTTTTAATGTAGAACACAGCATCTCATGGTCATAATGAGGGATAATTTTGGTAAATTTTTGCCTATTCAACTCAGAACACCAAAACTGCCATGTGATAAACTAAAACATGTCAGATTATAGAGGAAAAACCTAAAAAAAAAACCTAAAAAAAAGTTCAGTTCCTTAATTGTTCCATAGGTTGGACTATTGGTTCAACTTACCCCACCACTTTACCACACTGCCACACTTATTTATTCAGTATAATATTTAGCGAAACAATTTTCCATGGTTTTATAGCTTGACAAATCACCAATATATATATGATTAATAATTTTAGATATTTTCACTTTTACTTAAAACTTTACATTTTACATTTAGTTGGAAAAAAGTTTTATGAGTGCTTTCCACTCCTCCAATATGACATAAGAATGCTTTCAATTTGGAAGGTCACATGACAATGAAAAGTTTTAAAGATACAGGAGATGGGTCATCTTACTTCACTTTCCCCTTCTAACTATACTATATAATGAACCATTTAAAGTGATAAGCGGCTAATGAAGTACTTTTGCAGGATTTTCTGGGGATTTTCAAAAGCAGACCACGTGATCCCCCTTTATTCCTACTGCTTTACCATCAACGTAAGTGGCCCGTGGTGTTCAAAGTTCACATAGAGCAACTCACACAGGAAGAAGGAAGGCAGCCTGTGTTCTCTGCACTTGACTCGTTTGTTAGCATTGCTGTATAATGTCAAAGAGTTTATGGAAGCTAGGCGCAGCTAATCTGAAGCTACCTCGGTATTAGAGGCAGATCCAAATGAAATGCTGTGCTCGGTGGTCTGTCATGTTCATTTCCCCTTCATACCTTTCCGAATGAACCTGTCAAAGTGGAGCAGGGCGGTCGTGTTCAGGTTACTCCTCGAGTATGACACGGTGGGGATCCGGATAGCCTCTGCAAGAAGACACCACCACCACCAACAACAACAACACCAACATCTCCCGTTAATGTCTCACACATATACATTTACTGCGTGATCTTCCTTTCTAAAATCGTACCTTTAAAATGCGCAAAAAGCTGCTCCTTCTGAAACGGATCTAAAACAAACGCTATATTATTAGAATTATTATTAGTTTCCCAGTTTGCGAGTTGAAGTCCGGCGTTAACGTCCAACGTGAGAGTCCTAATTGAAGCCACGACAAGTAACACAGCTATTGTTAATATAAAGCCGCTAAATATAATTTTTAAAAACTTTACAATACGGATTTTTTTGCCTGAGTCTGTCATTATGGCTGTTCTGTGACGACGGAACTCCTGCAGCTCATAAAGTAGGTTAACAGAGTCTTGGATGGTGAGAGCCACCTGCTGGAGTGTTTGCAGCCAACCTATAGTTGTGCTCATAATAAGAGCAGTGTGTTATAAAAGTGAGCAGGGCCAAAGTTCAAAACACACAAAAGCCTTAGGAACACTGCACATTCTAAATCAAGACATGAACAAAAAAAATGATCAGATGTGTTATTCCTTTACAAAAAGTGAAGAAAAAGGGACTATTATGCTGTTCAAAAAATAGCACTGTTTGCATTTTTCTTTGCAAACTGAAACATTTACTGTGTAAACTGAAAAATGCTTTACATTTAGCTTTTCTGTGAGTCACTGAACAAATATTTCATTGTATTTTGAGAAGCTGACACCTGAACGACTGGACTATAATCCACAATTCCAAATGCTTTTCTTAGTTTTGTCTCAGAAACACCTCACATGTTTTCTACTGGTCCAGGGATTGTGCTAGCCACTCTATGACATCAATCTTGTTGGCCTGGAACCAAGATGTGGCTTTCTTTCTGGTGTGTTTAGGGTCATTGTCTTGTTGACCCACCCACTTCAGTGGTATTTACTCTTCGGCATAAGGCAGCGAGACTTCTTGTGCAGTATATAGGCTCAACACGATAGTATGAGAAACATCCTCACATCATCATGCAGTGTAGTGTGGCTTGAATTCAGTGTTTTGTTTTGGTTTTTTGTTGTTTTTTTGGGGGGGGGGTCGTCTGACAAACGTATGAAAATAAAAGCTATCATAAGGATTTTAAGCTTTACTCACTCACAGTCTTTTTAAAATAACCCTCCGCCACGCCACATTTGAAGAAAAGCATCCTTTATTGAACCATAGTATAAAATGACACATTCATCTTTTTAAAAGAGTTGGCCAGCCACTCCAAAGTGACAGGTTTTATGTTGTAAATCACACATTTCACCACTGAACTTGTGTCAGCAGCACAAACTTCAAGCACTGAAACATTCAAAGTAACATAGGCTATACTTATTACATTATAACACTGCTTGTAATTTAAATCAACTTTAAACAAAAAACTGCTCCCTGTGAAGGCAATTACTTATTTAATACAAGCAGAAACATCTTAGTAACCATTCACAGACAACAATTAATACTCCATATCAGAAAAATCTTGTGTGTCCCGTTTCTCAGAGTCATCAATGTCTAATCCCTGGTTTAGGCTGTCCAGTAAGGCCAAGAGCGGGCTAAAGGAGTTGTCCTCAACACAAACATAAATTAAATAAAGGATAAGAGCCACAATGAGAAAAACAAACATCTGTATTTGGACAGGAACAAGACGACGCTCAACCTCTTGCCTCTCCAAGGTTGTGGGACTGACGGGAGTGTCTGGGTATTTATACTGAACAGGTCGTCCTGCTGCACCTTTGATGGGTCTCCGTCGAGTTGCACTGAAATTTCATGACATTACATAGATCAATATTCAAAAAGAAACATAATAATAGAAAAACAGACAAGAGTACAGTAATGTATGGTACAATGTACAATGATTGTTTTGTATCCTGCATGGGTCAGAGGTGGGAGCCAAAGTTGTACATAAACAGCTGGTCCATATTATGATTACTGAACTTACTAGATCCCTGTAGGTGTGACGTCTTTGTCTGGAAAGTCTTTAAAGGTTTCTGGAACTGGCTCCTGGGAAAAGAGCAAAATAATTCAAAAGGGGAGCAAAAACTAAAAAAATGCACTTATAGCAGTGACGCATTATACAAGCCCAGGAAAGACATGTGCAATTATAAAAAAAAAGTGAGACAAGAAATGTGAGTTAAAAGAAAGAGAAAAACAAGACATGGAAACCAGAGTGAAAAGGGTGAACTGAAATAAAGTTACATGTTACCCACAAGACAGTCACATAAAGAATAAACAAAATAAGAATGTGCCTTTCTTCCCCGTTCATGGGGAAAAGCCCTGGAGGTGTAGAATGGGGACAGAGAGTCTGTGTTATACTTGTCCATGACCGACATGTCCAGCTAAAAGAGAAAGATGTAAAGGTTATAGTACAATGTATTTGCAGTCTGCATCTCCTCCCACTTAAGTTAAGCTTTTAAACACTTTAACAACACAACAGTTTAAAGAGTGACTGAACTATGCCACTACTGACCCTGTTGGACTGTGACCAATGGTCCTGCACATTGCTCCTATTCAACTCTGTTGCAGTGTCTGCCATTGATGAGCATGGATTCCGACTGTCCATCTGTGGTTTGGAGTGAAAATGTACATAAGCCATTTTACAGAACAATTAGTGTTAAGTAATGATGGGTCAATATGTCCATATGTGCAACTTTCCTCCTCAACCATCTGTGTGATGCTGAAGGTCTGAGAAGATAAACATGATGAGCCATTGGATAAAATAGACTGTGATTCTGACGGAACCTGTAATTGAACATAATTTTAACAAAAGCTTTTATTTTTCCACACTCACCAAAGCACCAAACAATAGAGATACATTTTAACATGTTTGTGCTTCACACAGAATGCAGAAAATGTTAAATCCACTGAGAAGTGAAACAGGACCAGCCTACCCCTGTTGCTAATCCTGAGCACCGGTCTACAGAGGATGCCCTGCTAATGCCAGTGGGAATCTGTGTGCAGCGAGATCGACTGTGCTGTGATGACTTTAACACATTCTTTGAATTCCTCTTGGGACTAGGTTGCCTGTTTTTAGAATCACAAGCATGCTGTAAAAGCCAACCCAAGCACAAAAACACATTAGAGAGAATGGGAGAATTCAATTTCATCACTGTATGATTTTATATCCATAGTATTTACCAGCCTTGATGATACTAAAAAGCACTGACGGTAAATATAACTGACTGGAGAAGACAACTCTACCTGTAGAAAAACAGTTGCAGTTATTCACCACTAAGTGGCACTACAGGAGAGATGTACTTGTTGCTGTTAAAACAATGGTACATTATCTATTTATACAATTAGACATGAGACATTATGGGATTATAATGGAAAGATTACAGTGAGGAAAAATATCCACCATCATTGGCAATTTGAAGCTGCAGTATACCTTAAAACTGGTTATTGTTCCATGCCCATATGCAATTAATTAATTTTCCAAAAAAGCTTTAATTGTTTCACCTGGCTGTTTTCCTGATGAGATTGGTCTGCTGGCATAGACGCTGTTTGGAGGCCTTCAGTGTCTGTAAATCAAATAAAATGCAATGAAATATATACTGTGGAATTAAAGTAGTAGCATTACAGGAAGAATACAGGTCAGTTTATACCTGGGTCTTCATTTTCTTCGTCACTATTTTCCTCCTCTTTCTCACTGTCAGAGTACAAGACAGCTTCATCTGCACCATTCACTCTGTCATGGCCATTTGACAGAAATATGCTTCTGAGCTTCTTTTCATAAAGGGCCCTTGTGGAGGCTAACAAGAACAAACCATACATTACACAATCAAATACATTTGTTTTAAGTTCAGTTCCACCTTAAAAAAAGGTATTGGTGACTTCTAAAGAATGAATACATACAAATATACAGTAAATTTTTACACGTTATCAACACAATCAATAAATCAATACAATATTTGGCCAGCAATTAAAGGTCATCTCAGATCATATTTCACAGCTTATGGGTCATCTTTATTATTTCATGTCTGATCACATTTCTCACTGTCTGCCAGGATATAGTGCCGACATGCTTACCAATAACTATAAATCTATAAACTATAGATTGACTTTTCATAAAGCCATCCGGTAAACACCACAGAGCTAGCATCTTTATTTACATAACAATACCTACTACATTATGTGCTGATAACTCTATTTATATGGGAAATACATGGATCTGTGTTGTTTTACTTTTCTAGTCCTGGAGAGGTCATTGTGTAACACATTGTGAGAACATTCTGCAGCAAGGGCTGGCTCATCCTGTATTGTTTTGGGGTATGCTTGACTTGTGTGCTACCAAAGCTTAATAAAAAATCCATGCAACCATATCCATTCTGCCATTATCCATCTGCCAAACACACTGAAGAGGGGTGTCCGTTGTGGGTATAGCATGTATAAATACAAAATCTCACCAACTATAGGTCCTGCTTTCACTCCGTGCTTGAGCAGTGCAGCTTTAAGGTCATCATCTGTCAAACTACTTGGATCCAGGATTTTTGTATCCTCTGCTTCCTCCTCCTGGAAGATACACACAGATATTTCTGAATGACCAAACATCTCACACATCCTAAAGCAAAATTACTAGAAGGCATTGACAGAGGAAAAAGTCGCCTCAAACAGACTGTGTTTTTCTGTGCAAGACACTAAAACAACTTCTTACACTCGTTGGCACAAATGCATGTGACAGGTGCTTACCATATGCAACCCACATAACAAGTGCAATGGTAACTGAGTAACTTCTACAAATATATTTCAACTATACAGCTGTTGGCTCAGTGACCCCAAGTGCTTAGAGCAAGCTGAGAAGTATGTCTGGAAGCAAGTGACCCAGATTTCCAACACACACCCTTTCATAGTTAGTGGACATGTGAAAACTAGTGATTGTGACAATTCATTTCAAACTCATAATTAAACACAATTTCTAATTTAAAAAAAAGAAAAAAGGGGGGGAAAAAAAGGCAACTACTTTATTTTCTATTCCTTTGCTGTAGCTACACACCAACGTAGGCTATAGCAGAACCTTGAGCCCAGATCACCAAACACAAACCCCATGAAGGCACGTAACTCACGTCTACGTCATGCTCTGGCTCTTCGTCGCTGGAGAAGTCCGCAGCATTTTTCTGATCAAGATGCCTCTGGTGCAACTCCACATAAACTTCCTTTTTGCTTTTGGCAGGTGGCAGCGCGACATTGTGCGCAATTAGGTCCAACTTTAGCCTAGCTTTTGAAAGGTGTGAAGGATCCTCCGCGAAAACCGGCATAGTTTGGACAAAAAAGTCAAGCCTAAAAACGTGCGCTTATCTGATCTTTTTGCAAGGCTTTATGACCACTGTCCTCGGGGGGAGAAGCCCGTGCGCGCCAGGAGCAGAAACAGACTGGTCTGAGAACAGCTGCTGCTGACGAGTTGATTGACATCGTGTAAGGCTAACTTTCCCTCGCCTCCCTATAGGCCACAGCAAGTGTTTACTTCAATCCGACTGACAAACCCAGTTTTTTTAATGCTAAGGGGTTTTGACTTAAGCAAATAATCTAGTTCAGTGGTTCTAAAAGTCTTCACATCAAGTACCATCCGAGAAAATATTTGTCTTTACAAGTACCAACTTTATGCCGATACAGATTTATGCCATGTTAAGATTTATATGAACACATACATGTTTGCCCTGCTGCATGCTTTGAAATCACATTTTGAATAAGAGTCCATTAAGTTGTATAGTAAAGTGTTTTATAGAAAAGTTCACAGAAATCAATAGTCTTACATTTTTGTAGTTATCAGACATTCTCAAGTACCACTACAGAGAGCTAGAGTACCCCCAGTGGTACCCTTACCACAGTTTGAGAACCACTGACCTAGTTTATTATCTTAACTTTAACAAAACATAGCCTATGAAACTTTGAGGTGACATTAAAATTGAATTGATACCATTTCCCTCTCTGTTAGACATGTGGCATACCTCTTCACCTGCAGCCAACCTCTGACCTCCACACCTGGGGGCAGCAGTGGACCCTGCATGTCCATCTTCGGAGAAATAAAGACACCGTTTGTAGTTTCAAATGGTAAGTCTGCAGAATTACCTGTCGGCGTAATAAAAATAGGATGAGATATTTTACATAAAATGCAATGTATAGTCTTATAGTTTTAAAAGCCATGTGTACTATATGTTCTGGTATAGACATGTTATGGGCTCTTGAATCTGGCAAGATTCAAAAACTACTGTACTCTGTATTCATACTTTATCACTATCACACATTTCTACACATCAAAACATAACAGAGGTGAAAGACAGTAGAGATATGTAAAGGCTCTTTAGTTAAACTCAGATTTCTGTATGATTTGTGAGAGCTGTTCCATTCCATAAAGAAAAGGGAGCTCAGAACTTGCCTCAATGGTTGACAGCAGCAGAGAGAATATCCAGTTAATTTCCTTGACCATAAAGCTACCTCAGTAACAGTCCTAATAATAAATTCTATTGTATTTAAAGCACCACTATGTAACTTTTCACCCACTAAAAGGCCAAAAGAGCAGTGGCACATGGGACTGTTAACTTAGTGTGAAGATTTAGTCTATTTCCCTCCCAGTTTCTGCGCAAAATGTAAGAAATGTACAAATACATGTTGAAACTACAGCCTCTGGTGCCTGTCCACTGTGTATCCCATGGCTTTGAACCCTACATGACACATCAGAAAGAACTCACATAGGAATAGAAAGCCATAAGACACAGTTGTGGCTTCACATTTTAGACAAGAATTCAAGAGCAGTCCAGTAAACCCTGCCATCACTGTAGAAAGCTTTAAATAAAAATAAAAGAGGGGGGAAAATAGAAGCAGCAGGTCACAGACAGTATTCAGCCTTTAAAACGTAACTCGACATAAATAATTTACCAAAAACAAGATAGTCTTAATTTGAGACCTGAGGGTATAAAGTGAAACTGTCGATGATGATTTACACAATAACAAGTGTATATTTATAGCACATGCTCAAATAATTTTGGCCTTTTCCCAGTATTTTAATCACTGTGCAATATCCTCCAAGGTATCCAACTCCATAGAGGTCCATAGGATCAATGATTAAGATGCTGTTTTAAATTAATTGGCATCTACTGGAAAAAGGACTTTGTTTTAGAATTCAAAACCCATTATGTACTCTTTCCATTTTCTGCGACGGCCCCCTGCATAACTTACCCAAGCACAAAGGACATCATTGGCTCAGCATTTTAATTTAACCACCAGGCAGCTTCAAAGCTTTGTGAGTAACCAAACATTTGTGCAGAGACAAATAGCACGCTGTCATGCAATAGCCCCTGATTTCTAAATCATGCTTATGAGTAAAGTATGTCCTAAAATCCTTGTTCTCCAGTATTCATGTAAAGTCTAGTTGTAGCTCAGCATGTCAAAACTGTTTAACCAGATGTCTATTCAGAAAACAGTAGCCTTTATGAAAACATGAAAAAATCCAGCGAACAGGGAGGAAATTGGCTACTTTGGAGGACAGTAGGGGCATTTGTTGACATTGTATCAAGTGCAGTGCTGTGGTATTTGAGGTACAGAGGGGCCAGGTATTTGTCAGTCAGTGTTTCTTGTGCTTTTGCTTTCTCCAACTCTAACAACAAAAGCCCTATTGAGACAGTCCATTTTTTGACTCTGAACAAGCACACAAAGCTTTCTGTACTGTGCCACAGCGGCCCAACGCTGAGAGAACCACTTCTTCTACGTCGTCATTTTTTATGCACCTGTTTCAAGGAGTGTTCTGCCAGTTTTATTATTCTCTTTATTCAATTATTATTATTATTATTTCAACATCACTACAGCTCACTTATTTAGACTCTGTTGCACATGTTCAAACTTTACCAGAAGTCAGTCTAACATAAGTCACAAGAGTAACAAGAGTCAAAACAAACCCTGTTGGCTGGATATTAAAAATGACCTCTGACACCCTGCTGATTGATCAGTCTTTCTCAGGTTGGAAAAAGCCCACTGCCTCACTGCTCCAGGCAGCCTGTGCTCACGCATGTCTCAGCATAAATTAGTAAAGCCTGGTGTCAGACTGTGTCCAGACAAGAAGGTGAATCTCAGCCACAGGGAGGATTAGTTTTAATCCCCATACATGGCTCTCTTTTGCTGGGAGCCAATTAAAAATCACAAGTCTACAGATGCTTTGAAAAGCATAAAATTCTGACCAATAGACAGACATTAGACAAAAATGAAAATAGGAGTCCACTTTTACTATCACACAAGAAAATGACCAACATTTGATGAGCTGTTTTGGCAGTGAATATGCTTAAAACTGCTCCATCATTAAGACAAAAGGATTGCACCTGAACATACTTTCACTGGCAGACTAGACAACCAAAACACACTGCATACAACACATAAAAGCCTCAGAGCAGCACTGTCGCCAATCCTTTGCCTCACTGTGTGTCTGAATGAAAACAGCTATATTGACCAGTCCGTAAGTAACTGAGGCACGCTTTTAGTGAGGAAAACATTCTTATGCCATAAATCTGACTCTTACCTCCTTCTCCCTCTCCTGCGTCCCTGGCCAGAACGAGTATGGCATCCCCTCAGCCTCATACTGTATTGAGAGACAATGGGTAGTGGGGGGTGGAGTTACTATGTGAGCAGGACGGAGACAGACTCAAAGCAGAATGAAAGCTGCGTGTGTGTGTGTGTGAGAGAGAGAGGGAGAAAGGAGGCTCGGAGGGGAGATCACTTGCTCACAATTCTCTCAAACCATGAATCTGAAGAAACGTCACATGAATGGCAATTCTACAAATCCTCCCACCCCGATCCCTAGATGTGATGTCAGAGAGCAGCAAGCAGAAATCTCTCTTCACATGGGAAATGTAAGGGGAAAAAACTCAAGAGAATGGGTTCTGGTTTTAAACAAGTCCCTTTCTTTGGCTTTCTTTGAATGAGTTCTTAAGATTCCAACTTGGCAGAGTGCCCATGGGCCCTGGATGGAAAGGATAAAAGAGAGGCTAAGGTAGGGGGGCCGACTATTGTGTTTGTTCCCTTCTTTTCAGCCCTGGCACTCCAGTTGATCTTTATAGTCAGTTGCTGAATATTCCAGTCACTTATAGTCTGATTGTAAACACACACTTGGTACTACCATTTTTTCATTTACTCTCCTTGAACTTTATGTTGCTTTGATGATAACATTTGAGTTAAAAACCATGATTTCCTCGTAATTTTTACATGAATGGCTACAAGTTAACACTGTACGATCCTCATAGTCTGACATTGTAAAGTCTTTGTTTTGGCCTCTTTTCTTTGTCCAGCTGTTGCAGAGAGAGAATGCTGTTTGCTGAGTGAATCTAGGATGAAGACAGCAGGTGTCGTCGCCACATTCAGTCACCACTTTCTCCCCCCTTGGTCCGTTTCCTCTTCCAATACCGTTACCCTCTCCCTCCCACTGTCTTCTGAATGCTTTCTATGTAAGAATGAGCTACTGTATAATGAGGTAAGAAGAAACACAGCTAAAGAAAAGATACAGAGTGGTTCAGCTTTGTTTAATGACGTCAGGTGGCCCCTGATCAGAATGGCAGATGAGATGTGTGGCCAATTGAAAAAGGTGTTTTGGATAAATGCTACTGCACCTTGTGTGAGACACCAACGTGCTTTTAGACGCTCACTGCTGCATCGGTGCTGCAAGAGAAGCCCTGTTTTCCCTCCACAGTCTGCCCCCCTCCCCTCATTCCTTCCCTTACAAACCCTTTCCTATCCTTTCTCCCTCTTGCGTTCCTTCAAATAGACACACAGGCTCAGTTCATTACTATTCACCAGGTTTCACTAAGACACGCATCACTGCTCTGCTCTCTACAACTGTGTCTGGAAAGGCGTGGGGGAAGGAGGAGAGGAAGAGAATAGACAGCTTATGATAGAAAAGAATAAATCACCATTGTGTTCCCTGTGTTTGGATGTGTGTACAAACATATATTACCAGACAGTTGTATGCATGAGCTGTCCTGTCTCGGGCTCTGACAGAAAACCTTCAAGGAGAACAAAGTGGATTCATTTCTCAGTAGAGAATCTGTTCTGCTTTGTTTGGGGTTTTGAATGCATCAGTTGCATTTCACTAGATCCACAGAGGTCATACACTCTATCACGGCCCTCATATTATTATCTGTGCTGATGTACTGACAAAGCACATCATCCATGAAAATGAACACAATGCTTGGTTTCTGTGGCTGTGTCAGTTCAGTTGAAGAACCATGTCACATCCGTTTCAGGAAATCCACTGCACTGTCATACTAATCCTTTGTTGTGCTTGATTTAATAAACTTGTAAGTCAGCCGTCCTTAATAGATAACTCTTCGTTCGACTACAGCAAAACAGAGCCAGATAGACAAGATATGCCTTCATCTGGTAAAGAGCCAAATCTAAATATCACCAAAAACCTTTAGCCTGGGCTAGACATTGTAAATTATTCCAAGATTATGTGTATTTGCAACAATAATTCAATTGTATAAAAAGGCCAAAACTAAATATTGCCAAGCAGTTAGCTAAAGTCAGCCAATCTAACAGGGATCAAAGGTTCAGTTGATCCATTTGAAATACTTTGAATGAAGATTGGTTGGCAGACACCATTATCCTCAGAGGGCTCCAGATATGATAGGCTGCTGAGCTTTTAGCAATCCTGGGTGGGAGTTCCTCATTGAAGTCTTTAGATAAGCATCATCGCTCCACTGAACTTCAGCTTCTATTCAGTCATCATTACAGCCTTTACTGAGGCATTCAATTCACTGCAGTGCAGTACTACAACACACATGACTCTGTTAAACCAAATGTGAAATTAAACAACCTTCTTGATTTTGTGTTTTATTTTATCCTTTACTGACAACAGATACCTTGAAACTATATCAGTTTTAATATATTTGCACCAACAGAGTTACTCCAAAAATATACTCATGACAGCTTTCACGTCTGTGCCGCTTCACTTGCTGCTATTTCAAATGAACAGTGCCTCGTAGTATATCAGTCTCTTGCCCCGTAGACATGTCTGTTTGCATACCACATATCCCTAGTTCTATTCTTGGCCTGCAGTGAGATGGAGGATGGAGGGGGGGCACTGGAGGGCATTTTCATCCAGCGCAACAGGACTGACCAAACAAATGTACAAAGATGGCAGATGTAAGTAAGAAAGAATTACAACATTTAGTTTCGGAAATGTTTATTTAAATTCTTTAGCCCTACATATATGAATTTTTAATGGTCTTACAGCACTGACTATTACATATTGCACATAAAATGAAATGTGATAGAAGAAAAGAGACAAAATAGTGCAATGAGATTATAATTCCCATCACATTCCTGGCACTGCCCTCTGTTGAGAGTTGGCTAAATGTCAGACTATGGAGATGAGACTGAAAGGAAGCAACAAGGCAACGCTGCTTTTGTCTCGTTTCCAATCAGCTCCTGATGTGTTCTCTCTCTAAACCAAAGGTTGGATATATGAATTTTTAGAAAACATTACTGAAAAATTCTGGTATAGGCTGTTGAATTATGTATAGATGCAGTGCTTTTACTCCACCTAGTGTCTGAATTGAGGACACAGACATGCTATAGAAACATACAATTGACTCAATGTAAGTTAATTAATACTATGTACACAGTGTGTCATTTTAAATCCTTCAGTACGGATTCATTTGATGTGCTCTGTGTTAAAGTGCTGTTGATATTTAACACCACTGTGCACTGCTTAGGACTGTGTTAGTTGACAATTACCTAAAGAACTAATCCAGTGTTGCCATATCTGAAATAGAGGAAGTGTGGGGGATGATGGATGTTAATGAATGCCTTTTATACAAACACACACACTTCCCAAAGCCTGTTACCTGGAGGGCACCTGCAGTGAGTCGGACATCTTGGCAAATGAGTGACATGGATAAGACCTTTATAGGCTACCATGTTAGGCTTTCCACATCCAGGCATAGAAATATGTAGCGGGATATTACATGTGCACAAGCCACCCGCGACCCCAAAACGGGACTAAGAGGTAGAAAATGAATGAACATTTGATATATTTGAAATGTGCAATTTTCTAATTCTTTTCTTTTACAGAATCCTGACTCCGAATGATTTTTAGAAAAGCAAGTACATTTTTGTATTTGAATAAGAGCAGCAAAAAGTCATGAAAATGTATACTGACTATTGTAGTCTTTAAGTTTATTTTTATTTTCAAAGGTACAAATATATAATAAATATTGTAGTTGCACACATAAACCAATTCTGAATTCTAAAGTTAAATCCACATAAATGTTGGAATGAGAATTTATCAGACATTATGCAATAATGACAAGGTATGACACTGTCCTATGTGTCATGTTCAGTGATTCATTTTCCCACTTGTAGATTTGAAAGTGTTGTGACACATAAATTTCAACTGAGAATCTTTTTTCATTGCCAATCATTGACACCATTCTTATAAGCATATTTTTGTAAGAAACATCTTTGCTTCACCCATTAACCCAAGAGGACATCCTTTTCAGTTGAGCAATGCAAAGAGGAGGGAGCTAAAAGCTTTAAAAGACATCATGAAAGTCATTACACCTCAAAAAAGCATCTGTCGGTCAGCAGAAGAGTTAGTTTTACCGTTTGAAATATTCTAGAGGTCTCCAGGCTTCCTGTTATTGGCTTTGTGCAAGATGTTTGTGGATGAGCGGATAGTAACACTGTTCAAAAGGAATGCCCATCACACACTTACTTATTGGAGTGTATTCTTTAGCTTTGGACTTTGTATTGCGTTTCTTGGACCTACAATTTTGGACTTGCAATGCCAGACCAACTCAACACTTAGTGAAATTACCTGGGTGTTCTTTTCCCAGCAGTTTTGCTTGTTGATTGGCAGCTCTGTTGGTGGTGTTTTTAAGAGGACGTAAGTCTTATAAACGCACTTCAGAATGCCAGGTGTGCGACAAATAAAATGAATATTGTTTTGTCTGTTTTCACTCCTAAAGGTTGTTCAGTGCGCTCTCAGCATTGTTTGTCTCCGCTTTTATCATCTCTATAATATTTGCCATCATCCCTTGGTGCAATAATGTGCTTGTTTTGGCTATTGCCATGGCGGTTTCCGGATTGGCCATGGGCATCATTGACACAATTGCTAACATACAACTTGTCACCATCTATCAGAAGGATTCGGCTGTTTTCTTGCAGGTATGTGTCAGCAGTTATACAGACGTGGCATTTACATATAAATTACTACTAAATTAGGTAGCATTATGAGCATACTATGATCAGCAGTTTTGTGAGAAAGTTCAGTAAGTGAAGTCTCTGGCCTTTGTTTCTCCTTTTTGCAGGCTCTTCATTTCTTCATTGGATTCGGAGCCCTGGTGAGCCCACTGATTGCTGATCCTTTCCTCTCCGAGACAGGCTGCGGGAATCACACAGGGAATGAGACTGAGATCATGCATCATTTTAGAAACATGCTGAGAAACAGTCCCATTGTGGAGCACAACATAACTCAGAGCAATGTGCCTCATGAGAAAGAGGAGTCTATTGTGCACTTTGCTTTCTGGATCATGGCACTAATCAATGTAAGACCTTTTATTTTTCTGATAGACTGATTATTAGAATTAGACTGGCTTTTCTGGGAGTGTTTGCAATGAAAGAGTTACTAAAGCTTATTTGGATGTGTGCACCTTCAGCTTCCTGTACCTATTGCGGTCTTGTTCCTGATGTATCGGGAACAGCTCATCCCATGCTGTCCCAGCGGCACGCCTCGTCTTTTGGACAAAGATGAACTGGCCATGGAAAACCAGCAGGGCCCAGAGGGTGTGGAGCAGACAGAACAACAAACAGGAGGTAAAAAGAGAACAAAACTGCAAAACTTCAACATGCCCTTCCCCGATCTTCTGCAAGTAGAGAATAAGAAAATGTATAATTTGGTGTGCAGCAATTTGTCATTGGACTTTTTGCTTTGTAGCAGGTCATGGGGATATCTTTAGCTGCTGTCAGAATGATAACCTGCGTGGTTTGCCTGTGTCTTTCTTTATGATTCATATCCTTGGCGGGATGGTGCTTTTTATGACTGACGGTATTGTGGTAAGTAACACACAAGTAATCCACTTCAAATGCTGTAATATGTCCGAAAATCAAATGATGTTACTCTGACTTTGCTTTTTAGGGAGCATATGCAGGCTTTGTGTATACCTACGCTGTAAGTTCGCCTATGTTATTGCCACATAAGATCGCAGGTTATCTGGCCAGTATCTTTTGGGCAGCAATCACTGCTGGACGTCTGCTGTCTATTCCCCTCTCGTACCGTTTCCAGCCAGTTCGACTGCTCATGTTTAACCTGGTAAAGTCAGTTATGCATCATTACAAGGCATTCATGCTATGAAGAATGTTTAATTGAACTTCCAGTCAAGACTTTTTTGTTGCATTTCTCTTTCTTTCCCCTTTACAGGCAGGTGCCATTGTGACTGTGCTCATGTTGCTCATTTTCTACACCAGCAGTATTTTTCTGTTTGTGGGAACTTGTTTGTGTGGACTTTTCCTTAGCAGTATCTTCCCTTGCATGCTTGCCTATACTGAGGACATCCTGGATTACCAAGGTATAATAGTGGTTGTCAGAATGTTTTTATAACACACAGAGAGACTTTAGACATTGGCAGTAAATATTTTTTTTCTCTGTGCAGGATGCGCCACATCGGTCTTGGTAACAAGTGCAGGGATGGGAGAGATGGTAATGCAGGTTCTAGTTGGCTCAGTAAGTCTGATATTTCTGCTACTTTAAAAATAACAGCCCCATTTATGAATGCAAACTTATTCTCAGTTGAAATTTGAATTCATTTTCAATAGCTGATTGTTGTCTTAATTCCAGATTATTCAAACTAAAGGCAGCTATAGTTTCTTGCTGTGTGGAGTGATTATTGCCTGCATTGGTTTTATCCTATTTTTTGGACTCCTATTGTCCCATCGAATGCACAGGAACTACCTGACAGGTACCCACACTCTTTATGAGCTTAGGAATTAGCAATAGCCATTCAGTTGAGTGAAATGTCTCCTTGTATCCATACAGGGACTCAGAAGAAATCAACTATGGTGGAGGAACCAGCCCCAGAAATAAATGGATCTGCAAAAACAGAACAGAAAGAGGAGAAGGGCAGCAGCTGAGAGGGAGCAACAACAAGAGTTTTAGTTTATTTTACTTATATATTTTATTATAATACTATATCTAAATAGAATCCAGATATCTTGTGTTAGGAGTTGTCAGTCATGCATTCCTCTAACTGTGGACTGATGGTGTGTGTTTATCTCACTATGGTCAAGAATGTACATTGCAAAGATGATTTTTATTAAATGGAAAATGTAGCTTAAGCGATATGTTATACTATCATTTCTAGGAGGATTTTATTACCTGTTACCATGGCACTCCCAACTTGCTCTTGCGAGTCAACCTTTACCAGAAGGTGGCGTTATATGAACCTTCTCTTTCCGTCATATTACTTACTACATTGAAATATGCTGTATGAATTCACTCCTGCTTATCTTCTGTTAAATGTAATTATGGAATGACATTTGGCAGGGCCCTACACTATTTTATTTGAGCAGGAATACATCTACTGAAACACAGGGTTTTGTGTAAAGGAAATATCATGTGTGCTATCTGTTGTCTGTGTTTACCTCACACCACTGAGCTGAAGTTCCATTTTCGAGCTGACAGGGGAGTCTGCCATTCTGATCAATGATTTTTACACCAGAGCGACACATAAAGATATGACTTAATTCTTAGATCATATAAACAGAGAATTTGTTGTTTGTCAGTGTGAAGACTGTCTTCTGTAAACTAGCACAAGAACACATTTGAGAAGCTAGGGTTATAGGCCACACATGATATGTGAACAAAAGATGGCAAGCATATTCTTGTAGATGATTGCATTGTTTCATCTTTAAACTATTAAAAATACACAATTGAACAAAATACCCAATGGATCAGTGCTTCAAACTGAAAGCAAGAGAGAAACAATTGATATAACCGTTTGTCATGGTGAATTTATAAAATACACATTTTTAAATTGCAATAATTAAGAGCAATAATTTGGGGTAACCCTAAACAGACAAATACGAATAATGAAGATTTTAAAAAATAAAAATAAAAAACACAATTTAAATAAAAACTTAAAGTTGCCATCTCTTTGCGTAGGCCTATTAGTAGGAGTGATACAAGCTAGAAATGCGTGGCCTCTCTGTAAATCTGGTGGTTAGCGCCACCTGCTGTTTAAATGAGCGAATGGTTTCCATTGCTGTGTAGATAATGCAAACATGTTATTATTTGAAAAATAATAAAAGTATCTTTATAATTTTATATTTATGATATGTATTATATACAAACATTTCCATAAGAATAAATGTGAAGAGGACTTCCCTCTGCATCATACTGTTTCGTTGTTGTTGTTTTAGGTGAACGGACAGTAACCTCAGAATTAATTAATTATTTTTTCAATAGACTAGTAGTCTTTATTTGAAAACAAAAAAACAAAAACAAAAATTAAAAACGATGTTTTACTCCAATACACTAATGTACTTGGATCGGTGCTAGGTGCCAGCCAGGGATTTCATTCCAAAATAATAAGAAGCATCATTGCTGTATTTTATTTGAGTTACATTCTAATGCGTCTGATCTCACTGAATAAAAGTAGGAAATCCCAAAGGTGATGTGAAAGGTGTGAGGGTCTGTAGCAGCCCATAGGTGATGTCACCGTTCTCTTAACCGGAAACATGAAACCTTTTCATCGTAAAAGCACACATTGGTTAATTAAAACCAAACAGCTGAAATTTAAAAAGCATTGAAAACTAAAATAGTCCAAATGTTTAACATTTACAAATTTTATCATAATTATTTCTGTACGATAAATATAAATTCTGAGTGTTTTACAGTCATGTCCGGTCGATTTATGTGTACCTTGACTTTTCTCTGGAGTCTCGACTTGGGGGGCTCGGCTCTCCAGTAAGTTTCTGCTGGCTGGTGCCAACGCCCGGCGCAAGAAAGCTAAGCTAGGCTAAAGACGACGGGAAATACGCACGTAAGCCAAAATGTTATTGATATGTTTGGACTAGTGGAATAGTTCCTTGTCTTTATTTTTCTGCCTCCACATAGTATTCAGAGCTTAGGTAAAGTGATTAAACAATAGATAGTTTATAAGCTAACGTTAGCTACTCGGAAGCTGGCTAACTCCGTAGCTAGTGTTTTTGGTTTGATTTGTACTGCAGTATGTTTTTAAGTCGGGTTATTCAGCACATGTCAAGGTTAACAATCAATACTTGTAACATGTCTGAACCAGAATTAGTATTTTTGTAATTCTTCACACAATTTCAAGTCTGACTCAAGTTAGCACTGTTGTGATTTATCAAAGCTAACATTAGCCTCAACCCTGTTAGTAGCTTTTACTGTGTATGGCAAACTTGAGTTCAAGTTGACCTTAAACAAAGTTGTGTATCGGCAGTGTAGATGAAATGTTACTTGAAATGTTTTGTGGTTTATGTTGAAATCAGTGTTATCATCACATGTTCCTGTCTCTCAGCAGTTGAAGTTATTGCCAGTGAAATCCCCGCACAGAGATGCAGACTATCAAGTGCGTTGTGGTGGGTGATGGAGCAGTGGGTAAAACATGCCTGCTGATTTCATACACCACTAACAAATTTCCCTCGGAATATGTACCCACTGTACGTGTATTTTTCCAATTTATTTAAAACCATCTAGTAGATACATACAGTGTTATTTTGTGAATTAGACTATCTGAATCCCTATTTTAATCACAGGTGTTTGACAACTATGCAGTAACTGTAATGATTGGAGGAGAACCATACACCCTTGGTTTATTTGATACAGCAGGTATGATTTTTCTTTCTGATATGTAATAATATTTGCTCTCCTAATATTTTTACTTTTAATATGATAATTTTGAGCTTTTTCCCTCTAGGTCAGGAGGATTATGACAGGTTACGACCACTAAGCTACCCACAGACAGATGTCTTCTTAGTCTGTTTCTCTGTTGTGTCTCCATCCTCTTTTGAAAATGTTAAAGAAAAGGTTTGTCATATTAAAAGCTGTAGTCAACAATGTGTAAGGTTCTTAAGTCTAACAGTACACTAACAAAATGTGAGCAATGGGTTTTATTTTTCCCTTGTCTTTCATTTAGTGGGTTCCAGAAATAACTCACCACTGTCCCAAGACTCCCTTCCTGTTGGTAGGCACTCAGATTGACCTGCGAGATGACCCTTCCACAGTGGAGAAACTAGCCAAGAACAAACAGAAGCCAATTACCCCTGAAACAGCAGAAAAGCTGGCCCGTGATCTTAAAGCAGTCAAATACGTTGAGTGCTCAGCCTTAACACAGGTAAGTTGTATTTTAAACCAAACTGTGCAGGTTTCCATTTTGAAATGTCCCAACCTAGTTGAAGATGCATTTGCTTTTCTAACAGCATTCAGCTGAAACTCCATCTAACAACGCATTGTGTGCCTGTTTGTCTTTCTTGTTCTCCTCTCTCTGTAGCGGGGATTGAAGAACGTTTTTGATGAGGCTATCCTAGCTGCTTTAGAGCCCCCTGAAACTCAAAGAAAGAGAAAATGCTGTTTGTTCTGATGTTTTGTCTTACTTTGCCTCTTGATTGTCTGCTGCTTTCTCATTATTATGAAAACTGACACTACAGAAACAAATGCTCTTTTACATTTTGTGTTCATTAACGTCAATTTTCCTTTAGTTCATGTATGCTTTCCATATTAACTTTGCCTAATCACAATTACTAATGCTGCCTATAAAATGAGAGTGCCAATTCTTTATTTTGTCAACGCCGTGAGTGCAAATGTATATCTGAAATGTTTACTGCGTTCATTTGGGTTTTAATTTTCCAATCTGAAAAAGTCTCAGTATTAAAGTATTGAGCATTAGCTGTAACTACAAAGCATTTATGCTATACTTGGTCAAGAAGAAGAATTACTGGACAGTATCTCCAGCTGCAGCAACAAAGTTTTCCATCAGCTTTTTGTCTTATCACGGACAGTAATCATTGGTCTTGTATAATGCAATTTAAATAAAGGAAGATTTTGATTGCACCGCTTCATTTCTTCAGCTGTGTTGTGCTGTTAATCATATGAAGATGTTGATTTCTGTTTGAGGCACAGCTGTTTTGAACATTAATATTTTGTTTCCACAGAAAGGATTAAAGAATGTGTTTGATGAGGCAATACTTGCTGCCCTGGAGCCTCCTGAACCTAAGAAAAGGCGTAAATGTGTACTGCTCTAAAGAGTGGTCCCTGTCCTCTCCACACCACTAACCATATCTAGGTTAACAGTACTGAAGCAATGCGCATTCCAACAAGAGTGAAGACATCATAGATATATAATACATATTTTGTGTGCAAATGAACACGATCTGAGTTTTAAATAACATTTAATGCTGTTTGATGCATTTTAACTGGTCTTAAATGATATGAACACTGGGTAGTAAATAATATATTCTATAATATATAGAATAAGAGGACCTTCTAGACAGTATGTATTATCCTTTTGTTTGCAATTACAACAGACTTGAATGAATTCATTGAAACCATGGTTTAGAGTTTACTGCAACAGGTTTCTATATTGACTTAATTCATTCTGCTTTTGAATAAATCTTTATACTGCCTTGTTTTGGCCTTTAACTTATGATTTCTGTATAATTTGGTACACTATTTTATTTTGGTGTTTACCACCTTACAATAAACATCACTTAATGGGGTCTTTATGCTTATTAATGTGACTATTAAAGGGTTTGAAAGACACCAATTATATACTTAAATGTTATTTAGTGTACTTCACTATAGTTTTTTTGGTTTTCCACCCATGAGACAACTTGCATAAGATGACTAATGTGTTAATCATTACTAAACCTCAACTGTTAAAAGGATTTCATGCAAGGAACTAAATTTTACAATTTACTTTTGTATAGAACATAAGAAAATTCTTTTCACTTGGTCCAAAATATTTAACTTGCATAGCAAGAAATGTGTATACAACACTTTTTTAACTGTATATACCAGTTCTATTTTATTTAACATTCACAAGTGGCATAAGTTTGCTTTGTAAATATTTTGAGAAAAAACAATTGCTAATATGATTAATCAAAAGCAAAAAAGAGGAGTACTTGGCTTTGATTTTCAGGTTGTTCTGTATCTTAATACCAATATGAATATGTAATAAACATAACTTCAAATACATGTTTATGAGTTGTAGTTGACATTTTGATGCAGCACACATATTGCACAATTCGGAAAGCATTACAAAGAAGAACAATGAATCGTACATGAACCTTTAGACCTTGGAATTGGACGCTTGCTATTGTGCAATTCTACATTCTTTTTTAGGATATATTTCTGACATTTAAGGGTAATACAAATATAATTCATATACAAAGGGGCACATTTTTACATAACTTCTATGACATAAGGCAATAATATTAAAGTGCAGGTAAATTTCAGGCATCAGGAAGATGGTGAACAGGCTTACACATCTATTTCAGAACATATCTCCACACAGCTCTCGGTTACACGTATTCCATACCATCCTGCCCAGAACTGTTGGTCCTTGCCTCCGTGCATAAAACGAATGTATCTCACTCCTGGACCATAGTTCTTGAATACATGTGTCATCTGAAACAAAATCCAGATTCATTCTTGAGTGTTATGGCTTTATAACTAACTATAACTCATTTCTGGCAATCTCTGTCACATGGTCTAAAAATACCTGATTCCACTGCTGATCGTTCCACTGTTCAAAATAAATAGTCTGAGGTTTAAATTTCTGGATGAGCTTCTTTTTTTGGTTTAGCAACTCCACTCTGATTTTATACTCACAACTACAATCCCAGCGTGGTGCATACCTGGCATCACAAACACACAAGCAATATTTTAGACAGATTGTTTAGTTTAGTTAATGTAGCGAAGTGAAAAGGTTGTCAGTAGCATTTCTATACTTGGTCTGATAACACAATTATATAAACAGTTTTTTCTCACCAATCTGATATTTTGATGAGTGGCTGGAAACGATCCATAAGTAATGCGTTGTAACCTTCTGATTCCAAATCAATCTCTTGAGACTTCCAGCACATGCTGAAAAAATGTTAAAACCACTGCTTATAATAATAATAATAATAATAATAATAATAATAGTAATAATAATAATAATAATAATAATAATAATAATAAATAAATAAATATATATATATATATATTGTATGTGTATATATATATAATGTATATGTATGTGTGTGTGTATATATATATATATATATATATATATATATATATATATATATATATATATATATATATATATGTGTGTGTGTGTGTGTGTGTGTGTGTGTATATATATATATATATATATATTGCATATATACATAAATACATACATACATACACATTATATATATATTAATGCACACTATTGCCAATGAATACTTACCCATAAGAGGTCACAAAGTTTGTCTTAACTGTTTCATTTGGATGTGGCACCATAAGACCCTCTACTTTCCACTTATCACCTCCATTTTCCACGATTTCCCAATCCTTAAAGTTATCTGCAAAAACAAAAGACATGATTACTGTTTGTCAGTTTTCTTAACATCAAGAAAAGCACTGTGGATTAATGGCTCCATACCGTCTCCTCTAGGATTCTTCACGAGATTTCTCCTCATTTTACACAAAAAGTAAAACACCCTCCAATCTTTAGGGGTCATGGAGGCATCATGAGGCAAATAACCTTCTCTTCTACATCTTTCTCTCCACAGAGATTCACTGTCAGCCACGTCTTTCCATTCCTTGCACACTAATCGACAAAGTCGGACTACCTGATCACTAGGTAGATTTAGGAAGATCTCTTCCAGGATCTCCAATGGAACAGATGACTGAAAAAAATAAAAAACACAAATAATCAGTCCAATTGTAATTTATTTTTGAGAACATTAACGCAATAGTAATGCAATAACACAAAGAGACTTGCATATTAATCAGTATTGTATTATGTAACTACTTCTAAAGATTATAAATCAGAAAAATATGCCTCTCTAAATTAGACATATATCATTTCAGGAGCATAAACTTGAAACACTTGAATGTGCACTTTGAGCACAGTCTTGCATGCATATTACTTTTATTTTTTACATAATTTATATTATGATTACTTACAAGTACATCTGAATCCGAGGATGGTAGCATTAAAGGATCTGGAAAAGAAGTAGAGGAGCTCGGAGCTGCACCCATTTTTCTTTTCCTGCCTAGGAACCGAGTTGTACCGAGCGAGATAAAATGTAAATTTGATGTAGCGTTAGTATTTTACAACGCAATAAGCTCTCTTGCTAAAACAACTGTTAGGTTACTTACTTATCGGATGTTGCCGTTTGCATTTGTTTAAAGACATCAGATAAAGGCTGTCATATAGCAGCACCTACTTGTCAGTGACAACATTCGTCGCCCAAATGTTTTCAGTAAGAATGACCACATATAACAATCAGCTAATCCACAATTTCGCTTTTACTTTTGGTTTCGGGATAATGATAGTGCGACTTCTCAAAATACATTTCCTTTTTCCGGTATGTGACGTATGCGTCTTCAGCCGGGGAAGTCCCACTGGGGGCTGGGCAGAAACTCCGCCCCTTCAGGCCATGGTTCAGGCCGGTTAGACATGAGGATAAAACTCAATGCTCAACAGTAACAAATAATTGCTACTGTGTTTTTTTTCTGCTGCTCCTCAGAAATTACAGACAAATTGGCCTATGCTTGTATAGTCACGAACTTAGAAGGGTGTTTTAAATGTTTTTGTTTCACATTTGCACTCTCACACATAGGCTGTTCTGATGAGGCATCCAGTGTGATTGATGCGGGTCAAGATTAGTCACAGCCTATTTTGTTTTCTGAGAGCACCTGTTTGGTTAGTGTTTCTGGTAACTGCTAACTCTCTGTTTAAATGCTGTTACTTCAGTGTATGCACAGTCATTTTTTTCCTTTTCAGGAAAGCATAAATTAGAATTTGACCAAACAAAACTCAAAAAGATGTTTTAGAAGGCGTAATTAGGCCTAGATTATATCATGTCATGAGAGAAAAAGAGATGCGTTCATTTATTATATTCAATCACAGAGGCACTGCAGTTTTTTGTACAATACAGTACATAGAAGTCAATCATATATTACAAGCTATACCAAAAACAAATGGATACCAACAAGGCAAAAATACCTGAACAATAAGATGGAGTCCATTGTTTTTGGTGCCATATTACAAATTTAAGCAGGCCACAACCTTGTGCATTAACAGTTAACTGATTAATCCAGTTTGTGATGGCATTACTCCACTCAGTATAAATGACTCAAATAAAAATCACAAGGTATATGCATGGTTTCTGTGTAACAAGGATTTAAATCCATGCAATCTAAAACAGAGGTCTACCAAACGTCTGTCACAGACAGCAGACATGTGTTGGTCAGTGTCGTAATTCTTATGTGTCTGCATCAATCCTGTGGGCTGCAAAATGAAAAGAAAAACACA
Source organism: Rhyacichthys aspro (assembly GCA_036850595.1). Lineage (NCBI taxonomy): Eukaryota > Metazoa > Chordata > Actinopteri > Gobiiformes > Rhyacichthyidae > Rhyacichthys > Rhyacichthys aspro. The sequence continues at coordinate 11,710,001 of CM072154.1, read as the reverse complement.
GAGGTCAGAAACAATGAAGGTGACCCACAATCTTCTTACGTTTAACCACAACAAGAGTTTACATTGTTTTGGTATCCTGAGCGGTTCTGTGTCTCCAGACAGAACTTGATGCATGACTCCCCGGAACTGATACAGCACCTTTAGGCTCTTCTCTTCCCCAACACAAGGGTCATAGAAGCCAGGAAGCCCTGACTAAAACACAACCCAATGTCAACTACAGACTTTTAAAGAAGGTGTGACACATTTTGTTGTTTGTTCCATTCCATGATAGGTCTACAGGCACCAAATTGTAACAATGTTTATTCAGAGTTAAAAGTGCTAAAATAATTTTTAAAAAGAATTATGTGCATACCTTTGAGGCTTCAGTTAGGATAAGTTTTGAGTCTTTCACCAGACACTGTAGTGGCACAGTCACATCAATGACCTTTGCCCTCTCGTGTCTTTTACTATTGTCTGTCACAAACTTGCCATACCACGCATTGAGGATGATTAGACCTAAAAGAGAACAAACATCAAAGCCAGTGAGAATCATTTTATTCTAATGTAATAAGTAGGCAGATAATTTAGGAGTATATTTTTGAACATTGTATATGGTTTTTTCCCAATTTAGCTCTTTTTTGAAAATCTAGATTCTGAATTTACTTTAAAATTACAAGTCTCTGTTCAACAATCTACTGCTGCACATTCCTCTCAGAAAAACAAAAAAACAAAAAAATTCATATTGAGCACATAATGGATAATGGAATGTTATCACAGTCATTAGATTTCTGTATGCAGATTTGTTCAAAGCTATTTCTGCAATACAAAAGAAACAATTAGCACTAGTTTTAAAGGTATACAGAGTTTACCGAATAGCCAAATGTCAATGAAATGTGTATGTAAGCGTTTATACCCATTCTAGATTCCTCTGCTTCAATGATCCTGCGGACAGACTCCTGCATGAGCAAGACCTGTACAAAACACAACAGTTACAGATCACAGTTTGACATTAATAAGGCTGAACTTTAGAGTCCAAATTCTAGCATTTTTTGTTATTAGTGAAAATGTTGGATTTTTACCAACAATACTCACAGCAGCTTCTGCCTCCTGTTTCTTCCTAGCTATGTTAGAAGCTGAGCTTTCCCGCTGCTTCTCCAAGTCTCTGTTTCAAGTTCAGTGATAAAAAGAATACAAGGTCACATTTTCCATCCACAATACTATATGTAATGCAGTATTTACCTGCATTTTATATTTCTTACTGTTCCTTTTGGGCACGCAGGTAGGGCCGGATAATAAGTTGCTGGATGGCAATGTAGAAAACAACTGGTCCAACTGTAGCGTAAAATACAGCACTGGGCAGGAGCTGGTCTGTCAAGTGAATTGGGAAGAAATACGTCTGGCTTGCCCTGTTAAGTCTGTTAAGTAAAGTTGGTTTCAGTCATAAAATGTATACTTGCTATTTATACTTCCATAGTTCAAACACAAACTGAACTACAAAAGCCCTGTTATAACAAAACAAATGAACCTTCTGTACATTTACTGCCTACAACCTTCTTTCCTGTAGTCAGGATTCTTTCCCCCTTCACACTCAACTAACCCTTAACCTCTAACCCTTCCTTATTTCCAAAACACCTAAAATGTGTCACATTGCTCATGCGCAATGTAATATGAGTTAATTCTAAAATTCTCTGACATTTTGGTAAATATCGTCAATATTTTTGTTTCATCTTTCTATTTTATCTATGCCCAGCCATGTTTATATTTACACATATTTATTTCAAATACCTGACTAATCCATGACTATGAAATACAATTTCCAATTTCTTTCTGAAGTATTTATAGTGAAATCCTAATTGATCTCACACAACTGCATGATTGAATATTATGAGCAGGTTAGTCTGAAAATAAAGATGTATAGAACTTGACTCTACCTCTGAGGTTTGAGAATTTAGAAACATTTTTAGATAAATACCAGGTGAACCAAAAACAGAATAATCTATTCTTAGAGGGCTTAATACTGGCTTCTGCAGATGCACAAGCACAAAGAACCACACTCACTTGATCTTGAGGGAGACACCTTGGGGCACACCCACGCTGACGGTTGCCCCCAGGATACTGTGTCGACTAATCTTCCTTTCAGCACCATATTCCACCACAGTTCCAAAAAAACCTGACCTAGAGAAAAAAAACCCTACAGTTACAACCATTACCACACAAAAAATGCAGTTGATTATATATGATTGCATTTGAGCAAAAAAAGTTAGTAACAACATACTTTACTGAGCCCTTTATCTTTGTCTGGTCTTCATCCTGAAACTTATACTGGTAACTCATCATCATAAAAGTGTGAGGAATGCCAAGCTGCATTGAAAAAAGACATTTTGGCACCTAGTCAGAATTCATGTAGAATTTAACAATGTTAAAGTTAAATACAGCTGGATACCTACCTGCACTGCAAAGGTGAAATGGCTGCTCTTGGTGTCCCTGACTATGCTGGTGTTCATAGAAGACTGCATCCCCCAGCGCCATTGCAGATAGCCCATAGTGTTCTTGTCTAGGTGGCGGGCTAACACAGTGGTAAAACCAGGTCGTACCCCTCTGGATGAAAACTGGAGCCCACACTGAGCAGTTACAAAGCTAAACAGGTACATAATTATCACAACACTGAATTACTGTACATTGCTGTGTAGCTTGTTTTTTTCTTGCAATTCTGTGCTTACAAACGAGGCGTTATGTTCCTGAAGATCTTCATTCCAAAGAGAGGTCCATGGGTGTCTCCAGCACCAAACTCTACCTGTGCATAGACATTACATAACTCGTGCCATAAAGTGGTGAATTTGGTAACTGTTACAAGTTACTAGAGTGTTATGCCACAAAATAGTGTGGCTTACTAAAAAGGAATGCAGGATACCTCCCCCCATCCATTTGTTGAGGTGACTTTTCTTAGGGCCAAGTTGATGGTGCCACCTCCATTTCCATTGTGGGTCGACAAGGAGCCAGAAAGAATGGCTGTATCTTTTCTTGTTAGAGGGGCCTGCAGAATAATACATAACAGTAAGACACACATGAGCTTTTATTATGATGATCATTTTTATAACAATCAATCAAGTGTTACCTCTATGGATTGTGATATATGCATTTTATTGATTTCAACATGTGGGACACCCCCTCCAACCATATCCTCATAGTCTTCCTCATATCTGTCAAAGAGGTCCGTGGCATCAATGCCAACACTAATAGTCCCCTATGAATAAATGAAATGTTACTTTATATGTTTACAATACATATATACCTTAATCACTTACTTAATACTTAATACTACACATGCTGTTAAACACAAAGCCTGGATTTCTTTCATCGAACATACCTTGGGGTTGGTCCTTTGTTGAAGTCTTCTTTCTTCTCGCTCGCTCTGAAGACGCTCATACTCCTCTCGAATCTCAGCAGGAGTTCTTTTTCTTTCCACCACCTGGAGTGAAAAGATATGATTAGAATGCAAAAGAAATGACGGATTGCAGAAAAAAATCATTTTTATGACCAATTAAGATGTTTAGGTTAGGCTTAAATATAAAATAACTTTAACTAGCCAAGGCCTCATGGCTCCAAAGCACGACATACATCATGTTTAACAAAGTAAATGTAGAATTATAATGGTCTAAAAAAGGCTCAAGAGTAACTGCCGGTGTTCAGTTTTATGAAGATTGTACAAACCATTTAATATGTTATAAATATCCAAATGTTGTAGGCAAAACTGGCACATTTAATATGGTCAAATAGCATGCATAGATGAAAATAGTTGTGAATGTACAGACCTCCCAACCATCCACATCCAGTCCTCGTTTACCATAGATATCATAGATAGCTCGAGACTGTGGGTCACTAAGGACTAAAAAAAAGAGAGAAAACAAATTGTTTACAGAGGCATTATAAAATATTTAACGAATTAAAGAATTTACCTTCATAAGCTTCATGTACAAGATTAAAAAGTTGTTCTGCCTGTCGCTTTAGCTCAGGATCTCTGTGTTTGTCTGGGTGATATAACATGCATAATCGCCTGTATGATGCTTTCAGCTCTTCTTGTGTGGCCTGCAAATAATGAATGAATATTTAATAGGAAACTTTTATGAACAGGCATGCTAAGGTTATTTTGACCAGCAATTTAGTAATTCAATTTTATATACAGTTGATTATAATAATGGCAGCAAAAGCGTGCACCTCATAGCAGTCCAGATCCCTAGATCTGAGCTGAAGGCTCACAATACACTCAGACAGGCTGGCGATTATATTTTACTTAAAACATAATGACAAACTACTTACAGGTACAGAATCTCAATAAAATCCTCTGATAAATTAAAGTACGATTTTTGTGTTCAAATATGACAGCACTGATTTGAGTGGTGATACTACTAAAGGCACCTATTTCGATTCTTAAATACATATTTGCATGACTAACGCAGTTTTCAAAGTACACAATGTCTTTTCGTTGGTCTCTTGCTGTATCTACATTCACCCTCAAATCAAACCTCTGTAACACGATAACCTGTCTCTTGCTTTAAAAACAGGTTTTCTTGGTAAGCTTCAAATCATTTACCCAGTTGTATCACGAAAAGTATTCTGCACAGAAGTCAAAGGAACCAATGTCGTGGGTCACAAGCTAAGTGCCTAGTGACAGTAAAGTCACATTACACGTGCAGTGGCTGTATCATGGTCGAGGAAAGTTTAATAAATGTCTACTACAAGACCATGCGCAGATACTCATACAGATCAGAAATATATATCGTACCTCTCTTCTGACATTTAGCAGGGAATAATAATCATCATTGCAGATCTCATCCTCGTCCAAGGCTGACGCCATGTTTACACCCGGTCATATCTTCTTCGAGTCCCCATGCACAGTGTTGTCTGTGGAGTGTGCGCCCCCTTGTGTTGTGGCTCAACACAGCCGCGCTTTTATTGACATTATCATGAGGGCCCTGTTTTTCTAAGCTGAAACATCCCATAGTTCATCAAAAAATATATAAGGTAATATATAAGTGTATAGGTATATAAGATAAAATAAAACAAAATAATTAAAAATATTTACCCAGTATTTACACATTTAACATTTGAAATCAAACCTATTTGCAGTGGTTATTGCTACCATCACAACATTTACAGTGAAACCTTTGATATTGTCATTGATTTACAGCCAAATCAGCGTTTAGAATCTGGATTTAACGTCTGTTTTTCTTTTGGATAATCTTGTCTTGTGTTTTATTTATATGCTTCTAGTATATATTTATTTATAAAATTAAAGTGATATGAATAGCAAAATCATGTTGCCATTGCTTTTCTTCTACAGGACTAGCCTTCATCAATGTAGAAAATAAAGCTGCAAAGAGAAACATCTAAAACCCCTTCTGACGTGTTCAAAATACAGCATGCTGGCGTTTTACCCAGTTGCTCCAAGAGGCTCATTAAAAACTATGTTTTCATTTCCTTAAGAATTAACACCACATTTTGCTTATGCATGTCTGCATCCTAGCTAATCCAATTCAGGCAGTGGGTGGGAAAATAACTTGACTGCATTAGGGCTTTCATTAGTTCATTATTACTTTCTTTGCATTAACAACAAGCTGTCGACTGAGAGCAGCAGCAGAGGAGCTGTCCTTTCAGCACCACCTCCAACTACAGTATATGGAGCCCTGGCGGTCCACTGAATGAATGAAAGAGTGCCACAGGCATCTTATTAAAACAACGATCTCCGTTTGATCTCTGCACTAAACACAGTCATTTTTATAGTAGAGTTGTGTTCTGCGCCATAATGATTAAACAACCAGCGCAGTGGACAAAGCATCCGTATTGAAAGCTTCTTCCCCCACTATTGTGTTATTTGACTGACAGGAGTGTTTTGGCACTCGAAACACAGAAACCATTATTTGAAATAGAAATACAATGGGCAAAACACAAATATTTTCCTGTCACTTTATGCAGGCTCTATCTATATTTTGTTTTGCATTCTAGTACATTTTTCATAACAAATACAAACCAAAAGTAAGAGCTTTTTTGCGTCTGACTTGGTTAAATGTTTAAAATATCCATTATATTCTATTTCACGAAAGGTTGGTGCTGGACCTGCAGCTCTAGCTGATCGAATATGCATAGTAGAAAAAAGTAAACCAAAAGGCGCGCGGCGACGCCAAGGTGAGGGGAGCTGTTCTTCATCCCGGAGCCGTGCGTCTGTGTCAGTCAGAGCTCTCAGCCAATGGGAAGTTCGCCTCGGTCGGACAGACTCGCCGCGTGCTCCTCCGGTCCCTCCTCGTGCTGTCCTCGCCGTGCACGCGCGTGGTACCCACGGTCGTGAGGAGGAGGAGGATGTTGCGCGTGAAGGGGAAATGGCTGCCGAAAACAAGCCGGAAGGTAAGAGAAATATAATGGGATTAATTTAGTAGTATGACCGCGTTGTGTTTTTACAACACTCCTAACTCTGTGTTGAAATGACATATGGCTGAGAGAAAGTGGAGAAATGTTCGGTAGAAAACGGCGCCGCTCTTTTCCTCCGAAGAGGCTGCTAAAACGTGGAGACATACCTAGCCAGCTAATATTAGCTTACATAGCCAGCTACTATTCCCATCGTAGCCCACATTTACCGCACGCCATGAACACAAACAGTCGGCAACACCATAGCACGGTATTTACCGCGCATATGGTCTCAGGGTCTGTCTTAACACGACAAGTTTAAGTAGTTTTAACAGCGCTAAGTTAATGACAACATGTCATTGGAATCGACTAACTTCTTCCTTTATTACCGAGCTTCAAAAAGCGGGGTTCTTGTTTCGTATGACGCTTTATTTAGTTTATTTCACAGGGAAGTAGCCTACCCGACAACACTTTGGGCATAAAAGGCAATAAGTCAGAGCATATCTTACAAAATCCATATTTTCTTACAGACGGTCGCTTACTTCTCCGACGAAGCGCGAGAATTTTCAGAAGGACTGTACGCAAACATGTATTTGAGTCAAAAGTGATGTATGTCTTTTAAAACTGTGACTCTTTGCGCCATATGTTTACTACTTGGTCTGTATTAGCTTTTAGACAGAACACAACGTTGTAAGCCCGCTCCGCTTGTAATGCCCTATCGCACTCGAAATGAAATGCCATCACATCAGGAGGAAGCAGGGAGGATGGAGAGCAGGCTTTTCCAGCAGCCACTGCTGCACACATTGGGCTAAAATGATGACTTTTCCCACGTTTAGCTTATTTCCTACGGCTCACTAAGTTAAAATGGAGCGCATTAAAGGCACTTATTTGCTATTTAGAGAGATAGTCTGCTGGAAAACAAATCCATAGCCCATGGGTTGCGGTCTAATTTAGCCGTGCCTATTAGATTTGTCGAAAAGTAATAAAACAATGCTTACACGACTAAAATAGCATGCATTTTCAAAGAGACTGGTGTTGTAAAAGCTTCATCCTGTGTCGTATCTTCATATTTAAAATCTTGGAGAAAGCAGATGTCCCTTAAATTGTATTCAAAGTACGATGTTTAGTAAAAATTGAGTATGATACAAGTAAAAACTTTTCCTTATTTACGGAGCAAAATTGCCCATGATAAAAATGTGTTCGTTGTCTTTGGTATATATTTTACATTCTTCTGAGCCTCATCATATATCCTTTGGGTGTGCCATTCAGTCCCCACTGCGTGTCACCTAGTCATTTTAAATTGGCTGTATGATTTGAATAACAGAGAATAAAAGCTTTCTTAGGTTTGTGTTTCCCAAGCAGGCTTTTGAATGAACGTCTTTGAGACTTTAGTGTCAGTAACCTTAAACATGAATTCCTTTTGATGTCGGACGACTTTAATGTTGTGAAAGCTGGTAAACAAATTACTCCTGCACATACGAGGGAAATTATAAAACATTGAGCTTCCAGTTTGTTTTGGATGTCAGTGTGCCAAGTTGAGAAGCAGAGTCCCACCAGGGGGTGCCATTGAGCTACAGACGCTCACTTAACGTGCCCATGAATGATATGTCTGTGTCTATGACGAAAAAATGAAGACATCTGGCTTTATGATAGTAATGACTTCACTGTGCTGTGTTGTAGGGGTAATGCATTCATCGACATCAGCAGAAGTTAGCTATCACCAGGTCCTGGGTGCTCGTCTGGAAGCCTCACTCTAACCCAGGGAGCTGTCACTGAAAAGCCTCTGTTGAAAGTCCCATTGTTGAGCAGGTTAAGTTATTTTCAGTGCTCCTGTGAGGCTGGTCAGTGGGAAAAAAAGAGAAGCAGGCAGAAGAAGTGCTTAGCTTATGCTTCCCTATAGTTTTATGTTCAGTCAGTGTTGTGTCGACTGTCATTTTAGGCTTTAATGTAGAGCTGTCATGCTGCATTATTTTTTTCTGTGTTCTTTGGATTTTATTAATGTAAATATATTTCTCAGCGTAGCTATAAACGACACCCTTCTTGCAAACGAGGCAGCTGCAGAGAGAGCCCAAGTGTGTTGCCTTAACCTTTTGTCCTTGTGGTGTGCGGCCAGTGCTTCTTGGACTGATCTCTCCCAGTTGTTTGGCAGCTCTTATGATGGCCCATAACAACTGAGTGTTACATCTTGTGTTAAACCCAGGGGCCATTACCCAGCCACACTCAGTGGTGTAATGTTTACATCCTGGGGTATTTCTCTCCAGCCTAACTGATTGTCAGGACTCTTGGGGCTATTTTTTTTCTTCACACTCATAAAAAGCACTGTGGGTCTGTTACTTTAAGTACGAGGGCTGGAGGGCAGCAAAAGGCAGACATGAGATGTCTTAGACTAGGGCAAGACTATAGACCAAGCTTTTATGAATCAATCCCAGATAGAAATGAACTTATTTCATTTTGAAAGGAGTTCAGGGCAAAGCGGCAGCACAACATTAACTTAAAGTGCTTGTGCAGCAATGGTATAAATATTTCTAAGCTGTTTTGTCAAGAAGGATGACTTTAACCTCCTCAAACGATGTGCTCTTCTAGTGTTGTCTATTTTTTCCAGTGTTGTATTTTGTTATCCATGCAGCCTCTTAATTGAATCTGTGAGGTGTGGATGGTCTGTGGTTGCTGAGACGTATCATTCCCGATGTCTGCCTGTAATAGACCTTTACTGACTGCTTTGTACAGCCACTACTGATTGATCGCATTGATTCATCCGTTTACCAGCGACACAAAAGGGAGAGTTACTGACCCTTATCAAACTGGGCCAGGGCACCGTGACTCTTATTACTGCACACTTTCTTTCATAAGTACTCAATCAATGACAAACACATTTACTCTTGATCTTATTGTTAATATTTTTATGATTAGAATCCGTACTAAAAGCGACAGAGTTTGCCTCTTGAGATGTGTTTAAATATGATTCATTACGTGTAATATATATCTAGCCTGTGTTTATATATCTTGCATGTGGAGTGTGCTTATCACAGGCTTGGAGAATGCTTCTTTTCCTCGATTTTCTCTACTTTTCTCTTTTGCCTCCTGAAGGACTGAAGAAAGTTCGTAATCCGGATCGAATGTACAGATCAGCAGTGTGTTATGCTGGCCATGGTCCACCTAAGAGTATCAGTGATGACACAGAGACTAACAGTAAGAGTCAGTTATTAATACTGCATTGCTGCTGCAAGAGGCCACTCGCTGGCCTATCTATTATTCATTCATTGATTCATTTATTTACTTCTTGATTTCATCCGTCCCCCCCCCATGCTTCCCCCCTTCTCCTTTTCTTCTTCTCCAACACAACACCTCCTCAGGGCTGCTCTGTTGATTGAAGTGTCTGCTTTACGGGATCACGCTGTCAATAGCTGAAGTGTTGTCGTTAACCAAGAGTGATTGTTTCAGGTTGAGGCCAGGGGATCAGGACCTGCACGGACCCTCAGAGAGAAAGCTTACACTTTGAGCCATCAATTATAGCCCTGTACTTGCCTTTTCCCACTTTTAGTAAAACTTACATGTGACAGATGAGGAAAAAAAATCCACAAGTTAACTTAAATTAAACCACACCACCTGTTAACACATTAGCAATGCTCATATTTTATTATTCACTTTAAGTGAAAAAGAACAATGCTTGTTTTTACTTGCATCTTATTACATTTTTACACTATGGGGCCCAAGAACAAAGACGACACAACATGATAGCTGAGGTTTTTATGACTTGTAAAATTCAGCTTCTGTGGGAATTGCTTCAGTGCATTTACAAGTCTGTGCGCCAGTGCTATTTTCTGCCACAGCCAAAACAAATCATTCAGAAATATAGGCCAAAGCCTTGATTTGTTTTCCTTCTTTTGAGAAAAAGTGTCAGATTTTTAGCCTCTTTGGAAACAAGTGTCCTCTGTAAAGCAGATGGTTTCTTTCAGCCAATCACAGCCCCTTCATTCAGAGGGAATACACTCATCCTTTTACTCCTGGAAGACTCTGTTGATGTAGACGAGACAATGGATAATTAGCCATGCTCATGTATTGTCATTTTTCTATAGAGTGGGAAATCACCCTCAACCTCTTGTTAGACTCAATATATGTCAGTGGAAAAGCTCGCTGCACTCAAGCATTTAGAATCTTTGTTTTGTTAAAAGATACTGAGCTCCTTCATGAAAACTGCTTCACAGACGCTGTTATATGTGAACACTAGACTCGTGTGTGACTGACAGCTGTGACTGACAAAAGCTCTTACTGTTCCTGCTCATGTTATTGCACAGTATTACAGTATCCCATAGCCATGTCCTGTTTAATGCGTTGAGCCTGGAGCTTGCTGCCTCCACCAGGACTCTATGTGAGTAATTGTAGTTATGGAAAGGGGCTTTATTTGTGTGCATGCATTTAGGGAGAAAGTGAACCTGAGCTCCAGAGAGCCAGTGGGAGCCGCAGAGAGAGACCTCACCTCTGCTCTCCTTGAGATGGGATTTTTATGGATGGCTGAGCTTTGTGAAGGCTGAGAACACATAAAGAGTCATTTTCAGTTTGTTGCAGGCAGTTAACCGTGTGTGCATGTTTGCTGAACTTCCAGTAATAGGCCCAGGCCTTTTTTCTCAACTGTTTGACTTTTGACAGTCTTACCTTATTACCCTGTTCTGTTATAGCTACACAGAGACATAACACGTCCTCTGTAGCCAATGAGGAAATGTAAACAGTAATTGTAAACAATAAGCACAGCCACATTGGGCATGTCGCATCTTGCCAGGCAAAAGAAGAGGTGCAAAAGTGAGGTTTAGTGTGGTTCAAAGTCTCGTGGTGGCAGCTTGTTATGCTCCCCACTGGGAGTTAAAACACCTTTTACGTCCTTAACAGCATCGTACACTCACCCTTAACGTTATTGCTAGGAGGCATGCAATGTTCTCTTTGTAGTTTGGTTTGTAGCATAGCAACGCCATGATGAAGTTGAGGAAGACTTTCTCGCTCGTAGGCGGTTTGTAATATTACCGTATGTATGAGTGTTTGTGAGCAGGCTATAGGCCAAATGATGCAGATAATTGGTTTCCCAGTGCTACACTACAACACATGGCTATTTTCAGTCTACATTCTCCTCATAGTGTCCCTGTCAAGAAGAGCCATTCTGCTGTGGGCAGACTGGACAACTGCAACTCAACTATTGGCCAATAGTTATTATCACTGCTACCGAATTGTGACACAGAAAAAAACTCAGCTCCAGATCTAGTGCACTGTCTGTCAAGGTTTGTGGATTATATTATGTACCCCACACTTTACCAAAGTTTCCCTCAGCGACAATGGCCTACCACAGATTTAGCCTCCTGTTAAACTCTCTCATCTTCTCCTTTCATGCCTCACGACCTGCTTTGATCCATTTTAATTGACAGCACACCATTAAGAACATGGCCTTGTCTGTCTCACATCTCTGACCAGATTTATTTTGGTTTACATTTTTCTGCCAATGTCTTGTACTTGCCTTCACCGCCGTAAGCACCTTTAATTTTGTTAAGAGCTGTCAGTCTCTGCTTTGACATCTCGGCTCCTTCGACTGCACTGCACTGCACTTCCCACGCACTTGTTTAAATTTAGATAAGTGCTCCCATATTTTTATTGTCATGCCATTATAAAAACTATTTCACACACAGCCATGAATGTGAAGTGCATGCTTAATATTGCATGGTGCCGGACTGTGTAATATATTTCTGTGCCTGCTGTGACCGAATGGCATTTATGTCTTATATTTCCTTCTCTCTTGTCCATTCTAATAGCCCTCTTCTTTTAGCTGTTTTCTTTGTGCATGTCTGATGCAAAGGAGCTTGTCTGCTTTTTATTAAATCCCCTGCTGCAGTTACTATGATTTAAAATAATATCTTTTGTTCGACTTGCTCTCCCCCTCTCATTGGGACTCCATAAAAGTAATTGTGTTGATATAATACAGTGATTAGGTGGTCCGAAAAAGAAAAGCACACATTTAGTCTGAAGTGGGGGACTCTCCAGACAAAACAAAACAACCTGTTGATCATATTTATTCTTTATTATTATTATTATTATTATGCAGTGTTCTTTTTTGAAAACATTTTGTTCATTAGATGAAGAAGCATTTATTTGTTTCATTTTTAAAACACAGTTTGTCTGAGGTATGACTTCACAAAATATAAGAAATGTATTGGTATCAAAATAGTATCCATATTCTATGAATATAATGTGATGGTGTAACATGTGACATACTGTAGATTCCCACTTTGCATGTAAAATATTATTTTTCAGTGAGAGCCTTAAAGGTCCTATATTATACTATTTTGAACATTATACAGTGTATTTTGGATACATTTAGGTTACCATATCACGTTTTGCAACATGAAACACACAATAATGATCTTATACAAGCGGTTTGGATGAGCTCTCATCATGAGTCCAAAGTGAACGGTCTGATTTGGCGCTGTCACTTTAAGGCTCAGCTCTTCTGTGTTGGCTCCGCCCACTCATGACGTCACGCTAAAGCTGCGGGAGACTGAAGTAAACACGGTACATTGTGGTAAAAACTTTTTCAGCAATGGCTTTGAGAGTAACTGAGCCGTATATCTTAGACCCAGAGTCTGACTCTGAGTTCGAAGAACATGAGTAAACACAAAGACCTTGAAGGCTTCTACAAGACGTTTCTGCTTGGTAAATGAGAAACTATTTATTGTGTATGTTTCTATGGTGTAGCCCGTAGCATAGCACGTGTTAACCGCTTCTGTTTATCGGTGCACATATGGAAATGACCGTACAATGCCTACTGAAGTTGAGAATGTATGCTGCCTGGAGACTCCTAAGGTAGCTGTTGTGCAGTGTATTGAAAGAACTATAATAAAGTAGCCTAGCAATATGTAGAGCTATGCAGTAATACTTGTTAGTAATACATGTTGCTGACAGTAAGTAAGCTAACACAGTAGCAGCGATGCTTCTCTGTGTCTGAGGTGCAGAGCACGGCACTTGTTGACAGTGCAGCAGAGAGGGGCTGGAGGAGTGTGGAGGAGCACTTCCTGGAGAGAAGTGGTTTACTTCACATATTGACGTCATTGCGTGAAACAGCTCCTTGAAAGGACTGTAGCTCAAAGTAAATAAATTACTTAAACATGCGCGAATGAAACAAAACACAACTTTGGGTATGTGTTTGAGGTAGAAACAACGTTATGACATGGTTAAAAGCTCAGAAAAGTCGATTTAGCATAATATGGGACCTTTAACTCACATAAAAACATGACTAGAGGAAGTTAGTCTTGAATCCAAAAAGTTAGTCTGCCAAAGTCTGAACTCAGATATCCTTGCGTCAATATTTCATATCATATATTTTATCTTATCTTGATATTGTGCAGCCTTGAGGTTAGCGTATTTGGCTTAAATTTCCATTTGGGGAGCAAACACTTAAGGTGCGGTTGTAAAAAAGCATATGGTTCCACTGGCTCCTGTCCTCCAAGCCTTATTAGCCACTGCTGTTTGGAGAATGTTTGCATTCTTACTTTGGCTATGCAACGCCAGTAGCGATTTGTGGAATGATCTATAGCCAAAACATTAGCTTGCAATTTCTCCACAATGTGGGCACAGATTAAAAAGAAAAACTGTCACTCCCAGAGCGCTCGCAGACAGAGACGGAGGAGAGAGGGTTTTGCGTTCGGGGCTCAGATATTGATTAAAGATTTGTTTTTGTCAGCCTTTCCAGTCTCATGACCCTCGCTCCCGTCTCTAGGGTGGGGCCGGAGCAAGCTAGCATGACAGATACCCTTAAATTCAGCCCAAGTGTTTGCTTAGCAGCCAGGATCAGTGATAATCCAAACATCAGCACACATATATATATATCTGGGAGCTGGTGGACACAGGCCGATGTGAATTATGAAGGGCCATGCACAGGCTGCCACTGCTCAGCACCAGTCATGGCAACATGAAAGCACCAGACCTGTAGCCTTCGCTCTGTTTAGCCCTTTGTATGTTCACTCGCTCATCAAGACCCAGTATGTAATTGGCTCCACTGTGCCAGCTCAGCTCAGCACATCCTCTCATGTAACAAGCTCCAGTATCAGCCTGTCTTGCACTTTACTGTTTTACAACCAAATAGTAGCTTTGTCTGGAGCCTTTTCTTGGCCAAGGTACAGGCAGTCATTAAGACCGCTGTTTAAACTCCTAAATAAATATTACACATTACAAGACAGGACCGAGGGAAATGCAAACAAGGCGAGGGCCACAGGGGCTTTGATCATCTACTGGGAAAGCAAAAAGCTACATTTACAAATTCAAAGCCAAATTTACTGGTTAATTTGGTGTTCATGCATTTATTGGATCAGAAAATTTGATTAAGAAGAGCTCGTCTATATTTTGTAAACACATTCCAAACCTGGCATTCAAGCCTCTCCCTCATGGGCGCTTTAAGTTGACGTATAAATTACTGTGTATGTGGATTTCCATGCCACACTAGACACATTTTTAATTAGTAAGCAATACTTTTTTGGCTCAGAGTTTCTTCGCTTTATCTGTGGAAATGCCCAGTGGAAGGGAATTGTAGGCAAACCACATCTGAAATATTATTAGTGAGCAGAAATGGAAAGAAGAGAAGAGTGGAGACAGACATTCATGTTAATGACTTGCTTTGTGTAAAAAACATGTTAAGATTCCCCTCTTTGTGATAAAAGCAGTGCTTCCTGGTTTGCTATTTCCTAAACAAAGTTAATTTAGCGTTCATCCTTGCTGTCATAAATAAAACATGCTGATGTAAAAGGCTGCATGCTACAAGTAATAGTAATATAAGTGTTCCTAACCAACAGACACATTGGGACATGAATATATTTGATGGGGAAGAGTGCAGATTCTCCTCAGTCAATGAGTGTCTCAAATCCTTGATCCACAGACATAGAAGACACTTGGCAGTTGTCGCTGTGATGCTCTGCCAGCCTGCACTGACAGCAGCAATATTCATTTCTTGCTTGTTTTTTGTTGTTGTTGTTGTTGTTGTTGTTTTTTTTTGCTTCCAGTCTGGTCTACAGTAAATGAAACACATGCTCAGTTGGACTGAGGTCAGGTGACTGAATTCACAGCCAAATGTCTTTGTAGCTGTGGCCTTTTGTATTATTAGCTCCATAGATCAGGACACAGAGTAGTGTAGCGTGGATGAAAGCAGAAAGCTCACTGTGAATGCGCCGCACACAGGTAATGTATATTAAGCTAATTACATGTGTGTCAGTTGTGTCGACAAAACTGTACACACCAGCTCACTGTCTGCAATACAACGAAAAGACTTCCTTTTTAGTTTAGCTGGAAAGTTTTTCTACTCTGGCAGATGTATGTGTGTTGAGAAGTCAGTACTCTGTCGGTGAGGAAATCCTTTACATACTTGAGACATATTCCCATCCAGTGCGGCCTCATGTTGCTATGTGCCAGAGGGCAGCGCTGAATCCTGCCTAACCTGCTGAGACAGACTGTCAGCCATGCACAGAGAAGACTTTGTCTGCATCTTCTACGTGTCTGCACCGAGATTTGTGAACAGGCTTTGAGATATTGAACGAGAAAGAGCATATAGAACTACTGTAAAGATATAGATCATCACATTTTCTCTTTTCTCTGATCATCCAGTTGCGGCATGTTCTCCAGGTCCGACAGTAAAAACAGGTCTAGAAGCAGATGCTGGATGTGATTCTTAATTGGGCGAATCAAATTAACACTTACCTGTCTGGCTCACATAAAACACAGTCTACACGAGGAATTAAAGCTACAGATGGATGCGACAGATATTCCACATCTAAAGACGTACGTGCACAACAACCTTTGGGAGTGATCGGGATGTTCCAGCTTACGCTTACACCCAGACAGTCCTGTCTCTATAGACTCTCTGAGTTCAACCGCTGTGAATTTTCCATGTGCTTATATCTGCAGACTGTTCTTTACTGCAGCTTTCTTATATCCCCATAATGTTCAATGTTAGACTATTTGTATTGGCTTTAAAGTGGAGTTCTGCTTTGGTAGAAGTTTTATTTTTCCCACACTCAACCACCAATATCAGCTACCTCCTGGGATGCATAGTCAGCACTGATGCTTTTTTTTTTATCTCCCTTTACTTGCACAATTTATTCGCTAACAGTTCTGAACTCAGCAAGCTTTATTTGTTCGCTCGTTTTTTACTTAAATGGTATTACAATTATGCTCAGTATTCCGAGTTAAGCGTGCTAAGCTCATTTACATAGTGAAAAGCGAATAAAGGCTCATTTGCACAAGCTGGAACATTTCCTGGATTAGCTGCTACATCTGTGCAGTGTTACTGTTGCCACTCTCAGATATATATTATTCATATTAACCTCAAACTCCAAATTCATTTGACAAGACAAACTCTTTTTGTGTTGATATTTTGTCTAGGTGACTCACATATTTACTCACTTATTTCTATTACCAGAGACAACAGTCATATGTTTTCATCAGTTAATTGTCTGTTCATTTTATGACAGTCATTCTATATTTTTTGTGCTCGTAGTGTCTTCTTTTCTTGGCACATAGGCCCTGTATATAATTGCATCACAGTATTTATTATTGTTTAACACTCTGGCCATCTGTGTATTCGAGTGGTTAGAAAGCAGAAAGCAGAACAGGGTGACTTGAAAGCATTCTGTTTGTAAGTGTATGTAAAATGTAAATTATAGCTTGAATGACATACATTATGATGTATGCGCTGACCTGGTAATTGTGATTATTTCTGTGAATACTATAGCACACTCCAGAATGTTGTGCACATTCCCGTATACTAAATCCCCATACGCTCTAAATTCACTCGAGGGTGTTTATTGTGTCTAAATAATGAATTGAAGCAGTCTTCACAAGTTGACAGTGAAAAATTTTTAGTCAAGTCCCCTGACAGCATGCATTTCACAGTAAAATAATTAAGCCCAGCAAAAATATAATGTATGCGGTCTATTCTTATATTAATTTTCTCATTCATTTGGGGATATTTATTTTGCAGTCAGCATTTGCTGTGGAGAGACTGATAGACTGATAAAGAGGGAGACAAGTAAGTCAACAGGCCATAAGGCGTGCGCTAAATATTCTGCTTTGTCTTGTCTTATTGCAGATGAACACGGACATTTGAAAATATACCTGCCCAAGAAGCTGCTTGAATGTCTACCAAAATGCACGTCGCTGCCAAAGGAGAGACACCGATGGAACACTAATGAGGTAAGGCCACAGCTCCTTACTGCAGCACTTTATACTCCATCCATCTTTTTACAAAAGTAACCGTCCATCAGACACACTGCTCTCTGTGAGCCACACGGAGCAACCTGAACTGAGCTTCAAAAAGAGCACAGCACTTTCCCACTGAATCCTTCATCAGTGCTTTCCACACAACAGAAAAAAGCCTCACACTTCAGCGTCATCTGTGTGTCATCAAAGCACCTTGAGAGATGGAAATGAGATCATTTTTTTACTTGGACTGTAGTAACTTCACAAATGTGTTTTTTTTTTACAAACAGAATTCCAGTGGGTTTTACACAGGCATTATTGACATTATGTACTAATCAAAGGCGTCAAGCTCAAACAAACTTACCAGTGCTGTATTTAAGAAGGATTACAGGGAACAAACATGTTTAACATTGACATTAGGAAAGCTCAAGGAGGTTTATGAATGATATCAAAGTGAAGACATCATCGTTTGATTTTTATGAATTTATTTATTATAATTTCTGATAGACTTTTTGATGATTTAGGTTATCTTTATGTATGCATCAGAACATAGTTGATATATAATTTACTTATCCAGTCTGGATTTTATTGATCTGTTCTTAAATTAGCTCAGCACATGACCTTATATGTGCTCTATTCAAGTAGTGAGTAAATATGTGATCCCTTCAAAAAAGGCACTGGCGCTGCTTCATTTACTTCCAAACTCATTTAGGCTTTCTCTCAAGGGGCAGCTTGATGAATTCATCACATACGTTTCCACTTTTGATACACCGAGAACTGATTCCTCCTGTCCAGAGAGTAAGCGCTTGTAATTAGACCTAAACACACTCCACAACAAATCTTAAAACTAATATGCAAAAGTCAACCATCCATGCTTTTGACTAACAAATTGTGACCATATAAATATAGTCATCTGCAGTGATGAAAGTTAATTAACTGAAAAACAGCCAGATGATAAGGCACCACGCGCGCCTTCCGTAGACACAGGATATTCCAAAAGGCAATCTGTCATTGACACACGAGGGATTCTGTGTACATTCAGCGTTCAAGACAACACAACAATAGCTTCATTTACAAAATCAAGACGCTGATAAAGACAGAAAATCTGCATCATTTTCATTCGCACTTCATCTGTCAAATCTTTTCTGTGTAGCATGGTTATGACAAAATGCTTCTGTGTCTTTAATTGACTTATGTTGTTTGCCCTTTGTGACCCGCATTGTGCTGTTTCTGTCTAAATTAATTAACACGCTTTAGAAATTGATCTCGAAATGTAAATATAAGTATTACTGGGGATAAATGCTGTCACCTGTAATAGTCAGCAATATTTGTCATAGTCACTCAAAAGTAAAAGGGTGATGTCTGTTGCTAAGATGTGGTTAGAACAGTAGATTGCAGAGGTGTGGTGTCACACATGCCAAAAGTCTGCACAGGGTTTGAAGAGAGCAAGGCAACCTTTCCCAAAATCAAGGGCATTTCTTCTTTGTGCAGGCCATGCAAATCAGAGTGTTTGTGGCTCATTGGTAGCAGACAGGCAGGAAGGGAGGGATCAGAGAGGCTCTTGTCAGTGCAATTGTGTGACTCTTAGTGAAAGTGACACCTCATCAATTCAGTGCATATTTCTGGCACCAGCTCAGCATGCTTAATGCACTAATTTCCCGCTTTTTACATATAAGGGATCTCAGTAGTCTGGTAAGCAGAGCCGGTCATGTCTGCCGGGTTATAGCCACTTCTTTCTCTCGATTGTTCACGTTCATTTGAGCAAAAAGAAAAATGATTGGGGGGCATTTACTTAGCTTTTTTCTT
Organism: Rhyacichthys aspro; assembly: GCA_036850595.1. Lineage (NCBI taxonomy): Eukaryota > Metazoa > Chordata > Actinopteri > Gobiiformes > Rhyacichthyidae > Rhyacichthys > Rhyacichthys aspro. Next base: position 11,690,597 of record CM072154.1, on the reverse strand, counting down.
TTCTATGAATATCAAGTATGTAAAGCTGGGACTGTGAATTGTGTTTGGGCTTTTAGGTTTTCTAACATGCACTCAGACAGACAATGGAGATCCACACAGGACTTGACAGCAGTGGATCAGCCGGGTCATTTTAATTGTCTGGGAGGATGTCATTATAATGGCTTCAGCAAAAGATGAAATCATTGCTTGTGAGGAATCCTTGTTTGCTTGAAAGCCTGTTTATTTAATTAATAAAAAATAGAAAAACTGTTTAATTTACATAAAAAAATACAAATCCAATTATGTTTTTTTTTTTACTATGTGGCAACAGTAACCTGGTGCAGAGACATAATTTGTGTAAGTAGTTATAAAGGAGTATAAGGCAGCTCTGAGATATATTTGAATCTTATTCCAGACAAGTACAGACTTAATTTAGGTTTGAGTGGAAAATATTGAGGATACAACTCACTGCTTGGAAACTCTAATGTGGAAAGAGAGTAAGTGGGCTTTGTTGGTGTGAAGCTAATACAGAAGTATTCATTTCTCTCTCTTTGGCGTGATCCCCCAGTGGAGTCTCATTAGATGAAGGTGTGCTGGAATACATTTCAAGCATTTACCAGAAAATTTGATAAACCAATCGAATCAGAATTCAAGGGAGGGCCTGAGAGTTTAGGGGGCTGAATAGAGCTCTTGTCATTGAATCATGAGCGCCGTGCAATGTGCGGATGTGTTATGAGCCTTGAATTATCAATGGGAGAGAAGTACCTGGTGCTCAAGAATTTTCAGCAGACAATACTCTGTATAACTGAGATACAAAAAGGTGGGGGTTTAAAAAACTTCTTTTGTGGAAGCAATCAGTGCTGTTTCTGTGATTTCTGCTCTGTTACGAGACAAATATGATAGTCCTTTCTGTACTAAGAGGTAGAATCACAAGGCTGTATTTACATTGCTCGTTCTGTCACCGATGGGCTCACTTGGGTGACACAAACAGGAGCAGAATTCCTCTAAGGTCTGCAGCCAACTGCTATTGTCTGCCCGTTGCTCTGCCACCATGACCTCTATTTTGCTAGACATTTCAGCTGAGATTAGAATCTTTTTAAAGAAGGACATCTCACACAGGAAGAGCTTTAGGCGTATATCCCTTTCAAGATCAAACGGAGTCAGCCCCGTGTTTGGTTATGCTGGCACAGAGGTTGCAAGGCTCAAGATGCACTGGGGAATTGAACATTTACCAGCCCTATTTTCCAAATAGATTTTTTGCTCTTTGCTTCAAGTTATTGCTCCTTTCAGGTTCTGTGGAATTAGAGTGAACGATCATTAAAAAAAACCTAGTTCATAGAGGCTGCACTATTTTAGAATTAGTTTGCCTTTTGAATATCTTATTTCTGTAGTAGCTTTTATGGCTGTGACACAGTCTGACTGACAGCTTTTATGAGTAGCAGGCAGAGGCTTGAGGAAAAGACCAAGCAATATTTCTGCTGTTCTTACATGCGGGTGTACCACCTCTGTGTAGCTTTCTTGTAGACATAAACCTTGTGGACTTTTAACAAGTTGCTCAACTTGTGTGACATTTGAAAGCATTGACAAACAGAGAAAATGTCAGTTTGGAGAAGTGGCTGTTCCCAGTCACTCAGACTTGGCAAACAGCGGCCGAGGAGCAGCATGAAGCCTTGGTTCGAGGGAGGACACTAGGCCTAAGCCAGTGTGACACTGCCAGCCTTTAATGAACGCCACAACGCTCTGAGTACTGTGCACATCCACTCAGCTGCTTCTGAACTGCTGCTGAACCACAACACACAACACACCACACACAACAGAGCATGGGTTCAGACCTCTGCACATTCACTGCCTCTGTCGTCAGGAATAATCCTGTCTGTCTCACACCACCTCCAGCAGCAGCGCAGTGTGGAGTGTGTGTGCAACACTCCGCTGCTCAGGACAGTGCAGCTCCAGGAGAAACAGCAGGTGTGACGGAAGCACCCAGTAAAACACAACAAATCAAATGAACGGTGAGGCTGGATATTCTGTAATCACAGGACAATGGAATTCTTCAATCCTTATCGCTGCAGAAGACATCATTCGTATTAACCCACCTCTCTGTTATCTTAAATCATGCTGCTCTGATTTTACACTACAATGTGATCTCTACAGAATAGTTACAGTAATGAAGCAATGAAGAGTAATGAAGCCACATTTGCTCATTTATCTTTTATCTCAAATACAGTGACAGTGACTTCTTTAAGGAATTTTGAGAAAATGGCCATTGTGCTCTATGAATCCACACTGTGGTCTGGCTATAGTATTTTTTCATTCTTTGTGCAGTAAAAGTCATTGATAGTATTGCACTTTCTGCTCTTTATATTCTCCACTACACGATTGCTGAAACATTTAAGAATAAAGTGTGGAGTATTTTCTTCCCGAGTCAATGCTCAACTTTGGCTGGAAGCTTGTGGTGCAAATGCTGGTGCGTCCCCCTTTGGAATATCCTGACCTCATTAAAACACTGGCTGGATAAAAGCCTTCTCCTATGGATTAGAAGGATGCTTATTAGAGAGATGAGACTACTCTGGACAACGTTCCACACATTCGCTTATTCAGGTCTCGTTCTGATTTATTTCTATCATTACAGCCAAACCCGAACTGTCGCTATTCCCTTTTTTATGGATGTCAGAGAATGTACCAAATCAAATACAAGGTCATGCCTGATTAAATGTTTATCTTCATTTGAGCTCCTCGTCATACACAGCTTTCTCTACGGAGAGTAATTAAAAAGACTTCCACCAATTGCAAATGTTTACAGAAATGTTCATTAGCTTCTCTAGGGCAATGAGCAGAAATTAAAGGTCATGTTTGTCCATCTTTGTGTTGATTTGTTTGTGATTTTCTATTTTCTGTGTAATGTAATGATTTCTGACGACACAGACATTTGCTTTTGTATAGTAAATGGCAGTATATGGCACACTGAATTGGTTAAGTTTGGGCAGTGTTCAAATGTCTGCTTAGAGGCTTAGAAAGTACTTCTCTTTGCTATCTTTGCCTTGTTTTTCATCATAAACTCTGAGGCTAATTTATGATCTGTCGAGTGATCTAAAACTTTCAGTTGTTTCCAAACAATTACAGCTAAAAATATTTTGGTGCTTTTTCACATTTGGTGGGTGAAAGTAGAAAAGAGTCAGATAAGAAATTGGCGGCGCTTCCTTGGATGGCTGACTTGATAGGAACTTCCTGTGAGCTTGATAGCTTTACTGATTGCCAGTGTTGTAGCTTACTGTGAAGTGTCAATTGCACGGCTATGGTGAAGTGAGGCAGTTGTAATAGGAACCCACCAGTTGGGTCGTTGAGGGGGTCTTGCATGCTATAAGAAGCCCCTTTGCTTTTTCTTTTGGATGTGTGAATCAAGGCAGGGGTCCTCAGTATCCTCTGAAGACAGGGATATCCACTCAAAATTGCATGACCTCTATTGTAGCAGAGACAGGTCACTCCACCTCCTGTGGGAAGCCTCTAAATTGAACCCAGCTTGTGTCTTCGATTTCTTTCCTGCTCTCCCATCCTCCAGTTTCCCTGTTTTCCTCTTATCTTCTGTCTCTTCCCTTTTCTCCCTTTTTCCCTCATGTGATCACTGAGCTGCAAAGCTATTCAGGTGCAGACGCAAAGATTTCTACCTTTCTCTTCAAATTGCTGGATCAGGATTTTTCTGTGTGGAACCATTTTGTGATGGAGTTTAACTTTATTTACTAGATAAAGGAAAATGAGTTCTGCACTTGATGTGTGCATCTATGCTTCAATAAACTGTTATATTGTTCGGTATTCTGTGAATGTTCATGTGAGAGAATAAGTCTTCTGCCTGCTCCGGATGGGACTGAACAATCCACTAAGTGCCACTCTAGAACCTTTGTATAAATGTCTTTATATTTTGGCTATATTTATACCATTTTCCACAATGTTTAAATGTTATTTGCTTAATGTAAATATGTTAGAGTTGGTCTCTAATCATTATTCTCATATACCTCTGTAGCTCAAGACTTTATTGGAAAGTGTCCAAAACAAAAACAACATGAGGAAGAAAAGATGTGCTGCTCTCAGAGAAGAACAACATCAGAGAAAACTTATAATAGAAGCAAATTTAGTACCACATCAGCAAGAGTGGGCAAGAAGATACACAGGGGGAGATTGCAAACAAAATGAATACCAGCTTTATTCTGGAGGTCTGTGCCCCTGTGGAATACAAAAAAGTGCTGTAACATCCTGTCTGAAGCATGTCAAGAGATTGCAGCTTACACGAAAGCAGCTGTGGCAACTCGTAAGCTTGATCATAATTCTATTCAAAATGATGTCTTCAAATAACATATTATGACACATTGTCTCTTTTTAGAACACAGCTTCACTTAAAAGCTTCACAACATAACAACTATTAGGGTGTCAGTACATGCTTGTGGCATGTGTAAAGCAGCCTGACATATTTATCATGCTCACATTTGATAAGGACAACTTCATTCATTCATTTTTGAGCATATTTGCCTAAATAAAGGCTCTGCTTTACAACTGTCACACACTCACAAATCACAAAGCCTTCAAAAATACTTTGAATCACAGGATCTTTGTTCCAAGGCATCATACTTGGAGCATTTCGTATGATTTGGTTCCCTCTCTGTAGCAGCTGAGTGGATTGGTCTTGGTTATACATTTTAGGCACTTCTCCTCTCTTTCAGATAGAGCTGATGGAGTACATCAGACTGAACAAACACCATTTCGCTTGAAGTCCTTGTGGAAATCTTGGATAAAATTGTGTAGAGCTGGACTGAGCTTGACTTCATATTTGGGAGACTTGGGCTCTCAGTTATATTTTTGTCCATTTTTAGAGGCTCTAAGTTGTTTCGTAACACTTCATGTAGCTTAGTGTTTGTTCAGCTCTGCTGCTTGTCCCATTTTGTATTTCACCAAGGTTAAACAAGAGCGCTGGCCGGCAGAAGAACACCATGTATCTTTTTATTTTTGTTGAGACTGAAAGCAGAGAGAGAGGCTACTTCAATGATTCCTCAGAGGAAAGTTGGTCTTTTTTTAGAGTATCAAAGGAGCACATCATTTCCACTCTATAAAATATAACATGTTGGGATGGAGCTTAGGTCGGAAGATACTTCATGGCTCCGGATGGAGAGAGCTGCTCTGGCTCCGAGTGGAGGTTTCACAGACGATCTCCAGGAAATCCCTTTGACTGGTCTTTGGACTCAGTGGGTGTTCTGACGTCTGAGTAATCAGTGGAAGGCCACATGGGTTCTTCAGATTCGTGGCATCCTTCCTGCTTACCGCGCTCGCTTGCTTTGCTCCATCTCCTCCTATCTCCGTCTCTTTCTTGCTGTCTTTCTTGTTGTGTGTTGGTCTTTGATCTCTAAAGGTCCTTGAGAATGAGGAGCCAGCAACAACAGCCGGCTGGGATTCTCTGTAGGCCTGTTTGGATCCTCGCCCATCATGCCCTTTTCTATCTGATGGACAGCTCCAGGCATGGCACTGCCTCCACAGTCCCGCTGCATTAGGCTGCCATTTGATTAAACCCCCTCTCATTGTTCAAGGCACAACTTGAACTAGGGCTATCATTGACCTTGTTAACAAGCAGGAAATACAAGCTTAATAGTCTGCAAGCTTTTATGTATTTACACATGCTTGAACGTCTACAGGAAATGAGAAAAGCTGTCTGGACGATGCATGCTTACCTCTGTGTTATAAGAAAAGTTTAAATACACACCATTCATTTTAAAGTGTTATTTTTAGCTTGAAACCTGCTTGTGTGAAGCTTTCCGAAATCAGCCAAATGAGAAACCTAAGCATTTGGCAGGCTGACATGACTGTGGATACACATCTGACTGTGCTGTCATTTTCTTTCATAGAAAACCTGGATATTTCATACACAATCACAGAGGACTACCTAAAGGTATTCGCTCAAATTCACGCTCCTTCAATCTCCTTCAATCTCCTGTTCACACTGTAAATTAATTTATTCAAGTTTTAAGTTTTATTAAAAATAGGAAAATAGGCTTTCTGCATGTTTGCGTTACCTTGGTGTCTCTGCAGAAAGATTGTATTGTTAATTGTTTGATAATATAGGAGTCTGTGTGGATGTCCTTGTGATCAAATGTCCTTTTTACTCTTTGTTCAAGTGGGCAGTATGTGAAGTCTCTTTTCTCCTCAAGATGTTTACACATCAATAACACTAGCTCAGTTTGAAATATGGCGTTGACAAGGACATAATGATCTGTCCCACAGGGCCCAAGTCAGGACTCAGTGAGTTCTTAAAACACAAGATGAAACAGCAAGGGTAAAGTTGTAGAGGAAGCTCTCCATAGATTTGGCTTGAGCATTGTTTGAAGTGATAACCTCTTTTTTCCTTTATTTACAGTAATTTTTATGTAAATTAGAAAGGTCATAATTCCCTTCATTTGGTCTGAAATTCTATAAGTTTGCTTGAGTTGGCAAAATGCTGCTGCAAAATGTGTTTTTAGCCAATCAAGGGTTTTTGCTGTGGAAAATGAATTATATTAAACTTTGTAGAAAGTGGACACTAAAATGATGATTGACAGTAGAATGAGCCGGTGCTTGTTTTCTTGCTCGGCTTAAGATACATTCTGTGCTTTGATCTGTGTCTCCCGCACAGTTTAGTTTATGGCATTATTAGAGAGACACAAGAATTAGAGACAACAAGAGTTTAAGCATTCAAAATTACACGCACATTTAACACAACAAAACCTAGGCAAGTATGAGATATGAAGCACTGAACCTTAAATGTATTTGAATGAATGCAGGGTACAGGGAGCCAATGTTCCTGACACAGCACTCTGACTTATGCCTTGGATTTCAGTCCATCCTCAGACCAGTGACTTTAAGCTCTTGTCAACTCCTTATCTTTGGTCCTTCTTTGCAGCTGTTATGCCATAATTGACAGTGTTACATCCAGCAGCTGAGAACAGTTGAAGTTTTTATAAACAAGTATCTGGAAGAGTTGTTGGATTCAGGCCCACAAGTTGGAGTCGATTTTTGGTAAAAGACGGGCAGCATTTGCTCTCCATCTTTGGCCTAAAAGGTTGAGGTGTCAACACAGTGTACTTCAGCAGCCCATAATAAGCTGTCCTCTTCCCTCTGCACTCATAGCCTGTCCTTTAGCAGAACCTTGAAGCACCATTGAAATTCTGCACTGCCTTTTGAAATCTCTGTTGATGAGGCAATGTAGACCCTCGGTGGCTTTGCGGCTCTCCCACTGCAGGATATTTTTCAAAGTCATGTGTTTATATCCCACAGTACAAAGGAGTCAAAGAGCTTTGACAGTATCTAACAATGAAAACACTCCTCTGGTCTGGGTCCATGAATGCATCAGTGTGGCTCTTATCCCCTGACACACGTGCACATCATGGCACTAAAGGACTCATAAAGGGTTATATGATTAATGTCATAAATTATATCTAATGATGTGCAAAGCAATAAAATACTGCTATGCACATTATAAATAAGAGTAGTAACGGCCCATGCTTTAGGTAACTCATCATCTGTAACACATTATACACATGTCTTGACATCTTCAAATGCAAATCACATTCTATTTCAAGACTGCTGCTATCTTCAGAGATGATCACTCTTCACAATCAAAGTCAGCATTGGTGTGATACGTGATTATTTCTTTTGAGCACTGTTTTATTTCCTTTTATTCTTGTCCTCCCACACATTACAGCAATTAAAGCAAGAAAATCCCCCGGAGGATTTCTTGACCGAAAAGCAGGCTCAGTTTCTGCACTGTGTGATGATAAAGGCTTTTATTGTGGACTCGACTCTATTTCTGTGTCCAGTCACTGCTGTGACCTTTAAGACGAGCATCTCTGGATTGAGTTTCCAAGTATCGTGTGTAGTATGTGAATTGATCATAAGAGGAAGGGATATGTTCCAGTAAGACTTTCCAGCTGGACCTCTTATGCCATTCATGCAGTGTTGGGGTTAGGTCAATATTATATTAGCACTGCCACTGCTTTTTCCAGCACCAATGAATAATGGAACAGTAAGACACCCTTTCATATAAATTCACCATATTATCTCTGTGTCATATCTGTACTTTCCTATCATAGAGTTGATTAAACATATTGCATAGTATTAGCGAGCGATGGCATATAGTTGTTGCCAGAGATAGAGCCCTCTCAGTGGAGAAAGAGACCTTATTGTGACCTTGTTGGAGACAATCAATGGCCTTTATCTCCCCCAATGCATAATAAATCTCAGCCAAGGGTTGGTCCTCACATCCCTGTAATGTATTGACCTGCGCCGACAACATTTATCAACTGGACTTGCTAGCTAAATAATTTAGCTTTTGAGCTGAGGCCATACTTAGTCAGTGGCGCCCACACCAACTTGTCCTGTCAAGCTAGATTGATGTTCTGCACAAAAAGTTACAAATGAGGACAATACAGCTTTATTAATACTATCAGGCATCGGGTTAACCATTTATGTCCTGCTCTCAAGTCATTCAGAATGTCTAAACTAGCAGTTATGCATGTCTCATCTTTGCCAGACAGAAGTTATAGCAAAAGTAACACTTTTGAAATCTCAAACCAGGCAGTGCTCAGAATCAAACATTTGATCTGTTGACTCTTGATTGGGCTATCTTATCTCCGAAGTGAACCGCTACCTCATAGACAGACGCAGTATATCCCCTCTGCTCCGAGATAAGAGAAGCTCCTTCTCAGACGCCACTTTCTCCAATATTAGTCTGATTTTATAAAGTGTGTGTTTATGTTTGCTCTGCTCACTTCTTTATCCCTGTGTTGCTCCAGGCCCTGCAGTCATTTGAATCAACACAAGTGCTTTAACTACTGTTGTCGGCCTAGGAAAACTGCTCATTTACCAAAGCAAATGATAGATTTTTTGGAAAGTTTTAAACCCAAATGCAAATCCAAGTAAGTGTAACGTTCACACACATTTAGAATTGCTGTCTTTTTTTTTTTTTACTGATGTTAAGCTTTAGTGTTATTTGACATGCTACAGCAACATTCTTCGACAATAACCGATCGAAACTTTGAGGATCAAAAACAAAATACAGAAACTTCAAATACATTTCTCCTTCTTTTACACAAAGTATTTGCTAAGTCTCAGCTCCTTCCTCTTGAATATTTGCGCTGCGTATTAATAAGAAATTGATGTTGCCGATGACTTTTAGTAAAGCAACCCTGGATTACCATACTCAGCAGGAATACTAAACAAGAGGGAAGGACGTGCTCAGGCTCCATCCAAAATCTTCGACCAACTAAATCATATTCCCCCAGATGAAAGAGGAAATTGTTCTGATAGATTGATCAAAGCGCTGTATGGTGGAGGCATAAAGGAACACCTGCAAACCTAATGGAGAATTCTAGGGGAGCAGTAAGGGCACCGGGCGATACATAATGTATTTGTAGACCATGTTTATGTAAACATCTGCTCAGGGCTGTTCTCATTTATTTATTTGATGAGTTGTGCTCTCCCTGCTGGTGTGGCTGATGATGTGCTGTTCTTAATGACCAGATTCAGGGTTATAAAGTCTGCTTTCCTGGTGTCCTTGACTTTTTTGGATCCAGTGCTGCATTTGAGTGGAGATGGCTGTTTAAAATTGGATTATTAATAGTCTAGGCAGCTGAAATGTCGACTCAACTTTATGATTAAAGTGTATTTTGACATAGAGCAACGTAGTGTAATCTCACCAATAATACTTTGTAAGTTTACAATAAAGTGCGTTATATTTGAACACAGACTAGACTGACTCTTGCCTTGTATTTTGAATTGTAGCTCATAGTAATTTTACAGTGCTTTCGTATCCCGTCTGTCACATCCTTAATTCTCCAATGTTTCCCCAGATTGCATTACTGTATAAGACAATGATGACAAGTACACTGAGAAGCTTAAGATATTACAGTGTGGCAAAAGGTAATGTCAGCATTAGATTGGAAGAAAATCAAAAAGCTGTGACATTTCAATACAGATCCTCTCTGTGCTGTGCAATAAGGCATCAAAGAGAGAATGTATATTGTCACTGCATAATGAACTACATTGTGCTCCTTCTAGTGAACCCCAAAACCTGTTAGCACAACATGCTATCTGCTGCTAGTGTGCTGACATGATGGCTTTTCCAGTGAGTGAGCAAGCCTGCCAATAGTGTCTGGGCTGGAATGAGCTCATGGTGTGGAAAGCCGAGGAGTGTGAGGCACTATGCCGCTCTATAAATACCCCTGTCACGCTTATATCAAATCAGCCCAGCACAATAAAGGCTCGTGTTCAGGCTGTTTTTCCGCAGACGTCTTTAGAGGTCCCGGAGGTCTGGAAAGGTCAGCGTTATGCTCAATAGCACATTCGGATGAATGGAATTGCTCATTGATGTTTATCGTGATGGGTGTCGCAGATAAAAAGTATAATTAGAATTAATTATCCAGTAGGTTATGGGACAAGGCTGCAATCAGTGCATCCAGCCATGGTTCTATTCATCTTACTCCACCAGGCTGGGTGGCGTCTGCATGAAGGAATTCTATGAACATACTGTGGACAGAAAATCAAAAAAATATTTATTTTGATTTGCTGTACTGATAAATAAGTGTTGTTGTTTCACAGAAATCTCTCTTTTCGAGCCAGTGAGTAATACAGAACCCCTGGTTTAAAAGGCAAATACACCTGCACCTGCCTGATGCCAGCGCTCCTTTGCCGATGATGATGAAGTTTCCAGGGACGGGATGATAATCCTGACACTGCATCCTCCTAAGTCAGTGAGCCGTGCACTATAGATATGGATGTGTCGCTGGCAGATTGGGAGGTAGATTTCCCATCTACACCTCCTGTGGTGGCTGCTGCCTCGAGGGAACAGCTATGTAAATAATGAATGCCTGTGGGTGTGAAACATGCCCAGATAACCTTCAAGACAGGCGCGGATCAGTGCCTTCACATTAGCTGATAGGATTAAGGTTAAAATCTACAGAAACCTCTCCATAACAAAACGCTGGTCTGGCTCCAGTGAATTGCAGGTTACATGGGTACATTGTGTTCTGCCGATAAGGACAGGTAGAGGAAATCACGGGGGACTGGTAATAGCTGAGCAGTCTGATGAGGAAAATGACAGTTATAAATCTCAGAGCACTGAGTCAAAATCTGCATTTCTCTGAATAAACTTTAGACATATGCAAAAACACCTAATGTCCAAAAGAAGAATTCCTGTTTATTTGAATGTTTGCTTTGGTTTGGAAGCCTATATTCCATCAACATTCAAATATGGCAAACAAATGTTGCAGGATTGGCGTATTTCTAAACTCTTTGGAGATGCAATCAATGAACATATGTTAGCATTTTAATAGGGGGAAATGAGTAGGGAACAAAACTCATTCTCTCTGTTGTCCCATCTGTCTGCAGAGGACCAGCAGCAGCCTCTTTTTCAGCGGTAACCCCTTACTGTGCAGCAAAAAAGCTTTACGTCTGTCTTTGTCAAGATGGAGGTTTTCATTTACTCAGGTACAAAGAAATCACATTTGAATCACAAGTGAATGCTCTCATTTATGATATGATCATCTCCCATTAATTGTTGACTTTTCAAGAAACAAGTGTTTTATGGCTGTATGAAGCGATGGATGTCTATGTTTTATTTTGCTTGAAGACAATTGCTTCTTAACTACTTAATTGGGAATGTCACAATAAAGGGAAGGTTTTCTACATTTATTCTCTTTGTTTTTTGTATAAAACGATTGGCATCGCCTGGAGTTCAAGAGCTCATGATGTCCATCTGTCTTTGATTCCCAGCTGCATGTTTATGTTCTACTTTGAAGGAGGGACAGAGGAAATGGAGGGTGCAGGAGAGAAATGGTGTTTGGGCGTCATTCTTAAGCTGTGCTCCAGGTCGGTCCTGAAGGACAGTTAAACCTGAAGTCCAAACTAAGCTTAGAGAGTGACTGGATGTTAATCCCCATCCCAAGGCACGTCTATCACAAAGGCTAAACATATACATAGGAAGCCTGACCAGAGGAGAAAGTTGGGATAATTGAAGTCTGCAAAGAAATGAACATGTGCACCCTGAGGGGGAGTCTGTTTACTTTGGGGTATTACTTCTTAATGTTATCAAGGTAAAAGAGATGGGGGTTTCATTGGCCAACCCTTTTAACATTGTTTATTGCCAGCCAGCTCAGAAATTTAGGGGGTGAGTGAACCAGCTCTGCTCCATGTTATACAAACTCCTTTCAGTTGACTCAGGAGTAGCTGTCACACCATGTTAACTAATGAATTACAATAAACTTTGAGTTGGGTTCTTCATTGCTTATTGATTAACATGGCCAGTGACCACATCTATCAATAAAAATGCTGGCAACAAAGCATAAATGCCATAAGTGACCCAGTGAGAGGGCGCATGGGTGATCATTTTGTGTTCCACTCACCTTAATCATTCATGACACCACCCGTAGTCTCGACAAGGTGTCTTTGTCTTTGACTGTCCTGATTCCCCACAGCAGCAAAACAGCCAAAGTCAAATTGAATCCAGAAAGGAGGATTTTAAACGGAAAGATAAGGGGGCAGATATGCCTTAATCATCATTTGCTCTTGATTAGAAAATCAATGGCCTTTGATGCCAGAGTGCATGTCTGCCTTTGGAGTTAAGAGTGTGACAATGACAATGTGGACTGGAAAATTGGCCTTTTAAACAGCTGCTATCTCTTTGTTGTTTGGAGCCCCCATTCTTTAATGCAGTGAAAAGTCTCCTCTATCACATAATGTCTGCCTGTCAACGAAATTTCTTTTTTCTCTCGCTGTTATGTGAAACTTTGTTAAAGAAATCCTTGGAAGCTTAGAAAGCACAGGGAATTTCTTAGTTTGTAAAGCTGCATGACTTTCACAGTATTTTCTGATTTATGTAACAGATGAGAAATAAAGTTGTCACTCAGTTCTCTGTGGCAGTTTTGAGATATGCCAAAGAGAGAAAATCTTTGATGCCTTCCCAGGTTTACCTGCCACAAATGTTTAAAGGCTGCATGTCCCGAGTTATAGTAAGCATAGACTGTTTGAGTCTGAAAATACCTTTGTACTTATGAACGGCAGAAGAGTTTTTCTACTGTTGATATATGAACGCATCATACAGCACCTCAAGAGTTAAGCTACTACTGCTGTTTCCTGGCTTCCTTTATTGGAAATAAAAAAGTTTTACCTCTGCAAAAGCTTGTACAATGCAACTATTGAAATTATGTGAATTGTACCTCAGTGTACAGAGGAGCATATGTTCATGTCACATTTCCTACTGTGCAACTATAACAGAGGATTAAATGCCCAGTCTTATCTCTGCTCATTAATATTCTGTTGATGATGGTTTTAAACTGAGCTTAGCAGGCATCTTTCCCTCACTTTGCCGTCCTCGCTCTTCTGGTCGCCATGCTGTGATGCTGCTGGCTCCTCTTGCAGTAAGCCTTCAGGAGTATGGATGGAATCTGTTGGTGTGGGATGTGCCGCTGATTAATATGCAGTATGTGAGAATGGAATGAGAAGTCACATTTATATGTCTTATATGAACACTGATCACTGTACGCACTACAGCTGTAATGTGGAGAGGTTGTTCTGATGAGTGCCGATGATAAAGCGGTTGTTGGTGGGAATTTGTCCTTGCCCCTCTCATTCACCACCAGTGTACATAAAATATTGATTGCAATTCAAACACAAGACTGACAGCTTCTAATCAGAGAAAAGGTATTAGCTGTTGCTATCTGCAAATGAAAATGTCAGAATCCTGCCCCTGATCCATCCAGCAAGAACTAACATGCACATCGCTCTAAGATTACCCGCTTGACTTCATTTAGAGATTAGAAAAAAGGTAAATATGAGAAATAAACCATATAGTGTCCTGGTCGACACATTTTAAACACATGAAGTCAAACCAGAGCAATTACTGACCCTGCCTTCTTAGTTTTACCTCAGTGTATCACTACAGGAAGGGCTTTAAAGGTGCATGTGAAAATATTACACATTGTTTGGAAAACCGAATCCTTTGTGCTCCTAATTATGCACTTTTAGCTGACCTTGCATTTACATTTTTCTTCTGTATACTGTGAGTTAGGGGAAAGCAAATGATATCCTCCAGTGAATTTCTTGAAAAAGTGAAATAAAGAAGTGAATGGCATGACGGAGTCAATCAGTGGAGGTGTTCTTGCTCAGATTTTCCCAAGGTCACTGATGCTAGTGCAAATGAAAATAACTAGTTCGCAAAGACCAAGGAAAAGAAGACTAACACTATTAATCCCACTCCCATTTAAAGAGGGATAAAATAACCTGACTCACCTTCGAAGGTTTTTTTGTAATTGCTTGCCACTAATCAGCGTATAATAGGTGAGAGATATCCGAGCTAACAATACTGTACCTTCATCACATTCATTTTCAAGGAGACATCAGTGAATACAATTTTGGTAGATATTTGTCGAAGCTGCGAGGGTAACGCTTTAGCAGTGTTGCCCTTGACTTGCTTTAGTTGGTTTTGTACTGAATAAAGGCATCATTTTAAGAGAATTACGTAGCCATAACAACCATCTCCTGCATGGTGTATTGTGTCAGCTCGAGTTGTTGAAAATGAAGTAGTGGCTTATTCCCTCTGGGGAATAGCCACATCCATCAGACGCGAGTGATATGTCTTTCATTTTTACCTCTAATAGTGCTGTTTCCTCTTGTATCTTATCAGATTACTGATTGAACGCTTTGGAACAGCGGACCACCTCGATGTATGACTCTACATTTCACCTATTATTGTTTTCAGTATGTACAGATTAGATTGACATTGTCACTCTAATTGTCGTTGCAGAATGTTCAAATCATTATTTTAGAAGCATAGAGAGTATAGCTTCTCCACTTATTGTGTGATGCTTGGCTCTGGGCTAATCCATGCGGCGCGCTGAGCTCACAGTGTGCTGCACATAGTGGCTGTGCTCCACCGTGGGACCCCCACTGAGCCTGGGTAATGATTGCAGGTGTGCACGGAAAAACCACTTGTTGGCACCACATGAGACAAGGTGCACAGAAACACACTCATCATCATTATTATTATTATGATTACATGTGTATGCTGAATGAAGAGTTTGTTGTACCTCAAGAAGTTCCCACCTGTGGTAATGCTGCAACTACGGCATGACTAAAATACATTCAAAAAAGTAATATAAGGTGTGCTTGTGATGTGTGGCCACAACAGGCTCGGATGGTAGTAGTCCTGTTTAGCCTATGTTGCATTTCAGACTGATAATTGGTCCACTTTGGAATGCACCTTAACCAGTGAGTCCAGTATAGAGATAGTTTGTTGTGGTGTTGTGTTTAAAATGACGACTTGTTGTGAAGGCTTCAGAGAAAGGTCCGTTCTGGCCTCTGACAAGGCCTGGTCTAGCCCTGCCATGGTGCGTGTGTTTGCTCCCAGGGCCAAAAACAATATGCTGTAAATTGTGCTACAGCCTCTTCAGGTTGATGCGCTGCCTGAGAACGTGATGTGATTGGGTATCGATTCAGAGCACAATGCTAAAATTGCCTGCCTCGTGGCCCCAGACACCAGTAGTGACAGCTTGAGTACAGCAGGAGGAGTGCCATGGCGCGGGCCTGCGTGTGGGAAGGGATCCCTTCCCTTTTGATCTTCCACCTCTTCTCCTCTGCGGAGAGCTGAGAGAGTGGGGGATTAGAGATTATAAGGACAGAGCCCCCCTGCTGCGCTGCATTAACCTATCACAGCTCTATAGCCCACAGCAATCTAACAACTACGGCGGCCCATCGTGTTGGCATTTTGCAGTCCTTCAACAAAAAAGGAAAGAGGCATGTAAACATCTTCTTTCATTAAATGCCAGTGGTATTTGCACATGGTCTCTTTTTAATCTGTTGAAGTTTTAACATGAACACTGGAGCTTTCTGCTGGCTTTTCATTTGAAAGTAGTGGTGACACAGCAGTGTCAATCTGCATTCACTATGATTAAAACATGCCCTGAATGTTGTTGGGGGATGAATAATGCAAGAAGAAAAATGCTTGTGTAATGAATAAATGGAAAATAATCCCCCCACAATTAACTCTGTTACATACAGTATGCAAACCAGCCTTTCTCCATTTACAGTGACAAGATGTCCAGCTGTACTAAACCCGAAGTAACACAGTGCTCATACATCTGTAAATATCTACTCATCTTAACTTTATTTTTTCATTTTCTAATTAGGCAGACGTGTTACTTTTTAGAAAACATAAACAAAATCCCTTGAAGTAATATTTTTATTTTACCTTTGTGATTATATAAACCTATAAATCCTTATAACGTTGTAACAGATTTTTATTAGGGCATAGGGTATAGGGCATTTAATTTTTTTAGTAAGATTTTTTTCTTGGCTTTTACTGTTTAATATCTATGCTAAAATCCTATCACTTTCAACCTGTCAATGGCATGACTATCTTTATGGCATAGTTCCTGTCAGGTGCAAATCTAGCTCCTGAATATATCCCCCAAATGGCTATCATGGTGTTTCCAAAATAAAAAAAAAGTTCAAAAAATTGATGTGTGTATGGATCATCCTTTTGTTATAATCCAAAAATTAAAATTAAAAAGAAAAGAGTACTAATAGTTTTTTCTTGTTTGAAAGAGGCAGATCTTCTCTCCCCAGTTACTCCTGCCTCAGTCCCTTCCCTGCCGTTGTGAACGCTGATGTCCAGAGCCCAGGCAGTTTTCTTTTACACGCAGCAGAACAAAGCATGATTTAGGGAGGAGGCTGGGCAGCTGCAGTTGATATATGTGTGTTTTGCTTCATAGGTGAGAAGAATGATGAATGTATGAAGTCGACAGCCAGTGTAATGGTAC
The DNA here is from genome assembly GCA_036850595.1 of Rhyacichthys aspro. NCBI lineage: Eukaryota > Metazoa > Chordata > Actinopteri > Gobiiformes > Rhyacichthyidae > Rhyacichthys > Rhyacichthys aspro. Next base: position 11,673,795 of record CM072154.1, on the reverse strand, counting down.
CCTGGTGTACTATGGCAGTGGGAAAAGAGGAAGGGTGAGAAGAAAAGTCAGCCTCTTCAATCAGGAGTACCTAAAAGAATTCGTGACAATATATCCTTGTTGTGCTTTCATGATAAGCCTTATGCTGGGAAATGGCTGAGGGGATATGAGAAGTGAAAGGGGGGGAGGTGTCAGGGGGGCATCAAATGGGGCGTAAGTCAGGTATTTTTCAATTGAAGAAGTGAAGGAATAAAATCTGTTTACCTGACCAGTAGTGCCTTAACCCACAGAGGAGTTTGGTTTCCATTCCAAAGCCTTTTTTAATGATTGAACCTTTGAACAAAGCACTGTAGGTATTTTCAAACGTTACCTCCCTTTTCTTTCTGGTGTTGCTAATAGTGACATGCAGCCAGTCTTCCCGCTGTGTAAATATCTTAACATTATCCTGTGATGCAGTGTGTATTCAAACGTGCTTATTTGTCTGTCTGCGTGTTTGCAGTTGTCCTGTCGGCCTGTTTGTAGTCGGAGCTATTAATTCCCTCCAGTCCCGTGCTCCTGTTGTGCGCTCATTTGCTGATATTCTCACTCTGTCATTAGTCTCTATGCCTACTCTGCGTGTTGGTGGGAAATATTGACACGGTCAAACCGCTGCTCATTGTTTCTGAGCAGAAGCCGTGCTTTTACCTATCAGGTGTCAAGCGCAAAGGGTAAATTCATCTGCGAATTCACACCTCAGTGATGTAGCAATTTTACTCCCCTGGGACTCAGTTGGGAGAAGAGGCACTTGGACGGAGAGAGCGAAGTGTGGAGCGCGATGCTGGAGCTGACCCAGCCATTTTGATGCATATGTTGCACAGAAATATTGACCAGCTCTTTAGTCTGTGACTCCCTTAGGGCTGGGTAATTGTCTGTCTCTGTTTCTATTGTTTAAACTAACTGCGTTTTGGCAGTCTTCCTCCTCAAATCAGTGGTAAAAACCTCGGCAGAACAATGATGGAGGACAGTCGTATCCATGATGATCAACAGAGCCCCTTTCTGAAAATCAATATGTTCTTTTAAATGAATTCCACAGCCATATGGAATTGATTTTGAAACATATTTATCTTTGATCAAATTTTAGCTTTTGTAATATTGAAATGGGTTTTAATATAGAGGCTTAATCACTGTAAAGACATTTTATATGATACACCCAGTAACATAATTATACTTTTTAAATTGGCTTTTTGTATCACAAAAATCTCATATAAATGAAGTAACTAATTAGAATAAATCTGTTACAAAGCTGACATTTAGAAAATTGGAATTTGTGATGGGATGCCAGTATTTCATAGCTGCTGACAGCATTACTTCACATACTTTTAAGTATTGGAACAACAAAGGCAATCATTTTTGGAGTGTGAACAGACTGACACTTGCCAATAGTGGTCTGTCACGTAGACGTCGAGAGGCGGACGCTGTTGTCCTCTTGCCTTGGCAGAGACAGCACTCTTGTCTCAATATGGACGTTTTATTACACCGCTGCCAGTGTTCCAGTTGAGGTGCTGATGATGCAATAAATGCTGCCAATTGACGGCTCGCTTCTAAAAATCAACAGCACATCAATATGTGTTGAGCAGTACAAGCTTAACATCACCAAGTAAGCATAAAGTGCTCAAGTAACAACAGCACAAAATCAGGTGTTGATGCTTTGGTAATCTAACTAGAAAGTCAGCTTCAGAGATTAGATGCAAAACTTTTCAGCTAAATATTACAAAAGCAGGCCTTAGCACAGAAAATGCATTCATAAGAGTGATATATTTTGCTCATAACAATCTAATTATTATCTGTATTTCTGTGGAATTCTACTGGGATGTGGAAAGTAGGGAACAAAAGAGGCAGCGCAAATTCAGGGCTTTTATTTTTAACAAACCTCTCATTCACTGGAGACAAAGCACTGTTAAATACTGCTGTTCTATACTACCATAAGCCTTAAAGCATAAACCACCACGGGTAACCAAGAGGTGACTAGGTAAAACAGGACTGCACCACACTGACTGTAAACAAAACTAAATTTAAATATCAAATACTGTGTCACGGTGCTTTCTCATAATGCAGTGTAAGGTATACTGTATGTGTAGACCTTAATGTATACATGTGGTCTGTTTGAAGAATCCAATATTAGCATTAAAACCTGTTGTGAAAGTACATTTCCAATTTGTAAATGCAAAATATTGCCATGCAGATCTTTTGATGACTTGCATCTAATTTGGAATTAGCATATCCCAGTGAAGTGTGCTGTAATTTGTCTTTGATGATTGGTTGGTGTGAAATAGATAGGGGGATTGCCTGCGCTCCCCACTGCCCTGTCTCTCTCTATCCTTCCCTCTACTGGAGAGGCACACGGCATCTTTGAAATGTGCTTTGACCATCAGAGCAGTGAGAAAGCACTAATATTTTACTGACCTGAAATGAAAAGGATTAGGTGCAAAAACCCTCAGCCCAAAGGCTATCTCGGTTTACAGGTGATGTGTTGTTTGTTTGGTTTTTGCCATTGTTTAAAAAGAGAAGCCCTGGATATCATCAAAATGTGTATTCCTAAGGGTAAAGCTTTGGGCTTTTGAAGATTTTCACATGGTTTATTGGTAGAAAATTCAGAGCATTCACAAATCCTCGTCATCAGACTCCTTCCCTTCACTTCTGCAAAGTCTGCTTTTTCCTCAAAGCAGATACAAGCACTAGATAATAAATGAGTAGAAGACAGACACTAGACAAAAGGGATGGTTTAAATTTCACAGCTTAGATTGCTTTTGTTTTATTTTGGGTATAGACAGCACAGAGAAGTTTGCAATTATTTGCACAATTAGTCGTAATTATTGTATAAGCGTTTATCTTGTGTGCACGATAAGTTCCATTGTGCAGAGGAGAGTATGAGGAATTAATATAGATTGTTTTCTCCACAAAGTGCTGCTTGTTTGGTTGATGGCAATTAGCAGCTAATACCTGAGAGATCACCGTCTGCTCAAACCCGTGCTGCTTTCAGTTCCACCATGATCAGACAATTAATGATGGGTGGAGAAAGCCTGGCAGGACTATGGTTTACGCTCTGCTCTGGTGCAGTGGTAGGCTATAGCGTACAGCAGTTGTTGCTGTTTTCTGCTTGAGTGTTTCTCTGCATTGGTGACATATAGATTATGATGAGGTTACTTTTGCTCGCATGCTTTGTCTTAGGTAGTGGAACTAATCACACACAGATGCAGAAGCCTTTGGAAGCATCGTCTTAAGCCCTGGGCTGGGTTTCAATATTTCATTGTGGTACAAAAGACTCTGGAAATGCATTAATTGAAGAATTAGAGCCTCTTTTTGAAGTGTGAGATACTAATAGGTGTGAGCATGGTTTTGATAGGGGTGAGTCCAAAAAAGTCTTGTCTTACATTTAATTTTGTTTGTTTTGTTAAAAGTTTGGGATAATGTTTTTCATTTGTTGTTTTTGCTTAAACAGTTGGATAGACAGTGTTTTTAGAATGATACTTTTAATAGTCATAGAGGTCATAGTTCAGCTCTGGTCATGTGAACAGTGTTGTCAAAGGAGCACTTTGAAATACTTTGTGAGGATCTATAAGAAAAAGTTCTCTGGAAAATATTTTATTTGCTGTGTCTTTTATTTACTTCACACAAACAATATCAACTAAATAAAAGAGGTATTTTATGCATAACAATATACGCAGACTTAAATAGATGAGAGCCTTTGCTTCCATTGTACTCCTGGTTGTTCTTTATTTGGCAAAGAGTAATACCTTTGTTGTCTTCGAGGTGCGGGCGCCTCACACACTGTTTCCGAGGCTTCTACAGGATTCTTCTTCTTTAGTCCAACAACAAAAGTCAAACACACTTTTTGTGTCTTCTGAGTGCATGCGCTATGTTTGAATGAGGTTTGTGAGAAAGCATGAAAGCGTGAAACTTCAAACCCAAGTGATGTGTTAGCCCCGCAACAGTGTCTTTTTTAGCCTACCTAATTTTGCTGAGAGCTTTTAAAACGAGCTAACACCTAATTTATGTTGTGTGTGCCGTTATGAGATGATAAAAAGATGCCTTGTAGCGTTTTAAAGTGTGTCTGTGATTCACTAAAGCCTGAAATAGCCCCGCACCACTTAAGGAAACTGAGCTTCATCATCGGCCGGGGCACCACTGTGGATCAGTGCTTACTCCAGCATTGTGTCACATTAATATTTGAGTGCTACATATTGTCAAGTGGATGCAGGACTTAAACGGCACTTACGCTAAAGTGTACTTACACCAACTCCCTGTTTATTTCTTCCAGAGACATCCAAGCAGACGCCATAACGGTTTCCCTGTTTATATTGAACTTGACCTCTGACCCCTGACCTCCTGCATAAGCTTGGTAATCATTTCATTTTTTATTTGGTGCATTATTGTTGATTTGAGCCTTTTGCCATTATGTAGCATTATCACTGTCATTATCATTCATCACTTATTTCTGTTCATTCTGTTATTCATATGTTTTCTTTATCTCCGACCCAGTCTTTCAAATCAAAGTGATGTCATGTTTTCACAAGCTGTATTTAATATGAAATCAAAGTTCAAAATGTATTTATTGCAGTCATATTCATAGAGTTTATCTGATCAACATAACCCACTGAAAAGTTTTGAAATATTGCCCTAAATTTATAAACCATTAGCAGTTACTTCTTGGTTTTATGTAAGAGCTCACTACCCCAACCTTAACACAATGTATTTTTGTGATTTTTGTGTGGGCAATTATTATTTAAAATTTGAAATAAAATCATCAGTGACTGGCTTGTTATTTAAGCTTCTCTCCTTGAACACTCACTTTTATGTTGGCTAATTTCTTTTAGATTTTTTTCAATCTTTCTTTATATTTTAAACCACATTTCTATTGATCTGTTACCAACAAACTGTAAGTCCCTTTTTCATGCATTCACTTTGTACAGCAGCAAGTCTCAGCCCCCGTCTCTTTCTTCCTCTTCCTCTTTCTTCTCTTTTTGTCTGTGTGTGGGCGCCGCTAATGTTTGGAAGTGACAAACAAAGGCGAAGGGAGGAAATGTGGCGACAACAATGGATTACAGTATCACATCCCTTGTGTGCGTTAGCCTATTATTTTCAGAAAAATTAACTGAACACCCACCAGCTAGACGAGATACTCAAAAATGCTAGTGTTTCCAGAATATGACTTTGTGGGAGACTGTACGTACTCTGTGGCCGAGCAGTAAGCCCATGGAGTGGCAGGACCGGGGCGAGATGTTAGGAGAGCTGGCAGCAGGAGGGAGAAGAGAGTCACAAGGTTGCAACCCAGAGCAGTAGACTTGCTTGTCTCAGCAGAGTAAACATCACCCCTCGTCTGCACACAGTAATGACTAACAGAGGAAGACGTGCACAGAAACACTATCAGGACTACTGGCTTGTCCTGCCAGACCCCACACATGCCATTTCTATCATCTCCCAGCCTTTGCATTAATAAAAAAAAGCACCTCGCACCGTGCAGTGGGCGCAGCTATTATTAAAGGTGCTGTAGCTTTTGTTACTCGTGCCCTTGTTTGTTTAAGCCAACGTCGAAGCTTTGACCACCTTTTACCAGGACAAAATAGATAAGCAAAGGAGCACTGCACAGTACTGTCTTCAGTGGATGTAGTTAATTATGGAGCCATTCCAGCCATTGTCCAATCAGGAGTAGTGGAAAGGCAGCATAACAACAGGAAATTATGAGTGATTGGGAGCATCTTGAGATCTGACCCCCAGTTGTTTGACTGATTTTCTTTTAATTGGTTGTCGTCTCACTCTTGACACCATCAAAACTGTGCGCTGGAGGTGAGACAGATGAAATGTTACTTTATTACCATCAGCGTGATAAGAGACACTGCATTATAACATTCATTTGCAATTGCAAACTACCTACCTGATTATTGTTAATGAAGTAATGCAGACATCATTTCCAGCTACCTTGGTGAACGAACTTCATTTCTTACAAATGTTTTAGGAATAGTGCATGGATCTGTCATTGTTTTTGTTTCCAAATTAAGGACAAAAAATAAATCTTGTGTGATTCAAATCACCTTGAGAGAGAGTTGTTAAAATGTCTGGAGTCGATTTATGGAGCTTCAAATATGTGAATATCTTTCTTATTTTTTCAGTAATACACTTTACATATTTAGCTGCAGTTAGCCTGTCTATGGTGTGTGTGCTATGTCAGACCATCTGTTTACCTTTATAGCCCCCAAAGGGAAGTCTGTTTCACACAGGAAAAAGGCACAACAACTTAAACCTAACCTCATAAAACAAAGTAACCTATTTATTAGTGTCATATAACTTTGTCAAACATATGCTAAAACAATCACAATACATTTATGATCACATTGAGAAACTGTTTGGATGAGACCACCACCAAATGTGTTGTAAAGCAGTAACAAGAAGCAACCCCCGAAGGCGCCACCTTTCAGCATCAGCTAAGGTCCTTCCAATTAAGAGCATTGGGCACAGAGTAGAATCTACAAACACAGACAAATTTCACAAGGGCTGCATTTTATTTATCCAGCAGATTTTACCGCAGAAACATTTGTTATATCTTGCTTAACAAAAGCAGGATATAACTTTTTTTTGTAAGGGCAAAGTTGTTTCAGGAGAGGGGTATTTTTCAAAAGCGTCTTAAAATGTGGCAAAGAGAATAACTGCTATTAGTCGCAGGAAGAGCAAAAGTCCATAGGTTGTTGTTAACACTTTCTTTTATATATGACATGAATGACCCGCTGGTGTGTGATGAGGAGAGTAACCTGAAGATGGTAACTTGGGGACATTGTTGTAAGAGAGCGGGACACAGCCTTTAGATTTGCATGGTGAGGTGCAGCTCAGTGAAGTGTTTACTCTGCCTGCTGATGTGCGAGACAGAGTCAGACGGAGATTATTGTTAGCATACTGACAAAAGATCTTGAATTCCAATGATTCCTCAAAGCGCGGGAGGAAGATTTACAGAGAGTTTGCCTTTACCCCCACATCTCTGTGTGTCACCAGAGAGTGTTGTCATCGCACATGATATTAGGTTGAGAGTATCCCCATGTGCAATAACGCAACATCTGGTAATGAGCAAGAAATTCTATTTCTATGAAAACCACAACATATTTTTAGGGGAAAAGATTGCAGATACTGTGTATGTACTCTAAAGGCAAAAAAAAGATGACGGTGAAAAATTCATCCTTTTAATATGTGTTAAGGCGTAGCTTGTGAGACCTCTCAGCACCAGTAATTTCAGCACATCAAAGACATGCCTCCTCCCTAAGCTGCTGTAGTCTTAAGAAGGGCTCATCATATCCAATCACAGATTCACCCAATGATCTTGAAGAATACCTCCAACCTTGTCATTTTGTTCATTAAAAAGCAGACTAATGCGAGTTGGTCAACACAAGCTCGATTGCAGCCCGTCCTGTCCGTCCCCTGTTGAACTGTTTTGTTAACTCCACCGCTGTATTCCTCTGCCTGATTAGATGTCACTCAATTAAAAGCGCATTTCTGTGGGGAGAGCAGCCTCTCTAGTTGCCATGGATGCTGTGCAAAAGGTATCAGAACTGCGTAATACGTGTCCCAGAGCACCATAATGAAATATCCACACCGTAACTGCAGAAATACACCGACAACCCAAACTTTCACACCCAATCAATGAGAGCTGTGTGGCTGACTTTTTTATGTTGAAAAATTAAAAAGGATGTGCCAAGTAAGCCACAGAGGACTCACCCATTTTATAGTCAGCTATGAGAAGCTCTAGGATTAATAGACCTCTCCTAATATGCCTCGCATTGGTGGTCCCTGAACACCCTGATCAGGTAAGGCCCAGCGAAGCAAAGATCATTTATAAGTGGTTCATTATTTTACCTTCAGATTCCTCTGTCTGGCATTGATTTAATAAACACTGATGTATCTCCTTGTAGAAGAGAAGTGCCATTTTTCATTTCCCAGATTTGCTATCTTTGTTATCACGCTTATCTGTGAGCTCTGGCATTTTGGCGGTAATACCCAATCTCAGCTGTGTATGGCAGATATTCCTTTTAATGTTTACTGAAAGATGCTTAAAAGAAAATATTGTCTTTTATCTCGCTGCCTCTCGCCTGCTCGTCAAGACATTGTAAATGAACAGTCTGGTTAATAAAGTTCTGCCAAAGTGCTGTGATTATTCATGAAAGGATGCAACAACGCATGACATCAACAGTGAGGTACAATAATTAATGATCTATCACTGGAATCTGATGATTAATGTATTTGTTTTTGCAGTTTGATGGAGCCATAAACCATTTGAAAAAAGACATTGAGCTTTGCCATCATGTATTCCCTGTGGTGCAGAGAAGCAACAGCACCAAGGCTCCGTATAAGGTGCACAGAAAAAAGCAAAGCAGGCTTTTATTATTAAGGTTAACTGTCAGAACAGACTCATGACCCTGCCATCTTGCCTTTTTGTAACCAAGATGCTTCTTGAATGCTCCGCTTTGAGTGTTAAACGCAGTTTGTGGTCAGCTTAGGTGTGTGTGTGGCCGGCACATCAAATCAAGATGAAAATGAAATGGAATGATCAATTTGCCCTGCATTAATCCCTCCTCTCCTGCTGCATCCTATTGATTTTTGTGTTCAGCTTCCGTGATAACAAGAATCATTTAAAGGTCACACTTTGATGTCTGTCAAAAAGAAAACATTCTTAATGCATTGTGAGTGGCCTTTGAGGCTTATGTTTGTCAGAAAGCACAAGACTGAACGTTGGCACCTCGGGCAGATTGTATAGTAAACAGCTAAACTGCCTGGGTTAGAAATTGGCAAGGCACAGGCTTATAGCGCTGAAGTATTAAAAGATAATTATTAGACATAACACTCCTCTTTTTAAATTACATGAGTTTCCCTTTAAGGTAGTAATTATGATGTATACCAAAATTATATGCACCCAAGCATACATTTTTAATTCATCACAGGACTGCAGACTATGCGAAAACTTAGTGGTGATGCATGTGCTTTAAATAGCTTGGCGCATGCTATCCTGATGGACATGCAAAAATATTGCTAATGAAAGTGCCAGGCTCGCGTTGAGCTATGTTTTCTCTCAAGACTGAAACATTCATCCCCACGCAGTATTAATTAAAAGCGCTACACTTAATGCTTTGTTTCCTGTTGTGAATGGACCACATATGCTAACGGTGCAAATACAGTAACTGTTCACAGATTACAGTGGGCTCAGTGGCTGCCATGCTTTTCACAAACATCCGGCAGTGACCTTTACTTGCTCCAGCTCCAGGATATAGAGCCGTGCATCATGGGCCACTGCCTCGGGCACTTAGGATTCTGGGAGGGAGTTGTCTTCAGGGAGATGCTGATCAAACGGAAAGCATGCACTCTTATCAAAGCATCTGCGCTTCTGTTTGTACAGTTTTGTATCAAGCCAATAATCCCAGTCAATTCATTTACATTCCCTTTTATTTTCAGAACTTTATGCTTAAATTACTTAAACTACCTCTTTGTGTTTAAGTGTGGTTCTATAAATACATTTAGGCAATGATGGTGTGGCCCAAATACAATAAAGGGGAGTGGCTAGGTGAATACATTCTCATCAGAAAAAAAAAAGGCTTTCGCAGGTTGAGTTGCTGCATGCTTCAGTAATGGCCAATCCCATCAGCTTCTCCTGCCGGCATTAAAATCAGCAGACAGTTTAATAGGCTGGGTGGAGCATCACGGCTGGCATCTCTTAGTGCAAAACTAGCCTTTTAAGGAGAGGCACTTTGTAGCCCAAAACAGGAAACTAAATGACACTTAAGATAATATCATTCTGGAGTTGTATTTTTTTAACAGGCAGTCAGACAAATAAGGTTATTTCTTCAGGTTTACTTTAGGACAGTTTGCTTATGTTGGTACCAAACACATTGATTTAAAATGCGGTCCTATCAGAAGCAAGTACAAATATTTTGTATAGGATGGAAAGATTTTTTGTGGGTTTGGTTAGTGAGCCTGATGTATTTCAGCGTCACTTGTCTGAACGTACACTGTTTTCTGTAGAGGGACCCTAAACAGTGGCTGAAGAAAGTTGACTGAGTTTAGGAGAAGAGGAACAGCGAGCATTTCCACTCACTGTTCCTGGGTCAATATAAAACCTCATTACTGGGGTGTCATAGAAAATTTGTGCACTTTCTGCTCCATCTAGCAGCAATTTTGCTGGATAAGCACTGCTCTCGTTTGGCCCGTTTTAAGCATTTTCACTAAAGAAAGGCTTGCAAACAGGAAGCCATCGCTTCCCCACAGGGCTCTGGCAGCCCAAATCCCCCCAGCACTGCCTCTGCTCTTATATATGCCTTTGTGTGTGTGTGTTTGAGTGCGGTATACAAATGTTAAGGGAATATAAGCTGAGGCCATCACAGAAATTGGCACCACAGCAATTGTTGGTTATGTATTTTAATAATTGTTTTGACTTAATATCCCAGATATTAAAACCCATTTGCAGTTATATTATTGCCTCATAAATTATTTTCACCCCTCCCTTGTGTCTAAAAATATACCTTTTGGCAAAAAAAAAACTGCTTCAGTTTGAGCCATTGGGAAGAGGATTGGGACTTTGGCAAGCTATTTACAAGATGCTAGAATGCAATTTTTTTTCATCTGTTCAAAATTGAATTTTATGAAAGCAAACAAAATCAACATGCTTATAAATATGGATACTTCCTGGACAAGCTTCACAGCCAGTGCCACATTGGCTCTGTCACTTCATGGTGAACCTTGTAATTTCAGAGACGTGGGAGCAAAAAATGAAACGGAAATGATAAAGAATAGAAGTGGCGTTTGGCAATCCTGTAAAGTGTTTTTCTTCTTGCCCCTCAGAAGAAACACTGGCTACACACAGCACACACAACAAATATCCTGAATAAAACATGATCCGATAAAAGCCAAACATGCAGAAAATAGCAAAAAGGTCAGAAAGAACCCTGGCCATAATTATGGATGGAGAATTTGCCAGGAACGCACTAATTAAACCACAGACAAATCTCTAGTCTCGACCTCCCCCTTGTCCCTGTGGCTCCACCATAAGCCTGCATATTAATCATCTGGGAGGGGAGTGAGGACTTGGCTGGCTACTGTTGTTGTACAAACACAGTTTACTTTAAAACACACAAAGGTACGCACACACACACACTCAATATTTCAATGAAACCCCACATAGGACAAGTGGATGAAGGACACACATGTTTTTACAATTTCAAGTCTGGAACAAGGGCCAAGACTAGAGATAGCCATGAAGACTCACCTTCCTAACTCTGAATAAAGAAATCAAAGGCAACAGAGGTGGCCGTGCTGCTGTTGTGTCTCACATGCAGCTCAGGTTAAAGCTGCTGCTTGTCACCTGCAGAGCGCTCTGTTAGTGTGTGTCTATGTGTGCACGACTCACTGGGTCATGCTGTGTTGATTTGACTGATTCTCTTTGCTTTGACATTAGAAGAGTACTATTTACTATGAAGTGGGACACATAAAATACTCCTTATCTCTGTATGTTAGCATGTGATATTAGGCTGCAATCAAATGTGTGTTGTTTTTTTTTTACTTCTATTACCAAATTGTAATAAGGGATAATTTGGGATTGGTCTTAAAGAATTCTGATGCAACAAATGAACACAGGGATCCTTCTGTGCAACAACACAACAAAGTTTTCATACTAAATTGCTGTATTTTTTTAGAATGAAAATAGAGCAGTAAGGATTTGAGTTGAAACTCAGCAAATACACACAACACCAAAAGATGCTTTGACACACATGAATTTCCTGTCTTTAGTTCAGCCACTCTTTTCAGTCTGGTATCAGGAAAAATGTTTTACAGTTCCCCAGGATCCAGATGGCCAACTGTACACAACCTCCAGCACTGAATGATAAATGGCAAAAAAGCACATTTCATCCATCGCCCAGCTTACCTCTTGGCTGCACACTGCTATTCCTGCTGAAAGTGTGGTGAAAAGCACAGTTGGATGTATGGATGCAGGCTGCACTGGAATGAGGCTGATATAGAATGATCTCACTCAATATAGTCTGCCTTTTTGGTATTCACAGGTATGGCTTCACTTCTGGAAACCTGGCAGTCAATCGTAAAATGGTGTCACCTTTTGTATTATTCAGATTAGGAGCACAGCATCAGTTGCACATTTTCATTGGACTGAATGTCATATCAGATCTATGGTTCGGGTTATAAGTAGTAAGATTCTGAGAGAGGAACAGGTGTGCATCTCCACCACACCTGCCCTATGCACAGTGTTAATTGTGCTATACCACACCCTTTGGGGAGGCCTATAAAATAAGCCATCCAGTGAATTAGCTTGTACATATTACAACACAGCCTGAATGCAGTATCTGAGGCTTGGGTCATGTTTTGTTGTAGTGTTGTGTGGGGTTCTCCAATGGCCTGTTCTGGGAGTCGAACCCTGGGGCTCATTGAGCCACATAACCAAGCCTGTCAGAGGAGGCCTGCTGGCTGGAGCAGCCAGAGAGAGTTTGTGGCCTTCGCAGTTAATCATAACACCGACTCACTCTTGCCTGATTGTATTGGCGGCTCCAGGGATCTGCCATAATTGGATCCTTGTAAGTGGGATGGAGGAGCTAAACAACCAGATTGCTGTTTGTTTATACCTTTTCATATATTAGTAACGTGCCGAGACTTCTCAAGCAGTCTGGGACTTGTCTCACTGCTTGCTGCTCTAATTAGTAATTCATTCTTAACATATGCCTCAATTGTGGCCCTATCCAGCTATTTGTGATTAACTCCACTTTAATTAGAGTTGCTCATGCAGACTTGGGCTGTGCACGGATGTGTAGTGGGCACTTGAAAACCAGTAGCGTGTGTGGGTTCATGTGACAAAGAGGTGCCTTTGTTAGAAAAGATATTGAGACAAAATTGCACATATTTCAGGGAAAGGGAATCGGGCAAAAATATTATACATTCTCTATGATGAAAACCACAAGCAGTCTACAGTAAAGTAATGTCGTTGGAAGCTGCGGATGCCTGCTGTTTATTTGAATCAAGCAATGCAAAGCATGGCAAATGTGGCAGCAAGTGAAGTGTGATACAGCTAAGCTTATGCCTGATTTCAATGCATGAAAATACAAACTTAGTGTGAAATTGTCACATCCAGTCCACTGGCACTGATTTGAAATGAATGACTTATTAACTGAAAAATTACAAATGCCAATTTTAATAGTTTTTACAAAATTAAAAGCATTAGGTATCAGTGTGTAATAAATTTTAGTGTGGGTTCTCGGCTGTCATAGGAAGAGACACAGTGAGCTTCATTTAACAATTTCTCACCTCTCATATACCACCTAGTGCTTTGACAACCTACTGTAATTAACCAAGATTACTTGTTTCTTTAAATGGCTCCTTTGCTTTAATTATCCAATACATTTGTTCGACAACTCCCTCATCACCTTGGGGAGATAAGCATGATGAGCATATGTGTCCAGTTAAGATATTTCACTACGTCAAACTGTGCTCCTGCTTTAGTAATATTTTTAACTGCAACTTTGCAAAATGAATCAAATAGTTTCTGCATTGGGAGCGCTTCAGTACCAGAGCCAGTAATTAAAAGGCGACAGCTTTGCAGATTAGCAGCAGAATGGAGTTTGTAGGGAAATGCGCACAGGGAAAGGGGCATTTAGTCACATGGCCCCATGTTCTCCCACAGATAAAGCTCATTTTCTCTAGCAGTGGGGTAGAAAGAGTGGAGAACACAGCCCATTTGGTTTGGACTTCACATCAGGCCCACAGGGGTAGCCGGCATTTTATTTAAGGTCACCGGGAATAAATGGGATTCAGGCTGTGTCTGGCAGGTTGCAGTGGACAGGGCCCAGGCTGGGGCCTTCCACCCCAGCTGCCCCAGGCACCTTCTCCATTTCTTCACACAGGAAAGCACCGGTCTTTTCTTGGCTCCTATTTCACTAGAGCTCTGGCTAAATACCTCACAACTCTCCAACTTCCAATTGCAGTGCGGTGTCAAAGGGTAATAGCATGTTAAAATCCCCCTCAAGTTGTTCAAAGGCAAGTGCAAAAAAAAACCCACACACACACACAAAAAACCAAAACACTAGCTCTCAATGGAAAAGCTCTTAATTCCATTAAATGAGAAACAAAGGAATGGAGAGGCACAGGGAAGGCCTTTATTATTTGGTCCATAGTACAACACAGCACCCCATGGTACTCCACATCAGATGATCCAATGTGGGGTGACACTTTGCTGTAGCCACTCTGCCATAAAGTCCATGATATGCTTTCAGCGGAATGAGTGGCCATCACAGTTTAAGGGCTTTTCTCTCAGGTGGAGGCACCAATAGCTACAGAGATAGCCCTGGCTGCCAGTCAACTTTAGTATCAGTGTGACTGTGCTTTTGAGGGAATATAAGAAGCTGGACTGCTGTCCCAACACAGCATGATTCAGTGAGCGGGACTGGAGCTCATGCTGAAGCCAAGCTGCTCTGCAGAACTGTGAATATGTGAGTGGGCCATTTGTTGTAAAGAGGGAGGAGAGGAAGCCCCGGCTTGTTCTGCCTCCAGACCGCTAAACCCTTCTTTTATATCTGTCAAATAATCAGACTAATTACTTCTCACCATTTCTAATGTGTTAGCTCCTGATGTTTCATAAATGCTTCAAGTGTGAAAAAGTTAGCACGGTTGGTGCTAACATAAGTCTGAATGGTGTAAGTGATGTACTGGCTTGTGCTTTTAAGGTTTAGCAGATTGTGTCCAAGCTGTTCAAGTGCCATGCAGCTGTCCAGCCTACACTGATGAGGTAAACATCTAATCCATTTTAGTAATTACAGATTTACTGTTAAAAGCTAAATTAATCTCACATATTACAAATATGTGCAGATTGACAGCACTCTCAGTAAATATTTTGTGATAATGAAACCTGTACTAAAAACATTTTAATGCACAGCTAGCTTGAGCTAATCTGATAGCATGACCGGACAACTACTGTTGCCAGATTCGTTTATTGCTTATGTTAGTCTCTGCTCCATGACTCCACTACAGTAAGTGGACCTTTTTCAACTGATGCAAAGTTGCATAGCTCATTGCGTAGTTGCAGACACTGTTTTTTATAATCTCAGAGCCACTGGATTCAAAGCCAAAGGACAGAAGCTTCTCTGAAGCGATTACTCTCAGTCTCAGTGCTCCTTCATGGGTAATACTTACTGCCTGTGTACATCAATGGTGACAACTCAAATATTGTCCAATGCCTTAAGGGTCCTAACACAATTTGCAATATGCAGTGTGAAGAAGGAAACTATGTAGTTATGTGCATTTGACTGTGCATACACTTTATTGCAGTATCATATTCCCATTGAAGCGCACAATGCTCAAAATTCAACCTCATTTTTTCCCCCCAAAACATATGCATGGAAATTAGGTAGGAATGTGATTATGCAGATTGGGAGAGGAGCCATGGGTACCAAATGTCAGATGTCAGGTATGCATTTTCAGACCCTTGTGGGATGGAGATGATTATCATGGTAATTATTCAGCATTTGAACAATCGGTTTTCTGTGCGAGACACTGGGAAGCACATCTGCCCAGGGACCTGATGTTTGTGTTTGTCTGCCACCATAAACATGAGTGTGTTAGTCAGAGATATAGGAGGAGACAGAGAGGCAAGGCGGGGTGAAGTGATGAAGAGAGTGCCATGTCTGCAATTCAGCTGAGATAAACTTGGTCAAGGGAGAAGAGTTGCTGTACCTTGTGGCCAATTCCCTCTCTTTTCTCTCAGCTCCTATCCTGAGCTCCTCTTAGCATTAAAGAGATTGGGCTGGAAGTGGAGCACCTATCAGTCATTTTTATCTCCCAGCTGGGGGATGGCTGGCCAGGGTCTTGGCTTTTTTTTCTCTTTATGGTTTCTTTCCCTCCTTTTGTTTTCTCACCACGTTTTGGGCATCTCTTTATGCACTCTGTATTTTCTGAGGCCAGCCTTGTGGTTTAATATGCATGATAAATTTTATTCCTGTGTTCATACCCATTATCTGTTGGACTGAGTACCCCATTTCCACTCTATGCCTTGCTGACAGGGAAACACTGCTTTGTGTATGCCCAGGGGGAAAGTCAGATGGCCTTTCCTCTGCTAGTCGTCTTTAACCCCCAAACTGGAAACTTCTGTACCTTCACATTATGCTCATTATAATCCCAATTAAAATCAGATGTATCTGCTGTAGTACTGGAGACCTGGAGTACTCGAGAGTCTTGAATCAAACTTTTAAGTTTTCAGTCTTGTCTTGGAAGCAAAAAAATAAAACAACATTTCTCAGAGAATATGTTGCATAATTCCTTGGAGTCAATCTTTGAGGCTCAATTTTAGTTGAAATATGTAGTATACTGTAGCTCTATCTCTTCTTGCCTCTTGACTTGTTATGGTGCTTGACTGGAGAACAAATATGGTGGGGGCTGTGGCCTGAATACTCAGTGCTCCACATCTGTGGCACTGGGACCTTGACCCGCAGGTCTCTCCCGGAACACAAGCCCACACGGAGCAAGAGGAAATGAAAAGGACAACGGGAACAGACAGCTTAAAAGGAGGTTGAGTGAGTGCATTGGGACAGACAGTGAACACCTACTGGCTCCACATGCATTCTGTCCTGAGTAGCAGCTAAAAAACAGAGAAAGTTCCATCATGAATTGTTAACTAGGGTCGACCCAGGACAAGTTGAGCATGTAAACAGTGATAGCTTTCTAATAAGCACGTCTCTTGATTTATATTCATCCCTGCTCCCCTTGGCTTCTATTATACATGAATTCCCTTGTGAAAAAGTCATAAATGAAAGAATGTATCCAGGATGAAGGCAAACAAGATTTAAGATTAGACAGTCTAGTATCTATTTATGCACCATGCTTTGTTTGTCAATTAAGATTGTCATGGAATACCATTGTACAAGCAGCTCATTTGTGTTATAGACAATTACAGTTGTACAGACTTACTTTACATCACAGAACAGTGTTAATATCTGTTTAACTGTAATATAAAGTGTTAAAAACAGACTGTTAGAGACAATGGAGGGATCTAGAGTCATCCTATTCTTTTCCTCAATAACTAAACAAGAATTAAATTTGAATGTAAACCTGATCAGAAATGTCTTATCATGGCTTTTGTGGATTTCTCTGTTGCTGACTGTGCACGAGGAGCATTAAACCAGTTCCTGATATATATTAACTTTGAGGGGCTTTGCGTCAAGTTTATTTTTGTGACAGCTACATTTCTTCTCTGCTGCATCCCTCTGCTTTATCTAATTTCTATTGTTGTGGCATAAACATGGGTTTTTTGTTAGAATTCAATTACTGGGGCCTTTGGAAATTCTGCAAACAAAGACATATCGAATGTGTATTTCCCTCTCTCCCACCCCTAAAAAGTGGCTAGCCAGTGGAGTTTCTAATTTATTCAAGCAAAACGCTGCTACCTTTGTTAATCATGCAGAGTGGGCTGAAAGGCTCGGATCAGCGACGACTGGCAGTGCCTGAAACACACAGGCTTTATTTATTGAGGTTTGTGTTTTTGTATTCCAGCGTTGTGTAATGCATTCAAATGAAGGTTCAACAAGCCAAAGTCACAGCAAGTTGCAGAGGGAGTACGTCAAGCAATGTGGCAATGTTTTTATTCCTCTCCTTGCCTCTTCACTGCTCACCCTGCCATCAATAGATCTCATTCAGCTCAAGCTTTTGTTGCATTGTGGCAACAACTGGCTCTTGACGGCAGAGAAACGATGGCTTGTCAAGGTCAGAGCTATGCGCTAATTAGCGTTCACCACTGAACTGCTGGGTTGACTCCTGCGCCCTTCACCCTAGAGGCCTCAAAGCATTACATATGTGTGTGTTGTGTTTTCTCTCATGTTTACCCCTGCGTTTTCTCTCCCACTACAGAGACCAGCCATCTGAGTCTGCCTATACAATGCATTGTCCCACTATCACGCCCCATGTTTGACTCACATCATCCAGTCAAATGTGACGAGCAGATGGAGACAAAAAGAAAGACAGAGGCAGTCACACAGGGAGGTTGAGGTGGCAGTGAGCATTAGCATCCCACTGGGCTTTGTGTGCTTGTTATAGCATAAGATTACACAGTCAGGAGAGGGCAAAACACACCGAAGGTGAGCGCAGGAATGAAAGTGTACTGTCACGATGGGCGTCTGAGGCAGCGGGCATTCAGTTGACACCAACACAAACAAGATGGTTCACTGGCAAGAGAGGATGCAATGGCAAAAGTTCAGCCATAACTTAAGGGGTAATTTTGGCCCTTCGCTTGGGAACAGCAATTTCCTCCAGCTCTGTCTCGGAGCGATATTACTGTGGAATCATTAGACTAATTCATCATCCTTGACTTCTTCGTGTTTTCTGCTGCACCAGTGGGAAAAATGGTTGTTCTAATTGCAGGCCATAGAATTTAGATGTAAACTGTGAATCCCGCTCATTGCTCCTCCTCAACTCTGCACTGAACACTTGCTGAATTAGTAGTGATCAGTTGTAGCTGGATAATACAAGCTCTTTGACATCTGCTTACTGAAGACTTTCTGTTGTGTTAGCATTGAGATATTTCCCTCCTCAGCACTGTTTAACTCAAGGCAGTGCTGAGGAGGGTCTTACTACATTTTAACAGTTAGCCAGAGATATTGACCCAATCTGCCATTATCATTCTCAAGAGTTGATCCCATTATTTTAAACAACAAAGACTTGTTTTGTTGTTATTAGACATGTGTTAGACATGTGATGCTAGAAGCAGTGAAGGAGATATGTTAACAAGTCTGTTCTGTAAGCAGCATCCATATGGATGGCTCTACCCTGCTCCAGTCACTGTAGTGGTAACTCACAGACCGATGAAACACTCGCATGCTGCTCGCCTCCATTAATTTTTGTTTATTATGTATTTATGCTCTAAGCCTGAGATTTGCTGTGATCAGATGCATCTGTTTCGGCATGGATCAGTGGATAGCTTTGGCACAGCACCACCTCTCACACGTCCTGCTTTCCAGCCACACCTCTCCTCTGTCTGATGAGCCCTTTTTTGCCCTTTCTTTCCCCTCTCATCTATTCTCTTTTCTCCGCCACAGATTTTTATTGCCTCTGGTGTGTTTGTGCCTGGATAATCTGCACAATCGATTGTCTTTTTCTAAAATTCAAATCACATCACTTAATGGTTAAAGGCCGTTTAGAACTTTAATAGACAAATTCAAGGATTTAACTGTGTAGGTTTTGTGAGGAACACAATTTTACATCTGTCAACATTTCAGCTGCAGTTTGTCAAATTCACAGTCTAATCAAAGCAGGTATTTCCCTCGAAGCCTGGCCAAGGCATAACTTTTCAAAATAATTTTATGACAGTGTTACAAAATTCAGCAATTACAACATCTCATGGTGTAGCCATTGTTTTCTGCATATGAGATTCATTTATTGGTGAAAAAGACATTACAAGATTATATTCGAGACAATTTTATCACAATGTGCTTAATGCAATCTCCATAATTCTCATGATGAAGACTACCCGCTAATAATTCAAACTGTGCATATATTGAAAAATGAGAGTTTAGTTAAAATATTTTTGTTCAATTTTGTGCCTTGCTATGAATCAAGATTATGTTGTTATGTTTATTATTGTCACCAATAAAGAAATTCTTCAGCTCCATTTTGCAGTTTTAATGCTTTTGTTGGATGAGGATGATGTGTGGGCCCTTCTACGCTTCTCATTATGTCAAGCTATTGCCTAAAGGTCTTTCTTGTGTAAAACAAAGCTTCTTTTAGGAAGAAGGAATTACCAGTAGCTCATCACAGGCCGTGTAAATAGCGACAATGTTTTGTGTTTTCTTTACTCCTATCACATAACATCCTGATCTCTGTGAAGATTATGTTCGAATTAAACAGAAATAAAAGGATTTGTTTTATGTCTAAAAACTGTACGTTACGTAGTATTGTTTATTATTGACAAAAACAGAACTGCACCTCTGGCTGAAGTTGGTTTTGAATGGGACATGAGTGTGTGGCTGGCTTTTTGACGTCTTGCTGACTTTAGGCAGTTTGAGGAAAAAATCCGTCTTCATCGTAATATCAAGGTCATGGATGGGTAGCTGGGCTAATCTTCTTCTTCTCATATCTCTCATGGAATGAAAGAGACGGCGGAGCTGCCACATATTAAGCTCTCTCCAGCCAAAGACAGAATATGATGTCTGTTTCACACAAGGAACTATGATAAACTACAGCAGGACTGAATTCAGAATCGTCCATGTCCCACTATTTGTAAGTGATGTACGGTACACATCGGCACCCAGACACCAGCTGCTAAATCAAATAGGAGATAATCTATGCATATTCAAATTCTGTGCCAAACTATATAATCTTCGGCATCTGCTTCATTATGCATGGAAGACACTATATTGAACACATCTTTCTAGCCAAAGCCCACACCCCTGTAAGTCTGCGGGACTATTCATTTTGTGCCAGCCACAATCGGGGCATGATCAAAGCACAAAGCTGGTGCAAGTGAGTTTAATAATGATAGACTCATGTTGACAGATGAGCTGGGGTAAGGCTCTGAAGTACAGAGGCTTGGCTCCTCCTCTCTCACAAATAGCAATGCCCTGCACATGGTTTATCCCTATTGTTCATTAGACTTCTGAAGGAATAATTAACAAGGCTTTAAAACACAGCTTTTATGGATCACCTGCTGTCCCTCCAATATCATTTTTGTGATTGCACAGCAGAATACAGTGAGATACATTGATGCTAACGTCTGGCACCCAAATGCCTTGCAGGATCAGTAACTCTCCAATTAAAGCAATACCTCCTAGTCTTAGGAGGTAGGGCCTAGCTCGGGAGCTGCGAGCAGTGAGCTCACCACAGGACACGTCCATATACCAAGACCAAACTTCTTTATAATATGCCCACATCCCCAAGATAAAAATAAACAGCCTTAATGCACTAATGTAACAAGCAGATACATTGTGTTTTATGGGGCTGAACTGTATTTTATAGTGGTAAGCCAAAAGCATGGTAGCGTAATGGGAGGCAATGACATTGTTCATTTAAAAGTGGGAAAAGGGAAACGAGAACGTTTTCTCATTTTGAAGTTGCAGATTATGCCAAGAACATTATGCCTTATCACAGAATGGAGCCGTAAAGAGCTCTGTCTCCTTGCAGCAGCGCCGCTCTTTACCTGAATCACAGCACCTCCTCAAAATGCACAAATATATTTGTCATGTCTGGTGCCGCCAAATCACAAGGTAAATATTATCATCCAACAAGCAAACAAACAGTCTTTTGTGTGGTAGATAAAGGTGAAGCGTGCGGTGAGGTTAATGGGACCGAGCTATTAGCATTGTCACTCAGCCTGCCAGGTCTGACAGTGCAGCTCAGTCTGGAGGCCTCTCCTCCCCTCGTCCACCTGCTTATCACCCAGATAAATTAACTCCGGCAGACAGGAGAGGCAGGTGGAAGGCCTATCGCAAGACAGGAACACCAGGCACAGATCATTGCTCTGTTGACTCTAGTTAATAGCGTGGGGCCACAGTGGATGTCACATTTTTAGGGGTCTGAGAGATTGACGTGTCGGGCAGGAGCGTAAACACTTGATAATTAAACACAAGCACATGTTTGTCAGAGGTGATGACAATAGCCGTCGACCCTCCCTTGACACTTCCAACTTTGTGTAAAGTATTTCCCTCGAAGGAATCCAATCTATAGCTCTTGTCTCTGCCGTCTAGTGTGATACCTATCATAAAGGTTTCCCAGTGCTTCCAGAGTTAGTTGTTTTATCATTGGGATTTTGACGTTTTGTTTTTTTTTAAGTCGTGATGAAAAACAGTGTTAGTCATTTTTTGTTAATGTTCAGTTTCAGCCTTTCATACATTTTTAGAAAAGAATCAAGCCTGTTTGTAAACTGTAAAATCTTGATGCAAGACTTAAGTGGGACTTCCACAAGAGACTTTGTCAATTAGAAAGCATTCCGTTTTAGCTTTATAGGGCTTGGTTTGCCTTGTGGGGGCTCTCTGTTTAATTGACCACTCATTAGAGAGTACACTGTTATACCTCACAGTTTATAGTGACATTCCCCCAAATGTAACGTAATTAGGTCTAGGCAAAATGGAAGCTTCAATGGATTGAGGTCGGAAGTACAACTGCATACAGTTTGTGCCGTCACTGGCTGGTCATAAAAGAAATCATTTTGGGAAAAGTGTGTGACACTGGCCGGCACCCAGAGCATATGACTGGAACAAGAAGATTACAGGCGCGGCTAAAAGGGAACAGTAATTGAATTCCAGAGATCCTGAGGCACATTATACTAGACCAAGAGACAAGAGAAAGCTTTTTTGCTCGATGAGGGAAACTGGAGGGTAGAAAGAGGTGAGCCCTCTCCTTACACAACCCCTCCCTCTGTTAGTGCCACTCAGCAATGCCGAAGCCACTGCTGTGTTAACACTTTCTGTTCTCATGGGATGAGAGAGCCCTAACAGTCGCCCACCTCTGTTTGGCTGAGAACGGTGAAACCACTCCGGTGTGTCTGTTTTATGTTGGTGCTTAGACAAGACACCGCTTCCAGAAATGGCTTTTTCTATTAGTGAACATTTAACAGAACCAAACTATCTGTGGGTCAGAAGCCAGGGCTGATTAACACAACTGACAATAACAAGAAAATCATCAGATGCTAATATAAATCCTGCATGAAAAGATTTTTCAGTAAATATGGAAAAAAAAAATCATTTTAGCCTCTAAAAGCAAAGAATTATACTATACCATTATAATAAAATAAAAGCTAGGATGTATTTGATAATGACCCAGATGAACTTCTCTTTGTTTATACCAGTAAAATAGTGCCCTGTACGCTGGCAGTGAATCAGTATGCATCAAAAACACTTGAAGTCAAAGTTATGACAAATGCTTTGATTGGAGATAGAACAGGAAATATTTCAAGCAGCCATCTTCAGTTCACTCTGTACAATCCATAATATAAAGCACTGTGCAGTTCCATCTTTCAGTGTGATAAGTGCAGCAGAAATGAAACAAAATAAAAGTCTGAACATGTCTAAAAAAGCAGAGTTAGAAAATCTTCTGGGTTTTAGCTGTTTCTTTTCCTGCATAAGGGCCTTTACTGATACTGCTGCATCTCTGTTAATTGGCTAAGGCTAAAGAAATCAAATTAAAACACACTGTATTCCCTCTGCCTGAGATAGACCAAGACAAAAAACTCTGAATCAATACCAAGAAATTGAAGCTGGTAAAAGGGCAGAAAGCGATCATTTGGTCAGTAAATGGTGCTATCAAATCACTGACCTACTAATTTGCCAGCTCCCTACAGTCACTGTGTGTTTTGCAGCATAAGAAAAGTTCCTGTGGCCTCTTTGGAAAGTTTTCTGACAGCGTGGAAGCAGAGCGTGTGGATATTGAGGTGGGTGAGTGAGGTGGAGGTTGTGGGGTGCTTGAACTCTCTGTGGTGCAGGCAGTAAGTCTTTCCATTCAAGAGGGAAAAGATCAAAGAGCGTACGTTTAAAAGGCAGGAGGAGCGCTTCTCCAGTCTCTCCTCTGTTTGGGAGGCATCCAGGTATCTGTGCTGTGTATTGATGTAGAGACACACTTTCCTATCCTTATTTCCTCTTGTCCTGTTGAAGCTAAACGGGCTGTGCTTCAAAAACACCGCTTTATCAAAGACACCACTTAAATTGTCTCTCCCTTTTTTCTGTGCAACTCCTCTGTTCTTCTGATAAATATTATGTGTCTTTCTGGCTGAAGCGCTGTAGAGGAGCCTTCTGAGAGTGACTGGTTAGAAGTAATCCCAGAGAGAGGTCGAAAAAGGAAAGATGCTGGTTAGCATTTCTTTCGAGATGCAGCGCAGAATTGTGAACTGAAGTCACATGCTTCTTCAGCATGCATTGTGTGCTTTTCCCAGAGTATTTCTTTGTCTGACCCACTGGGTCTAATACAACACTAGAGCAGCTTCTTTCAAGCTGCTCTACAAATGACTTTGTGTTACAGCACCACCTCATGCACTTTTCTTCTTTTTCTTTTCATCCATAAAATAATCAAATTAGCGCTAATAAACTTTTTTTCTTCCTGTTATTACCATGGATCTAATGGAGAAACAGTTTCTTGAATGTTAGGTAACTAAGATAAATATTGTACAATGCATATGTAGTTTTAACATTTAAGACAGAACTCGTTAACAGAAAACGTACTTTATGTAAAATGTTTTCACTTCAAGAAAGTCTGGGTTGAAACCCTTTCAAATTGAAAATATGATAGTCCTACTTGTGCCTCACATTCGCAGCAATAGTAATCCTGACACTTACTACTACTTACTACTAGACCCCTACTAATATTTATATA
The DNA here is from genome assembly GCA_036850595.1 of Rhyacichthys aspro. Taxonomy (NCBI): domain Eukaryota; kingdom Metazoa; phylum Chordata; class Actinopteri; order Gobiiformes; family Rhyacichthyidae; genus Rhyacichthys; species Rhyacichthys aspro. Next base: position 11,649,471 of record CM072154.1, on the reverse strand, counting down.
CCTGCCATTATACTTATTGCACCTGTCCTGCTAAAATCCACTTTGTATGCCGATCTATAGCCTTTCACAAGCCCCCAATAAAAGCTGCACTCATATGGATTAGTGTCTCTATCCTGAACAGATTGGAGCAGTGTCAAAAGAAAAGAAACCAAAACCAGAGCAGGGGTAAATAGGGGCTGGCAGAGAGAGATTATAACAGTGGATATAATAAGGCTGGTTTCCACTCTAATTGTGACACCAAGCCAAAGCGTTGCAATTACAGTGCAACGCACTGCTCTGTAAGTCCACAGAGCAGCGGGGGGGATCAAAAATCCTCAACAACTTTAAGCTAAAGTATCAGATTATGTCACAATTAATTAGGCACTGCATGAGAACAGGCCTGTGCTGTGTCCTCTTCTCCCCACATGTACCCAAGCAGGCAAGTAAACTTAGATCAATAATTACACAAGGCCTGTCCTAGCGACTCTACCGTTCTGTCACCAAATTTCACACTAATTGGCCACACCAGCTGAGAAACCCAGAAAGAGACTTTTATTGAGTCAGGGTATGACTGTGCATAGTCCAGAGGGACGCTTGCAGTGCCCAATGTGGCTACCTGAAACTACAAGCTCCTGGGTTTTGAAATAGCTGTGCAGTAAATTCAGTAGTGTCCATTTGAAAGTGGACTGTGCTGTGCATTAGGCATGCAAGCATCGTAAGCATTGATCTGCTCATGTAGATACATACATATAGCCAAGAATAATTGTGTGATTTATTTACAACTATCCAAGAATACATTTTCCACTGGTCTTAGTGAAGGCTGTGTAGCAGAGCAGTTGTGTGTATTTTGTGTAGTAACTATCCAAATTGTAATGTCCATGTTTATTTGCATGTCTTCATTTGGCTCTTGATGCTGGCTGTTGTTATCCTGCGTATTGATTGAGGAGAGTAAGAGGCCCAGGAGTCCTCTGGTTTGATCTGTTTAACATCCTTTCCTTAATTCTCCTCTGTGAGTTTAACACTGAACACAGCCAAGGTCCCCTTTGACAAAAGCCTGATCAAGTCAAATGTTGAGTTATGGAAACTTCAGGCCACGCAGAGTCAGGGGGAGCAAGAGGCCAGAAACAACAGAACCTGAAAAAAGAGCTCTGTTCTGACAGAGACAAATGAACTTGTGTCTCTTAGCTGTCGTGTTTTGACCACAGATTACCATCACAGCTCTCACTGACCTTCACATTCAATGACACTATGCATGCATGAAAGACCTTTGTAGTTATTTATGGTTCATCATTGGTGCTTTCATAGTACAGACACAAATATTGTAAAGCAGCATGTCTTTGATTGGCTGAGTGGCATATGAAGAGCTACACTGGCTACACATGGTAGACTCTTAAACAGCCATTCCTCACATAAATGTTTCCTTCTGTAGCTGACAGGTGTGATTTGGGTGTGTTTTGAAGCAGGTCTATTGAGGTAAAGGAAGAGATCAAAAGCTGGGGCTTAAGGTAGCATCACTCTTGCTGTGATGTAAAGCCCCGCAGCCTTTAGATGTTGGGCATCTCATGCTCTTCTTTTACAGTGCCATATCTCTGGCAGAATTCAAATGATAAGCTTACAAAGACGAAATGGCTTTCTTAAATCACAACACTGCCAACGTTTCATACTGAATTCCAACAGAATTCCACACCCTAAGAGCTGAATGACCATTTTTGACACAAACATGTCAGTCTGTTTACAGGCCACTGTTTGATTAGTTGTAGCACTTACACTTTTAATAGTGTGAAGAAAAATGCCAGTAGTGCTAAGTGTTTTTGTAAGGTTGGGTGCAGTGCTGTAAAAAGCACTGAGCTCTCCCTGAAGGGACACACCCACTGAGCAAGGGCAAGAGGGGGAAGTGCTAGTTTGATGGTCAGGGAAGCAGACATCTGTGGCGCTGAAATTGAATCTGGTCCCAAGTTTGAAGTAGAAAAGCCGAAGTGACAGAATAGTAGATAATAGGTTTGCTGTAGCGTCACGCCTGAGTGTATGTCCACACTTGGGCATTTCTGGAACACTCCAGATTCTGACGTCCTCGTGACAGGCCTCTTCCCATTTTTTTCCTGTTACACGCTGAGCAGCCACAGCCCATTTTGCTCCAGCACTTTTTGAATGGTCCATAGATTGCTTTGTTGCTTGTTACTTGAGTGCTGCGCTATCAAAAAAATGTCTGATTTGTTATTGATAAAGTGATGTTAAAACGGTCATAAAAATGAAACAAAGCCTATTTCTGTGTCTGCCCAGTAGGATTCTGCGCCTGTGCTTTTTATTCTCTCACTGCTTTGTTTTACTGTTGTAAAGCCCATGTAATCCCTCTGCACTAGAAAAGATAAGTGAACTGTGAAAATAAAGAATTATTTAGGAACTATTACATAGTCTTTCTCTGTCATTGGCTGCAGTATTTTAGTGTGCTTCTCTGGCTCCAAACTTTTCTGTAGAGTCCAGATTGGTGATCATCTCATCACTTGCTCAGTCACTCTATCACACTTTTGTTTTTTCTCCAGGAGTGACCTTGAACATATTCCTCTGCTGTTTGTTCAGACACAGGCCTCTCCCTCCCCTTCCTCTGTTTTCATTAGCGAGCTCAGCCAGCCTGCCCAGGGACAACCGCGTGCTGTGCTCACGTTACAGGCCTATTGACTTGGGAAGAACCAGAAAATACCGTGGACATGATTCACCATGCATGAACCTCCAGATACCACTTTTATCTGTACCTTGTTTCCAACAGAGACAGGAGCAGATACACCACCCGCCATTTTTATCAACCGCACTTCAGGCATGTCTGGAATCAGATACACAGACAAGGCTAATTAAGATTGGAAAACACTACCACACAGTCACTGGCACTTTGTTATTCGACAGCGAGTTGACACCTTAGAAAATGTCTCAGACTTTGCTGCAGAAGCTCTGGAGCCACTGATAATATGCTAGTACTTTAGTTCTAGATATTTTACAATAGTCATTACACTATATAATAATAATTAATTCAAAACACTTTCTAACAATCATAGACCGTTTATAGATAAGTGAATATAATATCATATAGAGGCTGTGGCAGCAAAATATACCTGCAGAAACATCACGTCAGCAAACCCACAGTAGGAAACTAAAGGACGAGAGGCAACTCATTCCCGGTTCATATTTTTTTAAATCACCGACTGTTGATCATATTTAAAATGTTTTTTTTTGTTCCCTGCTACAGTAGACTATGTCTTCTGACTTTTAATTAACCTGAAGCTGATAATAAATGATAAACTCACAATGTTCCAAACAGGATACATATGGGACTTTACGCTGTCATCTAAAAAGATGAAGTGATTGGCAGAGAGTAATATGCCCGCAAGGTATATAGGTGTTTTATCACTCTTCTAGCCCATTAATTAACGAGGACTGTCCTGGAATCCACTGTCTGCTTTCTCTCTCATTCTCCTTTTGTTCTTTTCCTCTAATATTGGGGTGGGGTTTGGTTCGTCTGTTCAGCATTGCAGCTGTACAGTCCTCTCTTTGAACTCTGCCACAGTGGCATTGAGGTAATCAAAAATGGAATACATTTAGAAGAAATGTGTAATATATACACTCTCATGTTTTGACCCAGTGTTTCAGGAAGGAATTAGGGACATTTTTGTGGCATGCATTGCAGCCCAGAATTGAGTAGTGATGCACCTGATAGGTTGGCAGCCACACAGCAATCAGTTAAATGACAGACAGACAAGCTCAGAGCACAGCTGCACAGTGCCGTCTAAGCCAATTGTGTGACAATCAGAGGCTGCTATTTTAGGTCTCCCTCCCCCTGTAGAGAACAGATTTCAGTGAATTAGTTGGCCCTCAGGCAACGTAATTATGCAAAAAGGCTCAGCCGAGAAAAGTTGTTTGTTTCACTATTGTTTTGACTTTCTTTCTTATCACTTAATCATCTGAAGAAAGTGGCTGTGGTAATATATATAGAGGTGTGAACTTCTCTTGACTATAAACATTAAGCTTGAATGCTATCTGAAAGTTAGAGATATATCTATTCTACCTGAAAGTGCAGGCATGCAAATGACTTGCATTTTGCAATTCAAATAGATTTTTTTACTAAAAAACCCTCCACTTGAGCCTTATATTTATAGTTTATCATGTGGAATTGAGTAGAACAGTTCTCTCAGTGTGTACACTGAACTTACAAGGTAAGGACAATCATGCCCACAAAATGTAGCACATGGAGGTCAGGAGATGTCACTCACCTGTGGCTGATGCTCAGGCGCTATGAAGGACAGTTTGGCTTTAGGTCTAACTAGTAAGAGGTCTCTGAAAGGAAAGGGCACATGCTGACACTTATTTGACCAGCTCTCGCCTCCAGTGAAAAGCTGAGCTGAAACAATTAGAGGGCACTTAGAGGTTTCTCATACAATGTGGGACGTACATAAACACACAGGCTCACATTGAGAAGGAAAGTTATTAAAACTAATTAACTGGAATTAACATTTCTCCCTAGCCTTAAGAGATTTAGTTTGACTGTTGTAAGTAACACAAATCCATCCAGACCTACAGGACGTGAGTGTTAAGCCTCTGGTCAGTCTATCAATGCAAAGTGAGAAAAGCTGTTTCACTCTGTGTGCTGCACTTACCCTCCAGCTGCACACAGCACTACAAGTCCTTTTCACACCCATGAAGGTGGAAGACTTATGTGTTAATCCTGAAGTCCCCACCTAAGCCCCCGTAATAAAGCACGCTCTCAATCAGGAGCTGTCCCCTCCCTCTAGGCCAGGCAGCTTAGGCCTGTGCAATCACTAGCTGGTGAGCTGCAGGAAAGCTAATGAGGCCCTCGTCTAGACGCCCAGCACCTGCATTCTGAACTGCTCCAGTGGCAGCTCTCTGGGGTGTGGGCAGACTGCAGGTGGAGATGATGGAGGTCTTGAAAAGGCCAGCACTGACCCCCACCAGGGGGCTCATCTGGTGACCAGCAGTTTGCTGCTCTGAATACATAGCAGTCCAAAGCGCTGCGGCCACTGCCCCAGAGGAGAATTTAAGCCCAGAGCCAACCTGAAGCTGAGCACTCACTTCTACAAGACAGGAAATTCATCACAATGACTAATTCTAAGCAAACTTACGCTGTAAATACATACAAAATTTATCCTGCTGCCAAATACGCCACTTATTATAAAAAAGCAGTACTGGGGTGTTCAAGGCTTTTTGTTCCATAAAAGTAAATAAATGCACTCTTTGAGTTTTTTATTATTCCTCAATAGTAATTTATTTAAAAAGCAATGTCACTGAACATCATTCATTTCATTTAAAAATCATTATAAAAAATAACTTTTACTTGTTTTATTCACATTGGATTCTTACAGTCTTGAACAGGCAACAATTAAGTGACATAAATGCAGAGTTTTTTAGTGATATAATGTTGGTGTTCCTGACGCAAATGAAATGTATTAGAAATGTGATGTTAGCTCTTTGTAACTGAATGATTCTGATTCTGGGGCCTAAATGATCCATTTTAACACAATGGAGGAGGTATAAGTATATGATTCATTGCAGGGATTGGGCTCAGGCCAGGTTTTGGATATGAGTAATTCCCAATATTTTATAGCAAAAAATGCCTGGGATGTTACCATAATAAGTTATCCATCAATTTCATGTGTGTTTTAAAAACTGAGCGAACTGTTAGCAGAGATCAACTGCCGTCCAGAGGCTCAAGTTATAACTAATCTAATTCAGGCCGTGGATAACAGGACCCTATTTTATGTTGGCCATAATTGTTCAGGCTCCAATTATATTCTCAACACAGGAACAAATCCACGCTGATTGAGGGTCCTGCTAAAAGAGCAGCAGGCCGGTGTCCTGGATGTTTTCAGAATCCTGTTCAGGAGAGTAGAGCTCTTGTGTAAGTGTTTGTTATTCAGGTTTAATTATGTCCACGGGGCCTGGGAGTGTAGGCCAATCTACACAGCGCCTCTTTAGCCCGAGCCACAGCGGACTGGCTTGATGTCTTCCTCTTCTTTTCTCTGCACTCAATGAGCAATTAAAGGTCATATCAATTAGAGCATGTTGTGGTCTCCGGACTCATTTTGAAACAGCTTGCTCCTGTAGCGCTGTCAAGAAGGAATAAGTATACAAGTGTAAAGCTCAGTCTTCACTTAAATGTTATTTTTTTAAACATTTAGGAAATGTGGTAATGAGCTTTCTGCCTTGGATCTCTCACGACCAGCCGTGCACAGTATGGGAAACAACGAGCAAACCTTAAGGCATTAAAAAGTGATGTTATACCTCTGAAAGGCTTCCTCAGACCCTGTATGCACATGTGATTTAAAGAAGTGATTTAGTTGTTTTTACTGTTTTTAATTAAACAATTAAAAAAATAAAGTTAAAAAGCTGTTACTTGATAGATAAAGATGAATAATGAACTTAACTCTGTCGGCCAAACTGCATCACAGAATGAAAAATGTCACTAGGAAGAGCAATGCACTGATATCCACTGCAATCATTCAGTGGGTGGATATGTACAATCTCAGAATAAACACTGATATCGTCTAAAAATGAAAGTCCTGTATTTACATCTCATTGATTCGGAGCGCAAATAATAACATACACAACACCAACAGAGTGCCAATCAACTGTTGTCACTGATGAGCCACAAATCTTCATGAAGAATCACGCACAGAGACGCGAAAGGTGATGCGTGCTGTTGCCATAGCAAGCCCCCCTTGATGGTGTACTCTGAGATTATGTGTTTGTTTGCCAGTACAACTCCTGACGGCGCTTTCTTTGCTATCCAGCAGGAGTGATACGTGTGTGTATGGGAGTGGGAATTCCTCAAGTATGATTAGATGAATTTTAATTCATTCATTTATTCATGAGATTCAGTGGGTCTCGTATCTTCTAAGAGACAGCACACCGAATGCCCTTGCTCATTTCATCATCACTCTTTGTATTATTTGTAAAGAAGAAATAAATTGTATCCATCTCATATAAATAGTAAAAGGAGGGACCAAAGAAAGCAATATTACAGCAAGTGAAAACATGATGGTGGTGAGACAAGTGGTTTTGCATCAGTAACCTACATTAATGGTGTGACACACTTTTTAGTTTGTTTTTGTTGATAGCAGGCTGATTGTGTTGATGGCAGGTGGTGTTCCTTCTGCGGGCCCGTTTCACACGCCGAATGTAAAAACCGCGGCTGCTGTAATTTAAATGTAGCAGTAGATTGGTAGGAAGTGTTGAGGGTCTCATGTTGAGATAAGGAGTCTACTGTGGGGGGCGTGAAATGAATAAATCAAAGGTTATTTTAACATATAGAGGAGCGGTTAGGATGTGTCTGCATCCTTATATCGGCTTCATTCCAAAGGGTATTAGGGTGTCATAAGCGATTTCCTTGTGATTATTATAATCTGACAAAACCTGGGTGGACTAGATATAGAAGTGTAGCGCTTATAGAAATAGCATTAAACTATTGGTGTGTTTCTGTTCATGTCTTGACCTGAGGAAAAGCAGGAATAGAATAGGCTGGCGGTTGTTTTAAATGAGAGAAGTCTTGAAAAGGCCTTGCATGCATACGTCAACTCATGTCAGGAAAATGAACGGCTACAGAAATGCTGACTCACTCTGGTCGCCCATTGTCCTTGGGGATGTTTACCAAGGTCAACTGCAAAAGTCAATTCAGGCTAAAAAGCAATCCATGGAATAATATTCATATACTGGCTGATTGTTTTTTCTTCAGTGGAAATAAACAACGACGAATGCAAAGAAATAACGGCTTCACTCAATATTAACAAGAAACAGGGAGCGCTGTGTTTTTTAGTTAAGCCACAAAAGCCCCTCTCATTATCTCCAACACATGTCACAGCACATTCTTGGAGAAATACCCACACACTAAGCAAGAAAGCATCCGATTTAAGTGCCATCATAACAAATCTTGATTCATCATTATTTGAGGTTTGTAAGCACTCGGTTTAACCTCTGAAACCTGGAAGTGGTTTTAATAGTCTGACAGTAAATTTTGATGTGCTTCTAACCCAATGTCTCGTCAAGGATACATAAAACTAACGCAATGTTTTCTTCTTTTTTTCATGTCTGCGAATCCTCCATAACGACAATAAAAAGGTAAGGAATCGATTTTGGCTTTTGTTAGGAACCTAGTGCCATTCACAGAAAATAATCCACACGGCGCACTCGTAAAGATAGGATTCTTTTCATGTCAAACTCCTCTTTGCCTCTGCTGGCCAGTCATACTTGATATTTGCCACTGAGTGCTGGTGGGGGTCCCCTGCTGTCTAAACAAGCCCCCACCTCCCGTCCGCGCAGCCTTTCCCGAGCGCTCTTGTGGAGAGAAAAGGGCAAGAGAGCAGCACTCAGGCGAAACAATAGCACCGTGAGGAGATGTCAGGCCCTGCGAGCTGCAAGGTGGATGATGATATGAGCCCACTGGTGTTGTTGTTTCTCACACTGCTGAATGCTAACACGTGGCCCCCCGTGGTTAGGCATTGACCCGCCGTGTGGTCGGGACCCTGGTGGTATTGGTGGGAAAGGGTGGGTGGGATTTAATGAGCCCAATCTGCACCGCTGGGTCATTGTCTGTGTGTGTATGTGTTACATGTGTGTTTTAGCACTCCACTGTCGATACAAGGCACCCTCCTCCTGCGTTCCCTCATGGCGAATATCAAAGGCCTCTTGTTGTGTGACACTTGCTGCTACCTTCTGACATTACCTGATTCGAATAAAGGCGCCAGCTTGCTTTTGTGCCCAGGACCATATGTTTTCTAATTTGAAAATGGTGTTGAAAAGGCAGAGTGTACCTAAAATATGAATCCATTCTTCTTTCTTGCATGATACACTTTCATCTAGGTAGTTTTTGGTAGTAAACTTGGCAATAAAGGGAACATTATATAGAGTAATTATATTAATATCATGACTGTTCAAATATGTAAGAATCAGAGCCAATCTGTGGTTAATACAGTTCAGAGTTGACTTGAGTACATTTCAAAAGTTTTATCGAGACGAGTAATAGCGGGCTGACACGTAGAGGCCAGTCTTTTGACTTTCATCGCGCCGTACAGTCGTGCTACTTTCCTCCTTCTTTAAAGTAAGCCAGAGGAGAGCTGGCGGGCGGGCAGGTATGCAGAGAGGTTTACTCTCGCGGTACATGAGTGAGCGAGACAGATGGAGCATGCCAGACAGTGGTTTGTGGATTTATCCAGATTTATGACGGGAGGAAGCAGAGCTGGATGTGAGCAGGGAGAGTGGGAGGGAACGAATGGCCGTGTGAGGCAGGAGGGACAGTTCTGATCGTAGGATACAGGGAAAAGCTGGGATGGGGAGGGGGGGATCCCAGCACAGTGGTGGTGTTGTTTGAATTGACTGTGCTTTATTTTAGCGCGCGGCTTGCTGTATGACTGTTTTGCCATCTATAGAGGAGAGTGTCCTTGCCTTCACATTGAACCCCGTTACCTCCCTTAGAGGAATTAGCTGCCTTTCACGTTGCATGATTGGCATCTGACTAAGCCCTTCTCTCAAAAAGTCTATTTCTTTTATTCTCACTAATTTGACTTTTCAGGTCTTCCCTTTAATATCAACATGACAAGACTGTTAAGACGTTGTGCGATTGTGTTATCACAGAGTAGGCTGAAATAATGAATAAAATCAAAAACAATTGCCGGAATGTGATAAACCTCACTGTTTATCAAGATAACAGTGCAGTAAAAGAAAGGAATAAAAAATGCTTGTGGGAGAAAACTGGTGTATGAATCGATCCTGAGATATTATTTGACGATAACTTATCATAGCAGATGTTTGCTTTCATAGGAATATCCCTTTGATAATCTCTGTTTTATTCCAAGTTTGGTTGATGTTTACAATGCTTCAAGGTTGTTAACTTCTCCTCGGGGAAAAGGAAAACATAACAAACATTCTGCATGAAAGAAAATGGAGAGGTTCCTTCTTCATTCACCATATTGAAAAGCTTCAACATTGTTTTGTAAAGGCAGTCTGTCACGCAGGGCTGTCACAACATTTCATTGAAATATAGTGGTTTATTTGAGTGAAAGACCCAAACACAATCTAAACAACATTGAGGAGAATGAAACAGGTAAAATTATGCTCCTTGTCCTGAAAAGTTTAGCCCATTTCTCACAATAGTGGCTCCACTTCTGAAACAAAAAGGTAACTTGATGTCACATAAGTGAGGCATGTACATACACGGTTTTTATGCGTGTTCACAAACAATTTCTGTCCCTTTGAGTGGACCAGTGGCTTTCTGACAAATGATACCTTTCATCCTTCAGCCATTGGTTGAGAATACATGGGATTCATTGGATCGGTAAGAATAAATCAATTTTCAAACAGCTAAAAACATTGTGCAAGGCTCCCTCTCCAGGCCTGCCATTATTCCACTTGCTTGCCTTTGGAGCTACCGAGGGTAACTCTTCTTAGTCTTGCTTATAGCCAATCACAGCGAGACTTGTGTTTGAGCAAACCTGCGGTATAATGGAGCATCCCCCTGTAGATGAGTCACATACGAGTGGTTTTCATTCATTTCATTTGTTAACGTTGGGGAGGGAACGGTTCTCTCAAAAGGCCTTGAAAGCAGTTGAGAGAAACGGCGGAAAAGAAAAATGTCGTGCAGCCGACAGTGAAAGGGTCAGAGTGAAAAAGATGTACAATGTGTGAAAGGTAAGAGCGTGGGTATCCAGAGAACTACAAAAGGAAAGAATGAATAAAAAGTTAAAAGAGTAAATTGAATATTCTGACTCATTTGTTTTGGTTTGGGAGTGAGATGACACCACAGAACATCTTTCTATGGTGCGAAGGAGCAGAACAGCCCACGGGGTGAAAAGGCTAGTTTTACCAATTCACTTTGTAGGCCAGGCCTGACAAGAAAAGCCCATGGCAACTGCTCCTTAAGTGTGCAGAAGCTGGATGAAGGTCAGAGCCAAGGACGTGGTTTGGGAACTGAATCCATGTGACAGCGAATCCTGCGAGCACTTTGAGCTGCCATGTATCATATAGATAGAAGAACCAAAGAACGAATGACCCTCTGTTACAGAATAGATTTTTGGGACGTGTCTTGACGCAGGCCAGTGGGACCTGGCAGGATCCGGGATGCATTATTTTGTCAACATCTTGATTAATATACTGACTCCCATCCTACAGTCGCTGTACAAACCAAACCATCAGGGACAGCATATGCAGCGCAACAATGAAAGAGACAAAACAAATCACCTCGCTTTTTATTATACCATGTGGATGCCCCAGAGTATAGTGGCTAAATAAATTAACCAGCAGACAAATAAATGACACTCATCAGCGCCTGAAAAGCACAAAAGGGTAAAGGAGCAAATGTGAAGAGCTGATAGTTCTTTGTTTGGTTTACATTCTGTGGAGACGTCCCCTTCTTTTTGTGACTTGCATTTTATTCCAGTTGCGTAATACAAACAAAACAATTGCAGTTTGGAGGTTTAGCAAACACGAGGCCTTGAATAGAAAACAAAGCACCTTGATGACAGAAAGGGAATCTTGATTACCAAACGGCAGGTAAATCTGGAACGTCTGCTTGTAGTACCACAAGACATGACGAAACAAGGCTTGTCTGAAACTTCTGCTGCCATCCATTCTTGTTACGTGAGCAAAAAGTTTTTATAGGACCTACTTGTATCGTTACTTTTCTGTCTGTGAGAAAAAACAGCGTGTGCTCTGGAGCGGCACACTGCCTGATGAGCAGTGCTGCTGGTGAGAGGAGCTTTATTGTCAAAGCCCCCACTGTCACAGCACCTCCCTGTGGCTTGTGGCTGCACCAACAAGCCAGCAGACTAGAGCACACAAGAGTTAGTTTCCCAGGGTAAGGATTATTCTATCAAAGTCATACTTCACACAGGACTTTACCCTGTTACTGTTAATTTCCCTTTTTCATAGACAAAAAGGCTCTCCCTCTGTCTATTTCTCCGGGGTTCTCCCTCTTCTCTGGCCTCACAGGAAGATTGGCTTTCTTCATCTCGCCTCTTTCACAACACCGGCCATTTTCAATTCTCCTCATTCTCCTTCAAAAGAGCACCCCTCTGTTTTTTTTTTGTTTTTTTTTTGTTTTGTTTTTTTTTCGCCTATACCCCTCTCTCTTCCCGAACCACGCCACCACGTCTCTCTGGGGAGTTTTGAAAGGAGGAAAGGGGCAGTCAAAGGAGATAAAGATGAAAGCAAACAGTGAGAAACAAACAGGCAAACAAATAAGAGCCCAAAGTAAAGTAGGTTTTTCCATCTCTGTCACGGCGGGGGAAAGACGCTGACAGGGACACTCGGCTGATATGGGTGGAAAATCAAAGCTAGTAAAAGGGAGGGTGCTGGTATGCTTAGTGGACCCATTAGAGGACTAACCATAGCTGCAGCGTGGATGAATCACTACTATGACACCGTCAAGAGTGTTCATTTCCACATTGTGCAACCCCGTTCCGAAGACTAATACGTTTTAGGTGAACACTTAGCTGTGTGCTTTTATGATGTATTTCCTTACATGTTTTATTGTCTGCTCGTGTCTGCTTCCTTGCCCATTAGGAGGAGGATTGTGTCTCCTTCTGTGTGCACGCTGCCTCAGTCAGTGGGACTCAGTAGAATCTAATGAGGCTAGGCGCTCAGCCATCGCGGCATCCCAGCCTTACTTACAGGAGAGGCCTGGATGAACACAGGGCCAGGGCAGGGAGGTAATTAGGCAGGGAGTGGTGGTCAATGACGGTCCGCCCTGCACCCCAGGTCTCCAGCCCCCCAGCTGCTTTGTGCGCGACAAGGCCTGCACAAAAGGGCTGATGAGGGGGCAGGCTGACCTTCAGGCCTGGCACACGCTTCCAAGGGTGTGTACAAAAAAAAAAAAAAAAAAGGAAAAAAAAAAGCTGAGCCATTGGATGTTTAGCAGTAGCCATCCAGTGCAATCTAATGCACAAGCTTCGCCTTTACTAACAAAATCTCCAAAGCCGGTTGGGAGAGAAATGGTGAAGTGAGAAGAGAATACAAATCAGACATCACCATTTGGATTTGAGCGTTGGTGAAGTTTCCCCGAGCCGCTCTCATTCTTCTCTTTCGCTGCTGTGTTTTAAACTTTCATTTGCCCAATTTATCCTCCACTTTCTCTTCACAACTGGCTAAGGTAGCAAATGGCTATGTCAACTTTCTGTCCCCAACTGTGTGTAATGTCTAACGCTGCGCAGACAGAGAGTAATCACCGTATGGCGAGGCAAGAGATTTATTGCACCGCTGTTGGTATTGTTGTTGCTTAAAAGTAAATTCTCATGCACAATTGCAGAATGAATCATTTGATCTTTAGCATCAAATAAGTTGTTGCTCGCCGTGGCTGTGACATTGGAGAATTTATTCCCTCCCGGGCTGTAAAGCTGGCCATGGGCGGACAAGCATCTCTCTTGGATGGCTCACATAAAGGCACAGGACCCAATAAAAGGAATGTCACAGGAAGTGCACTGAATGTCATTAATAATAAATCACAATTGTCAGAATCTGACCTGGCAGCAAGGATGGACATAGTGGAAAAGCTCGGCACCTCTATTTATGTCAATCACAGCCTCCAATCTGGCCTTTTATTACTACGAGAAGCAATTAACCTTTCAGAAAACAGTGTCACTCCAGCACAGACAAAAGAGCATTTTAGAGATGTTCAACAAGTCCTCAGACAAATGACTTTGATAAGGTTGGTGTTAATGGTCAGTCTGCTAAAACCAGAGTCAAGTTGGGTTGCCTTCTTATCAAATATCCTTCCACACAACTGACATGGCTTTCTCCTTTCTGTGCATCCGTTGGCTTATCCAGTTGGAGTGGAATGTAACAGAGTGCCACGGGGCAGATAAATGTGTTTTGGATATGATCGGTGACACATGGACAGGTATAAAGGAATATTTTGGATGTTGTCCTGTAGTTTTCTGTTCTCAATATTGTACTGCACTTCGAATAACATACCAAATACATGCAGAGAAGCAGTGTTCTCTTTTAATAAGTGCACCATGTAACCTTCGAACAAAACTCCTGTGTCTGTGTCACCAAACAGCTGGACGCAGATGAATTTCAGCAATTACACCACACGTGTAAATAGATTTCGAAGTATGCTGGCCGAAACAGCAGGTGGGACGAACAACAGAAACTGTGTGCCTCTATCTAAGTGATTGTAATTCATGTTTGCTGGTGGGGTCAGTTTGGAGAAATGCTTTTGCTTCTATGTGTCTTAATTGGAAGCTTTCCGGACCCTGGGGTTAGCACACCTGCTCCTCTATCTGTGGCTACAGTGGGAGCCTGTTTTCCAAAAATCCAAAATGAGCCCACAGGGTGTGAGTGCATGTACAGTTAGATAGGGAAGGAGAAAGGGAAAAGGAGTTTTTAAAACGTGTTTGACACTATCCAGCCCAGCACAAGAATTTGGGTGAGCTGGTTATGTTTGGCATAGTATTAAAACATAAAAAGGTCCTGCACAGTTTCTGATGCACACTAGAAAACAGAATATTCTAATAGTTAACTGTAATTTAAATAATATTCCAGTACTAAATGATTCAAGTCATATATTCTTATGAATTTAGCCCATATTACATCACTCTGATCACACTGAACAAAATAATGTCATTCAAATAAAAATATCAATATCAATCATTATTATTATTTTTATTAATGATAATGAATTTATAAGCATTTGACTTTTGCCTTTGGCTCTATAGATTATGAAAGGTTTGATGATTCTAACAAGTTGAGTCAGTTTGAAATGTGAGTCACCAACAAGGTTATTCAGAGAGATGGGTAATGGAAGGTTAAGTCCTGAATAAAAGCTCTTTCTCTCCAACTCTAAAATTGTGCCCAGTTCTGATAAACCCAAGTCAAAGAGCTTTCCTTTTTGCTTGTGGTGTTTTGAAGCCTTAGATACAGGGTTAAACTAGACAAATACATACATTTTTATCGTCTGGTCTTTGTTTTACATATAGAACAGTGACTGTATCTGAAGATCTACAAGGACATCTGAATTCATACTGTGGCTTTGAAAACACACAATACAAGAATGGTCTCTGCCTATACGCGTTAGCTGGTCTCTGTGCTTTATAGATGTTTGGCCCTACAGTCAGCACTTACTCAAAAAGGCTCTGCTTTAAGAGATTGAGGCTGCCAAACCTTCACCTCTCCTTTTAGAGTAATTACGCAATTCTGATGCTTTTAGAGTACAAGAAAGAACAGCACTCAGATTCTCTGAAAGGTAATTCAAGCAAGGATTTAAAAGTAATTTACATATTTTCCTATTATATGTGCAAGGACAGGGTGAAGTCAAACAATAGCCAAATATTTTGCTCTGTTTCGCACAAAGACTTCTCCCACACTAAATAAATCCACTGCAAATAGGATAGGTCTTTGAGGTCAGGGGAAGACATCATGTCATGAGGCCTAGTTTTATTCCGTCCAATATATAATAGATGAGATCGAGGGGGAAAGCATCGCAGTCTGGCTGAGCCCTGGCAAATATTTTGGCATCTGGACACTAAATATTTGATGTGATAGAATGATGGAGCCTAGGTAGATGATGGACACCATGCAGAGAGACACTGGTATTTGTGTCCACTAGTTATATATAGCCTCTTATACTCCTTGTTTTATGCCATGGGCTTGTCATAAGACAGCCCTTTACTTCTTTTTGAGATGCATAGAGGGGCAGAGAAAGCAAGTGGGCTGACTGAGGCAATTAGGTCTATTATTAGTACGACAGTGGAAGGATTGATGCACACAATAGTCAGTGTGTAAGCAGAAAGCCTGACTACGTGAAGGAAATTCGAATGGTGAGAATTTCCTAGATTATATGGGCCTTCATTAACATTTTCACACATGGCTGCCTAACAAATGAGAAAAGAGCCCTGGCATACCAGCAGATTTATCACGTGCACACAACAGACCAGCTAACTACTTCTTTCTCTTTACGGTGCACAACACCCTCTGCACTGCTCTCCCAGCAACACTGGCCATGGGCACTGTGTGTCTTTGCATTTTGAATAATGGGGCAAAGGGACTATGGTGCACCTCCATATACATAATGTATAATGGTACATATTGCATACCTGGCTACTACTCCTTGGGTATGTTCCCTTGAAAACTGAGGCTAGTTAATGATGGGGAAGTGCAGTTGATGTTGTCAGATTTCCCAAATGAAGAGAACAACCACTCCAATGCAGATTTCTGGAGCTCTTCCTAAATTCTCTATTCCCTGCTTTAATTTGGCACGAATTGGCCCTGTTAAGAACTGATACACAGGCAGACCTCATGCCTGCAGGGCAGGCCCACTTGAATTAACTGTGCTGCACACTTTACATTCTCTGCTCCCTGACATCTTGAGAAATGTTCCCTGGGATCTTTTTTCCCACAGAGAAGTTCATTAGAATGACAAATAGCATCCTGCCATAAAGTGGAAAACATCAACACGGCACAACAGAAACTGCGATCTGAGGGAAGTGACACGCAGGGAGGGGAATGAATTAGACTCCATTTGATTCTATGTGATATCAGTGGCCACAACATTACCATCCTGGTGGTTTAAACATTCTGCTGACTCACCTGTGTTTTTCAGCCCACTTCTGCTCCTTACACCCACTGCAGCTGGAGACCCTTATGTATCTTTACGTTGGCAAACCCATAGGCCTGTTTCTTTTAGCTTAGAGCTCATATATTTGATTTAACTGATCAGCAGGATGACATTGAAGGCTTCTATTTGAAGAGTTGAGCCTAGCTCTCTCAGAGAGGTCTAATCTCCTCAATCTTGCTGTAGGTGCTATGTCAGCAGCAGCTTAGGTCGTGCTAGAGTAAAGAGGTCAAAGTCGTTCTCTCCACTCAGCTTGTTTTGAGGATGGTTGCATGAAAGACCTGTTGCCATGGAAAACACAGCAACTAAAAGAGGTCTTTTTGCTTTTCATCTTCTTCATGGTTGCCCTGGCTGTCTGCCAGACCGGTACTTTGTATCAATAATGAACGTTTTAAAGAACAGCTTAGTCAAGTGCAAGCCTACCTAATGTCCTTAAGACAAAAGAAGATATTGCCACGGACAGGGGGGCTAGAAATCAATTTCCCATTTGCTGCTTTAATTTCAGTGAGATGGGCGGAGAGATTAAGGCTGAAGGCACCTGTAAGCCCCTCGCTGATGAGCATTACCTGGCCGTGCTGCACAGGCTGGCCTGACCCCCCGGCTAATTAAAGTTCTCAAATTGATCCACAAGCAATGATACAGATCTGTCCTTTACCACCCCTAGCAACACGTGTCATTGGGAAAGGGCCCCATAATGGGCTCACTTGAGTTTGATGTGATATTGCCTTCCATTAGGGCATTGGAAAAAAAGAAAACTCTGATTAAATAATTTAATAAGAAAATCAGTTGACAAAATCCTACTAAGGGCTTAAGTTAAATACCCAAAATAAATTATAAAAATACATTTTTACAGCTACAGAACATAAGGGTATTACAATTATTACAGCAATGATATAAATAAATATCCATTTACATCAGTGGTCATTACAGGCACCTTCACACCTTCACTGTTTGAAAAATGTTCTGCAGTGAGTGAAATGTTTTCAGTCAAACACAATTTGACCAAATGAACAGAGACATTCTCCAGTGAGAGAACAGTGCTAACAGGCCTATACTTACTCCACTTTTTTAGCATATACAACCAGTTATCATTTAGTTAACATTTTGATATTTCTTAAAAACAAAAGATGATAAAACTGTGTTTGATTTCAGTTCTCAGGCTAAATGTGGACTTGCTAAACCAGGGTTACTTTTCAGACTCACAAAGAACTGTTTGACTTCTTGATTTACTCATTTTCAAACATGAGTTTAGAGTAAATGAAACCTGAGTCTGCAGTAAGTATGAACAGGTTTTGTGCTTTGTTTTTCCCAGAGCCCTGTGTACAAGGTTGTTCTCAGGACGTTTTCATTTGACACAACCCTCCATTACCTCAGCCTGTGTCTGTGTTCTTGCCAAACACTGGCTACGCTCTGTCCTTCTCTCCACAGGGTAAGGCCCGTTGAGGCAGCTTTGCTGAGGTAGCATTAAGCTTTATGTCACTGAACTGAGTCAGAAGTCCTCCACACTTAAGTGGCCGTTTACTGTAGTGTAGTACAGTGCTGTAATCATACAGATATCACAAGAGAAGGGAAACTTGATATTTGATACTAGAATTTACAAGATGTACAATCGGATGTCATCAGAACTTATGTCCTTTCCTTGTTTCCTGTAGTGACTACTTTCCTTGTGAGTTGAATTACATAATGACCTATCTTGGCAGTCATGTTGTTATTTTTAGCACCTGCATGTTGCCCTTCTCTTTCATACAATGCTTGTCGACTCCATTGTGGAAATTTTTTAACAAGGGCCATCTCCTAAGCCCCTCGGAGGAGTTAATTAAAGTAATAGGGGCTAGAGCTGATGAGCCACACCACCCTGACCTTGAGGCTCCTCTTCCCCACCTCCCCACAATTATACCTGCATAATCAAGACTCACATGGACACTGGTACACATATATGTACAGATAGCCCAGAGGAGATCCTACGACAGTCCCAGCTCTGTTTCCAGAAGTCCCCAAGCCATCAGATTAGCATAAAGCAACAACTGTAGCGAGGCATGATCGCTAGAGATGGTACAGACTGCTTTTTCTCCAACATGATAATGACAGTGGTTGTGTGTTCGCATATAGAATTTTCCTCTCCTTTATCCTTTCTGTCGCTTTTCTCCCTCTTTCTATGCTTGTCTCCACACTGATGGTATGGCCTCTGTGCAAAACAGGAGACGACTTGGTATTTGGGGATGTGGTGCATGCAAATGATCTTTCTGTCAAGGCTGCTTATTCTAATATGACAGCATAGTGAGGTATCTGGTCGGTTCTATATTGGCAACCAGATCTGCAGCTGCCAGCTCGAGGGGAGAGGAGCTCAAATGCTTGTGTGTCTCTCTCTGTCTGAGTGTGTGTGTGTCATCAAGCCAGACAGTCTGAGACAGAGAATAGATGAAGACATGCAAGAAAGAGAAGCCGGCCAGGACAGGCATCATATAAGCAAGAGATGGGAGGATGGCTGGGAGTGAGAGAGCCGTCCCCCACCCATCCCACTCTGCCAGTGTTAGTTGCTGTTTAGTAGAGCTGTCTCTTTCAGAAATGCCATTGAAACATGAATAAAGAGAAAATGAGGAAAAAAAATGTTTGGATGTCACAGCAGATAAGCATCACAGGCTGCTCCATATTTATTATGTGCAACAATTTGACTAACCAGAGAATTTAGATTAATAACATTGGGCCCCGGGAAGTAATTTCCTTTTTGCAAAAGTGATTTACATGGCGCATCGCTAAGAGAACAGCTCTTGTGGGCCTTTTTGTTGTGTCAGCTAAAAATAATGACATTTAAAGTACCAACCAAGGTTAATAGGCTTCCTCTATGGTTATGAACTTTTCTGCTTGGCCCCTCCCTTTGTTCTCTCTTCAAATCGACCCACTGCTTTTATTGTTTCACGACTCACAGTAAACCACCTAGGACACCTCTTCACCTAAATCCCCCTGTGCAAAGGGGCGTTCCTGTCTGTAGCAAGAAATACTGTAACCACACGGTTTGTAGAGTAGCTTTGCAATGGAAATACGAAGATTTTTCGACCATTACCTGAGATATTGGTGTATTTACTGTGGCATGGTCCAACTGAGCAAGTAATTGCACATTCTCTGGGAACAAATACTGCAAATTAAATGTTTCTATAGGTAGCTGCCTGACTTTTTTTTTTTTTTTACATTTTTGGGGTAAAACACAAAGTTTTCTGGTGGAGCACTACTGTTTCATGATGTGTAAATGTGTATGCTGTTGCAGCTCTCAGTTTCTCTGTGGCCTTTCCGAGGCAGCAAAGTCAAGACAGCCTTCCAGAAATGTGTGAAAAACTACACCAGTGGGAAAACTGGCATTACAGTGTATAGTGACTGCAACTCCTACATTACTTTAGGCTTTGTTTGTGGTGAAGATAGAGGAGTGGGCAGAGAGGTGCTGGGGGCAGCTGAATCTTCAGTGGTAAAAGCTGCTGCGTGGACGAGACCTGTCCATTCCCACCCACATCCATATTTTGGACAGATCTATTTTTGATTTTGGGTTGGTCCCCTAGTAGGGCAGGTGTTTTAATGAGGTGCGTTCAGAATCCCAGGCAGTCTGCAGGAGGCTGGAGTTATTGATAAATCATTAACGTTGGTGGAGGAGGTGTGGAGGAGTTGTAGCTCGCACTCCTCTAGAGAGCTGTCTTCCTTGTGAATATTTCATCGGCACACAGATGTGCTGCTGTCTGTGTAAGCGCTCCTGGCTGCTCAGCTCTCTGCCATTACGTGGTTGAGCGTAGTAATCCCCACACCTTAGCCACTAGACAAATCAAGTGTTTTAGTAAAAAAAAAACTGCTCCTGCCTGGTCCCAGCCGACACCCTTGCTCTGTTTAGAACCACTTCCACATTTGCTACAGTATATGTAAAGAAGCAGCTCTAAAACATGCCCCGTGGTTTAGGTAGAAGCAGTGAACAAATCTGTGTCATCATAAAAAAAGACGAGTTGTGAGTTTTACTCAAGCATAGCAATGCGTCACTTTAAATGCCGCTTTTCCACTGGACTTATCTCCAGTGAGGGAATCAGAGAAACAAGTGCTGAGTCAGACCGAAGAAGCCAGGGATTTCTTTTTCCTGGTGTCATCTGTACAGTTCATATGTTGTGCTTATCCCTGCCTCACCCTCACAGGACCCTGCTCTCCTGTGATGCCATCCCCTCTGCACATCTGTCTTCACTGTGTAACACTGCCACCTCCTGTCTGGGAGCCCTGGGGCAGAGGAAAACACAGCCAAAGTCAGAGCAGTGGGAGAAGGAATAAAACGAAAAGCGGACCAAAAAATGTTGAGGGTGGTAAAGAGGGGAAAGAGAAAACAGAGGAATATTGGGAATAGAGAGAAGCAGATCTCGGAGCTCACCCAGCTCTGATCAAAGAGCCGTCTCCCTAATCCTACACATTCAGCACTCAGCCTGTCTCTAAGCATTTCCAGTAGCCGACCGAAAGAGAAACAAAATCACTTGCGGCTAAACTGCCCCGAAGAAGTGCTATTTTTAATTTTTCAGAAAGGCTAAAGTGGGAACCCCTGCTGGGTGTGTGTGTACAAGGACCGGGTAAAAAAAAAAAAAGAACAAAGCACCAGAGATAAAGGGAATAGAGGTAACTTTAGGGACACCCAGACTCTTTAAGGCTGTGTAGTTAAACATGAGAATCTTTAGGAACAGTGAAATATTGCCCTGTTGTGCCTACATATATGTAAAGAATATCTCCACGGTGGATGCTTTTGAAAGAAGCTCACTACTTTGAAAAGTTGCAACAAAATCACACTCCTTTTTGGATCAATAAACCAAAGCACACAGCTAACTGTATTTAAATAGATTTGTTATCCACTGGAGAGAACAGTTTACTCACTTTTGCCTCAAGGTTTAGGGCAAGTATTTATTTTTTAGACTTTCTGCTTCTTCTTGGTTATAACTTCAGCCAAAAAGAAAAACTTGTAAATGATCCCAAGCTAACTTTTTATTCATGATAGGAATACTTGCAAAAACACTACGTAGGTGGTTGTCTTCAACCTCAACAATGATTTTCACTCTTTTTCTTCACGTCACAAGTAAATAATAATTGTTTCATTATTTTTTTAGTGTATCACCTGGCAGCGTTTGATTTAAGTCCTTAGCCTGGTGGAAATCAATTTAATCTGACCTCTTTAACCCACCGCTCCCACTGCTGTCCTGAGCAGACCGCATATCTGTATCACAACAGCACTCCCAAGACTATGAATAAAAAGCCTTACTGTAGCTGTAACAGTATTATAGGCTCATATCCAAGAAGCAAAATCATAATGGCAAAGAGTTAATGAAAAAAGTCAAGAGGAGGGTGAAGGCAGTGAATGAAAGGGGGGTGATACGGGCATCTGGAGGTAGAAGGAAATAATAAATGAACGAAGAAAGGAAAGGTGTGGGGGGAAAAAACGAGGAATGGGCTGAACAAGAAGCGGTAAATCAAAGGTGGGAGTCAGGATGGAGGGATGAGGTGAGGTCAGTCAGACGGAGAGAGGGAAAGAGGGAGGGGAGCTGGCCAGCAGCAGTGGAGGAGGAGGATAAAATGTGTGGTGAGGTAATGGCAGTGATGAATAGCCTGTGGCTGATCAGTGGAAGCCAGGTTGGTGTTTGAAGATTAGATTTTAATACAGAGCGTGGACTTACCTCCGCGTGCAAAATAATCACAGAAAAAAAGAGCAAATTAGGAATTATTTCATACAACACAGCTCTGATTATGCCAGTTTGCCCTTGACAAGGCCAGTGCACACAGTCTGCCATGTTTAGGTTGTACAGAGGAGGGCTAGTCAATATTCTGAGATGAAGACACAGATCTATTGCCACTTATATTAGAATATGAACCGAGTCCACACCCTACTGTACCATACTGTACAGTGGAAAAACTGTGTTGATGGCCTAATGGGACAGAGAATTTTTTGCATTCCATTTTATAATCCATCAAATACTGCACACTAAATACTAACAGCAGCTCTTGCTAGTATATACGGGGCTATACTATACTGTAGATGGCAATATATTTTACTCCCCAGGTTTTCAGAAGTCTAAGTCAAAGTAACGGTGTATAATGACTCAGTATATTTCACACAGGGTCAAAGAATACTTCACCTTTAACTCTTCACATGTTTTCAAAGTTGGAAGGGGCGTAATAGCCTCTCTATATCGTATTTCCTTGTTACAAATGTGACATTAAAATGATTTATCTAAATTTCCGTCATGCATGACATCAAATTATGTTACCCTATGTTATTTATCTGTCATCCACCAAGACCCACAATAACAAACAGCTGTGGTATAGGCCTATAGGTACTCATATTACACTAGACATCAATTATGTGAATGGCATATGAATAGATTTCCCTTTAGAGCTGTATTACTCATAGTCTGTCATTTGACTTGTGTCTGGCCGGCCTCAGATGTAAATGTATGGAGGTATTGATTGAGGGGGCTGATAATGAAGGATATGTGACATGTCTGGTTAAGAGGCTCTTAGTTCACTATGTATACTTCTCCTCGGTGTGTATTAATACTGGACACGAGCCGGGAAGATTCAGTCCGTCAACCATCCTGGTGGCCAGCGGGTGGACTAAAATAGTACTCTGTCTGTTGCCAAGGTTACAACATTGACAACATGACGTGGCCATTCATTCTCAATACTGTATCTCCCTGGCCTTCTGTGAGAAAGTGGCTGCTAATCTTAGCCCTCAATCTAGCCGCCTGTCAATGTGAAGAGGGAAGAAGCGGCGGTATGGGACGGAGGGAGTTGGGTCAGCTTCGTCCGCTCATTCAAATCATCAGCCCCCACCCCCCGCTGATCTGCTACCACCCTGTCTCCCTTCAGCTCCCCGACATAAGCCGCTGGTCTCCCACTCCTGCCACCGCGTGATGGGGAGAAATCAGAGATCTTTTTATGCACAGCCATATGTCACTTTTTTACTTTGCACACGCGAAGTGGTAAGAGGTTGAATCACAACCTAGTCACAATAAAACTGTAATTGAAAGATATGCTATCGTAGGTATTTCAAGTGGAGGAAAGCGGTATCAAACAGACATTTCAGTTTAAGAAAAGAAAGGGAACCTCTTTTAATTAAAAAATAGTGCTCAAAGGGGCGACAAAAGTTGAAACTGGAGGCATGTTTGGCATGAATAAGTTGCCCCTCTCCTTTGTGAGGTGACACTGACAAATAGAGCTGGGTGCGTGAAAAAGGAGACTTATCTTTGATGGGTAATGAATTCAAAGTCATGGAGATGAACGTGCTCTTTGAGGTTCACAGGGCTTTAGCTGGAGTCATATTATCTCACTCCAACAAATGGAGGCTGTACTGTCACATGGTGCCATCCCTATGACTTGACTTGTCAAAACAGAGAGCACACTGTCTCTCTAGTCTAGGCACAGCTTTGGAGTTACTGTTTTCACAACGCCTCGACATTTGTACACACTGGTCATCTCTGCTTGCGTCCACTATGGTCGAGTTGTGTAATAGCCTGCGTAGTGCACATTGCTGTCCCAGAAAGACAAAGAATTGATTTTTGCCGTACACATAAAGGCAAAGCTGCTTGTGCTGCTCTGATGTTGTTCCAAGTCAGGAGTTGCCCTAGCTGAGGACACCTGCAGGTTACTAGTGGCCAGACACATGGATATTTAACCACTTCTTTGTGCTGAACCTTTGGGTTTTTATGACAGACACAGTTTCCGAGATGTGCACAAACCCATTTCTGCTCAATTGCTCCCAGCGGCAGCTCCAAATAGATTTAGCAATGATAGTGAGAGAGAGACCTAAGAGAACAACGGCAAGGAAGGGTGGGAGCAGCAGAAAAGTCAGCAAGGGGCCAAAAAATAGTCTGAAAATGAGGCAGAATGGGATTTTTGCAGTTGAGTTAAGAAAGGCTTTGAATGTATTTGAATCACAGACTTGATCTGCCACCAGCCTATTTTTATTAGCTGCTTGACAGTGCAGCATAGTGTTGGGATTACACCCAGTGCCTGTGTTATTCAGGGTTCCTCACAGCTAAATTTATATTTGAGCATTCCTAGCACGACTCTGCCTCCTCCTTTCCCTCCTCTCCTCAGCACACACATAAATGCCTTTTCATTTTTTGGCTTTCAAACTGCTCAAGTTTATGTTCCCGGACACATATTAAGATACAAACATGGCAGTAATTAGAATTGCTTAGCTGCTTCCTGTTTTCTACAGATTCGATATGAGTAACCCCTCTTCGTCAAATTGTATTCAGATTAGTTCTTTTGTTTAGGTAGTATTAAAGCTTTGACAAATGAAAAGAAATGCAGTGTATCCTCTTGAGCGTTGTACATCATATCCCGCTCCATTCCCTCTGCGGAGGTTTATGTTATCTGTGTCTAATTTATGCCACACTTAATTCGGCCCTGATTGTAAATGTCCAGGGTGAGACGAGAGGCTTGTTGCTATTGTGCCTGTGTCTAACTTGAACATGGTCTCACAGGATTAGCTGATTTGGAATTTCAACTGTGTTTCTCAAATGAGCATCTCTCTTCGTGGCGGTGACAGTTTACCCATCTGCCCGTCCCTCCTGAATACAATGTGAGACAGGCAGCATCGCGTCTACGCAGCGAGCAACATTTGGGGAACTTGCACATTGCCACTGTTGTTGAAGGAAGTAGCTTTGAGCAATTTGATTTTGAGCATGCTTCATTACTGGCAGACAAGATGAACACATGTGGTGGATTTGTCATAATTAAACCACGGCTTGGCTCGGACTTGGAAAGATGCAATAAAGATGACAGTTTATTTAGGATAAACACCACGACTCCTCGGAGCTTCAGCAGGAAAACCCCTACACTCTAAATCTACTGTAGTCGCACCAACATATGAGGGGATAAAGTGGCTTTATTTAATTTGTTGACTCCAAAGATCCTTTCTGAAGCTGCAGTGTATTGCATTTGTTGGCTCCTCCACCCTTCAAGCCCTCTCCACAGCTGCTAGGATTGAATCAGACAGGGCCCAGATCCTCACCATTGCCTGGGATGAACACTATTGAATTGCTTGGCTTGTAGATCCACAATTCTAACTTCTTTAGACTATATTGAATTTACCATCCTGGGCAATCAATAATACTAAGTTTTGCAGGCAGTATTGAACTCAATCCTCGCACATAGTCTGTGGTTGGTTTCTCTCCAATTGCTGTGGAATCTGCAGGCTGTCACACACAAAAGAACTGATTCTGAGGCGGCTCTTTAAACAAGGTTCATAAAGCCACAGGAGCAGTGCAAACTGGGCCACATAATGAAACAAAAGGAGCACCCTCCTGTCTTGAAATGGACAGAACGTGAAATCATGTTGCAGTCAAGGCAGAATGGAGAAGCAGGATCATTACCTTAAAGATCTATTGCAGTGTCCATGTAGAGAGGCAGGGACAAATGATCATTTTATACACTTATTCCCAAACAGTGGGCCTGGACCCCTTAAGTGGGTTGCTATTTATTTTACATTTCAATTCTATTACTGTATTTACTCTAAGATTTCAAATAATACACAGCACATAATAATCATGTTAAAACAATTATGCACAAAAGAAAGAAAGAGTCTTAAAATAAATAAAAAGACAATAAAAAGAACAATTCTAAGAAGCAAAAGAACCGATGGTGAAGTTGTTCTTTTCAGTGAATTGTACTGTGCGCTAGAGTGTGCAAGTGTTTTAGAAATCCAAATACTTCGTGTTTTCTAAGGCAACAGTGTCTGGAGGAGTGTCAGGGCCTGTCCGTGGTGGCAGCAGGCCTAGAGGGCAGACATAGCTGTGCATTGCAGTGGCATTCAGTGCATTGCGATTCACCATTGGCCCCCTGGGTAATGAAAGGCCTAATAAATGAATCCATCAGAGTGTCTGTGTGCTGCTGGTGTGTACGGGGTGCAGTCAGGCCCAGACGTGCCCAGTCTCCGGGCACACAGAGGAAAGGGATGCCATTGCTGGCAGGCCTGATGAATGGGTGGCACACTACACCATGACAAAGACGAATGTGACAGCCCTAGTCCTGATAAAGGGGGGCGGTCCTCAAACACTGAGGGGAGATCACGTGATGGTGACCACCTCCCAGTCGTGGTTATAGCCCCCTTTGGCTGAGACCAAGGTGGTGAGGACACTGGAGGGGCCAAATCACTGAAAGAACACTTTATCCCTTCACTTGAACAGGCTAAACACATTTATTATAGAAGATGTCCACTGTATGCAGTCTATAATAAAGGCTCTCAAAATACCAGCTTTAAACAAACACATAAAAATGCATCAACATCTTATTCGACTAAAATTGATGCAGTAATCTGCACAAGATAGTGAGGAGTGGAAAGATCGAAGTGCTATTTGTTTTTCAACATTATTAGAGGTGGGAGGAATTTAACGACTGCAGATCAATAGTAATATTTGTTTTATATTACTCAGGTGTCCTTTGATTGTGTGCATGAGCGAGCGAGAGCAGTCTGGTTTTGGTGACTGTCACTATCAGATAACTACATGGCACGCTCTATTAGGCGGATCACTTACACTTAAGATGAAAGAGCTCTTGTGCTTGCCCAGGTGCCTATCAGTAATCACTCCTGTTTCAGACCAGCTTATTATCATCAGAGCTGAATGAGGAGAAAAGGCCATTGTATCAAAGTATCACTTTGTTTTAATTAGTGGATAAGAGCATGCAAGATATTTGGGGTCAGCACTGAAGTCCTTGAAGGAACTATAGAAACATGTTGCAGTACAGCTACTAAAACAGTCTTTGATCTAACTTCCAAACACTTGAACAGACAGAGTCATCTTGTGTTGGATAAGGAGGGGGTGGGGGGGTCCCGTATGAGAGAGAAGCATAGATGGCTAAGTCAATGGGAAACTGAGATGATTAAGAGGCTTTTGCTGTTAACAGAAAAGCAGGGATTGCTTTCTATTGCAGGCCTGGTCTAGTGGACAGGCTGGAGCTATAGTCTGAACAGAGCCAAGGCTTGCCTATTAATAGACTATTGAGTGCTATTGATCCTTGGCTCGTGTGACACATGAGATACAATGAGCCATAGATCCTGGTAAAAAGCCACGTCTTTCTTTTCACTTTACCACAATTGCATATGATTATAGGAGTCTGAAGATCAGGCAGAGAGGCCCATCTTCCTGTAACGATGACCAGAAGTGCAATGGTGCCCTGCATAAAAGCCAATTGCAATTTAGACACTTTTGTCATAAACACAAAAGCTCTTGAACAAAATGGCCACAATAGAGACTTGGCTTTGCCCAGGCTGCATATAAGGCTTCCGTAATTTGATGGATAGGGTTTTGTGTAAACTCTTCAAACATGGATATGTTTCCAAAAGTAAAGATGCTTTCTTTCTGCATCCAAGGTGAGAATAACTCCAGCAATCTGCTATACAATTACAGATAAATTAGAGAGATAATGACAAGAGGGAATGGTGGTTATATCAATAACCTCTCTAATGGTCAATTCCACAATGCTGTCTGCTGTGTGCTAGATTTAGTGTAATGGATAAGGTGCCTGTTTAGCTGAGGCTTACTTGTCGCCAAACGAGGGAACAAACCTCAAATAGCCAAATTAAAAACTGAATAATAGATGAGCGATGCCAGGATGAGAGAAGGGAGAGGAGACAGCTGTAATTTCTACTCCTGGACAAAAAAGCCAGCTTGGCGTGTAATTGTTGAAAATTTATAAGGGCACAAAAAAGAAATAGAGGCAAAGCAGAGATGTGGATCCCACTGAGAGAATCGCTTTTACTGAAGTAAACCTAATAATGATGGTTATAACAGGTGAAAGTCTACAAAATCCTCAAAACATTGTAAATGTGCTTGTTATTAAAGATGACTGCGAGTGTGTGTGTGTAAAAAGTGTATAGCTTCTTTTCAGCAACCATTTGAAAAGATAAAGACAGTCTCTGTTTCAATAACAGAAGGAGTTTATGGCATCACATTTCATCAGAATGTTATCAACCGGTGTTATTATTTCATGTTACTAAAAAATTGAATGTCCCACAGATGCACATTGTGTGCAGACACTAGTACATTAATCATAAATACAGAAGTCGTGATTCTATATGTTCCTCTTTTGAAAAAGCCAGTGTCACATGCACACGTGAAATACAACGCCTTTTTAGAGGTTTGGGCCAATAAGGCTGAAATAGATCTGTAACAAAATGTACTTACTTCTCTGAGTATTAAACCTGTTTCTTACAAATATAAAGGTGCATCTGGGTCACACAAAGGAGCAACTGCCTCACTAACAATGAACTCTGGCATTATTGGTAACAAGGGTGAAATTGGTTCACACAGCACAATATCATAAGCCCCAGTTATTGTCATCTAGAGGAGTCTGCTCCTTCCAGACGTGCTAATAACAGAAGTCTGACTCATTCCACCTTCTTACCTCAGTGGGTTTACACCAGGTTTGTTTTCTGTGTGTGCACCTGTGGGGAAAACAGGACTTCCCTTCTTGGTGGCTGGTGATGCAATCTGATATGAGTGGAGGCTATGTGATTACAGAATCGCCTCTCTGGTGAAGAGGAGAAACTATTACTGCACTACTGAATGCAGGTCATTTGCCACAGCCACCTGGCCCTTTGATCACTACTTGGAAAAGGCTGTAGTAGTGGCCCAGTCCTCCTCTCTCTTTTACCTTCTATGACAAAAAATACACATTTTTGTGCCCTTGAGGCCATGTTCACATTTTTACTTTTCATCTTAAGCTACATTGCTAAACTCTATCTTAACATTCACATAAGGGCTTTGAAAATGTACCTCCTTTGTCCTGTGACTTCCACATTATTTGACATGTTTCAGCCACATTATAATGTACTGTCATCATTTTTAAAAAGTTAGGAGTGCATGAAACATGAAATATATTTACAATTTATGTTGTTATTCAATACAATTCATGATGCAGTTTTTCTTTCATGTATATTCTTCGTTTAAGCTGTGCTTTAGGCCACAGACCTGTCTTCACAGGTTGTATGAGTTAGATCACAGAGGGAAAAGCAGCCCAGAAAACTGACATTTAGAGATAGGAGGATATACTTCAGTTGCATGTAATATTTATTTCCTTGCATCTGTATGGCACATAGATCCGAGTTGTTGTTTTTATACACTTAACCCTTGAAAAATGTTAACATCTTGTCATGCCAAATAGGGCAGTATCTCATCAAAGTTTCAGAGCTGTTTGGAGAAGCTGAGAGAAAAAGGTTTGTAATGGAGATATGAGATGAGGAGGGATCTTAACACTATGTTGGTGAAGAAGCCATGCTGGCTGCCAGCTCATACACACAGATGGACGGTGTGTCAGGGGAATGATCAGAGGCCCCCTCCCGTCCCACAGTGGGAGGAAATGGCTCTGAACGAGAGGAGGAAGAGCGGGAGAAGGAGTTAATCACTGCACTAATGCTGCACTTCATCATCGTTTCCTGAGCCCGCCCGCTTACCCTAACTGCCACAGCCAGGCTGTCTACACAGCGCCCCCTGCTTTAAGACCCCACTACAGCATCTCAATCAAGGGCTCAATAAGAGTTTGAGGAACTCAAGTAGGATCAAATGTTTATGAAGGAGACGTGCAGAGCACCTTATAAAAGCAGCTGATCCTTGAAGGTGATTTGAGTGGGCGCCAATGGGAAAAGCTTTGGGCTGACCTTGACTGTTGTGTGCATCACATATGTATGTAGTGCAAAGTGCTCTTTCTGCTTTTTCATGCATGCCTTTTTGACACTGGGTCCTTTGAGGAGGACTATTTATTTTTGCAAAGGCCCATGCGTGGCTTGCTGAATGTTTGGGCACAGCTTGTGTGCTGTGTGTGTGCATACTTGACTTAGCGCATGTGTTTCTAAGTGCATGTTTTCTGCACAGGGATAGATCGGAGGCGGGCGGTGAAGGTGAGTGAGTTTAAGCGGGCTCCTCCCTTGGGCTCTTGTTCCACAGACAGTTACAAACAGGATCTTAGGAAGTGCTGTGCTGGGCTGCCATGCATGGCCAGACGTCAGCCTAGCTTCAAAAATATGAGTCCATGCGCGAGGCACATAACTCACAGTCTTGCTTCCACTCCCGCCCCACTGCCCTGGCAGCCACTCAGACCGTAACAGCCACCACAGCCTCTTAAAACCCTTTATTCTTCTGGATTAAATACTGTAAGGTGCCATTCATGCTAAGACTAGAGCACAAAGCCTGCCCCTGTCTCTGACAAATGCATCTGCTCTGGTAGCATCCTGTTGTTGGTGTCTTTCTGCTCTACTTACAGAGCATATGCCAAGCTAATAGTGTTTTATAGACACATAGCACACCTGCCATATTGTTGTTGTCTAGGCCAATACACTAAAATAAGTACACATGGGAGCTGTTGGTTTTATGAATAAAATGCACTGGTATTTACAATTAGAAGATGTTCATGCTTATATAATTCAGTGAAGTATTTTACAACAATGTATGCTTTAATAATTACATTTATGTAAATCAGTGTTGTGTGTGTTGTCCACTATTATCTTAAATGCTCCTGCAAATCAGTTTGTGCCTGTCTGTTTTGTTATACCTGAAAGAAAAATGTGTATGATTAGCTAGAGTATTTCTAGAACAAAAAGCCATTTGAGGACAAAAAGTGAGTTTTAATCCCACCCACTCAGAATAACTAGTCTCTTGTTTCCTACACACCTAATTTGCATCACTGAGTTTGCCTCACAAATTCAGGTATGTGCAACAGCTAATAGGTCTATATCTTCAAATTACATTTTAAATTCATTGTATTTGACAAGGAACCGTTAAATACAGAGCTTTTTTATAATGTTTTTAATAGACGCATACCGTGTCAGTGTGAAATGGTGTGATGGCCCCATGTAGGTGTGACTGTGAGTGATAGAGTGACAGCCACATGACAGGATTGAGCTGTGATCACAGCTCTGTTGAGGAGACACCGATGGCAGTCCTCGGCTGGATGTCTGTCAGTTTGTCTCTCTGCTGTCCTGGTCAAACTGTAGATGAACATGTAAGTTACCTGGTTACCTGGCCAGGGCTTAATGGGGATTTGTCACACATGTTTGCCTGCACAGTGCACACAGTCAACAAATGGCTGGTGATGCTACGGTATAATGATTTCAGCTTGGTTCCACATCACCTCCTACTAATGGTGGTAATTAATTGATGAATGAGGTCAAATCGGAGATATCCAGACACGTCTCAATTCAGATACAGCCTCATCTTGTCCCGGTGCTCACCCCCCCACACACACACACACCCACCCCAAGTTGTTTTCTTAATGTGCAGTGCACCACATTCCCTCTGTGCTCATCTGCATAAGACCTTGGGATGAATGTTAACGATGTTTAATTAGACAAGACGTGGGATGGATGAGTGGGTGGAGGCAGTAAGGCCAGGGTGGTACTGCCTCTCACCGGGGGGGGTGAAAGCTCATAAAGCACAGTCACATAGAAAGCTGCCCGCAGTCTCATGTACATGCACACACTAGATCTACTATAAATGACCATTAACAGGCCAAAAGCTACACAAGTACACGACCTTACATGTGATTGGTCCACCTTCACACAACCAGTTCACCTTCCCATAATTCAGCAACATCAAGGGCACAGACCCCTCATACTTTATGCAATATATTAAGCAATAATTGTTAATAAAGGCTATGTATTCGGAGGATATTATGTTGGGATTATGAACTGCCCTTCAATCTTATTATATACACTGTGCTCACTCAACTTTTAAATAAGTGATCTCATTTTTAAAAGCTTTACTTCAGTTGTAGTTAATTACAGTTCATTTCATTTTGATAAATGGGTTAAAAAGGGACTGGGATGTTGCTTCTGTTTGTGCATTCAGTGCCATGCTAAACCTACATAATATTAGACAGACATGCAATATGGAATATTGTATTGGAATATTGCTATGACTATATGACATGAAATCTTTTTTTTCCTCATTTTTAAATGTAACTACCATACAATTTTACTTCATAAATTATAAGTATTAAGATCTTCCTGCAGTGGGTTATTCAGTTTGATTGGCCAATGATATTGACATGTATATATGAATACTGTGGCATTGACAGTTGACAGTTACTGTTTTCTATAAAGTGCAGTCTTGTACCATGGCTAAAACAGCCTCATCAGCTTTGCACATACTTGAGACCAGCTTGCTTATTGTAAACATTTCCACTTCACACACACAAGGTAGCAGCTTACTGTAGGTAACCCAGTAAATGATCTGTGTGTTGTTTTTGACGGTGCGACTAGCAGAAATAAGGGGATGCAGATGTTTTTTACTAGCTGTTCCCAGCTGAGGTGTCATTATCCAGGCTTGGTCTCAGGCCTGCTGTTTTCAGCCCATCTCCTTGACTGAGTCACTGACTTTAGTAGACCAGATGCATGCAAAGACACACAGAAATGTTGTGTTTGTTGCTGGCTGCTCTCTCCTCGAGGCTCGTGCTTATCTTGTGGTCATGGCCAGATAGAGACACCTGCAAATGCTGTGGATTAGCAGGCTGCCTGGGGTGAGCCGTTTAATACTGTGCCGCAAGGATCCTGGGCTCAAGGCTGAGCTGTGAAGCTGAGGCACGCTCAAGCGATGCATCTAGATTGAGATCAACTCCTTCTCAAAGCTGCCATATAAAGCGTTCAATGAAAGAGTCATGAGAGAGAAGCTGGTAAATATGCTTTGATTACAATAGAAAGAAGGGGAGTGTGTTTGTTCTCTTTAAAGTCTTGCTGAAACAACACGGCTGCTTGTTCTCCTTTGTGTTGGTGATGCCACGTTGAATCCCGACTCTTAATTAATTTGGCGAGCACAGAGAGGGAGCGTTTGTCACCTCTGCTCTCGCCTGTTAGTGCTATTTGTCTCCGGGTGACCTTTGATTTCACACTGCATTGGTTTTCTCCTGTTATGGACAAGAGGCGGTTTTTGCTGACAACAGAGGAAACCTTATCTTTTAAATAAGTAATTCCTCAACTGCTCAGTAAGTTTAACCGCAGCAAAATATTGGGATTGCAGAAAAGGCAAAGGCAGGAAAGATCCTCCTTCCATTTTTGAGTGCCTTTGCCTCAAATCCTTTAAAGTATTCCACTGCACTGTTTGAACAAATGTCTCTTCACGTAGTGCAATCTAAAACAAAAGATACTGTAAATTATTTTCACGAGCCCTGGCTTTCAGTTCCTCTAAGGCCTTGTAGTTAACAGGTCTCAACGTGAGAGTCTATGATCAGCTCTTGTTTGGCATGTGTCCTGTGTGTGACTTAGGAAGCACAGAGGGGATGGTTTATTGTTGTTTTTTTGGAGGGGTTCAGGCAGCGACACAGTAACACCAGCCAGGCTTCTTTGGCATCAACTGGGCCTGGCACTTTAGATTTTTGGGAAGGGAGCATGATTGGGGTGATGGCTTGAGTGACTGACAGGTGGGACGGACAAGGGAATAGCAAGGGGATGAATATGTTGGCACATGGCTCTGTGGGTTCTGGCTGGGCGCTGGAACAGTCTCCAGTAACGTTGATGCATGGCCATGAATTATATTATGCCTTGGCAGCTGCTTACTCCCAGATTCATCTCAGCAGTCATTGCCTTATTTATTTATTTGTTTCCTCCATTTATCAAAAGAATTGTAACATAAAAGAGAAAGGGACCTAACAGGATTTAAAAATGAGGCCGATTTGGAGTACTTTTGGTGCAGGTGAAATTGTCACAACGCCTTGCCCTGGTGTATTTGTAGAATTCTGATGGAGCGCTGTGTGCCCACTCAGTTGTTGTTGTAGAGGGTGAGGAAGGACGGTGAGGAAAAGTACACCATGATTTTTTTTTTTTTTTTCCCTGAGCCGCTCTCGAAAAACTGCCTTATAACCTGGATGGATAACACCTCATTCAATGGCTGCCTGTGAGCTGTAGCAGATAGAAGTGATGCCTTGGGCCTTTTGTTCAACTCTGACATGGCTGTTCGGACCCCTTTGTTCTGGCGGGAGAGGCCCATTCACCGAGTGCCCAGGGAACAAATTGAATCTGTTTGACA
Organism: Rhyacichthys aspro; assembly: GCA_036850595.1. Classification (NCBI taxonomy): domain Eukaryota; kingdom Metazoa; phylum Chordata; class Actinopteri; order Gobiiformes; family Rhyacichthyidae; genus Rhyacichthys; species Rhyacichthys aspro. The sequence continues at coordinate 11,614,869 of CM072154.1, read as the reverse complement.
ATTAATAGCCATGCGGCATGTTTAATTAAGAGCATGTAGCCAGCGAGCGACGTGAGGGAGATAAACAGAGGAGAGCTGCACAGAGCCAGTCTGGGCTGACAAAGGAGTGGCCTATTGGAGCGTCTGTCTGATCGATTCCCCACCGTCTGTGGAGAGCAGCCTTCACAAAGCGCAGCCTGCACCTCCCCTTCTCCGCGGGCCAAACTTTGAGAGGGGAGAGATGCGAGACTGATAGTGCACACAAGGCAGATGGGAGTATGCAGATAGAGTCCCACAAAGCAGAAAAGTTTAGGGAAAGTTAGCTCATTGGGAAAGTGCAAACAAAACCTTTCCAGCTGTGAAGACTGAGGTATTCAGTATCACCATTGTGAGGAAGAGGAAGTGACCTTGCACGTTTGCGGCGTTGAATGGTCATTGACTTTTGCTCTTAATGCTACACAGATATCCAGTGTTCTGGCCGGTTGTTGGGAGACAATACACACACCCCCACATGCTGGTTTGGACTCCAGGCTTCTGTGACCTTCAGGCTTACATTCCCGTTATTGTAACATGAACACAAAGCAGCAGAGAGGCAGAGAGGGAGCACTTGACAGCTTGTCTGATAGGCCAAACAATAGCAGTCATGGCCAAGCGATGCTCTGGACAGATAGCTTTACGCACAAACACGTCCACGCACTTCAATTAAAGAAAGCCCTCCTCCAGAACTAACAATCACATCAGTCAGGCCGATGGCAGCAGCTGAGGGGAGATCAAATGAGAGTAGTTCATGTGAGGATTTGACTGATACTGTACGTGCGCCAGCGTTGATATTCTGTTGCGTGTAAATTTGGGGCGCGGATGTGCAGACAGGCGTACAGTGAAATGACAGGAACAGAAAAGAAAAGCAAGGAATGTAACTTGTTCATGTGAGAATTAAAAGACTGTGTGTGTGTCCATACGTGCGGACAGAGTGGACAGGAAGTAGGGTTAGAGGATAAAGGCGCAAGGCTGACAGACAAAGGGTGATCCTTTCATGCTGACAAGGAGTTGGAGGGAAAAAAAAGAGTTTCTGTCAGCTAATTGGCCAAGGCTGGAGATCTGAGCATCCCTTTGGTAAAATTTCAGACTTGTCTTGTCTTTATGTCTTTTCTTTTTGTCTTGAGAGCGTAAAGTGTCACTTTTTGTGGACAGGACGTTGTAGGTGCCATGTTTTCTAACAATACGCTGTAGTCCATTAAAGACATGAAAATTTCTCAGTTTAACACACATCTCTGCCTCTTACGGTGTTTTATGGGGATGATATGGAGCTAGTTTGTTCATATGCTTTTTTGATTATAAGGATGGTGCATATTATTTCAGATATGAGACAGGTCAGAAGTGCAAACAACCAGCTTGAAGGACAATGATGGCTGCATTTTGGAGAAATACCAGTTGGTGGTTCTGGGGTGTGTCTTGGATTGAATGTTGGAAATTGGTTTCATGCAAGGTTGCCTCAGTCATTTGGCTGCACTGAATAGTGGAATCCAGGGGATAATGCAGGCATTAATTGATTCTGGAGCTTGAAATAAATAGGCTTTCAGGCTCACATGAGACAGAACTCAGCTCATTTGTGCCTTTCAAGGAAGATGGGGGAGCCTTTTCTTCCTTTGCCCTCCCTTCTTTGGAAAGGTCCTGCATGAGCTTTGAAATGGGAGCTGACAACGGGTGATTGATATGAAGTGAATGGTGACCTTCTCCATTCCACTGTCACTTCATTTATGTATGATACAATCGCTCCTTGACTTTTGGGACAATTTGGGTGATATTTGAGGATATAGTGCTTAGATTGTTACATGTCTCTGTGGAGAGATATCACACCTCAATTATATTTAGATGACATTTAATACCCTCTCAGTGGAGTTTGACTGCAATATCTTTCTCACACCAAGCATGAGAACGCAACAAATGTAACATTTATGTCTGCACTCCCCTCTCACATCTTAAAATGACATTAGAAATCAAACAGACCTGGCTGCTGGCTGCTTGCATGAGCAATCTGACACAGTGCTTTCAATATCTGCCATCGAGCAACATGTTAGCATCTGTCAAACAGACCAGATACAAAAAACAATCACAGAGGAGACAGAGAAGCTCCTACAGGCCTTCTTCTTTCTGTGGGCAGAAGTTGGGTTGAGAAAGAGAAAAGTTAGCCCCTGAGTAAGTGTGGTAACAGTCTTGAGTCTCGGCAGTGGGGCACGTGTAAGGTCAGCGTAATGGCGGCTCCACCACTCGGCGTTCTCCTTGGTTGGGCTGTCAGCAGGGGGAACAGACATCCTGCTGCATAGATGATGAAGAGGACGTGTGGCGCGGACGCCAGAGGTCAGACAGCTATGGGGTGCCAGGAAGTGAACCTGCCTGCTTCCCGCCGTGTCTTGCAGCACAGCACAATGCATCCTCATGCACAACACAGTTTTTGCCCTATTTACTAATGTACTGCTCCATATTTCCGCCAGTCTCAAACACTCTTAAAGTCTCGGCAGAAGTTAAAGCCAGGGAGAGAGAAGGAGATAGTAGAAAAGAGAGGTATAATAGAATCATTACACAAGACAAATCTCTCAAGGGTACAGCAGTAGGAGGTCCCATATGGGCTTTACATCAGGCGCACACACACTTCTATTGCAATGACCACAGGGTCACACGGCTGCCTAATTATGGCTGACAAAGATGGATGTATTTCATTTCAGTCAACTTTATGTCCAGTTCTCATTCAGTGTCCCGAACACTGCAAATGCTGTACATCCATTCCCACATAAACCCTGTAGCTCTGTCCACCAGGTTTATCTCATCCACCTTCAGACACCACTGTTTTGCTTGGCTCCTTCTCTAATTTGTGTCTCTTTCTGTCCTGCTCTAAAAGAGATCCAAGCACACAGCTGCAGGAATCCTCATTTCATTTACCTGCGTACAAAGGGGTGTGCAGAAATGCGCTTAAAAATTTGCCGGCCTCTAGAATTGTTACAATGTGGGAGGCCACAGCTGACCACTGTAGTCCTTCAAGGCCAAATAATTACATTCCCTCAACAAACATCAAACACAGCAGCCATGCAGCAAAGCCAAAACAAGCCTGTGATGTGCCAACTGTCTCTTTTTGTGTGTTCGGTTCATGGACATCAGGAAATGAGGTGGAGTGTTTAGTCTGCTTTATTTTGTAGTGATATAACACTGTCACTATGATGCATGCATATATATGTATATGTGTGCCTGTATTTTTCTGATGGTACAGACCTCTGCCAATCACATCTCACAGTGCAGATAACAAGACCAGGTCAAAACAGGAGCATTACCAACACACTCTACTCAACAATCAGATAAAGCTTGAAATCTGTCACACTCAAATTTGTTTGTGCATTAATTGTAGTTTTGGCAGATGTTTGTATAAATGCTGTAAAGCTTTTAGCCTAAAAAAAAGCACACTCCAGTGCCCTTGTTTGACTATTTGCTAAGTCTGCTTGTATGAAGCTATAGAGTGTATAGAAGTGATATAGTAAACAAATAGGATAGTGCTGGCGGAGCAGCTGCTGTGGGCAGCATTGATTGTGGGAGCAGGGAGGCGTGCAGGTTTGAGGAGCAAGAGGAGGCTTCCCAGGAGAATGGCTCCTTTTTTTCCGAACAGCTTTATGACCAGCATGCCAAGCAGAAATGTGAAGAGAGGCACTGACCAACTACTGGAAAACATCTAAGCTATCCAGGATCAATGGCAAATTGATCTGAGAACTATGTATAATGTAGGGCAGTGGACGGCTGGTCTCGCTCTCCCCACCTCCTGCGTGGCAAGGGAGCGCCAGGCCGCAGAAGCTAAGCAGAAACATAGTATGAGTGAGCTGGAGAAGCAGCAACTGCCTGAGGTGTGTTTAACTCAAGCTTTTGTCTTGAAGTTTTACATGCGTGCTGAGCAATACTGGTAAAAATACACCACTTCCTTCCACAGTTTTTTTTTTTGAGCCATGATGGTGCACTTTTTCTTGGTTCGATCGATCTACGACTCTGCCAGTTGTCATATTTAAAGAGTGGTTGTAAGTTCTGAGTAAGAAACACAACAGCTCTTTCTGAACAGCTAGTGTCTGTAGCCCTGCCTTTCTTTTCAGCTTGGGGATCCCTAGGAAGCCTCGTGAAGATCCTAATGAGCAGCATGAGTGTGAGGGCATCTTTTTAACCTAGCGCTGGGACTCGTACAACAGCCTCACTCCTCCTCAACAGATGTCTAGAGCACCTGTCAACAGCTCTATACTGTATCTTTGTGCTCTCCCTATACCTCTTTGTTTCCCCCTCCATTCTGTTTGCCCCGTCCTGACCATACGTCTTGATAGAGAATGCACTGCATCCCATTATGATGCTGTGCTCAAACTGTCTTAAAGGCTAGCTGGAGGTTACAGCTTTTCTAAAATAGACACACTCTACCTTACTCCTTTCCCCAGCTTAAAAGAGTAATATGGCCATATGAGATTACATAGATACACTGCGTGATGCATTATTGCTAGTGCATTAAGAATTCATGAAGTATAAACAAAAAAGGCTAAAATGAATCAACAAAGGCGCTTTTGCTTGCAGAATCGAACTGAAGTGCACTTTTTTTAATCACCATACCTTCACGCTCCTCCTGCTTTAAATGCATTTATCATTGTCATGGGAGAAAACTTTCAACTTTGTTCCTCCTTCTTTGTTTTCATTATCCTACCTTTTTCTCACAACTCTTTCCATCACTTCTACAGTACCCGTCTATCTCTCCTGTGTCTAATTGCATTCAATTTTTTTTTTTTTTTGAGTATTCTCATGATAGCCTGGGGCACCAGAAAACCCCTTCACCCACTTTTTTCCAAACCTTCACCAGTCCATTTGTGCCTGGCCCTGGGCAGGTTGGTTTCCTGGGCTGGCCTGGAGGAAATATCAGATGACCTGGCACTCCACAGCAAAACCCAGGTCATCAGGGAGCGCTCCTCTCACTGTATCCATCCCTCGGCCCCCCTCTCTTATTCCTGCTTTCAAGTACAGGCCAAGGTCAAGACTTTGAGGATGCGTTCCCCAGACTTCACCACGAGGCAGGCTGGAGGCGCTGCTCTCCTGCCAGACTCCATCTATTCTTTCACATCTTTCTGCTCCCTCATATTCATTTCATTAGCCCAGGCTTTTACTGAAATCAATACTGATGCTAAAGTTAGTTGTTTTGTTTTTTTCCTAATACAGCTATTCATTAAATGCTTTTTCATTAGTGTCACTGGAGCAGTAGTATAACTGGAATAATACAGTAATGGCCAAACACATACTGTAATTCCTTTTGGTGGAGGGTGGAGGGGGTGAACATTCTTTGTAAATTAGAGATTTGTTTCTGGAATTCAACAGTCAGACTTTCTCCACCTAGCTCGGTCTCACTATCAGCCTCTCATTTTGTATGAAAGCACTTCAGAGGTGCAACGACAGGGAAGACATTATGGATGGTGTTTAGAGACAGGTGTCTGATGTGTCCTGAGATAATGCCAAAAGACTTCTATCTCTCCCTCTAATGGAACAGCGACAGTTGTTTCAAGTGATCAGGCCTGTCATCCAAATGCTAAACGCCTGTGCTCTCTACACTTCTCTTTTCTCCCATAAATCAAAGGCACACCTTAAGGAGAGAGTAGCAGCAAAACAATCAGTGGATCTGCTTTAGAATGTCTCAGCCTGCTCGTGACTGTTGTGTAAGGGACAATTGCTATAAGCGCCATCATCAAGCCAACATGTGTTTTTCCTTTTTGAAGGTGTCACAGATAGGAGAGGTCAAACGCTGTTTGTCTGGTGAGCCTTTACTGCTCATATATCCCCCCTTTTTTGGTAGAAAGAATGGAATGAATATGTTAGTGTCATCTCCAATTTCAAATAGGTAGACATTTCAAAAGCTGATTCTCTCTGGAGAAAATGTTGTACCTCCTGAGTGAAAATATTATTTGAAAAGCGAGACAGTTAAAGCCAGTCATCTCAAAATGAAAATTTTCTTACGGTGGCTTTCCTTTTCACCTCAGCAGTTATGGGAAAACCGTGGAAAAAAGTGCCATTGTAGAAAGTGTGGTGGCTCACAGTAGAGACAACTGGTGGGAAAGCACACTGATGAGTACAGGAGTGACATCTCCTGAAGAGTATGTTAATAATCTGCCAAGCTGAGACAGGTAACCAGTAATCAGGCCCTGTGATGGTAACACGGTCGACGGAAACACACACACAAACACTGTCGGCTCTCCATCTCGATCAGCCTTGATACTGCTAGACTGCTCCGTCATGTTCTGGGGCAGCCGCGTCTGCTAACAGTGTGTCGCAGCTTTTACAAAGACAAAAGAAACAAATGAGATGACTGGCTTACAACAAACAGCTCCGGGTCGTTCTTTCCTCTGGAAAATGAAAGGCCCTCGTTTTGCAACGCACCGCATCAATTAGAGGTGCGATTGCTCCTACTTAGTCTCTGGTTCACTGCTAGCTCATGTTGATTGTTATTTATTCAGATCAGCCTGGATAGAACTGTGCCTTTCTTTAGCCTGTGCAGTACAGCCCTTTCTGCCACCAGTACTAATGTGACTTATTTTTCAGATAATATTCAATGCATATTATATTTCAAGCCATTAAGTCTAAAGGCAAAAAAACATTTAGTATTTCATTTAATTTCTTTTGTACACATTATTGGCTGGAAACAATTATTTTAGTCAAGGGAGCTATTTAAAAAATGAAATAGTTTCTTTTAATTCTGACTTGTAAGACTGAGTTGATTTTGTGATGAGGAATAGAGAGGGAAGCACAAACGGCCTCACAGGAGCTGTAAGGTAGCAGTGTGTTTTCCCTTGTGACTGAGAGCAGGTCAGCAGCAGTGGGGTCTGAGTCCACAACCTATTGACAGCTGCTGCCTTGACTTTGATGCACCATCAGTGTTCAGCACATCACTTGCCCACTTCCCTCTCGGCGTTTCTTACATCGCGCCGTGAGCGTGTGTGCTCAACCTGAACACGCACTAGCCTCTCATTATGCCGCCCATGCAAACTTTGTCTCTTTGCAGCTGTTTAATGGCTGCACGTCTGTTTTTGTTTGTTTCCTCACCATAAGATTATTGCACCTTTATGGTTGGTCGGGGGGTTGGAATAATCCCTGGCATCTGTTCAGCGAGGGAAGGGGGAGCAGAGAGCCAGAGGTAGATGATTTTTTTTTTTACTTTAATACAAGACCATGCGGCCTACTATTTCATCCTCGCCACTGAGACCAGGACCACGGCTGAATTTTAAAGACGAGTGATGGAAGGGGCTGTGTGCTAACAGGCACAGAGGTCACAGAAGAGCTTCTCGCTGCCGTTTATCCGTCCCAAAATGAACACACAATAGCAGGGATTAATCTAATCACTGCTGTGCTGTTCTCATTTACTTACAAATGTATGCAGCAAAGTAACTTTATTGTGACCCTAGAAGGCATTTATTTTTCTTTCCTGCAAACACTATAATTGTTGGCGCAACTAATGTCACATTGACTCCATATGTTGCTGTACTACTTCCAGTTTTATTGTTTTATCCTTTGTATAGCAGAAGTTAAAAAGCATAGAAACAGCCGTGGGCTCCTTTTTTGACAGCCTCATCCCTTTTCTATCTGTCTCTTAATTCCAAACTACATCTTGTCGTGGTTTCAGTGCCTCTGGTCATTATGGCAAAGAGAACAGGAAGTTAATCAACGCAGCATTATCTCGCAGCCTGCACCTGGAGGCAGGGGTGCCAGTCTTGCTACTGCCTCTCCTCTGTCGGGACCCCTGCCAGGCTGGGAACGCCTCGCGCCATAGTCCCCTGCAGCGTCCAGTGTGCCATGACTGGGTGCCAGGTCACCATTGGTAATACAGCCAAAAGGGCCTTCTTACTTCTCACTTCAGTGTGTCTTTGCAGCAAGAGAGGAAAAATAAAGCAGACATAGCTTCGTGTTTGTTTTGTGAGGCCACATGTGACTCATATTTTACCTTTTTCTGTTGAGTGTCTCGGGTGTGGGAGGCATTATTGCACCGTGTGGGAAAGCAAAGCAGCGATTCAAGTTCCTAAAGGAGGACTTTTTCAGGCCCTCTCAATCCAAACAAGACAATATTTGAAGATGTTCATGTTTAAAAGTATGTTGACACCGCAGCATGTGTAGAGATGATATTTTGTTTAAGAAGGCAGCCGCTGTGCCCTTGTGTGTTGCTCACTCTAACCACTCAGAGAAGCTGACAAACGTTCTTGCTGAAAGTGAATTGTTGGCTGTCGCTGGTAATCATTAGGTTGTCTACCAGCATCGAAAGTGCTTTTATTTCTGCCCATTAGTTTGGTGAGAAAATGGCTGGGTATGGGCTAGTGTGTTCCCTTTACACTTTGACTGATGCAGTAGGCAGGGCAGGCTTTGGAAACATGAAAGTGTTTGAAGGATCTCTATTTATGCCAGTGGCAGTCTTTGTCTATAGCATCTCTTTACCCACACCGGACTCCAACGTTTCCAAAGTAGCAGTGCACATACATGTCAATATGGTGGGACTAGCTTGTGATTATTATTCAAAGGTTAAAGAGTGAATTGATCCATAAGGGAGTGTCAAGGGCAGATCAAACGGATTTGGGGGAGGATCGGACTAAAAATGTTAAAAGCTGCTCACTCTCAAACACTGACACGTCAATCTCTTGGAGAGCACCTTGATGTCCTCAGAGGAGAACTTGATCAAAGTGTTTGTAACAAAGACGGTCTCAGAAGATGATCTGACCTCAGCTGCGTTCCACTTCTGTCTTTCACTTTACTTTCGCTAGTCTCCATCTACCTGCCTGAGCACACCGGCGCTGCCCCCTTTTCCCCGTCTTCTCCTGTTTGCGCTGCTGGTTGGACTGTCTGAATATCAATGAAGCAGTCTGACCGATGTATTACAAACACAAGTGAACAGTGATTAAAGATGACATATCTAAGCCTTACTCCTTTTCCTCTCTCCTTTTCTTCTCAGGAGATCGCAGCTTACTTGATAACGTTTGAAAAGCATGAAGAATGGCTAACGACATCCCCTAAAACAAGGTAAGACAATTATACTCTTGCACTCTTTTTAAATATAAGTAAAGATCCATAACCCTCTGAGTATTACATTCAGGGAGGCCAAATTTACATACTTTTTTTTCCCATTAAATCCATTTTCCATCTCCTTCAGGTTCAGTTCTGGATGTTTAATATTGTAGACCATTAATGACTTTTGAGAGAAGTTGATCATTTTCAGATAAACGATAGAATATTAATATTGACTAATAATTGCCCTTTAGCAAACCAATTAACATAATATGCTCTAGTGCGGCATCGGCTTTGAACGCTATGTTAATGTGTTCCTATCTGACTGCATACTCACCACTCGACTAATAACACCGTGGAAGCTGGTGTTTGTCTGGGTCAGAAGTTACACCCACACATGGAACAAAATGCCAGAAGCTGCCGTGATATTTTAAATGGAAAGGCGTGCCGGCATTGCAATTAACTTATTTTGTTAATGTATTCAAATTCATATAAGGCCAATTTGCAAAAGAAAGGAAGTGAACTAAGCTACCGTCCAACGTTGACACATAAAGTTAGCTGTGTATTGAATCATTATTGACTGCGTTGTAATTAAATAATCTATGAATAATAACTTGGGTAATTAATGTGGCTTTGTGTTAGCTAATTATTTTTGGTATTTGGGATTGTATAATTTTCCCAAAATGACAGCTTTGGATTGACACCTCTGACCTCTTCTGGAATGACTCCATGCAGCAAAGACTATTCACATAATATTCCCTTCTTAAGTTTACATTTTTATGCATTCCAAATCAGCTCAATATGCTCAACCTTTTCTCGCTCATTTTCTCTAAGCCGGACCGGCTATATGCTGGCATTATTAGCAGTCCTCATCCATGTGTAAATGGACCCTAAGCTTACTGACATAGAACCTATTCCTCACGTCCCTCTACCCTCCTCTGCTCTCTCCCGCTGCCTCCGAGGGACATTGATAATAGCTCTGCATAAAGACACTGCCAATTAGAATACATTCGCTCGTGTAATTATAGAGCATGGGCCAAAAGTGCATTAAGCTCACCTGTTTTTTATTTCAAGAATACCCTGCTCACTCTGCCTGTATTCTTCATCTATTGTCAGGCTAATTTTACTTATTAGATATGGCCTGTATATTTTCCATTAGGCTTTTCTTTATTACCTTATACACTATACAGTAAGTGGTCTAGGAACGGTCATCACATTGGAGTCTGGCATGAAGTTTTCTGAACATTATGGCACCTTCTCAACACGTCTGCGATATAGGGGAGTGTCAAAGACTTTTGATCTAGTAACTTTGGACCCAAAATGGTCTTCAGGATGCTCTTGGCCACAGTCTGTCACCACTGGTGGCCTTTGATGCAGCAGTCTCAGCTGCCACTGTGCTCAGGGATTTCAGCCCAATGTCATATATCAGTGCAGGTGCAAATATATCAGCAAACATGTCACCAGGGAGAAGCCCCCGGTGTACACCTGCAGATCACCTGACAACACAACAACACATCCCGTGTTGTAGAGGAGCCGTCACTGCAGGACAAGCTGTGTGCAAGCCTTGTGTGCATTTACTGTACGTGCTTGTTTCCGGACAAGGCGAGCGGGGAGTGCGGCTGTAAAGTGTTTGTGTTTTTGCAGATGTCAGACAAAGGGTAGTACGAAGTGATGGATGTTGGGGCAAGGGAAGGTTGGGGGGTGGCAGGCTGCGGCGTGTATATGTGATTGATGGGAGCTGATTGATGGCTCGCCTCCATATGAAAAGCTTTCTGCTCAAGGTCAAGGGTGAAAGGTCAAACTTGGGACACCTGTGGTTAAGTGCAGCCTTATCATTTGTCATCACACATCTTGAGGCGTGGGCGTGTGAACGTCACGTTGTGGCTGTGCTGTCTGTGCTGCCTGTCTGTGTGTGGCCTGACCCTGGTGGGGAATAGGCTAAGTAGGCTAATTCTCTCCCTGCCAGCGCCTGTGGACAGGGTCAGCGGGGCATGATGGGAGGCAGAGATAAGCAGCAGGGTCATACACGGAGAGGCACTTCACTGCATGGCTGCGCTGCGTGCATGTAACAACTCTGACACACGCAGGTCGTAAACATGGGAGAGGACCACAGCCAGAGCCCAAGGAGCTGACGCCAGCTGTTTGACCAAGGTGACACTCCATGCAGGACATGCCCTGAATAGAGATGGCATCCTGTCAACACAAGGAAGATGAGATGAAGTGGAGAAATTACATGTGTGTGCAGATGTAGTGAATGCATATCAGCTTCGTCCATGCATTTACAGTGCAGTGTGTCCTGGCTTTTGTTTGTGTCTGGTTCTGTTTGTTTATCTTTTTAAAATCTGAAGTGTGCCAGAGGAGAGTGGTGGAATGCTGAGTGATTGATGTGCCCAGCTCTAGTAATACACATTCCCTTTCAGATAGGAAGTGCAACAGTGCTTAAAATCAATACCAGTGTTCTCCCACTGACTGCTTGAACAGCACTACAGCTAATTCAGGCTGCACCTGTCAGAGCCGGGGAAATCTTTCCCTACTAGGGCCTTACACTTTAATTTACACCCACAGCCTCACTGGCTTCCATTTCCATTAAAGGGAGAGCCTGGCATTATGGCTTTAATGAAGGCTGTGGCCAGCCTGTGATTTAAGATGGCCGTTACCCTGCACCTTCACTCCACAGCAGGGGAACACACTTAAAGGAACAATTAGGAATTTCCTTTCCTACATCCTTCTTGATAGCGGTCCTCATTCTTTTCTCTCACCTTTTAAAGATATTTCTTTGTTGCTTCAGCTGATGGGGTCTGTGGGCTTGTGGGAGAAGTCTGAAAACAGAGCAGACACACACAAACGTCCAAAAACTCCAGACGATTACAGTTATTTGATCTCATCATGGGCACTGTGTTGCGCTCCTGTCGTGAGAAAGCATTCTTTATCCATCATAAATGACACAAATGTCTCCTCGAGGTGCTTTCTCATAGGTGTTTGAATGCTGACAGATGGAGAAACTATAGCCTAGAGGTTGTCACATTGATTGGACAATCTAAAGAGCTAATGGGCACCAGTGTGTCGTATAGAGATAGCTCGTTATCCTGAGCATCCTTCAAATGGCACTTAAGTGGAGAGGTCACACATCAGCGTTCTACCTTTTTGTGCCTTTATAGGACAGGTTAACAACAAAACACAACACACAAAGCAGGTTAACAGCAAAATTCGAAAATAATGACAGCCTTTTTGTCTTTGTGTAAACAGACAACTTAGCGCATGCTTTGCTATGCTTTTTTGACCACAAACATGTACATACAGTCACACTGACTCACAAACAGGCCTTGTATATTGAAACTATCAAACAATAAGCACCAGTCCTTGGAGAGCCTTGCAATGACAGTGAACCCTGCCGCCCCCATGTCCCAGCGCAATAGCCCTCTCCTCCCACATTCAGAGCAGCGGCGGCAGCGCACTCCAAAATGAAACCAAGTCCCTTTAGACAGCTTCCAAAGACAATGCTTTTATTAAAACCTACAGCAGCGACGCCACCCCAGAGGCACGGGCCCAGCAACAACAGAGGGGAACACAACTCACAGGCCGCCTGAAATCTACTAATGACTGTTTGTTTGCTATTGTGTATGTTGTTTGCTATTGTGTGGAAAGCCTGTAAATTCTTGTGTGTTCCTGGTTCTCTCTCTGTGTGTGTGTGTATGGGCAAACCACATAGAGGCCATTGTGTTTATGCATGTGCATACATAAATGTGCTCTGGTTTATGTATGCAATATGTATGCAAGCTTGACACAGCGTGACTATGCATTTGAACGACACATTGTAAGTGAACACATTCAGACATTTATTAATGTTTAAAATGACACGTCTGTGTAATAACCAGTGACATGAAGTGAGAGTGTTTTGAATGAAAAATAGTCTAATGTTGGGTGTATGTGTGTGAGTCTGCCACTGTGAATAAGACTTCCCCAGGCCTACGTGTAAACTCAGCTTCTGTCACCTAGTCTGGCACATAATGTGAGAAGGCGCTGGGCTTTGAGTATGTGCTTGTGCTGAGGAGGGATATGGGCTGATGTGTAGGATGTGCCTGAGAAGGGCGTCTGATAGTGTTTGGCCCTAATGCTTTGTGGCACTTGTTGGCTGGCAGAGTTTCAGAGGAGAGTTGTAAAGGACGGGAATTATATAGAGAGAAGGTGAAGGCCAGTGTGGCAAAATCTACAGAGGCGTTTGATAATGGGCCATAATAGCTAACTTGTATGTGAAATGTTTGTGTGTGGGAAGTAGTGTCCGTTATCTTTACCTCTGCTTGACCTTGTCTGCTTCTTTTTGTTTTACCAAGTCAAGATGAGTGAAAGTTTAGTTTGTGACACTTCTCACCTGGCTTCATCCTGGTGGGCCTTGGAGGGCCAGTTATGCTTGTACCCAGTACCTAGCCTGACAAGGACAGCTCTGCCCACTTGGGGCCTCACAGACTGGATAAAATAAAGCCCACCAGGGATGGGAGAGAGGACAGGGTTGAGGTGAGCACTCAGTGCAGAAGGTAAGAGTGAATGAAAGAGAGAAAATGAAAAATGGTCATTGAAGGAGGAGTGAATATGATGGAGTGAGAGCAGTTTAGAAAATGGAAACATGTCGATAAGAGCAGTGAACGGATGAGATGGAGATGGGAGAAATCGTGATGGATGGGTGGTGAGCAGAAACAGCGAGGGGGAGACAATCTACACAAACAGACAAAAGAGCAAGAAAAAGATGGAATGGAGAGGGACTGAGCTGACAGAGGGCGAGAGAAGAAAAAACAGTAGATAGAGATGGAGAGAGGTGAGCAATAGATTCTACCGGCAGACACTGAAAAGTCCTGTGGTTTTGGGGCATGGGAGGCAGAATGCAAACGGTCAATAGATTACAGCTAGTGCTGGGCCAAGTGCCTGTGCCTTAGACTCCTCGCCAACTTAATAATGCCTCTTGTTTGTCTGTCCTTTAAAGTAATGCCCAAGCAGAGCCCAGGGAAGCTGCTGAAGCCTGAGGCTAGTGGAAATGGACGGGGGACTAGATATATGTTAGTTCTCATCCCAGCTGCTGTATATTACCTTGGCCAACTTGCCCAACAGAGACTTTTCAATAGAACATAGAACATCATCTAGCTTTATCGCCATTATAATCCCTTTACTCTCAACAGGACTTCTGCTGAACACCCGAAAGGGCCAGTGCGCTTCTAGAAACGACTCCTATATGGCAATAGACATTGTCCTTTATTTGCTAGCTTTTAAAAGGAAAACTAGTGTAAAATTCTGTGCTTTGCTGAGAGTGCAGGTGTTAAAGCAGCAAAAAAGCAAAATGTGGGCCCTGCCTCATTCTATATGCTTTGCAGAGGAAAGTTGAAGGAAGAAGTGCAGCCAGTGGCTGGCCACAGGAGAGAGTGGATAAATAAATAGAGGAGGAAGTTGATGTCAAGCAGGTGTTCAAGGAGAAAGTGTCAGCCAAGCGGGCCGAGATGTGGAGAAGTGCTGCCTCTGCAACCTGATAATAAAGACTTAATTCAATTAGTGCTTCTGCACTGGTGAGCAGCGCTCAGGCTGGCTGTCACTGAGCAGGCCATGGACACAGCAGTACACACCCCAGCCACCAGCCTCCTCCTCTAGACTTTCTCTCAGAAACACCTACAACCTGTAAACACTTCTCTTCCTCTACACACTCAATCATTGCTTCATCCATCCCTTTAAAGTAACCTAACTTAACTCCTTTTTACCTCCTGATTTGCTGTTTTCACCAACTTCAGTACTCCATCCTCTCATCTGCCTCATCTCTCCACACTGTCACTCTGTTCAGTTTGTGCAGAGCCATGTGTTGGCCTTTAACGTGAGGACTGGGACTGTCTAACTCTATTTTCAGCAAGTCACGCCCTTGTACCCAGTTGGGTGCTGTCCTGTAGGCATATGGTGTTGCGGATCTCACCTCATAGGCCTGAGAACGCTCTGGGGTGCTTTTAAGTAAAAACAGCCAAACCTTTCTACACATTTTGCCACAACAAAGCATGTAATTACTTCTTTCTGCTGATTAAGGAGGTTTCTGATGGTCCCTTTATAATCTGATTTGTTGTAGTACCAGGAGGTAACAGTTGGGTCCCAGGAGCTCCCACACACTGGAAGGTGTAGGACAGGAACAGGAAGTAGCTAAGGAACAGGTGGAGGAGTAAGAAAAAGGTTCAGTCATACTGGTGGCTGTTATGTAAAGAGGAGAAAATAGGTCCTGGATGGCTGCCAGAGAGCTGGCTGAATCACCAGCAAAGAACATGCACGACATGGGTGCACTGGCACACATTCTGTCCCATTTCTCTGCCCCAGCTGAGCTTCACAAAACAGGAAGTACAACACTGATTCGCAGCCACCAGGCACTACACAGTGTGTGAAAAGAGCAAATGGTGGGACTGACCCGTGACTCATCATTGCATGGTTATGAAATATACACAGGCCCTCCTCACGACATGCGGTTGAGATATCTCAGTGACATCAATTTTTCTTGTTGTATTGACCATGACACTTTGAGATGAAAAGCTACATCCACAGCAAAGCATTGTCATTCACACTATACAAAAATTTTAAATTTCACTTTATTGACCCTCAATTTAATGTTTATTAACACATGTATTTGTGGGCACAGGCTGGTAGATCATGTGCTCTAAATTCAGATTAGATGTTTTTATTTCAGCACAATTAACATTTGCCCTGTATAGTCTGTATGTAACCTCAAGTAATAATTTTGAATCTGCAAACTAATCATTTGAATGTAAGTCAACTGATATATTATTGATTTATATTTTTTGTATGTAAGGATCATTTCAGATTCTGTAATTAAGTTTCATTTCTTCTTAATAAATAGAACAAATAATCTATACATCTGTAAATTTCCACAGAGCATTGGTGTAATTGTTGGTATTTGAGAGAGACAATTTCATCGAAGGAACAGGTTCCTACAATTAAATAAAAGAGGTTTGATGTCTGTCTTGCCCCTGGTCACACTCATCTTGCTGTAATAGCTTCTACAGAAGCTCGACAACCATCTTAATCTTGCAGCTTTCTCATATCTCTGCATGACTGATAGAACTCTGAGCGAGATAAATAAAGAAGAAGATGATGGATCTCTCTTATCCACACCATGAGCAAAGATAATTAACAAGCGAGTTAAAAATGTGTGCCCTGCACCTGCATCTCTTCACTGGCATGCTGAGAAGCCTTGTAATTGTTTACTGTATTCTCAATATTTCATGTTTTGAATGTAGTCTTTCATCTTGATTTTTTGCTGTTTGCTTGAAGGTTGTGCCTAAGAGAATTATGAAGACAGGTCAGCCAAGATTTAACGTAGTCTTGCTTCTGACCTGAAGAAAACTATTGCTGCATGCATTAATGTGATAGCGATATGATTATGTTGGAAGGGACATGAAGATTTTCAATTATTTACAGGTGATGTGCCCATTGAATTGGCAATAAAGTTGTCCGTAAATTACCCCCTCTGTCTAATCAAGCCTCCAGCAGAATAATGGAGCACTGCCAAAGAGGAAGCAGTTCCTTTTCTTCAGTGTTTTGAGTGGGGAGTGTGGGTTGGCTAGTCTCACAGTGGGATGATGACACTCTCCAAATGACATTGGTTGAAAGGCAAGAAATGTGCCAGGGAGTGCATGTTTAAAACCTCTCCACTTCATCACTGCTCAGTGCTTTACTGCGCTTTATGTCACAAGACAATGATACAGTGACAGCCAAGCATCAAAATGTGCAGCACCAGCACCTAATGTGTGCCTTGGTTTTGTGCCTGAAAGAGAGTAGAGACAGTCACACAGTAAGAGGGACTGAGAGAGAGATAGAAGAGCAGACAGGCAAAAGGAGGAGTGCTGTAAAGGTTTGAAGGGCTTTGCTCCAGTGTGGGGTTTACAACACTGTTTAAACACTGCCAAGCACCATGTGACTGGCCAGGATCTTTCTTTGTGTCCTGTGGTGTGGAGCTCTGTCATGTTATGAGAACTGAAAGTGGACAGTTAATCTGTTTTCTTAATAACTAGTCAACATCAGCCTACAAGTTTGGTCGAAGCAGAAAGGAGCAGCTAGTGAAACTGAAAGATGTGAGAGAAAATCAGAAACCACAAGTTTTTTAGAGCCAGTGAGTGTCATTCCATTACAAATCTGGCTGTGTGTGATTGTAGGGGCTTATGCTCTGCACAGTTGGACAATGACCTTGTGATTACAAGAAAATATAGCATAGCATAGTTATATAGCCTTTTAAAAGCTGACTAGTCAGTGTGATTTATTCCATAACCTTTTGTTATGCAGAACTGACACGGCTGATGCATTCTACCAGCCCCGAGAGCCAAGTGGATTAGCACGGCAGAAGTCAGCAGTCCACCCTTCCAATTGCATTGTCTTGAAAGATGTTAACCATATTGACTGCTGTAGTGCCTGAGGTTTATTTACCCCACCTCAAACTGTGTTGACAGTCATACACAGGACTTTAAACTGTCTTGGGTAGTATTCCATTAAACCTATTTTAAAAATACAAAGACAGGGATTCACCTATTCCACCCACCACCAACACAATCCATAACCACCTTAGGCAGTTTCCACCATAAGAGGAGAGGGAGAGACATGACAGGGAGATGGAGAAGGCAAAGGGAAGTAAGATAAAAGTGCAGTGTAATGGAGAGAGATTACCACCTACTGCTTCGCTGTCTTCTGGCAGAAAGAGTCAGTTCTGGGGGGAAAACATGGTGGTCTCTTCTTAACCAGAACTTTAACTCTGTCTCTCCCCATAGAAGTGAATCTGGGGTGGTTGCACTCACAATTAGGGCATAGGAGGATTAGTTGTGTGTGGGAAGGTGGTTGGGGGCTGTTTTTTGTTTGTGTGCTGACTGTTTGCTGCTGTGCATTGTGGCAATGAATCTGTGATTTCTGTGAATCCCTAGGTTGTTCAAAATAGAAACATCACAAACAACATAACAAGCTAATGTGTTGAAGGGGAGTAAATACAGTTAGTGTGTGACTGTATCGTACTTTCTCTCTAATGCTTCATAACAATTCCTTAACATTCTCCAAATGTGTAAACATCCACCATCTTTGCATCTGTTCCAACTGCACTCAACCTGTTCTACTACTGACAAACCTGGCAGTCACTGGGGGAGCCTAAGCATCAGGGTTATTATGAGTTTAAAGCACTTAAAAGCTTTTTGGTCATACTGACACGAGGAGATTCAAGGGTCCACAGGAGTGAGAAACATCATGCTCCAGTTTTTTTGGGGAGAACTTTAAGTCCCAGTAGTGTGTGCTTCACTCTTATGAATGAACATATATGCATGCAAGCTTTGGCCTGTCTCCAGGAGCCTAGCCTTTTAGCTTCAAGAGACCTCTGTTTGGCTTGTGGCAGACTCTTTAAGCTCACTGTTTCGCACCAGACAAATTCTGTATCATAGCATCTAAGGCAGGCTCTTTAGAGCTCTCTCCCTGAGGTCACACATAGAATTTAAGAGCTTTTCTGAGGCAAAGAGGTGTGACTCACCCTGAGAGTCCCCTCTCACTCTACCCCTACATCCATCGCTCGCTTCTCTCTTGCTTACTTATTCCTCCACTCCTTCCCCTGCTTTTCTGCTCCACTCAAGAGTCATGGGGAGCACACTCAGCGGTAAACCAATTTCATTTAGTATGTTTTCACATTTTTATCCAATCACGCCATGCTCAGAGGTTTCAAAAGCCACATGGCGCTTTTATTGGGGCCTAATTAAGGATCTCTGATTTAATCCATGTAATTTAATAGAGATCAGTCATGAGTGTGAGATTCTAGCTCTACACATAGGGAAGTGATGTTAATGCACTCTACCCCTCTCTCTGGCACAGGTTCAGGTTAAAGGGCCTCATATAAGGAATATGATGAATATGTGCTGTCCATACACCATAAATGCTTTTAATGATATTAAAACCTGCAGTGATTGTATTGTGCTTTTATCAAATGCACAGGTGTTGTTTCTGTGACAGATTCAGCTACAGAACATGGGCACCCAGGTGGTTTCGTTGCCACCAGAAGCTCAGTGTGTACTCAAAGCCATCCGCTCTGTAATTGCCTGCTGGCTTGCTCATTGTTCTCATTCACTTGCTTCTCTGTATTCAAAAAGTGGCTGAAGTGCTTTCAGTCTCTCAGAGGTGTGTCTACATTATTGAGTGATTGGTGTCACAAAGCCTTATTACAAATGTTCAAACAGAGACTCAAGACAAATTTATTTTTAACATTGAGAATATCAGTTCAATGTATTTTGTGCAGGAGAAAGAACTGCGTCCCATCCCTCTTATTTATTTACCAGCCTTTGCAGCACTCCAGTCAGTGTTGTAACACCCTGAGAAAGCAGAGGGGCCCAGGGTTGGTTGGGGTGAGGCATCGCGTGCTGCTAGGTGTCTAGACGGCCTGGGATAACAGGCCAGACAGAGACTACAGGGGATTCTGGGCCAGAGGGAGGCCAGGTTGAGTGCATGGCATGAATGTAGGCTTTATCTGAAGTCTTGTCTTGTCTTCAGCTTTTGAACAATAACAACATTGACAGTTGACATGGGGAGAAGCCACTTCCTGTCCCATCACTCACTCCTGCCTCAGTCAGTGTCATCCCCTTCTGTTTGTTCCCTGACACACTGCCACTTGACTCCATGTTGGGGTTTATAAACGTAACAGCTAGGCAGCCATTAAACCTAAAATATATGCTACCAGAAAAACCTGCATCTTTTTTCATGAAACCCAGAATGTGACAGTTGTCTAAGATGTGCACTATTTCCCACTTCCTGTCTAGCTCTGCCATGCTAAACTGCCTGACTTTTTATTATAGACTCACAAATTCATGGGTGCGCTTGACTCTTACACCAGGTAAGAGTTCTCCTTCTTTCTTCGCGGCTGATCTGTGGCATATGAGGAGGAATGTGATGACTAATGTCTCCGATGTGTAAAACTGCAGTTCATCTTTCTATAGCGCTCATTATGCCTAAGCCCTGTACGGCAGTTTGGAGGGCGTCAGAGGCATTGCCACGTTGGCCATATGCTTTCTATGGCTCCTATCTGTCAGAATGTCAGGACATGGTGGGGGTGCGCTTTTCTGCACCAACAGAGGAGCGGAGCGCGGCACTACAGGAGGGCCTCATTACTGACACACCCCACGAAAAAGACTTTGGGCCAGGCGAGCAGGCATACTGAGCACTGTGTTCAGAACCACAGGGTGAGCCATTTAAAAGGCACTCAACCCAACTAAGCACCCCTACTTCCTATATAGCTCTATTATCACTGCAGACACTGTCAGTGTCCAGTATATTTTCAGATAAATGCTTTAGTAAATGATTGATTATTAAGACAAACAAATGAGGGGTCATGGATTCCCATTAGAGAACTCATTTTGAACTCTGTCATCTATTTTGGGGCAGATAACCAAAGATTGATTTGAGATAAAGTATTCTCTTTTTCTCCATAAATCTGATGCACTGGCTTTTGTTTGTGGATTACATGTGGCTTTTCATCTGGGCTTTGTAAACACTTTTGTTAGAGAGGGATCTGTGGATGGCCCTCTCTCATCTTTGCCCTTGAATCAGGTCATAGATTGTCTCATTCACGGTAAGGGTCTCAAAACAAGTCCGCCTCAGTCAAAGCTAGATTGTCTAATTCAAATTTCATAGCAGTTTTTAATGGCAAAAATGTATGTATGTATAGAATACTGAATAAAGAAGGCAAGTCCACAATTATTCCTTCAATCAAAGTAAAAATGATGCTTCCAATATCTTCCTTTCCCTATTTCCTTTATGCTATACACTCATAAATGTGATGAAAACATTTTCTATATTGATGTAAATTTTGTAATGCAGACTACTGGATGATTTAGTGAAGCCTGTTACTATTGTTCAAGCACAGTTTGCCATGGACTTTGCCCTTACATATAGGCTTAGCTTGGACAGCGTCAATTCTGAGAGGGTGGGGCTTACTGCATTGTCATACAACACTATCACATGTACCTTAATTAAATCACCTCGTCCCATGTAGCGTGGAAGCTAGCGGTTCAGCAGATGTAGCGCCATGTTAAACTTTATGTTGCTTGAAAATAGCTTCCGCTCCAAGAGCGTTTGAGACAGAGATGGTTTGACTGTAAAATGATGTGTTTTATGGCACCGTTATCAGGGCGATATTCCTTAAAGATGCAGCGCGGCACACTGGCATTCTCCGTCTGCAAGAGGGAGCAAATTGATATGAACAGATCAACAGAGCTGTGCCCTTCTGGATGTCCTTGGCACCATACTTGGCCCTGAAATTGATTTCTCTCCATATCTTCTATGCCAAAAAGTCTCATTCAGAGATTTTATATTCCCGCTGCTGACACATTTTGTTCAGGTTTGGAGAGGATGTATTGCTGGAATGTCATTTATCCCCTTCATCCATTTCTCGCTCACTATAGTAACCTAATAATGTTTGAGCAAGGTATTTGTCATTTTGTTTGTTTATGAACTTGTAAATGCTTGTTTAAAACCTTTCTCATTGCATACATCGCCAGAAGCAGAGAAATTGCTTTTGATTTAATAGCTTTTATGCCTGTCTTGGACTGTTCCACAAAGTCTGGTCTGTCCTTCTCGTGCCTCTGCCGTAGTAGGGTAAACTCTCAGTCCACATTGTGTTACACTTGGGCTATGCTCCATTAAGTGGGCTGCGTCGTAAACTGGAGGCTGATGTCACTGCTTGGCTCGCAAATATAGGACGGACTGGATGTATGTGTTGGTATAAATGTACTTCGGTTCGTGTGGCTCCAGTCACTGTTTTACTCTCAATGTCCTCATTGTTCCTCTCAGGGGACCTGCTTTTGCACATACCCTCCCCTGTATTTGTGACCCTCTGATTTTTATTGATCAGCCTGTGAAAGCTTGAGTGTCTGTGGAAAAGAACAGGGAAAGAGCCGCTGTACAGATAGGAGTTATGCATGGTAATTCCAAATCTTAGTCCATATAGTCTCTTGAAATGTGTAAAGAAAACCTGAGCTGTGAGACAATAGTTCCACTAATCCATCTTGCCATGACTGGTGCAAATAGACTCTGCAGTAGACTAACGTGCATATGTATTAGCATAATCAACAAGACAAACTTTATCCAAAACATTCAGCCAAATGTCACTGAAGTGTCATTTAAGATGGCAGACTCTTGTTGAATTTTAATGTCTGCAGTAGCGCCTTTACTGTGTCTGGGCAATATCTGAAGCTGAAACGCCGGTAGATGTGTAAATCTGGGCACTTGGTGAGTCCGTACGACGGGAGGTGTGAATGGAGGTTGCATCCCACAGAGACAGACTGCTACTGTTCAAACCCTCCCTCAGGGCTGCGCCAGCATCATCTAAGCTTCTAGTAACAACACAATACAGCATGGTTGGGAGGATTTCCATTGCTGTGGGAAGTTGGAATTCCTGCTGAAGTCTGGCTAAAGTCCTAAGCCTAGAGGATTTTTTTAACTTAAGATATAACTCAGAACTCACGCTTTGAGAGGATCTGTTGTGTCTTAATTAATTTTTTCCTCCTGAGAGATTTAAAAGGAGATTGGCTGCATAGTTTTGACACTGCTTTTTATACAGTATTTCTTTTTTTATATATAAATATCTGTTCACATAATGCTATTTTACTGGCGTTGTTTCAGCAGCGCTCACCTCGTAGATTGCAAGGTCAATGCTAATCACTGCTTACATAATGAATTTGCATCGTATGGGCCTTCATTCTTAATGACACCAGTGGAAATGCTATCTCACGCTTTGCTTCAGAATAACCCATCAATGCAGAAATGGCATTCTCTGTAGTGATTAAGAAAGCCTTGACACATGGCTAATGTTGTTACCATGCTGTTCAAAGCGCTGGGTGACCATTTGTGCCTTGTTCATCAGGGTATTGACATCCTGGAAGGCACTGTTCCCATCAAGAAATAGATGCTTAACTGAGTAAAGGCAATCGCTCAAATTTAATAAATTATAATCTCTGTTTTTGCCAGATTCATTAAAGGACTGTATAACGTAATGTGATAGGGCTATTACCTCAAGCCAGCACAGATTCTTACTTTTGCTGGTTTGAACATTAAAGCAATAACAGGAGTCTAACTTGGCAATAGTTAGTGTTATGTGGCTCATTTATTTCACAAAAGAGCCTGCATTCCCCTTCGTGGCCTTGCTACTTTTAAGCTCAAACAAATGGTGAATGATTCACAAAGCAAGGAGTTCTTCAAAGAATAAAGTGAACCTGCCACAAACAACAACTTGCCACAGAAGCAGAAAGCCATCGCTACAACATTTCAAGGCAGGGGAGGGGATAGCGTCCCTAACAACAAAATGATATAAATTACCACTGTTATGGTCTATACAGTTCAATTTAATGTGCCTGTAATGATAAATTATTTTGGTTATGAATCTAAAGTGGACCTTAGTGCAGTCGGAGCAGCAGGACTGTTAGAACAATTGCAGCTGTCTCCCAGGGCTGTGGCCATTAGTCAATAAATTAGAAAGTAATTAGTTTCTGCTTCTGTGGCTCTATTTGAAGCGCTTCACACAGGTGTAATGAAAATTTATTGGAGCTGTTGATCCGGAGGAGAAAAGAAAAGTCGAGGATTTGTAGCGTGTGAGTGTAATGCAGGATTTCCATCTGCCTGAGTCCTTTGTTTTTGCAGTGACAGGTAAAGTGTGCTATGACGAGCGGGATGGGGACTGGACTGCAGCTGGGCCTTGGTGAACGTGTCAAGAGCTTTTTTTACTCATGTTTAGTGGTTCAGACTTTAAATAGTAAGCCATTTGGTAAGAAAACCTAAAATTAGTTTAACTACAATCAACCTCCAGACATTTCTGAACTTTTTCCAAACTGTGTGCTTTTTCCAAACAGTGTACAAGTTTTCTGTGTCCACATGACTCTGAAGCTCTCACAAGTCCACCAGAACTGTAGGGGGCAATTAACTATAGTCCAGTAGAACAAGATTTGGATTTATGAAAGTTGTTTACTTCGACCTTCAAAGCAAAGTGATGAAACTGTGCTGCCTTTGATGTGACCTTGCACATTTTTTTGTGTTGTACAGAAGGTCAAAACACACAGGAAAAAAATCTATATTTTCAGACGTACCTCTCTCCATGTGGTTTTAAATATTCATATACAATCCCCCCAATAATATATATATATATATATATATATATATATATATATATATATATATATATATATATATATATATATATATATATATATATATATAAGAAAGTATGAATGTTGTGTACACTATAATTTAACAATGTCTGCTCTGCTTACTCAGACCTCTAAGGAAGACAACCAGCCCCTGCACTGCCCATTCTTTCTCACTCTGCGTTTTGCCTATCAGGCATCTTAAAATGCTTTGTTCTTTGTCCAAGACATTTTTTATCCAATGTCATTTGACACACGGGCTGAGTCTTTTCACTCTGACATGAAACAAGGAAAAACATCAGACTTCAGCCACCGGG
Organism: Rhyacichthys aspro; assembly: GCA_036850595.1. NCBI lineage: Eukaryota > Metazoa > Chordata > Actinopteri > Gobiiformes > Rhyacichthyidae > Rhyacichthys > Rhyacichthys aspro. Next base: position 11,590,361 of record CM072154.1, on the reverse strand, counting down.
TTTACCTAATTGAACAGCTTCACATTTCTCTTTCATGCTATTGTGTGTGGATCTAGGCAGTCACACTGAGCTTTTTGTTGGCAGACAACATCAAGGCTATTTGTTTTGTCTGGCGGAATGTAAGGTCAACAGGAGAGGAAGAACAGAAATTGGAAAATGCTCACACAACCATGATGTCAATGAACGGCTTGAAAGAGTAACAGAGAAAGGCAGCATATGGGCAAAAGAGAAATTAGAGGTGAAAGAGAGACGTGGCAGAGGAAACCTGCAAAGAAACAGTAGTCAAAGGCAAAAAGACGACAGAAGACAGGAAGAGAGACAGGATAGACACATAGATGAGAACAATGAGGCAGAGCGGCCCCAGCCCGGGCTGCAGCCAATTAGAATAAAATTAGTTGGACCTTGGCAAAGGCTAGGGCACACAGTAGGGCATGAAGAGAGGGGAGGAGTGGTGAGGGATGGGCAATAGGGGGAGAATATCCCGGTGATTAAAAACAAATGATTAGTGGTGTGCATGGCAGAGGGCTGGAGAGCTGGGGTCACCTGAGCCTGGAGGGAGAGAGAAGGTCTAATCGTAATGAGACCAACCTTCCCACTCCTCGTCCTCCTCCCCCTCTCACCTGCTCACCACATCTTACTATTACTTCACACTTTCCTCATCCAACCATTCTCCTTCATTTCCAGTGCTCTTTATTTACACACCCTTTCAGCTTGTCAGTGTCTGTTTTCTTCTGGCAAACCCCATTACATCTATTACTGTTGCCTCTGGCCAAAGCATTTACTAATGCTGTTGTTGAGATGGTTGACTTTTTTGTAATAAAAAATATGGCTCAATTGTTCATCTTTCTAATCTTAGATTAAACAGAATAAAGTACTGAGATTTGTCATAACCACATGGCCTGCCGCTTCTGGTCCAAAAAAGAATTTTAAGTTGATCTAAATGTTGAGTTCTGAACAGACTTTAGTGGTAATTTATGGAGGTATAAAGCACTGTTGCACCTCACACAGCAGTTTACAACCTGACTCTATGACATAACAGAAGCAGTAGCATCTTTTTGAATTAAGCAGCCTACAGCAATGTTTTTGTTGCTCAGTGCACATGCCACAATGCCCTGATTTGTTTGTCTTTCTCCCTTCTTTACTTCAATGTAGATATGTTATGAGATTGTGTTTCAAGTTATTCATAAGTTAGATGTTTCAATGTTGGCAAGATCATTAAGTATAGTAAACCACCCCCTTTAATCTGAGTCCATGTAAGCCACCTAACTGTTGCTAGTGTAATCTTCAGATGTGTGTCCCGGCTCACTTGGGGTTATCACAACCTGCGCTGTAAAACAGATAACATAAAGGCAGCCTTTGTAATGTATGCATATCTAATTTAATTGGTGTATGACAGAAAATGTCCATGCACGGCTGAGAATGGAAGTGTGTATCTATCAATAATGAGGACTGTGCCTTGACACGTTTAATGGCCAGAAGAATGCTAATGACTGAGTAGAGGCAGAATTACTGGTGCACTGGCTCTCATCAAAATCAAAAGGACACCTCCATGGTGGTCGGCCATGTTCGCTAAAGGCCACTGTCACTGTCTTTTACCTTTTCTGTGTTGTTTATTACATGTGTGTCCATATGAGTGTGATGTCAAATGATCAGTTTTTAAGTCTACCTTGGTGTGCCGTTTTCATTTGTAAGTCTAATCACTTCCGAATATGTTTGTTGCTCTTGCCGCATTTAATTAAAGCTTAAATTAGGAATCCTTTACAATGCAGTTCTATCTCACATATTTCCTTTGGCTTTAACATCATGTCTGTATTTCAGACGCCTTCTCATTCCTTTCTCAACTTTTTCTAATTGAGATGAGCCTTGCAAGAAAGGCCCCTCACACACCCAGAGGAGCAGTGGAGCAGTTAATCAGCTTCTTCTTGTGATGTCCGCCATGAATAGGTAGAGATATCATTGTGTCTTTTTTCTAGGGAGGCAGCCAGGGTAACACCAATACGCTGCAAATCAACAGGCAGTCATGCAGAACATGCAGGGAGCCCTGATAGCCTGAGAGGAGAGATATCTGGCTCTGAGATGCTGCTCCAAGGCCCAACTTGCCTTAATTACAAATCTTTGCAAGTTGCCTAAATTAAATAGCCTTACACATTATTTTCTAGCAAGTCAGTAGCTTTTTGAACTAAACACTTTGCAAGAACAAAGATCTGGGGTTTGTTTATCTTAATGCTTCTGTTTAGCTTTGCTGTTTTTCTTCTCACATCCATTCTCATTTGCTCTGTCTGTCTGTCTTTCCAGTAACAGTCTGTGTCTTTTGTCTCACATTTTTTCATGTTTACACTCTGCAATGGATAGACAGCATTTCCTCTGTAGAGTAGAATGGTGCAGTTGGCCTGTCCACCCTGTAGGACTGCAGAACATCTAAAGATTTGTCAAAAGTTTGAGGGAGTTTTTTCTACACAGCCCCCACTCAGAGTGTGCTTGAAGCCTATGGAGAGAAAGCAAACACAGCCCCAGGTCCAGTCCACAGGTCAGCAGCTCTGGGAGATGAGGAGGGGCTGGGTGCAGTCTCACAGAAGGACTTGAATAGAAAGATCTATCCTCAGGGTGGATTGGTGGGCCAGACAGTGTAATTCTGTCCGTGTTTGACTCTACAAAAGGAAAAAAAATACAGTCTACTGCATGCACAGAGGGAGACAGGAAAGTAGTGACATTGACATTGAGTGTACTATATGTGACCATTGTTTGAGTTGCCAAATTGCTTTGTTGTCAGCCTGCGATTATCTGTGCTACAAGACACCATGATGAGTTTGGGAAATGTCGAAGAGGAGTAAAAAGTGAGCAAATAAAGCACTTCCCTGTTGGCTACCTGTGATGACTTAGCTAAGCCAGGAGACTTATAGCACAGCCTGACACAAAAGGCCTGGGGGCTTGGATCACTTTGAAACAAGAAAAGGAGAAACTGAGTAAAAGTGCCAGCGTTTGCTACATAGACCACAACGTAATTCAGTGTATTACAGTGGCCCAGAATGGCCTCTGCTCTGAGGTGAGTGGAGGCAGTTTCAGCTGGCTGTAGGAAAGAGGGACAGGAGGCCTGGTCAAGCAGACGACAGTGAGGGTCACGGGGTCCCTTTGGGAGGAGGTATCCCAAAGGGGTTGGGCAGATGGGGTCTGGAATGAGCGTGCTCAGAGACAGGTGGATGCCTGTCACCCTCATTTCGCTACCGCCAGCTAGCAGGTGGCCTCTCCTGCTTCTACGCCTCAAAGGTCACCTTCATATGGCACTCCCCCCTGGGTCCCATCCCATCATATATACACTGTATCACCACGCATTTGTGCTTACCCACAAACACAGACACACACGCATAGTTCACCAACAGCGCGACTCTCAGTCAACCCCGGCACCTGGGGACTGTGAGTGTAAACAGTTGCTCCAAGGTTGAACCCAGGTGTTTCATTTCCATTAAGGTCCTCATCACACTGGCTGCCTCCTCCCTCTGACTTTGGTCATAACGCAGACAGAATAGTCATTAGATTTCAGATTACCTTCTCTTTGCCTTTGTAGATGTTGAGATGCACAGGGTCTATTTTAGATGACTGCATATGAAATAATTATCTCCCAGCTCTCTGCCCCGACATCTTCAAAAGAGGATGTTCCATTGATGATTTTTGCCCTACATCATAGCTTTGCTCTTGCCATGACTCTAAAACCCAATATAGAGTGATTAAACTAACAAAGTGACATCAATAAAGACAGAAGTGCTCTGTAATTACGGTCTGTACTAGGACATCATAAGCAGGCAGTGTCATCACCCTAACGAAGGAAATAAATCGATGGCAGACAGACAAAGCCCTTCTTTACGATCCCCTTCTCCTCTGACACACAGAGCCAACGATAAACAAGGTAAGGCGAAAGTTTAATGGCAATCTTAAAGTTGCAGTGGACACTAGCTTGTCTTTACAGCTCCTGCCCAGCAGTACAATGAGTGCCTTGGCACCTCCACCACTCCCCTCCTCTCCTTCATTAGATGTACTTTCCTCCTTAGTGGTCCTTTCCTGTCCCTTCTATATGGTGTCCTCTGGAGGCACATGAGTGGCAGGCCTCCCTCCTTAATAACTGTATGTTCCACTACCGACACTCTTACACAACAACACACAAGAAGTTTGACATGCACACACAAAAATAATACGTTGTGGGATTCCAGATTGGCATTCCCATGTTGCCGCTTTCTGCAGAGTGCCATGTGGAAGGCAAGGCTAAATGTCAGGGAAGGATATTTAATTCCACGTGCACATACACATACTGTAAATTGTGGAGGTTTTCAAAACACCTCACGCTGATCGTGTGTGGAGTGTGAGGCTAAATGTCAAGGGATGATGTAAATGCACATGATAGCTTCCAGAAGTAGTTCATCACAATGCTGGCCAGATCCGTGTCTCATTGTCCTCTAAGAAGTTTGCACTGTAGGAGAGCAACAAATATATTTAAGAGCTGTCTGTGTCAGCTATGTTTATGTTTAAAGATATACGGTATACAGAGACAGCTCAAACTGTTCACAGTAGATAGTCTATAAATACGGGATTTTTACTGTAAAATGTTATGACATATCATTATCATTGTATTATTTAAATAACAGTTATCACAGTATGCAACATATGTCTTGTTTTGAACCTGTGTTGTCACTTACCCCATTGCCCATAGTTAATCCAGTTGCATTGTATAACATCAAAGGGGTATTATGTCTTGTCTTGATATTGTCTCTGAGGGTTTGTCAATGCAACACCAAACTATAATTGTTCAAACTGCTGATGTTTTTGCAAAACAATCATTATTACCATCTTCACCACCTGCTACTGCCATCTGGTGTTTACAATAAAGTGATTTGTTATCAAAACAATATATAATCCCTTAATATTAAGCTGAATATAATGTTAGGTTGACTGGAGTGCTAAATATCCATACACAGTGATGAATTAAACATACATTTTATTTGAGAGCTTGTCTCGCTTTGCCAGGCCCTTTATCCGGCACAGAGCCAGCAGAAAACTCTTTGCCATGCTGGGGTTGTTGCCTTGACTCGACCCCCCACCTCACCCCACCCCTATTCTCACTGCCTACTTGCCGAGGTGAGCGATGAGCAGACTCACTGGTGTGTCAAATATGGAGGAAATAGTCAATCAGCTAGGCTGGTGTGACAGGCCTGCGTGCTGCTGTACTTTGGAAAGCAGCTGCAGGAAGTGTGTAAAAGTCATGCTCTGTGCCAGACTGAGGATAAACATTTTATGGCTGTGGAATAGGAGGGATCCACTCTTCTCTTTCTGGAAGGCATGGTTAGATGCTCACTGCATCTGGGTTTAGCTGTTTTAGCTGTGTTTGATTTTTTAAGGCTATACTTTCAGTCCCGCCGCGTATGTCTGACTTTGTGTTCACATTATGTCACGTGTTATATTTTCTGCAGACAGAAGAAATAGTGATCTGTGAGAGTTGCAGCTGAAGAAGCATCAAAGATTCTTTTTAAATAATAAGTGGTAAGCCAGACCCTCTACAATTTGTTCCACTGATGCTTTGAGAATTCATTCATACGTCATACTCGCAATTAGTAAGTAGCTAATAGTCTGCATAGCTATGACCTGTGTTCGTCATACTTCCAAATATGATCAATCGCCTTTGTCTCTATAAGTGTCACACTGCTGCAGCGTGAATTCACTGCTACACTGTGGTGAAGCAATGACGAAAGGTGAGAGTATGTTTGAGTCTGTTCATATATTTACGTTTTCATGGGAAAGACTCAGACAAGAGAGAAGGGAAGAACGGAGAGGGAGCGTGTTTGTGTGTGGATCATTTCTGGAGGAGAGAGCGCTGATGTGATTTAGTGCGTGGGAGCTCCATGGGCCACTGAACCTGGAAAATGAGAAGGCAGAGGTGGCCATGATTAGAGGTGTGCCTTGCTGACTACTTTATGAGCGTATTCAGATATGTGTGTACGCACATGTAGATGCCTGTGGGAGTCTGTAGCTGGACAGGGCTAGATAAACAAAGAGGGACCCACACAGTCTATCATCTTCATTGTCTGGGTAAAGCCTATCACTGCTGGCGCGTATAACCAGGAGAAGACGAGTTTACTTATCCTCTGCTTTGTGAAGTCGTGTGTGCGTTTGGGATTGTGTGCTGGTGTGCGAGGTCCTGATGCATCAGAGACTGAGCGAAGTAATCTCAGACATGTGCCAAGGGCCAAAGTCAAGGGTCACCATATACAAACACACTGTGAGAAATAGAGTGTGAGAGAGCGTCTGGCATGTGGGACTGCTTGACCAACACTCTCACCTATAACATCATACAGTGTCATACACCCTCTGTCTCTCTTATCTTTGGAATAGTATACTCTTTCTTCGACTGAATTTCTTGAAGAACACACAAACACTAGTGTTTGCACTCATGAGCCTTTAATTGTCTAGGGATAATCACATTCTTCTAAAGCAATCCAAAAATGTTAGTAATGCCTTATCCTAGTATCAACTCTGCTGAGACTATCAAGAACAAGCTTATAAATCACCATATTAGAGACTACTACACAAAACGTGGAAATGTCAATACTCATTTGAAAGAGTCATTTGAAAACCCAGACTTAATAAGTGGCCAATGTTTAAATTGTTGCAGTGTGTTTTGCGAAGCATGTGTGCAGTTCCATCTGAGATTGGAGGTGATGCAGTAGGCATTTCTAAGCCTGTGGCTCGTATCCTCCACATTCTGGCATGAGTTTTATTTATTTTGGTGAGTCACAGTGTGTCAGTGTTTGTGTGAAATCCCCATACCACACAGAGATCAGAAATGAAAGCCGGTATCCAATCCAAACCTTTCTGCGGAGGTGTCTGGAGCTCTCAATATGTTTAGTTTTACCTCAAGACTATCAATGCTGCAATGCAACCAATGCTTGAAATTCAATTTGATCTGCATGGCCAATATCTCTTGACCATGACTGATGTCCATCCATCTCCCTTGTGCTTTCTATTGGAGCCCGAGCCTCCACTGAGCCCCTGGGCTCCAATTAATCCCATGATGCCTGGCTGTGGTTGGTATAGTGACCAGACAGGGCACGGAGAGAGCTGTGATTCCCAGGTGAAAGGTGGGATAGACTTTCTGATTCGCTTCAGCACACAGATAGAGTTACAGCTCTATTTCAACCCCTGGCCCTCCCCGCCTTATCCTCATGACTAAAATAAGACCACGAATGGAGAGGAGAGAGACACTTCTTTCAGTCCGTTTTCCTTTCTCCACTCTTTTTCATCACTCTCTCTTTCCTCTCCGTCACCATCATTGTGCTGACGTATTTCTGTGACAGAAGCCATTCTAAAAAGTGTTTTATAGCTTGCTCAGCTAGTACTACAAACTCTGGAGTTGTGTCTCACTTTAAAAGTAGTTTTTTGACCTTTATTGCTCTTTATCCTTCTCTATTTCCAGTTGTTCCTGTTTGTGCTTTGTTCTTTTGCCTTTTTTGTGGACAAGGCAGGATTTGTGAATTAATCATAAGTGGTTCAATAGCTGGCCTTAGCTGTGCTCCGTCATTGGGGGATCAATAGGGGAAGGTCGCTGGCACTCTGGTGGCGCTGACTGCTCTGGCCAAAAGACAAGGATGGCCATGTCCAGGTGATGCATAAGCCTGGTCTGGCATGAGGCATGATGGGAGGAGACGCTGTCCTTGTCCCTCCTGCCTCTGTCCCAGTCCTCACAGTAGCATCTCTTTGACTCCCACACAGAATGGTGCTCCTGTGCTTCCCAAAATCTAGGAGCAATTGTAGGTGTTTTAAATGAATAAGAATATATTTTGCACTTGAATGTAATACTCCTGCATGTACAGAGAGGATCAAGGTTTCAAGGTTTTACAGTTTGTGCTTCGCCTTTATAATCTGGGTTTAAATCATCCCTTTTGATGTTCTTTCTCTGATCTAGCTTTTCTTTTTACTTTTCTTGACTTTAATATTTTAGGTGTCATTGACACGAGTTCATGTCCTAGCTGGATACAGCAGAAATACAAAATCAGTAAGAAATTAAAAAAAAGAAAAAAAAAACTGTGCTCCAAATTGGACACTTCCTTGACTTGGTGACTTTATTTCCTCATTTAAACAGAATAGCAGGTTGTTGTTACTAAGAATAAAAGCCTGACCTTTTCGTGCTGCAGTCTACAATGACGTACTTAATTGCATTAGTATTTTCTTTTCATGAGATAGAGCTGCTGCCCATGCATTATTGAGAATACAAAAGCATCCTCTTTACAAAGTGTCATAATAAGCCCGTTGTACAGGACTTAAGTCTACAGATGCAAGAGCTGTCAGCAGGGGGCTGGCTGGAGAGAAGCTCCATTCTGGTGTCATTTTATTTATAAGGTACAGAGACACACAGCAGAAGATTTGTGAAGATTAGCAGAGAGAATGTGGGTATGAATCATTGTGTCGTGTAGATGCTATTTCCAAGTAAGCATATGCATACCGACTAAAGGCTGAAAATAGCATTCACCACAAATATGATGTGGAACCCCTTTGAGCAGGCAGTTGAAAGTCATCAACATTTCTTCTCGGTTAAACATATTATGTGTGCTCAAACACGCATCTGGTGACAGTGTGCGTTTCAAGAGTGAATAAGAAATGTCTTCACAGCTAAAACCTTACAAGCACTCAAATTCAAATTCTGTGTCACCTAAGCTGTACATCAAAGCTGAACATTAACTTCCACTGCTATGTACGGATGTGTTGACACAGAATGAGCAGTGGAACCGGTGTACGACATGGCTATTTGTAAATAACATCCCAACATCAGGACGTGGCAAAAGCTAAGAGCTTTAAGTCTGAGTAGTGACGGCAGCCTGACTGAAATGTGCATGAAACCGACTTAGTGCTATCAGGTCAGCATCACTGCCAGTCACCAGTCTCCGTCTCATTCTGCAAGGCTGCTGTGGACCAGATAAGAGCAGCAGACATACACCACCCTCCTCCCATGCACTCGCTGTCTTCCTAATGTTACCCCCCTCCCTTAGCCGTCCTCCCACACCAATTCAACCTTATCCTCTTTACAAGGTCTTACAGGGACAGGCACATTGATGTCTTGCAACAAACATAATTTATATTCTTTGTAAATTGTGTGTGATTTTTTCATTGAGATAAGTGTGGGGTGAACATCTGTTTTGTGCTGGAAGGCACTGGGCCTGGGCCTGAGTTCTGTGGCAATCACTGGCAGCAAAGATAGAGAGAAGGAAGGGGGGCATGCGATCTGTCTTCCAATCCTGAATTACAACTCCAGGGGAGCAGCTACCCGCTCATCATTACTGTTGTATTTAGTGGAACACATTGAGTAAACAAACATTGTGCTCCATCTGTACTGCCTCAGAGAGCAGTATGTGAAACCATGTTAGCTCCAATGTAACCTTATCATTCTCTTTAATCTCAGTTACCTTTTGCTTTCTTCCTGCTTTGTAAACGTCCTGATGTTTTTAAAGAAGATGAGCCTTTCTGCTTTAGACTAAAATAGACACAAAGAAGATTTTAGCAAAGGGGTTAAATCATTCAAACTCTTGTTTTGTTTTTTTCCTGGTTTAATTTGCATGCTACTTTTTTCAGGGGCTATGACCTCTTGTCAGGCATTATAGTGAGCAGCAATGAGGGCACACCAGGAAGGAATTCAGCGGAGTAAGTGTGCGACCTGCGGCGTGTCGACATAACATTAATGGAGGGTGTTTGAGGGTGGTCCAGAGCAACACAGACGATGAATCTCAATCCTAGGGCCATGACAGATTTACATTTAAAGTAGTTTTAGCAAACACCCCACTTCCTAATGCATTCTTGTGAAGGGCTGACAGGAGAGGCTTATCTGTGAGTCATCAATTGCACGTGATGTGTCCTGATAGGAGCTCCGGCGATGGCAGGCAGCTCCTTTATGCTTACTCATTACCAGTGCCGGATGATGTGCCATTTCATGGAGTGTAAACCCAGAACACATGGAAACACCTTTAGGCAGTGTGAAAAACCTCAGATACGTGTGGTGCTTGTGTGAACACATGTGACCTGTGTTTTACCTGTGATTGACAGAAGCTGTAATGACCAGCATCAGCGTGTTATTGATGTCTTGTCACACTCCCAACTATTAATTATATCCCTCGATGGAGAGGCGAGCTCGCACAAACTTGGTGTGTTCTGCCTGATGCATGTGAGCGCTCGGAGCCATATTTGTGCCTCATATTTATAGTTAATAGAGTTTGCAGGTGTGTGTGTGAGTGAGCTTGTTGACACAGTGGGGTAAAGGCTGTGATGGCTGAAGGCTCTGATGGGTAATTGAGAACAGCAGGTGTCGCCTCCCTCCTGAGTCACTTGAGGCCCTAACCAGCTCAACCTCCGATCTTCAGAACCTCCCGGGCCTGCCGCTCCTCTCCTCTGCTCCTTCCTGCACTGCCAGCTTTGCCGGTCGGAGCGAAAAACAGCATGTATGGTATTAATCAAACCTAGGGCATCATGGGGAATAGACCAGAGTGACTAGTGGGGGATAGGGGCTACACAGTCAGCTATTACAGCAGCAGCAGTTCATCTAGACTGAGATGTTTCTTTTGATAATAATAAACACAGCTTCACACAAATTCTCAATAATTCATTATTATTCTAATTGTGTTTGGATGCTTGTCCTTTTCCTCATTTGTTATTCCTGTGAAAACTAGTCGTGTTTCATGTTGCTGTAATTGGTTTAGGTCTATGAATAGTTTCCAAGAACAGTTTGCTCTTATGTGATAAGCCATGTGTTCCATGTGTAAACACTGTTTATTTATGTAAGTGGTAAACTTTGAAAGTGTTATCTTTGTATTTTCTCAGAACATTTGAGGATTTAGGATGATTCACCAGAGCTGTGGATTTTCCACACTGATCCCTTTTGGAGCAGGAGAATCTCCCACATTCGCAGATGTGTCGGCCTGTTTTAGCTTCTTCTTTTTCTGTCGGGAGGCGGTGGAGTCAAGCCTCAGAGTGTTTTCACTGTGCACCGTTTGTTTTCTATGCTGAACACGTCACCACCCTCATAACCCCTCTCCCCCCTCCCTCCCCAGACTTTTTCAAATGAACAAATCTGATTGAGCGAATGCCATTACCTGGGTAAATGAATGATTCCTAAAGGACTGGACAAGGCCTAACACCACCCTGAGGGTAAAGCTTATTATCGCTGCAAACTCCAAAGAGGAGAGAGAGGAGCCTGTGGAGCCTGTGAAGCCTGTGTGCACTTTGTCAGAGGCCTCGATTTCCATATTAATCTGCTGCATTTAGGCATCTGAGACATAGGGGCTTCTGTCATGCTTATTTGATAACAGAGCAGTTAGCTTTTCCGCCTCGTGTATAAATATGTATCATTCTGATAAGATTAATTGAAACGACTAAGTATACAGTGGTAGGTGATGAGTGGGAGGGAGACAGGGAGAATGTGAAGAGACACATTATGTTGCCAAGGCATGAATTCTAGCTTGGCCTCTGACTCAGACCTACTCCAGGGTGGGTGCCTAGGCTTTCTCTGCTGGGTCTAAAGCGCCTTGAATTGAAAATAGCATCTACCTAACAGTCCCTCAAAAATAGCTGAGCGAATAAGTTTTTGTGGCGAGCCGATAAATACGGTGTGGAGCCTCTGACACCAAAGCCTCACCCCAATTTCCAGTGCTCTGGAGGAGATCAGATAGCCCTGTGTCATTTGATTTTCTGCCTTATCTCATCCGTGCCCATCTTTTTGTCTCACGCAGGGCTACATTTTAAAAAACACACACGCCTTGTATCTTTTGAAGGACAAACCTGGAATGATGTTGAAACAAATAAGAGGATCATATTGTTAGAGAAAACCATTCAGATATTTTGATTGATTTCTGGTACTGCTCGAAGCAATTGCTGTCCTTCAAGTGACATTTAGGAGAAAAGTTTGCTAGTTCTGATAGTGGGCCTTCTTAAAATAGTTTTTGGAATCCTGTTTGAGGGAAGAAAAAAAAAAAACACTGCCATTATCAAGTTCATTTACTTAAACAGGTAATTATTGCAACAATTATAAAGGTTTGCGTTAAAGTTGCTGAATTATCGTAGCCATTCCACTTCTCAAAATGGCTAATAAGAGTTCTATCTGTGCGGTGGGCTGGGAAACACAATCCAGACTAGAGGATACTAAGGCAGGAGAGTGTCAGCATACAAGTTTCGAGTGGTGGGAACCTGAGAGAACAGAACACAAGAGGGAGAGGAGAAGTGGGAGGAGACAAACACAATCCCCTGTGCACGGCGTGAGTTGACTGACGGCCAGAAGAGAAGGGAGCAGGAAAGGAAAGACGGAGAGATCAGCGCAGAGTGAGCACCTCGGTATGTGAGTGGCGTCTCTCATTAGAAGGTGCTGTCAGGGGCCACAGAGGGGGGGACTTCAGGGACCCCGCATCCCCCCACCTCCTCCCGCTCTAGTGGCCCCTGAGATCCAGTCGGGAAAATGATTGATGAGTGATACCAAGATAAACAGGCACCCGGGCCCCCAAAGGCAGCCCCCTGCAAAATGATGCATGCAGCGTTATAAATAAACCGTGGAGAAAAAAAAGTCACAATAAACAACATAACAATGCCAAACAACAGTGCTGGGTTTTTGTCTCGTTGATATTGTTATGGAAGACACAAATCTGCTCAGCTTTTGTGCCAGGCTTTGATAGGAATTTTCTAGATTTATACATTTTTGGCTGAAAGTGCGCACTGTGTTTTGTGCTTGTAATATGTGAGGCTAACAAGGCTCACCAGCAGTCTGCATGGTTAAGCCCCCCTCAACACTTACCCTGCTTTCTCAGCAGCTTGGGCAGGCGGCTTTCCCACTCACACACCGTGAGGCATCAAACACCAGGCAAACCTGCTCTGATTTGGGAGAGCTCCAAATCGTAGCAGCTGTGTGTTTGTGTGCGTGCAAGGGTTGATGGGAAACGAATGCGCAGTGTAGCATATGTATGGCTTCCGACTGACAAGCCAATTGAACATAAACACAAATCCACACACACAGACACACACACACAGAAAACTGTCCTCAACTGCCCACTAATTGTTGAGAACGGCATAAATGTTTTATGCTCCTCTTTCTGTTAACGCTCAACACCAAATGCCCCTGTTACAAATCGAAATGGAAAGGAAGATTATCATCAAATAGTTACATTATATCGTTATGAGCCTACAGGCTGTGGTCTGGTGGAGGGAGTATGAATTATGAATGGAGTGTGAGGGAGGATCTTCTTGTCGCCCTAGGGACTTCCAACACCACAACTCATTTAAGTTGGATGAATGAGAGATAAGGAAGGAACACCCCATCCTCCAACTGCCATCATGCTTGCCCTATACACTAGCCTTAATGTAATTTACTCCAAGAGAAAAAAAAGTGTCATTTTAGCTGCTCGTAGCTCACTGCACACACACTTCTCATTGGGAGAAATGTATGCAGAAGGGCACTTTGTTCATCGTCAAACTGTACCAATGCTGAAAAACACCACAAAGAAGTCTTGTCATCTCAGTCACTGGTGCATTTTCAGGCCGGCGCTGCTCGTGTCGGGCCTCTTTGTACATCTCTAAAATGAGTCCCTGAGCTGTGCTGTAGCTTTGCCTAAAAATTCTTCTCATCTCATCTTATCTTTTCTCTTTTGCTCTCTCCCCATGTCCCGTCTCCGTGGATCCAGGCCACAGAATGGGTCGATGATATTGTACAATAGGAAGAAGGTGAAGTACAGAAAGGATGGCTACTGCTGGAAGAAGCGGAAAGACGGGAAGACCACACGGGAGGATCACATGAAGCTGAAAGTGCAGGGAGTCGAGGTGAGTGGGCCAACAAGGTTTTGCAGGCGGTGAACACGGTGTGAAACAGGAACCAGCCATTCACCCTGATACAGACAAACTCAGGCCTACTACTGACTCTCCCCTGACTGTAATGGAGACAGCCACATGCTGTAGTCAACCCATGTCTCCAAGGAGGCTCCCCAAGAAACAATGCAGCACAACAATAGTTTTCTCTGGGAAGCCAGTGGAGTGGAACCGATTGTTTGTACCTTATTAAGGCTCTGGATGTTGCCTTTGCTCCAGAGAGCCTGCATTAATCTTGCTGGCTCAAAGCAGCACTGTGTAGCTAACATTCCCTCACCTCACTCCTAGTCACTCCCCATACTAGCCGCTGCCATAAAAGGTCCAGTTGTGTCTGTTCGAGGCTCACATAGGCTTAATCTGGGCTCCAGCTGAGGCAGTGGTAAAGCAATACTGGGACCCCTGCTGATTTATTGGTTGCCCCACACAGGACACACTTTCTCATCTTTTGAACAGCACTCCAATGTGTGCTCTGGCTTGTTTTGCTGGTGTAGCCACGAGCGCTGATGTCAGGAGATAGAGCAAGGCAAAAGATGTGCGTTTGGGAGATTTTTGTCTCGTCTGTGTGTGCACCAGGAGCAGACATACACACACTTCATGCACCTGTAGACAGAAGTACACACCTCGGGGAGTGGTGTTGTGAGTCTGTGTCACACACTGTGACAAAGACAAAGCTAAGGCGTTCTCCCAACAGGGGCCTTGCTCTGTGTTTGTACTCCTCCAGATATTTGTCACTCTAAGAAAATGGCCTTTTCCTCCCCCTAACCCGCTCAGTGTCATCTCAGGGCCTGCTGTGGTCTGATAACCTGTTGGGACTACACACATCCTGAGTCCCTTTGGACTGATACACTCATACACACCGAGCACGTGGCAGTTACACAGAGTAAAGTCACTCAAGTCAGGTATATATTTGTTTATTTTTCTTTAAAGAATAATAAATTCTCAATAGACTAAACAGTGACCTTTACAGCATTTTAGTTAACACGCTTTCATTATCTAATCTGACGTTTTTGTAAATTATTATGGCTGCCATTATACACCATATGCGTCAAGGCTCACATCAGCACAGATGTAAAACTGTTCCCAGCTGAACATGTCACTGTCCCATTTTCCACTATCATCACTGGACAGCACTTTTTAAGGTCATTTGTTCACTGGTTGCATCAACTGCATTTATGATTATAGCTTCTTCTTATTGCTTCTTCTGATCTTGTAACTGTCATGTTGAACGACTGGAAACATACAATAAAGGTATAAAATTATTTTAACATCTGTGAGCAAAACCCTCCTGGGCAGCAATCCAGATGCACTTAATGTTCATACAGTGTAGAGGCCTGCATGCTTTGAATTCTGGGCCAATGTATGGCCATTTTTCTGGATGTGGTATTAACTGACTCATTTGACATGACATGAATAGAAACGCATTTAAAAGTCCCATTTAGTGGATTTGAATTAGACTTAAAGTGAGCACCCAAAGCACTGTCCATCAGAAAAAAGCTTCTGACTGATATTGCACTTGTTGCAAATAATTAAACACATGTAAGTTGTAGTGTGATAACATACTAACTGAACTGAACTAATTGTTGTCATTCTCTTATTTTACTCATTTCTTAAGAATAATAAGCATACATTTTTATTGTAAACGATGTGCAAATGGTGGATTGCTAATCAGAAAAGTACTGTTTGTTTTCACTCCTGGTTTTGTTTGCATGGTACTAGCACCTGACTCCTGCTGATGTGATCTATTTCTGCCCTGACCAGTCTGTGATAGTCTATGTGTCCCATTAGTCAAGTGTAGTCATGTTTAAATGACCATCAATTTAGGCTCATCATTCTGAGAGATGATAAAGAGTTAAGATAACTTTGCTGGTTTTACAGGAGGGTCATTACATCACTCTCACTGCTCTGGTGTTGTACTGTGCTGCTCCGATTCCCCAGCCACCCAGTGTTTAATAGAGGTGCTGCGGTTATTACATGGGCCAGGTTTAGTGCACAGAGAGGACAAATGTTGTGGGTGGTTACGGCTAGTGATGCTCAGTGGCTTCAGTGAGGGAGAGGCTATGAGTCCGGGAGCGAGGGGCCTTCTGGGGCCTGGGAGATGCAGCCTAGCGTGGCAGGAGTAGATGTCAGTTTGTGCTGCTGCTGTCCTGTCTGCTCTGCAGTGCTGGCTCAGCAGCCCGTGTAAACCAATGCTCTGCTCTTTCTCTTACCATGTCGTTCTATTCTACTCCCTTTGTATTTCTCTCTACATCCTCCCTCTCTTTTTTTAAGTCTTTCACTAGCTCTTTTCACTTCTTCTACTCCCTTGTGTGCTCTTCTTTACTCCACTCATCCTCTCAACCCCTGTTACCACCACCACTCTCCAAGTCCACAGTCCAGACGGACAGAACCTTGAGTTTGGTGGTAATGCTCCCTGTTCCCTAAAATTGGAGCGCAGGGCATGTTGCGGCATTAGCGCTTAACAGGCCGTGAAATAGCAGCCTGCCTTCCTGACGTCTCCCCATCACTCCAGGTGAGTTGGCCAGACGGCTGGATAAATGAGCAAGCAGCAGCCCTAGCAACGCAGCATGCGTTTGGGGCACCTAAGGAGAGATGTCCACCGGTGATTATTTCACCACACCCTTCTCTTACCAAGCTCATGTTGTTGCTGCTAGTCACAGCCGTGGGAATCCTTGTCTAATGAGGATGTCCAGTAGCTGTCTATCAGTCAGTGTCCTTGGCTGCAGTGACTTTTGATTAGCTTTATACTCCCTCACAGTGATGTCATATCATTCAGGCTCTGGGTCTCATAGTGTGCATAGCTCTAGCATCCCCTGGCTTCTTGCTGTGAAATAGCAGAAATATCTGCTTTGATAAACATTGCCTGTTCCCTGCTCTGCTCCTTGTCAAGTTTCTTCCCCAACACCACCACCTCATTTTAGTTGATTAGCTGTTAATGTGGGCTCAAACCCCCTTCTCCTTCACACCTCCACCCTCTTGTCCTATCTCCTCATTATTCCGAAGCTTTAATAAACTCCCTCAAACGTGGATCGATTTTCTCTTAAGTGAAGGTGGCAGTGGCTCTGACTTATTTCATTACCATAGGCTAATTATACCGATTGAAATGAGCTTCTCCTCTTAAGGTGTGCTGTGCACTCTGCAGCCCCACACTCCTCAGACTTTAGTACCAATACAGTTTAATATCAACTCCCTAAGTCCCATTTGCCTTGACTTGCCCCACCCCTCCGTGCCTTTACCCCACCCTCTCACCGTTTACCATCTAAATAATCAGCTGGTGCGTCCTTAGCCCCCGTAACTTGTCATCTCATGTTGGATCCACCCTAATGTGTGATTTCAACTGTGCAACTGTGCAATGAAGAAAGGTAATGGAGCATGCTGGTGGCTCAATCGCCTCTGTTCATTGATAATAATGAAGACAAATGTCAAAACATTAGTTGCTAATGTTGTAATGGAGTGGATGCTGGTGGATGCACTGGGGATGCTACACTGCATTGGCTTTCAATATAACATGACCTTCAATATTTAACCATTTTTAGTGCCATGCCCTGTCCTGAGTTAAATTTAAGTCCATGAGCAAATGAGATGTGTACTATTAGTTGTGAATGTGTATGTTTGTGTCTAACACTGTGATGCACCAAGTCAGTCTCAGTAAAGTTTCACACTTACAAAAAAATCTATTGTTTTTTCTGTTTTGTTTTGGTGATGAGATACATTTTTCACAAAAAACAACTTAATGTGGCAGGTCAGGATTCACGTCCAACACAAAGTTCACATCATTTTTTGATTGTTATATCCATATTTTCTATAGATTTCACTCACTCTGCATAGAGACTTTGTAAACAGAGTATATAAATGTCAAATTTTACATTCAATTTTACTTCATTTCTTTGGAAATAGATTATCTGTGAGATTGGGTTGGGGGGACAACGAGCAGCCTAATTTCATAGCCACATGGGCGGAGTGGCATTGATAAAGTCAAATATGCAGATCTGTGGATAGTGTGGCTTTAGGAGGAGGTTTTTTTCAGCAGCAGTGATTTACAGATGCAGAGGCTGATATCGCCAGATTGTAGGCACAGATGTGAGAGGGCACTAAACAAACCCCTATTCCTGTGAGGAGGTGACACCACAAGAGCTTTCTCTCCCGCCCCAGTCCTGCTACAAGTCAACTGTGAAATTAAGATTACTGATACAGGCAATGCCCAAAGCAAAGGAGTTAGTATTTTTCCATTTTTATTCAAACTTGGAGTGTGTGTTTGACAACAGTCGCTTTCCAGCTCTGTAAAGACAGCAAATCGATTACTGTTTCCATTGTCTTCTCGCTTCTCTCCGAGAGTGCTTTGTTAGTCACTGTTTTCATTCTTTACCCCAGATCGCACACAGCAAGCTTTTCCTTTTTATATTACCTGATTGTGTCTTTTTTGTGATTTCATAAAGAATTGGTTACCATGGCTATAACTTCTAACCTTCCGTTTGCACATAGAGTAAAAGGCTGGAAGCTGTTGCATAGACACTGCAAATGTTACCTGTTAATGATTTATTCGGGCTAATGCAGGGTAAGTAGAAACTAGGGAGGCTTTGTGGTACATTATATAAAATTACACTGGATACAAATTGAATGATCACTTTAAGGCTTTAATGAAAATTGCTGCATTGAGATGTAGATATTGTAAGATAGTGCTGCAGCCAGACTCATTTTGGTTATTGTGCTTTTTCCCCTCTTTTTCTATCCAGCACAGTAGATTAAAGCAGCGATCCTCTCCCCAGCATAATGGCTTAATGGGGGTTGTTATGTTGTTATTAGCGACTGAACCAAAGCCTTCCCACATGAACGCCTTACCCCCAGCAATGGGAGCAACCATTTTACCCAAGCTTTTCCTTTAAGCCCACAGTAATTAGTTTCCCTCTTACTTCTTACAATTGCTAAATCACTCAGCAGCAGTTAAGCCCTCGGCCTGCTTTTCATGCTGACCCCGCTATCACAGTTTCAATCCACCAGACGGATAGAAGGGGCGGGCTTGTTGGAAAGGATGGAGTGCACAAGTATAAGGGGGCGCTAAAGCTGTACATTATCAGCAGCTCCCGTAATTTAATTTAACACTCGTTGGCGCATGTTTTCATGTTGACACGCTGAGGAGACTCCATAGGGGCTCAGTTATTTATTGTCAAACAAATAAGTCATGTCTCCGAGAGTAAAACTTGCAGACTTGTCCAGATTATTTAAAGTCCAAAATAATACATGTTATAACTGTGGGCAATGAGCAGAAGACGAGCCAGATATGCCAAGCACGAGCTGGAGGTTAGAAAAAGGCCAAAGAAATCCAAGAGCTGGAGGCAGATTTTGCAGTGGTTTGCTGTAAGTATGTGATCCCGGGGTAAAACAGGACCTGCGTTAATCTTTCAGAATTCACCAAACTCTGTCGAAAACCACAAGTAAGTGTGTTCAACTAGTCAAACCTGATCTGGAGCTGATACCATCGCTGAAACACTTATTCTGCAAGTTGAAAGCAAAGGTAGACGTTCAAAGGAAAGCGTGTTCTTTCAGTGGCAGACTCACGCTCACCTGCCTCTCCCTTTCTTTCTGTACAAAACTCCTATTTAATGATCTGTGACCAACATATTTCTGGCGTATTTTGCTTCAACACCCCAATGCTAAGGGTCAGATAAAGGTACTGAGCTAAATCAAAGAATGTTCGAGCTAAAACCTTCAAATACATTATACTTTTCATGTCCCTACCTTTTTTTTTTTAACTGAAAAAGCTGCTTATTATCTGTTAATGGGTGTCAGGGTCAGATCTTTCTGTCTATACCGAAGCAGTTTTTTGTAAGAGGCTTTAAGGACTTGGCTCGAGAACCTTGTCTTTTCCTTGCAGACTTTTTTATATGGGATCCGAGGGACATTACCTCCTCTTTGCTCAAAATGCAGTTGAGCCGGCCCCTCAGTTCCGGGCTCTTTTCTGCATGATCTGCAAAAATATTTGTATATTGACGTTTGCAGAAAGATGAATTTGTTAATACTCCAGCGTCTTGCTCATCGGCTACCTTTATCTTTCTGGTTGCTTGGCTATTTATTCTGCCGGCCTCTCTACACTGGCCTATATATTATTAAGTAGCCAACACAGAGGTTTAGATGTAATTTGCTGCTGTGTTACATTTACTAACTGCAAAATCAAAAATGTAGAAATGCTCCAACATTCACTCTTCAAAGGAGGTATAATGAGTGGAGCTGCAGAGTTCAAAGAGAATGGTTAAGTGTTTGTGTAGCATTATACGGGGTGAACAACTGCTTTCCTCAGAGTGATAGTGAAAGGTTTGATATTTAACATGAAAGGGTGCTAAAGAGGAGTTTAGCTCAGGAAACAGGTTTAACCCTTGTGCTTTGGGCAATACAGGAAGCACTTAGGCAGATAAAAGCCACTTCATTAACGGCCTAATAGCTTCTTTTACTTTTAACTTTGTCTTCTGTTCTTTTTAAAAAAAAATTATCTTTGTATCAAGTAACAGAGAGACCAGTTTGTATGTTTGCCCCTTCCATTTCTTCATTTCCTGACAATTTGCAATGCTTTTTCAGTTCTTTGTTTTTTGTTTTTTTTTAAGAGATATAACCTTTTGTTTGTGTTGCTCCTGTCACTGCAGAATTTCAAGTCTGGTGCATTGTAAGCTTGGAGCCATGTGACTAAACATGCATGTCAACACATAACCAGACAGCAGTGCGTGCATCAATTTGTTTCACCTGTAGATAGAGAAACTCTATCGCACACAGCACATACTCAGATTGTATGACAGGTTTCACATCGAGTTTAGACATGTGGTAAAATCCTATTTCTGAAATGGAACCCAATTGCTTAAAAATTACATTTAAAGAGACCAAGAATCTTCTGTGTGATAAATGAAAATGGAAGAGATAAAAATGAATCAAGAAGACGGTGGAGTGTGGAAAATAAAAGAGTGATGAAAAGGAGAGGCGGGAGCAGGAGAGGCTTAGAAGGTGGATGGATGAGAGGGGAAGAAGGAGCGGCGAGTGTGGAGCGCGGCGAGAGGAGAGAAAGCCGAAATGAACGATATATAGCCCCTGGCAAACAGAAAACAATTGTTACACTGCCTCCCATAACCCACTTCAACCTTAAACAGCAGATTTTTTTCACTCAATTAATTTCTACACATTGGAGCAGGGGCCTTGGCTGGAGCTGGGCTTTTATGTGCTACTGCTGCTGCAAGGCCTACACACATCTCTGTCTCCCATTCTTTTTCTATTTCTTTATATCTCCGTCTCCAGCTTTTTTTCTTCTTTCTTTCTTCACATTAAGAATGTGCTGAAGCAAAAATACCGGGTGAATTTATCTTATTGTAAAAACAAAACACCCACAAACAACTGGTAAAAACCATCTTACTGTATTATACCTCAGTGCACAAATGTTTGAACACAAGCTATCATTTCAACTTCTGAAAAAGAAAGTGAGAATTGTCAAAAGATGTGAGGTGAGGAAATTAAATCATTACATAATACAAAATTATTAAATCTTTTCTCTTTCACACAATCTGTCTCATACAAACACAACCATACCTTTTTTGCAAATGACACTCTCATACACTCTCATGTTTATGCACATCAGTATATTCTTATAGTGTATTATTCTCATATAAAAACTCTCAAACACATACCATCCTGCTTACTGTGTAAATAAAAGACTATACAAGTATATTCTATGGGTGCTCATAGTGGAAACTCAGCTCCTGTTGCAGTGATATTGATAGTGGCACAGGAGCAGGCCAGGTCGTGATGCACCTATATGCAGGCAGCAGGGTGACTGGCCTGAGGGCAAAGAGAAGACAGATGGACACATAGATACAGAAGGGCATGACTGAGCTGTGTGTGTGCTCGCTGAGTGAGGGCCAGTCGGAACAACATGAATCATGGGCCCAGTAGAGAGAGGAGGAGATCAGATCAATAAAAGCCCAGAGAGGGGAGAGCAGGGAGAGTGAGAGAGAGACCAACAGGATGAAGGCAGGACACAGAGGTGTTCATCACTGGACCACCCTCAAACCTGCCACCTTTTACTCTTTCACATTTGTACTGAGGGAAATGCAGGTTAATGTGATGTAAAAATTTGGGCTTACACATGAAAACTGTTAAAAGTATGGCTTATTGATTTTTTCAATAATACAATGTACAGGTCAGTGTTAAAGATCAATCAGTGTCAATCAAGTTTGAAAACGTACACACTGTCTAACACAGTGCTTTGATATCTAGTATCTAACAGATCACTTAAGTGGGCTTTAGTATTATATTCTAGGCCACATTATTTAAACAGATATTTATACACTTTTAAATACTTTCATTCATAGTTTGGGCAGCTTGTTCACACACACACACACACACACACACTCACAAACAGTGTTTTCAGTTAAAATGTTAACATAAGTTCAGTTAAATCTCTGCTCATGCCCATGTCTACGGTAGTGACAATAACAATAATGGCAGCCGTGGTGCTGAGTTTTAGAATTAATTTGAAGTTTAACACTGAAACATCTGTTTACACAAATGAATCATTTAAACAAATCAGAATCCTTGTTTTTAGTATCTAGTATGCTGTTTATTGTCAGCCTTGTAGTCTGGCAAACTTGATAGAGTTTGTAATTGTGTTTTGTCAACCTCTCTGTTTGTAAAAATATCCATATAATATAGACCCAGCCTTTGTTTTAAAAGGAAATGCATTCATCTTTATTGTTGAGGTTTAGAGCCGGTTTGTTGCGCATGGGGAAATGTGGTTGTTGGCGTGTAAACTATTGAGTATGTGTTTGGAGAGTGCAAAGACTCAGCACTGGTCATTTCTCATTAAGTGACCAGTGGGCTTAAGGGAGAGGCCTGTGCCTTCCAAAAGCAGGAGCAATGGCAGTGTTTAAGCATGCTTCGCACACAAATGTGAGATGGCCACGTCTCTCCACCCACATCCCCTCCCTATTGTACTTTGGAACAGGCAAGCAATTTTTCTCATCCCTCCTTTTTTATATAATTTGGTCGATAAAGGTGAAGGACGTTTCATCGCTTTTTCTCCCCTCTAGACTCCCTCCTCCTTGTGCGCTCTGCTCTGTCTCAGAGTGAAATCCCGAGATAAAGCTCGGCGGCGCTTCATGTTTAATGGAGCTTAATCCCACAGATTTGAGATACGGAGCTGTGAGGTAATTCCCTCATGCCCATCTTCACTAACACACAATTGTCATGTGACCACATCAGTCTGGGCCGCACTGGCTGCAGACAGACAGATGGACAGCATAAAGAGAAAAGCACTGTGCATTTCTTCACTGTTGTCAAACCAGTTATTGCCACTTTGACTTTGACTGTGCCTCAGTGGACCGTGACCCTGTTTATTAATACTAGTTAGTAAGCCTCTCTCTTGATGGGGATTTATAAACCATTCTTCTACACAGAAATGACTGAGCCAAGTGGCAAGCGTGCAGAGTCATAGCTAAAAGCTTAGTGTCCACAGACAGACTCCGGCCACAGCATCATCAGACCACTTGGACAGAGTTAGGACTTGGCTGCCTTGAGAGTATTTGGATAGGCCATGTGCTGGGAAGTCTTTATACCCACCAACGATCCTCCTTAAGTGATGAGCTGACACTAAGCAATTTACCATTCAGCCTGCCTGTGAAATATTTTCAATCTGAGTGCATAAAGCACCTATGGCAGGCAATATGCCAAGCTTCCTTCTTTCTTCTGACTCTTTTTTTTTTTGTTTCTCAAAATGCACTGTGTGGTTTAATTTACCCTAAGACAGGCTCGCCATGCTCACTTGACATGAGAGCTGTTGTCAATATGTAAAAGAGCTCAAATGGATGATTGCAGAGCAGTGCTGGTTGTTAGTGGTAGTAAGCAGACTTTGAGGGAAAGAAAATGTGAGCGTTAACAACAGGGCAGTGATGTTCAAAGTGGTTAAAGAGCCAGGCACACTTATTTCTATCAGTATTTGAATTCCCTACAGATTTTTTTTTTTTGCGTGTATTAAAGCACTCTGCCAAGTTCTCCTATCTATCTTTCGTTCCTGTCCTTCTTGTCACTCAGGTATGGAACACTTCATGGGAATGGAGGCAAACTTCAGATACTCTTTATAGTTATTGTCTAAATAAAACAATTGGATTGAAGGCTGTAGATAGCTGCATGCATCGGCCTGTTGTTTGAGCTTGTTTATGGTTCTGTAAGTGTAGGTTTCTGGCAGTTGAAGGGGCACATTGTCCTTTAAAGCTGCACTCCCTGCTGCACTGTCACTTCAAGGTCTCAATTCTGGGCCTTTACCACTTGCCAAAACACCTCTGCCAAGGTCTTCGTCATCCCCATGCTTTTGCACTTCTCTCCTCCTTTGCATAATTACCCAGGTAATTGTGGAGTAATTGACTGCATCACCTGCTCCCAGGAAGCACTGGCATTGTTTAATAAACAGCTGGAATGTGCGCCACATGTTGTTGGAGAACAAGTAAGAACATATTGGGGGCGGAAGGGGAGAGCCAGAAAAGTGGAGGAAAAGTTAGAAAGAAAAAAGCTGGGTGACGGCAAGACTAAGTGCGTTCATGCTAATTTCCAAGCACAGCAGACACACAGAGAACTTTCTCTAGGCCAGTCTTGAACTTGTTATGCAAGGTGAACATATTATTGCCTATGGAAAGATTAGTGAGGAAGAGGGTAATGAGAGTGGGAGATAGATAGATTTGGAGACACGGGGAAGAGAAGAGGCAACAGAAAACGAGTGAGAGAAACTTTGAGGCATGAGAGAATGAGATGGATATATGGATGGGGGGGGGGGGGGGTGAGCCTCTCAGGGCTAATGACATTAAGGAGGCCTGATGAATCGACACCCACTGAGTGTTATTGACGTCCCCCAAGCCTGCCCAGGCAGAGGCAGCCTCCCAGCCCGGGTATTGGCTAGCCCTGCTCCTCAATTAGACCGGCTGATTAGATTCCCTTGGTTGTGCCCTCTTGTGGGGTGAGCTGGGTGGCATGATGGATGTGATAGGCAGCATTATCAGAGGGGGGTGTCACCCATGCCCCACCCGTAGGGCACCAGACGATGGGTTTGACCAGTCATCACGGGGGTGTGTAGACTGAGGGCAGGGGGCGCGGCGCGAGTCTCTTATTGAGGCTGTCAATCACTGGAGCTTACAAGATGAGGCTGTGTCTCAGCAGAGAGATGCAAACGAGTAATTACAATTCCATCTCAGTTGGCATCTAGATATATGAGGAGGCTCATAACCACTGACCTCACGTGGATACCCTTTGCTTTTGTTGGAATCGTTTGAAAATGCTCAATTTACATATACTGTCCTTCATTCTATAATTCTTTACTGAAGGATTGAAACAGTAGATCTAGATCTGTGCCTTTGAAATAGTGTGTCCTTTACTAGCCTAGGAATGTAAT
Source organism: Rhyacichthys aspro (assembly GCA_036850595.1). Lineage (NCBI taxonomy): Eukaryota > Metazoa > Chordata > Actinopteri > Gobiiformes > Rhyacichthyidae > Rhyacichthys > Rhyacichthys aspro. The sequence continues at coordinate 11,565,085 of CM072154.1, read as the reverse complement.
GATTAAATTATCAGAGTTTATTTTTGCTAGTATCTGTTTTCCTCCATTAATACATAAAGCTGAAGTAGTTGGTGAGAATATGTCCTTAACCCTATTCTCTCCATTTTCGGGTAGTGACAGTTTCATGCAACCATTCATCAACATCTTGACTCTTGTGGTGCAAAAAATGGGGCAAGTCAGGTAAGTGTCCCAATTCAGCAGTTTTGAAAGGCAGTAACTAATGATATCTCAGGAACGGGGGCTGCTGCTGTTTCCCTGAGAACTTTCCTTCCTGTTCCATTGTGTGTTTGTGTGGTTGGATAGCTAGCTAATGGTCTGTCTCTGATGAATTAGGGGGTCTGACACCCTGCAAACACACTCTCCCAAGGTCAGAGCAGCCCACAGATTACCATATCCAGAGGCTTTAACAATCTAACACAGCCTCAAGTCAGCCAGATGACAATTGAGTGGAGCACAGAAGAAGATAAGGCATCCAAAAGGAAGAAATTGCTTTTAAAGTGGGGAAAACCTGCAGTGATCTCTGCCACTGATGTCCCCAGCAGTGGATGTGATGCCAAGTGTCCATTTGTGCAGCCCTCTCAGTTAAGGTCCTTCAGCGCTTGTTCACTCAACAATGTTATCCCTTTTCTTTATTGAATGCCTGTATTCAACACTCCAGTCAGTGTTAAAAGACTTCTTACACCCAGCAAAGTGCTTACTGAAAGCTCAGCTGAAAGTCTTCCATATTTCTTTACAGCAGGACTAAGTTATTTTCCAATAGCACTTGGTATAATGCTCTGTTAGCGTAACACACTTTATTATGCAATGCATTGATTTATAACTGATGACTGTGTCAGCACAGCCAAGGTGCATAATGAAACAAAAATGTGGCACACATATAAATAGACTTGTATATCCACACGCTCATCCAAGCAAGTTGTTAACACATAGGGGCTTATGCACACCCTCCTACACACTTGCCATATGTGTCTGCAGGGAGCTGGCTAAAATGTCAAGCTATGAGCCTGGCTGCCTCCTGTGGACGCCTCTCTTCTTATTTCACAGCAGCACCTGGTGGTGACAAAGAGCACAGAGGAGAGAGCCTCCTTAGGAGAAGAGACCAGACATTCCCCACTCTTTGGACCCTCCCCGTCCCATCATATTCTACTTGGCTGTCAGTCCAACTCAGGGCAGCTTAATTTCACTTTGAATTGACGACGTTCAAGACCCTGCCAAAGTTTGAGGGATTTTAGACGTACTACCAAAGCCAAGGAGCATAATGAATGAAAAGCCCCTTCCCAAATTGATTTCAAACTAAATCAAACCCCAGTATTCAATTATCTGCCAGAGCTGCCACTGAGGAACTTTAAAGTTGTATGGGCAGAGAACGAGAGAATGAGGAGGAGGAGGGAGAGCCAGTTAAAGGAGGGAAAGAGGACAGTCAGAGCAGAATGCAAATGACTCCATCGCTGCATGGTGTCAGAACAGGTGGCCCAGTGGTAGCGCCGGGGCTGATGAATGAGCTGTTGAAGTGGAGCCCATTGCTACCTCTAGCTAGTGGCAGCTCCAATTCTGCCTAGTTAAGCATTTGGCCTCCTCTGCCAGGAAGGCCTAATTGAAGAAATCATCACAGGGACCAGGACAGATCTGGTGTTACTGGGACCAAATTGTCTGTGTGCCTAACCAGACTGTAACATCATAATAGTGTGATACTATCCATCCACTAATCACAGGAAAGTGTTTCATTACAGGGGACCAGAGCAGGACAGAATTCCTTTTAATCATCCTCACACAACGTGAACCGCCTCAGTTCAGCCATAAGTTAAATGACAAGGCTGGTTTAATTTATTTTTCTCCTGTTGCTAGTATTGGCCATTAAAAGTCTAAACCCAGCCATGTATTTACTACAGTCAGTTGTGACTTCTTTATGATCTGTTCATGGAGATTACAGGCTCCTGCTGTTGTTTAAAAAATCCATTAAAAACAGCTCACAGAGATATACTGCTGCTTTGACTAATGTAATACATCACATCGAACAGCATGTGTATGGCTGGATTTCTGTACATCTCTATCAGTCAGGGTATTACTGTTTTACTGTGATTACACCTGCATCAGAAAGACTAAATGTCATGTTCTTTGGTTTCTTTCTTGAGAAAGCATTTTCTTCTCTTGTAATATTTAATTCAGGCGAGTAAAGGATGCAGACATTATTCACCACAGACAGACAGACCACAGGGCAGGGAGCAGAAGAAGAGCCCGATTGGTGTATCTTAGCAGAGACCAGTGACTCCTTCATTGTATCAGAGAGCAAGGGTAATTATTGGTAAATTACAAAAACCTGTCCTGTCAGCGATATCAAGCAGAAACTAATCAAGGCATTGACACTGCAGTGTTCCAAAAAACAAGAGGCCTTTGGCCCCCTGCCGCACCTGCGCACACTGTATAGAATGTTTAGCCTAACTAATGAATGACTAAATGCAATTATAACGTACTATCTCTGAAATTAGGCCTGCCATGGTGTTAATTACATAATTACTGAAGATGTCAGCTCCATGCGGGAGAGTGCAGTGTCAGTGGAGAGACTGGAACAAACAGGGAGGCGCGTAGTTTTGCTTTCAGGGATGAACTATAGACGCTCCTTTGAATCATGATGCTGGCTTTGTGAAAAATATCGCCTTTGCCAAGTTAATTTTGAAAAGGCCAGCATATTTGGGCATAGACAATCAGCCTGACCTTTCTACGAACAAGCCTGGTTTTCACACTTTCACCTCCTTTTTGTTCGTATTTTTCCCTTTTCTTTCCCCCTTCTTCTTTCTGTCCTTCAGTGTCTTTTCCCCTTTCTTTCTCTCCTCCTCCTTTGCTCTCTCTGGTGGGTATAACGTGCATGTCCTTGACAGCAGTGTCTGCTAATAGAGAGCGCCATTGTTTATCAGCACACCCCACTGATGAAGCAGCCTTCCTGTTTCTGTTGAAATATTTGTACAAATTTATTGGAGTCTGTCTCTATTAGATGCAGGCCTTTGCTTGGAAACAAGCATGCCTTCTTGTGTAGACAGACAATTGTATTCTCCTGCTTGTGTACTTCACTAATCAAGGGGACGCAGATGACTTTGCCGTTGTTGGTGTGCGGTTATATCATGCAGATGATTGGAATATCAATTCACTTTTACTTTCTAGCTTTGTGGCTAGTATGCAGTGGCTGTATCTCAAATGTGTCATGAGAACGAGGAGCCACTTTTCCCTGTGCAGACAATGCAGAGCTGATTTTTCTACACTTGCTTTTCAGTGCAAACCCTCTTTCTGGTGCCTTGTATAAAAACTGAAAAATGCATGTGACAGAGACACAGCAAAAAGTGTGAATGTAATTTATGGGGGTTTGTGTCACTAGAATCTGGACCTGCAGAGTCCAGGCTGTGATGGGCATTCCAAACGAGATGCAGATGAGGAGCCATGCTGAATAATCACGTACCGTCTCCTCGACTGCATCGACAAGGGGTCTCCATCACAGCTGTTTGAGTCCAGACACAACCCCACCGCCTCCACCCCCCTGTCCATACACCTGTCCCACTTCAGTACTCCAGCAGAGCAAACTTTGAGGGGAGTTTTTCTGCCGCTGCATTAGCCGAATGTCCCCTGAGGTGGATGTCTTGTGCATCAAAGTATCTGCCTGTCACGAGGTGTTCTATGGCATGTATCTGCAGCTTAGTGTCTCTTCTCCCTCCTTCTCTGTCCCTCCACAAGTTTAGATGGACATGTGTGTGTTACCTTGTCAGATGCTCCAAAATTCAGCTTAGATCTATGTCGGTATTATAAATATAAACTTCAAACTTTTAATTAGGATTTGCCATGATATACTAGTTTGTGTATAAGGTGTAATCAGGTGCTTTCCGTAAGCTTAGATCTAAACATAAATCTATATTTCCTCCCTGCTGTGTTTCAGCCTTGATTATTCACCTGTGTTTTATATTGTAGCGAGGTCCTGGCATCACTCTTGAAAAATAATTGCCCTGCCATAAGATATTCAGCCCAGTTTCTGGCTGCGCTATGGGTATCAGAACTTAACTACTTCTTGACCTTAGGCTCTGTATTTATCACTTTCTGTTTTATGATGCCATAAAGCAGTCCCTTGATGAATTTGGTAGACTTATGAAAACATTTCCATCTTGAGTGGCTGTAATGGTTTCAGTGGGATGGACGATAGCTTTCTCTAACACCAGTCAGCGCCCCAGGCCTCTTTGTAAACCAGTTGCTCCACATCATTTCCTTCTTGTTCTGCAGTTTTTTGTGCTCTAAGCCAAACAAAATGATTAACCGTAAAGACTTAAAATTAGTGATGGGCCGGTTTGCCAAGGGGACTGACTCTTTTGTACACAAACTCTGCCTATCATTTTATCATACAGGTGTGTGTCCATTGTGTAGATAACCTCCCCTGTCATCACTTTTGAGGACAGAGGGGTTCAAGTGGTGGAGAAAGTCATTGAAATGGGTCAGATAGTGGCCCATTTTGCCCCTCCACATGAGAACAGAAGGTGGATGTCAGTCACAGTGGGGGAGCCCAGGGAGAGGCAGCACCTCTCGGGATGTGTCCCCAGTAAAGAATCGCTGAAACAGGGAATTCAGTGGCCCAAGACTTCTGCAGCACAAAGGACTGTCCTCCTGCTCTGGCACACAGGGGACGCAGTCAGCAAAGTGCCTCTTACAGTCAAGACTCCAGCACTGGATTCATTGTTTGCCTTTTGTGCTCTGGCCTGCATTTACTTTTTTTTTTTTCTTTTTAAACTTGTGCAGACACTTGCGAGGTGCCACTGAAGGATGGCACCCATTTATGGATGTCTGACACAGCACAACGCAATTGCCCATTAAACCCCCATGATTGGCTTAAAAGAAAAAAGTGTTGCCTTGATTTGGTGCAGTGGACAAGATACTCTTAAGGCAAAATGACCAAGTCAGGCCGGTGACATCAAGGCTTTTAAAGCGTAATGATCTTCAGTTTATAGTGGTGTCTGCCTATTTGTTGTCTGACTTGATAATGGGAAAGTGTTTGCCATGGAACATAAGGCTGCTCCCTGGACGTTAAAGCAGCAGTATGATGTTCCGTGGTTTCAGCAGCGGACAGGTAAAGCCTATTTGCTGCTCTGTCTTCAGTTCAGGGATGTCTATGTTGAATGCATTTAACCTAAATTGCCAAATCAAAGGACAATGAGACAAGAATATAACAGAACAGCGGGATACATGTTCTACAGGTAATGCAATGACTGCATATGAGACATGAGAAGCTCGACTGTCAGAGCAAAAAGAGAAAGGGGCATAAGAGTCCCCTGTGAGCTTATGCCTCCTTATACTGTTGGTTGGCTTATGAAATATTAACAATGGCTGCCTCTCCCCTGAATAAGGCAATAGTGTAGTAAAGGGTGAGCTCTGCCTCACACAGTGTTTAATGCATGCCCCATAGGGCTTTAGCTTGGCCTGAAAATATAGCTTTTACTCCTGGTAATCCCTCTACATTTGTCTTTTATTTTTCTTTTCTTCTAACTTCTTTTTTGTGTACTTTTGTAGTGTAGTCAGTATATTGTCATTATATGTGCCATATGAATTTTATTTGAGAATGTTTTTCAGTATATGCCTGCAGAAGAAGAGTGGAGCGCAGAGGGACTGTTTTTGTGTGGGATTCAGTGGGTTTAATGTTATCAGATGGCCAGGGCGTTTCTTCTTTGCATCAGCCTGTTTTCTGTCCTCTAGCTGTGTAGTTTTTTGTTTTTTTTGTGAGAGGAAATGGTTGTTCTATGGCAATCTCTGTTTTATGAGGCATGCAGGCGGTTTTCCTCATCTGTTCATCACTGTTTTGTTGTTTTTTACTCGACACCATCACCAGCCAACCCTCCCACGGCAGAAACAGTTGACCACCCTTTAAAAGTGACTAAGAAAAACTACACAAAGTTTGGATAAATTAAACAGATGTCAAAAGAAAAAAAGAGTTTTTTGTGATTTCATAGGTACTTTTCAACCTTTAAAGTCTGTTTTCTAAATGTTCGACAATGGCAGTGATATGTTCAATGTAAATCCACATTTTCATCGAACCCATGTGAATTTTGCAAACCAGTCATTTCTTAATCCACTGACTTTGTGGCTGTAAATGATTGAATGCCTTTCGACAGCGTCTAGCAGTATGTTCACTTGGCACCACAGAGTACAAAAAACCCATTCTAATTTAATTAAAGTGAAAGAATATCATTAGGGTTCTTAATGATGATTAATGCCTAAATAATAATAACATTTATGAAGTATTACGGTATGAGGCTTCTAGTTGGAAGTGAAATTATTCTTTCAGTCCAGGTACAGCACGTTGTTACAACAAATTGCAACCTTCATTACTCATATCATTTGCTGTAGCGTCAGAGATTCAGGCCTATTGGGAATCCATTTTTATCTCCAACTTAGTTCCTCAATGGATTCACTTAAACATTCACCCATCCACTCAACCCTGAAAGCCGCTGACGACTAACGCTTCGTCAGTTTTTTTTCCTGATGACGTATTTTTCTTTCTTTCCCCCTACTGTGTTAAAACAAATGGCACCTGCATGACGCAAAGACACTGAAGAAAAAAAAATAAAACGCTCAAAAGTTGACATTTAGCTTAAATGGAGGTGGAACAGGCCGCAGGGATGCTGCTGTTACGATGCAGGGGAGACTAGCGCTTCTTCTCTCGTCTCGTCTCGTCCCACTAAAACAAGATTTATGACCTCACGAATACCATCATATTTTAGCAGCTGATGTGCACGGTGGGTGGTTTATCTGGGATTGAGGGCTTTGCTGTTGAGCCCCCCACCGCAGGGCTCCTATGACTTACAGCGGAAACAAGCAACAAGAGTTTGCAGAAAGGACACCGTGTTATTGGTGTGTGATAACAGCTATCTCAATCTTGAATTTTGGCGGGGCAAACGATATACTTTTAAAAACAATGTAGTCAAACTCTATTAAAGATCCTGTCAGGCTTGGTGTCTGTTTATCTTAGCCCTGCTCTGCATAACACTGCTGTAACCTCTCTTCCCTCACCACTCTCCTCTGGCAATCGTAGTGTAATTGACAGGCTTCAGCAGTTAAGACCTCCAACAGCTCTTTCTTCATTTGGAGACACTTTGTCAGTTTTAATCAGGGCTTTAATTGGCAGGCTGGCACTGGGTGAGTGGCACCAGAGGCTGGGGCATAGAGGGGACACTGACTTTGCTGAGACATTTGTTTGTACTTTGTTTAGTTTTCCTCTTTTAAGATACTATATCTTTATCCCTATATAAAAAGACATTTCTTTTATTTCAGCCTTTTTAATTTAGCAGCTAATTCCCCATTTATCTACAACAGTAAAGTATTGTGTAATGTTTTCCAAGCAACACAAGCAGCTTCTGGCAAACGTTGTGACTGAAACCTTCCACTAACTTTGCAATTAGTGGATGACAACTCACAGCTGTTGAGAAAGCAGAGCAGCTTTTATGTCTTTATGCATATTTCCTAACAAACAGACAAAAGTATTGTTAACATCATCCTTAGTGTTGTCACTGCATTGTCTTTGTCCCTGAAAATAATTGTGTGTGCCTGGGCTTTCTGTGTTGTGCTTTAATAGGATTGCTAAATGTGGGGGTTGTGTTCTTGTATTTGAGCTAGTTGGACAGGCCAGTATGTGCCATGCTCCTGCTAGAGCTGCTGAATCTAGGACACCAGGACTCTTGTCTGTGATTCTCCCTCCTGCTGAGGTGTTAGTAATGCCAAGGGACAAGCTAGAGCGGATTGAAAAAGAGTGAAAAATAGGTGGTGGGAGGTAGAGAGACATGAGCGAAGTATAGATAGACTGAAATAAAGAGAATATGTCCCAGAATTCTGTCAGAAGCTTTTGTTGACAGCCAAAGCCCTGCTTTTAAACCTTGCACAACGAAGCCTTGAATTATCTGTCATTTGGATGACACGTCAGTTTTTGTCACTACCGCCTGCACTATGTTCTGTTCTGGTTTAGCTTGCTGTTTGTGATTTGTGCATCTGTGTCTAAATAACTAAATTGGTTGAAAAAAAAACAACTTTGCTATAATCAACAAGCATCCTGTGTATTTGCCAGGCCAATTAAGAGTCATTCATTTGCAAATGAAGGCCCTGTCGAGGTCTAAACTGCTCCTAGGGGCACACAGACATGCAGTCAGCACACAGGCTGCCCTCAGCAAAGCTGAGCGCCACCAACACAGTCATCATCCTGTGCCCACTGTGTGTGCCGCCTTGTTGCTCACTCAGCACATCTCACCAGCAGACCTTAAACACTAAAAAGTATAATTGAATTCATTATTTCCTGTTTTATGACTTGTTCCGCTGTGGTTTTAATTTGTCCTGTAAAAGATGAGGCAGGCAGGCAGTTCTTGTGCCTTGAATTCCCTCCTGTTCCCCGCTCCCAGGCTCCTTGTTCTGCTACAGAGCCTGGGATTTTATGAGGCGGGGGGTCTCCTGTGTCGTGGGAGCCGTCTTTACCGCTAATCAACCCTTCAAGGTTGCTATCTCCGTGCCATGCAAAAAGAGGTAGAGATGCTCTGCCAAATCTCATGCCTATCTACCTTTTTAATGGGCTAACAACTTGACCTTCACTCTGTCTCCATGCTAACTCCACTCCAAAGAGATGGCCCGTCTGTGTATTGATTTAGTCATGAGAATATAATCTGAAAACATTTCTGTCAATATTTCCTGCCTTCAGCTTCCTGGGGAGGTGATGCTCAGCACAACTGCAAGGTTATCAGCAGCATCTGTGTGTTCATTGTAGACGAAGTGTAGCCAGTGTGATAAGAAGCCTTTATTTTAGACTTTCTTGGACAGAGACTTGGCAGAGCAGTTGTGCTGTCAGTGCCTCCAGGCTCTTCACTTTAGCCCCTGTGACTGAAGATGAGTGCTCTGTTGCCAGCACCGGCTGCCTCACCTGTTCCCCCGGCTCTAGAGACTTTTTCCTTTTACCTTCTTTTACTCTCCTGTCCATACATCAATCGCTTTATAATTTGTTGCGCTCTGCTGCGTAGGTTGGAGATTTCTGAGAGTGCTGACCCCTTGAACTCTGTCTACAACAGTTTCAAAGCAGTGTAGGCTCCACTGAGAACATCTTACAGATGTCTTAAGAACATAAAGTTTTCTGCTATCACATTTGTAAGACCTTGAGAATGAAAATGGTTTTTGCCTGTATATTTCCCAATGAGAAATCGTTGCTTATTTCTTAGATTTCCTACATTATTTTTTATTTTTTGTTTTTTTGATTTTGTTTTAGTTTTGCTTTGAGGTCTTTTCTTGACTGTGTGCTTTTCCAGATGAACATTGATACCGACTAAGTCAACGCCTCAACAGTATCAGGCAAATGTGGTTTATGTTTCACTGTTGGCAGAAAGTAACATTTTAATTTCATGGTGTCAACATAGAATTGGAATAAGATCATAAAGCATTATGGCACTTGTACAGACAGCAGCAGTGCTATAAATCGGCTGAGTGCCTTTCTGGCACAGATGGAGTCAGATATATTGTGCATTTTTAGTACATATGTGTTTAGTGGCTGAGTTAAGCGTCAGCGATGACGATAATGATAATAACAGGTAATGTACCATGCATTCATGTGTTTGTTTTAAGAACCCAATTTGGCAGGAACGTCTGTTGAGACATTCTGTAATGCATGAGAAACAACAAATTAGCAAAGAAAAAAAGGTATCTTATGCAATTTGGGAATGTAGGCCACCTTGTTGGAATGGGGCTAAATGTAGGTCTGCCTTTGTTCCCACTGTGTGTGGGTCGAGCTCTGATGATGTCATATGCAGTAGTTTCTATTGCAGGATGTGCTGTGGGTGGATATGCCTGGCACAGAGGTACAGGGGGATTCACTGCCACATTTCAGAGATTTGTCAAAAGGCCTTGATAGAGACACTGTCAGATGAGTATAGAGTGACAAAATCCAGTAGAATCCAGAGTAGAACAAGTAAGAAATGTGTGTTTTAAGCAAAAGTCCTTGTAGAATATAATTCTTCTTGTTTGTGTTTTGCTGAGAAAGTGTAGGGTGACACAAGCTTGTTCTTGATTGCATGGCTTAACCCACTGCTCTGTCAGCACCAGCATTTAGCCTCTTAAGCTCTGGACACAGTTTATTAGGAGACAGTCAAATAAAAAAATAAGTCAGACTCTATACGACATGCATTTGAGTAGCTTGGGGAGGGGTGGTGGTGTTTTGAACACATGCCTAGCACGTACAGCTCAGCCGAGCAAAAGAGCTTTGTATCCTCCTCACCAAGGGAAATAAAGAGAAGGTGAGACAAAAAAAACTTTTCCATTGCTCTAGGCTACTGTTACCTGGCAGCCGCTAAGGAATTGAAAATATCATTCTGCCGCTGCATATATTCCAGATTTGTGTGAGAGGCACTTCTCATAGTGATGTCTCCCTCACACACAGTATGTCAACCCTTCAGGAGTACATACAGAGGGGTGGGGACTCCTACCAGGCCTCAGGCACACAGAGGGGGCGGCTTTTGCTTTGGACACTGTTTCTGCGGATGTCGAGAAAAAAATGACAATGTTAGTTTTTCACTGTCACCCCGCCTGCTTCTGTGAATCCCAGCCATTTGCATAGGCAGTGTTATTCTATCATGAAATATATGGGGCAGCTTTAAGAAAACTCCACTTTGGGGAGGGGGGCAGAGGTACGGCGGGTGGAGGAGTAAGTGATAGTGATGGACGGTGTGATATAAATAGAAGTGGTGATGGCAGGATAATGCATGGCTCTTTCTGCCGGGCCGAGGTTCAGGCCTGTCAGTGAGACGAGCAAGGAGGGTAGGGAGGGAGGAAGGAACGAACGGCCAAGGAGAGAGGGAAGGAGGGAGGAGGGAAAAGAGGTCTGGGTGTCTTTTCCAGGTCACTTCAGGCTCCTAGAGGTGCAGGAAGAACCCTTGATTAATTATGATCATTATTATCATCATCTTGGCCAGGGGCATTAATCACAGCCATGTCAGAGCCAGGACTGGACAGGGGGCAGGAGAGGAAGTGGGGAGGGGTCCGGCATTGTTGTGAATTGTTGGCATGGTAGACACACCCCGGTACCAGCGCCACCTTTGCCCGTGTCAGTGATCAACACCCATATGTCCGCTGTCAGCCCGGCATCCATCAAAAGTAGGCCTGTTATCAATGGTGCTCACTCCCACTGGCCTCAAACAAACTGACTACAGTAAACGCACACTGATCAATGATGGCTCTTTACTTGCACTACAGGCCAATAAATCCAGCCAAGTATGAATTGACCGATGCTAACTTGACAGTGTGTCAGCTATATTGCACAATGCATAGTTTGTCAGGACATCCGCGGATACGCTGTAACGAGTGAGGATGACAAGTGTTGGTGTTAGTTCACTGGGATTTGCCATTTCATGTACTCCTGTGCCATCAGATTGCAATGAAAATATACACAATTTTTCTGGTCTGGTTTTGTGTTCATGTAAAAAAATAAAAGGAACTCCCCTGTGTCCCATAATGCCAGATCACATATGTGTTTTGTATTTTGCTTTTATTTCCTTGTTGCCCCTTCACTAAGTGGCACATTTTGACTTTTTTCACACCTACCATTTTTCACCTTCACGTGCGTCTTGCCTCCCTGCATGTTTCACTTAATGATAGACAGCTCCAGGCAGCCATGACAGCCATGAGCTAGGATGTTTTTGTCGCCAGCCGGCAATGCTGGGCACTCTACTCTGTCGAGACGTCGCTCTGACTTTTATGAATACATGTACACAGCTCAGAGCGCTGGTGGATTTGTCTTTATAAGCCTGGGTGACACGTCCGCAGCGGCCCCACTTCATTTATTCCACTTGCGTAGATTAAGGCTGGCATTACAAGTAAGGTCACACAATGCATCAATGTTACCTCGACACCACAGTGCTTCTGAGCGTGCTCGGGTTCTGCCATTACTCCACCCAGCTTTTTTGGCAGGAAATTTCCATCAATTTCATGTTTTTGCCTGATTTCCCAGATTCTCCGGCCCCTCTTTCATTTTCCCTGCAGCGGTGTGTTGCTGTAAGGCCGGGACAGGTGTAAACAGTGTTCCAGGAACTGCTCTGAGCCACACACTGTGCCAGAGCAGGTGCGCCTCTGGACAGGAGGTGTGAGGCAGGTGTTAGATGAAGCCGCTGCTCATGAGTGTAACTGTCAAAATGTCGGTGTTCCCCCCTCTGTGATGACATGTTAATCCCTAACACTTGGTCTCCGCAGGGGGCCCCTACATCAGTCAGTCTGATAATAAACACAAAGTCAAGGGACATCCTTTCCTGACATCTGAAAGTTATTACATTCTTTTGAATAATGTGCTCTGGCTCGGTTTGATAATATGCAAATTGCAAGCTTAAGGCCTGTTTTCTCTGTTGGTTTGGCATGGTTTGGTATGGGTAAATTCTGGCTGGAGCCATCTGGTCTATGGGCATCGAAAACTAGGTTTAAAACACATCTGGGTTTGACTTTGTGAATGTGGTGTGTTATAGGTTGGTGGGCCGAGCTTCTCTTAACCTTAACCCAGTCTCTTTTAGAACAGGGGCTCAGGGACAGCGGCGGGGACGGTCATTTGTCCTTGCAGGTCTGGGTCCTTGTGAGGCAGAAAAGAGTTCTTAGCTGTGTTGTGTATTTATATCAGCCTGCTGCTTGTCTGTCTAGGACTTTACCCAAGCTCCCTTAGCCTCTTAAGTAGGGAACATCTCCTTGAAAAACTTGACAAAGGGGAGTGTGACAGTCTTCAGGGTTACTCTTTGCTTGCGTTGGCTTGACTCAGGGTGAAGCTTAAAGAAAGAAAAAAAAAAAGATGTTTGAAATAGCTTGTCAGTTTGATATGTATTTTCACACGGTATCTGATGCTGATTTGTAGTTAGATTTCCAGGCTACTGTACTGTATGTGTGTCAGCTGCCAGCGTTTGAGTCCTGTTTGTTGTCTTCTATAAGTCTCCATCACGAGCCTGGAGGTTGTATTTTTTCACAGGCTGTTGGGAGGATTTATTCGTCTTTTACTACATCACTGAAACAGACTCGTAACTCATGAATGAACTCCATTCCACTCTGTCGTCTTGCTTTGCTGTGCTTCAAGCTCCATCCTTAGCATCTTATAGCCGTCAATCAGGCTAATCTGCTCCCTCTCACATGGCTGCGAAAGACTTCGGCTTCTCTCATTGATATCAACGACTGGCAGGCTAGAGCTGCTGGGACATCTAAAACAAGGGTCAAAATGCTCTCTGTAATATAAATAAACAAGCTGATATAACAACATAGAATTCTTGGTTGGTGGCATTGGTATTGTTCAGCATATTTCTATTACCAGGCTTCACTTGGGTTTGCACTCAGAGAATGATTGCTTAATATTTTACAGGCTCTATTGATTGTGTTGTCACCAGTTTTCTTTTTGTAGTCACTCAGCTGCTACGACTTGTCTATGGCAAGTCTATTGTGTGGTGATGTTAGGAGTCATGTCAGGGAGACAGGGCCATCACTGTCAATCTCGACATATCAAAAAGAATGACACATGGATGACTGCTTCATGTAAGGGCATTATGCAGAGTGACACGGCCATGTTGCATTACCCTTTGCTGTATTTGTAGCACTGGGGTAACCTGTCCTGTACTCATCCCAGCTCTTATCCGCTCCACCTCACCTTTGCCAAAAGCCAGAGCTGTTTGTCATGGATGATTTGGTAATAAAATGAGAAAGGTGTGGAGTCAGCAAGAGAAGTCTCCGTTCCACCTGCCCCTCTGTCATCCCTTTTTCCCTGTGGTACACACACACAGCAAGTCCTATGCAAAACCCAGTCGGTACACATCCCTTTGATACACCAACGGTACAGGAAGTCCAACAGTGGAGCTACCGTTACAATTATAAATCTTTCATTTATTTATTTTCATATAATTATTAATTACAGTACACGTCTTGTACTTTATGGGAACCATTAAACTCAATTGTATGCACTGCACATATTTGGTGTTGTACATTTGGTTTGGGAGGTGTAGGTGAAGGTACTTTATATGCAGATAGGCTTTTTGTTGCACCCTGCTGTCTCACATTCTTCTCATAATCTATCTAATACCAGATGTTTCATCTTACCTTGCATAGGGTCATCCCCAAGATATTTTTTGCTGCTGATTGCAGCATTCATAAAGTTGCTGTTAAACACATTTAGGCACTTAAGTTATGAGAGTGTTTCATAGTATGTACTGGTATCCTAGCCAAATGCTGCAATGTGTTGATATTGAAAGTCACAGTGCAGTCTAATTCTGTGCATTTATCATACCTCACTTGATTTGGCTGGGTCAAATGACTCAGCAAGCCAAATAATTTGTCTAATGAAGTGCAAAAGGGAGTCTGTCAGACTCTTTTCTGTAGCTGACACACATTAGTTCACCCTACTGTAGCTAGCATTACTGCCTGACTGAGAGGAAAGAGTATAGTAATGGAGAACACCATTTTGATGGGCTCCAGGGAGCTTCAGCTGACACGAAAGGACCGCTCAACAGTTTTCTGCCAACTTAAATATTTATAACAAGGAAATATCATTGCACATGAATGGTTTGAGTGATACAGTTACTCCATGTGAAGGTTGTATGTAGCACAGGCTTAATGTGCTGCTTTCTTTAAACTGGAATAAAAAAACACTTATTAGGGATATTGAAATGATTGTAAGTCTATCATATGTAAAGTAGGTTTTTGGTACATAAGGTGGCTTTATGCAAAGCAGTGACCTAACACTGTTTTGACTTTGAGGAATATTGTGTGCCTTATGATAATATATGGCACCAATGTAGTGCGTGAGGATCATACATTATGCAGACTTTACCATAAAAAAGCACTGTAGTAGGGCAGTGTGTGGACATAACTACCCTCTGCTGCTCATACATTCACTGTAGACACACTGACAAATACACAAGCACTCAATTTTACAGTTATACACATAACTCATATGCCACTTGTGCTGCCGTTCTGTCCTACCTCAGCAGGGTGGATTTTATCTAAGGCACACACAACAAGTAAACAAGCTACCGAGCAGCAACTCTTCAGATGAATATTGTATACTCCTAGTCTTGCTAAGTGTTGTTGTTTATGTCAGAGACAGTGTTTATTGTGCTTGGTGGGCCTCTTAGTGCAGTTAAGTTTCTACAACATCCCACTATGGCCATCAATTTCTGTACAAGATGGTCTAGGTTTGTGTTTTTCCTCCCTCTCTCCTACTCTTTACATCTCTTCCCTTCCTCCGTGCTCGGCTGGTGTTGCCTGCCTTCTCCTCATCTCTGCGTGCCCATCTCACCTTCCTTCCTTCCAGATGGCGCATTTCACAACCTGCTAGGCACGATCAATCAAGCCCAGATGCAGACTGGGCTATTAAGGTCAGTAATGATTGGCCTTTGAGCGTTATGGGCCCGGCTCCTGTTGTAAAGCCATGCATCAAACTCTGTTCCAGCACTCAGCTCGCCTGCCCTTAACAAGCCAGCTTAAAATATCGGCCGGAGGATACAAAATGAAAAGGGTACAACCTTATCTCTCCAAAGACAGGCCGTTGTAGCCCCAAGGTGTAATAAAACTACAGAACTTGGCCGTCGCCTAGAGTCATCTCTTTTATAAGCAATATCTTTCAAAGATCAGCTAAGCGGTGGGCTATGGGTGCTGTGTGGAGAGATGTAATGCATCACACCATATTCCCTTCACAGGAAAACCCTCTGCTCACTATTCATGCCCTTTCAGGGGAGTCATGCTCCTCCATCGTTGCATCATACACGTCTGGGATTTGGATTTAATAGTGTAAGAAGCCCAGGGTTTGAGGTGAGATTTGACTGGGTGCTGAACCCTGCCCCTCAGTGAGCTCTGACCAGGTTCTAATCCATGAAGAGGAGGTGAACTCAAGCACACAGCACAGAAGGGAGACCCCTAGAGGTTCCGAGGACAGATGATGCTTCAGTATTGGACAGCACCTTACTGTGGCTTTAAATCCCCATTATTGAGTTACTTTCCCATCAGCCGTGTATTTGCACCTGGAAAAAACACACTGGGAGAGTTTCAGTCCAAGTAATGATTTCATTTGGATCCATGAGTGCCAAGGGGCAGTAAAACACAGCGACTACAGCCAGGGGACCAGGAGGGTCATGGGAAATGTGAGCTCATTGGAGGATATTTGCTCAATGGTTGCTCCTGATGTTTATTTGATCCTATAACAACTGCACCAAAGCCATGTCAATCATAGGCATAATGTAGTGTAGCTTATCATTGGAGGCATGATTAAAGAAACTAATAGCCTTATCTTTTCTTCGATAGCTGCTGGCCATTATCTTACCATGAAATAGGTTGCATGTCAGGGTTATTATTGCGGTGCACTGAGCTCCTAGAGGCATGATCATATACTGAATATATACATTTATTCTTATAATGCCATGGCTTAGTAAGTGAGGCATGGGGCAAAATATACGTGACTCCAAAAAAGATGTGCTTCTGTGCTGAGCATCTCTGCTTAAAATCTGCACTATCTATGTGCATGTCAGTGTTTTTAATTATGGTTTTATCCAATAGTATTTACACTTTACTCAAACCATTTTCACAAAAACTGGAGCAAGTAAAAAGGGTTCTAGCCTTTTGATTGTGTCCCAGAAATATCACCTTTTTATTGAGAGCAAAGGTTAAGCCATTTCAAGGGCCATACAATTCTGGTCTAAAGCCACCTCAGCCAGGCACAGTGTTATGATTGCTTTTTATATTACATGTCTTTCCAGCGTGTGTGGAACATGACATCTTCCCGTGTAGCTGTGGTAGGCTGACGATGGCACACAGACCTCTCTCTGGTTGGCCAGTGGCCTTGATGTCATCCCAAGCACGCATGCATTCACCAACAGGCAGAGAGTCTAGGTCAGCCCAGCCAGTCAGTCTGGAACCTTTGCACAGGCCCATAAAACACAGAAGCACAGAGCAGAAAATTGAAAGCATCGCGGAAGGTGCCATGGCTGTACTGGGGTGGAAGATAAAAGTCTTTGGCCAGGGCTGGAAGCATCATAGCTGCAGATGCATGCTGGGGGCTGTAGGATTTAATAACCTAAGACCACGGGGTTGCGCGGCCACAAGCACAGAGTAGCAGTGCCAGTATAGGATGTGACAGTAAATAGCAAACCCATATGATTAATAATATAGCTGTGAGGCACGACGAGGCAGCGGTGTCCTCTGAATGTGTTTTACTATTCTATGTATTATAGATAGACTCGCGAGCTGTGTCTTGTCATTCACTGTCTCAGATATGAGCCTAGTTGTCGTGTTATGGCCTGTCATAAGCACATCTCCTAGGATCAAATAATGCTTGCCCAGAGAGATTTTGCGTGGTACAGTGTGTGTGTTATATGGATGAAGTCATCACAGCTGCTGTTTGATCACCGCAGCCCCTTTGTGGACGTCATTTTGACTAAAGCTGTCATAGAGGCCCAGGCAGTATGATTTATCCGCACAGCCACTCCTCCTTGCCACCTTTGGCATTCTGTTACAGCCTCACTACACAATAAGCTGATGGCTTTTCTCCAATTTGACCCAAGCCTAAGCTCTTTTTCTCTTCGTTCCTTTCATCCGTGCTAGTAATTCACTCTGCACCACACACTGTATCTTTGAACGACCAATGCCTGTTATTCTTCCTTTTATAACTACTTGTACTCGTAAAGATGCTGTGGGGTTTTTATCAGTGGAATAAAAAGTGGAATGTTAGCCTTAGTGCACTGGGCCATTCCTTCAATTCACAGCCTGACAAATGAGTTGTGACCTTGAGTAATATTTGCCCATTATTCAGAAGGCACTAGAGCAGATATTAAAAATAGCCCTCATTTCATAGGGTGCGGTAGAATAGATGCCGGAGCTTGGCTGTTATTAGAGGAGCATGTAGGTGCAAGTATATGTGTGGACTCAGAGTATGTTTTTTTTTTTTTTTTTTTTAACGTATCAGTGTCTAAAAGAGAATAGATAGGGAAGAGGTTAATTGTGTTGTGGCTCATTACATATGGATTCACTCCAGGAATTAAAATAAGTGTTCATCTCGAGCGACAGTCACATTTAGTTACACGCTGCTGAATGGCGAGAATAATGATGTGTCCTTGAATTGATAGAATGTTCTGATGGAATAGCAAATGAGAAATGGGTATTGGATTTGGCATATGCAATATTTATATGAATATGTATGCTATTATCAGTGTAATTTTACAGAGATGTGTCTCTATGTGATCTTCTTTTTAGCTTAAGGTGCTAGATTAGCTTCAAGTTCAGTTTCAGCTAAGTCTCTAGTTGTCAACATTTATTTTAGGCTCTGTCAAAAACATACCTGAGATTTTGAAGAGGCTCACAAATGCCTCAGTGCAATTACAAATTATATTGCAGATTTTTCAGTGGTGAAGAGCTATAAATAATGCATCTTTAATTACAAACCTAGGGCCACGTTAAATCTGACCTGGGTCCGTGATTGAGCCCAGGGCTGTACTTTGGACACACCTTTGACATTATTTAAGGGTGAAAGCTGCCTGCCCTTTACTCCTATCCTTCAACACTGTCCCGCTGTCCTTCATCCCACAGAGGACCATTTAGCTTCTCAAGGGCCAGACCGTGACTGTGTGGCCGCTCCGCTGAAAGGCATGATGGGTAATAAGTGGAAATGGCAGTGATCCGGCTCGAGGCTCTCTCCTCCAGCTCTCAAATGCCAGTGGAAGAAGTGAGATCCAACCCCAGTGTGACCCCAGTAAGGGCTGTGGCTGTCACACTCAGGCTGTCCCCTGGTCTTTATCTCTCCTCGGCTCTGCTGTTCTGACCCTAAACCACCACCTCTCTCTCTCTCTCTCGTAACCCTGCTTATCTCCTTATCCCTTCTTATTCGTTTCTTTCACATTTGAGACACCCCTGTCCCCTCTGTTACTCGGTCAATCCCTCTCTCACATTTTGGCCACTCCTTCCATGATATCGCATGGCTTATTACCTGCTCTACCTTGCCTGTCATCTCTGTGATTTCACCTCCTCTGTCTACTTGTTTCTCACACCACTACAGCCACAGTCCCCTCTCATTCTCCCTTCTTTCACACATGCTCGTTTTCTTTCCGTTACTTTAATGTTACCTGCCTTCCATCACCCTTCCTGCTCCTTGACCCCCCCGTTGCTACGTCTGAGCCTGGGTGTGCAGCCAGCCTCTGAGTGGCAAGGTGACATTGTGTGTCATATCAGCATTCCACGGCAGTCCCCTTTCTCTCCAGAGAGTAATTATTTCTTTCAGAGTGAAAGGTTCAATTTGCTATAAAAGAACAAGAGCCTCAGGTATAGAGGCGGCTAGGGTGGGAGCGCGTGAGGAGGGAAAGGAAGTGATAGGGTGGTAAAGAAAGAGAAAGAGGGGGTAAGAATTAGATGAGGGGAAGATGCAGAAGGGGACAGGGAAAACAGTTATGGATAACAGCAAAATGTAGCTGTGTGTACTGGACACACTGTTCCCTAGGGGAGCCTGTTGTGGTGCTCAGTGGATGGTAAAGGTGCCCAGTGACGTCAAAACTCTGGCCCTAGATTATGTCACGAGGCTGGGACATTCACGAAGGCTGCAGAGTCCCATAAACACAAAAGCACAAGCCAATCTCAGGGAAATTTGCATTTTGACTGACTCTAGCGATTTTTAAGCTCTTTGACCACAGAAGCTGGAGCAATGTTGAGGCAGTGCATACATGGATCACATTGGATCAAAAAAAAACAAAAACGTGTACCATTTAAAACAGAGGCGTTGTACATTTCTGGAAGATTTCAGTGTTTTCTGCACATAATAGATTTGATTTGGAAGAATGAGTTGAGTAACACCAAGCATGAACCCCTATTTGGACCTCGTAGCTGCCCTGTGAAATTGTATTTTTGTTGCTGGTATTTTTAGTGTATTTTTGGTTTGGAACGTCTACACTTTTAAATTGTAAATTTGTTCTGGAGTGGTCCCGAAGGATGTATTTTTAAGAGTGTGGGTGGGGGCACTGAGGTATTTGTAGGTAAGCTGTCTCATTTCCATTCCCACTTCTCCACACCCACCACACATTCTCCACTGCTCTGTGTATCTCGCTCTGCCGCTGAATGCTGCTTCCCTCAGTCACCTGCTGTAAATTGTTCCAGTCTCTCCGGTGCTGGAGTGTTTTTTCACCCCAGTGTCTTCCTGTTGGAGTGTCTCTCACCACTGGGATTAAGGAGGCTCTCCAGACAGGCTGAGGCGCTTATTTAAAGCAGCAGGCTTGTCACCGGGACTATTTTAAGTGGGAGCTTGAAAGCAATTGCTGCCGTGTTCCAGCACGATGTTGGCTATGAGTTATTATGCGCTGCTTCAGTGGTGAGGAGCAGTGCAACCAAAAAGCCTTACCCTGTTGCTCTCACACCGGGGCTCACAGAATGGAAGAATGACAGGATGGAGATATGACTGAAGAAAAGTTTCACATAAATGTTCCCATTGGTTAGTCTGTAATAAAGCTATCCCATATTTCCTTTATTATTTAATGACTGCTCTTTGAAGTACTATCTGTCAAATCAGTTGCCTTGGGGACAGTATCAAGCACTGACATTGGTTTTCTGATCATTTCATGCCAAAAATTCTCTCTAAGAAATGTACTGATTGGTCATAAGCTTAGCACGCCTCAGGCTAGAAAATTCTGTATTATACCAAAAATATATTATACTTTTTTATTGCTTATTGTCTTTTATCCTCCAAATGTAATACACTGGGGTTTCTTTAGTGGTGTCTAGCCAGCTTTGCCTGCTGAATATATTTGGAACCAGTTCCGTCGGCAGAAGCTACAGAGAATCTTTCTGGATAAAAGCGCTGTTGGATGCAGCTGCGTCTTGCTCTGTTGACTGAAGCGATTTTAATGTTTTATTGATTTTTTGATTTATTTTTTTCTGCTTCAGCCTCCATATACACACTCTCACTCTGTCTTCGTCATGAAAAACAGCCAAACAGGCAAATATCCCCATCAGAACCCCATCCCATCCCCTGTGTGCTCACATCCAGCCTTACCAGAAGCTAAGTGTCCTGGTGGTAGATGGCTGGGGCATTTACATGCTTTTTCATTTACTTTTGATTTATCAATCATCTGTCCCAGTGCAACACTAGGATGTAGACAGAACTATTCTTCTCGTATTTAAGAAGTCGTGGGTAGTGCAGATTTTTTTATGTAAATATTTTGAATATGGCTGACATTTAGGGCATGTCTTTGCAGAAGTTTTTTTCTGATTGCAGGTTGGATGGAACAGGATGATGGCTTAGTGAAATAAAGTACAAGCACCTATAGAAATACTGCAGTAGCAGCAGCAGAACAGACAGCGGGGGTTTACACGGCCGTCTGAATCAGTAAAACAATCAAGGATTTTCTTTTTAGAGCTATACAAAGAAACAAAACAATAGTAGTATAAGAAGATGTATGTTTAAAAAAAAAGATTAGCTTCCTCTGTTAACACTTGTATGTTAAAGTGTTAGAGTGGGTGCCAGGAATGGAATGAGTGGAGGGTAAAAGGAGTTTCTGAGGAGCTAAAGCAGCATCTGACAGCGCGGCATGTACGCGGTTGGTCTTCTCTCACAGGCATTAGAGCAAATCACAGCACTCTATCTCATACGCTCATGCAACAACATCTCCAAGGTTGTATAAATCACACCACTCTCGCTACTGAACCAACATATCCTGCCAACCACCAACAATTACCACCCCACCCCTAGCTCAGATAACAAAGCGTCCTATCTTAATAAGCATCCACCATGGGGAGCTAATGGTCTCACTGCTCCTTTTAATTTTATTCATACCTAACTATGAGATATTAATAATGAATGCAGAGTAAACAACAGTTTAAGATGCTGGCCACGCCATTGTGGACTAATTGGCTCATTAAATGTAACATTAGGTGGGAGAGGGGCCCTTGATTGGGAGCTGTAGGCCCAAGTCAATGCTAACACTCAGAGATCATTGATCTTTACCCAGCCTGCTCTGCTCTGATTAAAGAGCAATAAAGATGGGGCTGGTTCCCCTCGGCTCCATAATACTGCTATGATTCCCCAGAAGTGCCACAGACGCTGCCAAGACAGATATTTTGCCTTTCACGGCCCCGCTGCCTGGTGCGCCAGGGTGAGTCTGGCTGAGTCGGACCACACAGGCAGCTGCGGCTACGGCCCGCAGAGTAGCAAAGGTGCTAAATGGCCTGAGAAAGAGATCGATGAGGAAGGGACGGGCTGCGTCCATCAGATCCTAAGCACCCACCATTTCACCTCACTGCCCAGGTCTTGACACGATATGTGTGTGACTGTGTTTTTGTGTGCTACTGCCAGGCACATCCCTCATGTTGCAGCTGCTCAAGGGGTCTCTAAAGTGCCCCTGGCTAGTACTTTGGTTCCCCTTTAAAAAATTGAAGAGGCCCAAAATAAATTGACGAGGGCATCCCAGTGCAGCCTTACAGCCTTCTTTGCAAGGAATTGTGACTCTCCAGTAAAACACTTTAACTCTGGATCTCAGGCATTATCGTTTACTGTTATATGAAAAGTATTTTTCATTATTTACAAGGTTATTCTTAAGATATGCGTGCTTATAAAGGTCATATAAACACTGTTTGCATTCTAGGCTGACCTGGTGATGATGGGGATTAGGGGAGAGAATTGCTCAGGCAGCCCAGTGGCATATGGCCTGGGCAGACCGTGAACCCTGTTGACGGCCTCTTCTGGGCAGCCATAGACTGCACTTTTATTGCATCTCTCTGGCCTGGGCATTGACTCTAGGTCTAATAAACATCCAATATGTTACCCCACCACCACACAACAAGTAGAGATGATACTCTGTAAAAACACAACACGCCCTGAGATTGGACAGCAATAAAATGCCTTTTACACACTACATGAACCAGTAAAGACCTTGCATGGATCACACAAAGAGACCCTGACACTGTGTAGTGAGTATTGGAGTGCTGTGAAGAAATTGCTGTATCTCTTGAAAAGATTAGCGACTCAAAACAGTAAGCATTTTGTTCATTGAAGTTTTGTGAGGTGAAATGGCGAAAACAGCAATGAAATGACTATTCCTCTGTGTGCTCTTTGGAACACAGTATATTTTTCTCTTACAACACAAGGTCAATATGCTATTATGTTAAGCATAATGATTCATACAGGCCGTTCATCTTTGTGGTAGAAGTGAGAAATGCTCCCAGTCCTATAAATGCTGAGAGACGGCCATTTCTGGATTAAGTGTGGAAAAGGCCTTGTTGTATGGCTGCCTCTGCTCTTCAGGCTGTTGTGATATGGATCAGGACATTTCATATCAGGAAACCTATGACTTTCTATGCATCACATTAATGTTTCATTCTACGTGACTACACTGTGCACACTTTTTCAATCTTGGAACAGGTTTTTTTTTCTACAGGGATTACATTGATATTACTATATTTCCCCATTGGCCTGGATGTTTATTTTGATAAAAATGCTAAATGCCAAGCACTTACAAATAAACACCAAATGTCTAATCCCCTTGACTTGCAGCTGCCACGTTCTTGTTCGCACCCAACAACTATTACAATGAGATGAGTGTGTGGAGCAGCATAGCAAGAAATCAAACCACGATAACAAGTGCCTGGAGCCTAGTTCAAGGCATTGGCTGATATCTTCCGTGTACAGCCCTCCGTTTCCCATCTCTCCCCACCCTCCTTTCTTCCCGTGCTGCACCTTTTCTCTGCCCTCCACTGCCCCACCTTCCTGATCTCATCTGGAGCCAGAACAGGTGCTACAGAGAGATAGAGGAAGCTTGAGAGAGGCATCTCCACCCGGGCTAATGACGCCTGCTCCTTTCTCAGCTCACGATGCTGAAACATTTTTCTCAGCAGCTGCCAGACTGAAGCCAGATGAGAACAGGAAACATCACAGTAGTCGCAGCAGGCTGAAGATGGTCTCCTACAGATGGGGAAGAGATTGCTTCGAGTGCATGAACACATGTTATTCCAAAACTGCTTGTGCCTCTTCAAACTATTTGTGTCTCCAAACTTATCAAAGTTGCTGGCCTAGCCTCAGGTTCTATGACAAAAAACGGAAATATAACCACATTTCTTGTTACATCACATGCTATTTTTAGGTCTCTCCTAATAAACAGCATACACAGTATTCACTACACTACTACTTTATTGTGGAAAAGAATGCAGCTTTCCACTGCCCTCATTCTATGTTGTTAGATTGTAGTATTGCACCAAGGTCAGCAGTTATGAGCGGGAGCCCTGGAGAGGCAGTTGAAAAGTTCAGACAGCATGCATACAGACACACATATTGGTCATGAACTTGCACAGTCTTGCAAAAACTATCAGAGGGCATAATAATAACCTCATTTTAGAATCAAGCACTACACTGGTCACAGCAAATCACTGTAACTAAGAACGCACCATGACACCATACATTCAATAATACAAAATTTAATATGAAATCCAATATAACTCCCACAACTGGCGAACAGTAGACAGTTCTGTTAAAAATAGATAAATGTGAAATATTTAAATCACTTCACTCGCTGTGTTCAAGTTAAACTAACTCTGCCCTACACTTATACGTACGCTTCACGGAAAAGGGAATGGTGAGATTAACGGATCAGTTCCCAATTTTCCTCCGCCGCTCCGCAGTAATCAGATCTTCTCGTACCTGACATGAGGCTTGAATTCCATTAGGCTTTATTAGCAGTAATTATCCCCTGCTTCCACCCCATGCTGTTCCCTCGGTCCCTACCCTCCATGTTCCCTCCAGATTCTGACATTGCCCTCTCCTTCCTGCACCCTTTTCCACCCATTGTTCTCCACTCACACCCTCACTGTGAGTGTCATCCTACTTTAAATTGCCTAGATTGCTCTTTCATTGGCGTTATTTTCTTTCACTATAGCCCATTCAATGAAAAATGTCTTTATAAAGCATCATGGCACTGTAAAAAAAAGAAGAATGCTAATCTTGTCTATAATTAGGATAAAGTTTTTTCCTCTAAAAAAAACCTCTGTTCGTATTCCTGGATCCTTTAGCCTGGATCTGAAACTAAATGACTTCCTTGCTGAAGGTCATTGGCTTTATACAGTTTCTAACCTAACACCTGCCTTCTTCATATACATATTACTTTGTGCTAGATAACAGGTCAACATCTTCTTTCCTTTTTGTTTTACACTTGTTCTTTTTGCAGGAGGCATACAGATGAGATGGACAATTTCAGATAGTGTTTTCTCATTCAAGCAGGAAGGAGGCGTAAAGACTACAGAAAAGCCCAAATCCTCTTGGGAGCAGCTTTTTACTCCCAGTTTGTGTTCATTTGTCCCTCCGCTCTCCACGGCTGCCTTTGGGAGCAAGTCAGCACTTGTTTTATTGGCCGTTACTGTGTGTCACAGAGTAAATGGCTTTTTACTCACAGGTGCGAGAGGAGTGTTCCATTACTTTTTGTATCAAGCTGAAATTATCTGGATGCAAGTGGGCTCGTCCACTTCTCTGTTTCATTTGGTTCAGTGTTTATGAATAGATGGAGTACATATTTATATAACACCAAATCTGTCTCTCCATTTAAAAAAAAATCACTAATTACAGAAAACATGTAATAGGAACATACTAGAGGTCAAACATTTGCAAAGCAGAGCTTTGGCAAAAGAGTAAAGAGTGATCACCTTTAAATAATAGTTGAACAAAAATCTGTAACTTTCTTTTCTTTACATTTTGACATACAACTAAAGAGCAATTTCTCTAAACATACTCAAAAACGCAAACTTATTTAATGTTAGTCTGATTTCCACTGGGAAGCCCCCCTCCTGCCGCCTGTGAAAACTTACAAGACCAGAAGAAGTCAGAAAGAACACGCATCGACATTTTTATGTTGTAATGTATTTTTTATTTACACATATGGGTCAAAATGATGTGTATGAAAAATAAATTGAATGAATTCATACATATTTCCAAATGTAGACATTTTGATAGTAACATTATTATACACTCTGTTGTGGATTTTTGTAAACCTAGCATCAGGGAATTTCTTACTTCCTTAGTCTTTGAATGAAGCCTGTTTGATGTAACGTGTGTCTACATTTGTTTAAAAGATGAGAAACATGTTTTAATGTTGACTTGTTTGCACATGACAAAACGAGGATATGTGTGTATGAGGTGTAGCAAAGTAGATGATGGAGCTGATTCCCTCTGTGCTGTTTATTATCACATTTGGTGTAATTATATAATTACTGCTAATCACCCACCTGAGGTGGCAGAGCTCGACGGAAACACACCCAACATTACAGAATAAACACAGCGACCTCAGCACATCTAACACTCATTAACACACTCCTCCCTCCCTCCTTCTCTTTCATTCTGCAGCTCTCTTGCTTCTTTTCTCTATGCTCATTATCTCTTGTCTTTATTTACATGCATGAAAACACACACTGTCTCTCTGATGTAATGAGCATCCCAATCAAGCATAATGAGATGAATAGTATTTCAACCTCAGATAGGGCAAATTTATAGAAAGAAAATCTTCACAGCAGGTATGTTTCTGATACGATACGGAAACATGAAGAAAGCATCTCCAAATCACATCTGATGTTCCATCCGTTCGACAGGCAGTTGAGAGAATGGGGTAATAGCATAGCATTGCTATATACTGTGCATTAGTTAACTGAATGTGCCAGTCTCCAAATGAGAGAGAATCGGGGGAGCGCTATTCCCAGGCAAAAGACAAATCTCACATTTCAGACTCCATTTCAAAGAACATGAAATTCAATATACCACTCCAATCTAGTCCACGCTGTCATTGCTTATGCCAGTAATAGCAATCAGAGATATTGTATTCACTCCCCTCAGCCTCCTGGTGTCAATTTATGTTTATGTTTGCCAGTAAATATATTAAATGTCATTTAAGCCTGTTCAAGAACTTGATTGTTTTGCTTTTGTTTTGTGCCATATGGTTCTTGCTGTTTGTCATCCTGCAGATCTTTGCATAGGGTTTTATTAATCCTCAGGCTGACTCACTACTACTCCCCAATGCACCTCTGTCATCTAGTTGTGTAAATCTCTCGACTAAATTAAATTTTACCCTCAGCCTTGGCCACAAATTAAAAAAAGACATCCACAAATAGAAGTATTTTGTTTACAGCAATCAGCTGAAATGAAGTGACATTTGAGTCAAGCATTAGCATAGACACCCTCTGGACTCCAGTAGCCACCCTCTTCCAATCCCTGTTTTTAAACTCTGTAAAAGTATTCCAGCGGGAGCGGAAGGAAAAGTGGCGAATAAGAAGACCATTGCGCACACAGAAACAAACAATGTGCCACAGTAGCTGGACGCC
The DNA here is from genome assembly GCA_036850595.1 of Rhyacichthys aspro. NCBI lineage: Eukaryota > Metazoa > Chordata > Actinopteri > Gobiiformes > Rhyacichthyidae > Rhyacichthys > Rhyacichthys aspro. The sequence goes on along the minus strand of CM072154.1, from coordinate 11,537,773 downwards.
CACAGAGAGGCATTATGCTGGCTGACAGTGTGATATGATGGCACACAGAGACCCCCAAACATCTCACCCACATAATGAGACAGGGCAGTGCCGCTGAGGCCTCTGGAGGGAGAGGGGTTGGCAGTGGGTGGAGACTTTCGAACGTGTCAGTCAGCCACCGAGGGCTTCCTGGACCCCTCTGTCACCGAGTGTGTCTGAAGGATGGCAGCTGGAGACAGACGCTGACATGAGCAGTTCAACCGGCTCATATCTGGCAGGCAAAATACATTTATCAGAAGACAGAGACAGACAACACAGTGTAGTCATGTTCGTCAGATGGAAAAGAAAGTTTAATTAAGTCTGTGTGTGTCTATATTGTGTGTGTCTGATAAGAAAGCATCTCTCAGCTCTCTCTGACAGATAACAACCTGTGGTAGACTTTAAGAAGACTTGTGACAGACTTTCTTGTTTGCTCAGTTTTTTTCCTCACACCATCTCTTCCCTTCACTGTTTCATTGCAATTCTAGCTACTCTAAAAATGCTGTCGCAGCACATCTCGGGCCTCAAGGAAGCCTATTAGTGTACAGCACATCTAGTGCTCTAGGCCTGTTTGTAGGTACAGTGTACAGATGTATGGTCATCTTCATTTTCATCAAGTATCACTTAGGGATACACCTTGTTTTCCAGGAGTTAATGGGTTGTGGCAATTGCTCTCAAACTGTGGCATCTTTAGAATAAGTTCTAGCTCTAGGAGGAGGCTGTCTCTATTACCATCATCATGCCTTCATCAGCTAAAGGTGAAACCATCTATAAACAGGCTGCAGGGTGCGATGGAGCTTTGAAATCCACAGCAGGGTAAATGTTTTTCCTCTTAACTAAAGTTTAGATGCTCAGTTTCATAGTCTTTCTGCTCGTGCTCTGTGCCTTGTGACCTCTATATCAGTTTCATGTTTGTGATTTGTTTATAAAAACAGAAGGAGGTGTGCACAAAGATGATGAGGACTCCAGCCCAATCTCATTTAGGCAGGCAGAGGGCAGAGTGCCACCAGGAACCTCAGTCAGTTACACCTGAGGGGCCCCTGCTTTGGAAGGAGGATATGCAGCTTTGCATGCAAATTGCAGCCAGGAGCTACCGCCTGCCATCTTCCACAGGGGCAAAGAAACACTGGTGCCTGATTAAAATGAAGGGAATCAAGCACACTCTGCAAACATGACTCTGATTCTTTCTGAGTCTTGTACCCATCACATGTGTGCTGGGAACATGGAGATGACATTCCTTGACATTTGGTGCTATCCATGTGTCATAAAGCTGACATAAAGGTTGACATACAGCTTACTTGACGATGGATTGGCTGTCATAAACATTGATGGCACTTCATAACAAATGATGCTAAATTTTCATCTCACTGTCATGACATTGAACAATGTCGTCTCTGCAATCGAATCCAACTCTCATTTTCCAAGCGCTGACCTAAATCTTAGTAATGTCACTTCAACCAACATGTTATGATTGAATGACTCTGTGATTGTGCACTATTTGTCACCAGAAGTCATTATACAGCGTAAATATCATAATCAAACTGTTATCAGCACACTGAGGTCTACGGATATAAACCTCTCTGTGTGTCGTCAGGAACTGATCTCTGAGTCTGGGCATGACGTGGTTCACTTTGAATCCTCAGACACACTGCTCTTTTGCCTTTTTTTAAAGTAAATATACCCTCAAGACTACATTGTTTATTATTTGTTCTATAATTTACATTTCTTTAATAGTCTCATTCATTTTGAGAAGTTTATTTATAATGGCACCTCTAATGTACGTGAAAAGATAAAATGAGACATTCCGAGATGATTTTTCTCTTCTTTATTACTTACGTGCGGGCATTTGTTGCCTGTGAATACACAATACTTTGTAGATCAACAGCTTAGGACGTGCCAAGGGGATAGTGGATTGGCCAGCCTCTCATCCGTATGCATGGCTAGGCCTCCACCAGAACTCTTTTGTTTTTAATGATAACTGGTCCCATGCATTGTTTACTAAGATGACAGGTCTATTTGCCTCTGATTTATAGCACTGTGGCATTCAAGGAGATACTGTACTTATTACATTAAATGCAGTATGCAAAAACAAGTCAACGAGACAGGCAGAATGGAAAAGGAGGGGCCGAGCGTGGACATAAATTAAGGGTCATCGCTGCCTTCTGCTCCAGAGCCAACAGCTGTTTGTTGAGGCCTAGACAGAGTGCTGAAAGCATATCACCTTAAGAGGTCACTGCTGCTCTCAGGCTGACTGGAACTGTTGCCACTGTCACAGCGCCCTGGCAGCTACATCTTTATATTTTGTTTAGTGTATTTGGGTGTGTGGCTGGGTTTCCTCCCTGGATCCTTGTGTGCACAGTCTGGGAGGGACTCCCTCTGCTGGCAGACTACCAGTGTCACACAACAGGGCTGTGATGATAAAACATCACAGTCGGTAGTAAAGGGAAAAGGTGTATACAGTAGGAAGTGAAGTCTTGAAGAAGGAGTTGGGGGTGTCATTGTTTTGACGGATTTAGTTACAGTAGCACAGAGATCAATTATACAGCCCAGGCATGCATGGTCGCAGGATTAATGGTGCGTGCAGCAGATAAATCAACCAGTGGTCTCGAACCTCTCCGCGAGAGGAGAAACAGTCAAAGACAAACATAGAAGCATGTTTGACGTCGACATTTTATATCCATCCTTTACCATTTGTAACCTTGAGATTTCAGACCAATGGGGACGGAAAGTACATCTAGCCACAAATAACCATTCAGATTTGGGGATATAATGTCAAAAACGAGCACATTATATCATTTTGAATGCCGATTTGGCTCCGAAGGACAGAAGTATCTCTCTGTCCTCAGACTGTGGAAGGATATGAAAAAGGAGGGCTGTAGTTGCTGTTGTGAGATTGAAATGATGCTATATATTGCAACCTCAGGAGACCTGTCGGCTCTACGAGTTACTACTCCCTCACCCTCGTCGCTGTCTCTCTTTCATTCTAACTTTGACTTTGCTCTGGCTTCTTCTCCCGTTCTGTTTTACTGTTACATTTCTTATCACTACCCCCTTGTGTATTCATACAGAGCATCTATCCATGTTCTTGTCTGTCTGGCTCCACTTGTATTTGTATATGAGTGTGTCTCTCTCTGCCTGATTGAATTTACTACATTTCACCCTCGTCTAGTTTGGTCTGACTGCTGGTACGGGGCTGCTACTTCAGGTATGTTTTCACTTGTGTCTGAAGGCACTAATAATTCCCTTTTCTATTTCTGTCTGGCCTGTCGGTGTTAAGTCCTTTGGGCTCATTTCTCTTTCAGCATAAGTTATATACAGGGTAGAGTCCTATCCTCAAACTGCCAAAATGTCAAATCATTGCAGTTTCAAGCAGCACTCATGTGGTCTCATAAACAGTGGGAAGCTATTCAAAACATATGCACTTGCTCAGGTCTGAAAGGCTTCAAAAAACTGATGTTGAAGCCATGATTATGGGAAGCAAAATCTCATGTTTTGTTATATATTTAGATCTTGTCATTAATTCTTGGCCACATTAAGTGACCTAGACTAGTCACAAAGTTTTTAAGCATCTGAACAAGGCTTCCAAAGTGGGGCCGTCCTAGTAGCACATTAATGCAGCATCCCTCTCATTTTTCAGGTCTTTTTGTTTCTGAGTCTCACCCATCACCTCCGCTCACACACTTAATATATTTTCACATGCACACTCTCTGCGATTATCTTACAACTATTAAATCACTTTTCTAGAAGAGTTTCTCCAAAGTCAAAGCCAACCTTCGCCCCAAAGATTAGAGCAATTAATTTGAGGGAGTACAGAAGACTTTGGCCGTATCAAAGAAGCAACAGGACACAAAGAGACAGTTTTCATATGAGCGATGCTGGATGAGGGCACAGAGGAGGAAGGGGGAAAGGGCGGGGGAGGCGGCCATGGTGAAAGTGGCAGATCAAAGCGCAGAATGGTGGCAGAGTACTGTCCCCTGCTGTGCGCCTCAGATAACGACAGGTGAGAACCACAGGTCTCCTCAGTGAGAGTGAGCCAGGCATGAGGCCAGGGGAGATGCATGAACAAGCCAGCTTACAAACATCTCATAATAACTCAAGCAGAAGAAGCCCTCTGAATTAAAGTGTCACTTTTCATTTGCTTTCCTTTCCCTCTTTTTGGCTCACTGGCTGATTTTGTGCTCTTCTCTCTCGCCTCTTTTTCTCTGGTCCGCCTTTCTCCCTCCTCATCACAACATACCATGGGCTCCTTCGGCTCAGTTCCCCACTGTCTTCATCACAAGGCTGCCCGGGGGCTCTCAGCTCCTCCATCTGCCTGCTGTGTGTCTCCAGCTCTCCTTGTCTTTCTTTGTCTGTTTGTGGCAATTCAGGTTTTTTCTGAAGTTTGTGTGTTTGTGCCTATGTTCCTGTCTGCAGGGCTCCCGGTCTCCCAACACTCCAACAGTCAGAAGTTTCCAGCTACAAAAACACAGACAGATAAATACAAACAGATTAAGAAAAGACACAGAGGACATTTTGTCTTGGTCCACAGTTGTTGACATTGTGACAAACAAGAAATAAAGTGACCCTGGTGCTCCAGCAGCATTTTGTCGATACTCTATTTGCCCCAGCAAGTATTTCTACTTGTCTATCTAGCTGACAGAGTCCACTCTTGTTTTCAGTGTGGCACTGTTGACATTTTATAAGCTCTTCTAGGCCCAAAGTCAGAGGGAACTTTTAATGTAGACGCAGCTTCACAGCCAGGGCTTTCATTTTATCTTTTTTGCTTTCACTTAGTAGATATCTTCTGAAGCTGGCAGCTCTGTGCCAGGCGTCTGACGTAGCAGACAAAATACACATTGTTGGCCAAACTTGATTCAGTTTCCATAGTAACACCATGATAGATTTCATTACTTATCATTGTTCTCAGCCATCCTAATCCCACCGCTAAGCCAGGCTGTTCAAATTGGGTGTGCTGAGTCCTGTCAAGGATGAAACTAGGTGAAGAGAGCAAAGATAGAAGCAAAAAGCACCAAATGATGAACATGGTCATCAGGCTCCTCCTCAAGTGCACCACCTGCCTGACCCTCGCTGTACGACCGGGTTAGGATTGGGCTGTGAAGAGATCAGATATCTGTCTTTAATTGGGCACTGGGGGCCATTATAAAGGGATACCAGAGGGCAAAATGACCTATTGTATAGTGATTGAGTTTCTTTTGATGGGGTTGCCAGATAAAACAGCAGAAGACAGGACATTTCTTAGCTTTCACAACTCGAAACAGAAAAATCAACAACAGTTGTATGTCACTAGTGCTGATTTTGTCATCAAACACAGTGAGCTGTAATGGCTTTTCATCACAAAAGACAAAGGTTCCTATCAACAGATATAGGCTGTCAACCTTTACATATCGTTCATTTGTTTTGGTATTCTGATGAAAGGGTTATTTAGGTTTATTTCAGTGCCTTTCTTTTTTTGGTACCGTTCTTCGCTGAGAACAGAGAAGGCCAAAGTGCGGTTTTACTGGAGAGGGGAACTGCCTCAATGCATCACATATTGGCAGGTGTCGCTCTGCCTCATTTCATGCCTGTGTGAGCCAATGTGCACCCAGATGATGATCGCCTCTCTGCTTTAATGTATAGTAAGGGGCAGCGGCGTGTTTGTCCTTCCACATGAACTTGTGATTTGGCTCCTACAGATTCCGGGCTCTGGTCTACCTCAATGTGCACCGAGGTAATGTGCTGCATAAGCATTACACAGAAGCATAGTGACAGTTAGGGAAGCACAGGGGCCCACCTCCTCCATCTGTCACACCCAGGCCGTACAGTCAGGAGTGACACGACGGCCGTCCTTTCGCTTCGGACGGTGGCGCTAATCTAGGCGTCGGAGCGGCGAGATGAGCGGGTTCAGCCAAATTCACGCCGACTCTCAGTTTGACTCGAGGGCAACATCGACGGAAACCACTTCTGATCCCAGATGCCCCGCTTAGCTTCTCTGATGACCCTACGTTCATCACCTCCGCACCCTTCCTCACCCATTAGTCGGCCCATCCCTCCTTCCTCACCTTTGCTGGCCCCTCCTTCCTGTAGTCTGTATTTGTGTTTGGAAGATTAAGCTGCTCTGACAAAGCTGTGTTTACAAATATGCAGGCAGAGAAACAGGCCAAGCGACGCTGAATAGGAATAGAATACAAATTGCTTTTTTATCTCTCTTAGGGCCAGGGCGAGAGAAAATGTGTTTGCGATTGTTGCTCCTCCGCCTGTGAAGGATAAAGCCTCAGTACTGGGTTTGGGCTCCCTGTTAGCATTCATTCTATCCTCTCCTCTTGCTTTCTTTCTGTCCTCCCACTCCCTTTCTTCCCCCATGCTCCACACTGTTTTTTTTCTTTCTTTTTTTTCCTGCTCGCTGTTTCCGTGGTAATCATATCTCCTCTCCTCCCCAACTCTCTCTCATGTCTCCCCGATGCCTTCTTCATTCTTCCTTTTCCCATCACCTCAATAATTCCCTTCCTTCCACTCCCCCACTTCATGTATCCATACAAGCCCAATATCTCCCCGTGTCGCTCATTCTCCTTCCATGCGTTCTCAGTACGACTTGTCATGATTTACAGTTTCTCTCAGCTCTTCTCTCCCACTGCTGGAGATATTGAAAATTTGAGGTGCCTATAGATCATGGCAGGGGGGAGAAGGTGTAAGGCTTCGCTAATCATCCCTAACAGAACTGCTGCCATTACAAATATGAGCTCTCTCCTACAATTAGGGAGCATGTCTAGCTGGCATAACCCACAGTAGGGGAAGCTAAGCATGTGACTTCATTTTTCAACTGGTCTTCCTTGCTAAACGGGTGTGTTTGTATGTTTTGGTGGAAAGACAAGGACTAGATGGTTTGCTCTCATTAATGCAGAGGACGGGCTTCTCCTTTTTCACACTGTGGCACTTTCATCCTTACCTCAGCTAACACAAAAGAAGGTTAATGGACGGTCATACTGTTCAAACAATGCAAATATCTGTCTTCATCTGCACTGCTGAAAACTCTGATGGAATTGTTATGTGCCTGCTTGTGTTTTATATTCACATCAGGTGTGGACATCGGTTGATCTGGTGAGATATGTGTCACCACAAGATGGGAACTTGACTCATTCGTCACATTGTTACATTGTGGAGCATCTGGCATACAAGAGTTTATGAAAGAGGAGTTCTTGTTCCTTTCCATGTCAAAATGGCTTTGGGGCTAAATATTTTATTTTATTGCGAGGCTATGAATTTTCAGTTGTGTTTTAGTGTTATACCTTACTCATGGTCTATGTGTAACCAGTGAGCAAAACTTGTCAACAGCTAATAGGGAAGCTGCCTTAAATTTAAATATGTCATGTGTTGCTTGCACTTGCTCTTAGTTATATTACTGTGAATAATTAACTCACAAACCAGCAGTGAATTAAATTTGTACCTGGTCCTAGTAAAAAGATCAAAACAATCCCTATGGCAATAAAAATATAGGTTATGAGACACAGTAGCATTAATAATAATGGTATAAGCCACATTTTCATTCTGTTGCATCCCTGTCTGCACTTGTCTAGCTTCATGTCTTACCCACTGGTGTCGGTGTACAGAGAAATAATATCTGTTTTGGCTGTTCTCCAGCACATGCATTTGGTGAGAGTAGGCAGGTATACGGGAAAAGTCTTTCTGGACTCAGCTTTTTCCCACCCTCTCCAAATGACAGCTAAAATGTGACCTCTGACCTTGTGTCTTTAAACTGTGGCCTGATAGCCTGATTGCAGTATCCATTACTCCGCTTTTAGTGGAATGAAGTAGCTGTTGTGGTTGATAGCCTCAGGCTTGTAATGCAAATAGATGCTCATTACTTTTTTGCTGCAAGACATTTTTTAAATGTCTGCTCAAGACAGGCACTCTGGAGTTCAGCTCAAAGGTCATGTGATAAGGAAGCCGTGTCTAGAGGTAATGAGTGTTTTCCATTTGCCTTTTTACCTTTCACACATACACTTAACATCCATTTGTAATCGGGCTTTTCCCACTCAAGAATAATTTGCTGATCTGTTCACACACTTTTAACTGAATACTAATTAGCATTTCAAAAACAAAGACTTGACTTTGACTGAGTTAATTCAATCTGTAAGGGCTACATCTCTAAAGGAAGGCCACTTACTTTTGTATGGCACAAAGTTGGTATAATAGAGGAGAAAAGAGGTGGATATAGAGTGGTTTGCTACCATTGCTGCACATAGAGTGGGTACTATACAAACACAGTTTGACTTTTGAGAAGCTGACAGGAAAACTGCAAGGTTTACAGCTGAAGGTAGCTCTCCTTTTGTTGACAGGCTTCAATGTGTTGACCACAGTTGTAAGCTGAGGTCAAGGCATGGCCTGCATTTGATCTTTGTGAGTGATGAAAACAGCCAGATACATTAATTCATCCAGTCAGTTAAGCTTTTCAACATTTTTGTAAGGCTTCCTTCAAGCAAATAGTCCTTCATGCAACTTTTCAGTTAGAATAAAGATATGACTCTTGTAAAAGAAAATCAGTCAAGGTTCTCTGTTTGGTGTCTGTGTGTATGGTAGGTATGTGTTTGTTATATACATTTTATGTTTGTTTTTTAACCAGATTACTTTAGTTGGTTTGAATACTGAATAAATACTGAATATGTACAATCATCAAACATTTATGTAAATTTGGCAAGCCGAACGCATTCTGTACTGTACAGGAGACACGGCACGGAGGAGATTGATTGACAATGGTCTACAGTCCCTTAGCCAATCAGGACGCAGAACACAATGCGCGTTCATACGCTGTAAAAAAAAAAAAAGCATGCAAAATTGCACAAAAAAAATCTGCGAAACAGTGAGGCCGTGAAAGGTGAACTGCGTTATAGTGAGGGACAACCGTATACATAAGCAAGTCATAGGTCCAAGAATTAGACCAGAAAATGGTAAAGATTTCTTTGTTACATAGATGTTTTCTCTTTCAGTCAGATTTTAGTTGCACTTTTGATGAGGTTTGAACTTGCACTGTTGCAGGGTGACTATGAATTTTACATGTAGCCATGTGACTTTGACCTGCTCCTGCAGAGAATTGTATGCAGTGTATGTCACAGTGTGTCAGTGTGTTTTAGGTGAAAGCACTGTGTGCCAGTGTTTTCCCTTACACATCCGCACAGGTAAAACTGTTTCTATTCCTGGTCATACCAGCAAGAACTTTGTGACACTCAACTTAAGCCTTTGTGTTTGTCCCAGTGAGTGTGCTTCTGCCATTTCACATGTGTGGTGGCATGCTGTAGGCCCCATGCCACCCTTCCATCCCATTAAGTGAGCCCAGCCCCTGCCTGTGTCTGCTTTAACCTTGGCCAGCGGGCTGGAGGAGAGGGAGAGTAATTCTAACCTTAAAAACCTGCTGATTAAAGCTAGTTTGGTGGAATTCGATTCCACTTAATGCCTTTGGCCGTGAGCCCAGCTGGCTAGCATTAGCATCAACAGACACTGTGTCTTCAGTCAGGGAGACAGAGGTACATGGGCATGAGCTTCCCCTGGCATATGCACATCCGTGACTGGAAACCGTACTTCTTCTGTGCTCATATCTCTTCATTCTGCTGCTGTCTGCTTCTATAGCCGCTCCTGTTTCTCTCTGCTTAACAGAAGCCCTTCGATTGCCTTTACCACTTTACTACATAAAATGTCTATTCTCCATTTTCTCTACAATCCACTGTGCTCTTACTTAGCCTGAGGAATAAGGCCACACAGAGTCAGGGGTGTTGCTTTAGTGAGCAGTGAGGGCTTTCTTTCCAACTGCCTCAGCCTTGTTATTGTTTTCCCCGTGAACTTGATGTATTGCTATGTTTACGAGTCCAACGTGGCTAATTAATTCTCCTCTTCAGGGCCTGTTTATCAACTGTTTGTGTTTATTTTACAATGTGTGTTCTATTTTTAGAGATGGTCATTTCCATAACACTTGCATTTTTCAGGAGTGTAATTTGTTTTGCTTTGTTGCAGATTTTTTTTTTTAGCTTTAACTCTGGAGCAGCCTGCCAATTCATTTTGTAGCCTGCTCAATTTTGACTGATTTAGAGGCTGCAGCTGGTCCAGCAGAGAGGACCGGGGAGATAAATCTAAGCCGCTTTTGATTTATTATGTATAATGTCTCATCAAGCGTTGCTTAAGTCTTCAGATGCACTGAAGAATTATACTGTTCCAACTTAAAAAGTGGCTGCATATTTAAAGGAAAACAAAGAGGCAGAAGAATCTTAATAGACCAAGCAGTAACTGGGGTTTAAATATATTTTTAACAATGATGTATGTAAGTGGTGTCTTTCTGAATCTTAATGCAAGAGTGATGGTGGATAAAATAAGCATTCTGGGCATTGTGCCACTCCACTAGACACTACAGATAATTTGATTCCATCTGAACAACTGGAAAGAGCAGAGTAGAGCCGCTGACTGTAAAGACAGCAGGTGAAATGCAGAGCATTACGATATCAGTCGAAAATGAGCTCATCCTCCAAACTGGAAGTGGCACTTTTCAGCCCTAAGTCATCTAATCAGCTCGGTATAGAGCTAGAAATCGTTGAATGATCAATACTCATCATGAATGCTGTCAATGACCAGGCTAGCTTGAATCTTGCATGGTCCATGAATCTCTATTGAGTATGGATTTTGCGTTCCTCCACGGATGGGGTTTGGTACTACTGCCTGATTGGCTGCTGCAAGAGCTCGATTTTTGCTGCTGAGCCCCAGGCTGAATCACCTGCCCCAGGCATCCATGTGCACAGACATATGCAAACATGCACGCTCACAAATACACACACACAAAATGATACATTCCCCTTTAATGAATCAGCTAGCTAGAAGTCACCAGGTGGATGTCCATGTCAACTGTATAACAGTGCAAAGCTCAGTCTTTCACTAGACGGAGAGCTGACACTTTTCTATCACATCCAAATGTAGATTATTCATAATTAAAGTCTGAACAAATGTTAGCTTGGGAAACATTAGAGGACAAACGATCTAGACAAGTAAATGGGAAATGATCTTTGATTGAGTTGGCAAGATAGATATGACAGATGAGGCCTGTGACAGACAGCGGAAATACAATAAAGATGTAGATGTACATTTGTGATGTCTGCATATCACAACCTCAGGGATGTAATCCCTCCTGCTTATAGTGACAGGGCAATAAAATAATCATTAAAGGTGAGTGGTAGTGTTTGAGGTGTAGGGTTAGTGGAAGGTGGTCAGGGTGAGTTTTGAGGAAATAAATGTAACAAATGAAACCTTAACTTTCTATTGGTATATTTCTTCTAGTTGCGCTGACAATGCAGCAGACAGACAAATGTGCTGCAGCTTTTGACACTTAGACGTTTGAATCACTGCAGGAAAACAGCAAATTGCCAACATAAATAAGGTGCCACGGTCTGATTAGGACTGTCTTCACACATCATTATGGACTAATGAGAGAGTTTCCCTCTCTCACAACCATGCTGTAAGTGTGTGTTTCCTTGTGCCTCAGATTCACACACACATTTTACTAGCCCTTCTCCGGCTGTGCCTGACACCTGTCAGCCGTGATGGATGAATGTGACTGAAGTGTCATTGGGGCAACAGGCAGGGCAGGGGCAGCAGAGGCCTCCAGAGGCAGGACAGGTAGCCAATGCTGCCCCTGTCTTTAGATCTGAAAGCTTTTTAGGCCAAACTGTTTATCACAGATCCGTCTAGCCTTCTTGCCCTGTATGAACTGGGTTACTGCATTAACACCCAAAGGTGGGAGGGGGGTTCAGGCCAGCCAATGATCGCTTCTCATTGGACTTTGCCATCATTTCATTGCCTTGGCTGTTCGCTTGACTGACAACTCCAAATGAATTTGCTGCATCAGTGTCTGACTTTGGAGGACACCCGTCGCTGTAACTCTTTTTTCTTGCTGTCCGTCCTGACAGTGTATGAATACATTATAGGCACGCTGCTTGTAAATTCCTCTGTGAACTGTTGTGTTTCATTTGCACCTCCAACGCAGCACAATAGCATATTCATATGTATATGGTGTAAATATTTGTACCCGCTTGCACCTGCATATTTACTGCCAGTGGTATTTCAGTTTGTTTGCAGCAGTCTGCAGAACCCTTCAAAATTACATGTTGGGAAATTGCACTTTTTATGAGGTTATGTGTGTATGTGTGTATAATTATGGTTTAATTGCTAACTGTGTGATGTGCTGTCATCTGTCACAGCCCAAAGACAGCAAATAATGGTTGTGCAGCCGTCACTTTGTCACCCAGACGCTCAGCCTGCAGAGAGCAGCAGAAACAGCAGTAACTGATATGCGTCTTGAATTACTGATAAGCTCTTGAGTCTGATCAGCTTTGTGTGCGTGGGCGTTTTCATCCGCTCACAAGTCTCTTAGCTGGTCTTTTTACACTGCTCTTTTGTGAATATATGTGGTTAAAGCCAAAGAATTCATTGTCTAATAGTGTGAGTGTTTATGATTTGACTTAGTGGGTGGTGGCAATGTGTTTGATGCCCACCCTAAATCAGCGGTGACAGGTGCAACAGTTGTGTTATGCCTTAACTTTAAGCTTGTTTGTCAGACCCACTGCTTTATGTGTTGAGGAATGGAGTGAACAGAGTGAGTGGAAAGCAGCCTGGGGGCTAATATATTCACACCTCAGCCGCTGTAGTCACAGAGGCCTGTTGAGGAAGCTCACCTGTCAGTCCTTCAGAGCAAACCAAAGTATCATCCAGCTACATACAAGAATTTCACAAGACAGTCTCACTGGGCCACTAATGTGTAATCAATTACAGTACAATTTAGTCTATAATTATTTAATATGCCCTGTGTCGGTTTTGGTATTAATTACAATTTCTGTAGAAATTAGTCGGGCATGTCTTATGTTCAAACTGAACAGTTATGGACAAAGGTCAGGCTTTATTTGGTCTGCTTCTAAAAGTAATAAATACACATTTATAAGTACATTTTACCCACTTTTGATGCATTCATTTTCTTATTTTTCATAATTAAAGCATTGTATTTAACTGAAAATGGATTCAAGTTCATGTTTTCACAGGCAATATCTCATGATCAGGTTTTCATTCAATAAAAAGTCACCCTAAGCCTTTGTATCTTTAACTAAATCGTGCAAATAAAGGTAATCAAAAATTGTTGATACTTAATTTCTCACAGCCATACATGAAAATGATGCCAAACTATTTCCTATCTCGATGTGTATACAGACTATCACAAAATGAGAGAAGGAGAAACTCTTTATGACATGTATGTTCTTCCAAAAGTGCTGTGTAGAAACATATGAGTTGAGCAGTTGTGGTTGACTGTAGTAATGCGATGTTAGCGACACTGTGGGAGTGGGAGGAAGTGTCTGTCCATTGCCAGCGTGGAGTAATGGATGGCACAGCTATGGGAGTGGGAGGAGGAATACATCCTATTTCAGACAGCTGTAATGGATGAGAGTACAGCAAAAAACAAGAACAGGAGGAAGTCTGCTTTCCCTCGCTATCTTCCTCACATGCTCCATTCAGTTACATTGAAAGTGCACAACAATAGAGGCGACTGGAACAATGCAGCACCTGGAGAAACCTTGAAGGCTGCTATGACTGACGCATGGTGCAGCGGTCACAGTATGTGTACATATGTTAGACTACTTCACGTGTTTGTGTATCTGTAGAATGTGTGTTTGTTCTGTAGCTGCACAGTCTCACCGTGTGCTTAGTGTTTTTCAGGTATAATTAATCAGAGGGTGTGATGTTGGCAAATGAGTGTTTGCACAGAGCGACTTCCTCTGTAGGCCCTGCTCTTTTTAACTAGGTTTTAGTTAAACAAGACAAGCTCAAACCACACTTCCTCTGCCTATTTATCACCCGGTCCTGCATGCAATGTTAACCAAAGCCCTTATGGCCCTCTAAGTGGTTCCCTCCTGCATATTCCTCCTTTCCTCCTACTCACAACTACAGCGCCCCAGGAAATTAAAGCGGAAACACTAAATTTGGAGTCATCTTTTTAAGTGTGTGCGACTGGCTGATACGTGTGTATACATTCACCTTACTAATGCCACATTCACAGGGAATCAGCTGATGGAGACAGGAAAAACGGATGTCATTTTAGTGCATGAGAGATGGACGGTGAAACCAGGCAAGGCTGGCAGAGAGTTCTCTCTATAGCAACAGCTGACAGTGATGCTTTCGCAAGTAATAACACTCAGGACAGAATCTATAACCACAGCTGTGACATTAACCCAAACACATGGAGTTTTGGGGGACAGTAGTTTTTATAGACACCTAAATTGCCCTAATACATTGCCATAGCAACACTGTGTGATTATTTTGATGTCTTGCCGTTCTTTTTTCCAGCACACATCCACTATCTACTGTCTGGTGGATCCCATTTGAATGCAGCATTGTCTGTATCTGATTTCCTTTGATTTTGGACTGAAGTAGATTAGTAGGTAAAATCCTCTCGACTCCCGACTTGTTTTTGAGTTTCCAGTCATGTGAACACTCCACTCATCTTTCACGATGAATCTCAGTCTATTTCCTGTAGATAGTCGAGCGCTGTGGACTCTTGTTGTGGCTGTAAACAAACCGAATCAGTCTAGCCGTCCGTTGGGTCAGTGAGAGTCAGGGGCAGTTGATGTCCCAGAGAGGGATTGAGGGGATAAGTGTGTTCTTACTCGTGTTCTTCGGCGCACTCGGAGAGCTTTTGCCTCCACTGCCGGTTAGTGAAAAATGTCTCGTGGCCCGTTCGCCTGATACCGGAAGGCGTTATCAGGTCTGCCTCGCTCTCTCCACGGTAACGAGCCCCCAGGCACAGTATTATCTGTTTACGATAAGGATATTAATAACACTGTGCTTTAGTTACGTGCTGGGGTGCCCCGTGGGGTGGAGGAGGGGGGCAGAGTGGGGAGCACCTGAATCATCCTGTCAGGACAGAAACAGGAAGGGGAAAGAAGAACTGAACTGTTGTGGGACAGGGTGCACTGTTAACCCTCTCTAAGGGGCAGGGTGTCTTTTACTAAGAACAATAGCTGGACCATCTGCCAGCGGAAAGGGCACATGTGGGACGTATCCTAAGAAGGTCAAGGTTCAGGGGTCACAGCTGTCACACTATTGTCTCCGGGAATACCTGGAAGACCTGATCCAGTCATGGAAAAAGGGAGAAAAGGGTTGAATGTACTGGAAAGTTTTAGCTGTCATGTTTTTTAAATGGGCAGTTCACAATTGTCTAAATGTGTTTTTTATTGTCAGTTTATTCTACTTCAGCGTCATCTTGTCCCTGTTTTGCATAACTTTGTTGCCTTAGAAGTTGGAATCACAAATAGATAATGCCCTGTAAAAGAATAATGCTGCGCCTGTGCTTTCCTAAAGTTTAATTGCTCCTCTCCCTGTCTTTTGTCTGCAGTGTCTGTACGGCTGCTATGTCCACTCGTCCATCATCCCCACCTTCCACCGCAGGTGCTACTGGCTTCTCCAGGTAAGAACTTCTCTTTATACTTTCATTCTCACCCTCCCTCAGCCCATCCGTTAGTACTTGAATGGGTTGCATGATATCAGTTTCCATTTAACTGGAGCATTTGGCTTTGACAGCCAGCAGGCAGACATCAACCTATCCCCTCGCTGCCGCCGCCTCCTCTCTCTTCTCCTTTCTCTCCCCAGCTTCCATTTCCCCTTATCTTTCTCAGTCATTCACTTCTCTGATGGCATTGCCCATACACACGGCGTCCGGCACGAGGACGGTATCTCAGGCTGCTAAAAGCTTTGCCATCTCCCCTGTCTAACAGCTGCGGTGATGGGCAGTAAAAGCATGATGGAAGAGGTTCCCTGTACAGTATAGTGCGCTTACGGTGGGTCATCAAGTCCGCAGGCTGAGAGTGGTTGTAAATAGTAGTCCTTTGATCACCTCCCCATACATCTTATCATTTGCGTTAAGTATGACAGCTATTATTGTTGGTAGGTGCCTGAAGTGTGCCAGTCTACACTTACACAATTGTGAGCGCACATAAAACACAGAAGCAGGCTGTGAGTAGAGTGGACCTGCAAATACCTCTATGTCTGTCTGGCTGAGAGTATATGTCAACAAAAAAATATGTCTCTTTGTCCAATTTTACTCCCTTTTTGTTGGACTAAAGTGTTGAGTCATGACATCCCTTCTGTACTGAGCAGACCCACCAGACAAATCCACTTGTAGTCTAACCAGCACTCCATTGAAATGCCTGTTTGCAAAACAGTAGAACAGACCATTTGGGAAAAGACAAAGAGAAAAATCTGGCCGCACTAATGCTTAAAACAAAATAATTAATGTTCCCAAAGCAAACAAAACACTTTCAAAACAAGTCTTTATTCCTTTATCTGGCTCAATTTGAGTCTCTCGCAGGCAGGCTAAAAGCGTGTCTCCTTTTATAGTTGATGAATTCACTCACTTTTATTTGATTAGTGGCATTTTTAATGAAAACACAAGTCATTTGGGTATATTGAACATCATTATATTTTTGGAAGAGGCACACACTTCATTGTGTCTGCAAAAGAAGTGTTTGCAGAATTAAAATGACCCCAGTCCATATGTGCATTTTAGAAATGACATTGATACATTCACTATTCAAATCACCTGATGTATAATTAAAGAATATAGTCCTGAATAATTACATTAAAGGAGCCTTTTAGCACTCAACATGAAAGACAAAGCGAGATTGCTTGTTGTGAGGCAATTTTATTTTAACTTCTTGTCCAGAATTAGGGATATCAGTAGTCTGTCCACATTACAGCACAATTACATTTAAATGAGAGTGTCTGTGTGATAATGTTGGTAAAAAGCTGCAATAGTGGATATGGAATAGCATTTTAAACTCACCTCATCTGATCATCTGCTCTGATTGAAAAGTAAACCATGTATTTCTCCAGTATCTCAGGTTTTATTTGGACTTTTCACACCTGCACGCCCAGATTTACATCTCCTTTCAGGCACTTTATTGCAGGCCATACAAATGACAACCGCACTGACACCAGAGGTAACAAATTACTGCCTTCAGTGCCTGTCTCTGAGTAAACCTTTTGCGTCGCTAAGCCACTTCAGACAAAACCCAAACTCTGTCCTGATTTCTTCCATCTTTCCCCTACTCTTTCATACCCTCTTTCTCCACCCGCCGTCTGCCTCTCCCTTCCTGTGTACCATTTGCCGTGTCCATATGAGATTTGCAGGCGGTAGTCTGTCAACAGCAGAGCAGCAAGGAGACTGGGGCTCCCAGAGCGGCAACAGGGAAAGGTCACCAGTGAGTGAAAAATGTAAATATTCAGCCATCCAGCGGCCACAGTCGCGGAGAGACAGGGATGAAAATAACTCCTATTACACAGCACTGACAAGGAGGGAACACAGAGGACATAGGGGAGGGTAGAGTCAGCCTGGGAATGAAAGAGAGAGTGAGATGGACACAACTTTTAAAAAGTTCGGCCCAAAAAAAAAAAAAAAAAAAAAGAAATACTGAAGGGAACACAAGATAGATGGATAGAGAAAGATGGATTTTTAGATTTGAAGCAACAAAAAGATGAGTGAATAGGCAGAAAAGGACAGTGTGTATATGTGTGTACTTTTGGAGCTATGTGTGACAGCGAAAAGAAAGAAAGTTAGAAAGAGTGGTTAGTCGAAGGTGTTTTAGAAAAAGGGGGGCTTTTTCCAGTTGCCTCTTTATCCACTCCTTATCCACTGGTTATTGAGTCAAAGCTCGGGTAATGAGACAGGGGACAGGACTGAGGACCTGGAAGACGAGGGAAAGTGGGGTAAGGGGGGGAGGGTCCATTCATTTTCTTTTGTTCTTTTCAACCTCTGCCTCTCAATCTGCTGAGCCTTGCCACATCATCGCCTCCTCTCTGGCATTAGAGCACTTTCAAATGTGTCTGGCCCATCCCTGCTAATGGCTAGGACTAAAGAAAAGTACCTGGGCCTGCAAACAATGAATTCCAATTGCGGCTGAGACGGGAAGCCGCCCAAAAATCCTCTGGACTGTGTGGTGTGAGTCGAGCAAGTCCCCCCTTTTCAGATTTAGAACAGTCAACATTTGAATATATTTATTGTCTCGTGCTGTCTCGACTTAAAAGAGACCTGTATGAACCATTCTAGCACACAGGCGGACACTCATTGACACAAAAGATCTGTTCTGTCCTGGTGGCACTGATTGATTCCATCGCTCCATGTCCTCTCCTTTTGTTTAGTGCTAATCGAATGTAATTCCCGGCTTGTGCCTCTCCATCAAATCAGATAGTGGAGTTTGCGCTGGCCGGCGGGGGCACAGAGGTGGGGATAATTATGATATTAATACGGAGGGGGTCTGAGGGGAAACTTCATTTGTCCTGCTGCCTGCCACGAACACAGAGAGGGGTCAATAGCCTCACTCGCTTTTCCGACTTTAAAGGGGCGGCGAATGGGATGAGATAATGAAATGACTACTAAGGCAGGAGGGAATGCTGACGACCTTGTTTCTTCACAGCTATCACTTTCTCTCACCTTCCCCAGCTTAGGCTACTGCGCTCAAGTCTCTGTCTCCCCCTGAATAAATTATTAATATCACCATTCAGCGCACTTACATTTTTCTTATTACATTAGTCCTTCAGATTGTAATGACTTTGGAACCACTTGAAGTGGCGTTACGTGGGAAAATGAGTTGTCATGTTGTCCCTGTGATCATTCCGGCGCCATTAGACAGGTTTCCAATCATTTTAATTTATGGTTACTTAATAGAACTGGCAGAGTGATAAGTATGTGATTAAACAGGACCCTGAGCGGCGTAGGGGCTGCGGCGCTGTCCGAGGTGCTGAAACCTTCTACACTTTAACTGCTCACCACATCGCAGCTCTTTATTCCTTCTCTCTGGTCGTGTTGATGTATCAAAAACCACCCAGAGCTTTTTAAACTCCCCTGCCATTCACCTCTTATAACAAACCCTACAATCTCCAAAGATCAATACAACAGGTCAATGCTGTCAGCACATCTTGCGCAGGACCAAACGCATGTATTCATCGCGGCTCATGCCTCGATACGAGCGAGAACCGAGGCCTCTCTCACTCCCTATCTGGCTAATTGAAAAAGAAAAGTTGAGCAGGACCTTTGCAGCGCGGATCCGTCATAGGTCGGTGTGCTCGCAGGATACAGTAGATACAGAGCTACCCAGAGAGAACATGCCCGCAGGCTGAAGACAGACAGATGGATTCTTTATATCTACCCGAGTCCTCTATTCATTCGGATCAGTTTAGTTACTTGTGTGCTGAGCACTGGGAGACAGGTGCCAGACTGAGAGAAGCCCAGGTGGATGTGTGATGACGGAGCAGAGCTGTCAGGTGCAGATCCACATCAGATACGTCCAGACTATGCACGGCTACATAATGAATATTTCACTGAGATAAATCATGGATGAGCCTGGGCACTGTTCTGTTGATTTCACTGAGAGGGTAGAGAGGCAGAAAAACCTGGCGAGGTTTTGACTGGCTGTCTACAACCTCAGGGCAAACGGAGGCACAAGAAATATAATTGCCTTTAGCTATGCAGGCTGTTGTTTGTATCAAATGGAAATGCACCTCTGCAGAGTAGAAGATCAGATTTGGAGTATATAAATTTGACTCCTGCGGTTGACATTATGGTTCAATTGAAAAGCTGGGCAGGAACACAGGTGGCAATATTTCCAGTGAGAGGGAGTGTCTGTCAGCATGTGTTTCTGCTCTGTGATGGGAGAGCGCTCCTCTCGGCAGCATGATGCTGTTGGCAGGCCCCCGCTCTCTGTGCCATGAGGAGAACAGCTGCTTCACAAGCGTGTTGGGGTGCGAGCCATGTCCCTGTGGCTTCCCACTCCTCTCCTTCACTTCTTCTGTGGCTTGTGTGCAACCGCAAAGGCACATCTGACATTAGCCCTTCATCTGCACTCAGACATCTCCAACATTCACAAGCCACATTGTCTTATATCACTCTTTCATGGTGCTTTGAACCCTTTTGCTGCACTGTTTTCCCTTAGAGTGGAAAACCTGTTTAGTGCTGCTTAAAACAATGACAATAGGGCTCCTGACCTCTAAATAAGTTGAAGGTTACTGTAGTGCTTAATTAATAGCCCTTACAAGATTGCTCTTTTACCATACGTCGAGAAACAGGGAAGTTGAGCAAAGCCCCAGGGGCGCGCTGATCCTCCTCTCCTCCTGGCAGACTGATCTGTTCCTCAGTGCCTGCGACCTTTTCTCTAGGCCCGTCGCCGAGCCCACCAGCACGGCCAATTATCACAAATCCCCCGCTGCATTTGTCTTGCCATTTTCACTCTGCGGCCAAAGAATCGCGCGTGGCAATAGACTGGAGGCAGCCTCTTAACCAGCCTGAGCCCAGACCGAGAAACACAGGCCCACAACAGGTATGCGCCGCTTAAATAATTCAGTTACCCTGAAAGGTTAAGGCGCTGCCAGTTCGCTAAATTGACATTCATCTTGCTTTTGAGTCATGTGAACCTTTTTTCAGAAGAAGCAGTTGTCTGTTTTTACATTTTGTGAGTTGTAGAGACACTTTTTTGCCTCGTTTTATTGTGTACAGAGACACAAGCTTTAAGATTAAAGCAGCAACAATGTTAGCTTACTAAAAATAACAATCTGGCTCTGATATTACTATCTCTGAGCAATTCTTTCACTATTTGTCTGACACAGTTTATAATTCCCCGTGCCTAGTGTCAGTGTGTGGCTGCATTTGTGTTTATTTCCTGTCTGCATGGTAGAAGTAGATCAATAGCACCACACTCTCTGTTCTTCACTGTGCCAATCCTTGTGTCCCCACCCACGTCAAGGCACGGGCCCGCCATTGTCAGTGCGAAGGCACAGGCGTGATGGCAGCATGCGCGCATCTCCCAGCGTCCCAGAGAACACTGGTCACGGCTAATGACCAGAACTGTCCGATTTGTACTGCCCTGATTACTCCTCTGAGCCCCAATTAGCCGTGGACGAGGGCTGACATGCCGACACGATCACTTGGACATGTCATGGCTGGAAAAGATGAGACAGAGAAGGAAAGGAAAGAGGTAAAAGACAGAAAGATAGGGTAGTGTGTGCTAAAGAGTCAGGGTAATTCACACTCATTTATACTGATCTAAA
Organism: Rhyacichthys aspro; assembly: GCA_036850595.1. Classification (NCBI taxonomy): domain Eukaryota; kingdom Metazoa; phylum Chordata; class Actinopteri; order Gobiiformes; family Rhyacichthyidae; genus Rhyacichthys; species Rhyacichthys aspro. The sequence continues at coordinate 11,516,668 of CM072154.1, read as the reverse complement.
TGCGTGAAGATTTATTAACATAGATTATGATTGTTCTGTTGTTTAAAACAGATTTTGTCTAGTGTCACACATATGTAAAAAATTGAAGGGGGTCAGTCAAGATCAATCAATTTCTAAAACATATTTGGCTCAGTTACCAAACATTTTAATTATTGCCAGAAACACTTGCCTCGTTTTTTTTCACTATTCATGTTCCTGCTGTATGCTCTGTGCTGACCCACACTCCATCCTATCCATCTCTCTTTATTCTTCCCTGCAACTGTGTCTCACCAGGACTGCTGAGCTTTCTCCCCTCTGCAAGTTTTGAGAGAAAATTTTCTTTTTTCTTTTTTGGGGGGAGTTGCTCTCGGTCTCTCACAGTAGGGGGCAGCGAGAAAGTAACTACAAGGGCACATTAAGCCTCCACAGTCACACCCGACTTCTTTTAGGCTCCCTTTTTGATCTGGATATATGTCATATTGAACACACACTCTCTTCTGTGGGATGCCAGTGCTATCCTCTCCCCGTCCGCTCCTCCATCTCACCCACGCTAACCTGAAAAGACACATGGCGGGAGCAGTGTGATAGGAGAGGAGAGGAGGAACGGCGAAAGAAAGAAACCAGGGAGGGAGTGGCGAATGGAGGATTAGAAGATTAGAGGTAGAAGATGATATCATTTGCTGGAGATGAGTGGGAGCAAATGAGCAGCGCAAATCACCTGACGTTAACGAGCTGCCTCGTAAATTACTGCAGCGAGTGTGCGCTTCAAGCTCGATGTGGAAAGAGCTGTGTAATCTGAGGGACGCTTAATGCTTGTCTTAACATTATTTACGGAAGATGGTAATATGTGTGGAAGGTGCGTTTGCAAATCTGCCTCGTGTTTAAAGAAAGACGCATATTATGTTTTGGTATTTTTGATAGGAGATGTCCTAAGGTTAGTTAGGCTCGTCTGAACCCACGCTGGCTCAAAAGTAGCCCCAATCTAATTTGGTCAGATTATGTAATGTCAGTTTGAACGGACCAAAATACATGAGATCGCATTCAGGACACTTTCATGTGCACATCTCTGGATCAGACGCAGATCTGAGCTGAAGCACATTTGAGGGGATTACATGCATATGTTAAATAAAAAATACATTTAAAGAAGTAGCCTTTAAATAATTAAAATATGTAATCTTTTGTAGGTTTCCTGAAATAAACAAGGAACATAAACCTATCACAGATATACTCCCTATAAATTATTTCAACACTTCTCACCAGTTAACACAACTTTACATACTATGTAAACAGTGTGTACAAATACCCCCCCCACAAAAAAACTCCTTTAAATAAAGAAAGAAATGTGCACTATAATTAATGACATCATTAAAACTCCATTTACATCTGACTTTTGTTTTGTATTTTTACTCAACTCTTCAGGATCTAAATGAGTTCACACTGATAATATATGAATGACAATGGCAAAACATCTAAATACAAAATTAGGCTATTTTCCTGCTAGTGTGAATGTAGCTAAATGGTAAAAACCTCTGCACCTGGTGTCCCTGTAGTTTTTACAATGCTCGGTAAGAAAGAACAGTGAAACACAGCCGAAATAGGAAATCATTAAATTATATTAAACTGTTGATTTGTGATGAAATGGGATTTTTTTTTTTTCTTCTTCTCTTGTTTTTTTGTTTAGTTTTTTTTTGTTTTTCTGCTTTGTGGTTGGACCGCTGCTAAAATTCTTTAAATCATTTAAACAAATACAGTTGGGATTGCAGGCATTCTGTTGAAATTAACTTTTGTATAAACCTGCACATTGCTTTGTGTTCTCCGAGGCGGGCGGCCCAACCCAGGAGACAGTCCAGACAGACAGAACAACAAGAGGCAGAGCTGCTCTGAGTGCACTCTTAGGAGTTTAGTGAGTGTGGGCCAGAGGTGGGGGAATATACATGTCTATTTTAGCCATGGGGCCAGGCAGCAGGAGAATGACTTTCATTGGCTACACTCTAAATATTACATGACTTCCTGATGGCAGTGTGCTGTCTGAGGTGCTGTCTGCCCCGATATTAACCTGTCCGGATAAATCAGCCCTTTACCCACCTCAGTACCTCTCCCTAAAGTCCCCCCGTCCCGCTGTCTTAACTGAGTTCCCCCTTCTGTTCCCCCGACGTGACCCTCCAGCCTCACCTGCTTCTCATGCATCATTTTTGCCTCAGAGCTGCTTGCTTTGCTGCAGCTATGTGTGCTTTTAGTCTGTAGCTCTCTGCCAAGGCCCCCAAACGTCATACGCAGCCTGGCAGGTGACAAATAGTTTTTTAATTGCTTGCACCAGGAAAATCATTAGTCTCTTCCCTTTCCTTGGTGGGACCAGGCGGGACGTGCGTGCCATAATAATAGCCTCAGTCCCATTTCCCACTTCCCGCTTGCTATTTTTAGATCAGGTATTTCAAGACCCCTATCCTATGTACAAAGTGTCGGTGGAAAGCTCGAGCTAAATGGTACAGTGGTGTTTTTTCTGCTCGTGAAGAGAGCGTGTTTGTCAACCCCGTTTGTGCCTCGTGAGAGTTATTCTCAGGGCTGTTTCTATTCCCCAGCCCTGGTTTGTCTCCGTGTGCGTGGATGTGTGTGTTTCGATGTCTGGCAGCCTCTAACCCCGGCCATTGTGCTGTAGTGCATTACTGTAGCAATCCACCGACACAGCAGCCGGCCAGATGAAGCCGTCCAGTTTATGGAGCAACCTGCAAACTCCAGCTGCTTTTGGTTGGGATTGTGCTTAGTGGTGAGATATAGTATTGATTTTCTCTCCTCGGTGCCCTTGCCATCCCTGTGTAGATATGCACCAGCGCTCAGCATCCATTCACTGAGAAGGAAAGGGGAGGAGGGGGGGGTAAGAGGATGATGTTTATGTGACGATACTGACCCCATTTGTTCACATGGAAAAGGCATGGACGTGGCTAGACGGCAGAGGGGAATTGAGTTTGCGAGGCTCAGATTGCAAGATGAAGGCTGAATTTGATTTCTGTGTTACACAAGCGTTTGTTATTATACGTCTGGGCGTCTCGGGCTGTTTTTGTGTCTGCGTCCCCAAATGGGTCTATCACAACTGTGTGAGGATGAGTGGGTGTCCCAGTGCATGTATGGAACCTTTTGTTATCTGTAGCTCCTTCTGTGTGTGCACATGTAATATGAACTGTTGTTGATGTTTGCCTTTTTGCCCTTCATTTGTGTCCCACTGAGAGAGCCATGGTCAGCACTACTCTGCAGCAGCTCACTCACCGTTTTTGTTTTTTTTTTCTTCTTCTTCTTCTTCTTTTACAATGTGCTAAAATCAAATACACGGTCAGCCATTACACTCGAATCATTTCAATGAAAAGCCCCAGCAGCACTGCAGCAGTTTAAGTAAAAGGATCATTACCAAAAATATTTCATGCATAAATGAAAATAGTATTATGTAGTATTGTGTAAAAAAAAATATTACTGCTTGACCTTTTGGTGCATTTTAAAAGTGCTGCTCAAAAATTACATTCTCAACTGTCAATTACTATAATGATACCTTCCGGGATGCAGTCCTTTAAACACTGAGAAATATAACTGGTTTTCTCGTCTGGAACTTACTGAGCCATATTCTTTCTTATAAAGTAATGTGGGTCAGCGTTTATCCTGCCAACTCTTTTATCCATTAATCTTTGACAGTCTCCTACTACAAAAAAAAAATGCAATACACACCAAAAGACAAAAGCACATGTATAATTTGAAGGGTGTATTGACATGAAACAGGCCTGTAATTTCTGGCTTATTTGTCTCCTTCACCTTAGCTCCCTGGAAATATGAGCAGTTGACTCCTGGTGTCCAAAACGGGGTTATAGTATACTTTTTGAAAGTTGCTATAAAGTGAGCCAAACAGCACAAGTATAAAAAGGGCATCCAGAATGTGTTTTGTCTCCACGGAACTCAAAAACCTCTAAAGTCACAGAATAAAAGAGGGTAAAAAAGAGGAAAAAAAGAGGGAAAAAAAAGTCACATGTAGAGTGATCATCAAGCTGTCACCATGTGTGTGTTTGTGTGTAATCAGTCTGGAGTCAGTCCACTCTAGCCTGACTGTGTGGAGACTGGGGAGACCCTGTTACTTTCCACATTCATCTCTCCAGCTTTGTTTGACTAAGTAGTGCCGTGATGTTGGTCTTGGTTAGGACTAGAGTGGCAACAGCAGCAGCAGTGCAGCAGTGCAGCATGTGCGTGGGCTGTCTGAGGCACTGGGGCTTGGCACAGAGAGGCAGCATATGTTCGTGGCCAGCTTCCTTCCTTCAGAGCACTCCCCCCTTTCTTTTCCCCCTTCTTCTGATTTGAGCACCTTCACATCACCTGTGGGAGGTAGAACAGAGATCAAAGACCACTGGGGATACCGCTGTCCCCTAAAGACAGCCCACCGTGTTTCACTAATGCCACATTCACATCCTCTAACTGCGATCCACACATACACCTCTCTTTGTCATTTTGTCATCTGGCATATGATCAGAGACTCTCCGTTGCAGCAGGTAATATAGAGTGGCTCTCTGCTACACTTTTGATGCCTTTCCAAGTCTTGGTCACCGGCACCTTGGCCTGTCTCTGCCCTAAATAAACACTGGCTCTTCTCCAAGCATGTGAAAACCAAGCACTTCTGAATACTACTGATTAACACTAAATGTGGGCCTCCACTCTGTTGGTCATCAAAGTGTTAACTATGTCCCAGATAGCCCCAACCAGCTGTTTCAGCCTTTCACACCTTCTCTCCTGCTGCCTGCTCTCCTCCCTGCTTCTTGGACCAGTAAATGAACACTCATTTGCAAGTTAGATAAATCCTTTGAATGTATTATTGATGCAAACAAATTAGCCTGTAGGCCCTAGACAATACCTAATGGAGCCTTAGCTTATGGGTGAGGTAGTTTCCAGCGAGGGCACTGTCGGTGCTCTACGATTGATGCCTGCTCTTCTGCCCCGTAATTATTTCTCTTACAAATTATTCAGCTGTTCTGATGCACTTTGGGGTTTAAAGCAGTGCTACTTATTGCAGCCTGTGTGAATCCAGGCCTCCACCACGCCACATTCATTAGTTTATTAAGGAAAAAGAAAGACATAGGCAATTAGATAACTGGGATAAAGCCAGTGAAATGAGGGGATGTGTTATTATTCAAGTTTATGCACGGCGTTCATAATTCACTGGGGTTTATGTTAGTGTTGCCTTTTCAAGGATGTTCTCTTATCTTGTTGTTCGCAGACACATTCACATTTTTAACAGCCTTGTATAAGCTTGTTCACGTATTTTCAGAGAATCAAACTGTCTCTTTCAAAAATAGAAACAGTGGCACAATGGGGGGACGGGGGGGAACACGTGAACGCATGTAAATTCAAGTAGACGGGTTAGAGCGGTAGAAACGGAGGTTGTAAAAACAGGACATTGAAGTAGTGAGAGTGGAGATGAGAGAAAGAGAAGACTAGCAGACTGTCCTCGGTGATTAGAAGCTGGTATTGATCATTGAGGGAGGGGGAGGCGGGCTGAGGGGGGGAGGGCCCCAGGGCTTGGGTACCGTGTCTCTGGTGTCCTCTGTTCTGTTCCTCTCCTGCAAGCTGGCCAGGGCCGTCGGGACATTCATCAAAGGGCTTTATCTTTCCATCCATTCTATATGCACACATACAAACACACACATTCCTCTGGCCTTTGAAAAACGCTCTATTTGATGACATCATTTTCCATTTTGTTCCACTCCTACATGTCGTAAATTGAAGCTGAAATATGCCGGTGCCGAGGCCTCATAATTCCTGCTGTGTGCTCACTACTGGGACTAATCATCGCACATGTCCTTATGGCCTTTCTTTAACATGCTTTTACATCAACTTTTCATGTGGACCGTGCCTATCCCCCCCTCCTTGTGTTATGTTAAGGCAAAGCTATCAATTTTAAAGCTTGCCCCATCAAATAACCTAAATGGAGCTGCTGTTTTCTATTAGTATCATTCAGTGTGCGAAGGTTTTTCAAGCGTATCGCAGAACAATGGTTGTGTCAGTGGTGGAGAAGTGCAAGACTGAAGCATGGCAGCCATGAATCAAAGGCCGACACACAGACTCACAGTCCGAATCAATCAGCTGCTCGTGATGGTATGTCCATATTCTCTCCCCAGTATTCAGCCTGCGTAGAGGAAGCACTCATTACTCTACGCTCTCTCAAGGCCAGACCCGTGTTAATGCATTTTCTCCTCTTCCTCTCGTTTTCATCCCCCTCTGCTCCTTCTGCCTGCTTTTCAGCTGACTCCAGGTTTTGGCAATCTTATTTGCCTTTCGTTTCAGATCAATCTCCATCTTATCTACTGCTCCTGAATTATAAACATTTCATAGGATCAACTTTGACACTGACAGACAGCGCACGGAGAGGGTTTGGTATAAAGTGCCTTCGGAGACTAGTTGTGGATAGTTTACCGATTCCACGCTTGTGTTGGGCTTCTCACTCGGTCGAACTCAGCGTCACAGCACCAGCCCTCATTCTGCACAGCTGTCGCCATGTCTCGGCAAGAGTCGTGCACAGTGGGACGTGTGTTTTGAGTCTGCGTACGTGCACGCTCAAATCTGAAGTGTGTGTCAGGTCTCGTCTGTGTGTTTGTAATGTATTATTCATAAGTCGAAGCATTCATCTCAGTGAGACACCTTCAACAGTTTGGAGACATGGTGTGCTTAACGGCTTAATGTAGTTGCTGCAATTTGGCTCTCCTGTGGCTGATTAACACCAGCACTCTAGCCCTCAATATGCTTTGCCTCGCAGAGGATTAGCTGTTATAAGAAACATGGCTTCCAGGCGAGTTGATGCGTATTACCACAAGTTTACCTGACATTTTGTGATTTAGGGTCCTTCATAACACAAATTGCAATTGAATTAAATACCTGTTTATTTTGTTACAATTAGTCTCAAAACATGCAGTGACCTTAATTAAAAAGTGCCCACTGTGTTTTAAACGACACTGTCCCAGAGAAATTTCATTATATTGACATTTCAAAATATGCTTTTGTGTTGTTTTCTGATACATGAGAAGTTCATCTGTTTTATTTAAGTGGATAAATGAATAAATGATAATAAATGCTTGTGTGTTTTAACAAAAGGCCACCCCTAACATCTAACAAACACAGCCTTAATATCTTGTCCTTACCATAAGTGTTGTTTCTGCCTAAAATAACCATACAAGATTTATTTTATCTTTAAAACATTGATATTCCATGTATAAATCATTTCTGAAAATATCACTTCACTTAATTACTTTTGATTTGGGAGACTTTAAATGTAGGTTTTGTGTCTGTCTCCTTTTGCTAAACAGCAGGTCAAACTTTTACAGTGTGTGTATGTGAGCACAGCACACAGTGGAGCAGTCAGCGAAGTGCCACCTCAGCACCTGTGCTTTAATGATTAATACCATATTGATGGTCTCAATTAATTTCCTATTACACCACCAGAAGGCTGCGGTCGCTCTGTCTCTGTCATGGCCCCGTGCTTGTTTTGGGAAGCCTCTTTGTGGCAGCTGCGGGATGAAGATAGTATGCTTTCCACACAATTTTACAGACAGATGTAGCCAACATGCACACACACAATTGCACACAGTAATATCTTAGAGAAACATACACGACACTATTACACGCAGCTTTGCTCTTTGTATTTCACTCACTTGCACACAGATAAACAAAACGGCTCCTCCGTCTAGTTGAATCACTTCTAAAGGGGGCTGACTTGTGTTTTAGTTTGAATATCATCAGATCTTTTCAATGGTTTAATAGAGGGCACAGTGTTGTGTTGTGATCAGACAAATGACTGTTCTCACCTGATTGTGTGGCATCAGTGTAGCATGACCTCACGATCATGTGTTGCATTTTAGCTTGCTCCATACACACCACTAGTTTAAGACAATTTTCTAAAGCCTCTTTTTTGCCTAACCCCTTTCCTGTAGTATAACATTAGAAACTGTGAAAAAAACACACTGATTTATTTCCAGGGATCCCTCTGTAGGCTGTGACTGCCAATTATGACTCTAATTGTCTGTGGACTAGAGCACAGATCAACCTGCAGTCAACACTGCCCCTGCAGAGAGGCAGGGGAAATGCTGCTGATTTCTGATCAGATTGGCTGACTTCTGATGGTGCTTTTTCTCTTCATTACCTTTTCATATCCTTTTCACGACTTCTTATCTAGAACCACTCTGCACTTCACCCTATAAACCTCTCTATCTCTCTCTAATATGCTCTGTTTATCTTCAGCTCATCCTTCCATTCTGTCTCGCAAATAACCAGCACACATTCACACACACTGTCTTTATATTCCATTTTTCATGCAGACCCAATGCACCCCATTGGTTGCTAGGAAACCGTTTGAGCATTTTTTTTCCCAGGGGCAGACGTTTGATTATCCATTTGTATGGTGTGTATTTGTCTGTGTTTGTGTGTCTCCAGAGGAAGGTCTTGCCAAGCTGAGCTCTGGGGCTGCTCCAGTACCAAGACCAGTAATAATAATGAGCACCTTCACTATGTTTGACGTAGCCTACAGAGGCCACGGCTGTTCTCACTGTGTGCACTATATACCTACATTTAAGTGTTCCTCATTTGTGCTTGAGTGAGTCCGGTTCTCTTACAACCTCAAAGGCTGCTGTTGTTGAGGCCGACAACCGGTGTTATCTATTGTTGTTCAGTGAGCCGTTGCAAAGGAAGATAGTGGCCAGGTTGGACTGTCTCACTGCTGGACACACATCAGTCCTCCCAGTGACTCCCTGTTTAGAAATGCACCAGCACATCTCTCTCCCTTGGCTGCTCCTGTGAAGTCCTGATTTGCTCACAGACACGGGCAGCGGCACATAAATAGCACGCCTTGTCGACTGGCACGAGGAGAAAGCCGATGCACACAAACAAACCAGACTCAGCATTTATATGAAACAGACTGAGAGCAGAAGAAAGGCATGAGAGAGAGATGCCATCAGCTGTGTTTAGGTCCACCAAATGAATTGCACTATTGGAGGAACACATGCAAATGAGAGAGAAAGCAAGTGGAAAGACTAGGAGAAAGCCAGAGGTTTAGAGGTTATTGTGAGGCAGGGTAAAAAAAAAGGCGGTGCCATGTGTGTTAAGTCTTTACTGTCTCTGAAAGGCCTCACTAACTTTCTCTCCTTTTATTCCACTGTGACTCTATGTCACCTGCACACCCACTGAATATTAGGATGAGTGCCATGGGCTCAGTCGAGGCCATTATGGCAACCGGGTGGACTCCTGATAGCCCTTTCTCAGCTTGCCCTTGGGCACCGAGGCCTCTCACTTGGGATCAACACAACTAATGGAGAGTGTAGTATGCTTTGGAAGGGCCCTAGGAAGAATAAGAAGGCTGTAAACTGTGAGTTGAGTTGTGGCAGCTAAAGGGGCGTCAGTGGCCAGCTTACTGCCTGACTTACTGCCCACTTGCCTGCCATCCACAATGCTCCTACATATTCAGCCTCTCAATACTGCCCTTTTGCACTTTTATTGTAATGCATGCAGACATTTGGCACAGCAAATACATTCCACCTCTTACTGTGGTGCAGTGCACAAATAAAATATTTCAAAGCAGGAGGAGCTACACACTAAAATAGAGAGCACTCTCTTTTGCATACTCATTCTCAGACATGTAGAAATGCAAAATGCATACACATATCTGCACAATTGCATACACAAGTCGACATACACACACTCACAAACTCACATTCTTCTAACCCAGAGCAGAGCAGTTCTGCCCCTCTAAGCTGAGTTATTTAAAGCCCTGCTCTCAACTCCATCGGAGTGATTATGTGCTACTGAATTAAACATCACAGGCTTCAGCCCCTGGCTTCCTCTGAAACACACTCAAACATGCTGGCCTCTTCCTGTTCCTCAAAAGTTCCAAGTTGTGCATTTCATATCTCCCAGCCCATACACAAGGTAGTGGAGGTAAAGAGGATCCCCCGCTGAGCCTGCTGCTCTGCAATAGTCCGTGGACGGAGGAAAATGAGGCGGTGCACATTAAGAAATCCTTTATAAACTGGCTCTAACCCCTGGACTGCTACACACCCTGGGCATGGCTTCTGCTTGGCATTAAGACAGTATTGTAGCTGTAGTGAGTCAGGAGCATCAGCACAGGGTGAACTGTTGCACTTGACTCCAGACACTCCAATTAGCGTATCTGTATTCTAAAGCTGGAGTGTTAAAACAAAAGGTTTGTCATGGCTGACCCAGAGGGGGAGAGAGGGTTCTGATAGGCGATGCTTCTACCTAGACAGGTGCTCTAGGCTGTTTGCTGCCTTTTTGGCAGGGTATGACGTGGAGTTTTGTTTACTTCGGCGTGTGTGTGTCTTCATGCACTGCACGTGGGTATCTCTGAGTCTGCACGAGGCACGGCACCAGCCTGCCTCCCCCTCATTCCAAAATACACCCGTCGGCAGTGAGCGATAAAGGTTCCAAACAAAAAGAAGTCTTGTGCCTTATGGAGGTGAACTTAGAGCACCATAGAGGCAGTTGACCTTGAAATGAGCAGTGGTGTTCGGGGACAGGCAGGGGAGGGCGGTGTTTAAAAGTGCAACCTCAGTGCCAGAGGCCAGGAGGCTGCTTAATGACTGGCACTTAATGCCATCCATCACCATGCCACTGCCAGGGCAACTGGCTTCTCACAGCCCTAAGAGCAGGGCGTCGTACCTGTACAGTGGACATGAATCACATACAAACTCAACCTGTAAAAACCTGCAGACATGCAAAGATGCATGCCACAAACTCATTTGCCTTGCACCCACAGACAGCATGAATATGCAGTCAAAATAGCAGATGCGCTCAGACTCTCACTCACAGCTCATTGCGTTCATTCTGCGTGCATACTGATGTGTGTTTGCCAGCCAACATACAGATATCTGCCTCTAGACACTCATTCACATGCTATTTATAATTTAATGTAGGCAGACGCACAACATAGAGGCACAGATACATCCACAGACAAAAATACTCATCAGATACACCTACACTCTATATTTATGCCTTGATGTTGAATATTTGTGACAAAACAATTGACTGCTTCCGCTTCCTTGATATTATGCATTGAAATGGATATCTCTGTAGCCTGTAGTTCTGCTCTCCCTAAAGAACATTCTCATCTCTTTTCATATTTGCTTTCCTTACAATCCTTGCACAGAGCAGATGTGGGAGAAGGGGGGGTGGTGGGCTTCATTCCATACCAGAGTCCCTGTCTTTTTTCGGTTCTCTCCTTCAGTAAAACAGGCTTTGAAGCCCCCAGTCCTCTGTTTGGGTTATTTTATCAGAAAAGAACAAGGCTTTCCTCTGCTCTCCTCAGCTCATCCACATTCCATGAAGCATCCCCTCTCAATTAAGATCCTTTCATGTTAATGGTGTTCTTATCACTCCTGTGCACGGGTTGTGAAAGCGAGGCCTACCAAAGTACAGTGCGAGCACAGAGCAGAACTGCATGCCTCACAATATAAGAGCAGTCTTCCTCGTTCTTCTTGTGTCCCACTCATTCCCCGGCTCTCTCCTTCTCGTAATGAGCTGCACTGTGCTGTCGAACCAGTGGCTACACAGAGCTGTTCCAGAAGAGTGGCAGATTTGTGGCAGGAAGGTCACAGAGACTTAACAAGATAGTGGACATTTTACTTGTCCACTCACACCAGCTTTCACCACGAGATGGGCTTTGTACTTAAGTTTTGGTTAGTTATATCTGCCCATACACAATCACTGGCTGGCATTACAGCCCAGAGTAGAAGGTCATTGTGTCTATCTCCGCTAGCTCTCTCTGCGTCTTCAGCTCCATTAGTGAATCTTCCTCCTCCTCTCGTTTCCTTGTCTTTTCGACTTGAACAGAATGTTTGACTTCAGGACGAGGTAGGCAGTCACTGAGAGACCGCAGAAGCACTGGCTCTAAGTGCGTGGGAGCTAGAGAAACCTGTTGCCTGGCTACAACAGCACCTTTATCCTCACAGTTGCGATGGCGATGACTTGCCCATCACATACGTGTGTTTGGTGAATGTGTGACTGTTTTTGTTTGTATGCTCATGAATGGCTTTTGTGTGCTGATGTATTTGTGCGTTTGAAAAATCAAGGTGGAGGGAGGGGCAGGAAGGAGCCCCACCACCTACTCAGCAGGCCTTCCGCCCCCGTGGCTGACTCCTCAAGACTCTGCGAGTAATTAGCTCAACATCTATCCATCTGTTCCAGGGAGGCGCAGTAAACATTAACACAACACAGCCATGAGGAAATATTGGCTGGGGAGATGCTATATTTTACACATTCAAGCTACAATTATGCTTTAAGAGGCGTGAGCTTGTAAATCATTAGTATACCTGCTTACAAATCTGGTCATTATGCTAATATATTTGGAGTTAATGTACATTTTCTCAGAGATACAAAGCCTCATCTCCTCACTCTGTAGCTTCTTTTCTAATACAGAAGCTGGAAAGCTGCCCCGAGACCCGCATGGGAAACACAACCAAAAGACTACATTAGACAATTAATCAATAAGTTAATGAGATCTCATTTTCTGTAGAAAATAGTATCCAGGCAAAAGTTCACCCTCAGCCTTTTCCTCTACTGAGAAGCAACTCTTGATTTTACTCTATGAAAAAAGCAGCCAGTGGGAAATTAAATTAAATTACCACCCTGACAGATTTATGTGACGCTTTACATTTTCATTGTGTTGTTTTCCTCTCAGAGTTAAGGTGGGCCTGAGTTGGGAGAAAGCTGTTAAATGTGTTGTAAAGTAGGAAGAGAAGAAGAGGAAAAAGACAATTGGGGAAAGAAAGTTGCATTTTATGAATTTTATTCTACAATAGAGCAGTGCGACAAAAATCTGGTGATGTCAGATTATCTCTGCATTTTTGTGTGAAAAGGTGGAAACAACTGAGAGTACAGACTTGTGGTAGATGAATGAATGAACCCATGTGCATGTATTTGTGTTCAACTAACTCTTGCTACAAGATGCTAGTTAGTTTGTCCTTGCTCGGCCTCTTTCTTTGGCGATGTGTTTGCACAAACTTCTGAGTGAGCTGTGTTTGTCTTTGCCCACATGCTGATGTACCCTAATAATTAAATGAACTTGTCTACATTTGGCACACTCACTCCAAGTAAAGAGTCGGGGCATATCTTGGCTGTTGACACAGCTGCTGATGCCATCTGGGGGGCATCATAAACCTCTTCGTGCTGTCTCCATCCAAACAGGGCAGCGGTAGTCCATACCAATGACAAGAGACAAGGAAAGCTGTGAGGATACACACAGCTTTCCGGCACGATCTCCTGGTGGGAGTATTAATGACAGGTTATCGTTGCCCCTGAGAGTAAACAGGCCTGGTGGCTGTTGGTTTGGCCAGACATGATAGAGATTATGGTAGCATTTGGGATGCCTTTTGCACAAGAGAAGTTGCTTGTGAAGATCTCCCAGCCACACCCCTGTCTGGAAAAGGGGGAGAAGACAGGCCGAGGGGGGTGTAGCAGCAGATTAATGGTACGCACTGAGAGGGAGCACAGACCTACAGTAGCAGTGCCGTGATTTATTTCCCACTTAGTCCTGATGAAGCTTCAAACTGCACTCTCACACACATGTTGTCACAGCATTTTTCACTATCAAGGTCTTTGTTGGTTTGTCGATTCTCGTGTCTTGTTTAGCTACGTGCATGCATGCATATGTGTTAAGCAGGGTTTGTAAGGTAGCCTTCAAGTCAAGTGTAATCAATGCATGTTTTGTTTGTATTATTAGTGAGGTCATAGCGTTGCACTGCATTTGAATATTGCCGTAAAAGCAAGTACTGGTTTAGAACAAATTGAAAGTGAAAAGGCCTCAAACAAATACACAGCTTATGTGAGTCAAAGCTTTTCATGAAATGAGTTGATGTTATTCACACTTGCAAGACATTCTCTTAAATGGTGTCTATTATTCATATGCTGTCAATGTGGAATTTGCAGAGGTAAAGCGAGTAACAATTTACAGAGAGAAAATTGCTGAGTTTTGTTTCAGTAAACACTGCCAGAGTTAATTGAGGGCATCAACTCGCCATGTGGGAGGACTTGACAAAATGCCATAAGTGTGTTACATGAGCACACAATATAATTAACACACATTTACCCATAGAAAGAGGATGTATAGTGTATACCATATCATCTCACTTTATCCAGATGATTTCCTTTTTAAATATTTCTTGAACATAAATGCCAGCTGTTGTCAACATGAAAGCTCTCACATCTACAGTATCCATGTGTCACTGCTACTGTCTACTTTCATTTCCCCAAGAAACCACAGTCCTTCTCTTACCAAGGCTATCAATAACCTCACCTCGTCTAATCTATCCTTCTGCTCCTCTCTCTTTTCCCCACAGAACCCTGATATTGTGCTTGTCCACTATTTGAATGTCCCAGCCATTGAGGATTGTGGGAAACCATGTGGTCCTATCCTGTGCTCCATCAATACAGACAAGAAGGAGTGGGCCAAGTGGACCAAGGAGGAGTTGATTGGCCAGCTGAAGCCTATGTGTGAGTAATAGACTAATCCAATTCAGAAGTATGCATTGATCGATTCTTGTCACCACAGTCACACATCTATTCAAAGGCCCTACCAGCTCCTATCTGCTATAAAAAGTCATTAATAGTCTTTCCACAGCACACTGGACTATTTTTTTTTGTCTGAGGATTTAATGTCCACTTCTATTAGCTCATAGCCTGTACTGTAAGTGCCCTCAGCACCTCAATCGGGCAGCATCTTCAGACACTCACTGTTTCTGTTGTGTGAGTGTGTGCTTTATGGGAGCCATCGTCTCATTAGGGTCAAAGATCAGCTCTTCCCCCAGACCTTTGGCATCAGTCTGGCCAAGATGAGAGTGCACCTCCTTTCTGTCCTGAGCAGGAAGTTAAGACATGGCAGTGAGCTGGTTATTGATTCATGTTAGGACATGGGAGCAAAAATGTCTGACTCACCAGAAACCCCCCACCCCACTCTTACCTTACCTACCACTCCCACCCTACACCCCCCACCCTCCTTCAGTAGATTGATCCTTGTTACTACCTTATTTACTAAAACTATGTCATGTGCTCTCTGTTATTAGTATCTGAATCTGCCTAAAGATCAAAGCTAATGTTTTGGGAAAAGTCCATTTTTCTGATAATGGTAATGATAATTGCCAAATAGTGACTTGGCAGTGCACTTCCAGACAGCTGTTACAATAGTGTTAACAACCTGACTGTGGTCTGGGTGTGTCCGGCAGGGGCCAGCAGAGCTGTGACTGATATTCCAACAGCCAATTATAGGTGATCTGGCCAGGTAAAGAAGAAGGTGTCAGCAGCTTTACAAGCACATACACATGCTGGCTGCATAGTGAGAAGGCAGCCTAGAGTATAATCACTGAAGTTCACAAAAACTGTTATCCTCCTCTGTACTCTGTGTGCTATCAGTTTTATTTTAACATAAAGCTTTACCTCAGGACAGCGACTAAGCAGCAGCAGCCCACTGTATTCATTACATCTGTGGTCTAATGTTAAAACCAAGATCCATTTGCAGTAATGCGTGAAGTCATTAACTTTGGGAGTTGTTGGGACAAAGAGGGAGAGTGTAAGATGCCTTCTAGCTGCCAGGCGACATGAGGGGGCTTCATAAAGAGAAAAATCCCTCTTCTGTTGTGTGTCTTTGCTCTGTGTCTTTCTTCTACTCTCCTTCCATCTCTATGTCTGTCTGTTTAAAAACAAGCTGTATGATGGAGCAACAATGCCACCTAGTGGTTTTCTTACATAATTGCACATTTGTGTTTCACGCTAAGGTCATGAATACCCATACATAATCTCGTTAATATTACATGTTTTCTTAACAGTTAATACATATTTCATAATATGACCTAAATCTTAAGATTTTTTTTTCATTTTCTCTAATGCTTAGCATTTCTGTTGGAAACATCTTTCATCCCATAACTTGAACAGAATAGATGTATCCTTTACTCAGATTCTTAAGTATTCTTCTTTGTTATCATTTGTTTCTATGATAATTACCACATGATTGAACTGTCCCATGTTAGGCTACCTCTATGGGTCATAAATTCACACTAATTTTGTGAGCACACTAACTTTGAAAGCTAATGAGGTAATTAATTACGGATAATTGCTGTCCCCAAAATGGCCATTTGTAAAACCTTTCTCCTTTTCTGCCTTACTCTTGCTACTGTTTTGTTATTCTCCTCACATAAATTCTCTCTCATACTTCACCTTTAATGATACAAAAAAAACAACAACAACAACAAAGGAAAATTGTGGATTTTATGGATCAGTTGAGTATATTCTGTCTCCAAACAATAAAAACAGACACTTATGTTTTCAGTCACAAAAATGTTCTCACGCACACACAGCAACAAATAAAAGCCCAGAGAAACATGGCCTTGTCTGACCTGCTCCTCCTTAACGCCCTGCAGTGTTTGATGAGAAAGAGGAGAGGCAAGAGGGAGAAGAAGGTGGTAAGAGAGAGGCATCACAACTCAGTCACGCTACACTTCCACAGACCAGCCAGCCTGCTTGACTCCCTCCTTTGGTCTAATGGTCTAAACACGTGGCACTGTTCCCAGCTATGCCCTGAGCCTGCTGACAGATAGCACATGAGCAGTTTTAACAGACATTCAGACAGACAGAAGGCCTGTCTTTGGGCTAGAGCTGACCGAGGCTAGAAGGCCAGTGCTGACCATCACATAAACTATTGTAGTCTGGTGTCCCATGTTGTGCCCAATGGTGCAGAGGCAGCAGAGAGGGCTACACATGTACCCAACAGCTTCATGTTTGTGATTAGGTCTGTGTGATGCTGTTCATGACAGGATGTAGTCATCAGGATGATGATGTGACTTCGTTGCTGTTTGATGCCACGGCTGTTTCTGCCACCAGGATTAAACCTAGTGGCACTGCTTCTGTCATGTCTACTTTGGAGCATAACCCTGAGTGAAAAGAGCAGACAGGCAGACATGGTGGTAACTATACATCAACAACTGGCAGCCTCCGGGGTTGACGTGTGTCTAGATGAAGCTTGAAGATGGCGGTGGCAATTCTGGCATGAGGGATCAGGCCGGAGGAAAGACAAGATTGTTTGGACAAATAGGGATGGGGCTGCATGGTGGAATGGTGATGTTGGATTAGGCTTTCATTCTTTCAGACAGATTGGCATATTGGATGCACTTGTGTCCTGCAGCCACCCTGCTGGCTATGTCACATGAGGGGATCCTCAGTGCATCAGTCACCCTATCACTTTTATGTTTGTGATAATAACACTACTCCTCGGTACTGTTTTCATCTCACACTGTCAGTAGTTGAGAGGTGACTCAGGGCTCTGTTCTTAAGACACTGTACAAAAATGTGTACAGTAATTATAATGACATCAAATGAAACTTACAATCAGCACTATCTTTGTATAAAATCAGACCATTAGTAAATGCAAACTGAGTAAACATGACTTTGCAAAAGTTGAAAGTGAATACTGACATAGTGAGAAATGATCAGTGTTGCCTGCATCACTGGTGACCAGACTGTAATCTGTCAAAAGATCTCCAAGCTTTCAACTCAGATCACTATCATAGTCATCCAGTCATGTTCTGAAGGTTGTTGTTTTTTCATTTAGCCTTAACTAGATTCATCTTTCGTTTGACATACTCCATCCTCCCTCCATCTCTTTTATTTCTTTTGATCTTATATGCAGACACACACCCACAAACCAGATTCTTACTATTTTTTCAGCATAAGCTCTTAACCTAGATTTTTCTGTCTATGTTTCTCTCTTATATATTTAACTAAAAGAGGCAGTGAAGTGTGAAGTTATTTTCAAACTGGCTTGACTTGGTCTGTTACCCTAATTCTCCAGTTGAGAGTCTAAGTAGAGCAACACTGTCGTTTCTGCTATCAGTTTACAGCCACTAAACCACATCCATCTCATTACAAGTGCTGCCTGGTCGGCAAGTGAAGCGATGGAAAGAATTAGTAGGCAGCACCTAAGTTTGACTAAGTTTGAGATATAAGCTTTACTGCAGAAAGCTTATATCATTTCATTTTTCCCTGAGCAGCAGCTAGGTGATATTCGTCCCCAGGGTCTATCCCTGTCAGAGCAGTGTCATGGGTGGAGGACAGAAAGACTGCCTGCTGTCACCTTCAAATGCATGCACAGAGGGCAGGCCACAGAGCAGCTAAAGCCAATTGTGTTCCCATTCTGGAAAAGACCAGACTGATGGAATGAAGTTGTGTAGAGCAATTCATCTGCACATTAGTGTAATTATTACATTTATTTTACTGCTAATGTAGTATCACACTGTTGTTATTTGTCAAGTTCTAATAAATCACTAATTTAAAATGCCACAAATATTGACAACATTTCAACCTAAGCCTAAAGACAGTGTTTCCCAAATATATTAACTTTTTTGTTGCACCAGCAACTGCATCCTTGGTGTCTGGTAAGCAAGATGTCAAATGCAGACAGGTAGACAGTGGGGGCAGTGGGTGGCTGACATCTCCATTCCCTCCCTTCTCTTGGCAGTTCATGGCATCAAGTGGACTTGCAGCAATGGGAACAGCAGTTCTGGTTTCTCAGTAGAGCAGCTAGTACAGCAGATTCTGGACAGCCACCAGACAAAGCCACCTCCCCGGACTCACAACTGCCTCTGCACGGGTACCCTGGGTAAGAGCTAGTGGACGGGAAGTTCCCAAAAAAAAAAAAGTTTTCACAAGCAGCTTAACAGCGAGTTTTTTTTTTTTGTTTGTTTGTTTGGTTTTTTTTGTTGTTGTTTTTTTTACAGTGAATTTGAATAAAACAATGTGAATTTATGGTGAATGTCATATTATCATCTTATCTGAGCCCATGTGTGCTTCTATAATATGCAAATCAATTAAATACCTGCTCAGCTGTGTAATTTCACAATTTTGAGTAGCTTTACAACTCTCTACCCCATATAAAAACACACACATTTCTTAATTTATTTTATACCAAAAGGAACATCTATTCTTATCTGTAACTTTGCACATGTTTGTCTTTATACTTTTGTAGTCCTCCATATAACAGATCATGTAGAAAGGAATGTGTGTGTGGAAGGAATTGTGTGTATTGAGATATTTAATTCAACATCTTGAAAACAAAATAGCATTGCATTATTACCAGGTATGATTTTAAATTATTTACATTATTGTTATTAATTAACTCTACTCCCCTGACACTATTACACAACAAAAAGAATGTGGTAACTAAAGAAAATGGTTTCATACAATATAATACTTGCACAAAAATGATACTCTCTGTGTTTCTTCATGTGAATTGTTGATGCTCTGTGTACTTGGAGTTTTGGCATATTTATATTGTTTTTTAAAATCATACTAATCCCAAATCTCCTATCTGAATGTGTCCCCTTTTAGGTGCAGGCAGCAGTGTGCACCACAAATGCAACAGCGCCAAACACCGCATAATCTCCCCCAAGGTGGATCCCCGCTCTGGGGCTTACAGCTCTCACTCTGAGGTGCAAAACAACGATGTGTCTGAAGGGAAAACTGAGCATAGTTCCCACGGTGGAGGTAAAAGTTCTGGAGGAGGTGGAGGGGGTAGCACAAGGGAGAAACGCAATGGCAAAGTCCATAAGCCTGTCCTGCTCCATCAAAACAGCACAGAGGTGTCATCCACCAATCAGGTTGAGGTTCCTGACACCACGCAGAACTCCCCTGTTTCCATCAGCAGTGGCCTCAACAGTGATCCAGACTTGGCTGACAGCCCTGTGGTAACAGGGATGGGCCATGTGGCATCTGTCATGTCCAGTCTCTCCCAAAGTGTCTTCATGTCTGAGGTCACTGGGGACCCTGTCTACAGCATGTCTCCCACAGGGGGCCCTAACTCCCACCTGATGGGGACAGATGCCACCTCACAGGGCTTGGTACTGTCTGTGACGGCAGATCGTCACAAATTTGCTTTCCCTGGTGGTGGAGTTGGGGAACCTGGCTCTGCTGCAACAGGAGACAGTTTGTCTATGTTGTCCTCAGCTGGGATGTCTGAGGAGCTGGTGCTATCCAGCAGTCTAGACACAGGAAGCATCAAAATCCCAGAAACCAATATGAACTTTGACCCTGACTGCTTTCTTAACAACCCCAAACAGGGTCAGACCTATGGGGGTAGTGCATTAAAGACAGAGGGCAACTCTTCATCAAATTCCTCTTCAAGCGGCAGCAGTAATGCAAATGGCAGCCTGCAGCAATCCCCTTCTTTGTCAGACAATAGCTATAGCTTCAGTTCAGCTTTAGTTAAAAATATCAAGACAGAAGACACATCCTTTGAGCAGCAGCTGGCCAAGGAGAGTGGCTACCAGGTGGGGGCAGTAGTGAACTGTGGTAGTGGGGTGTCATCTGGGACTGGGACTGGCTCAGGCCAGGCCAGTCTCACTCTGACTCCAGCTGGTTCTCTGCTTCCCTCTGGTGGAGGTCTGAGTCCCAGCACCACCCTGGAGCAGATGGATTTCAGTGCCATCGATGCTAAGCAGGACTATACATCCAACACAACAACAGTGAGCTATGGTCAGTCTATGGCTAGCCCCCACATGCAACACCAGAATCGGTCCCCCAGCTTCTTTCTCCAGGACACCTCTCAGACTAGTCAGGCCCAGCAAGGCAGGTCCAACATGGGCCAGAAAACACATTTGATGGAGCACAACCATGACTCTGGGGCTTATATGGGCCTCCAGGTGGTGAAGACTGATTCCCCAGGGAGCAACGGCCACCTCCACCACCACCACCAGACCCAGCACAGGGCCAACTGTAATGGAGGCTCGCCAACAGAAGGGCCCAGCCAGGCTGGCTCGCTGCAGCTGCTTCAGTACCAGGGGACGTTTCCTGGTTTGGGCACTGAGCATGAGGAGGTAGTGGGTTTAGAACAACCAGGCAATGTCAGTTCAGCTCAGTCTGGAGCTGCAGAAAATGGAACTGACGGTTTATTAAAGCCAGGGGATCACATCCAGGCTTGTGGGACAGGAAATGGGGAAGGAGGGGTCACAGAGCACTATCTGCAACAAACCTCAGATGGTGCAGTGACTGGAGGAGCTGCAGAGGCAATTCATAATGGGAACAGCAACAGTGATGGTGGCAACCGTTCTCAACAGCAGCAGCTGCAGCCTCTCCTGCAAGGCCCAAGCATGGTCCAAGGTCTGTACAACACTGTTGGGAGCCACCAAAGTCTGGCTGGAGCGACCAGTAATGGAGGTGCAGGAGGGACAGGCATGGAGATAAATTTGGATCACTTTGACATATCCTTTGGGAATCAGTTCTCTGACCTCATCAATGATTTTATCTCAGTGGATGGCAGTGGGACAGCTATGGCCGCCGGAGGGGCACTTTATGCACACCAGCTAGTGACCTCACAGTGCTCCGACACTCAGAACACAACCAATGGAGCAGCTCAACAGGGCCAGGAAGATGGAGACGCCAGGGGCACTGGTTACAGCCCCTCAGACCTCTGCCTTCAGCCATGCTGCAGTCCTCAGTCCCTGAGTGGGGGGGGCGGAGGAGGAGGAACCGCGGGAGAGACAGGTTCGCTGTCCTACATGAATGTAGCAGAGGTTGTCAATGCAGCTGTAGCCCAGGGGACTCTGGGGATGCTCCAGGCCACCGGACGCCTCTTCATGGTCACCGACTACTCCCCCGAGTGGTCCTACCCTGAGGTAGGCCTTTTAGTTACTATTAGCCAAAATGACTGCTAGAAAGTTGTTTCTTTCCATAGTTTTCTGTTTTCATTTTCACTTTATATTACTTTTTTAAAACTCCTCCAGGTATAATGAAATAAAGTTTAAACACTTAATTTCTTCATTCAATCATGGCACTAAAGCTATAGTAAAAGGTGTTTTTCAACACACTGAAGTCAATATATTTTATACAGGCCTCAGAATTTTCTGTATTTGAAACAGGATCATTCTTTATATTCTGGTGCATGCTACAGTGTGAAGTTTATTTTTATGTTCAAAAAATTTAACTTACAAGTTAACATACAATGCAAAGTTGAAATTACTTTTGTGTAGCACAAAGCCAAGTCTGAATGCAAGAGCTTCAGGGGCCGTTGACAGTGGCAACATCCAGTAGTAGCTCTATCCATCTGTTTATTTTACCTTGCATCTTATTAACATTGCGTGCTGTGTGCCACTTTGTAAATACTGTGACACTGCTATTAGAAGGAGGCGACCCAATGATTTTAACTAACTATAGACCAGTATCTAATCTGTCAATATTGGCCAGAATTCTTGAATCTCTCTAAAGGAGTTTTTATACTCCAATGCCATCCTATCATAATATCAATCAGGCTTCAGAAAAAGACACAGTACCATCACAGCTGCAATTAAGGTGGTAAATTATATTATTGTTGCACAGAAACAATGTGCATAACATTTCAATGATCTGTCCAAAGCATTTGACTCCGTCAACTATGATGTTTCAAAAGTTCATCATTTAGGACTATGGGAACACGCAGTCGCTTGGTTCACAAATTATATCAGTAATAGGACTCAGTGCATTAAAGATGATGGCCTGTGTTCTGAACTGTCCACAAGGGGGTGCCACAGGGTTGTATATGAGGTCCCCCACTGTTTTCCAATTCTAAGAAAATGCATCAGACAATATCCTCAGTGTCCACTCTTGAGGGAAATATTTTAGAGGTGGTTCATATGTATAAATACATAGGTGTCTTAATTGATGATTCCCTCACTTTCAAGCCACAAGTAGAAAAACTTATGAAGAAACAAAGACTAAAACAGGTTTTTTATATACAAAACAAGTTGTGTTTTTCTTTTGAAGTAAAAAAGCAGGTTGTCGTTGCAACTTTTCTATCTGTATTAGATAGATTATGGAGATCTTTTTTACATAAATGCTTCTGCTCAGTTTCTTCAAATGTTTTACACTGTTTATCATGCTCCTCTGAGGGTCATTACTAACACCACTGTGAGTTATATTCTCAGGTGAGATGGCCTGCTCTGGCCACTCCTTGAGAAATAGGTTCTTAATCTCAATGGGACTTTCCTGGTTAAACAAAGGTTAGATAAAAAATTATACAAAATTCCCTTGGAATAGAGTATCCACAGTATCTAATTTAGAATGTTTAAATCACACTCAGTTTGTGTCAACAGCTGTGTCCTGGTGGAATATTACTTTACACTGCAGTTTTTTAAATTGCTTTAACCTATTTAATGAAACTTGGATCCACTTGATTTTTATAATCAAGCATTTAAGACAATGCACTTCTCTGTTAAATGGTTACATTTTACTTGGTTTCACACAGGTCTCATACAAAAAATCTCAGAAGGCTGTCACAAGTAACCCAACTGGAATGATCATAAATCAGTGATCAGTTTTGTCCAAATACAAATGAATGAAAATATATTTTCTTAAATATTCTTATAATATATTTACTGTATTTATCAATAACTGTATGGCACCCTAAAAAGTACAGAAATCAGATGTATGTAAATTACTGTCTGAAGATACTGCTCACTCACAAAGACTTACTTTTGTAAGAGTTTTGTTCATGAAAGAGCATTTTGCAGAGGAATTCTTATTGGAAAAATAAATTGCAAAATGTCTTGCAATAAAGAAGAACGGAAGTATACCCTAAAAAATGATGCCATGAAATTGCATTGTTTTACCACATGATGGAGGCAGAGGCCATTCTTTGAAAAGTCTATTCTTGGTTTGGTGTAATTTGTAACTTTGCACATTAGATGGCAGAACAACATCAAATATTTGGGGACACTTGCCGCTGACTGAGCAAGTAGAGTATAATTTAATCTCATCATGATATAATTTGTTATTTTTAACAGGGTGGGGTAAAGGTGCTTATCACTGGGCCTTGGCAAGAGGCCAGCTCCAACTACAGTTGCCTGTTTGACCAGATCTCCGTCCCAGCTTCTCTGATCCAACCAGGAGTGCTGCGCTGCTACTGCCCAGGTATAATAAAGAGAGAAAGAAATCCTCAACAATGAAACAATCGATACATCATCTACACAGTTATTATCATTTATTTGTCATATTATTTATTTATTACAATATTTTTTTGCCCAGCTCACGACACGGGTCTGGTGACACTACAGGTGGCTGTTAGTAACCAAATCATCTCAAACTCTGTTGTGTTTGAGTACAAAGCCCGTGCTCTACCATCACTGCCATCTTCCCAGCACGACTGGCTTTCACTGGACGGTAAGGCTTTCCTCTATTTAAGTATTTACTTATTACATCATAATCATCTGAAAGGGTTTTCCTTGTAGTAAGGAAATGTCTGTAAACTATTTTACATTTAGGACATAATGTCTTTTATGAAGTGAATTAAGTAAAAAAATGATCACACAAAGAAGTGTGAACAAATTGCTCAGTTACACTTTTGTAACAGACACCCACTTTGGCATGACCACTGAGAAGGCTGGGCATTTCCCCAGACTGTAACAAGTCTGTGCATCATTGTATGTTGTATGTGTGCTACTGTGGAGGCAATGCTGCAGCGCTCGAGCTCTGACAGGATAAAGTAGGGCACAGTGAAGTAGCGGCTCACAGGACAGCTGCATTGCAGACGGCCCTTGAGGGAGTGGGAGTGAGTAATCCAGAGCTGGTGGCAGAACTATGTAAGGCAGAACCAGGATGCCTTTTCCATTCATACACTAGTGTCTCACTGGCCCATTCACAGAACCAGTTAAGGAGGAGCTGACTATCTCAGGGAAAACAGCCCACCCATTACCTTACTTTTATTAACCCCTTGGCTGCCATATCTCACAGTTTTGTGATAGACTGTAAAAAGCGCCTTGAATTGAGCATGTGTGGCTATGAAAACACAGTATAAGTGTCATGTTTATTATTGATTAATGCACATACAGTTTTTGTGTGATGCTTTATTAAAAGAAAAAAAAAAGCATTAAAAGTGGCATGTACATTCGCAATGACAGCCCTAAGTTAGGTGTGTTGTGATGTTGGTTACATATACTGACTGTTGAAGAGTACTTTCTAAAATCAAGGAATGAATGCGTGTCCTGCTCCAAATTCCTTCAGTTCACAGCGTGTTCGGTGGGGTTTCAGCACCTGCCCGGTGAACAGCGACGCGGGGCAGATGGTCAAACTGAAACGATCACAAAGGGTTGTTTTCCTAAAAGTGTGTATTTGGATGCTGGTCTTGATTGATGCCATTTGTGAAGGAGAATTTGAATGTTTCAGGCATTTGAGAAACTTTTCTCGAAGTAGGGCAGGTGTAATTAGGCGTGCAAAGACAAGTCGCACTCCACACATAAAGGGAAATTGATGGCTATATCCCAAATATAGAGCGACACGATCCCGCTCACCTAACGTGACTGTGTGTGTGTGCAGTCTCATTTAACCCTTTCGCTCGCTTAACTGATTGACTTTAGACATACCGTGCAAAATTCAATGCGCCTCCGCCGCAGCAACGCTATATGCTCCAGCTTTGTGCGTTTATTGTAGCATGGTGGACTCGCTCTGCTATAATGTGCTAATGGAACAGCTGCCTGCCTGCTTTGATTTGTCATAATGCAGAGTGGGGGAAGGGGCGCCTTTTCTCTGCAGCACTGCAGGTACGGAGCCATGGGCAAGACAGAGGAGATATCGGAGCTGCACAACTCTTTCATCCGCCCCACTTTGTCGCTTCGCTTAGAACAGCGACCTAAAAACTCGAAATGGTCAGTGGAAGTGGCCAATAACAGACCCGTGTAGCGGCATACTGACACCGTATTGATAGAACAATGTCTGGGTAGTCTGTAGCCTGTATTACCCCGGCGTGACACGCGGCAGCCCGTGTACACATAATACACGAGCGAATAGTGGGCGTGTTTGACTAAATATGGTCAAGAGCCATAAACACAACAGACAGCGGCTTGGCTGCAAGGTGAGTCTTTTGAATGGCCGTAAAGGGCCTCATTGTGGAAGAAAGTGTACAACGAAGATATATCAACCACACGAGAAGATTCCCAGCAGCTGAAACAGTCCTTTGGTTAGAGATCATCATATTAAGCAGTAAAAGAGCAGAATGGAGCGAGCACAACCGTGGCTGGAGGAGGAGACGGCGAACGGAAATTAGGGCGTCTGTTTACCGGCGGCACGTGCGCACAACGTCTCCTAGCAGCAGCATTTGTCATTTTACTGCAGGCTGAAAAGCAGCGATTACTAGTAACGCTGGAGAAAATGCGCGTCTGTGCGAGTTGAAACAAGTAAAGAAGAGGAGGGGCTGTTGAGGAAGAGGAGTAGTGCGCGCTCTCTCTCCATCTTTCCACACGTCGCTCTCTTCTTCACTTTGTTCTATTGTTGACGAGTCTCTGTTGGGCTTGGTGTTCAGTCCACGCCGAGGATTTTACTTTTCTTCTTGAAGTGACACACCGCGCAAGTAGCGAGCCCGTCAGCCCGCAGTTTGTTTGGACTGCTCTGGGTCAGGATGCCAGTGAAACACACCTACGTCTCCTGAAAGACACAAAGGGCAGAGTGTTGGCTCTGAGGCGGACTTGACCCATGGATAGTAAAGTGGAAGGTTAGCTGTGTTCGGTGCTGTGCTGTGTATGTGTTGTCTTGTGTTTGGACTGTTTCTCCTCTGCTTTCAGAAGTTCTAGTCCCACATCTCCTCCGCATGCCCATCATAGTTGTAAGTGTTTCACAGACTTTTCCTACTGCGTTCTATCACCAACTTGGACCTAAAAAATCCCTCTAGACCACATGCTTTCTGCCAGTACGCCTCATTGCAGAGCACTGGAGAGTTTAGGGTTATAGTAGTTAACTCATGACTCACGACTTATGCCTCGAAGCTTTCCTACATCGTTTCACGTCAACTGAAATAACTGGCGTTCATGAACTTGTATTGTACAGTTAAAAAGTTAACTAAACTAACAAGTCTCTGCGTTTTAAGAAACACATGTGCTGCTGCAAAGCGACACTTTTCTGGCAAAGCCATGCGCTTCCCTCGTGATCCCCTCCACAAGCCTAGTCCTTCCAAACCTCGTATAGTTTGTGTCTGTTGTCATCGTGGTGGGTTTCAGGGCTCATTTATGATCTACACCCACTGTTTCAGGTGTTGTTAAACATAACCTATTGGGTCACCATGGAACTAGCGTCACTCTGGCGCATTGAAAGACTGTCGCATCCCTGAGTGCTGCTCAGGTGACCGCGGCCAGCGTCGCGTCTCTCACCCCACTCTTCAGGCCACTTTAAGAGTGCACACTTGGGTTTGTCATAAATACAATGCAAAGGCGTTGATTAAACTCACGTAACTATTGCACAGTGGAATCATACTGCCGCCGAGCTTTTCAGCACCACCGATGTTTGGACACCAACTTTTGGCGGTGACTGTGGAAAAGTCCCATTGGCTGCGTGCATCACGCGCTACTAACGAACTGAGTTATAGCCATACGTTTATTAACCTGTTGATCCTGTTCAAGTTGTTTTCCCATTTGGTCAAGTAGAGTCACAGTAGTAGAAAGCCCTAACAAACACCGTAAACTCATGAACACCCTGTCACAAACGAGAAGGGAATTATGAACATTGATAAAAGATGGTGTGTGACACATCTGATGATGTGCATGCACTGTAATTATTATGTAAGACTGTGCAAAGACAGTAGTAGGACTGGCTATATTTAGTCATAGTTAGAGTTTAAAACTTGCTTTTAAACATGTTATCTGTGTAATAAGAGTATTGCCACTTCTGTCAGTGTTTATAAGATGATTTCACAATGTTGAGCTATTTATAGGTTAAATAAATCATGATTTAAAATGGAAAACATAGTGATTGCTGTGTCTGGCACAGTTGATTGTGCTATAATGACATATGCTCTACTGTTCAAAAACCCTTTTTTAACATGTACTGGGACTAACACTGTGTTGGAATTGTGGGTTGCTGTAGATTACACAATATAATGCATTATTGAAGTCTATTCATGACATTAAGCGCTATAGACAGCTATATACAGTTTATATGAATTATTCAGATTCACTTATTTTCAGATATAAAAAAAAACTAAGTGCTTAGTCTGACCAAAAAAGTGAAGATGCATGCTTCAGTCAAATTTTTGAGGGTGCAGGTTAATGGATGTCTGTACAGCCTTCTAGATTGTGTTCAAAAGAGTTTCCCATAATGTCTTTAAACAAGTATTTACTAGTATTACTTAACTGGAAGTTTTGAAAACGTGGCTTTACATCAAAGTGATCTTTTTTTTTTTAGTATATCTGTTCAGTTTACTTTAGGTATACTGATAAAAAGCTAAATACATGCCTTTATTAGTTCAGCATTTCAATGCTTGGCTGCTGTCTAGCCTAAAAGCCAATACTTCATGTCACTATTAGTGTAATACATTTTGAAAGCAAATCCCCATGGTGTTTGCTCCTGGCATTTTAGCTTCAGGGTGACAGTCTATTCAGCATTCAATCTGTATCCATACTGACCTGTAGAACTGGACAAACGCCAGCAAGGTTAAAAGCAGCTTCACCTGTGTGGCCTTTTTCTCTTCAAACCAAGTGCCAGACTAGCCATCCAGCAGTGCAGTGCATGCTGTTTAAAACAGAAATACCTAGCCTAGCCTTTACCATCCCAAACCACCTGGTTTAGCTCTTTCCAGGAAGCACTGCACCCAGGAGGCTCTGAATAGGATTTCAAACAAATCACTACTACTGGCTCCTTGAATTAGGTATACTACTTAAAATCTCACCGAAGCAGTTTTAACTCGCCTCTTACTTTGTCTTTAAGCAGGGGTCCTGTATGCCTCTGCAGAAGCTTTCATTTTCACTGCTTTCATCTGCTGTCATATTTATTCACAACCCACAGCTTGTGACCATAGGTGGAGGGAGATTATGTTTAAATAAGACAAAATGTTTTCATCCATTCTTTTTTAGGTTTTTTAAAATACTTGATTAGAGGTATAACAAATGATAGGTGACAGTAAATACACAAGTTTATGCTGTTGTTTCTACATAATGATATGTACTCATTATAAATTGCCATATACTGCCAATCTAAAGAGGAACCTCCAATGTTCCTAGGTGTGAATGTAACGTCTTGATGAAATTATTTTGTTGGACTTCTGTAGAGTACCTTGCTTTTGGTCTGTTTCCCTGTAGCTCTTAACAGGACATCGTACAAAAGTTGGTGGATAGATAGATAGATTGATCAAATGAATGTTATAGGCTTTTAGAGTTAATATACAGTGTACAGTACTTTTAAATAGAGAGGATCTGCTTTGCTAACAATAGAATTTGCAGAAACACCCATGAGGCCACCAATTATTGCCGTAGACTCTGTCAAAGTATATGATGAGATCAACAGATAGACGTGTTCCAGCTGCTGCCAGATGGCCTTGTCCTCTGCCCTACACAGTTGCAAATACCAGCTCCTGTCACTCAGCCGGGCCAAAGGGGGTGGCCTCACGCCTTTTTGCTGTCCTACATCTAAGGGCTTGCTCATTGTTGAGAGATAAAGATGTCTAGCTTGATTGATTAAATGGACCGGTCCAACTTAGGGGCTTAAAGGTAACCTCCAACACTCAACAACATATATTCACCAAATATACAACAACAATGAATGTTCATGTGAAAATGTAATGAAGTGGTTATTTTATCACCTTTGAGATTTTATTGTTAGGGCAGTATTCAGGCTATTAGGCTTCTTGGACTCGGC
The DNA here is from genome assembly GCA_036850595.1 of Rhyacichthys aspro. Lineage (NCBI taxonomy): Eukaryota > Metazoa > Chordata > Actinopteri > Gobiiformes > Rhyacichthyidae > Rhyacichthys > Rhyacichthys aspro. The sequence continues at coordinate 11,487,040 of CM072154.1, read as the reverse complement.
TTTGCTGGGTATCTGGCAACTGTCCATGTTTCTATCACAGTGGTGCTCCAATAAAAGTTGTTCCCTTTGCCTTCTCCTTGACATTTGTGAGAGAGGATAGGCACATTGCCCTTTACTGCCAACTAACTTGGCTCTACACTGAACCTGTTTTGTGACAAGTGACAAGTCCTATCTCTCCTTTTCTACCTTTCTGTTTCTCCATTATCCTCCTTCTGCCCTTGGTCCTCACCTTTGTCCTGTCCTTACCCGTAATCTCTCATACCTCCTTTCCCTTCAGCATGTTCTCACTCCCACTGTGCTCCACTGCGTGTCAATAAACAAGCTTGTCCTTCCTTACCTGTCTTTCTGTATATCAACCTGTCTCTGGAGCACTTGTGCCGAATATAAGACAGCTCATAAGGGGCTGGACTTATTAAACATATTCAAACACAGTACAACCCAGTACTTATCTAACAGGTCTTCTGCTCTGTACTATTCTCAAAGGACACGCCTCTGGTATCTCTTGAGAAGAGCTAACAAGATGAGGGGCATTACTGACTCTAGGTTTTAATGTAGTCGAGCCAGTTGTTATTGTTCCCATAGCGGCGACAACATCTATAATAATTCATCTTAGTCCCATTAAATCTGTTGGGATTAGTCAGACATCTTCTACAGAATATTATGTTTTTTATGAGTAAAGTTAATGGAAGTAAATGAGTGAGTCTTTGGCTTTCTCCCTAATTTGAATACTTTTTAAACTAGTAAATAGACAGAAGTGTAAAAGAAGTGATGGAGGAGTAGTTCATTTTACCATTTCTTTTTATAGGATTGTCTATTATGTAATTTCAATGTGGATATTAGAACTGATAGTATAATTTCCTGTATCTTCTCAACATCCACAAACTTTTCTTATGGCATAACTGCTACATTCAAGCTATCCTGTATTACCTAAATATATGAATAGCACATAAATCATTTATTTAACCATTTTGCTTTCGTGTCACAGCCCGCTTTAAATGTGTGCAAGTGCCCACATCTGCTGCCACGAACCGTCACAAGGGAGTAAACCAGAGAGTGGGAGGGCATTTTAAAACGTCACTTTGTTGATGCAGTCTTGTTTGGCTGCTCACCTTCCATGTCTCCTCCTTCTCTCCTCCCACTCGCCTCTACCCCCATCCTCCCTCTGCAGTGAACGTGCATTACATTTGGAGCAGCAGGCAGCAGGTGGAGATGACATCATCTGCACTGCAGCGCACTGCAGCACTGGGTCTGAACAAAGACATGTCAGCCTCCTGCTAACTATCTCCACTGTCTCTCATGTCCCCATGTCTCTGTGTTTCCCTGCACCAGCCTGTGGGATAGTGAGGACTTGAGCAGACCGGAGTGTGGTGACCTATCTCACCCCTGGTCTGCCCTGCAGACATATACTCAGTAGGCTTTTACCAGCCTTTCCATCACCACGTGGAGATGACACACAAAACATGTTTCTTAGTGGCTCTAAAATGCTGATTTGCTGATTTGACAATATGCGCCCTTAAACCATCTACAACTTACACACACATTGATTAAAGTTAGAGTTATTTAGAGTTAGCATGCATGGTTATCTTGCATGTCTATTATTGAGACTAGTGTATGTTTTCACTGATAACACTCATTTACCAGCGACAACAGTTTCATGACCTGCTTTTATATTGTCTTATAGGAGGTCTGTAGCATTATCTTTGCACAGTGCCCTGAGCCGTTACTGCGAGGTTACTATAAAGAGTAAATGTCACCAGGTCCTGCTGTGAAGGCTCCACACTTAGTATCATTTTGTCGCCTACTATCAAAACACTTAGAAATGGCAGTACACCAAGTACACACATACAGCACACTCTAGAAGATTTATGAACACTATTTCTCTCATTTTTTGCCTTTACCCATTTTTGCTGGTGGACTGACTCCTTCTCCTCCCCTTCATCAATAAGCCAATAGCACGCAGGCCATACACACAGCCTTGTTCCTGTCGCCTAGTTACCACTCGGCAGCAGGTTGCCACAGAAACGGCCTCATAGTGGCTAAATGGGGAATGCTAATGCAGTCTTCTGTACTCCATGCTGCAGTGGGCTTTCGGTGCCCATCCCTTTCCACTGTCTGTGCACACCATTGTGTGTTTGTGTGTGTTTGTCACAAATGTTCTTGGCTTGTGTATATGTGTTTTTGTGCTACCTTATTATGTACATGTAGCATATTCATCTATACCATTTATAGTCAGGTACTGGGGGCCCAAATGCACTGTAATCTTTTTCAACAACCCCCCGGGCAAGAGTTTTAATTTTGCTTTACTAATTTAAATCAGTATGTTTCATGCCTACAGTCTAATCACTTCAGCTGTCCTGTCACTTCTCAGGTGTTAAATAATGCAGCCTGTTCCATATTTCTAATGGTCAAAATAACTCTTGTTGCAAGGCTTGAAACCTGTGCTTTAACAATCCATTAAATGACACCGAAAACCGGCAGAGGCCAACACACAGATGTTCCTTCTAAAGTATGTTTCTAAGCATGTAAAGACTCTTCATAGCTTTATACCTTCATCCATAATGCTCTTTACAAAGTGTAGGTCTCAAGGACTCATGTAAGCTGTGACTGATTCTAAACTGTCAGTTTCCTACTGCTGCTACAGTAGCACCTTATGGAGCAGGGTTTGGCCAAGACTTTGCCATTATGTGGTTTACTTAATCAGCTGGAGAGGGCCTTCAGCTGCACACTTCCCTGGAGCGTGGCTAAAGCATGGTGTGAAATGGTGGACACATTACCATGCACCTGCTCCTTGGCCAATCATTCAACCTATTTCAGTGTATTCTAACTGAGCATTTTGGGGAGAAAACAGTAAATTTGGTGATGAGAGACTAGATGATTGATGGGCTTTAGGAGTTATTTCAGAAACACTGATTGTTTAGACGATGTTAATGTATGCTACTGTTTTGACTCACAGGCTTGGGAGATTAATTATGATTACTTTCAGCTACAAGGACTTCGTGTCTTGCAGCTGAAAGCTATACATTTTCAGAAAACACTTTTGTTCTAAATAGCTGATAATGCCAAGCAACTGACTGAACAAAAGCCTCTATACAAGATAGAATAACAACACTTTTTCAAGCTTGGGATGCTTACTGTCTGACCATTTGTCTTGTCACAATAACTGGTTTGGGCTGGTAAAAGCTTAGATGACCATTTTTATTGCACGCTGCTTGTTTGCTGACACGTTCTGTTCTTTTGCCTTCCACTGTGCCTAGATAACCAGTTCAGAATGTCTATCCTGGAGCGCTTGGAGCAGATGGAGAGGAGGATGGCTGAGATGGCCAGCCATCAGCAGCAGAGCAGCACAGGGAGTGGCGGAGCTGGGGGAGGCACTGGGGGGACAAGCGGAGGTGGTGGGAGTGGAGGAGGAGGCAACAACAGCCAGTCACAAGTAAATGCTACATCATATATTTTATGTTATACATAAACCTTGGAGGGGCACTAATATGAGGATAATTAGCATGAGTAATATTCATTGTAATCAAAATATCATAATTACACGATTCTATAAAGAATTCATTCTTTCTTTGTACATTAGTGTGTATCAGGTCAAGCACAGCCCAGCAGTTCTTTTGAAAGCCGTGTTGTGGTGGTTTGTGAGAAGATGATGAGCAGAGCATGCTGGGCCAAGTCCAAACATTTAATCCACTCAAAAACTTTCAGAGGCATGACACTTCTTCACCTGGCTGCAGGCCAAGGTTATGCCACCCTCATCCAGACTCTCATCAAGTGGCGGTGAGAACAAAAAACTCTTGACATAATGGTGCTCTGGTTTTTAATTAGTGTGCACCCCGCCATTATATAATGAATTACTAAATGACGCTTCTATTTTATCCAGCACCAAGCATGCAGATAGTATTGATCTTGAATTAGAAGTGGACCCTCTCAATGTGGACCACTTCTCCTGCACACCGCTGGTGAGACAAGTGAATTTCAATTTAACATTGCTTCAGTTATGTGAGCAACAGTTCAGCTAACTTATAATGATTGTTTACACTGTGTCTTATAAAGGGAATGTCACTTTATCATTCACACTGTCTTATCCACATTTTCCCTGTCTAGATGTGGGCTTGTGCTCTGGGGCACCTGGAGGCAGCTGTGGTCTTGTATAAATGGGACAGACGTGCACTAGCCATCCCTGACTCTCTGGGCCGTCTGCCCTTGTCAATCGCCCGGTCTCGTGGACACACTAAATTAGCAGAGTGTCTGGAGCAGCTACAGAGAGAAGAGCAGCAACCACCAGCCCCTCTGCCACCATCAAACCGTGTGTCTTTCTCCCAGGCAACCGATGCTCCCACAACAGGCAGCTGGATGGTCAACTGGCCAAATTACAATGTAACAGCACCCGCCAGCAAGAAAGGAGGTGCTTCCACCACTACAACCACGTCTACTAACACCAGCCTCAACCCAGGCAAGCACACTAGTTATTTTAACTCATCAAAAGTCATCATGCTCATTGTTTTTGTCTGCACCAAAGTCATAATTGTTGCAAGATTAATCTCATTGTCACATGTTCTTTCTGTAGACTTGAGAAGGCCCAGGTCAGAACCTTCCAACTACTACAGCAGTGAGGGCCAAAGAGATCTCCCACAAGCTAAAAAACACAAACCAAACCCAGAACTGTTTCAAGCCCGGCCTGACAAGGCCATGTCTGTTCCTTTGAGCCTAGAGCAGCAACAACTCCACAAGCTGTCCTCTAGCCCCAAGAGTCTTTCCTCAGATGGGCAGTGCTCAGAGAAGGGCCTGTCAGCAGGCAGCAACACCGGGGCAGCCAGATGGACCTCCAGAGAGGGTTTCTCAAGCAGTGGTGTAGGAAGGAAAGGGCTAGGGGCCAGTGGAGGCAGCAGTCTGGGGAAGGAGAAGATAGTCAACCGCATGCGTCAGCGGGAGCAGCTTGGCATGTTGGTGATGGCAGACAAAGAAATGGCTGATGCGGAACTGCTTTCTTATCGAGAAGATTTGGAAAACCAGGACTGTCTCACACAGATGGATGACCTACAGGTGAGTAAGATAATGTAATAAAGCAATGTAACCCTGAAAACAGACAATCCATTGTTTTTACAGTTCATTATATATAACATACTGTGACAGTGCATATGGTCATTATGGTAACTTAACATTTAAAACCCATTTGTGGTCTTAAAGCAAATCCAAGGAACTAGGAGTTATGCTGGATTAACTATTTACCACCTTATATTGTATGTGTGTCTTCTGCACTGAGTCAACCTGGCACTCTGTCGATGACCATCACTGCATAATAAACTCTCACTATTGATCCACTTCAAAGTCCAAGGGATTTATCTATCTACTTTTCCAGCAGATGAAGTCCTGCTGGAGAAGTACGATTTTATTGTCAATAATATTGCCCTCTCTATTGGAAAACATTTGAACAGCAAACCCACAAGATCTAAAAGAACAGTCAAACTGGCCTATTTATTTATGGTTTTATTATGTGGAAACACACATTTGCTATTTGTTTGTTTTCTGTGAAATGCAGGTAAACATGATGACTCTGGCTGAGCACATTATTGAAGCAACCCCAGAAAGAATAAAGAGGGAGAACTACAGCACTGCAGACTCTGCACCCTTGGACTCATCGGGGGTCAGCAATACCATGAACTGGCTCGCCAACTATTTAGGAGATGTTGAACAGCTCCCTAGCATCATACACCTTAGGTAATATATTGAACATGAATTGGGCTCTTTTGTTATGAAAAAAATGCATTCAATGTTAAGTAACCTTGTACGTGTGTTATTTGCATATTTGAATTCAATGTTGTCGGAAGAACACGTTCAATTGTATTAGTATTCCTTTAAAAACATCTATTATAATTTTCTTTCCTCAGAAATCTGTACAATGAACCCCTGACACCATCATCCAACCCCAGCCACAGTCCTGGGGGCTCTCCTCCACAAGAGGGCCCCTTGGAGAAGTCCACACTGCCATCCCCGGCTGACTGGAGTGAGTTCATCAGTGCCTCCAACAGCAAAGTGGAGCGAGAGCTGGCCCAGCTGACTCTGTCCGACCCTGAGCAGAGAGAGCTGTATGAGGCTGCCCGTCTAGTCCAAACTGCCTTCCGCAAGTACAAGGTACAGCCCTGCCACTGAGGGGTCATAAGCTGTGTCTGGTGCAGCCTACAGTGACAGGTTGCTGTTGAGTGGTATTTATGTCGTTGTTCTCTTGTGGAGTTGATTCTCATGTTTATTTCCATTTAGACTTTTATCTCTGTCTGTTTTTTATTCCTCTGGCCTCTGGTCATACATTTGTACAGTGCATACTACAGTATAAACTATATACCAAACATGTCCCTGTGGTTTCAGCATGGTAAAGATGGCTTGAGCAGAGCATGGCCTTGCTTAGAGAAAAAAACTGCATTGTCCCTTGTATCTGTGCTCCATGTAGACACTATTAAGCTTCTGTTCTCCACTGCGCTCTCTGTCTCTCAGGTGTATTGAGCTTTTACTGCTTGTTTTCAACAACCCTGCCCTGTCCCATTCCTCAGCACGCACCCTCCTGGGATGCATTTAATTTTCACATGTGACCAACTGTTCACTGTTGTTTACAGTCCTCTGTTATGTCTGTCTTCAAGCTGGTACTGAGAGGTACCTTTGGCTCTGAGCAGACCAGCTCCTTCTTCACATGGGCTCAGTCAGTCACTCAGTGTTGGACTGAAGCCAAGGAGGCAATGCAGAGAAGACCTCAGGGAGACAGAGCCGTGTCCTTTATGGCAATAAGACAGTTCGTACTGTGCCCTCTGACCCCTCCAATCTACTCTCCCCACAGGGGCGGCCCCTCCGAGAGCAACAGGAAGTAGCTGCTGCCGTAATTCAGCGTTGTTACAAGAAGTACAAACAGGTAGCTACTGCTTCAATCCAGTTCGATTAATCTACAGTAAGGAATGGTTACCTCATTTCTAACAGCAAACCATGGTATTACCAATTAGCGAACAATCGTGTTTTGTTTTGTTTTTTGCAAGCTTACATGGATAGCCTTGAAGGTAAAACAAAAACACTCGAAATGACTACTAAACTAACTGAACTAAATAATACAGAATTATAGGATGGGTGCTTGGAGTATGACCTCAGAGCACAGTTTGGTGAACACATAACAGAACCTAATACAACTTTTCTTCTTTGGGGCAGTATGCACTTTATAAGAAGATGACGCAGGCCGCCATCCTTATCCAGAGTAAATTTCGCAGCTACAATGAACAAAAGAAGTTCCAGCAGAGCAGGAGGGCTGCTGTGCTCATTCAGCAATACTACCGCAGCTACAAGGAGTTTGGCAGGCTCAAGCCCCACCGTGGGGCAGCGGCCACTCTGGTGCAGCACAAGCTAAGGTAGGTATACAGTCACAGCTCAAGACCATTTAACTAAATATGTAGCTTGTTGTTGGCTGTTTGAATTTGTAAGATCTTATTCTCTTTGTGGTTCTGTGTAGAGGTAGTCTGCTCACTAAGAGACAGGATCAGGCTGCCAGGAAGATCATGAGGTTTCTCCGTCGCTGCCGCCACAGGTAGATTCCTACTCAGACATGGAGAGCAAATTTGATGTACATATTTCATCAACACAGACATGCAGCTTTACAAATTCACAAAGCATCATTCCACAGCTAATCAGTAGGATACTTTCATTATTTGCACACGCCTCCGCCCTAGTCACCCTTTTTATTCAGTGTACTTGACTGACTTTTGGGCGATTAGAAATGTCTCCAGCACCCTCTCCTTCAATGTACTGGCCCCCACCTGCCCTCGCCCCTTCCCTCACAGTGGCTACTGTGTGCTAATAGCTGTCTGGTATTGTTTTGCTGTTTATGCCAAGCCCCTTGATGGACCATAGACTGTTCAAGCGGGTGAGTGCAGTCTCAGCAACTCGTGCCTCTCTCTCTCTCTCCCTCCCTCCCTGTTTACTCTGTATGCCTCTTTCTTTTCTTACACTCTTTAATAATGCAATTATCTCTTCCTGAGGTCTCAGTCTTCTTTCTCTTTTGCTCTGTCTCTCCCACCCCTGTCCCCTCCATTACTGTTGCTTGATGCCTGCTTGCATGAAGGCTGCCAACTGGAGCCACAGGTGGACTGAAAAGCTCAGATTTAGATCAGAACATATGTCAAACTAACCAAATGCTTCTGAATGACTATGTCACTTCAACACTTAACAACCACTTCTGTTTTTTATCTCTGTCTTTCTCTCCTTGGAAATTATTGTTCAGTTATTTCGTTTTCTTTATTGTGTGATTGTGCAGATAGACATTTTCAGAGAACGAGGGGCTTTTTTTCTTGATCTTGTTTTATTCTGCTGCATGTCAAGTGGTGACAATCTGGGTCTTGCTCTACCTCTAGGCATGCTAAGGGCCTGCTGTTTCTGTCTATATGACTGACTCTCTGTCCTGTTTTAGCCATTCATCAGTGAGATGGACTAAAATTATTTATATCAAGTCAACAAACGTAGATTATATGTCAAATGAAAACGTAAAAACTTCCCCAGTGCCATATTTAGGTGTGTATGTACATTCTCATGCATTATATATGTGTTTACATTACTGTCTGCTCTCCTAGAATAGCTAGCCATACTTTTAGAAGAGGCCCTGCTCCTAATGTAAACACTATGGATGGCAGCCTTGTCTGCAGTGCTGAGATGTAGGTTAGAGCTCTGTGACAGCATATAGGTCACAGTGGAAACACAAACAATAGGAACCTCCGCCCACTGGGACTACTACACCACTGCTCTTTAATGGATTCATTTCTCCAGGGACGCCAGACGCTCGGCATGACAGGAAGCAGCATACACACACACACCTGCCTTTTCTCTTTGTATCTAACCCACTAAGCATTTACCAGCACGGGCAAATCCATTCCAAGGTGCGCCTGATGTGTTCAAATCAATTACAGGGACAAAGTGTATTGTGCACTTGGTTGTCCGACCGCATGTTGTTCGTACACTTGGGACACATTTCTGCAGAGAGCATTCCCTACCACATCCATCCTGTCTCGTAGTTTATTTATGGGCACATGACTGTATTTATAAATATAAATATACTATAAATAGTGTAGACATCTAATCATTCGTCTAAATCAAATGTAAAAAGAAGTAAAAAGTCACAGAGACCCCAGACCACCAATAATGTTTGATTGCTTTAGTCCAAAAATGTCATGTTTGTAATCTCAGTATTTTGAAACACAAAATGAAAGAAAATATCAAAGGGCGTTTCTCTCTGAAATGGCTGAAGTAATATGTAAATGATACTGTAATTGTGTTCATTTTTCTATCCCAAAGTGGCAGCCTTATTAAAACTTGAACATTCCCTTTCACAGTCCAGCGCTTCCTGATGACCGGGGATCACTTCATTTTTAATGTGTTTTTGTGTGAGCTGTTCTAACTGTTGTTGTTGTTATTAAAAACGAAATGTCAGAAATGTTGTAATCACGGGCGCTTGTTTTTTTCTGTGTTCCAGGGTGAAAGAATTGAAAAGGGCCAGGGAACATGAGACACCTCAGAAGAGCCCCCTTTCGATGTGACATCCCTCTCCTGACTCCTACTTTCTTTTTGTTCGTACCCAAGACATTTTACAAGAGAAATTGGGGGTGGGACGGCAATGCAAAACATTTATTACGGCAGTGTAATGGGTTCAACTGATATCACATGTACAACAGCATTTTTCACACATCTATCTCCACTGACTTGGACGGAGAGTGGCGACTCTATGGGACTATAAACGACAAGGGTTAATGTGGGAGGTGCTGGACATTTGCTTTGTTGCATTTTTTGCACTTTTTTCATGGATTACTTTGTCTTTTTGGGAGAACAAAATGGGAGCTACCGCAGCGTGACATTTGAGGAAGAGGCGGTGTTGCACGTGAGGACCTGAAGAGAGGCTGCTGTAGAAGATCTCAGAGGATAGGGTGACTACGCAAAGACACTCTGTGCTCGAATTATGTCTCATTGTTTTGTTTTTTCAAGGATTTTTTTTTTTTTAATAAGCCAAAATGTATTGTTCTACCACATGCACACTTCCATCCACTGCTGTAGATAATCTTGACCTTCAGTTTAGCTCCACATTCGCTCCTGTCCAACTGTGCTCTACCCCAGCAGTCTGCCCACTCGGGTGGAGCTACAAATGAATGTAGTCGGGGTTTCGCCACAGAAACAGATGGAGGGGATGAAATATTTAGTTTGGCCATTTTTGTCAAGAAACCCTACGCTTTACATTATATATCAGCAGCGTCCCTCTATTACTTGAATTTGTTTTCTATTTGTCTGATAAACCCGTTCCATCATGTTCAATGTGTTAGTGAGCTGTATCTTCAGACTCTATGTCGCTGAATACTACCAAGAAAAATGCATGACTTCTTGGAGAGAAAAGTGTCTGCTTGTGTGCTTATGGTCTAGTCTTTCAGCCTATCCTCTGACTTCATTTGGGTTTCCAGTTTAGTGGTCCTGTTCCTTTCAGTTATGTTTCTCACTCATTGGATTGCTCTTCGAAAATCAGACAAATGATACAAACTGGCCTATTTTGTGTTGTAACAGTCATGCAGATTATAAGTGTTGTTTTTACATGAACTTCAGAGTCTGCAAAGGCTTTTGAGGGAAGATCACATACATTGCCTTGACGTCTTAGAGATTCTTTGAGGGGTCCCTAAGCTTGTCCCAAACTAGGGGTTTGACAAATCCATATTTTTGACAATTGAGCGATTTCTGTATATAATGAAGGCTGAAAGTAAGTAGAAAAAACATTTACCCAAAGGGGATTGTATTTTAGAAATATATTATTTTATTCATTAAAAATGGGTCAAAAACTGGTACGAGACAAAAACAGAATATTTGTATAGTTTTGTTTGAATGCCTAAGAAGTATGGTTGTATTGTTTGTATATAGTGTAAATATCTGGGATAAAAATGAGCTATGTGCATGAAAAGTACAAAACAGATTTAAAAGGGAAAAACAACAAAAGCAGTAGTGGCTATGCTCTGTAAAATGAAAACTATTTCACTATTAGAGTATTTTATTTTATTTTGATTGTTCCTGAGAAGAACATTTTTGCTAAAGCATGATATTAATGCAATATGAAAAAGTTAAAAAAAAAATTACAGTATTTAGAGTTAGGAGAAGTCTGCAGATTATTTTAAAACAAGTTCTGTTTACTTTTTTTTTATTTGTTTTCCTTTGGGCTACCAAGAATCTTTTGCCAATGGTGCCAAGTGAATGCTATCTAGCTTAAAAGTTAAGTTACTTTTGCAGAACAGATAATCATCAGTGAAGTACACACTAGCACAGAAGGCCGTAGGATCACAAGAACGAAAGGGAACACAGATTGCAAAGAAAACCCACATTAAACATAAAACCTCTCTCATGTCATCTCCATCAGAAATAATTCAAGCATTTATTTTGGACAAATCTCAGTTGATGTTTTAATGTTGCTGTCATTACAAATTGAATGTCATGTGTTACTTCGATATGATCTTAAAGATTGTAAAAGGCAGTCTTGCCCATGGTGACACTAAAAAAACAGCCATGTTACTTATGAATGGCACCTCTGTGTGTCCAAACATATTCATTTTACCATTAGCCTAGTGGTAAACCGGTGACGTTTTGATTTTTTATGTGTTTTTTTTTTGTTTTGTTTTTTATCTGAACAATGTTTATAAATGTGATTTTATGAGGCTGCCAAAAACTGAACATATTATTGTATTCAATGTAAAGAACAAGCGTAAAGATGATGTGTAGCATACTGTACATGGATTTCATTACAGAACAGCCGAATGATCATTGATTTGCCGAACAAACTGTTTTCTTATGACAGAATGCACTGGTGCCATGTTTAATTTGATGAAAAAGCTGTGTTATGTGTATTATGACACTCATGGCATTTTGTAAGTATTTGAGGAAACACATGAGCTGCTGATTTGGTGCCTGTTGGCTGCTGCATAATTCATGTAATATCCGTAGCAGACCTCCCAGGAAGTGTATTCTGTATCCAACCGTTGACATTGGATTATTCAGCCAAGTGCCACTGGAAAAGCCTATGTTTTGTTCATTGTTACTCTTTCATGTTACTTGTTCCACAAAGGCTCTCCCTGAGTGTTATGTAGAAAGTGCCTATTCATATCTGCTTTACATAGATTTGTACTTAAGGCTGAGAAAATGTGAGAGGACATGCTCAACCCCATCACACTACACTGACAATATGATAAACCAGCCCAAACCCAGTATCACTGCAGCTTGTCCACATGCTAACATTTTTATTTTTGTCTGTTTTTCTTTTCTGGGCCATCTTGTTCGAATCACATGACAAAATGCCACTACTGGGGTTTGTTGGTGCATTCTTCCTCAAGTGTGTGGTCAGAATGCATAGCCAATGCAATGTGGTGGCAAAAGAGAAGGATCTATTATGCTTGCATGGGTAAAATAGTTAAACTTGGTGACCGAAGTGCACCTAAAGCATGCTTATTTTCCTAGAATCGGTAGTCAGATAGACTTGTTAAAAGACTTACTGTTCTGTAAAAAACGCTGCTTTGACGTGTCACAGAACTCCGAAAGACAGAGAGCATGTGACTGAAGAATACAGCCAGTAAGCAACATTCAGTAGCTGCTGATGTTTCACGGGAAACTATAAGGACAGGATTCTTTTTTAAACAAGCTCTACCTTTTTAAACTTCTCCTTTTGTGTTTTTCTTTTCGATTTTTCTTCTTTCTTTTTTTTCTTTATCATTTAGATGTAGATCACTCCCAATTTGGAACAGAGCAAAGTTGTGAAAGTTGCAGTTGTGAACACATGGAACACAAGAACACACGCACAAGACAGCACACATGCAGACATGTTAAGGCGTCTGTTTGAGAGACCTCCCTTTTGTATTTTAACTCAGGGTGCCAAAACGGGGAGGAGGAAAAAGAGCAGGACAAGCTCCAATTGAATCTATCTGGATAAAAAAATCTTGGCTCTGTTGCAATATTTTACACAAAAATGAAAGGAGCCATGTGTAATCTGATTTCCTTTTAGCGATGGTGCGCATTACACACACCAGTGAAGCCTCAAGTCCTATTATATATAGCTCATTAATAGAAACGATTTGACATTTATTCACAGTTGCCTGTTAAATCGTGGCATATAACTCTCTGCTGGTTATTTGGGCCTTTCATTTTTTTTCCGTGACAAAGTACAGAGAGAGCTAAGATTGAGAGTGCAGTTATCTGAAAAGTACACCTGCAAATCTTATTTTTACTGCCATTTATGAATGAGATGACAGGTCAGCTTCTGGGCACGTAATATTATTCTGTAAATTGGCCTGAGAATCTGCCTTTCCTCCTCTTCTTTTTACCCCTTAAAGCTCCCCCAAATCGAGGCAAAGGTAGGTACATCAGGACAACCAAGCAGAAAACAACATATTCCACTCGCACACAGAGCAATAAAGACCTATTTTGTGGAGACCTATAGACCTAGTGACGTTTCAAATGATTGGATACATGTAGTCGACTTACTCTTATGCAAATGCCAGTATTGCAAGACGAGCATTCAGTAGTTTATGGACAGCAATTTTATGGCACCCTTTACCAAACTGCACGTTTTCATCGATTCCAAACCGAAAAGAATAAAGGCCCTGCTTTGATAGAAAGTCATGGGTCCTTGACACTTTGCATGTGAACTAGTGTTAGATCTCTTTTCCGCTCCTCTATAGTTGTCTATCTCTGTCTTTCTCTGTTACGTGACCTGATTTCTATTCCGCTCCCGAACCCTGTCCCCCTTTAAAAACCTCCATCTTTTCAGTTCTCCCAATGTCTTCTACTTTATTCCGTTTTCTTCCCTTTATCTTCTTTGTAAGTTTTATTTTTGTAATTGTGCATGTACAAGCGTCACTGACTCGATGGATATGTTTAAAATAAAAAAGAGATTTCAGCTGCTGAAGCCATGCAAAACATTTTGAATTGCCCTTAAAATATGGAAGATGTTTTCTGAATGCTTTATATTCTTTCTGCTGTAAAATAATAAAAAAAAATGAAATAACTGAGAAAACTTGAGAGAACGGTTTGCTATGTGACTTTGTTCCTTATTTCATTTAATGACACTGAATGTTTTGAGTTTTAACAAAACACAGCAACAAGGAACTTTTTTCATTTTTTATTACGTTTCATATTATTGTTTAACCTTTTGATTGAACATGGTATTGTACATCAGTCACACTCCACAAAAATAATTCTTCAGTCATACCAATGGCACAACACATATATGTTTTGTTTCATGCCTGTACGTGCAGTGGGAGTGCAGTTATTTCAGAGAGTGTCTGTGTTCAGTTTTAGACACAGTACTTCCAAAAACAGTCCGAGGTTCCTGCTCTCTTCCTGAACTGTTTCCGAATGCCCAGCACATGGCTCAAAGGACTGAACACACTCGGCTTTTCCAGCAAGACCTGTGCACAGAGTTCAAAAACCAGTGAGTGACAGTACAATTCATATTTAAAATTATACAGTGGATAAAAAAAATAAAAAAAACGAACCTCTCTTTTCATTGCTCTAGGAAGCAGACCTGTTCTGACATCTGGCAGAGAAAAGAGATGACTTTATTATGTGCATCCAGAACAAATTTCCTCATTCTTTTGGCCTGTTAACTAAAGACTAAAGTTTCATGGTTGATGTTATTTGAATCACAGAATTACAGTAATCCGAGAACTGTTACCGACCAACCCAAGAAATCCCCCGAAATATGTCGTTTGTTGCCAGATTAAGTTCAAATGTTGTGCTCTTACCGTCTCTGTTGATGTCCCCAGATAACAGTGTGGAAAATCTGAGAGCGGCAGCAGCATCTTGAGGTGAGAAGCTATGTTCGGACAGAGACAGATCATCCAGAGGTCCCATCCCGTGGTCCTCCACCGATACTGAAGACACACATCCAGGAACAATCACGTAAGATGAATCTCTAAAAGTGGAAGTTACTGTATTTTGTTCTTACCAGGTCCTGGATAAGGCATCTCGGCAGAGTCTGTGATGGGGTGGGCCAGCAGGGGGCCGGTGGCCACGAGAAGGAAGGCCCAGGACAGAAGATGGTTCCACTTCATACCTTTGTGTGAAGATGATGTTTGTCTGCTGTCCTCTGGTGTAAAGAGCTTATACCTTCTCTTTCCATTCAAACTGCTCTATATATACGTCCAGTTGTAACCTTTTGCCCCCTCCCACATGCATGAACCCAGACATCGAGCTCTATCAACCCTCTGCAGTGTCCTGGGTTCATCACTTCCTGTTGCCGTGATAAATCTACATGAAGTCACAGGTGAATTATGGCCACCATAAAAACACAAGTGGTTCAGGCCGTGTTTCAAGGGCACAGCAGTGGTTTACCGCCCCTTTCCTTTGATTGACTGTTTTCACAGACTTCATAAATGGGATTGAAGCAGGTGTTTTGGATGTCACCCTCAACATCAACATAAGGGGAGCAGGTGGACAGACTGGGCAGTCAAATGATGTTTTTATACCGCCACTTGATTCACCTCATTTAAATCCTCTAGACTGTGGCTGCATACATAACACCATGGTCATCCCTAATAAAACTGCATCATTGCTTGTACATTTGTTCAGCAGAAATGTCACAGAGGTCAAAGCGTTGCAGTCTGACATCCACTTTGTGTTGTAATTAATTTAGCTCAGTGGAGAATCGACAGTGAGGCCCGCTGATTTATGCACATTATTTAGAGTCGTGCCCAAGTAAGAAGTTATAGTTGTGTCCTCACATCCAATAAAGTGCACTTTATGAGGTCGAGCACTGATAGAATGGATAAGGCTCCCGTCGGTGCTCAGAGTGGGGACAGGTGGCCACGGCAACTCACTTTTCTCTGTGTTATTTGTGTATTTATTAGAAATATGACGTCAGTGTTGAGCCCCTCGTATGATAATGAGGCTGGGATGAAGCAACAGTGACATTTAATTTTATGGTTGGGAGGCCAGACTCTCCATTTGGTGTTGCTGTATATCATGAAAACCTATTAAGATTTATATAGTCTATTAGTGGAGGCTGTGCCGTTCCCAGCTTATTCCAGGCCTCGGAAATAAACGTGGTTTATTGCACCTGACACGAAGCCTGTCACTCTGAATGTGCTGGTCCATTTTACTTTTCATTAAAAATGATTTTGAACAACATTTGAACAATTACTAGGGAAGAAACTTTAGATGATGTATGCAAAATATATTGCCACAAATACATTGAAGTTAAGTATAGATAGTAGTATAGTATTGCTTTTTATTCAAGCATGAAATTGTTTTTTATTCAATTCACTCATTTTCATTTATTTTCATGAAGTAAAGAGTAAGTTGTGGGGTGTGTTCATAAAAGTGAAACTGCTTCAATCTTTTTTCCAGCAGTCTAGACAAAGCTGGAAGGAAAGCCCAGTGGACAATGGTTTTGAAATGTTTAAGTACAATGACCATCAGAACATTAAGACACCCCAGTGTAAAAAGGTCTACAGAAAGTAAAAGCAACACAACTTACAAATAACTAATAATCGATATTACTGCTAGGCCTGCATTTGAGTTACAAATATCAACAACCAATCGTTAGTCAACACCCATTGCTTTAGTTTAAATTAGTGAAAGACATGTTAAGGTGCTTATCATGGAGTGGCTTATCACTTTAACAAAACCAACAGCAGCCAGAGTCCATGCATATTGGACATTCTTTGTCCATTTAGAGCTATGTAACCTGACGGGTTTTACTGGTACAGAGTATGTACAGAGTATGTACAGAGTATGTACAGAGTATCCAGCAGAGGGCAGCATTACTGTTAGAAATACTCCTGAGGACTGACATACAGTGCTCAGTTAATGATCAAAATGTGGATGGGACAGAACAAAAAAAAATTATTTAACTAACTTGACTAAAACATTTAAGGCTTGAAATTTCATGTAGCCAATGTTTTCTTTTCATAGGACCTAGGCTTTTACCATCTACATAAGATTATTTCATTTTTTGTGTTGTTTGTACAGAATTATCAGAAAGAAATAAAATGGCCATGGGTTTCCTAAGCAACCGGGCACTCAATAAACACAGTGTCTCGCCAACACCACGTGTTTTTTCCTTTATATTTAATAATAGTAGGTTTTACAAAAGCCCCATTTAGAAAAAGCTACATACCGGAAAATTTGGGTAGTTAAGAGTTGCATTCAAAAATATTGGAGAAAATGCAGTTGTTCACCAAACAAGACACTTACACGCGCTCCCACGACCCTACTGTTATTACCTGGTAATAGTTTACTTTGCATTTGAGTACAAAACAATAAGTAACATAAACACATTGCTAATATCTGTGCAACAGTTCAAAGTATCGAAAGCAGGCTTGGACTAACTTTGGGAGCGTGTAACATGGGGAGTGTCCATGAAGGCAGCACGCCCACTCCGCTGAACAGGAGCTGTGAAGAAGCCGCTGGAGCCACAGGCTGTGGGCTAAGTTTGTCCATACAGGCTTCCCTTCAACTCGACGAGGCTTTGTTTAACTGCACGGCAACAGCCGCCCGTCTCCTTTAAATTCTGATTAATCCTGACACTAGTCGTGACAGGTTGGGAATTTCGTGCAGGCGTTTGAGGAAAGAGGAAAAAAGCAAAAGGAAAGTACGAATGAGCTCCAGAGGACGCAGAAGTTGACAGTGTGCTGTCAGCGGCACTTGTTGAACAGACTGTGAACACAACACTGAGCCTCAGTGTAGGCTTCTCTGGAAAGGTAGGTTACTAACTCTTTTTATCTGGAATATTTATGTGTAGGCCTGTTAGATGTCATTATATCACTTTAATATAAGTGTCTTCTGAAATGTGAACAGTAGTCGATAATGTTTTTGTTAGCTGCTAACGCGCTAATGCTTTAGAGTCTCTGCAAAACAATAGTAAAATATGACAAATATAAGGTTAACAGAGAAAAGCATTGCACACATTTGGACTTAAATTCTCATAAAGTGTTTAAGTGATGTTGATGTGTTTCTGGGCAGTGTCCCTGTGTCACCATGAGGCAGTGACAGCTCACACAACAATGGCAGAGCTGGAGATTGACCAGTCTCACCTTCCACGGGTCCAAGAAGGTGAGCCCACCCCTCACACCTTTGGCACGACTGTACAGCTGTAAAAAGTTAACAGCCTCACCATATTATAGCACGGAAAGTCTGACATGTTAGTGCTGGAGTGTGTGCCTTGTGAACATGTGCTTTTGTTTAGACCTTTTACACAGGAGTCAAAGGTGAGGGTCAAGCCTTCAGGAGCCACAACGAATGGAGTGATTTATTAAAAGAAGACAATGCAGTAGTGTTGGGTTATTTTTAACCGTGGGCTCACAGTTTTTGCTCCTAGCGGTGACATTTGACCTGAATCAGTTTCCCAAAAGTTTTATGGCAGTGCACTTATTTTAAAATCATTTTCTGCTCATTTGTTCTGTTCAGCAGTCTTTCAGAGGTCTAAGTAGCGTGAACTGGTTGGCGACCGTTGACTCAAACTAAAGAATAGAAGTAGGTCTGTCTTTTATCAGGGGAGATAATTCTTCTGTCCACTGTTGTTGAACACAAAAGAGGGCACTGTGCAGCATAGCCTCTTCACATTTTGGAGTAACTGCCAGAAACTGCCATTAAGATAATCCTAAAATGTATTCTGTGTGATTTTCCTCTTATCATCTATATTCACTAGACACTATCTGTCGTACAGTAGCTCCTCTGGGGTTACGTTCATCTTGTTGTGACTGTTGTGATTTCCTCAGGAGCTGTACTTCCCCGTGTCCCACTTCATCATCACTTTCCTCCTTGTGCGTGAATCTCAGCCAAGTCAACTTTCTTTGTTTTCACTGTGCTCCTTATCAGTTCCTGTTATGCTCCTCGTGTGACGGCTCCTGATATAGCCCCATGTGTCGAGGAAACGCAGCTCCCGGAGGAATTCTCTCCCCCTCCTCCTCACTCTATTCCTAATTTCACTCTCGCCAGCTGACCCAGAGCCCCATTAGCCCGTCACTTCTCTTTGTTCTCTGTGACAACCTGGCCCAGATCTAGTTCAGAACACAATGCAGTGGACCAGCAGTTGATGGTGGTGAAATATTTTTGGTGAAAAACGCAGCGTGTAGGAGGACAGAGTAGAGCAGGCAGGAGGAGGAAAGGAGGAGACAGAAGGAAAGAGGGGGAGCGTGGGTTGCTGCTGTGTGAGGGTTTGGGCTCAAAATAGAACCCATGTCATTTTCTTCTTCGACCAGTGTCTTTGTGTCTGGCAGACATTTGTGGCATCTGCATGTTTCTAAATGACTCCAAAGATTAAACAGACTCTTTTGGTGTTTGCTTTTTGATTTTTGGTCCAAATTGAGGAATGTTTCATATTAGGAGTCACAAGGGTCACCGTTTCCTGCCCTTCTCTCCTCAGACACTGCAGATAAGATTGGACCACATTCAGAGCGCTTTCCTCTCCACTTCTTATCTTTATCTTCTTGATTTCTTTGTATTCTTGTACTGTCGTCTATCCCATTTTTGTTGTCTGTTGGATGTTTACTTTAAAATCCTCTTAAGAAACCGACCTTATGGGGTCCTCCCTGTGCTCTTACTAAGCAGCTTACAGAAGGTCTACGAAAACAGCCAAAGCATGTGTTTTTTTTTTACTGTTGGCCCTGAACGTCTCACACCCTGCCCCTCAAAAACCTGTCTTGCAGTGGTAATAACAGTCTGACAGCGTCCCTCCCCTTCGAGGGTATTGTGACCGTCGTGTTTGAAAAACAAGTTAACCCGCAGTGCAGACACACCCACGTGCACGCCGCAGAGACACACTCACTTCCCATCTTCTACCTCTTCACAATAAACCCATGTTTGGAACTGTAAGTTTTCCCTGTCAGATTAAACTGAAGCTTTGGACCTAAGCCTTTCTCATGGACGTACTGAACACATAAGGGCAGGCTGCTGATCCGTTTAGTGGATAGCCTCTTAAGCTCCATGACAGGTGTAAGTGGTTCTACATGTCTAGCTTGGTGTAGGCTTCTGGATTCTGATGTAAACAAACCGTTTAAATGTCCCACTGACTTCATGAACTTTGACTTTTTGGCCCATTTTATAATCTCTGACACAATGAGACACTGCAGTGTTTAATCAGACCTGTGTTTCTAATTTCCTTATTTACAGCACCGGACAAAAAGTGACACATCCTCAGTTTTAAAGTCGTCGTAAGTGTGTGTAAATGTTTAATTGCAGTTACAATTTATTCCTATGGCAGGATGCACCTGTTGAGAGATGTATTAAAACATCTAACCCACCCAGGATTGTGTTTATGGTAGGAGTTTAGAGAAATAAAGCACAATGGCAAAAACATTTCTTTCCTAACTTTCTGCAGTCATCGTTTTGGCTAGAAAAGCATGAATTGTAGTGAGACAGTAGTCAAAATGAGCAGGGTTAGGGTCTGTGTCAGGTCATTATGGACAACA
Organism: Rhyacichthys aspro; assembly: GCA_036850595.1. Taxonomy (NCBI): domain Eukaryota; kingdom Metazoa; phylum Chordata; class Actinopteri; order Gobiiformes; family Rhyacichthyidae; genus Rhyacichthys; species Rhyacichthys aspro. The sequence goes on along the minus strand of CM072154.1, from coordinate 11,466,599 downwards.
TGTGGCGTTTGTGTGTTTCGTCTCAGCTCATAAATGGAGTATTCCAAACACTAAAGGCATGAGAGTAGTCGGTGCTGCCAGTGCCATGTGGACCGGCTCGGGCGAGGGATTAGTACTAGACAGGTGTTTTTAATTGGCTCTGCCTCTGTCCCACTGTACTCCACTAAATCTAATCTCCCAAAGATTGTCTGCTATTCCTCTTTTGTCATTCAAACACTCATTTTGGTTTGGTCTGGTGAAAGTAAGAGTCAGAGAATACCTAAAGGACCTGTGTGTGTCTGTTTAGTTTTACTTGAAAACCTTTTGAGATTGTTTGACTCACTTAGAAGTCACCACAGTCCATGAAGTACCGTTGTAAACACTTGTGAACAAAGTCAATAAACTACAGTGTAAGTAGAAAACTAGTTGGAACAAATATGCACTGGTGAAGCCTTGGAGTGGTCTGTGTTTTGACCTAAACAGAGACGTTAGGTTCCTTGTTGCCGTTTTATCTAAGAAAACATTCTCACCTGTTTTTGAAGCCCTTGTGCTTTCTTTTGAGTTTGTCAGCTTTGTGAGGAATAGTGTTAGGCTCATAAGGCAGTAATGACATGAAAACTGATATGTTTTATCATCGTATCCAGCAGCAGGTGGCTAGACAGAGGGATTATGGGATATTGAATTCTACCTTCTCCTCAGAGAACAGACAGAACAGCTTTGCAGAGCTCTTGGTTAAAGCTGTTGGATTTATGAGACATTTCACTCTCACTTCATGCATTTGCACCATCTGCAGCGGCGGCCCTGTGAAAAGCCAACTTTGCATTCTAATTTGTTATTCATAGTGAGACAGCATTTATTTGATCCACTCTAGATATTTCTATAATATTGTTGTGTAGTAGGTTAATGGATTGGCAGTGTATGTTTAATGTACTGAATACATTGAAATATTCTTAAAAGATACAATTGATAGAATACAGAGGCACATTCACACTTGCCTGGTTCTCTAATGAAACGGCACAGTCACTTCTCAGCTGCTAAAGTGAACACTGCTGAGAGAACAGTTCTAATTTTGGCCTCTGCTGTGTTTGGTGGAGTTTGTGCTCTGTTTGAGTTGGGATTTTATAGGTGCTTGTTGTAAAATGTTAAAGCGTATTCAGGCCAAGATTGCTCTCTGTTGAAGTTATGAAAAGGTTCTTTGTCTCTTTTCATAAAAAGCAGTGATCATAAATTGTTTTTATACACTATTGTTTTGTTTATGAGTGTTGGCTGCAAACTCAACAATATTTTCACGGTCCCTCCTTTTTAAAGGTTTACCACCTCAGCCGCATCCAAGAGTCATTCCAAACAAGTCATTAAAGTCCCAACATAATGCATGTATTAATTAAAAACATGCTTCAGTCTTTTCTGTGATGCTGAACTGGTGTTTTTTGTGTGGTTTCAGTGTGTCAGAGCTTTGCTGTGCTGGAGGATGGGGTGCTAGCACACAGCCTACAGGAGCAGGAGAGTAAGTACAGCCAGGTCTGTTTTTAATAAAGGGCCTCTTTTTATGTTGTGGAAGTGTATTTTGCATATCTTCATTTGATAAAATAAGTTTATTGGACAAAATAGTTTTATATTTCAGTGACACAACATATTTAGTGTTTTTTTTCTGCTTATCTCACAGTTGAACAATACTACACGACTAACATTCAAAAGAACCAGTTAGTGCAGAATGACATTCGTGTAGCAAAAAGACTCCAGGATGAGGAGGAGGAGCAGCGGGCCCAGCACAGTGCTCTTCTCAGACAAGAGTCCAGACAACTGTAAGTCACCCTTTCTGACCCCAAAGCCATTTAAGCTCTTTTCACAGACAGATTGTATTGCATCTTTAACATGACAAATACACGCATGTAGTTTGCATCTTCATTTCTAGGACGCAGATAATATTTACTCTGGGCATCAAATTTCTTGTGTTCCATATACAATCAAGTGTTGGTGGATCTATCAATCAGTTTTGTGTGTCTGTTCCAGAGAGGAGCAGGACTTTGAGTACGCTCGTGTGATCCAGGAGGAGATCCAGAGGCGTGCAGAGGAGGCACGTCGGAGGGAATTGGACGATGAGGTGAGTACTAATCTTTCAGTTTTAATGTTGTTGTATTGATTTGTCAAGCTATGTTTTTAAGGATTTGTCTTTTAAAAAATCTTTTCCCCTGGGTGTCAAGTGTCTGTCAGTATATTTCATTAAATGGAAGCTTATGAATGAAAGATAATAAGCCTTTGTACTTGACACAAACTTAAGGTAGCACTGTAATCCTGAGAATGCACATTGAGTCTAGTAACTCACAGATATACACTGCTCCAGGGATGCACCTATTTAATTATCACAGTATAACTGGGAGGTCAGGAGCATCATAACACTCAGTACATTGTCAGGACTAAGTGCTGATCTGGGCCTCTGGATTTCCCCACTATTCCATAAAAGGCCTGTCAAGATACAGCCTGCAGTGATGCACACACACAATGGCTGCAGTTAAGTGCAAACATCACACTCCTTATACAGAAATCCTTTGTGCGCTCTTTTCATCAGTGCACGTGCACACTCAGCATGTGGAGATTTCTGACTGTGCAGATTAAAGTAACAACATGCAGTGTTTATCGGAGCAAGTCTTCGGTTTTATTTACTGTTAGTAGGCTGCCATTCTTCATGAGGTATCTAAATGCATAACACTGGGATTATAGTGTGAGTAAACAATAACCTCAAATTAAAAATCAACAAATTGACAAATGTTATGTGACAATGTTGTGGCATTTCTTGTCTATTTTTAGGATTGTGATTAGTGGAAGAACACTAAATTCCTCCAGGACTATCAGTGTTGTACTGCTGTTCATTTCACAGCCCCGTCACAAGTGGCAGCACATGGTTTTCATCTTGTTCACATACTCGCACATAAACCCAGCATCCCTCTGTGTTTTTACGGCATACGCATTTCTCATTGGTGATATAATTGGCTTTATTGTAAGCCATGGAAATGACATAAAGGGCTAGGCTAAGCTAAAGAGAAGGAGAGTGGTGTTTGAGGAAAACAACTTAGTGTAGCTACGAAACTTCCCAGCTGGCAGGTTCAGCATAATATTTTCCTATAGCTCGCAGTTTCCTCTTTAAGGAGGCCGCTCTGGACAGACTCCGTGTTTAGAGGATGTGAGGCCACAGGGGTTGTGGGGTTTAGAAGAATCTTTGGAGTTAAACCTTGAGTAAAGCCTTGTCTTCTTAAGTGTGTTTGTTTATATATACTATGCAAGCCTTTACGTCCTTTTGAGACTAATCTTTTAGTTTGGTCAATGTTGTTTTCAGAGCTTTCAACCCACCTGCTTGTCCTATCTCTGCTAATGACTGACAGATCAGAAGTGTTGATTAAATATCGGCCTCCCTGTAGGTCATGTCTTTAATTAAGGAACAGAAGGCATCAGGCTGAGCAGTTGGAAATGCCAGATCCCTGTGGCACTCACGCCTAACCTGCCACGGCAAGCTGCTAATTGTCTGCTGATGCTGGCAAAACGGCTGATGCTCCTGCTCTGATTAGAACCAGAAAAGAGCTGTGTTAGCTTATAGTTATGATTATGTTGCAAATGTTGCCCCTAAAAAGAGTTTGCATCAAATCTATGTGCTTAGAATTTGAACACTATGAACAGGCCCATATTGTCCCTGGTCGGGTCATTCCCAAAGCGGGACAGAGCAATGGTGGGGCATAGTGAGGGGGCTCCAGCATTCCCCTGTGACAAGGTGTTAATTCAAGTGCAACAGATCTACTGGGCACTCGAGCTGAGTGCAGCGTGAGTGAGATGAAAGCTGCTCTGTTTCCATTACATCAGCCTTCACTGTTTATTATTTTTGTATTTTGTCGTGATGACCTAAATTATTTTGGTTGACAGTGAAAAGTCACTCTTAATTCATCTTGGATGGGTTTTATGATTTGGTTATGGCTTTGTTATGGGCTTGCTGTCTTCTAAAACTGAATATAAGCATGACTGAAACTATGGAAGAATTCTTAGGTCACAGACAATTATATGTGACTTTTATTTAAATCATCTTTTTAAATATTGAATCTTTTTTTTCTGTCTTTCTTTTAAGATAGTCACCGCTTCTCTCTTATTTGCCTTGATATTGTACTGTATACTGTGTTACACTGCCACCTTCTGACTGGAAATGGAATAAAATAATCAGAGAAATGTGTGTAGATCTCTCAGTTTGGGGCTGTGCGGTAACAGTATAACTTCTGATTAAATAATAATGTGCATATGTGGGGCTGCTGAATTAAAAACATGTCCACTTCTCTGCAGGAATTGGCCAAACAAATGCAGGAAGAGGAGGAGCATAGAATCAGGAGGAGTCGAGGAGAAGGTAATCAGCAGTATTCATATCAGACCAAAGTGGCATCGTTACACTGATTGATTTCAACAGCCACATGAATGATGTAAAGAGGTTTGAAGTCTTTGTGTGTGTTTATTACAGTTATTATAGTGTCAGATATAAAATACACATATTTTGTTTCATATTTTTTCTGTTCTCTAGAATGTGCCCATGTGTTTATATTTATTCCGTTTTGAAATCATTTTAATATAATCTGTGTTTGTTTCTTTACGACTAATCCTGCAACAGATACAACAGTGTCAAAGCTGCTGTATTTGTCACTAACAGTAACAGTCTCACCCTGGTCCCCTGCTCTTGTGTTGCATGTTTGGCATGGCTATAGGCAGCAGCAGCAGCAGCAATGGTTCTGAGCCAACATCCCCACAGCAGCATGCACACAGCAGCCCTCCTGCACGACCAGAGCAGTACAGTCGTTTCTCCAGCAGGTGGCAATGTTCTACCTCTGACGACTCTTCACAGTATAATGGGCCTCAGGCAGGCTCTCCCAGGAGGGCCGCGGCTCGGAAAAACCCACGTCTACGGTCAAGTGAAGGACAGCCGTACTCGTTTAGAGAAGAGCGTATAGAGCCTTTGAGCGAGGATTCAGACGGGCCAGACACAGTTTTCTCTGAACATTGCTCTGTCGGGTCACAAAGACTCAATAACAGACTCTCCGCTGTGTCTCCTCCACGCCGGTCACAAGAGAGAAACTACAGAAGTCTCATCTCCCACAGAAGCCTCCCTGAACACTTTGAAGACTTAGATGAGGACTATTATGAAAATGGCCACCTAGAAAGAAGGAGGAGGGCCAGGAATCAGGAAGGTTGGCATAGTAACCGAGATCAGGAGAGCGACTCGAGGTTGGCAGAAGTAAGAGAAAGAAGATGTAGTCGCTCTGAATCTGTCCGTTACTACGACAGGAGCAGGCACAGTTTCAGGGACGCAGCAAAAACTTGGGCCTACAGGGAGAACCCTGACAAACATGTCCGCTTCCAGGACGACGCCAGGACATCCTGTAGGTCCCAGGATGGAAGCAGGCAGGTTTGGGAGATGCTGGGCCAAGTTCTCAAAGAGAGGGGCGTTCCCGTCAGATTAGGTGTCAACGGGGCTCCGCTACAGATAGGACCTCAAAGGAGAGACAGCCAGGTGCTTTACGGGAGTGAGGTCTCCTGCAGCGACACCCAACCACATCAGAGAGCCTTCCAGAGAGCTGCCACCGCCAGGCACAGTTTCCATGGCGATATCCGGGAGAGGAGGAGACTGCCACAGCAAAACAGTATCAGCAGAGACAGTGAAGGCCATAATAGGGTATATGATGACAGAGAAATCAGCTCACATGATATTAGCAGTGAAAGACGGGGCAGTAGACGATGGGAAGAGCACAAATATATGAGGGAAAGGGATGCAAATGATTTCGGGATCAGGAGGACAACCAGCGAACGGCGGCCCTCTCACAGGAGCACAGAGCAGAGTTTGAGTTCAGAGGAAGAGCGGGAGGTGGAGCGGCCCGAGCGAAGAGTCCCGCAGCGGAGCCAGAGCCTGAGCAGCAGCAGGGCTCTGGTCAGACATAGGTCGAGACACGTACCTGCAGGTAACAGCCAGAAGTGCAGCCAGCTCTCATCTGCAGAGGGGACGCTTCCAAAGCTCTCTGTGTGCATCTGCTCCTCTCATCTTCCTTCAGTCAGCGTCACATCTCCTGAATGGGCTCTCTCCTGGTGCTTTGGGGCTTTTACTGAAGTGGAAATGTTTCTGTTTCATAACTATAAATCAAAGTGCCCTGACACTAAACGCTTATGTTTAGTGTCTGCTTTCATTTCCTGTTTCAACAGTAAAGGAATTTGTAGATCTTGTGGTGCTTCTTAGCAATCAAGTAATATGTCTCTGAATGGAGCATCTTCCTATACTCAAGTGTGATTCAAACTTCTCTGATCTTTGATTTCAGCACTTTGACTTCTCTCTAAGTTCACTAACTTCATGCTGTTAGTTCATTTCTAATCTGTGTTGAATGCTCTTGGCTCTAGAGCGGGACAGGACAAGCCTTCAGCTGGGGGAGCTGCAGCAGGTCCTACAGGACGAGGAACTAGCCCGCAAGCTGCAGGAGGAAGAGCAAAAGCACTTGAGCAGGGTGAGCATCCAAAAGACACAACACTTGTGTATTTAGTTTGTTTTACAGACTGAAACTGTTTGTTTTTGTCACAGAACCCTCAGCCTTCAGCTCAAAAATCATACTCAGAGGGAGACTTCAGAGTCGCCCAAGTCGCACAAGATGAGGTACAGTGATGCCTGTCACGTTGTAATGGAAAATGGATTCTAGTAATAGTTTAAACCTTTTGATTTTCATGTGCTCTGTTTTACTAGGAAATCGCACGCTATATACAGAAACAGGAAATCAAGTCGAAGCGCCGGTCTCGTGAGCTGGAAGGACCAGTATCGTGGCGGGAGCACAGAGCAATGATGAGTCAGCATGACAGAAGAACTCGAGAGAGACAGGTCTATATCATTATTTTTTAAACATATTCATTAAATCAAAAGCACCAGTTGAGAGTCACGTAGAGATGAGTCATGCTATTTCTGGGGTTTTTTTCTGTATCTGTTGTCTCCAGAGAGAAAGGCTTGACTCTGAAGGACTTCCCTCCCCGACTGAGGACTGTTCCCCTGATAATGAACCCCATAGTCCTGTCTCGACACTGCCGTAAGTCTTTCTTGTATACCCCTGATTCCATTGCTGTTCTGTTATAAACGCTGAGCTGTAGATGTTGGATTACAGACCCGCTCCACACACCAGGAACATTGCAGAGGAGCTAGACCCGACCTTCCAGGCTCGGAGGCCGGACACAGACAGCCTTAGAGTAACACAAACCGGTACGGGACAAAAGCACTCAAAGCAGAATCAACCAGAATAAGGTCTTAACGTTTATATCCTTTTCCTTTAATACAGGCTCCACATGTCAGCCACTTCCTGGGCAGCATTCGGGCTTTCTGGAAGAGCCCACTTTCATCCCACCCACTAAACGACAAGCGGACAAAGCAGTACGCCCCAAATCCAAAGAAAAGAGGGAGAATTGCAAACAACAATAAATGTTTGAAGATACTGTTAAAGGTGTAAGAAGCAAATGAAATGTTGAGCACTTTACACACCACAGGAACAAAAAGATTCAACAAAAGGGACGTTTAGGAGCAGTGTCAAATAGGAACAATTCTTTTCAGGCCTTGTATTATTTGAAGGGAACCCTGATTTGTAATATTGAAGTATTGTTTGCATTCAAGTTTAATTTAAACATGTTATTTTTTCTATTTGTCGCATATATCTTTTAGTTAGGCAGTCAAATATATAAAGCCTAAACTTTTGTAATTAAAGCCCTGAAGGGGAAATGGGAAGTTTTCAACACATTTGCATTCATTTATTCTTTTGTTTTGTGTTTTTGCAAATGGAAAAACCCTGTCATTCTAATCTTTTACAGTATGAGTAATTTCCCAGATTGAGTTCATCATCATAAATACTACATACATACAGTATTATCTCCTCCTCATCTGTTTTTTTTTTGTTTTTTTTTCAGTTGGAGTTTAAATCATTTGTGAAAGACTCAACTGTTACGTTAACAGCTGTGAGTCTGACTCTGGAGCTGAGTCATTTATGTTGACAATGAAAACTAGTCTCAGATGGAGAATTTGGGGGTTTCTGTTACAGTCTATTGTTTTGTATTATGCTTTACATAGGCTTTTTTTGTCCAAATTTTGAAAAAATGTGTGCCCAAAAAAGAGAAGAGTTGGCATAACAGGTCACTGGTTTCAACTGATTTGTTAAATTTGTTAAAAAATACTGACTTTGTGGTTATAAGTACAGTTATTTATTTCAGATTTACTTACAAATATTACAAAGAAATAAAAATGCAAAATATACAACACCAAAAAAAAAAGAAAACTCCAGTGTGTAACATTTGGTTAACAAATGGCAGATAGTGCTTTCAGAATAAATGTCACTCTACCTTTGTAAAGGTGTGGGCTGGTTTCTCACATTAAACCTACTCTGCATGTTTGATATGTGTCAAAAGTTCCATTTCACAACAGCTTTGTACAGCTTTGAGTCTTACTGAGGATTTCCTACATGAGACACTGTAGAGAAATGTCAAGGGCTAGGAGTAAGTTGATGTCAGACATTCCTGTTAGGATAGTAGCTTTGTTTAAACTCCCCACTCTGACAAGGCACCTACCAATCTCTAACTATACCTGATAAAGGTCACAGCTGGGTGTGTGGGTTTTCTATTTACTGTACGCAAAAACCACCAACAGACAGGGAAGGGAATGTCCTTCTCTGGACTTTTGAGCCAGTAGGAAAGTCCATGAAGTTCTGGGTGTTATGCAAAACAGTATTTATTTATTTATTGCAACTCTGCTGTGGCTTATAGACAAGCAGAACTTTGGTTTTGCAAAACCCTGGGGCACTAATTGTGGAATAAAATCTATTTTGAGAGGCATACGTGGGCTCAATGTAAGACTCGAGTGAAACCTCTCTGCTGTTTCTTTTGGAGTGAACGCCCACCTGCACTGAACAATCATACAGAGACACACAAAACCAATAACACTGGGCTAGTCACTGTCTCGTCATTGTCTGCTTCTTTTTCAAATAAGTAGTCATAAGGTCACAGTCAGTAGCAAAGGTGTCCCAAGGCCAGTCGGCACAAGTTTTACTATTATCCAGTTCTAAAACCTGATTCCCGCAATCTTGCCCTGAATTTCAAAAGACCTCTCAAAGATCTCAATCATGGAATGAGTGACTCTGAGCTGTTGCCTTGTTCTTGTTGAGCTTCATGGAAACTGCATTCAACAGCTATTAAAGTCCTGGGCTCATCTGGGAACAAAAGGACAAATGACAACTCATGACATGTGTAAATACTAGACTGGCTGGAACCTGTATGTGACAATAATTATTACCTGTAGGGGTTCTGATTATCGGAGCCTTTTTGTCTGCTTTCTTTGGCTTCTTTTGTTTTAGACGGATGTTTAAAGCCATTTTGATTATGATAAAGCCTAGAAGGGCTATGAAAACCATGCAGATGACCACGATTATGTAAACTGTTGCTGTCTGTTCTTCTGGGCTGATATCTTCACAAACATAAAAGGTTACCACAAACACAGTAAAAACAGTGTAGATGGGTTTAAATGGCTCTTTACCTTTTGGCCCCGGGATGGTCGCTGGCTTCACTGAGATGTTTTCACACTTGATGTCACTGAAGGCATCTCCCTTGGCCACTATAACCTGGTGTGGATAGGGGCAGCTGTGAAGAGAAGCAGTGCATTTGGTTTGACTGTCCAGTAATAATCAAGATAACTATTCATTTCTATGTCTGTGCTACCTTTTCCTCCACGGTTTACACTTCTGATGACTTTGATTGTTGAAGGTTCCATGTGGGCATGGTCTACATGAACCTGCACATATCACACCCACACATACTGTATGAAGCAAAAACAATGGTTCAACAAATAACATTTTTGAAATAGTTCACCCACGATCTTCCGTGGGCTCTTGGCCTCCCTTGCACTTCTCAACACAGAAAGAGCAAACGTCATCCCCGCATAGAAGTCCTTCTTTACAACTGCACACAGTGTCTGACGTGGCTGTGCACTTCTTCACCTCCACCTGAGGATCTGTACGCACAGACAGACTGTCAGAGTGAAACATCCCACTGTGTCTCGACTGAAGTGGGAAACATAATGAAAACGTACTTATACACTGAGTACAGCGGGTGCACCTGTCGTCTCGAAGGTTAACTGTGAATGTCCCGGGCTCACAAGGTGTGCACAGGTCCTTTGGCTTCAGGCCGCATTCTGTGACCACATGGTTCCCTTAAGACAATACAAAAGCATCACAAAATCAGCAGCAAAGTCAGTCTCCATACAAAAGGTAAAGAAATATGAGTGTATTCAATCTCAATGGAATCTAAAACTACATCTTCCAAATTCATTAGTTTGAGGAAATGTCGTGTCTCTGTTGTGGGATTAACTGTAAACCACTGAAACTCTAAATTTGGTTTCATGCACCGCTAGAAAAAGGAGCAGCGTTCAGTCTGGGATAGTACTATTTACATCAAACCACTGCAGCCTCATTTCACATTTACACTCATTTACTTAATAACATTTAATTCCTTGTTTCAAAGGAATTGATTTAAACATTTTATATTTGAAGTTGATCATGAGACTTAAGTTGTTCCAAAGGGTTTAATCTAAACATCTTCACCCCTGTTTCTCTGAAGAGCTCCACCAGACCTTACTTGACCTGTAGGAACACCTCTACTGACCATTTAATGAACCATTGTTATAAAGTAAGCAGGTAATCCAAACTCTGATTAAAACAAAAAAATCTGGGCTGCTCTTCATCTTCCTCTTCGAAAATGTAACTGTCACATTCTTACCTGGATGGCAGCTTGAACAGCAAACAAGCTGTCCATTCTTTTCCCACTGCTTACATCCTCTGTCAGCGTCTGCAGGACTGCACTCACCGCGGTGCACGAGCAGAGAGAGCCCCATCAGCAGCAGGACCACAGCCATTCTCCAGATTCTCCAGGAACCAAAGGGAAATGAGCCCAATATTTCACTAAATGTTGTTTTACTTTTGCCTTTTACTCAATCTATCGCAGCCCTCCTCTGACTCAACAGATGTTAAATGAAAGATGTTTGACAAAGGGGCAGTATTACTTCAGTAGATCCGCCCTCGTGTGTAAGTGTCACAGCTCTCATCACATTTGACTCAATCTTGGTTCTTATTCAAATAGAGGGGAATTCCTTTGATTATTCACTCTTTTTATTACAAATGTACTTTGAATAACTGAATATTTGAATGATTTGTAAAGATATCTGAATAACTTTCCCTACTTTGTGTTTCTGTTCCTCCCCATTCATTTTTCTGACGAGCACTTGTTCTCCTGATGAAAAGCAGCTGTGAGTTTTGTTTGGAGTTGATGTGGTGCCTCACCTGTCTGAGCCTTCCCACTGGGCACCTGGAAAATAGCTAGATGAAGACTGTGGAAATGTGGAAAACTTAAATTGAAGGGATTGCTTTGGTTAATGACATGATCAGGAGCAGGGGAGGCATCTTCTTTAACATGAGAAACACTGTCTTTTTAATTTGAGTTAAAGATATATTAATTTTGCGTTCAAAGGTGTTAGTTGTTAGTCTTTTATCACTCGGTTGATTTTGATGAGTCATAACAGAAGTAAGTAAGTCATGCTCAGTCATGGGTTCAGTAAAAAAAAAAAATCCAATCTTTGAATCAGAACTGTCAATGGAACTAGAACAGGAATGATAAATAGGGCAGAAGGAAACTGAAACCAAATGGTCATGCCAAAATGAAACCTGAGGGATGAAAATGCCTTTAATGATTGTTTATGCATTCCCTGGACTGCTTTTAGGTTATTTATTTCCTTTAAAAAAGGAAATGCCTTCTTTTACTGTAAAAACCATGACTTGGGAAATTCTGCTCTCTGATCATAGGATAATAGCAGTCATCCCAGAGTCAAGAACTTTTTTTTGCCTTCCCCATTTTGACTTAGACCCCTAAATGTATTATAGGGTCTGCTTGCCACATCACATTTAAATTAAGACTAAGATTAAGATTAAGACTAAGACTATACTCTGTCATCTGTCATCTGACTTGCCTTTGACATTCTCACATGAACCTTTAATGACGTCAGCCATCCTACAGATGTGAAGAAACACCCTCCACAGTGAGACGTCAGCCTCCCCCATAAAGCAAACATGGCGCACTGCAAACACAGCATTTATGTAAAGACTTGGTAAGTGGAAGAGTACATTTATTTTCATTCTGCTGGTAAACGCATGTAGGCTGACATCAGTCAAAGTGCAACTATGTTAATTATGACAGTCCGTTTTATGTTGTATGTGCACGTTGAGCAGCCAATCAGAGCTCTCTACAAGAGCTGCCTTCAAGGGGTACTTTTCCTGTGCTTCTCAAGTGTTGTTACTCTGAGGCTCTGACGTCATTTCCTTCCTGACAGACTTGAAGTGCATCTTATCAAGTGTGGGATGTTGGTTGTGGGGTCAAGCACACAAGGGGTCTATGGGCTTGGTTAAGTGTCAAAGCACTTTAGTCTAGTGTCAACCCACGGGGAAAGTACGGCTCGGAAGTTCCACACAGAGGTGGTGATTGTCATATGTCGAATAAAGTGAGGCTGACGTGTTTGCTGCTGTGGTGACAGTACAGTTTTCACTTTAAAGAATGTACACCGACAAGTCTTAAAACATGACCGCTTAAAGAAAATGATACAATATGTAAAGAATCTTTCAAATGTTGATGACATCTAATGGATGGACATTATCAAGGGAAAATGCCAACAGTATTTGAACATATATATTTATTCATATATAATAAATTTCTATGTACAATTTATTTTTCTTTTGTTAAGAAACAAAAAGAAAAAGATTTGATTGCAAACAGTGTTTCATACTAAAGGGAGGGAGAGACAAATGGAAAAGTGCTCATAAAATGAGTTTTGTGGGCTTTCCAGGTAACTCCATTTTACAGTTACCGCTAGGGTTTGCCATTGTTTGGCAACGCAGTTTAAAATCTAAAGGTGAGGATTAAAAAGTCATTTTGAACTTATAAAATAAGACGTGTTTGATGATAATCATAAAAAAGAGTCACATCTTAGCCAGTGTCTTCATTACAGAGAAATATCTGCCACACTGTAAGACGTTTGGCTTTTAGTGCACTTTTTTCAATGATCATAAGAAAGTGCGATGCTTTTAGAGTTCACGGTTCATCTCATGCCCACCCTTTGAGATTCTGTGTTGGTGACTGTTTGCAATCTATACAAAGTTATTTTTAATCTGCTGAAACAAAAGTGGAACGGACATCAGTCACTGACTGGAGCAATGTTACATTCGACAAAGCACAGCTGGGACAGTGAGAACTGCCACTGATTTACAGTGATGTCTGATTGTCTGTCAGTCTGCTGCAGTAGACAAAGTTTGACACCATCAATGCAACATGATCACATAAATAATACCACAAAAATCCTCCAGTGTATGGATCTTTTTCTTTAAACATTGGCAATGGGAACAACCATCCCCAAAAAATATTTTATGCAAAAGTAGGTTTCTTCTTTTTAAAGCAGTTGAGACAGTCATGCAATATGCAGCCGAATGGAACTAAGGGCTGGCTACGAGGCCTCTGTCGGAGGTTCACCAGATTCATGGACTGTAACTCAATGTTTTGTAGTTGGCAGGTCGAACTCACCTTAAGGTAAAAAAGGACAGAGTTTGGTTTTAGCGTAACATGCTAAATTCATCAGAGTCATCGTCACAAATGGGTCCAGTTCAGTTTTAGGCCCAGAAAAGAGCTTCTACAATACAATAAGTGCAGGCTGCTTTTTGAATCAGGGTCTGGGGGATTGAGATCCAGACCAGAGCTTAAAGGTCTTGCAGAACAGAAACCTGTGCTGAATACACACTCCATGGCACATTTAAAGAATGACCACATTGAATAGTACTCATGTTTCACAAACTGTACACATCAATAAAAAAGGTCAAACTAGGTTTGTGACTATGAGAGGGCTCTCTTCTGTTTGTGGTCAGAAGTGACGGCCCAGAATCCTTTTCTTTGATGTCAGTAGTACAGACAGCAGAGAGTCAGAGGAAAAGACGCAGAGTGTTGTTTTGTGCTCAGCGGGTTAGAAAGACACAGCCCTGTCACATGATGTCCACAAAGAACTCACAAGGGTTGCCCATGGCGTGCTGGAACGACTGGCGGCTGGCAGTGAGTTCAGGAGGGACAGAGGCTAACTCCCTGCCCGGGGGGGCCCCTGGGGGTGTGCCACTGCCCGCCGAGGGCTTTGGCGCCAGACGTGCCAAGCAATATGGAGGAGGCAAGCCAGGAGGGCCATAGGAGGAGGCGTGGCTTCTCTCACTGTGGGCGCACGAGCCCGGCCCGGGCTGCGTAAAGGGGGCGTGGGTGTAGGTGAGGGACGGGTGGGTGCTGTGGCTTCTGTGAGACTGGCTGTGGCTGAGGTTGGAGCGGGCGTGGCTGTGGTGGCTCAGCTGACTGGCAGAGCGATCGCCATGCCTTCCTCCACGGACCACTGCCTCCGATTCACTGCACGGCGCCGATTTGTTCGGGGGCTTCTCTTGTGGAGAGGAGCGTCTACCTTTGCCTGCACTCGGGTTGGAACCACTGCTCCGGCTTCCTGTGGAAAAAAAGACATGGACATTTTACCTCAGGTAACCAACAATCAAAAGTAAATAAATAAATAGATGCTAGTACTGTTTGGATTATTTGTTTCTGTATACAACAGCATTGTAAGTCAAACTTTAAACAGAACAGAGCTCTGAGAAAGTGGTCACCTCTTCAATATATATTACTATGTTTCTTCCAACAGACCAATACACTGATAGTAGTAGACAGTACAGTGTAGTATTACACTGGCCTGCCAGACCCAGAGACTTCCTTAGAGAGGTCAAGTGTGTCTGGAACCCATTGAGCCTGTCTTCCACCTGAGCTCAACACCATTGACAAATTATAATAAAATGGGCCGGGTTTATGCAGTGACTCATGTGAAACTAGCCCAATTATCACATTGCTTACGTCAAGTTTTGTTTGCGGTTTATTTGTCCCACCCCCTGGAAATCAAACTTGGATTGAGAGGGACCACTAATTATTTGTACAGAAACAAATTAGGATGGCTGGCCAGGCTAGAGAAGCCATTTTGGATTGTTGAAATCTAAAACTCCAAGGTTGTATTTTACACCTACACTTCATAATATTAAAAACAAAATGCCCTTTGTTTAAAAAGTATCTAGCACAAGCAGCTACCAAAGAACCTGAAACAATCATAGAGAAAGTAGAATAAGTGTAAACATGATACACCTGCACCAGAAAGACACTAGCAGATGAAAAACAAAAACAGCCATTTGTAATAAAGCATATTTTAAAGGCTGGGGATGTCATTCTTATGGTGGTGTACTGTGGCAAAACCAAACCCTGCACACTTCCCCATCTGGAGGAGCCTGACAGTACTGGGTAAAGTGGTGCATGACCGCCCCCTATCTGCAAGAATGATAACACACGCCTCAGAGTGATCATCCTGCATCATGCACCTCTCGCTGCCATCCCAGCATAGGACCAATGCATGCCCAGAGGTGCAGACAGGGAGAATGGCACAAACAGAGTACACATGGACCAAGGAGGACGAATGGGACATATGGCTGGAGGAAAATAAAAACCTTAAGGCAATGCCAGGAGGAGACATGAGAGAAGGACAGAGAGAACGTAGGAAAGAGGAGGATTAATGGAGGACAGAGAGGAGCAGAGGGGGTTAGCAGGCTTACCGGTTCCCCCAGTGTTCCGGGGACTACCTCCTCCTTCAGTCTACCGTTGCCCAGCATAAACAGAGGGAACATCAGAATTACACACACCTCCTAGCCCTAGTTCACTTCACACACATGCTGATTGGAACACTCTCAGAAAACTGCATAATGATATTGACAATCAAATGCTCCATTCACTTCCAGCTGCTGTGTGTAAAGATAAACAAAGTGAATGAATGAAAACAGGCTGAAAAGCAACATGTGACAACGTCAGGATGAGTCACTGAAAACAATGGAAGTGAGAGACAGATGGTTACATATAATTTACAACCATCTGTGTGTCTAGTCTAAAAACCCTGTCCCACATGATCATCACCACCCACATCAAGTTTGTCCCACAATGCAGAATTTATTTCAGAAATCATGCAATAGCAACAAAAGACCTCAAAGCAATGTTGAAGAAAAAATACTGATAGAGTGTTACGGTTGATCATTTTGTGATTGTTGTGTTTGTTTAAGCGCCCAGTACTGCAGAGCTGCATGACTCAAGATGCAAAAGGATTTTACCGTTTGATTATGGGAAATGCAACCAAGTTTGAACGTCAAATTAGAAAGTAAAAAAAAGCATTATCGTCATGAGTCAGGCTTGTAATGCTGACTTCAGTGACAGGAATAGAAATAAAATGTCATGCTGCAAATGGTCACATTCATCAATGAAGAGCTGATGAAGGGGCGCTCACCCTCACTGTGCTGGCTGCCCGCGCTCCCGCTGTGGAAACTGTGGCACGGGTCGGAGTATCCGGGCGGGAAGCTGGGGGGCGCGGAGGGGAAGGGGGGGTAGGGGAACGGCTGTCCGCCCAGGGGCCAGGGGTTGCTGGTGGGAGGTAGCGGTGCCAAAGTGTCCTGCTCTGAGCCTCCTCCACTCGAGCCCTCGTTCAAATTGAGCGACGCCATGTCTAACCAGAGAGAAAAACGCCACCAGGTTAATGATGCGCTATGATCCTTCTGTTCACGTTAAAGTAAGTAAGGGCCAAAGTAGGGCTTACTTTGACAGAGGTCCCCGAATGTGTAGTAGCACTGTTCAGAAAAGGTGATCTTGTTGACGGTGTGTCTCAGGTAGCCATGTTTCAACAGACTGCTTGCGTACTTCCTTGCATCACGTCGGTCCTTGAATCCTTCTACTCTGGAGAAAAGCCAGTCCACCACGTCGGCACCTGGCAAAACAGTGGGCATAAGTTACAGGATGACAAATTAAATAAACCCCTAACTGACATAATCATGTATAAGTAAACAATATGTGTATATAAGTTCTAAGCAATGTGTGGAATAGCAAAAAGTATATATTCTGTTAGACATCAAAGGTGGGTGGTTTATTATTACATATTTACTTGTAGGAGTAGATTTCCTAAATCCTAGTTTTGCAATATTTCAATAATGTCCTTCAGCACAAAGAAAAGCTTAAATCAACATTTTCTTTTTGTTCTGCATGGATTTGTATCACTCATCCACTCGTTACGCCTAAATCTTTTCACAAAGTACTTTACTAATCCTACATAAGTAATTAAGACAACTTTAAGCTTCTCTTTCCTATATCGTCTTTATTTGTAAGTATTAGAAGTGACAGAGCCTCTCCTTCATTATACATTTTATACCCATATATAATAATATATTTTTAGCACTCTGTTAACACACGTTATGTAATGTCATACCCTCCTTTCGCTTTGAGTTGTGTGATTAAGAACAACTTGCCTACAGTTACAGTAAATGACAAGAAATGATGTGTTTTCTTACCAATCACAGCATTAGCAATAGTAATCTTCAACCACATCCTGTCACGTATTTCCAGCCCAGAGTCAGGCAACTGCATCACCTTGACGATAGTGGCCATGTCTGTTTTACTCACAGACAAAGGCAAGTCGTCAAATTCTGAAAGGTGCGACGTGTGAGAGACGTGAGTTATTATGTTATAAATGACTGCAGGTAATGGTGGCGGGGACATGTTATCAGCTGTACCGTAGTGCGGGTAAGGTCCAGTTAAAGCTGTGGTGTGGGAAATCCAGGCTGCAGGATCAATGGGTCTCACAGGCTCAGCTGAAAGTGTGTTAAAAAAAAATACGGATTTTGATTAATGGCACAGCACAACAATGGGTTCTGTTTTACTTGTCATCTCTCCAATATATCCACACACTACTCAGGACTTTTCTTACCCCGTGGGATGGTGAAGTAGCTTCGTGGAGATGGGTCCCAGCATTTGGCAACAGTGAGACTAATGGGACTGAAAGAGGAAGAAAACAGAAAATTTAAATAATAAACACTGGCACGATACATATATTGATCCACATTTGAATTGCGCAGCTACCTACTTGAAACTGAAACTACAACTCACCCAGTTTTGGAAACAATTTCTCGGAGGATTCTCACAGCGTCGTCGTTGCTCATGTTCTCAAAGTTAACATCATTCACCTTTTTTACAGATGAGAAAATCACAATTAACTCCTTGCATAAATATTTCATATTTATGTGGTAGTTTACAGCACACTTAAATGTATTTGTGCACTTGTTCTGTAATAGCTGCAGTGCTCTTCTGTGACTAACAAACTCTTTCTGTGTGATAGAGCTGTCCATTTAATTGAATTTTCAATTTCAGCTCCCGACTCCCTATGTTATGAGAAAAAAATGATTGTTTATTACTTGTTTTTATTTATTACGTGTTACTTGTTTTCCACGAGATTTTAGAAGTGCACTATATTGTTGATCTTATTTATTTATGTTATTATTTTTTAAGCTATCTATTTATTTAAATGTTTGAATATATTACTTATTTTAAGCTGAATTCACTGTTTTGTTCAATAAATCCAACATATTTCCAAAGTCAATGAGTAATTGTGTGAAATAATCGGGATTTCAATAATGACCAAAATAATTGTGATAATGATTTTTTCCACATTCAAGCAGCCCTACTGTGTGACCTCCATTGTTCATAT
Organism: Rhyacichthys aspro; assembly: GCA_036850595.1. NCBI lineage: Eukaryota > Metazoa > Chordata > Actinopteri > Gobiiformes > Rhyacichthyidae > Rhyacichthys > Rhyacichthys aspro. The sequence goes on along the minus strand of CM072154.1, from coordinate 11,447,929 downwards.
TTGAGATGGTATGAGAATGAAATCAGCTTTTATGTGTCTATTTGTGTATTTAGAGAGCGCCGTGGCAAAGATCAAAGAAAGACATTAACAGGAAGCAGTCTTTTCATCACTGACGCAGAGGAAATGAATACAACTGCGGTTGATAAAAGCCACAAAGCCACACGTCTGTTTTAGAGGCATGTGACTTACAGAGTAATATGACTAGATTACCTGGAGAAGCATGTCGCCGGGTTCTATTCTACCGTCGGCCGCCACGGCTCCTCCCTTCATGATGGAGCCGATGTAGATACCGCCATCTCCCCTGTCGTTACTCTGACCGACAATACTGATACCCAAAAAGTTGTACTTCTCTGTGAACACACAAAGGCAAACAGTAAACTTATAGCATTCGGTGCTTTACAATGAATTCTGTGAAAGTCTTACCCATATTGAGCGTGACTGTGATGATGTTGAGGCTCATAGTGGAGTCTGTGATACTGCTGAACGACGAGGACTGCACGAGACACAAAGTGGAAACGGTAAGTGAAGCGCAGCAGAAGTGGCGTTACGTCCGTATCAATCAGATACCTCATTTGTTTCTCACACTCAGTGTCACATTCAATACATGCACCAATAGTGACGTGTCTTTTGGGGGCGCTCACCCGGTCAATTTTTGCCACTTTGTGCCTCCGTCTGCGGCGCTTGTGTCGACGCATTAACTGTGACGACGAACTTTGTTCTGTGGAGCTACTGAGCCTGCAAAGAAAATCATACGTGACAGAAAATGAGAACAGATTTAGAGAAAGAAAATACATTTAGAAACTATGAGTGAGAAATGAAATGGGTAAAAATATGGATAGCTGTAATATTCAAAATACAAATATAGCCAAACAAAATATTTAATAATAATAAATGAACTGGCTTTACATTACTTGACAGATGAAAAATAAAAAAAAAACAGTCTTGTATCTGTTATTATCTTTAAATTCACCTGCTTGCGTCCTCGTCTTCCTCGCTGTCCACAAACGAGCTGGACTCGAGCTCGCTGCTCATTACTGACGCGCTGTCGTAGCCCATGGCTGAGTCCCTGGCTGTGCGCTCTGATTTAGAGTGACCGTTGATCCGAGGGACTGTGGAGCAACGACACAAAGCAAAACGGTGATGAGTCACATTGGAGGTCAGGTCGCTTATTGCTGCTCTAGAAAGGGATTTGAAAAAAGGAAGCAACGGGGACAGAAGGAAGCTCAGCTCAATTCAAGACAGGAAACAGTGCTGAGGAATTTTGATGAGTGACAAGATGAATAAAACAGCTGCTGAATAAAAAGATGCTGGACTAGTAAATCATAATAGTTGAAATAGATGTGCTACAATAAATAAATCATAGCTGTGTCTATTTACATTGAGTATGCATCACAATACATACAGTGGCAGTGAGGAGGTGCAGTCTCAGGAAAACAACGGATTGGCTGGAATGGGTTTTTAAAGCAAAGAAGGTGTGGCAGACAGCACAAGCGCCGCCAGCGAGCAAAACATTCCAACAATGTGATAGTTCCCATTTCTAGCTCCGCCCACAAAGGTGCTCCTGTGAATCTCTATCTGCTGCTCCGAGGACTTCCACTTTTCTCTAGGTCTCTACAACACACTGACTCCCACGCTTCCAGGACAAAACAATGAAGTGAGAGTCTTTATGCTCTGCTTCATCTGTGATAGTGGATCTAAAAACCAGAGCCTGAGCCCCACATGCTCTCTTCCCACCGACCAGCTGCTCACGCGCTTCACGGTTCATCTACAATAGAAGCAGTGACAAAAGAGAAATCAGCATCAAAACACAAACAAAGAACTAAAACACAAGGAGAAATTAAGACTTGGACCTAATCCTGGCTCCACAGATAGGACGCTCCAGAAAAGTATATTCCGTTGAATTTTGAATGGGTATAATTACAAATTCTGGGAATGCTCACAAATGTTTTTCTCCTTACCCACAAATAAATGTTTCTTACCTTAGACTCAATACTAAAATAACAGTTACAACCGCAAATATCACAATAATGAGTCAAATAAGATCAACAAACGTCTCACCGGAGCCAACAGCAGTCCTTCATTCAACACTCAACGACCTCAAAGTGAGCACATCCGTCTGCCTGTCTCCTATGGCATGCGACTATACAATGTCTGCTAATCTGCTTTGGACCAATCAGGAGATGACATTCTCCAAAACAGATCATATGAGATTTTATGAGCTGTTCTGCTCCATTACTCCCTCAGGTCACAAAAAGGCATCAAGTTATTAAAGTGAGAACCAAAGGCGTTTAGGAGCATCGAAATTTGATTGAAGTGTCTCATATTTGAAAGGAGAGTTGTTTGCGATCCGCCTTAATACTTTAAACATGTGCTGAGGCTTAGCTGTGTTGTTTGACCTTAATATTTGATGCTTTATGCACAACCATGCTTTCTTTTTGGGGTGAAAGATTCTTTAATGCGAAGACTCCAACAGGGGTTTTACATTTGAAAAATATTGTCCTTGAAACAGATCCCATGACACTTTACAGCCTTCGGGCCGCTCCACCTTTTCACCCCGCTTAAAATGCAATATTATGAATCTTTTTAGTGCAAAATGCTGCAGTACATGCTAAGAGGAGATACCTTCACCGGCAATTCATGGTACACGAGCTAGAATTCACACTGAAACACATTACCTGGAGCGAGTGGATTGGGTAGCAGGGGATTTCCTGTTGCTGATGCTGCAGGCGACTAAGCACAGAGGTGGAGCTACAGGCCCCAGTGTGGAGCCAATGGGACTATGGTACAGGCTCAGCCAAAACCGTATTCAGACAATTGAATTAGATTACACTGGGAGTTGCTCGTTAGATTTATGAGCTGCAAAACTGCCAGGGAAGTAAACGACACACCCAATTCCCCTGATGGTTTCTCTTAATTAAAACAAATACAGGAAGACAAAGAAGCCCGGTGTAAGTAAGTGAGAGGATCATTTTAGGTGAGGCTAACAATTATCTTCCTTCTTTGGGACAAGAATGAGTAAAAAGGAAAAGATTCATAAGCCTGGAGGTTTTAAACACACAACAGATGCACAGCTGGCAGACCACAATAGTATTTCTGAAACTGTGAGGTACACCGACCCAACTCTCGCCAAGACTACTGTGCAAGAGCATGTCCATGATAACAAAAGTGGGCATTATAATACGGCTATTCCCCATGGATGTGGTTGATACTGTATCTCACATTTAATCCGCACCCAGCTCAAGAGATGGCTCATCCCCCTACTTCAACCTTATGCTGTTGTAATAATTGTGCCACATAAATTAATGAGTATTTGGTTAATGAGCCTGGAGCACAGGATGTGAAGAGACAGGCTCGCTGTGAAGAGGGGACAAGGGGTGGAGAGAGGAAGAGAGAAACAGCAGCAGGAAGAAAACAAGCTGCTGGTCTGTTGCACCTCAGCAACAAAAACAAACTAATTTAGCCAAAATAAGAGTGTGACAAGGACAACAACAGATCGGAGTGAATATCCAAATACACCACGTATAATTGTACTGCAGCTATGACACACCTTGTTCTGTGTTTTTGCACAGCACAAGCTCACAGTGTTTTGGAAAAAAAAAAGAAAAACAATAAGCCAAGTGAAGTGAAGGTAACTACAGCAGTGCATCAATAAGTAGCTTAAAGAATGTGTATGAATCATAACAATTACATATCTTGCAGGATTAAATATAAATACTGTATGTGACGAACAATATGAAGAGAAAGATTGTAACTGTTGTTACCAAATACTTTGTCGTTTGACAGGTTATAATCACGCTGCGAGATTGAAGAGAACTACCGAGTAGAAAAAGCACCTCTGACCATAAAGCTGACACAGGAAACAAAGCAAGGACAATTATTGGGCAAGACAGAAAACTCCACGGACCATCTCTGAGAAAACACATATACTGCTTTGTACTTCCCCTTTCATAATTTGTATATCTTGTTGTCACACAGCTACAGTTGAACATGTGATGCCCAGAGGCAGTGCAGTATCAGCTGCCTGCCCAGTGTTCAGTGAGTGTGCAGAAAAAGAAAGTGTAGAGTTGATAGAGAGGCAGTGAAATGTAATAAGTTCCAAATGACGAGATAATTGCATTATTGAGGATGCATCTGCTCTTCACTGATAATACTTACGCTCAGTTTCTCGGGCTCTCCGCCGTGCACGCTCTCTCTCACGCTCTCTGCGGTGGCTCAGAAGAGACTCTGTGCCTGTTTCTGTGTCCAGTCCGTCTCGACTGCTCACTGCATTGGCACTGTCACACACAAAACAGAGAACTTCAGTCAGGTTCACAGTTATGTACAAAATACACACAGACAGAAATTTTTCTCAACATTTTGTGACCAACACTTCTTAATATAATCCCCTGACACAATATACAGTACCTCTTTATTCACATATCAGTAAGCTTGACTTAAAGCCTTAAGGGAGTATGCAACGCATATTGTTTGCATACTGATTCTAATTCAATGCCTCTGGCCACAATAGCAGGTTTATTGTTGTGAGGTATGTGGTGTGTTTTCTATTAAGTGTCATTAATGACCAGATACCCTGAGAGAACCCATTCTGGACAATACTGGCATTAATGAGACCTATTGAAAGCCCAGATGGTGCCTGAAGCAGGACAGAGACGAGAGAGTGACAGATCACATTTAAAAAGAGAAGAGTGGTTGATCAGGTGTGTGCCACACAGCACTGAGAGGTGTGGGTGATGTGGGCGGAGTCTGAGGTTTGTCGGGGCAGAAGGGCAGACTGCTATTCTGTCAGAGGACTGCAGACGTTGTGGCCTCAGGCTGGGCCGGGTTAAGGGATTTAGGCTGCCACCGGGCAATGGTGAAACTCGAGGCTGCTGAGAACTCAGCTCAACCCTGTCAAACTGTCACACACACTCTGGAAGGTATGCACAATGGGCCTTACACCTGCGTCAATAATCACACGGGCATGCAGTGCGTTCATGCATGTATTCTCATGCTCAAGCCCTAGTGCCTGTACACAAACAGTCACAAGTTCATGGTGTTCAAACAGAACAAAAAATACATGAAGCATGTCCAGAAGTATCACTCTAGACATGTTTAATAACAGTGTCTTCTACAGATCCTGACAAATTCTGAACCAAAATGAATCTGCTGTTTGAAATCCTGAAAAACTGGAAAATACTCACAAAGAGGATGCTTGAGTCCTATTTTTCCAATGAAAAATGGTTTTAAAAAAAAGAAAGTATCACTCAGGAAATTAGTGGGAGTAGCCAGTCTTTCCAGACCTAGTCACTAGGGACAACAAAAATCAAATCTGATTTATTGAAATATTGACATTCTCACTGGCCAAGAATGGATTACACTGACAGTACAAACATGGTATAAACATGGCAGTATATGAATGTATGATCTGCTTTTGAACTTTTTTACTGGATGTTTACACACCTCACTGGCAATGTGAGATTATAAAAGTCAAAAGACAGAGCAGATAGGACACTGTGTGCACAGCAGGAGAAAGGACTCAATGTAGTGCGACAACACACTGCAGTGTCAGAGACTAATGGGTGCACCTGGACTGGGGTTGACCAGCACAGGTCACCTCATGTATGCAGATACTGAATAATGAAATGCATTTGGCTGCAGTTGTATTTGTGGTGATTGGAGGGTTGTGACTATTGATGTGGTGGCTGCCTGCTCGTCTGGTCAGGAGCAGGTTTACTGATCCAGCGGGGAGATTATCCAAGACCCTGGGCGGCAGCTGTGAACAAATGCCACCCTTTTTAAATCCCCCACCAGCCACACTACCCCACTGGACTGCCAATCGCATTCTCCCTCCTGGGAAATGTAGATGGGTGCTTTTAATGTCCCTTAATCCGGATTACCAGGCAGCCACACATCAGTTGTGTCCATTCTCAGCCCAAAACACCTATTCTGTCTGCTCATCAAATAGAGCTATTCATGCCAACAAACACATGAAATGCATGAATAAAGCACAAAGGAAAAATGAAGTGGTAATAATATTTGAGCTAGTTTCAGAAAGCGGTAAAGGGTGGGAGATTGGACTCATTTCAGAAAGGAAAGACGCTGCCTATAAGGAATTCAGCATGCTGCTTCTGTGAGAGAAAGGCCTGCCTGTATGAGGCAGAGAGAAAGGGAGAGGGTTGGAGGGAGGGGCACAGGGGAAATGACGTGGGGTAGAGGGGCTGGCACAATAGTATGTGTATCCACAAGGGGGCGATAATCAGAGTACAAGCAGCCCAAGAACAATAAAACCATCAGAGCAGCTGACAGGCAAAACAGCAGGAGCAGTCCATAGAGGGCGAAGTGAGCAGAGATGTCAAACAGAGGATAAAGACATACAGAGACATGACAGATTGCATGTTCTGAATATAGAGTCTCAGCTATAATGCACTGGCACTGAAACAGCAACTAGTCTCACCCCCTCTGCCCCCTCTGCCCCCAGCCCTGCTGGCTATATTTAGCTCTGGACTTCTCCTCACAAGGTCCAGTGATATTCTCCAGTGCCACAGTTCACAGTCAAGTCTGGGCTCAGCTCACAAACATAAAACTGTTAACAAGTACTAAATTTGAGCTTTTAGGTGTCACTGTGTGTCACTGCCACATTTTCTTTTATTCAGAATGAAGGAAGGAACTGAGTATGGATGAGTGCTTCTAGTGACTGAGTACAAAGAGCTTTGCTCAGTGCCAGTATTTGCCTGAAGGTGGTTTTGCTGCGAAGGCTATTTCAAGAATCAGCAGTGCTGGCATCACACGCATCAGATGCATGTTTACATTGATGTGCAGGCTAACGCTTTACTTCTTGCATGGGCAGGCATGAAGGAGTACACACACAAGTGGGAAACACACCCCAGCAAATTCCCACACTTAAGCTTTAGCACATACTTGATGCCATATTCACATGCCGTACAGGCGTTCCCTACACCTCCACACATATGAGCCTGCAGAGATGAGGCGCTCATTCAGTCCCTGATTAGCACATATAGCATGCTGTGAAATAAAAAGGTCACAGAGCGCTCAAAACTGTGTGCTTGAATCCATCTGCCTACAAGCCTGTGTGTGTAATTGTGCATATACGACGAGCTGTAATCAGCCTACTTACTGGAACGAGGGGGGGCGTGAGTCTCCGATACCCCCTGTTCTCTCGAGGGGAGGGGGTAGCTCCGGATGGCTTTCAGTGCACTGGGAACCACCGTCGGAGTGGGCGCTCTCTGCCAGGACCAACTGAGGGAGAGATGTGGAGGAAAAAACATTTATTATACACGTGACATATTTAGCTGCCAGGGATACAAACACTAATAAATGTTGTCCAATTGTACAGAACCCATATAGAGTGTAGACAAAGATTAAAAACAACTTCAACAGATGATGCAAGACTCAAACAGAAATATATAGTGACACAATGCCACTGCAGATATACACAAAGAAGGATGTGAAAGAAGAAGCAACAAAAAGACCTTATGAAGACTGGTGGCAAACAAACAATGAGGGAAATACACAGAGCAACAAAGCACTATAGGGCCACTACGCTCCTTTTTCTTACTGGAGTATCACTACAAAGGATGATGCTAAATGACCTAAGATATAGCAGATCCTTTCATCTGTGTCAGAATAATGAAAGTTAAAACAGGCAGTCATTGAGATACTATCAACTCTATGGTGTGATTATTCTAACTCAGAGAGACACTATTTTGAGTCTGTGGCAAAGGAATCCTAACCACTGTGGGATATTTTATACTCCTACATTTCAAAGACTGAAAGTGTTACTGAATTTTCCATCACCTTCTGTTACTGTGCACTGTCTGCTGTTTGCTCAGTGGCTTATAGTCTTTCAGATGCCAAACATGGAAAATGAGAACATTTTCTGCCACTCAGGTTTCAGAATTTCATGAAAACATTTTATATGTGCGGTATATGTGTGTGCATTTGATATTAAATAACTATAAGACTCATTTTTACAGTATGAGTACTCACTTTGAACCTATGCTTTTGTTGTCACTGAATGAGACAGAGCCTGACAACTCCATGGCCACTACTGTGTGGGGGATTTTGACCTCTGACCTTGTGACTGATGCTAATGCACTACAAGGGATAAGCAATACAACACAATGTAGTAAGAAAAATCAATAAAGTGTAAACATCATATAAAGTGCCATCCATTTTGTTGATTAAACGCGGTCCTTTATTACAGCTTGTCAAATAAAGCTTAATGTTGTGTTCCTACTAAGTTTGAAGCTGCTATGGTCTTGCTGATAAATTATTAAAATAAGTATTATAACATAAATCAGAAAGAAAATACTGTATGCATCTTTTTGTTACTGTTTTTCAAATTTGAAAAAGCAAAAAAGTCTTTAATAAGTGACAATTCAGTAAAGCAAAACACCACACCCCTTCTCTTGTGGATTTAATTTGGTATTGAATGGCATTTGTGTTAGACTGAAATAATATTGAGCTTTATAATTTCCTGTAGTGACAATGGTTTACTGTGGTTGGAGGACCACTTGAAATCTCTTTTTATAACAGCTGAGCCAAGTAAAGTATTTTTACCCGCTAATGGAATCACTTACACTCTTACAGTAGAGCTGATCAGTCACATAAAGGTGAAGAGTGTTTGAAAGTCTCAGAGGAGGCGTTGCACCGCTACATTTACATGATCCATGAGTGCTCTACATAGTTTCAGTTGGAGCTGAGGCTGCAGAGCCAGGCTTGCAGCCAAAAGGGGGGACACCATCCATCTTACTTACCCAGGACACCACTCTCCCGTTGAAGCAGGGCAGCTTGGCATTGTCATCGGAAATCTCTTCTTTGACAACCCTGGGGAACAGGCAGACACACAGTCAGGCACAAACCAGGCAGGACAAGGGCACACTTGGCTCTAGAAGAACAAACATGGTGCAGCCTGGAGACTGTTCTCTTTTGCTGCTTTAGCTGACACACACTAAGAGACAGTCACACTTTGTAAGTCACATTTTCCACACGGCTTTGAAGCAGCGTTGGAGGTAAGCTCAATGAGCAGTAGCAGTGGTACTCTCAGTGACTATGTGATTTATCCTGGTTACACTAACCACTACAATATGATAAGAGGAGCTTAACCTGAGAAGGACAAGCCCATAAATCAGTAAACCTGAGCAGCTCTGAGTGGTCCATCCATTCACTGCTGACAGACAGTTATGAAACATATAAATAAGTAACTTGTGTTCTTATTGCAGAGAGAAGAGAGTGAAAATGTTCATATTTTACATTAGCTAGTCACACAATTATAGCTTTCTGTTTGTGAGTATTTGTCCAAGAAATGTTGGCCTCTGGCAGAGAAGGCAAATGAATTGTGTTTAACCTGTTCACGGTAGAAATCAGATAAGAATTGGTTTAAGAGATAAATATGAGGAAGTGGCCTAGGTATGATTAATAAACATATTTTTACATAATGGCGGCCAGTTCACACTCACATGATTACATTTGATTAGAAGTGCTATTGTAAACACAGCCTTAGATTGAAAATCCCAGAAAAACCTACGTATAACATGCATAACATGCACACAAAAAAAACTGTATCAATTGTTTTGAGATATTTGTACAGTTCTGATGATTGACATAAACATCTCGATAAATGCATATATTGATTTAGAGACTACTGGCTCTTTCTAATGTTTGAGTGGGCTGTAAAAGCCTGAGAGGTTGCGGCAACAAGGCGTCAAGCCGTGTGAGTATGTATTAATAGAGATATCCAACTTGTCAGTCTCCGTCAGTATGTTCATCTTTGGCTGTAAATTCCCAACAAAAATACTTCCCAGTTAACCTTTGACCTGCTGGGACACCGTTCAGCAACAGCCAGTCACACACCTGCTCAGCTCGTGTCATACAGATCCAGGCTGCAGCGGGCTGAGGGGGCAAACCTTACACACTCATGTTTTAAAGGGTTAACACCACCAGGACGATTAGGGGTAGCCATTAGAACGCCCCTCAGTGTTTAAGGGTGTTTTTCCATCAAGCATTTCTAAAAGTCTGTGGAGATTTTACATGAACTTTTTGGCTTTGAACACTGAGCATGAAAATGGAGATGCATGACTTAGAAATCTTAAGAAGATTTCATGCAGGGGTGTCTGACAGTGACTTTTAGCTTTTTCTTCCCAGCTCCTTGTTAGTAGTTAGTAGTTTCCCTGTTACTGAAATGATTAGCTGAGCTGGTTGTGTGAGCACTGCTGTGGAGCTGGGAGTGGCGGACGGAGATAACGTAGCCTTGTGGCAGGAACTGACGACCACAGGGTCTGGCCGCTGTGGCCTGTTCCACCTCGGGGAGGAAAAGGGAGGGAGACCAGGGCCCACTGCGCCGGCTGCTTGTTCGGTAGGAAATGTTTGCATCCTCTTTCTCAAACGAGCAGCTGCAAGATGACTTGTGAGGGTTTGACAAAGCCTTTGCAAATTTCAAATCTGTGGCACTTTCTCCTGTTAAAAGGCTGTAGTTTTCCATGTCAAAGAATTCCTTGTTTCACAGCAGACAAAATCAATCCTAATGTGAAGCCAACAGCACCAGCAGACGCTGCCAATGAAAACAGACAACATCTTCGACATGTGGAAAAAAGCACATGCATTCTTTTTAGCTTTTATCTGAAATCAGGATTTATTCCAAACTAAAAAAAAATCTATGTTTCGAGTGTGGGTCACTGTCACAAATCTGGCTTGTTAACAGGTTAACCACTCAAATAGGTCTTAACAGATTTCACAGGATAAAGGACCAAGATTTGCCCGAGTAATCTCTAGATATTGCACTGCTGAGGATATTTGCGTAGCTGGAGAAGATGTGTTTGTTTATACTTTGACAGACGGAAGAGGGCTGGGGAGTTACAGCCTTAACCAGAAAACAGGGACCAACAGCCTCTGAACAGCACTCCAAGGATTTCAGTGGGCTCATAGTAATGTTATTATCAATAAAGAAAGAAAATATTTGCAGTCTAAGATTGTATATGGGCAGAAACACAGATGTAGACTGTAGAAATTTTACCATATTACCAAATTTACCATACAGTGGCCTGACAACTTTACACATGCAGTTTTCTCGTGAGAAACATGTCCAGTGCAAATTTAAACCTGTCACTGCATTTGTCCAAAAAGCTGCAGATTTTGTTCTCTACCCAAAAGCCCTAGCACCCCTTTCCGCATTTCTTTGCAAAGCACAAACAAGTCTGTTCCTTTCAGACCCTCAGCTTGGCTGCTCCCACAGTTCCACAGCGCCGGTGTGACTTGCATTATAGTGAGATGTCGAACCCACTCACCACCAGTGGCCATGACAAAATGCTATATCATCACCTTGAAGTCTCCTAACAAAAGCTAAGTGGGTTGCTTCAAAAGAGTACAGGCTCAATTAGCTTTTTGTGTCATGAATATTGATGATGAAATGAATATTACAAATAAACAAGTGAGATATGAAACATGCATAACAACGGTCTTCTTTGAATTTGTTGTACTCCACTGTGTGAAATGCCAGAGTCTGTGTTTTCCAGTTCCACAGGAAACAATGATATAACTAAAGACTCGGGCCAGGGCTTTTTTCAGGACAAGTCGTTTATCAAATTTGCGTGGTCGCTGCTTAGTGAGCTGATATGGTCAATATAAATGTACTTCAGCAACATTATATGAAAATGAGTGTTTTTTGCGCACAGCAAGGGGTCTCCTGCAGAGCACTAGCTGCTCATTTACATTTCAAACACTGTCTATAACTGCAAGGGATTTGATGTTTTCCCTCTGTGCTCAGCAGTCTTATTCCTCCCCAGCTAATTCTCCACAAGCCATTCTGTCTGCTTATGCAGTACGGCCAGCATGGCTACCACAAAGCACTTCTATCCCCAGCGCCTTCGCCTCGGTTTGCTTCCATACAGTGCCAGTACCATACGGCACACACAAAGGCTCAATATTCAACCTCAGCTCAAAGGGAGGGATGCTCACGGAGACGCCTTTATCATGAGCGCATGAGAGACTCATGTGAAGACACACTCAGAGTGAATGTTTTTTTCATAGGCGTAGATTCAGCGCTATCTTGACGTATATTATGCTGAAGGTAGTCGACCTTCTGCAGTAGTGTGTTCATCAGCAGAGCCACATCTTCATGTGGAGAGAGCAAACATGCTTTGTTTGTTTCCATAATCTACTTGCTGATCACCTGAGGCCCAGCAGCGGCCCAGCCGGCAGTTCGAGAGACAGGAAGCTGAGGACAAAGTGCTGCACCGAGCCTATACAGCCCGCCACCAGGAAGAGCCAGTTCCCCTCACAAGGTCAGGCCACAAAACGTGTGACACTGGCTCCTTGAGCATTTCCACAGTCATGTTTGGAATTACAGACTGATACTGTAATAGGCCAGTCCATGTATGAGATTTAGATTGGAATGAGAAACGGCTCTGGCACAAATATGTCATCCTCAGCAGAGGCCTGAAACAGAGAGCTCTGCCTGACCAAGAGAGCTACACAAAGTATGAGTGTAATCACACGGCCGCTCTACCTCCTGAAAAATAAACACAGGATCTGACTCAAATTAACCAATAAGTCAAATTATACTCACATTATGCACAAACATTTCCATTGTTTACTCAACTGTGTTATTAAACTGTTATTTCTCTACATTTGTATTGTATCCCTACAATGTTAAATGTTAAATCTAAAATATGCCACAAAACACAGAATAAGTGACAATATGTATATGTATATGAATATATGTATATAAATCAATGATGCTAGTCCTATTTAGTTTAGACACAACAACAAATATCTACATTTTTACAAACATTTAACAATTCTAACAGCTGCTAAGAATGATGTAAACAATGATCTAATGATGTAGTGTTGTGACAGCTCTGTTCTTTATATAGGTCCATGATTAGGGCCTCACACAAGTGACCACCACTGGCCTGTGGTTGCTCCATTCCCCTGAGAGTCACCTGCTCTCTATTGTGTGTGAAGAAAGGGCTTCTTGTGTTATACCCATTGAATAATTAAATATATATATTTATATGTAGAGAGAGAGAGGCTGGTAGATGGATGTAATAACAAAACAACACGGTTAGTCCGGTGCTGAGGCTTTGACACTCCATTGCTGGCCTTATTTTTTGTTGACATGAGTGTGGGAAGAAGAAGGGGGTCTAGCCGTGTGTAATCCATGCAGGCTGCATCATTAGGGCTCTGGACCGATCTGGTCTCACTTCAAACACTCGTGTGTCTCCTCCGCTGCGCAGGACACAGGCTGCAATAATGAGCAGGTGCCAGGAGCGTGCTAACAGACAAGGCACCAGTGCGCACACATGAGCCACTCTTTACAAGCATTTAGCGCTGAAATACACTGTTCAATACACGCTGCGACCATCATTAGCAAGTGAGCTACACTAACAAGCTAATAATTAGAGCAATAAGGTGAATGGCTACTTACCCAAAATCCTGGTCCATGGATTTGAAGAAGAATTTGTAGCTATTGACCGGTCGGTTGTTGAGGACATTTTTAAAATCCGCTAAGGTGACTTTCTCCGGAGCAACCGATAGTTTGACGAGATAAGGAGTTTCCTCCTCGTCTATATGATATATTATTTTAGTCTCCGCCATGAGAGTGCTGGGAGGACAGTCATTGACACGGGGAAGGAACAAGGGTTGGCAGCGCAATAAACAGGCCTGCTACGTTACCAGCTACAGTAGAATAACATCTGAGCTCAGGCTAATAAACACAGCTGTGGGACCCGGGCAGAGAAACGAAGCTCCACGGCGACGATCCACACATAACCTCCGCGTTGTGGCTGCATGTACTCCTGCTCCGGTGCGAGGCGCTACGGTGGCTGTCTCGGCACTAAAACAGGAAGGGACAGTCCACATCCTTGCGATATGGAGAGTTGGGAATATAGCTATTTTTCACGGGCTAATTGGTTAGACAGTGCTGTCATCTAGTGGCGTGTCTGAGCTGTGCGCAATCCACATCCACATGTGAGCTCACTGAGGAGGAATTACTAAGATAATAAAATCAGTGTTAGAGTAATGAGTGGGTCTACAGTGTAATGTGTGTGCAATCATATGTGCATAAATGAAGAATTAATATGAATAAAAATAAATGGCATTTATTTGTGTTGTGATATTTCTAGTAATTGTTTTTTTTTAAATGTTTTATCATTTCTTTCTTATGTTTTATTTATATATGTAGTATTTATATTGCATTATATTTATAAGATTTGCTTGTTATAAATAAAACATAAATATTATTAATGTAAAATGAATGTAAAAACTGACCACAAGTGTATTTCTCTTGTTTGAATCATTTTCAGTTGCACTCATCATTTGTGTGACATGTGGCATTGGATCTTGTTCAAAATTAAACCAAAAACCACAGCTAATAACTTAAATACACATCTTCAGTTTATGTGATATGTGAACCAGATGGGAATATAAGTGTTGGTAAAGATTCCCTTTTTGCTTTCTGTGGACAGTGGAATAACTATTATTTCTTGTGTAGTTAACTGATGCTGCGTGTTTAGCACATATATTATTTTGGATGTTTCAATAATCAGAAATCAGTCATGAAAAGGTTTACAGAATCAATCTTTAATCCAGTCAGACCAGCAGAGTGTGTAAATGCTCCTGTGACCGACAGTACAACATGAGGGCTACGGTTACATTATTAATATCAGCAACAACCATGACTGTCAGTTTTTAGTAGACATCTAATAACTGTATTAGGCTAAAGCCGTCAAATCCAGTAATGAAAAGTCAGTGTTTTGCAAATTCAATGTAAATGCTCGAGGCAAACAAGCACAGCATTGCCCATAATTATCTAATCAAATGTCAGAGTCATTTCTTTCCTGAGATTCAGTTAACTGAGCCTTTAGTCCACAATCAAGAAGAGGGTACATTTGACATCCAGCCTCAACAAATATATTTGTATGCAAATTATGCCATAGTTATTAAAACGTCATTGGAGGTGGATCACAACTATAAATGAACATGGGAAACAGCGGCGACTTGTTACAGTACAGTAGATCTTGTGCAAAAGAGAATAGTTATCTTGCGTTTCTGAAAGCATGCACAGTACACAAAATTTACCTTAATAAGTAGCATGCATTTAATAAAGAAAAAAAAAAAAAAGAAGAAAGATATGAAAAGAATTAAAACGCGTGGATACTCAACATTCAGTATAAACATGTGGTTAGAACAGCTGGTGAAAGACAGCTTGGGAATAAACAAAAGAATCATGGTGTTTTTAGTGTGTTACAGATACAGCAGAGGGAGCCTTCCTCCTGTCCTCTTCTGTCCTCTCCTGGGTTCCTTCTGGTTTTCCCCCTTCCCCCATGGTCTTAAACTTGTCCGGTGTTTGCCCTGGACCTGCCAGCAGCACTGCACAAACATCTCACTCACTTCCACAGCTTAGCATCGAAGTCTGGATGGAAAAACAAAGAATCGTACGGTTATGCGTTTTGTAGACGCTTTGTTTCGTTCCAATTCCTCAGCATCCGCTCACCCTTATTGCAGTCTTTGGCCAGACCTCGCTCTTTCAGTAGGTTGTTTTTGTAGTCTGTGGACAGTATTTATAAAAGTGAGACTGGTGCAGAAATGTGGAGGGTGTGTGTTTGAAGATGGCTCTACCTGAATTCAAAGGTTCCTGGTTACAAGCCGACAGCTCTGTGCTATCCAGTGTTATTTCGCCTCCATTTGTTATATCACCCCTGCAAAGGTACGACTGTTTGTTTACTAATGCTTTTTACTCTCTGCTTATTACTTACCTTTTGTATTTTACGTTTCTTACCGATCATATCTGTGAATGTCATACTCCAATCCTGTGAAAACAAAAGTGGAAAATGTGTTCTTAAATCATATTCTTTTGCATGACACAGACCCAAGAATGAGGGGACAAGAAGTACCTCTCTTTTTGCGTCGTCGTGTCAGGACAATGACAGCAATAGCTATGAGAGCCAGCAGTGAGAAGGTTGCCAGGACGTAGCTCAAATTCTGCACAAAGTAGCTCCGCTGGTCAGGAAGAATCACATTCACAACGCGTGGACTGTCCTTTTCTTCAATCCCTGTATGATGGGTAAAATCTTTCAGTATAAATTTAACAGTGAGATTCAAAAATATTGGATGTACTGAGGAAAGGTTCTGGCTTTAATTTGGGGTAATATATTGGATTATTGTCGTTACAAATAAAGTTGAATTGATTTTTACAAAACACATAACATAAAACTATCCCTGGAGGCATCTTCTTTTTCATTTCTTTCCAAATACCAAAGAAAAAAGGAGAGCAGGAGTTAAATGTCAGAAAGCTGTTTTGCAGTAATGGCTTCCAGACCTGATGTCATGCAGCTGTTATTTTTTTCCTCCTTAGAAAAAAAACAGACTGACCAGAAATGAGGAGAAGTGTGAGACAAACACTGTTATGTGGTCTGTCAGTATGTCTGTATTCGTTTTCCAGTAGGGACTTTTTAAATATTCTTAAAAACACAAAGTCTGGATGAATGGAAAAGAACTCTTTGCCACATTTTGACTCAACCCATAATGACTTTCTGGTCTAGTCACAGCAGAATTACCAATAGAAAGAACCTTTATTTCTCTTCGACTACACTTTATATTCGTAGGTTAGGTCAGACCAATTCATTCACATCCTCAGTGGTTGTCATAACACACTTAATTATCACCTGTCACTGTGTAATATGTGTAATATGCATCAAAGTCCAAGGTCATTGTCTCTTGAGCTGCAGCAGAAGCCTGTTTCCTTTTCCCCTGACACATCTGCACAGCTACTCCTGCATAAAGGTGACCGAGTGTGTGTTTCCCAGCGGCGCATGCATCATTTGCAAGTCAATGATTCATTCATTTGTCAAGATTTCTGACGCCCAAATTGCTGACTGCCCCAATTCGTTCACTGTCACCAAGGAAATTGTTATTTTCCTTTGATATGCCAGATTTAAATTGCTTTTTGGTGCCTCGGTGAGCACCAACAAAACCAGCGGCGCATGAAGAGAACTGAACACCTGTGGTTGGAGCTAGTACGAGCGGAGAGATCCACGTGTGCATATCTTTACCTAGAACTTTATAGAGATATTTAATGGGTCAGCGTGTCTTTAAAGGGAGAAGAGGACCCAAAAACCTGCGCCCCCCCCTTCCTCTCACACTGCTCTTTCATGTTACAGCTGGCCCAGATGTGGAACAGATGTACAGGACTTCCTCGGACTGCCTTGTAAACATGCCTCGAACAGCAGATAAAATGTACAATAGCGAATGGAAGAATAAACAAAAAACGCACAAATAGACGAGTAACATGTCTAGACGCGCACTTTGGGTTAGGACCGAAGCAAATCTGGGTCAAATAATAGACCAACGAACATTATATGACCCTCCACACCCAAAACTACAGGCAGCCGCAGCCCAATTAAAATGAAATGTCTCCAGCAGTAAACAAAAAAACTGTAAATAAGGTTTGAGTAAAATGAGACCACTTCCATTACAGACAATTTGTGGCTATTTCTGTGGAGACTCAATTGCAAATAGTTTCCTTTCTTTATTTATTTTATCTGTTCATGCACTCACTGTCTTGCTTTCTTTCATGGTTCCCTGCTTTCCATCTACATTCCTTCTACATCTCCGCTCCTCCTCTTAAACTCAAGCACAAAAACACAGAAACTTGGCAAAGAAAGGGAACTGATTTAACTGACCAGCTATGTCTATAAATAACTGACCCAGGGCTAGTTTTCTTACACTAGGCACACTCGAGTCTAGAAGTGTATGGAAAATATCATTTTGTGTGACATTTGGTTGTTTTAATCCCACTTACTCGGCTCTGGCAGCTCATTACTCTGGACGGTGTGAGGCGTCGTGGTGGGTTTGGACGGGAGCGGGGGTCCCACCGTGAGTCTAAAGATGCGTCTCTCCTGAATGCCGCAGTAGTGGTGGTGTAGGTGGCACGAGTACAGCCCGACGTCAACGGGCCTCAGCTTGGAGATGGACAGTGAGAAGTCCCCCAAGGTGAACGCGTCCTCCTCTATGCTCATTTTATTCTGGGCAAAGAGCGGTCCGTAATCTCGCCGCTCCCCAGAGGCGTACAGGTCCACCAGGCGGTCAGCTTTGTCAGGACGCACACCTGGGGCCTGGAAGTCCCAGTGGGCCACCTGCTGCTGGTCCTCCTGCATGCCCTCCCTCCACAAGGGGCGCCGGTTCACACAAGGCAACACCACTGAACTGCCCAGTAAGACCACAAGGATGGTTTTCTCTCCGTCCCAGTACCGCCTCTCTTTCCGTGCTGAAACAGAGAAATGTCTTTTAAATCCATTACAAGCACAAAAGAGTTTGAAATAATGCTTTTTCCTGTTGAAATACTTGCTTAGAGCCTAACTTTTTTGGTGATGTAATGTATTTTGGAGACACAAATTGGGATTATCAAGGCCCTTACCTATTTTAGTGACATTTAGCTGTATTTGAATATTTTGGTGAACTTGGCAGTAATGATGGTGCAGGTTGCAGGTATAAACTCCTTTGTCAGTTGCGACCACATCTGTAAATAAAAATCGACAGTAGGATCAATTCAGAAAGAAAGAACGGCCCATAATGACGTTGTTTTAGGTTGGCCTCACTGTTGATGATGAGAGAGAAGTTGCCGTCATCGAAGGCAGATTCCGGGATTGAGATGCGGCCCTTATTGAAGCCGTTGTAGACCCTCTGACGAGCTCCAGGAGACATGTCCAGGACTCGCTCCACTGAGTACTCGGGACTGCTGCGGACCAGGTCCCAGTGAACCACGCGTTGGCGGTCCTTGAGCCGGTCCTGAGTCCACACCATGCGGGGGCTGCGGCAGGGGAGGACAGCCTTAGAGCCGGCGGGGAGGGTGATGTTCCTGGCCTCCACCACCACACCGAGACGAGAGCTGCCCCCACTTTGGCTTAATGCTGATCAAAAAATACATACAATACATTGGACATTAGCCATGAAATATGACTTTTTATGCATGGTTTAAAAGTCTAAATGAATGCATTACCTCCTGGCAGGAAGAGCACAGCAAAAACTAAAAAAGAAAAAAACAAGAGAAGTGTATATATTATGGTACTGGTTGAATGAAGTCTTTATACAAGTCAGGAAAATGGCTGAAGAGTTTATAGTGACCTGAACTGACACATGGGAAAAATCATTCTCAACATACAAACATTCAATTTGCTTTGCTTTTTAACTACCGTTTCTATTTCTGATTACACAAACAAACACAAAAGTGGACAAAAATGTTATTTTTATGCCTTTTCTCACAGTGCTGTCCTGTTGTATGTTTACCAAAGTGCTCACAGAGACACACACAGCTGAAGCTTACAACGTTTCTATTCATCCATAATGCTGCTCATGTTGGCTTTTTGCAAGCTTGAAGATGCATTTGGCCATTCAGCACACCACATTGTGTCAAATACATGCACCTGTATCTTTTTTCTGCTATTCGGAATAAAAGCAATAAAGGCCCTGAAGGGAGCTGTTAAAGTCATTTTGACTTTAGCTTTGCCAGGATGCAATAATATAAGAATGGTTTCAATTGCAAATAGCTATTATTAGTAAGAAATGGCTCTGATTGATAGAACATCAGGAGAATTCTTGAACCTCTCCATTCAGATGTTTTAGTCATCACAGACATGTAGGCAACAGCCATGAAAAACATCTTATCAAAATAATGCTTTGTGGCTTTCATGTTGGTAGCAATGCAGGCAAAACAGAAGAGATCTCATTCTGGAAAACTTTGCTGGCTTTTCTACTGAAGGGGATAAACTTCAAGCAGAAAGTAAAACAAAGTATCCCAGACCCTGTAATTTTCTCTGATATTTTCTCCAGGCACCGAGAGGCTGATGACTCAAGGCTGATTTAACACTTAAGACTTAACAATGTGCTATTGAGTTACAGTGGATAATAACAGACATTTATCCAATTACCTGTAATAGCAAGGTTGTTATTTTTCGATTCCCATGAATCACAGGGGTTACATTAACAGAACGTGTCCCCTAAATGTGAAACTAAATCACTGAAAGAATAAAGAATAAACACGGCACCTCTGTGATTCATGGATTTTTAAGGAAATGCAAGGTTTACTCACAGTTCAGTCACAGAATAAGCGCAGACTCAGCTCAAAATACAAAAGCCCATTGAGAGGCCTTGAGGGAACTGTTTGATTGCTTCCATATTACAAATTCAGGCCATCACTAATATTTGTATGCAATGTAAATTTACTCTGAAGACTTAACATAAAAAGATATGTTTATGAGCTACCTGTGCCTGATCATTAAGACAGTAACCAATCAGAAATGTGTGCAGAGTGGAAATTGGCCTCCTCCACGTGGATGCGTCTCAAAGGAGCCCACTCGCGGTGAAACACTCATTACTGACACACATAATGACTGGCTGCTGGATTGTGCTGACTCCTCGACTCAGACCGCAGTTAACCAGAAACACATTGAGCCACAACCATAAAGATCCTACATACACAACAGGCAAGACAAAGTCAGGCCACTCTGTCTACAGGCATGAGCTTTTTCAATGCGTAAAATAAGTTTTATTATAGAACTGAATGAGAAAAGGCACTCTAACGTATTATAAATGAAAGAAACTATAGCCAAACTACACCAACTTTTGTGATGTTGACAATGAACCACATTAACACAAGAAAATATGACTTTAACAGGCATCATAACTAATCGTGCAGAATCAAAATGTTGTTTGTTTTTTTTTTGTTTTGTTTTTTGAGGTCCCGAGAAGTATCCAATAAATATGGCGTGCAACAATTACCTAGAGCTTTTTTCAGAGATCAAACAACAGTTATCACAAGTTTTCAAGCACTTTTGAGAACTTACTTGGAAGAAGGGTCATATCGAGGAGCATTTTCTGTTGCAACTCTGGATATAGCCGCCTGGCAAAGGAGCTGTAAGCATCGATGGAAGAAACACAAACGAGGTTCGCCTTTAACGAAAAGCAGCCCAGCTGTGTTTTGTTCTGTTGCTTCAGCCCAGAGTCTGCTCACGCTCCGCCCCGGTCAGCCAATGAAATCCAACACTGTCATTGCTTTACTTTGGAACAGCTATTTTATTTGCTCTGTCAGATTTCAGTTTGTTCAGTGACTTTAGTTGCATTTTACTGATTGAAGTGATACCTACTGTGGACTAAGTCAACTTCACAAATAGAAAATGTGATCAAAATAGCAGATTGCTGCACATTGTTGAAAATTACAAAAATCCTCTCATGGTAGGATCAATAAAAAAAGTATTATCCACAATTATGCACGACACAATTATGACAGTAACAGAAATAAGGAAATGCATGAGTTTGTTTTTTTTAAATAATAGTCTTCAATTACTGAAGTGACTGGAGGTTCTCGGTTTTTGTAGGCCACTCAGATTAGAATTAGTTTAAAGTATTTTCACATTTTGAACAACACTGCCACCTGTAGAGAAAAAATAAAACTGCAACATTCAAGACAAGGTCAGCATGATTTTTGTTCAGACAGGTGTTTATTTTATAATGTACACCTTAATAAAATAGTTTTGTTTTAACAGAATATGTCCAAGTGAAGGTGAACGTAAAAGAAGCTAAAGAAGCTGTTTATTTGCATTGTGGTGTGTGCATGTAGTTGCTCTCAGTGCTCAGTCCCTTTTATTTCCATGTTGTTTGATGAAGATTTTAGGTGCGCTCCATCCTTCTGGAGCCTTTTTCAGACCGGCTCGTTTCCATATCCTCTTCAGGTCTTCCTCAAACCTTTTCTGCAAATGAAATGTACACAAAATAAACAAATAAACATTATTTAAAAAAACACAACTTCTGTGAAAGAGTGTGAACTTGGTGCTGCATAGAATTTGACAAAAAGGTGAACAGAAGTAGAGGTATAAAATTGTTTGAATGCTCACCTGCTTCTTTCTCCCTCGGCCTTCCATCACTCTCCTCCTCACAAACTTTCTCCGTTTTAGCAGCTTTTTATATTTATGTCGATTCATCTTTCGCCGCCTGATCTTTAATACATTCTTACAACTAAGAGGTGTGGCTGAACCCTTGCCATTCTCCAACATTGGGACAGACAGTGGTGGTAGGACCTTCTCTTCTAGAAGTTCCACTTCCTCTGGGGGCAAGGCAGGTTCCAGTGCAGACGGAAGAGAGTAGCGCAGAGAGAGCCAGCTCTCCAGAGGGCTCACTGACAGCTTACGCGGCACTAGAGCCTCTTCCAGCTCTGGCTCAAGCTGGACCCATCGTGGAGGTGATGTGTTGTCTGCTGCAGTTGAGTAGTTTCTTTGTTTAAGTAAAGTGTAGCAAGCAGGAATGACCCGTGGAAGAGAGCTGTTCAAAATGTCTCCACCTGTTTGAAGTGAACCTGGGTAGTGAGAAGAATATCAGTAGGTGATGTTGATATTTTCTTAATAAAAATGACAATGGACCACATATATTTTAGTATAAGTACACACCAAAGTATAGAGTGCACTATTAAGTTTATAGTACTTACTGCGTGCCGTCTGGAATAGACCCAGACGAAGGACCAGCTTTGACGTGAACATCTTAAAGGTTGGGTGACTGAACCATTCATTAGGAATGGTTTCCACTTTTCCTGTAGTCAAGAACATGATTTATCACAACAAGCTACTTTGCGTTTCCCAGAACCTCAATTATTAATAACACGTTTTTTTAGTTTACTAAACATTAAAAAAATGCATTAAGTAATAACATAACAGACTCTAGCTTTCTATTGCAAATACAGAAACTCATATTTTCAGATAGATAGCATTGGTTGCGAGTAAGGCTAGTGCTAGCTGAGATTTTAGCTCGCCGTTACAAAGGTAAAAATCCCCGAGCAGTTGATTGTGACATATCAATAAAGAAACCAGATCTGAAGTATAAATTGTTAAAAGTTACCTGATATCCGCTTTAATTCATAAATCTATATTGAAGAGTTTCCCAATGTGACTCCAAAAGGCAACTTCCGACTCGTGCAACACGAATTCAGTGTACTTCCTGTTTCTTAAAACTTGACAAAGGTTCCGAGGGACATCAAAGCAACTAATTCTTATAATTATTCTAAATCTTGTAAACCAAAAAACACCGATGTTACATACCAATGTTTGTAAAATCATATTATATATTATAATATTTATACATTCTATGGTATAATCTAAGGTTGAATGAAAAAATGTGTTTTGTGTTGTTCTAAATTCCTTGTTTGCATGATTGACAGACCTTTTGCCACACATGTAAACTAAGCTAAGCAACTAACGCTTAATATGAAGTTTTGGAATAATATGACTGGATCGAGAGACATAGAAGCTAATTAATTAAGAAAAAAAATGCGTAAGGACAATGAAACTTAATAAAGAGGTATTTTCGTTTTTTTTTATAATAGACTTTAATGAAAATTTATGATGCAAATTGTTCTCTTGTCCAGGAAGCTATTGAACAAATTAAATTCAAAATTATTTAGTTTAATAGCTGTTATTTTTGATGTTGCCTCTTTTCTGTGTTGAATAATGACCTCTTTCGTTTGTGTTCACAGTAAATGCTATAAAACACCTAGTAGCCTGTATCATGTTTTTTACATGTTATGCAGATAGTAAATATTTCTATTTCTTATATTCTTTTTTTCCTTGGTCTTCCAAGTGGCCAAGTTGTCTAACACATGAAGCATCCTCTTTTATATTGCCACAGTCTTACACATACCACCACTTCAAATCATTTATTCATGGGGCTTTCTCTTTTCATCGTCTGTGAGAAATGGAGCGTCTACTGTGTGTCAGAATTTCACAGCAAGGATTCACCCTGTGGTGTTCAGAATCACAGCCTAATGACAAAATAATGACAAAATATACTTATAAGTCAGAGCACAGTCTATGTGCAATAGACTGTGTTTCTCAGTATATTTAATTACAATAAAAAACAATTACAACAAAACATTCATTTCATTGTAAATCCTGTTGGCTACAAAGTACTTTTCTATCTATACCTACACCAGCAGTGTGTCAGGATAAGGCAACTGAAATCACGAGCTGAATAGCTTTTCCCTTCTACCACTGTGAAACAAAATATAAATAATACATAAATATACCATTAACTTGGCAGTTATTTGTAGGTGTTAATCATCCAATCTCAATTCCCTGAACTATACAGTTTACCTCCTATTTACAATATCAGTAGTGTTGGGAGTTACACATATTAATACATGTTAAATTTACTGCACAAAATTAGATGTGACCCTCAAATAGACAGAACTTTACATTATAATTTACTTCAAAACAACAGTCACAGTAAACAATTGAGACAGGCTGTTCATTGTTGTTGAGATACACCTTAACAGATGTACATCATAAATGCCACTTCAATAATCTAATAAATAAAAAACATACATTAAAAGCAGACACTTAACAATAACTGACACAACAGACAAAGGATTTAAATCAGTAAACAATTAAAATATTCCAATATTACTCTTTCTAGGATACTATACAGGTATGTCATGATAACATCAATGTTTTTGAAACCATCATTGAGAAAATAATTCAGAATATAGTAAATTTACATCTATTTTTAATACTGATGTTCCCTTTTTGGTTGGATTATGTGGATCAGTGAGGCAAAAATAATGTTTTAAGGCCATTCCATTTAACTCACACCATTAAGTTAAAAATAATTATGCAGTTACATATTTTTTCTGTTTACACAAGACACTATATTGCATTTTCCCAAAATAACTGAATGTAATACAATATCCAATAAACCTCTCTAAATGATTTGGTATAAAAGCCATTTGTTTGAGTATTTGGTGTTCACAATATGTATATTTGAGGTTAAATCAAATTTGATAAAACTACAACAGTAGCACATTTAAAAATCTCTCTCAGAGCTCAATGGCACTTTCATGTAACCTGTACAGTCAGCACACCTAGGCATTAACATAGAACCCAACCTATCTTAATTTAAAAAAAATGGCAGGTTGTAAAATAACAACTAGGCAACCGACACATAAACAAACAATAAGCAAAAGAGAGAGAACATTGTACAAAAGCTGGCCCCTCCTTGTGCATGATCCACGCCAGCACTGGCTTTGGAGAGTAGCTGACCAATCCACCAGTGCTCACTCCATCATTATTGGCTTTTTGTCACTAGTCACTGGTCATGGCAATTGGCAGGCGTCTGTTCTCATCATCTCTTCTCCCAGAAGGACTGTGACTGATGGGAATGGTCTGAAAATTCCAGTTTCAATGTTTTTTTTGTTTTTTTAAGTCTGGTCATAATTAGATGTACAAACATCCTTTGATTACAAAGTTACACTGCCACATTTAATGATAGCCCCATTGGGTATTTAAATTCATTAGATGAAAAAAAAAAACTCTCTTACCTAACCAGATTATGAAGGTCCAGGATAAAACCAAGTGTTTAGGACTAACAGTTCTGCACATAAGCAAACAATGAGTAATAAGTAAGAAATACATTACTAGATTAAGTCTCCATTCTCAGCCCATTTAAAGGTTAACTTACTGATGAGGAATGATGTTCATGAGGTCTTTCCAGCTTTATACGGATGTCTGCCCCCTTCACTCGTTCAGGTTTACCAGGTCCTGAAGAAAGCCCAGTACAGTGCAAAAGGTCTTAGGATTTACTACTACAAAAGTACTTATTATTTAATTTAGACATTAGTTGCAGAACTGAAATGTCTCACCTGGGGAGCTGCCTCGACTAGTGGTGCTAGTGCTGCTCATACTGTCCTCCAGCCACATACTGTAGGTCAATGAATCTCTTTTGTGTGGTGTCCCAGCAGACGACAGACTCTCCTAGGAGAGTCACATTGTACACATTGTGGTTAGATTTCAAGACAAGTAGTCATGCACAATGCATTCTGCATACAATTTCCAAAATGACTCCTCACCATGCCAGTGTCATAGTCCTCTGTGGCCTCAGTCTCATTCTCCTCCACTACACTGGCAAAGCTGCTGGCATTGGAGGAGGAGCGGGAAAGGTCATGACCCTCAGCAATGGATGGAGCCCTGCCACCAAGATAAGAACTACTCTCTGGGTTAACCACTCTCTCACTTGACCAAACCTCATTTGAAGTGTTTATTATGTTATGTATTTAATCGGTTTATTCAGCATATGGGCCTTCTTTAGTCACTTGCATTTATTTTGCACACCTGTTCTTTGCAGTGGTGAGACCCTCAGGAGAGCTCTGATTGGATGAGTTGTCAGATTTGGGGTCCTGGGAGACATGACCACTGTCAGGAGTCTTCTGGGTATTTGGAGAACTCTCTCTGCTGCTTCATGAGAGATATAGTACAACATACAGTAAACCGGGTGCAACATCTTAATAGATGAAAACTAAACTGACGCAATAAAAAGATCACTTTTGTCACACCTCTTTTCTTGGACTTCCTGAATATTTTCAATGCCAATGGCACTGCTTCGCCTGGAGCTAAAAGGACCAGACTTTTTCCTGGTAGGACTTTTCCCAGGTATTATCAAAGACTGTTATGGACATAGAAAAGAAAGTCAGTGTTAATCAAAAGCTAGCTGTTAGGTGGAGTTCTAAAAAAATATTTTTTATTTACAACTGGGAAAGATACTGACTACCACTGACAATATTGCAGATATGTATCTCTAAAGTTCCACTGAAAATTGTCCTCACTCTCTGAGTTGTCACTGATAAAATAAAGTTCAAATATGCACTTACTGGCTTAATGTCAAGCCCCACTAAGTGTCTTTCAGCCAATGCAAAGCACACTTAGACGGGAGATGAAAGTTGAATTTTAATGGCTTCAGGGCTGACTGCTAAATAAGCTTTCTCAGTGACAGCTTTGTTCATTCAATCTCCCTTTTAAGGCTATCAGAATAAAGGACTTGGAAAAAAAAGCCTTTTATTCCAATGTAGCTTCAAAGAGAATTATCTTTTTTTTAATTCTTGTGTGTGGGGGGGTCATTAATATTCATAATAAATAAATGAGTTAAGCAAATATAAATTAACACCCAGGCTAAGATGGACATACATTTGCTTATAGCAGATAGGGTAGTGGGAAAAAGAAAAAGTCTACTGCATTAGTAAAATAGCAAGACGTAGTCTGTAAATATGACTTATATGATAAAGCTACACATCTGCTTATTTCTTAACACCTTAACTCTGAGATGGTAACCTCATGAATAACCTACTCAAAGAAACCATCCCAATCCCACACACAGCATAATAGAGTCCCAGAATGTACAGTAAAGAAAGAAGTATGTGGCCATGATGCGTTGAAGCCATGCAGACATAAACAGACAAAAAGGAGTGTAGTTAAATTAGACATGAACCTCTTCTACTGTTCCTATCCCTATGGCACTGCCTCGGCGTCCATATTTACTGGGACTTTTGCCTGGGACAAGCAATGACTGAGGCACACAGGGAGGAGAGAGACAAATACATACACAAATAGAGAGATGAAGACAGGAGACAAGAGAAGGAGGGGAGGATAAGGGGAAGAGAAAACATGAGATATACAAATATATGAGATCCCATGCAGTCAGTCATGTCAATTCAAACAAAATAGAAAACATGTGTTAACTGCACATAGGGACATTTGGCTCCATGGGCACAAAACAGGCAACTGAAGGAAAAAGAGACACAATAAGCCAGTTATGTGAGTCACACTCCTGCAGAAAGAGCATGAAGAGACAGTCAGTATGTTATATGTCAAGATTCTGCCAGATGCTGGACAAAAGTAGGCATCAGTTATTAGTGTTTGAGACATACAATAAGCGCGAGGAATAATATTAGGTTAGAGATAATCCATCCTTATTTCTGACTTGTACCGATCTAGTATAGATGCACTGAAAGGGCAACGATAAAAACATTACCTGATAAAGAGAAATATTTATTTTCATCAAATCTCTAATAAATAAAAAGACCAATTATCACTCCACAGAACATATTTTTAACATCATTTAGCATTTTCTCACAATTAGATTTTTGTTTTATCACCAAAATAAAAAAAGGACATTCACAAACAGGATTAAACCCACTTCCAACCAACATTCAACCAACTTTTCATAAACAACTGGAATGAGAACATAACATAAAACATTAGAATTAGAAGCACTTCAAAGCTCAGAAACCAAAAGAACTTGTCTCCGAGAAGCCTTTTATTAAGTGGAAAACAGAGTGCAACTAATGCAATGTAAGAGTCAAGTTTAAGATTGAGGCACGAGTGTGCAACACTGTGAAAAATTAGTGGAGCAGACAAGTGAGGGATAGGGGCATAGACTGTACTAGAGTATAGAGTAGCTGGGAGGAATTAGGAGGCAGAGGGAGCGAGACTGGCCTCTGCCAGGAGGAGTGGCACTGTACTTACTATCCCTGGGAATTTGGGGCTGTCTGTGGGGCTGTGGTTAAAGCTGCCGCTGAGGCTAGTGGAGACTGTGTGTGGCCTCTTGAAAGTTAGACCCATGGCATCCATAGACTGGCTCCTGCTGCGGATCACCCGCTACAGAGAGAGACGAGGAGGAGATATATTGAGATGCTATTGACCCCTATGACCAGTGAAAACGGCAGAAGGTAGTAGACTGAGAGCAGCCTCAGGGCAATCCCTCAGCACTGTCCACTGCAGGCAGAGAGCACTGCTCTGATGCTAATACTGACAGACAAGAAAGCGGCAGAGCACACTGCCAAGCTTTGGTGCCCACAGGGGCTTTAGATGAGTCATTATATTTAGCTAGGTGAGTAAGAAGTGAAGGGAAATAGAAGTCTGACCAAACTGCCACAGTGCACTTTTTTCAGACAGAGGAAAGCTGGGAGATGTGGTGGTTTCTGATAGTGAAAGAAGTCTATCTGTGCCCTTTGATATGATCACACTGACATATGAAAGTGACAGCTTCACATCAATACGTCGTCAGTGGCTGCTCTCTGAGGCAAGCAGAAAGAACAGCACAACACCACTACTGAATATGTGACAGAAAAGCCAAGGAGCTAAGAGCAGTGTGTTCCAGCAGGTGATTTATCTTCAAGCAGGACAGAGAAACACAAAGAGTGAGAATCACGCAACAGTTGTCATCAAAAATGATATTAAGTATAGTCTTAAAGAAAGACTGGCACAAACACACATAGAAGAAAAAGAAAGCATTTTGATGATGATTCTGATCTAAATCTTAAAATCACAAACATTTACACACTTGGAATGAAATGGCCAATCCGATGCCCCTACAGTTACCTTAAAGGACTCAAAGAAGCCTCCTCCTCCACCACTCCCATTTTCCAGTTTGTCATCATCGCCTCCAACACCCATCATGGCCTGGCTGTTTATATGGAGCTCCTCATACAGTGTCTCTAACAAGGCAGACCGTGTTCGCTCCTAAATAGCAAGAACAAAGAGTTAGGTACAATAAAAAACTTCAAAGTGTAAAGTTAGAAGCATAACAAAAGTAACAACTCACTTCTAATTTTGAAAACTTTTCTGCTTTGTAACAAGCATACTCTGCGTTGATTAACTTTGTGAAAAGGAATTCATGGAATTCAGGACCCTGAAAAATAAAGTGTAGCAAAAAGACTGCAGAATGTGTCAAACTGAAGACAGCATTTAACTGGCCTCTAGCCTAAGTTGCACTTACTTTTTTAAATACAGCAGGGTTTGGGAGGGCAGGGCCAAAGAAAGGAACATCATCTCTTGCTGTCACTGATACCTAGAAAAGAAAAGTTGGTAATATCAAAATTAAAAAAAAAAAAGTCAGAGTCTGCATCTGAAATGCAGGTAATATAAGTTACCTTGTACAGCACATTGTCAGAGCACGGGTTGGCCACCTGCACCACTATGTATGCGTGGAGAAAGTTGGAGGCAATCATATCTGGCACAAATGGAGTGTTCTCCTCTTGGAATACAATGGCAACAATATCGTTTCCTATGTGCCTCTTTCTCTGCAGCTGCAATACAAATTCACACACATTCTTTTTAATCAGTACAGATCAATAAGTAGGATGTTTGTCCAAGGTCCAACATGTCATTTATCTGTGGCTGTCCTTATATGCAGTTTTGGTATCAGCAGACATTTTTTGCACATGCAGGAAAACATGTAAATATACCCACTAAATGTAGTTTTGTAACATTTAACTTTGTTAAACTTTAATTATAAACAACAGTAATTCATTCTAATTATCTTGAGAATCGTCTGATTCCTTTTGCTTCAAACATGAATTGGCCTCAGTTGAATGAACTGTAATTAGTGTTTCCCAAATTCATAACACAATATAACTTGCCACTCCTCCTTTATAGCTGGAGCATGTGTCATGCCACCAGGGAGTGCTGCTCCCCATTAAAACACTGATAGGCTCAAAACAACTGCTGAGAGAAACAACATACACATAGTACAAATACATAGACATGGCCTGACATGTGTTTACGCCTCATGAGAGCCGTAACAGTCTGTAAGCATGTGCAAATGAATGAGTGTAGAGGAGGTATCAGCTTTATACGGGAGGGCTGCTGCTTCCATATGCACATATTAAAGCCTACTTTTAGAGTGATTCATAGGTAGCACCAGTGGGGTCTATGCAAATCTATGTTGTTGTTCTTCTGCCTCAACTGGGAAAGACATGTAAAATATGCCACTAGTAAACACAGAGGGAACCTGTCCAACTGCTTCATGTGAATTGTGATAGGTGTATTCACATGGTGTTTTATTACAGTACCTGCTGGGTGTCCCCTTCGGTATAAGGCAGCTTTGTGGACACATGGAACATGACCTCTTTGTTGCGGTAGTTGCAGTAGACAGATTCTGTGCCAGTCTGCCCGTGAGTCACGTCTAACCCTCCACGGAAGCTGCCAGCGCACACACATAAGCATGTCTAACAGGATATTCTCCAGCATCGCAACAAAAGCATGACCATCGCTCTGTAGTTAGCCTTATCAAATGTGACATGGTGCTCATAACATGTGCGACGTATGGCAGATGGTTTAATGCCTTCAAACCACAGAGATGTTTTACCCTTTAAAGTTGTGCAGCTCAATTTTCTCTCCCACAAACTCCAGGAATTCTACAAAGGCAGGGCTCTCTTCTGTGTTACCAAACAGCTCCTCTTCTGATGTCTGCAACCAGCAAAACCTCACATGAATATCAAAGCTGGGAGGAGATTGGGGAGAGATTGGAACTACTAGTCCTGCAAGATCACATTTAAAGATGTTACAGGGAAGAAGATTGTGATTGTCTTCATAACAATCTACAATAACAACAAAGTATTTATGATGTGTCGCAAAACAGATTGGAAGGATCAAAAACAAAATCATTTTGAAGTGAGTATTCTGTTGTTCAAATACATGGTATTTTCACCTATCTTCTATTTTAAGACAAGACCAATTAAAGCAGTGCGCCTAAAATATTTTTTTTTGAGAAAGCCTTTAAGAGGGCTTATACAACAATAATAAGCTGTGATAGACAGCATATTGTCCATTCTGTGAACACAAAAGACTGCTTGGATGGCAGAAGCTTTGGAACATTTCTTTTTGTTTCCCTTACGCTGTGTTCTTATTTAAGCATCCTTTTCTTTACATATCTCCACTTGACACCCTTTAAAAAGGTGAGAACAAGGCACCTTCACAATGTGACATACAGCTCATGCATTTTACAATTATTGTAAACTTCTGCAGTCTTTAAGAGCTCGTCACTGATGATCTGCGCTTCCAGTTCAAAGGCACAAGTGCCCTCAGCTGAGCATTCAATTGCTCTTCTGCTCTCAGTGACATAGTAAACAAGGAGAGCATGATTGCCTGAGTAAATGAGAGGGAGTACTGGCAACCGAGGCATGCACAAGACTGGACTCAAAGACATGATTAAGACTGAGCATAATCAGTCTTCTTTTGTAATCACAAACATTAATAGTATCTAATATTATATATGTATTATTATATTTGTCATTTGACTATAGTACATACTACTGTACAGCACCTGTCCAAACTTTTGATAGATGATGCCAAACTTAAAATTGTTGCTTATCACATGTTCATCAAAGGTGACAATGAGTCTTGAAGCCTTTAAAAAGAGAAAACACAACTGTGTGAAATTCAAACCCATAACAATTGGAAAGAAATGGGGTAAAAGTAGTTGAATGTCTTACTTTAGGATAAAGAACAGGGTAAAAGCGATCCACATTGACCTCTTCACAGACAAGCTACAACAAAGAATATAAAAAGTCAAATGTTAATATTAAATAGAGACATGTTTTCTTTGTACTTTTCAGTGATAAAAAAACAAGCACCTTGGCCATTTGCACCACATTTGGAAACTCTGTCAGACATGAGATGGGGATCACATCGTGGTACGTTTTTAGTTTGGTCCTGGTGAACGAGATAGATAAGTAAGAAGCAACGTAACAGTTCTCAGAATGGGGAGAAAAAGTTGAAAAAAAGCTCATCCGCTGTAGAGTATTATCAAACATCCCAACCCGTGCCTCCGTTGCTTTCTCTCCATTGCTCTCTCTTCATCCCCACCCACTCACTGGCCTAAATAGTCCATCTGTTACTCTGCTGTAGAAACCACAGTACTGTTGACACTCTCATTCGCTTTATGACACTTGCAATAACACCACTGCTGTAAGGAAGTGTTTATCTAGTCAATACTGGGCAATCCAGGGAGACAAAAATGGATTTTCTCCATCTATTTCCAATCAATCAAGTACATTATGCTTATACCGGCAGTGGACATTAAGGATATGATACTGGGCATTTTCTGCCAGCTGTACCTGAGCATTAGTCGAAGATGTTCCTGGTCACCAATCACATCGTATTTTAGTGAGAACACCAGATGTCCAAGAGCACTGTCTACTGAATAGTAATTAAAGTGTTCCTGGGGGCACAGAGCAAGGATAGTCATTAGTGTCTGACATGCACACGCACTCAAACACAAAGAATATGAGCGCACCCCAGCCACCACCAATCCCACATTAATCTGACTAGCTTTTCACTTTGTACTGCTGTACATCTCGCAGCAGATCAAATTTGTTCATATTATGCATGTGTGAGAACAGGTGGCTGAGCCTGATGCATCTTCATTAGGAACAGTGTATAAAGTGCCAAATAGTGTGACTGGTGGCAGTTAGTGCTTTACTCCGGTGGGATTTGCTTATTGCTTATTCATTTAATTACTGTAATGAGCAAGCAGAGGAATTGCTTGTAAAATATTCGACGAGAGTAATGAAGCTCATTTGTGGAGGAAGAAAACTGCTATACATGGTACTCGTGAATGTATTTTCACTTCAGTGTACATTCAATTTTACTATTGTTTTTTGTATTATTATTTCTAAACATTTAAGGGTTTAAGTTCTTAAGCCCTTAAAAAAGTGTGTGTCTTTGAGGTACAAAGAGGCCAACCTTTCCCAGGAAGTGTTTACGGTACAGTGTAGCCATTGTGTTACATTCCAGTTTGGTTCGTGTGTTTGGAGACAGTGGCTGCGACAATTCAGTGTCCGACGTGTCTTCTGATTCATGATTGGTCCCTTCAATCCAGTAGCCCCCGAATTGTGGCAGAAGGATGAGTGGAAATGGGCTTTTTCTGCCAAGCACCTGTAAGGAGACACATTTTTATGCTGGTGTTATAAAAGAAGAAAAATGCCGTAACGAGGACACCTTCTAATGCAGCATCCTACCTCATGAACACTTGGGTATGGAATGTAGTCCTCTTCGGTCTGAAACGTACAAAAAAGACAAACGCAGCGTCTCATCAAAAATGAAGGCACAGTCTGTTTTTGTAATCCCATAGGGCAGTGTTTCAGAATAATTGCATAAGTGTTAGGCAATATAGCATTCACAAATCTAAAATCAAAGTATTTGGTGCTTTGGTATAAATTGCAGTCACTCCATCGGGCTAAGAAGATAGTCTTGAGAGCATTACACTACATCATGAGTAATATTTCAGTTGTGCATCTGGCAGAGTGAGATATGGTGAAGCAGTGTTGAGGTGATGAACACGTCATGTGAATTACACTTCACTAAGAGTCCAACCTTGAGTGGGGGAGGAAAGGTGCATCTTTGTTCATCCATCCTGTTGCCCTACATGAAGAGGAAAACAGGCTCAGTCACGTGCACGAGAGCAGACTTGTTTTTGTTTAAGACGAGACAAAGACGCACAAGGCAATCTACATGAAACAGTGAGAGTCACAGTGCGGCACAGGTAACGAGTGTGAATTACTACAACGACAGAGAGAGAAAAAGATCAACATTGTTATATAAGAGCAGTGTTCCCAATAGGTTTGAAGCAGGCAACAAAGCAAAGTCAAACAGGGACAGATTGAGATCCATATTTATCACGAAGGCATCACTACTCTGACTGCTATCAGACAGAAAAGACAAGTAATAAGACCTCGGGGATTTAGATTTAGCACTCCTACACTCCAACTCTAAGTGGACATAAAGTACTGTATGTGTGAAAAGGAGGAGGGATGAATGATGCTGAGAAGGACCCCGTGAGACTAAATCAGGCCTCGGCAATGATGACTGTTGTCAAAGGAGACAAATAGAAAAGCATAGCCCCTACAGGAGCTTCTTCTAAAGGTAGGCATGTGTAAAAATAATGACATTTCAATGCTTAAATAGATGCTGCTCAAATAGACTTAAGTGTTATTTGTCTTCTTAAAACACATCCTTCTGAAGCCTCTCAACGTGTCTCTCTGAAGACTGCAGGAAGCAGGACGTTTTCAGAGGTGAGATAATGAGCTTACAGTGCTGTCAGTGCTGTGTTACAAGCAGAATGTTAACAGACACGTTCGGATGCACAAAATGCAAAAAGCTGTCCTCTGTATGCAACTAGACTGAAAATCCTCCTAATGTTGAGACAGACTGAAAACGTTTCGACTGGAGAGAAAGCAAAGTTGCGGCAGAATTAGAGACAGAGATGTTAGTTTTTTAGTAAGTACGGCTAACAAAACTCATTACGGCATAGCCTTACCTGCATCTTTTCAATCATATCAAATAAATCTGGGGTCTGGAGAGAGGATAGGATAAAATGGCTTGAGTTCATTTATCTGATGCTGGGATGAATCTTTTTTTTTTTATAAACTGGAGCATGGAAGCAACCTGTGTCCAAAAATGTTTTCTCCTTAACTCATAAGCAGTTATTAAGAGTTTACCTGACTGGTGCACATGATCTCATCCTTCCTGGTAGTGCTGTGTGACTGATCGGCTTTTGAAACTAAAATCCATCAAATTTAAGCTGCTGCTGGTTTGTCGTCCTATAAAAATGCCATCTCTTGCCTCGCCTCAGTTTAAAAAGACAAACCATCCGTGTACGTTAACAAAGCAGACCCTAGAATTTATCAAACCTTTATCAAAGACTGAACCTACCAGGCTGTGTGTACAGAGCAATACAGTCTATGCTTTCAGTCACAGTGAGTAAAGTCCTCCACCATGAGCAAACAAGAGTCCACAAACCCTAAAAGTAAATAAACCTGTCTTAAACGGCATTAACCAGGAATTATAAGAGACAGAGAGCTCCACATCAATGTCATAGTTTAATTTAAAAGGAATCACATGAACACACTACATGTCATTTCACATTTCTGCCTCATTCTCTGTGTAGTTCGAGTGTTGACTGCAATTAAGCTACTTACACAATTCGCTTTCTCTCTACAGTGTGTCTTTGTCTCCTGTGAAACACTGAAGTCGTGGTCAACAGTGTTAGCCATTAGTAACTTTTCCAAAGCTGACACCTGAGTCTTCAAAAGAAAAAAAAAACCTTTTTCAATGCTGTTCAAATACACCCTGCTCCGAAGCCTTATCCATGTGGGTTATAGATGAGACAGTGTAAAAGCACAGATCCACTGCTTGTCCCAGCGGCTTCTCTGAACATACAGGATTATCAACAACTGGCAGGTGCAAGTCTCGGGTTTCACACACAGGCTGCTGCTATATTGGCAAAAAATTGGAGTCCTGTTCTTGTCATCTGTTGATTGTCATTGTTTTTGGGAGATTCACGTCAATCTAGCTCAGCTTTTGTATTCTATATTGTATATATAGACACAGATAAAACATTCAAACAAGTCTAGAGGGAGGAGATAAACTATAAAAACATCATTAAATAGAGACAAACATCCTTGGTTATACAAGGAATAGTATCATTTTCCCTGTTATATTGTGACAATGACTTGAGTGGAGACTGCTGATGGTGTAGTACATCACAGGTGTTAGGCCTGTGACATTTTTATAACTGTAGCTAATGTAAGAAATATTACAATAAGAAGCAAATTAAATGTGTAAGACCTCTTCTCCTCTTGTCAGCAGGATCCATGCAGAGCTCATTAAAACTCTGACCAGCTCCACAAGACTGAAAGTCATATGGGTGTGTGGGTGTGTATATATATATATATATATATACAGTATAGTGTGTGGATGTGGCAGCTCTGTATTTTAATTCCTGCTAATTTAGTTTCTTAATAAGATCCAAGAAAAGGTTGTAGATCACAAATCACAATCATCGCTAAATTGTCTTCATCTGCATTTTATATATCTTTAAATATCTTATTGGCACTTACTAATTTATTCACTTAATTGGAGCAATGCAATATGCAAGTGGTCCATACATCCTCTATGATTAATATGAGAACATAATAGTGTCATATGAATTAGGCAGTGACCATAAGACCTGTGGGGTAATTGCAGATTGACCTGGTTTTAGCAGGACTCTGTTTAAAGTGATATAGTCCTCCAGGCCTTCCCAAAGTATATACTGTCAGTATATGGGGAATAAATATCCTCTGAGTTTAACAAATTAAACAGCAGAGGCACCTGCACATGCCACGTGGAATCAGGAGTGACTTTTCAACGACTCAATCTCCGAATTCTCTTTTAATCCCTCACTCTCCCCAGCTCCTCTGTGATCCTCAGATCCATTCAAATTACTGAAAGCCTCTAAAGTGTGAGGGGTCTTATGAAACCAATGAGGGAGATTGGATTCACTTTTAATCACCAGCGTCCTCAGATGAGCTCAGTTTTGGAGTTCCCCAAAATACCCCGGGGAGTACAATAACGTGTATGGAATAAGGATGGATAACGTCATCTATTGAAGCCAAAAAATTAATATGTGAAAGTTTGAGTGAAAAACTGAATGTAGTGTGTGGCACAAAAAGCAGGAAATTATTGATGACACACAAACGACACGTTATTGAATAGCTCTTTGCTTGGGAGAGAATCAAAGCAAGATATGAATAACAACCAAAACAAAGAGTCCAATTTGGTGACATAATTAAAGATGACAATGGGTGAAAATGTGATCTTTTGACAATAACTGTGACAGGCTGTGTTTTATTTGTTTTGTCAGAATGATACTGGATAGGCTCGGACTGAATTACTAAAAAGAAATCTCTATTTATCAGATTTGATAAATAATCCATCGCTGAGCTCCCTGTACAATAATTACACTAGCTTAACAACAGAAGACAAGAATTAAAAAAATCTTTCCAACTCTACGAGCGGACAGTGTGTGTCCTAAATAGTCAGCAGAAATTGAATCTCCACCGAACAGGACAGAATGCGAGTGCAGCGCGAGCAGGTGTACAGACAAGATGAGCACCGACACCTAACAAAGATCACAGCATGAAAGGTCACCAAAAGGTCCACGAGATAAGGTCAGGGGTCAAAGTGCAACTCTAAGCCGCCCTGTGTGTCCTCCTCCTACCTTGTGGAATGGCGAGGCCGTGTATGTGAGCGTGGGCTGCAACAGCTGAGGCTCTAGTGTGGTAGTGATTCGGGGGTCATTCCCATCCTGTTTCCTACAATCAAACAAACAGGAGCACGCAGTTAGAAAAGGTCACGCAGTCTTAGTTCGGGAGAGATGACAACAAAGCGTAATGCTGCAAGAAACCTGTTACATCCTATAAGTTTTAAAGAGAGGTCACCTGAAAACCTTACCTCACAGTTGTTTTGATTACAATTCACACAGTTAAATGCCAAGTGATAATATATCCATACCAAGATGTTCCCTTTCATTATCTGCTTGTTATAACTTAATTATTTTAAGCCACAAGTATTTACTTATGTCTATACATTAACTGCAAACCTCTCTTCCTTAAGTCAATATACTGACACATTCAGAATAAATAAATGACAAAGGCTTCTTTTGGTCAAAGCTCGATACCTCTGCCAGAGCAGTTTATCCCCAAAGGACCATTGATCAATAGCCTAGCTTCATGTGCTTCCTACTGACACTGTCAGCGGGTCAGACAACACAGCCTCAATTTGTTTGGCTAATACAATCTATTTCAAATACATCAGTGGTCAATCCTTATTAAAGTGAACTTGAAGTGCCCATGAAGCAGAAACAATGTACACAGAGTAAAGAGAAATAGTGGAGAGTAGCTGTCAGATAAAAGCACCAGCAGCTGTGTATCAGACGGTGTTGCTGCATGTGCTGTCACAACTTCAGGTGATATTGTATTGAGCTCTGTTGGTCCCCAGGTGCTGAAGATGGAGATAAGACAACCAGCTCCTCAGCAACAGAAAAAAAAATCACTTTTCACTTATTGCCAAGTAAAGGTACCAGAGCAGAAACAACACACAAGTAAATACAAAGCCATTGTTAAGCTAAATAATTCTAAACAATTCTGATTAAGCTCAAGGGAAATGTGCCAGGAGATGCAGTGGCTCTCCCATGGGACAACAGGATACGAGAGGGCATCAGCTGTCCTGAACCCTTAATTAAAACTGACACACAATAAATAGATCTGGGATACTCATTCAGTCCAGATGTACACAAATACAACTGGACTGCTAGAAGGGCTCTTATAAACATGTGTACATGAATAATAAAAGCAATAGTCATATCCTGACATAACCTGCTACAAAATCCATGATAAAGTATACGACTATATATTTTTTCAAGCTTTCCACATCCTAACTATGTTTTTACATTGTGTATGGGATGTTCACACACCTGCCCACTCTGTGTAGCGCTACTACATGTGCCCCTCCCGCGGATCAGTTTGCTCTAAGCTTTATCCCAACACCGCAACAAATTACATAACATGGCCCAGCTGGTCCTCTATGCACCGCGGAAATCAGCCTTGTCCCAGTGTGTCATCTGAGTCTCTAGTGTGGAGCGGAGCAGTCAACTTACTCGGGCAATGGCAGCTCAGCAGTGGACGTCCGGTCTGTGGCCAGCGCTCAGGCAGATGACTCACTGTCTGTGCTGCTCTCCTGTTAAAGCCTTTCACTTCCTCTCCTCCCTCGCTCCCTGTCGCTGTACGTTTACTCCAGTCGGCTCACATCAGTCACTCACCTGCTGGCTCCGCTCTCAGCTCGAAGACTGTGGCACACACTCTCAGTCAGCATCCTCCGCCTCCCTCACCCCTCCCACTCTCTCTCAAACACACACACGCTTCCTCCATCTCCTCCCTCTTTGTCTCTTTTCTCACTAACACAAACTAAACTCATCTCACTCAACCCCCACCACCCCTTAAAACTCTCTCCCATCCCTTCAAAGTGGAGACCCTCCCCTTTAATCCGTTTAAGGAATGACTGAAGTCTGCATTTTAGAAAAACAGAAAAAAATTACACAGAAAGGAAATGGAGCAGTACTGATGAGGGGAAAGGGGGATGCTTTCGTTTCCCACACAACAGAGCAAGGGCTGTTGCTGCGGCAACCACATCAGCCAAACATGGAAAAAAATGGAATCCGTGTACACATATGTTAATTATATGTTCATTATACTTGAACAAGGCAGTTGTGTCTAATGTTAAACTTCCAGAGGTGGGTCAGCCTTTGCTCT
This sequence comes from Rhyacichthys aspro, assembly GCA_036850595.1. Taxonomy (NCBI): domain Eukaryota; kingdom Metazoa; phylum Chordata; class Actinopteri; order Gobiiformes; family Rhyacichthyidae; genus Rhyacichthys; species Rhyacichthys aspro. Next base: position 11,408,214 of record CM072154.1, on the reverse strand, counting down.
TGACTTAATGGCACAGGATTAAAAATATATAGTTTTTTAATTTCCTAATGAGTCTCATTCAATCCCTAATGAATAAGTGTGTTACTTGCACTTAGCGATCATCCCAGCAGACCTGTGACTAATGCCACCAGTGGTGCCCGTGCTGCTAAATCCCTGCTAAATAATGCACTAATGCAGTGAGAGTGTCAATTCATCTATCTGTATCTCTTGAGCATCTGAATTGACAAGTATGCACCTACATATTGTGTGTTTGTACTGTATGTGTATCACATGGAGAGATAACAAGGAATTACAACAGGCACGGTTTCATATGGTGCACTATTAAAAGCTTTGTATTACAACAAAGCCAATAATTTATTCACTGAGATCTCAGTTGGCATCTGTTTATAAAGATAAACTATGCAAAGTTTACATATAAGTAAAACTGTTTGCAACACTCAAAAGTAAAAAATTAGCCACCATTTAGTGATAAGGTGTCTAGCTTTTCTTTTTTCTTACTTAAGCTTGGTTACAAATTTGTCCAAGTTAAGATGAGCTGGTTTAAAAAAATGAATACAGTTGGTTTTAAATTGATAAGATCCTCTTCAGTGCAATGCTCTCTGCAGAAACCCACAGTAAATCCCTCTGGGCTAACACTGCTGCCAGGGATTCCCATGCCATTATCCCAGAGAAATGGTGTGCGGTCACTCCCCTCTCCTGCCCCCTCCGTTTATCCTCTGAGAATCGTGGCTAACCTCAAACCTTTTTATCTCCCACTTTCTAGCTTTCATCCTCAATATCAAATTTTTTGCGGTTTTTTTTTTCAACTTAGAGATGGTCCAATAGATAATAGTATGAAGTACTCAGAGAGATAGCACCTCAGATGAAAAATGTTTATGTGTTCATTCATTAATCTTCTACTGTTTTATTCAACAAAAAACAAACCTTCAAGTGACACATTAAGGACGTCATGTGTACAACTAAAGATGAGTGAGTGACCAGACATTGACCTTAAAAACAAGCCAACCAAACTGTAGTTTCAACATGGCAGAGGGCTCCTGCTGGTAGACTGGCTGTTCCTTTAAAAAATGAATGAATGCTAACTTATGCATAAGCATCGAGTGTTTCCCACAGGAAGAGTTTTAATTAGTGGTGGTGGACCACATGCAGGAAAAGAGGGGCAGAAGGGGCGGAGAACTGCAGCACCGAGCTTCAAGAGTGTGAAGCAATGCAGTGTGATTTTGACATGTAAATAATACAAGGGTTTCCATAATGGTACAAAGCTGATTAGCTGATAAAGCTTATCATAAAACTGTTGGAGGAAATAAAGAACAAGGTCAACCAAATAAACCATAGCAGTAACATGCTGGGTAGATACTAGTCTTGATATTTTTTTTAGCCCACATCCATGAATTGTTTGCAAGGCAAAGCAGAGGTGCTGATAAACTTCCCTTGTTCGTGGTGAAACTTTGCCTCCTACAATCATTTCCCTACAGTAAAACCACAGATTGTGATTATAATACCATTATACCTGTGAACTAGATGCTGGGTTTTCTATAGTAATAACAAAACATGATTAAATCTCTATAAAATGAATGACAATAAATAGTTTCGAATGTGCCAGTTAAGCAAGATGTCTTGACAGCAGCTTTAATGGCACTCCACACAAGTTGACCTCAGGTAAATGAAAGACCGCTCCCAACACAAGGCGAGCTGCTTATAACATGTGACAGAGTATCTTTACATTAGATGCACCATTTGTCTGTGCTCGGTGACCTCTTTTTCCAAGTGCCAACATATATTAGCTTGATCTTGAAGAGGTCATAAATTAGAACCAGGCCTTCATCTATCTTCCCAAATTCAGCCTGAAGTAACACCTGATGCCCCAAAGAAAGACACTGAAGGATCAAATGTTTCAAGAATTACCACATAAATCGTCTGTGGTATTGGAGCTGGTAAAACCTATACTCAAACAAATGAAAGAATTATTGCCTTTGGTGTGAAACCATTTCTCTGAGCGGTACTTGGATTACCTTCATAGAGGGGCAAATTCAACAGCAATGTGTGCACACTATTGTGGAATATTATTGTATAAAAGTATTGGATATACATATATAAACAAAAGAAACAAGTCTACCCCAGGGATCATTCTCTGAATCTCATTTGGGAAACACACAACCTCTAGGCCCCTTGTGCTCTATCTGTAAAGGTTAATGCAGCCACAATCAGAGCAAAGCTAATATTGTACTGAATTTAAAAAATGCAGATAGGTTTGAGATGGTGTTTGTTCCCCAGATAACTCTACCGTGCTTTACATAAATGGTCCGATATGAACGTCTGAGGTAGTAAATCTTATCAGCAAGCTTAAACACTTCAAATGTTGTTTCTTGATAAAGCTGGCACCAGGTAAATGTTACAGCACAATATTCATGGCAGGGAAATGAAATAGCCAGCACAAAGCAGTCAGACTAACAAATGCTTCATGCTAAGACTGATAAATAATACAAAATCTGTGGGATTTGTTGCGTGAGGAGACTCCAACGGCTCCTTCAGCAGCTGCCCATATTCAGTATGCATTAAAAAGGACAGGTACAGCAGGTGTCTCTGAATAAAAAATGTCCACTCTACCGACACCAAGCCCTTTTTCCTAGCAGCTTGCTTATCTTACACAATGTCACTGTTTCGGAAGCCTCTGGGGAAATCACACTCATGCAGATGTGGCTTTTCCACAAAGAAGGGTTACTTCAGGGTCACATTTCGCTGTTTGATGCTAGAGCACCGTGGCCTGCTGTGGATCGCTGTAGCTCAAAATCCCAGAGCAAGATTTGCTATTAGGATTTTTGCTCTTCTTTTCAAGTGAAATCAAATTCAACTTGCCCCACAATACTCAACAACATATAGCAAATGGTGTCCACAAAATCATACCTGAATGAAAATGTTAAGAGCTGATTTCTGATATTTGCAGCAGATGTGTCGTAGGCCAAAGAATCAAAACAGAACAGAAACGTCCTGTTGAGGTTGCCTGAGATCATTTGCTGTCATGTAAGCTTTAAGTTTGGAAGAAGTCTATGCTGGTGTGTGACGGGTGAGGACTTGGATAAGTAAAATACATACAGAGCCAGGGGTAAGCTTGTCACTTTGCTTCTACATTTGGTCGTGCAGCAGGAGACTTCCAGACACTGTGTTGTCTGATCGGCCTTGACAGCTCACCCACCACTGTACAGCCCTATTTCAACAGTCTGGCATAGACACATGAGCGTGCACAAGCAGAATGACAGTGCACGTACAAAGTGCTGAGGAGACAGACAGAGTGACATCTCCTGGGAAATCAGAAACTAAACACAAGTCTGATTCTTAAGTGTTTATGAGCAAAAACATGGCAAAACATGAAAGAGGTCCAGAATAGAAAAAGTGTCATAAAAATCAAATGAGAAAGTGCATCACCATTTGCAAAAAATAGAAAGGTCATGGTGTGGAAAGAGATTTTGGAACACATTCACAAACTGAACAACATAGCCATGATTAGAAATATCTTATTTTAAAGTGGCGCTGAAAAACTAATCAATGCATTTGTTATGTCAGTGGTAAGACCCCGGCCTATCTCAGAGACTTCATAGTGCCGTATCATCCTAACAGAGCACGTCGTTCTCAAAATGCAGGGTTACTAGTCATTCGCAGGGTTTCTAAAAGTACAATAGGGGGTAGAGCCTTCAGTTAACAAGCTCCTGTTTTCTGGAATCAGCTCCCAGCTCTCGTTAAAGAGGTAGACACAGTCTCTACATTTAAGGTTAGACTTAAGACTTTTCTTTTTGATAGGGCTTATGGTCAGGACATATACAGTAGATGACATAAGCGGCTCTAGGCCTAGACTGAGCCTGTATCCTCTGGCTCTGTCTGACTTCACTTTTATTACAATATAGTCTACATTTCTGCTTAATTCATTGCTTTTCCGCACCCGGTGGATTGGATACTCTTTCAAATGTCTGGCCCACTGATACTCAAGTGATGATTAAATCTTAGCTGTGATCCTATCCAAACCCATGGACCCTGTTAAACAGATCAATGAACTGTTCCTGCTGATATTATCAAGGACTATATTCGTTTTCATTCATTTTTACATATGATGGACTATTTGTCAGTGACTGTCCTGGACACACCTATGGCACAGCCTGTCTGTCCTGGGAGTGGAACTTTTTAACTCACTCTGATTGGGCGTCTAAGGACAGGGGGTGTTGTCTTGTACAGCCTGTTTGTCTATTTGCTGCCTTTTGTTTTTGTGAAGCCCTTTGAGGCAATTGTTATTGTGATACTGGGCTGTATAAATAAAATTGAAATGAACTGAAACTGAATTGAACTTCTCAATAAATGTTAACTCACTCAAACAAAAAAAAGCAGATCATTAAGATTTCCAGAAGTATTCAACTTATCTTATCAATATTAATGCAGGCTGCCATTTTTATTATTATTTTTTTTAATTTAAGCTTTATTTAACCAGTAAGTTATTAAGAACATGTTGTTATTTACTTTATGTTTATTTTATAATGATCTGACTGGCGAAGGGAAGAGGGAAGAAAAAAGTTCTTAAAATGTTTAGATATAAAATCACTGATGGCAAAATTTCTAAATAATTCAAACATATATGGGAATAATAAACAGACAAGATACGAGTCAAGATGTCAATTAGAGAGTTCTTAAAAGTAGAAATGAGATGAAGCTGCTCAGCATTTTTGGAGGTTGTTCCAGTCCTAAGCTGCTGCATCCTGAAATGACAATTCCCCCCATTTAGATGTGAGTTAGGGAACAGTAAGCATAATGAGTTGAGCAGAATGGGTGTTAAAGGAGGCAGTCACTTCTAACAAATGACTGAGTTAGGGTGGAGACAGTCCCAGAAAACATTTATAAACGAACATGTACTAGTGGATGCAGAGATGACTAGTTCACAGAAGAGTACAGACAACGGTGGTAATGGTAAAACAGGGGGATATGTGCTGAATGCATCTGATACAGATTTTTGATTTTATCTTGATTCGACTGTAACCTGCTGATGATTTGGGAGAATAACAGACAGCAGTTAAGCCAGATACCTTAATATTTATTTTCGAGAAACTTGCTCAATAACTATAGCATCTTTGTAAGTTAGTCATGTTTGGGAGCATGGATGTGATCAAATCTTATCTGCCAAACTACATTATTTTAGCTATACTGCTGTTTAACATGAGATTCAAGTAATGTGGCTATAGTGTCTGGAGAGAAGTAAAAGAAAATGTTATTAATACACTAGCTAATTTATAGTGTAGGCCCTAAAATTGACCTCTGGGGGACACCCCTGGTAACAGGAAGAGGCTTTGGCAGAAGAATTCAGGACTTTCAGTTGCAACAGTCTCTTTAATGTCTCTTTAATGGTCATAATCAACTATTTAGATAAGGGCAACAAAAAAGGGTCATGACCAGGGCGAACAAGAATCATGCTTCAAATCAAAAACTGAAATAACTGCGAAATACAACAATACAATTTTTTATTAGTGGAGACATAAGCCAGGATGGGTTGAATCAGCTAGGGCACTAAAATCTGAAAGGCTTCACAGAAAGTTATACAAAGGCCAGTCTGCCGCAGTAATCCATCGTGTCACAGGGGCACAGATATAAAGCATGTTTATATGGACAGCGCAGAATAAGAGAGACTCTTATACAATAGGTCTGTGTGGTCATTATCCACACCAGCCCGCCGTTCCTATTTCCTCCCATCAGGGTAGCTTAGTCAGACAGGATTACAACCAATTACAGACGCCCCTGGAGAGTGCGGAGATGGGGACTGGAGGATCATCTGTTTGTTGTGTAGGAGTCACTATGGCCAGATGGAAGATGGTCATTTAACATTTAATCACTGACAAGAGCAGAGGGATCAAAACAAGTGCTGACATTATACCTATTGCACTAGCAGACGTAATAGAAAAAACTGTGGCAATACCTTCTGGGGGAAATGCATGCACTAGACGGATCGACACACAACAGCAAATTGATAATTGACACATAACTATCAACTAATCAACGTTTGGTAAGTTAAAAGAAACTCACCAGAATTTCCTTGGCCTCCCAATTCGGAAAGGTGAGCACGGCATTTTGTAGATCTTCTTGACTTGGCCTGCTCTTCAGGTTTTATGAATCAATTGTCGGATTTTGGAAGCTGTTTTTAAAGTCTCGTTTCAGTTCAATTTTGTTCTGTTGTTAGTCCAACCTTGCAGCAAAGGACATTTTTCTCTTACTGCTATTGACAGCTGCACAGACGCTCTAAGTCTGTGAAAAGAATAATCTAATTGGTGCAATCCCTCTTGCATTTAACATGAGAGTAACGCTGAAAGTATGCAGCTTTGAAGATGAAGTATGACTCAGTACTGACAACATTTTGATGAATTGCAGAAATTAGACTCTTTCTTCCTCTCATCCTGTCATCTCAACCGCCCACTTCTTTCTTCCTCTTCCTTCTCTTCACATTCTAAATCCTCTGTGCTGTTTTGGGTCCTCTTTATGCCTCCCGTTCTTCCAGAGCTTTCTTTGTCGTAGTGTTAAATGTAGCCGCTGTGCCCTAGCCCAGTGCAGCTGCAGCCTGATGGCCACACTGCAGTCTGGTGAGTGCTGACTAACGCAGGCCTGGCAGTTTTGTTTCCATCTATTCCTGTGGGAACAACTGCACCGAGGTGATGCTCACCTGCTGCAGTCCGACAGTGGGGCACAGGGCCAGACAGCCATGCCAGCACATCCAGACACTTCACAGAAAGAGTGTTGTGTGTGGCATCAGCGAAGAGTCCACCAGCTACACTGCAGAGCTGGTACTATGAATGGACAGGGCATGCGTTTCTCCACTGCTGCCCAGCCGCTCTAATACTAAGTGGCTCATTTGTCTAACTTACACTTGACTCTGACTCAGTGGCACACATTTTAACTGAGCAGAGCTTACCTGAGCTCAGAACAATAAAAAAAGAAGCATATCATCCTTTTGTGAATCATCAGGTGAATGCATTGCCAGTCTTTATGCGTGTTTAACTTTGCTTCCCATTTCTTGTCTTTTTGCGCTGTTCCTCTGTGTATGAAGTCAAATCCAGGGCTGCAATAGACTAATTTCTGGTAGGATATTACCCTGCCATTGATTCAGTGCGAACAAGCTTTATACGCCAACCAGCCAACGGAATCATGTCTTATTATATGGAGCAGACCCCTTGTATGCAAGTGTGATTGGATAAAGCTTTTCATTACTGAAAATTCTATTAAGATTCTTTATCAGAAAGCCTAGATGATGTCTTAAGGTCTGATTTTATTTCACAAATCACTCTTGTAACCATATGCTATAAGGTGATCAAACTGTTTTTCTCATTTAAAAGAAAAAAAAACATTGCACACAACACCAACACATTTACCTAGAGTGGATAGTGTCCAGTGCATTAATTGTATTCATTAATTTGTGCAATATATATTACAAAATGTTGGTAGTTGACTGATGGGCTAACAAACCTGTAATAATACTCCTGTCTGTTTTTCCAAACTGCACTGACTACTATCTAGTCAGGTAAAACAATGAGGATCAACAAGTACTTCCTAAATAGAGAGGTAATACTGATAAAACTTACCAAAGGCTTCTGGCCTTGGAAAAGGTCTTGTCCACTCTGAAACAGAAAACACACAAGTTTCCATTAAAATGAAAGGTTACATTTTTTATGTTTTATTTATTTATTTTACAAAGTTGTACATGGCACTGGAGAAAAAGTCAAAGCAAATATTGGTAATTGCAGTGAAGTCACTTTTATTGGTAGTCAAGTCAATTGAAGACCAAATTGTTTCCACACAAGGGAGAAAAAGTTTGGTGTTTTGAAGGCAAAACAGAATGGCTCATTCTTTCTGCTTACCAAGAGTCCCAGAGGTTACTTCCACATCGGGCAGGGTTCGCCTCGAATAACTCCTGCCATCTGTGGAAGCAGCCTTTCCAAGAATGAAAGGATTATTACTGGCCTGGTGATTTCTGAGGCAAAATGAATCTTGTCCTGGCTTGAATTCACCCTAAGAAACCCATCAGTCACGGTCGGTCAAACTTAAACTTTCATCTGTCCTCAAGTCCCACTACGGCATGAACAACTTAAGTAGCAGTGACTAGAAACAACAACAGAGCTCAGATGATGCAGGAGATGCAGGAGTCTTACTCTGCCAACAGATGGCACTGTGTGTGTAAAGAAAATCATGACAAACAGTCAAGCTGCTCAGGATCCAAAAGCTATTTTTCACCTGAAAATGCATTATTAGAACAAATGACTAAACAATAGGGAACACATACTTCTACTGAGAAGTGCATATGTGAAAAACACACAAAAGTGCAACCTAACCCCTGCTATGACAAAAGAGTAGATGTTTTCTCATTACAGCTCAGTAAAAAGTTACTTGTCTATTGTGATAGATGGCCCTGACAGTGGAGAATGTTAAATATGACTACTTTTAAGGGTGGTAAAATGCAACAGAGCCCAAAGTTATAAAGTACACACCATATACAATGCTTTAGGGGGGTTCTTTCTGCCATTAGCTGAACTTCTTAACCCTATCCCTTGTGTGACCATCTCCCTAAAGTCATAGCTGTGTCATTCACAGTGTCACTGAGTTCCAACTATTTATCATCCTGCACAGGGATACCAAGCATTACTCAGCAATCTCACGGATCAAAAAGCCCATTATGAAAATAGATTAGCAGAGGTAAAAAGGCCATTGTCACAAGCACATTTAAGAAAAAAGTCACGCTTGTATCCAAGTACAAGCACTTCAAATAAAGCTCCGCGGACCAAAAGTTTATGTGTATGTTTGAACTTCTTCTTTTCTTGTGAGACATGCTCAAAAGATAATTGAAAGCCCACAGCCTCTCCCTTCTGTGAAATAAGAGAAAGGAAGGAGGCCACAGGGGGTTTGTTTGTTCACTGTACTGTGGAGTCACGAATCAACAGACTTGTCTTGTTACAGACGCTTGTCGCCTGATTCCTCTCAGCACTCAAGTTCAGTCATCAATTTCAACCCCAGGCCTCTGTGTGACATATTTTTACACAAGGTCACACACATCTTTGTGATAAAAAGTTTTGTGTTGTTAGTTTTTGTATTATTATTCCCAAACCAGCATATCTAATGGGAAATGTGCACTTGTTTTTGGGCAAATGCCAAAGTGTTACTGGCTACCTTTACAGAGGCTTCTCATGTGTACTGCATCACTTTCAATCACATTTTATACTCTCATCTTGCAACGTTCACTTATTCTCAAGTTTCATGGAATTCCCCAAACGAAATCAGCCAGGGTGTGTCCAGATTATGGAATCAAATCTCCATCATACAATCTAAAACCAATACAGGAAATGTGCAGTAAACCTCGACTCGACTGTTCAATCTCAATATGAAACTGCTGCGAACATATGTGACAGATGTGGGATGAAGATTTATCAAGATTATGAGGTGAACGTGCCCTTCTTCTTTCATGCACTAAGCTGCAAGTGTAACATGTGCCTACATACGGAATTGCCGCTTCGTGTCATCAAAAACAGGCTTAAGAAAGTCAAAGCTGCAGGCTCAACACATTTCACAGGAGGCTAGAAGACTCTAAATATGTACAGCTTTAGGAAACGCATGTCAAACTCAACACCCATGGGACAATTCTGGCCATATGCAATATTTTTTTTCAGCCTGCAAATATATATGTTTGGCAGTATGTGGCTTGTGCAGACGGTCAAAAACACACATGAAATATTGAAGGTATTGTCTTTAAAAATGATCTTTATGCTGATCATTGGTATGTCTGAAAAAAACACAAAATATGCAGAATATTTTACATTTTACTTATTTTAATTCTTTGAAAGTTATTATTTTCTCATTCATTAAATATACAACAACCCACAGTCCACCGAGTCAAGGGCTAAGCAAAGATAAAGAAGAAAACACTGAGGGAAAACAAACTTCCAGGCTTATCAGTGAAACAAAGAATATTCTGTCCTGAAAGAACAGGGCAGGAGAAGTGGTGCACTAATGAATTACTTGGCCGTGAGTCATGTTTTCAACCTTGCAATGAAAACAGTGTGTGTAGCCTCATTCTCATCTGGAAGTAGCAACACGGCACACTTTTTAATTGCGACTCGGCAGGCGGTCGCCGAGTAGCGCTAAATTTCATACATATCCTCGCAGCTAGGTATCAAACAAGAGCTGGTTCCCATGGTAACATACATCAGTGCGGAATAATCACTTTTCAAGCGTGATGTTAAACGCCTTAAAAGTTTTACCAGCACACTGAGACACTTAACTGCGAATGAATTAATCTGACTTTAACTATAAAAGTTCAAAAATGAGTAACTGCAGCTAATTTATGTCTAGAGGCCACAAAATGTTTACTCAGTTTCTCAGTTATTTAGTATTAACAGCTTGCAATAAGGAAGATTCATGTAAAAACGTCCATTACATCTGTCAAAATAATTTGTCTATGTCTGCACATAAGGTCATTATTGTGTGGAATATTACTCATAACAGATGCAATGAAATGTCTTTCATGTCCACAATCCACATTTGTTTTTTGTTGTTCTCTGTAAAAACTGATCTAATACCTATCTAATAAAAGCTTGTCCACAGTGGAGAAATCCAAATATAGTGTTACAAAGTGGGTTAAATAAAGACATTAAAAGAAAGGGATTCAACAAAGAGGTATTATTTTAGAGCAACAAACCAGACGCTGTGTTTGAACATTTTCATTTTAAACAAGAATGAAAAGTGGCTCCAGGTGAAATGCTGTGTTCGATCTACATCAAGACACAACACAGTAATCAGGTTGTATCTCTTGTATCTCCACAATCCTGATAGTTATTCTAGGCCGAGAAGCAAAGTGCAGGACATTTCATCTCAGTATTGTTATTGCATGATAGTCAAACCTCACCAGTGTGCTTTCTATTGTGAACGTGAACGTCAATGTAAATATGCAAGGTGTGTTGACTAAGTGGGCAATGAAGAGCTCTCTGGTCGCTCTGCTCCTCCTGTTTGTTTTGTCCTTGCCCTCTAAAAGCACTCAAATGGCCTCCTGTTGTTTAGAAGACGTGCTGTGCCATCTAATCATCTTTTGTCATGCTAACGTTTACCTTTGTCAGACCAAAATGCCCTCCCCGTGTTGTGATGTCTTGTCTTTTGTCCACGGTGCAATATTTAATACAATGAGCTTTAGATGGAGACCAATATAAACAGGCAAACACTCTCAAATCAATTAGTCAGATGTCACTTGTAAGGAAAAAACAATGGATTGTGTGTTTAATATTATTATGATATGCACAAATGCAATGAATAGACCTTTTTCACATCAGCTGACCAATCTACAATCTTGTTTACGTTTCACTTGGTTGTTTTTGAACAGAAGAGTACACAGTCGTCTCATGGGACACTACAACATACAGAGGCATTGTTTACGCTGCCTGTTGCCTAAAGGCCTGAACTCTTGGAGGCTATTGTTGGTCCATCACAAGAAGTATGTCACTTAAAGCTTTGTGACTAGATCACAGTTTAGAAATAGGTCACTGTAGTCTCATGTATGTTACACTAACTGTTTTGGAAAATGTGATGGGACTTTTTTTCCAGTGCCACCAGTTTGTTCACATTTTCATTGATTCATTTTGATTATGATAATTGTCTTGGCAGTAATTAGAACATACAGAAGGTTGGTGACAACTGTAATTAGAGCGGTTTCTTAACATTTGTGTCAACTGGATATTATCAAGACAAGAGTTACAAGTGTTGGACTAATCAGAAGACAAAAGTGAAACAGATGTATTTGTTTCTGGGAAAAAGGCTGCATGTGATGGCTAGTATCCCTTCCCTTTTCCTATAATTCAGTCACTTCTACACTGCACAGTGTAATGAAAAGTAAAGACAATAGGAATGTTCTCAACCCGAACATGGCTCATACATAAGTCATCAAAATATAGTTGTAACTTGGTTTCGAATGAATAACACAAATATCCTTTCACTTAGCCTTCGATGAATGTCTAAGTCCACCTTTAACATTTGTTCAGAAGCTATTCACACTGTACAACACTTGTATCAGTGAAGATAGTCAGGCATGCAGCAGCACTGGAGCACCTGTTCACCTTTTGACCATGTAAAAGTATTTGCTAACTGGTTACATTCTTCGTATTTTAAAGCAAATGGGTTTTTATCAATCACTAAGTCCGGCAAAGGATTACAGCGGCATCTATAAAATGCTTGTGTACGGACTGAGCAGGTACGTGAGCAGTCAATACTTACAGCTGATATAATGACATCTTTCATCATAAGTCACGCATCGACACTGCCTAAAGGAAAGCTGAACCGTGTGTCACCTTATCTTGTTTTGTCTCTTGAGCTCATACCAAACCATTACAGAAAAGAATGCACTTTACTACCGATTACGGCCAAAACTATGCAGCAACACCAGTGTCTGTCTACGCAGTGATATAAAGCTCAAAGGACATGTATGAGAGTATGGACAGGAGCTATTGTCGCAAACAGTGTATGCAATGGAATTCCACTGGCAATGGCACATGCACGCAGCAACAAACCCATGCACAGATTCTGCAGACTCATCAAACCAAGAGAAAGATATTCCCAGAGAAACAATGACACCAAAGCGTCCTGTGTGCTGTCGAGAAGAGGTACGATTCTCTAAATGATGATGATGTTTCCTCTTACCCTCCGTAGGCTCCAAAAGTGAAACTCCTCTTTCTCTGCGGCATGCCGGCAGCTAATCGCTAGCAGTGAGTGAGTCAACTCAGTGCTGAATGGAGCCAGCACTTGTGTCACTTACGCTGACTGAGCATGTGAGAGTGGCTGCTGTCTGCGCTCCACTCCCCCCCCTCCAAAGACTCGGCTAACGTGCCCGGCCTCTTCCCTCGCTCACACGCCTCATTCAGAAGCACGACAAACTGCAAGAGGATGATAGAGGGAGGGGAAAAGGGAGGGGGGTTTAAAGGCAGGGCTGAGGGTGGATCATGCCAGTCTTCCCGGGGAGCAGGAGTGTGGGGCAGCTTTCTCACATACCAGCTACATCCTCTTTCACGCACAACAAACAAACCTTTACTACTGAATCCTCAATCGGGCTGTAAAGAGCAAATAAAGCAAACAAACTAAGTTATGACTGTAATTTAATCTAATCATTACGGATAAACCCCACTGAATTATGGGAGTTCACGTTCCTTAGTCTTGTAACACCAGTTCTCCGAAGATAGCTGGTCAAACAAGCTATAGGATAGTACATTACACAAAGCCTTTTTAATCTCAGTGCCTCAGGTGATTGCAGCTCCACTCCTGCATACTAGTGACAGCTGAACAACTCACTAATCACTCTTCCATCTACCTCGCACATTCTTTCTTTTGTAAAGCATGTTTAGTATGTGCCTACCTCAAGGGTTACCAGAGGATAAAAAAAGCTGTCCATGGTTACAATCATTAGTATAGAAAGTAAGTGCATTTCTTTTTGTCACTTCATGAACTGAAAGCTGTGATTATGTATTGAACAATGCCCTAACAAAGACATGAAATACTGAAAAGAAAAAGACTGTGGAGCAGCTGTCACTCATTCTCCATCCATGACCGCGCTGTAGTGTGAGAAACTGTTTCTTGTAGTGGCACAGAAGGATATTCATTGACAAATGTAATAGGCCTATAAATCAGGTATGAATAAAATCCAACAGTTTCCGAATGGCAGACTCTCCTGAGACCATTAAGGGCGTTATCACGTTAATTGCACGGCACCAGCAAAGCCAAAGACAAGCACTTAATTAATCAATGTGGGCGGCCAAAGATGCACAATCATACTGATAGACAGTTACATCATCCCACAACAATATTACAACAATATTAAATGACTTTGCTGCTTCCTTGGCCTAACAGTGAGTTTTAAAGTGAGTAAGTCATTTTGGCTAAGTTTTATGTCAGTCCGTTACTGTTAGGATTGTATTTAACCCCTAAACATGGCAGTAATATATCTAACCTACTGAGCTAACAAATGTATATGGCTACAGTAGAGTCATACACAGCTTATCTATTGCTAGTTTTGTCTGGGGACCATTGTTGAAACCCTGTGAAAAAACAGAAAGCCTTTGATCTGATGAAGAGACGCAGGATAATAAAAAATATATTCTCTAATAGCATTAAAGCTGAGGAACTGGGACGCCCGATTCATGACCGGACATAGAAATACATCACTTACATCTCCTTTAAAAGTTCTCATTATTCCAAGTAGTTTCTTGGCAAATTTACAGCTGCACCTAAAAATCTAAAAGTCACATTACAAATTCAAAAACCCTAAGCACGTTGATGCACAATAAATGTAACAAAAGGTGTCCAAATGAATACACTCCTCAGTGATACACACATTGGCATCACTGATGAAAGAAACCTTTATTTTATTTAAGCGCCATTCTATTGATTTATCCCATCAGTCTCTACCTGCAGTGCTATCTGCCTTCCTGACAATTTAATTAACTAAAGCAGCTACAGTGAGTGTGCACCATCTCAATAGGTGCAGCCCAGACACCAGCCTTTAATCACATCACCACAGGGACCAGTCCTCTGGCTCCTCGCGTGTCCTAAAGGAAATGGACGGGCAGGAAGACACTTGAGAGGACAAAAGCTGTGGAGACGCCGTGCTGATTTTTAAGCCTGATACTGGGACACTAGCAAAACATCAGCCCAGACAAATAACAACACAACTAACGCTTTCGCATGGTCAGATTTAGGATTCTTTCAGGTGATAAGTAGTAACTGTTGTAAGAAGTAGGGACTGCAAATCCTAAAAAAGGTACAAGTTGAGCTTGTGAAGTAAGACCCTTTGAGAACGAGGTTAATCACTGCACAATATTTGTACTGTACCCTGATGAACACACTGCCTATAGCCAGTGTATACCTTCAAAATATTTTCCAGATACTTGACTAAACAGGGACTACACATACAAGTGGATATTTGAAGAGGTCAACTTTGCAGAGGAAGGGGTCCCTTACAAATATATGAAGGGAGTTAGTATGCAAAAGGAAATTGTGCTTTAGGGCAAAGTAATCATACTGGGGACTTCAAGATGACCAGTTCATTTTGATGGCATCTTTAGCTGATCCTACATACACAACTTCTACACAACGTCTTATGTTTTTAGGCAACATTAAAGTCCTTGGAACACTTTCTACCTTGGAGCTTGATATTACATCACTGTGCCATCACCTGTGAAATACTTTACGTAAGATGTTTGGAGCCGATGACCTGAGCTGAGGCAAACTCTGAGCAATAGTTGCCGACTGTCTGAGAAGCCGAGTCAACCTACCGAAGCGTCCTCCTCCCTCTCAAAGTCACGTGCCCCTCTGGCCCCTGGGAGCCGCTACAAACAAGCTAAAGCACACACTGTGGCCTTTCATACACAGCCAGGAGGTTATGGTGGACAAGGCAGCAGAAAAGAAGTATTGTAACGCCACGCTGAATGAGCGCCATCCCTGTTTATGTTAAGGTTTGAATGCAATTATCATCCTACTGTATTGTTCTTTTGTGCTTTTCATTTAATTAACAGGCAACATCACAGGCCGCCTTTGTGCCCAAACTCATTATCAATCGCACATGGCTAACAAGTGTGGATATTCAAGGGATTGCTTAATTAGCAGGGTATGCACATAAGATATCGGTCTATGTTGGATTATTATACCACATTAAAAGAGGGTTAAAATGGATGCTGTGTGCCTGTGGTGAGTGCAATGATGGATGTCTCACAGTTGGAAAGAACGTTGTCCTTATGCCAGGTGATCAATACATGCCTGGCTGTGGCAGAGACAGATTGAACCGGACACGGCTCAACTTGAAATCCCTGTGCTGGTGGACAAATGCCACAAAGTTAAAGGGCACGTTTTAAGCCCTGTGCTGTCAGCTCTGAAGGATTAGTCATTTTGAACAGCCTTTTTTCTTCTAAGTGGACACATTTAAAGTACTCTGAATAATTATAAATATTTGTGGAGATTTAACATGATCTGTGTGAAGTTTCTTGTGGAAAGTCGTGGTAGAAATAATGTGTTATGGCATATAAGCACACGTTTATACTGTGTGGGTCAGTATGCACACATTTAAAAAATAAGAAAAGAAAACAGTGCCCTCTTCTGGACAGTAAGTCATAAAGCAGCTTCAGAAACCCTCACACAGTATTCATTCATTGCCACTCTACTCAGCATATTATTTAAATTAACAAAACCAAACACGTCCATGTAAACATTTTAATAACCTCACTTTTTTTTTTTTTTTTTTTTTACAACAACCAATGTGAGATCCTTGTATCTATTTTCTAAGTGTCACACAGCTCAGTGGTTCGGAGAAAAACATTATGCAGTCATTACATTTAAGAGAACGACACGTGTTTGCCACAGGTTCACTCTGTAGTTCACTTGAAAATAACCTTTTAAAGTGAATATTTATGCAGTTTAAGAAGTAGGCCTTTTATGCATGATGAATTCTCTCCCATGTGAATGTGTCAAATGTATACGTGTTACTATGCAATATCTGAAGAATGTTATGTACCTTGCAAACACCTCGTCTAATTAGTCTTTTAATTAGTGGAATACTGTATGGTTTAAATAGACAAGCTAAAAGGAATCATTCGACAGGATTGCATTATTAGTGGCATTTCTTTTATCCTTCAAACTAAATTAATCCATTTGAAGACATCCTGTTAATTTACACTTTATTATTGCAGACCCGGTTTACTCTACATTGGGCAAACTACTGAATGAACTTGAAAAAAAAAAGAAAAAGTAGAATAAAAATAGAGATGTCTTACCAAAGCAGACAGGAAGAGCGAGGGTGACTCATTCAAAGCTCATCAAAAGAACGGTACACTTTCGCTCTAATAAGCTGTTTGCACCGGTCGAGCTGACATGGTCCTCTGTGGAGAGAATGCACACAAATGCAGATATGAATAATTCAGGAACCACAATGATATATATCCATTTTCTAAAAAAAAAGGAGACGCTTTATATACACACCACTTGTTTGGTTGTGGCTGGTGATGCACTAGGCTCGGGCGACTCTAAAAATAAAACATCCCCAAATAGACTTATCAAGGAATAGTGCACTATCATCAAAGAACACAAGAAACCATGGAAAGAACTGTTATTTGCAAATGGTCTGATAACATATTAGACATCCAATTACGGAGGAGGAAAAGCATATCCAACTTGAGGGGTAACCTACATGTATAATGATGAAAGAGTGGCGCGTCTCAGGAGCAGTCAATTGCCTTACGTAAACCGAGCAATTAATAATCCATGGGAAATCTGGATGGAACGCATGGAGAAATGAGATTCTTCAGTGTTTGGAGATGAAAGAAAAAAAGAATGTAACACTAAGTCTATGAGACTACCATAGATGACAGCTTAGAAAAACACACAAATATACATTTGCCGGCACTTAACTATTTAAATCTGATTTAAAGCTTTAATAGATATACTAAATGTTCAACTGTGATTAATGATTACACAATGCATCTTAGAGGAGGAAAAACACCTAGTCTAGAGGTTGGTAGGCGCCAGTTAAATACTGCCTTAAGGCTACGTCCTCATTGTTTTCTTGAGTGCGATGGACAAGACCTGCAATCCCAGACTTATGGAGTTCGCTCTGTTTGTGTGTATTGGCCAAAGGAAACGCAAATCTCATGCATTACCAAACAAGATGTGGTCTCCTAAGATTTTCCACAGAGAAGCAAGAAAAACAAACCGTGTAGAGTCCGTGTTTTGTCCACAGGGTGTCTCGCTATTATTTGTTTTTTCAGGGAAGATGATGGCATCAGCTGTAGCGGGGGTAGATCTTCATATGTTGTGAAAGAAATCATGGGGTTGTTCAGCTGTAAAATAAAAGGTCCTGTTACTGTTAATAATAGAAGAGGCTGCTGTGGAGAGGGACTGACTGCCACAGCAGAGTGCACAGCCACTTGAGTAGAAAAGAAGGAAGTGATGGAATATGAAAGAATGTGAGGTGTAGCAGTGAAGGAAATATGAAAAAATATCGAAAGACAAAGAAGAGAATGCCAAAAATTCTGATGTTTCTTATGCTGTTAGAGAGGTTTCCTTTTGTTGTGGTGAAAGGGACCAAATATTGTTATTGTAACAGATGAAATGAAGGGGAGTGAAAGGAAACAGAAAACATTCAGCCCTCCAGATATGAACTCCTTCAGGACAGGAGGCTCTAGTCCTTGCACATGGCAAGAATGACAGAGATGAGGATTGATATTAATATAAGGTTAGAAAATTGTCTATTATACAGTTCTATACTGAAACACAAAGAAAACAATACATATAAAATAGGTGTCAAGACACACTGATTGGGTGTCAAGGGAAGAAAACGTTTTAATTCGCAGCCAATCTTCATGAATAAAAAAGAGCGCGCAGCAGGCTCCTTATGTCCGCAACACAAGTAGAAACTAGGAATATAAACAGTTATTGCTAAGAACGCGATGGAAAACGTCTCTGAGTGTGCACTTCACGTAAAAAAGAGCCAGACCCTACTTCTAAACACAATTTAGTCAAATGCAATTAAATTCAGTTATCTTGTGTGACTTCTTTCTTTGCAAACTAGCTGGCCAGGCTGCTTTTGGCTTTGACTAACAATTAGCTCAGAGTTATTTCAGGCTAAGACGTGTTTTTTTAGACAGTCACGCAAATGAATCTTATATTTAAGAAAAAAAAACGGATAAAAAAATCGGAAACTAAGACAAAAAAATAATAACTCTCTTGTTCATGGAAGTATAAGCTCATTTAAAGGCAACACTTCGTATGTCTGACTTGAAAAAGACGCAGAAATTGCTCCGGCGCGTAACCTTTTTTAACATCAGCCCAAGAATGTGTCCCGTACAACAAGGAGAAGAAATCGATAGTTATACTTTATACATGCTCCTTCTTGCACGGGACATCACACACGGGACAGCATCAGGTGTCAATGAAGAGGACTACATTTAAAACTAGTTGTTGTCATGCACAGCTGCAGTAGTTACCTTCAGTGTCGTCTTCAGGCTGCGCGCGGCTGAAGTGAATGGAGGGATGTCTGCTGCTGTGATGATGAATAGAGGCAGCGCTGCCTAGCAACCAATTGACCAATCAGATAATTTAAAAATATAAAAAGAAATAAAGAAATTTATTAACCAGATAAAATGCATATGCTGATCATAATAAAATTGAAATAGGATTAAAAGCTCATTCTAATCACAATTGTAGACATATGATGGAAAAAAGGGGTAAATAACACACTCTCACATTTATAAAAATGTAAGTACTTTATTAGAATTGTGCAGTTGTAGCAGAGTATTATCATCCCTCTCAGAACAATGTGCATCTTCCAGTGATACACCACAGAACACTTGAATAAAAAGAAGCTCTCTGAACAGAAGCTATAGTTTATCTACAGCACCCTCTAGTGCATTCAATCTAAAATTGGGTCACTATGTAGAACAGTATTGCTTGCCCCTGTGAAGAGAGTTGTGCGTCATGTTTTTGGCTAAAAAAGAAAAAAGTACCAGCAACCTGAAAGAAAATCCTTAGGCGACTTCAAGTGTTGGCCAATGCTAAAAGAACAAAATCCTATAAGTCAATGAGTAGCACGCAGCTTTCATCGGATCTGAGACATCTCGTCCAAATGGGGAGTTTTTCTGCAGCCCGTGCAGAGCTGGTCCATCCACAGCGGCGCTTCGTGCTGAAGAGGGGTGCGGCGAGGATAAAATGTATAAGAGACGTCATAGTTCAGCAGACAACTGAGGGAAGCCATGTAGAGATCGGAAAAACGGCAAAGCCTTCTGGAGAAGTAAGTAGGGTTGTGGCAGGTTCTGAAGATGCTGCCAAACTGAGGGTTGAATAAGTTCTTAGACATAATCCTAAAATGGAAAAAAAAGAGAAAAATAAGTGATGCAAGTCATTTACTATTAATATACACAAGGCGTACATTTTTTGTGAAGACACACCTAAGTTCTTCTCTCTCCTTCTGCCATTCCAGCAAGACCTCTCTGGATGCTGGGTCACGGTGTATCTAAAAAAAAAAAAAAAAGATTTAAATAGATTTTTTTAAATAGCAATCTGTCTTCTTTTATTAGAAAAAAGCTAAATGGTTTATTGTTTGCCTTTTTTTTAAATCAGTGCCTTTACTTTGACTAATTATCAATGGCCAACATCAGAATTGTGCAGCTACAGTTCAATACTTTATTTTGGTATGTAAACATTGTAAATAGATTTTGGCATTAAACCTTTGTTTGACAAGAAAGAGGGAGTGAGAGGTGATAAACAGGGCACTAAAGGAACGCATGCTAGTCTAGATTATGTGGTATGTCCTCTAACAGGTAAGCCACCATGACGCAGACACAATTTGTGTTGTTTAATTATTTAATAAGGAAAAAAAACAAGCCAATGTGCCTATATAAATAAGTATAAATGGCCTGAATTGCATCTGATAAAAGAAAGAGTCTGTTTTGGGTTTTTTTTTTTGCACTGCATGGGTTTTTTACCTGAAGCCGTTCTAGGAGGCCTGTTAGAGCTTGTAGCCAGGTGAGGTTTGTAGAATAGCGACCTGTGCTCACTATTTTGGTTTCATGCTCGAGCTCAGGAACGATAGCTCCCGTACGCCACCCATGTCGAAGCGTCAGGTCCTGGTACGATGAAAATGTATAGGTTATTGTAGGCTACTGAGCACTATAAATGTAGTGTTTCACACAGACAATTCAGAGTTTACCCCATTTTAAAAGAAAAAAACTAATGCAACCCTAGAATCATAGTAATAATTATGCTCCTCAGTTTCATTTAAGCTTGTCAAGTTGTAAACAAAATGATAAGCAACACTCACGGCCAAGTCACTATAAAGATGGTCTCCAAAGTAAAGAACCTTTGATCCTCGCCAGCCTGTCAGTCTTAGAAAGTCAAACAGATTTCCCTGAAACAGAAGACAAGGAAAATAAGCGCAGTGAGAAAATACGAGCTGTGAAAACATGGGAGCGTTGTACTTGTAGAGAAGTCAAGCCTCACAGTGGAACAGACCTGTTTGTAGATTTGTCCTTTTTCCAAAGTCTTTATCTTATCCCATCGAAGGCCGCCTCTCTCATCCAGACGCCGAAAAGGTCTAGAGTGGTGTAACAGTTTAAGAGGACAATGCTGAGATCATTGTTATATTGTCGAAATACTGGCATTTATGAAGCTTTTGTAACACGCTGGTGCAATTCATTCCCCATTAGCAATACTCACTTGATACAGTCTGTAAAGAAGTGTGGCTTGTCTGCCTGTACGATGACAACATCAAAGAAGTCTCTCCAGTCTTCCCCCACCATGTGTGTCATTCCTTTATCCCTGCACGGATATACACAAAGACAATTGTAAGACAGCCTGCAACAAAAGTCTCAATATGACTCAGAGCGAGCAGTGAAAACGAAGACTGGAGACACTTACACAAAGCTGAATGGACTGTTGGTAATGAGGAACAGTTTCTTTCCATTGTCAACCAGTTTATGCAAAACAGCGTCGGTCTCTTCTCCTCTAAGAATGTATTTGTCTGTGAAGAGCCAAATGAACTCTGTAACCATTGTTGTGCCGCAGAGTTCAGTGATTAAATACAAAACATTTTATTCTTACCTAAATCCTGCATGATCCATTTGTACATGTATCCTTTTAGGTGAACCATGCCGACAGCTTCCTATTAAAACACATTTCAAAAGGTTGTGGTTATAATTATGTTGCGGTGTTGCAGGGGAAAATGTCATTATATAAACAGAATGGACACACAACTGCACATGACTGTAAAGGGAATCTTTCACATAACAGCGGTGGAATAAAAATTTAATGCAAACTTTATAGAGTTCCAGCAGATCGAATGGCCTCCTGCTGGGACATCACAGTTATGGGAAAAAAGTGAAATGTACCAGCTTGTTATGTTACACCGCATGAGCTATGACTCAAGAGCTTACAAGATACAACAAGATGTGATCAACACAGTGAGAGACACGGATTCTCACCGTTACATCCTTGAAGAGGTGAACCGGATCGTATTCGATGTCATTTGTGATGAAATAATCGTTTGCCACTGCCAAGAGAGTCATTTCGGGGATAGAGAAGATGTCCATGAACTGCTTTACCTTGGGTCCCTGTGAGTTAAAACCACTGGCATGTTAGAAAACTGGATGGTAAACATGCATCTTCCCTTTCAAATGTACAGTTAATCACTCAAAGACAACCACTGTTTGCCATGAAAGGAAAGCCAAGTACCAAACTCAGATGAGAACATTTTTGCTATTTTGGGGGGCTTCAAGTAGGATTATAAAAATAAAGGAGGACATACTAGAGGCTATGGGAAAGCACTTGAAAAAAAAAAGAAAAGTTTTTAGCTCAAATTCCATGGAAGCTCTTCTAAATACCCAAAAGGACATAATGACCATTAAAAGGGTCAAAATCCATGGAGTTTTGGAATTTTTCTCTCTGAGAGAATCAAAAGTTAAACTCTCTCAAAAACAGCTTCACTCAAAATAGAGCCTGACAAGAGTCTAAAATAGAGCCTTCAATGGCATAATATAACAAATACGATTACAAAATTTAACAGGACTTAGGAAGGAACAGTACATCCATGCCTAGGCCTGACACTTTAAATCTCTAAACAGCAGCATGTTTAATCCCAAACTACAGCTTGTCTGCAAATACTGACATGAGATTATGGCAGATGTGCTGATCCTAGAGGCTTGTTTAATCTGTGCCCAACATGATATAAAAAGAAAGCAGAGATTCACAACAACTGCATTTTAGCAACAAAGACAATTAAACAAGCAGCTGATATTTTCCTCTCTCATCAAGCTATTCCCATCTTGCTCACCTTCCCATAGAAACCGCTGTCCTGCTCTAGAGGTATATGGTATGTTCCACCATAAAGCTCAAGCACCTCTTCATCTGGCACTGGGCTCAGGCCACTGTGGACAACAAAGAGAATTGCACTTGCTTTTACTAGACAGAAAACAATGAAAAAAATCAGAGGAATAGTAATAGAATAGAATTAATCAGCCCATGGACAAGCATAAAGTCATAAACGTATACAAAACCCTTTACCGGTAAACTGTCCCAGGTTGAATGTAATGAAATGCATCTATTTTCATCAGAAGACCCTAAGGCACAGTTAAAGACAGGGTTTTTCTATCTTTATATGTATTCAGAAAAAAGAACAAGCAAAGGGTTATTTCATGAAAAGAGTGAAACTGTACCTTTTGGATGTCATAGTGAAGACCTCGTGCAGCAAAGTTAGGAATGTAATCATATTTTTGGATGTCTTGAGGATACTATCAAAATGGATACCAAGTAGGTCTGATTTAATCTACTTTTCAAATTTAAATGAATTGCAAAGAAATAAGTCTTAATATAAATGTACAAATGTCAGACAAAACATACCTTAAAGTGGTCAATAAGAAAGCCTCTAGCTGCATTGTAGATCATTGTGTGGAGTGCGTTTGAATAAAGAGCCAATGTATAATCGTAATCAAAGCCATAGATGTCCACTTCGGCCAGGCTCACTTCGTTGTTAGCATAAATTGTGGAGGGGTTGAGAAGGCCGCAAGCCCCCGGTGGAATAAGATCTGAAAGAGAGAGAACATGGAGTCATTCTTTAGTTGTTTGGGAGAACTCAGATTTTCCACATCTGACAAACTGTTTGTTCTTTCTTTTCTAGATAGCAAGTTATATTTGAAAGCTGCTGATTAGTAGGTCAACTCAGGAAAAAAAAAAAGAGTTACACTGCTGTTTTCAATCTAGTGGGATTGGCAAGCATGAGAGGAGTTGCATAATAAGTTTGATGTCTAAAGTGACTTTTCAATGTAGTGAGTCAGACCTAAAAGAACACAATGTGCATTTGAGTGTGGATAAAAGCTGTTTTTTATTTAATATGTGTGAAAGAACACAAAGAAGCAAACTTAAGCAGTACCACTTTACTAATTTTGTTTACGTGGTATTTTATTACATTAGTCATGCAGTCAACACATGGGCACAAGCATATTGTTTACCCTAGGAGATATCCTGGCAGCAAAATGAAAAGAGGACAGAGAAAGTGGGACACAACCTCTCCATGTTCAGGGAAAGTTCAATAAAGTTCTGGCAGAAGGCAGCAGTCAAATGCAATGTTTGTTTGTTGTGTACTTGCAGACTGCCAATGGAAATTAAATAAAATATACAGCATTGAGACTGATTTAAAAGTGCTGTCATAAACAATTTAAACTCTGAAAATGCAAAATATTAACAAAAATAAAACGTAGAAATGTGTAGTGAATTGAAAGGGCATGGTTTGTTTTTGTTCCTTCATGTGCCCCTCCCCCTCAAAAATGCACGTACTGGCATCAAGATAAAAAAACCCAAAAAAACAAAAAGTACCATTTATCTACTACTGGGTGTTCACGCAGTCTACATCCAAACTTCGTAACTTTTAACGATGTTTGTAATTTAAAACCATGCAGACATTTAGTAGACGTTTAGTTAATTAAGGTCCACAGCTGTAATGAGCCAATTATCTGATCTAGCCACTTGTAAAGAGGATGAACGGCAGATCCTAAATGAACAAAATGTCTCCGGAGCCAGCGGCTGGACGGTCCGTGCCAGTGACGTGGACGCAGTGGGGACAGTGTGGACAGTGTGAAGCCGAAGAGGGACAAGGAGCTTACCGTGAACCAGTCGCTTCAAATCGTGGTACCGAGCCCATAGGTAAGTCCTTTGGTCCATGGGGGCTGCTTTGGTGAAGTATGACCGTCCTCTCACACCGCTGACACGCGGAGCACCCACGGGCTCGTCGGGCTTCAGGTTGCCCCCGGCTGGAGCCCTGGGAGGCTCGCTGGATGAAAGCACGTCTCCACTTGGCCTGTCCGGGTTAGAGCCACAACTTTGTTCTTTTGTTTCTTCGCAGCACTGCTTCCCCTTTGCCAACCCGATGCATGTGGTGGAAAACCTGTTTCCTTTTGGGGAGCTCACTACTGGAGCTGTCCTGTTACCTTTTGTCCATAAGGATCGCGTTAAAGCGGAGCCCACCGTTTTCACAGACATTTTCTCGGTGCAAGGTAAAAACTTCTGCTGCAGCAAATTGGTGGCGAGCAGACGAAAACATCCCCTCGCCCCGCGTAGCCACGCCTCTCTTTTAAAGGGGAGGGTCGTTTGTCGCTGCAGCCAATCACAATCAGCTCCTGCTGCATGTGGTCATCTGAGGGCAAGGGCATCATATATGAGAATACCGATTAAATCTACGTCAGCACTATAAATAACTAGTAGGCCTAGCATTAGTAATAGTTTTTAAATGTTACAAATACAAAGGAACTTATCTTTGATGTATTTCAGGCGTTAAAAAGAAGACTCAACAACAGAGAGTATTATTCATAATAAGAGTGTGGAAATAGTTATAAGCACTTTTTAATGATCAATTTCAATTTGATGTGAAGACTGCAGCTGTGGTGAAACATGCACAACAAACAACTCACCTTATGTGTAAACTGTCCTCTTCCTCAGTCAGCCCCACCATTTTTTGTCACTTTTATCAGTTTATTGAAAGCCCCACCCCTTTGAGAGGAGTCAAACAAAAATAAAATCATGATATTTTCTACTTTTCTAGTTTCATACAGTTGAGAAGTGGTCATTTTTTGCCATTCACCGCTTCTATAAAATAAAGGGATGCAAACAATTAGGAAGTGGATACTAAATGTATATGTGGCAAATAAAAAAATATCCAGAGCATATTGAGTCGTTTTATTCTTTATGACAAGTGATTCACAGGTCAATGCAAGGACAGTGCATACAAGTAAAAAGTTGAGGAACATCAGATGTATTTTGGTAGAACAATTTACACAATGCAGAAAACATAAATAGTTAAATTATATAACAGTGGTGATTAAATTAAACACATATCTGCACAAGGTAAGTTAAATAGATCCATAAATCCATTTACAGCCGTCAGTGTAATAAGACATTATGTTGTAACATTTTCACTTTTTAGCACAAGCTCTTCCTTCATAAATAGATTGATATTTTTTTACACCCAGTGTTTGTGCAATAAATGTTTTCCTTTTAACTTCACATGGCCATTTATTAGTTGCAAACAAAACAAAAGCATATACAAATTAGACATTTGTAAATGTTACTGAATTTATACAAGGTAGGTAAGCTAAATTGTGAAAAAAAATCCTATATGTGATATAGTTGTGGTGCTGTCACTGCTTCACAATTTTCTTAAAAACAAAAAAATTAAAAACATCAGAACTACAATGTGATGTGGCCTGCATTTGTTAAGTGTAACTTAACAAAAAAAAAAGTCAAAAAACAAGGCACTAAAGACAAACAAAAATCAGCAGGATGTGACATTTCTACATAACCACAGAAATTGCAACTAAAACATGCTATAACCCGTTCCACAGGTTCTAGAGTTGAGCTATTCTTCCTAAAGAGCCATTTCCATTGGTGGTCTAAAGATCATGATCAGTCTCTCAGGTCTACACAATTTGGCTTGTCAGGATTTGTATTTCTAACAGTGCTAGTAAAGGACATTCCCAATATAAATAGTACTGTGGTAGAGTATGACACTTACAAAACAATCCACAAGCAGTTAGTGGCAGGTTGTTGAACTTTTAGCATTTCAACCTGAATACAATGGCCAATGGATCCACATAGGAAAAGCAGCTTTAAGCAAGTAATGCTTGCTTTGGTAGCACAGGCAACAGCAATACTGAAAAAAATACAGAACAGTGTGCTGCAGTGTTTTTCAAAGACAAGAAGCAGACACTTGATGAAAGCTGTTGATGACCATGTAACAAAGTAATGACAATGACCAAACCTATAACAATTAGGTCAGATTAATCTACTACTGCTTTATTCTGGATTCAGAGAGGCACTGTTCTGACTTTGTCTGCATAGTTATCAAAGTAGGTTGCTCACAATATCACATCCAAAACTGTACACGTTAAAATCAATTTGATCTTTTCATAATCTGACCTGAGGTGGTGTATTAATGACTGATCTTTTTCCATCAGTGTAATGGCATGTTTACAGATTTCTAGTTAAAGGGTGAGGCTAAAAGGCTATACACCTCAAGAGGTATAACAGTATCACCTGTGACAGCAAGGAACTTTGAAACACAGAAAGCTCAACTACTACTAAGAATTCATATTAATGTTGCATTGCTCTATAAAACTACTGCCAGGTTATTACTAATAATCTAATAATTTACTGACGCTAAAATATGCCACACAGGCATGACAGGTTTTAAAGATTAAAGGCAAAAGGGGTAGACATGTATCCTTCAAACAGATCACTGTCCCAATGAGGGAACAGTATACACTGTACTGCACTTTTAGGGATTAAATACTGTTAATGGTTGAACACAATACACTTCTTCATTAGACTGAATGTAAGCTGGAACCACTTAGGACAAGACGAGGTCAGTGACTTCACAAAGCAATGAGCAGCATGTTGTCTCTTCATCCTACTCCAGGTTGCATGCAGGTTTCTCTGTTCCAAACAGAGAAAACCAATTGGACTGGATGAGAGGGTTTTTTTTTTTTACTTTAAATTCCATGGTCTGGTGGGTAGAGTGGGGAATGTATCATCAAATCTGTGATGAACAGGATGTCTTGAGTCAGGAAAGGTAGGAGGAGCCAGGGAGTCAACATGAAGACAGGTCCTTATGGAGAGGTGGGGGTTTGAAGCAATGGAAGGAGTGTTTCAGCGCTACAAAGACAGGGTGGAAACAGACAAAAGAAACAGCTTTAGTAAAACATAAAACACCAACAAAAGAGGCAAAGGTAATGAGTAAGGTTAAACACCATTAGTACCATGTTACATGTCAAAGATGAAAGGGATATCTATTAGAACACTCCTTTTCCTTTTTTAAAATTCATAAGTTGTACCAAATCAGGGTCAGAGTCTTGTTTGTCTTGTTAGCGCCTGCGAGAAGATTTTGAGTGTGAGCTCCTGGTCCTAGTGGGGGGGTGGGCTTTATTGCCAGGGCTTTTATTTGAAAGAGCATGTTGCTCTTCAGCTGTTCTATTTGTGGATGCTGACCCTCTATGTCTAGACTCCCTACAAACCCCAGTCATCTTTGCCCTACCCCGTGGATTCTGAACATTATTAGACATAGCTGAAGAATTAGCACTCAGCGTGTCCAACTGTGATGTGTTAGAGCACACAGCTCCTGCCTGAACAGCGTTAGACCTTTGAGGCAGGTGATGCTTTCTGCGCACAGACGCATCAATAGCCTTCAATTCAGGTTTTTGTTTTGTCTCACCCCATGCTTCAGATATGTTAGGATGCACATGCGAACCTTTAGAAGAGGTTAAACTTTCACTGGAGGAAGAAAATAATGAAGATTTTAGCTGAGAGGCAGGTACAACGCGTGCTGTGATGAAGGTGTCTTGGCGTGAAGGAACTGAAGCTCCTCGGTTTGAAGAACCCTTTTTTGAATCATATGCTTCTTTGCCCATAACCTCACTTTTCACAGAACTCACAGAGCCTTTACGTTCTGCAGAATAACCAGGCCTTGCTGCTGTACTAAAAACATCACTGACACTATGACTCCTGATGAAGGTGGCATCTCGTGGGAGACCCCTTCCTCTACGGGACCTGTGGTTTGTTGGTATAGAATTATCAGAGGAAAGAGGGAGAGAGGTTCTTACTGGGCTTGTGTGCAGGCTTCGCGTCAGAGCTCTTAAGTGATGTGTGGCCATAGCTGGAACACTGCTGCCGAGAACCGGACTGGCTCTTGGGCTGCTCCTCATTGGGGGTCGCGCAGGGCTGCTTCGAGGGCTGCGAGGGGCCCGACCTGACTTTGTGGCCAGCTCCTTAGCTCGGGAACGTCGTGGGCTGCTGTTTAAACTGTGAGGAGACATGGGGGCTTCCAGGTCTTCCAGACGCTGAGTGAGGGCCAATTTTTGTTGAATAGCCATACGCAGCAGTGAATTTAGGGTCTTCTTCTCATCCTCAGCTGCTGCCAGCTGTCTTTGCATCTCGTCGAGCTGAGTAACATACTGATCACACCTGTGAGGGGCACACACAGTCAACAAAGCAGCATGCACAAGCAAGTGTAAGTAAAGGAAAACACTAGTGTTAGATACTAAAAAAAGCAAAAACACAGGAATGCAAATGCAGATTGTCTGAGGAGGCTGTTTTGTAATTATTACTTATATTTATTCAAATACAGTAGAAACACATACAAGTAAAAGTTGCACATATTTACCTACCGATACTAACCACAATAAACTGATTGCCAATAAAAAAGATTACCAAGCTATGATTGCAAGAATAGGAGCACTAAATAAATCCGTATGAACAATTAGTTTGACACGGAAGACTTTTTCAATGAACTGATGACATGAGACACAGTGATTACTATTATCCACCTGATGGCACTACACAACTGAAGTTGAACAAAAGGGGCAATAAAGGTGTACTTCCTAGCCTGTTGTAACAGACAGTATTTCCTTTCTTCTCAAGTTCTTTTTAAGAATAATTAAAATAGCTTTTTTTATGCAAACGTCTCTGGAGAGTCTAGGCAGTCAATTCAAGAAAATAATTACAGATTACTTTAAAAAGGTACGAGCAAAGAGAGTAAGGCACACTGCCTCAATTGGTTACCCATGCAGGTGACCAATAAGTTCAAAAGAGGTTAGTGATTAGGAAATAAACACGTGATCTGTTTTCCAGACTGTCCCACTCATCTCTTATACAAATAGTATCTCTCTCTTTGCCTTAAGAGACTGGCCTGATTGGCCCAAAGGAACAAATGTGTTCTTGCCTTCCCCGTCAGCACAAGGCAGAGCATGTGGTTTGTAATCTTCACGTGAACTGGTGGACTGTCCACTGGTGCACGTTAAGCAATGTAATCTTATTAAATGAGTGGTAGCAAAAGCTGCACCACAATGCAACAGTATCATTACTGAGTGTAAAGAATAGTAAAAAGCATGAAAAAAGCAGAATAAAACAATTATTGTAGAATGAAGAATAATCTGTAACTGACTTATCTCAAAGTATGAATAAAGTTATTGAAAATAACTTACCGACTGGCAAACATGACTCTGAGAGAAGAGAATGTTGCAGCATCTTCTTTTAAGGCTTTTAGCTCATTCCGCAATTTCACCATAGTTTCTGACACCATGCTCTTTTCTGTCTCATACTTGGTTTTCAGATTGGACAGAGTCAACTCTGCAGTCTAAAAAGAAAAAAAGAAAAGAAAACCACATACCTTTAAGTGTTTAATGTCAACAAGAGTCTAAGAAAGCAGAGAAAATAAATGGTACAGTTTTATTGTTATATTAATGAATCATTATTATCTCAGAATACTGAACTTCTTGCCAGCAGTGTAAGCATGTTATGGTTTGCATGGACTTTTGGAAACTTGAGTTGACATTGTACACAGCTGCACTAAATGTGAATTTGGAGCACCCAGGGCTCTCGCATTTAAAGTTTGTCAATAAATACAGAGAAAGGTCATGAATTAATGCCTCTGTCACATGAATAGATGGGGTTGGAGAGTCAAACCCTTGAGTGAAGATGCATGAGAACAAACACCCAAAAGACCGTCTAGACACAGATAATGATGAGTACAGCTAAGCCTATGGCAGGATTATGTATGGATTATCTTTAAGGAGAGGACAAGTTCTGTCACTTTATTAACATAATTTGTAGATGTTAATGAATGTAAGATGGAATAATACCAACATTTTCAGCTCAATATATTGGACAATTTTAAATTTTGTTACATGAAAGGTTTGCCATACAGGCTGAAACTGGTGCTTGTTGTGACTTACCTGTTTGTTAGCCTTGAGAACAGTTCTGAGGGTGGCAATTTGCTCTCTCTTGGTGCTAAGAAGAGACTTTAGTTTCAGCACTTCCTCCAGCAGGCTCTCTGCATCCCGTTCTGCCTCCACACTGGCACTGAGCCCAGAGTAAGGCATTGCACCCCTCTGACGACACAGGTCCACTGCCACCTGAGCAGACATAGAAACCATGTTGCTCATTAAACATATTTCACCACAAGTTAATTAAATAAAATAAAAAAATAAAACAAACAAAAAAATAAAACAATAAAAGTTCAGAATTTTGCGTATTATTTCAAAATAGGAGGAACTATAAATGATAAGCTTCATAACATAAAGACAAAGTAACTTGAACTATGTGGTGTTCAAGGCACTGCTGTTTTCTTAAAGGATAATAGTAGTTAACAAGCTGAAAGCCAACTTTGAACTCTGATAATCCAATCCATTCAAACTCAAACACACGTGTTAGCAAAGCCCACACCATGCAATGGATTTGTACGCACGTACAGTTAAAGGTCTGCTCTGCAAATTTGTTAAGTGACATTCTTTTTAATGAATGAAAACCCAATAGAGATGGTGTTGAAGTGGGTCTAATGATGATCAGATATGTTCAATGCATTACAAAATGTTCTTACCCGGAGGTGTTTGATCTGGCAGCGTATGACAGCTACTAGGTTTCGAACATTTGAAGGGTCTCTGAAGTCAAGAGTGGGTGATCCAGGGCAATTAGGAGACTCTCCACTAGCTCCTGCACTGTCTACCTCCCCCATAAACTGTAATGCCGCAGCTTTGGAAATAAACATGTCATCTGGCCGCTGCTTCTTCTGGGTACTGTGCTGTGGATGGACATTATGCGGCCTCCGTCCACTTCCTACACCACCACGGTAGTAGTCCAGAGTGACTCGTTTTGGTGTCAGGTTGTTGCACACACAAATGTGGTGATACAGGTTGGACAGCTCCTCAGAGAAGGCAAGTAGCTCTTCCTGAGCAACACTCAAGTGCCCTTCTGAGTCAATTGCCACTTTTCTTGTAGCGCCAATCTCCTTCTCAAGCTCATTTATGCGCTCCTGATCTTGTCTGCTAGACTTAATGCACTGCCGGATCTTGTCAGCAAGCTCCTGGGCCTCAGATCTCCAGCGATCCTTCTCCTGCTTATATCTCTGTTCCAAGATGTTATACCGAGCTCCTGCTTGAGACAGTTCATCTCTAAGCTTTAAAAGTTCTTCACTGGCTGTTCGCATTCGTGCTTCCAGCACTTCTTTACTCTTCGTATCTACTTCATAGTCAAACACAGCATTACCACTCTCTCCATTTTCTGATTCATTATCACGCCTGTCTTCTGCTTCCTGGTTGTGCTGTGTGCCATTTCTCACTGCCTCTAGCTCTCGAGTGAGAGACTCCACTTTGTCCTCTTGTTGACTAAGTGACTGTTTAGACATTACTAGCTGCATCTGCAGCTCCTCCACTTTACTGGTCAGGCTTGATTTCTCTCGTTCTGCCTGCAGACACAGAAAAGATAATTAAATAAACATACAGCATACATCATATTTATTTCCTTTGCTTGAGTCATGAAGTAGTCTTACTAGTCACACAAGATTTTTAGTCACACGTGTCTTTTTACAACCTTAACTACAGCATAATTTATTAAAACAAGTGCTGGCCCTATTCAGCCATCTTCCCAACATCTGCTGGGTAGGACCTTAAACCCAAGCTTAATTTAAGTGCATCATGAATAATATATTTCCTGAGAGAAGAATGACGGCACAACACATCTCATACAAAAGAACAAAAAAAAAAACATCAATAGTAGCTAGCCCCTTAAACAAACTCCTTGCAACTGTCAGACTGTACCAGCAGTGGATTTTCTTATCAATTATTATTATTTATTTATTAATACACAAACAAAAATACAAAATGCTGTTAATACCAACCTGTAAGAGTTGTTGTTTTAGTTTCTGACTATCAGAAAAGTGCAGCTCACTTAGGAGATCTGACACCAGCCCCGACGCTGGAGCACGCAGGAAAACGTCACTGTTACGAGGAGTAGAGCGGCGGATGAGGCCATTAGTTTTAGAGCCCCCTGAGTGAGGAGGGTTAGCAGAACTGGGAGCAGATCCAGGACCATTGTTAAAGGCACTGTCCTGGTCTTCTCCCTCACCTTCACCCTCTCCGCCATGACCCTCTTCCTGACTATCATCCAGTTGGTCTAGATGCAGTTCTAGGTTGCCCACTGACTCAAAAGGGTTGAGGGTCAGGGCAGAGAGCTCTCTGCGTAGACTAATCTTCTGCTCCCGCTCCTCCTTCAGGGCTTCCAGGGCCTCATCCAGCTGCCTTTCTGCAATCTCCCTCAGCCGTGCTGCCTCATCTAGCTGTGCTCGAAGCTCATCTTGCTCCTCATTCTTCTGGGTCAACTCCAGCTTGACTGATTCAAACTCAACCTAAGATGTTAAAAGCACAAGATGAGTTTGCTTGGTAGTTTACATAATAAGTGGACTATATATCACTTGACAGATTAAGAGAGAAAGCTCATATTCTATTTACATTACAAATATGAAATATTATTATTGTATTGTAATTAACTGAGTTCAAACTTTTCATTAATAGGCGCTGACCTGGTTTTCCTTCAGCACAGACACTTGTTTTTGCAGTGATATGTTCTCTTCTTCAAGTTCACTGCTGTCCTGTAACTGCCGCAGTTCACGTACTTTAAACTCTTTCATCTCATCTCTCAGGTGGCTCTTCTCTGCCTCAAGACCTTCACACTCCTATGAAACACAACCCACTGTTACATCTACTGTACACACAAGTGGACCAGAGAAGTATGAAGTTATGTATTATTAAACCATTTGTATTCAAGTATATGGAGTTGATACAGCATACCTTCTTTAAATGAGTGGAGAGGACCGCTAGTCTGTCAATTTCAGCATGAGCATTACTTAGAGCAAGACGTGACTGCTTTAGCTCTGCTTGAATCTCCTCCATCCGAGTTGCCATGGCAGCCTCCTTCGTGGCAGTTTCCTGCAATAAGCTCTCCTCGCGGCACTCTCCATCTGCAGCTGCACGCTTTTGGCTGCTCACAGAATCTGCAAATGCCTTTAAACAGAAAAGAGTTAAAAATGGGCACAATATGCATTTTATCAAACATCAGAGGGATATTACTCTATAGTTTATGTTGAAACAGAACTTTTTAGGCACTTAAAGTACATCCACATGTTGTATTTTAACAACAAGGCCTTCTATGATCATAACCACTAACATGTACATTGTGTTCTCTGACTCACAGAAAAATCTAACTAAAATTAACATGTTACATTCACGCTTAACTAAATATTATGCTGTGGTTATATAATTTCAAACAGATGGGGTCATTCCTCTGAGTGTTATAACCTAGTCACAGCCTGGGTAGGTGAACTGCCAAGAAACTGGCTTCATGGAGATTATGTAAAATAGATTAAATTCTGAGCCAATATGTCCTTTTAGCCATAAAGAGCTTTTCCCCATTAACATTTGATGTTTCTGTATCATCTTAGTGTGATGAGAAAGAAAGGTGCTCTTACTGAAACGTATTAATGTGGATAATGTATATTACATTTGAATTTGTTAAACCAGTAATAAGCTTTTCATTCTAGGACATTTTTATAAATCAGCAGTGAATGCAAGAAATCTCAGAGTTAAAAATTTAACATATCAATATGATTAAAAAATCAAAACTTAAGACTAATATCACGAGGATCAGATGAGAAAAAAACATAAGCACATGGGATCTAAAGTCCAATGATTAGAGGAATAAGGGCACAAACGAACAAAACTGTTACTGTAACAGTGAGCGGTGAAATAACGTCATTTATAAGCTGTTCTAACCTAGTGGAAGAGAAACTTGTGTTTAATCTTACCTCTCTTAACTGTTGCAGCTCTACTTTTAAGGATTCATGCTCTTCTTCCAGTTGTCTGTGCTTCATCTTAAGAGCAGAACTTTCCTCCAGAACCACCAGGCCATAGCGTGCTGCCTGAAGTTTTTCCTCAGTGGCCTCCTGGAGCTCCAGAGTCAGCCTTAGCACTTCAGCTTTCAAGTCCCCATTCCCCATCTCTGTCTCCCCTTCTTCCTGCAAGGCCGCAGCTGCAGGGTCTGAGTCTGCCTCCAGCATTGCTCTGTCTTGCCTCAGAAGACCTGTCTACCTTACTCCTCCACTCTCATTACTTCACTGTAAAACACAGATAAACAATTGATATAGGAATTAGCAGGAAGATGGGGCTCTTTTATTTTTTAAAAATGGCACACCACTGTGGAAAAACATTAACTGCTTGTATCATCCACAGTTTTTAATATCTCAGCTTTTTATTTACATATCTTAGCCTTATTTTTTCACTTATTCTGACTCATCAATACGTGGCAATCCAGACTAGACTAATGGCTATACACCACTTGTAATCTTCAGTGAGTTTAGCACAATCAAAACACAGACAACAAGGTTATGACCGAATGAACGAAGTGGCCAAGGAAACAACACATGCATCACCATGTATTATTGATCATGAGTATCAGGGAGGGGCAGAGTTTACCCTAGTCCCTAAGTCCTCATCTCTGACCCAAGATGGAAATACTAGCCGTCGGCTGTCAGGTTGCCAATGATGTTAAGTGGAAAAAGAGCATCTGCCTCATCCAGCCCACAAACCAGCGTATCAACTCACGCAGACCTCTTAAATGATACTAAAACCACAATGTTGCCATACATATTAGGATAACAAATGTATAATTACGTTCATATAAACTATTCAGCGATTTATAAGAAAATAAAAACAGCAACCGACAGCTAACGGAAACGGCTTTGGC
The DNA here is from genome assembly GCA_036850595.1 of Rhyacichthys aspro. Lineage (NCBI taxonomy): Eukaryota > Metazoa > Chordata > Actinopteri > Gobiiformes > Rhyacichthyidae > Rhyacichthys > Rhyacichthys aspro. Next base: position 11,372,580 of record CM072154.1, on the reverse strand, counting down.
CTAATTTGGGTAACTAATAGCATCTTTAAGTTGTCTGCGACATCGAGTTCATAGATGTAGCTAGCAGGGTTAGCTTCAAGGCTTTGTGGTTAGCTAATTTAACCCAGGCTCTGCGGTGTAGCCCGTATCAACTAGCGTTATCCAGCTCATGGTGCTTTCCTCCTGAAATGTCAGTCCCAAACGGGCAGGCTACTTAACGCTAGCAAGAAAGCTCAATTAGCCTAGACAGCAGCGAGGCGACTTACTCAGTAGTTGGTTGTATGTAAAGGCACTCCTTAGTCGTGCTTCCTTCGGGGCCAGCCAGGATCAATGATGGCCAGTAACCTCCCTCCGACGCCCGGTTTAGCCACACTGCCTCTCTCCCACCCTTCCTCCACCCGGTTCTCCAGTTTCAGCCGAGGTGAGGCCGAGTGTCAAAAGCGCGCCGAAAACGTGACAGCACCATAACCCCCTCTAGCTAACCAAAGACGAACTGCAATTGACCTAGAAGGTTACCCATGAGATATATCTAAGAAAAATGTATAACAGCTGAGATAATAATAAAGTTTGAAATACAATTTTAAAAATACAAATACGAAGCCAAAAAATGCACTTTTGTTAAAGAGAAACAAAAGCTTCCGGACGTGTCCTCCATCACTTCCGTTTTGCTTCCGAGTGTGAGCGCCCATGGCTGGGACTAGAGCTGTTTCTAACCATATCCAAACAGCAATTTGTGCCGTTTTACAGAATGAAGCTCGTCACCTGGAACATAAACGGCATAAGGACTTTCCGAGGTGGCATTAAAAAAGCTCTTGACTCACTGGAAGCAGATATTATTTGCGTTCAGGAAACAAAAGTAACTAGTAAGTGACTTTATACATCTAAAACACCTCCAAAACGATGCACTACCTTCCCCTATTTCCTGTCAATATTGAACTCTGATTTTTATATTATTTTCATATTTATTTTTTTCTTTTTATAGGAGACTTGCTTGACGAAAGAACCGCAATTGTTGACGGCTACAACTCATATTTCAGCTTTAGTCGAGCACGTAGCGGTTATTCAGGTTCTTTATCGTACTATTTTATGTCCGTAATAGATATTTATTTTATTATGTGCAGACCTGTGGCTAATTCTTTTCTTTATTTCTGCACAGGGGTTGCCACTTACTGCAAGGACAATGCAACTCCATTTGCTGCTGAGGAGGGACTCACAGGGCTGCTGACAAACCACGAAGGAGCTGTCCGGTGTTATGGCGACCACACAGAGTTTTCCAGCGATGAGCTTCAGCTTTTGGACAATGAAGGACGGGCAGTTATCACCCAACACAGAGTCACGTAAGGCTCAAACATCACACTCTCTGGTCTCTACATGTAATACATCACAGAGCTAGTTCTAATGATGCATTCCCCTTTCTGCTATGATTATCTAATTGTTCGTGAAAAACATTTCCTTTTCTCAGAAATTACCAGCCAATCAGACACTGACACAAACTGACTACAATTGTTTAACTAATCAAACTCTTGTCCAAAGTGCAATATCTACTTTTTTTCTGACAAACTATTAAGGTCAGTTTAAACAGACATGGTCTTTCTGCTAAAAACATTGCACAGAAAGTAACTGTCTCCACTGTGTTTTTTGTCTTAGCCTGAACTTCTTTTACAATTTTTAATCCCAGGTGTGAAGGAAAGGTGCAGACTGTTGCTGTCATTAATGTGTATTGTCCAAGGGCTGACCCTGAAAAGCCAGAAAGAAAGCAGTTTAAGCTGCAGTTTTACAAGTTACTTCAATCTCGAGCTGAAGCAATTCTGAATAATGGAAGGTGAGAAATAAAAAAAATCTTAAAATAGTAATTTTAAAAAAGCTAGATAAGATAGATAGCTAGATAGATAGATAACTAGCCTGGAATTATCACAAATCAACTAAATTACTGTTTTGTCTCTTCTTCTTGTAGTCATGTTATTGTTTTAGGTGATGTAAATACATCTCATCGTCCAATAGACCACTGTGACCCCAATGAGATTGTAAGTACAATGTTGCATAATATTACTTTACTTTTTATTTTTAGGAGTTGAGGTTACAAATAGATTTATGAAAAATACCTTTCTTTGTTCTACATGTGACTTAGGATGAATTTGAAGGAAACCCCGGGAGGAAATGGTTAAGTTGCTTTCTTCACACAGATGAAGAAGAAAAAGAAAAAAATGAAGAGGAAATGGATGAAGAATACAAGCTCTCCTCAGTGAACTCCAGAACTGGAAAATTTGTGGATATTTTTCGTTTTTTCCATCCAACTCGCACCCATGCCTTTACATGCTGGTCCACTGTCACCGGTGCACGGCAGACTAACTATGGCACACGTATTGACTATATATTTGCAGATTGTCAGCTTGCAAAAGAGCAGTTTGTGGCTGCAGACATTATGCCAGAAGTAGAAGGGTCAGACCATTGTCCTGTTTGGGGACAGCTGAGCTGCTCTCTCTTGTCCAACCCCAAGCCTCCCCCTTTTTGCACACAATTTTTGCCAGAGTTCGCTGGTAAGCAGCAAAAACTCTCTCGCTTCCTTGTAAAGATGGATCAAAAATCAATCCAACCAGAGCAGAAAGATACAATACCTGGATCCCAAGAAGAGGAAGAAAGGAGAGAGAATTTAAACCCATCTGGAAAAGGTGAAAAGCGAGGAACAGACATGGTTCTTCCAAAAGGGAAAAAAACAAAGATTGAAAAGGGTTCAAAACCTCAAGGAAACCTACTTAATTTTTTTAAAGCCAAGACTGTTGTTGCTCCTTCTATTGAATGTTCTGATAAGCAATGTGAAAACAATATTTGTCAGGACGAGGTCACTTCAACTCAAAATCCCTCAGTGAAACACAGGGACACACATACTGTACTGGTGAGTCCTAACTGCACAATAAAGGAAGATGACAAAAAGGCCAAAGTCCAAGTGGATCATTCAGCTTCACAGCTTATTGGCAAACCCTCTGATTCAAAAAAAGGTGCAATGTTTTGGAAGTCTGTGCTTAAAGGACCACCCCCACCACCATGCTGTAAGGTCCACGGGGAACCTTGTGTGCTTCGTACTGTGAAGAAGGAGGGGCCAAATATTGGCAAGCAGTTCTTTGTTTGTGCCCGTCCTCAGGGGCATGCATCAAATCCTGAGGCTCGTTGTAATTTCTTTGCGTGGGTTGAGAAGGGGAATTGACACAAAAGACCACAAACTGTTGTTAACGTCAGTGTAAACCCCACAGATCATTTGAAATGTTTATAGTAATGCTGTTTATAATGTAGTTAATAAAAGAGAGTAGTTTTTTATACATTGATTCGTTTTGTCTGGTTTTTTTACCACTAGGTGGCAATGGTAGCGTGGTGCTGACAGAACTACAGCACAGAAAGAGAAATAAAAAGCAGTTTTCACCAGCTTTATTGACAGTTCTAGAAGCACAGTCGAACTGTAGCCACTATGGCAGGCAATGGTATTGTTGTGAAGACCTAAAAAGATTTCCTGGCTTACATTAAGAGGAATGCTAATGCTTAAATGACATACAGTTCCTTATGCAAAGAGACCCTAGTATTGTTTTAGGCATGACGTATCTCGTGGCCTGTGAAGGAAAAGGGAGGGCCATGGCTTGTGACATGGCAGGAAATTTGGTTACGCGGGCAATTACTAGCACCCTCCTTTCCGTGTTTTTCCTCTTCTCTTTACAGCTGCGGAGAACAGCTCAGCTCTGAGAAGAGCACATTTTTGGAACCAGGCAGCACATTTTAACTTTCACACCATAACTTCTACTTTGGCAAGAGGCATCCTTCTGAAGTTTACAGAGAGGTAAGTGCTAGATGAAGGCCTATGGGCCGGCACTCTCTGTTAAACTCCATGACACAGTTTCCTTTTCATACACGTGGTAAGCTGGTAATAAGCTGCATGTTGACAGAATAAATGAGGTTAATTCCATTTTAAAATAATGGCATGTTTTAGCACTGAACTACCTCTCAATCACAGCCTGTGCCTTTTGTGACTGGGACGTCCTGTGTGCTTAAATCACTCACTGAAATTGGAGAGCATTATTGGTGGCCAAATGTGTGCCTAACTGCAAAATAACATAAGAAAAATACATTGTATTATTCACATTTGTGTTTAATTTGAAAACGAATCTCTAGTATTTTTTTTCCAAATGACTTGTTTGGTATTTGGAGACTGGGGGCATTTAAGGTGATATATGACCATACTGAACATCCTGCATTAGAGAAAGGAGTAATAAACTCATTGTGGTTCTTTTGACTGAAAGAGAACTTTGACATGAAGATGAATTTTCTCAGTGAAAGGACAGTGTTATGTTGAGATAAAGTGAATGTGGGTGTTTCTTGGGTGTGCAGACAAAGCTCATATCTCAGTCAAACTTTATCTGCCAACTGAAAAGTAGCCCTTTAGAAGAAGATGAACTTTTGTGTTGTAGAAGCAAAAGAGATTTCCATTTAGCTTTCACTATCTGCTTAACAACATTCAACTGCTCATTCTGAGGCTGTGTGAGAGCACTGGGGATTACCTTTGTGGTCTTGATATTTGTGTCATGTTGTATGAGTTGTCAATTTCCACTTATTTGTGTGTGTTCAGGTCTTGATGTTAATTTGGGGTCAAGATCATGGCAGCGTGTCAGCGTGCAAAATGTTTCCACTCTTAAGCACAATCACATGTGGGTAATCTTAAAAAAGCACTTATCTCCTAAGCTAATTACCATCACTGTAACTTCCTACAGGATAGAAACTGTCAGTGAGTATCCACTCATGGTGTAACAAAACCCACATGCAAGGACCAAAGCTGACCAGCTTCTTGTCATATTAGTAGTTACACAGTAATTAGAATATGTCAAACTATTGTAACATTTTTGTATATAACCACTAAAACTGTAAACTTTAAACAGTGGGACAGCCACCCTATAGTGTAGACACCCAATAGTATAGAAACCTGGCGAGTGGAACATGAATTTGGAATTTGATTTTTTTTCCTGCTACAAACACTACCTGTGTCAGGTTTAACAAAGGGTTAATTGTAGGTGTTCCCATTTCCTGCTTACTCCCTCCCAGCTACTAATCTGTCTCACTCTCTCTTCACTACTAAGGAGCTCTGCAGTCTCTCCTAAACACAAGGCCACATAGATATATATAAACATTGGAGAGGTCGAATTTGTGGATGTGGACTTATTCTGCCTAAGTTCAAGAATTTTTGTAAAGCGTTTCTTCCATTTTGCCGAGCCTCCTGGTAAGTTGCTGGGAAATGTGTGCGTGTCCTTGTGTCTGAGCTGTTAAGGAAGAGAAGGGAAGTGCTGTCAATTGTGAGTTGCTCTTGCGTCAGATGAAAGCCATGTGGTACACACTGCTTTTAGGACACAGTATTACTGTAGTTAACTCAGCATTTCACGGTTTATATTTTTTTTTCACGATTTAGCTATTTGATTCAGCTATTCATGATGTACTTTAGCAAATCAATATAAAAATGTTTTATTCTGCGATACTCAAATATTGTCAGTGGGGACATGTTGCTGGGCATGAAACATCATTTGACGAAAAACTTTTTGTCTTTGTATTCTGAAATGTTGTATGTTTGTAAAAGTGTAACAAGTGGCTAGTTCTTCAGGTATTTCTGGTTTGCTCATTTTAATGTAAAGCATGGGCAAGTTGTAAAATGTCCCGTTAACAGGGTGGTAACTATGTGGTATCTGTAAAAGTAACATTGGTGAATATTGCTGACATTCTTTCTTCACTTTGTTAGTTGTATATGTTGGCCACAGGCCATGGGAAACCCGACAGATATGTAGCTAAAGAAAGTTACTCCAACCAAACTTGAGTGGAGGCCAGAGTAGTGGGGGAAGGCAACTATGCATTTAGACAAAAAGCTACCATTTATACAGAAAGCCTTTGTTTATCACATTGACCAGTGCTATCAATGACCAAGTTGTCTAGATTATTGTTCACCAGAAGTATTCATTGAGGGGTGTAGAACTAAAAAAAATGGTTTTGTTTGAAACCATTGAGGAATGACACACTGCTCTGTGACCGTGTCTTTGGGGTCAGATGTGAAAATCCTAAGGGCAGTCTGACCCACAGAGTAGAGATGTATCCCATGACCCCATGGCCACAGTGCAAACCTACATTCATTCTCAGAGTCTGGCCATGCCAGCTTCTATTGCCCACTGCATATTACACAAACACAAGTCATTGGTAAAATACAAATTATGTCTTGAAATGTAGCACAAGGGGAAAAAAGCTTCAGCAAGCTTATTATGCTTCAGCCTTTAGGCCTGTGTGATTTTTTGTGCTCCTTTAAGTGTCCCACTTTATCTGTTGGCTACATCTTTTTTGTTGTTTGTTAGACTACACATATAAATACTCACAAACTACAAAATACTACAAAATACTGACAAATCTAGGATTTCCAGGAGTTCCATTGGGAACTCCTGTCTCAACTCGTCCAGTGATGATGCATACCAAAGCATAGCAAAAGGGTTAAAAGCCTTGTATAAAATTCATCATCGTAAAATCCTTAGAAGCAACATGTTAACTGTTTTAACTTTTACATATCTTAAATGACATGAAAAACTGTTTTCTCTTCTTGAAGAAGTCAAGAAAAAAGTTATAACCACAATGGAGCTCCAGAAGATAAATGGACACAGCAAAGATGATGGGTGAGATTAATTAAACTAATTAAATTATTAGCATAAACATAGTTTAGTAGCAAAGATTAAAAAAATACAATCAAGTTCTGAAAATTTTTAATACATTTAAAAATTGTTTTATGTTTATAGGTTCGACAGCCTTGATGCACTTGCTGAGCGTGAAGAGTTTCTCCCACATAAAAGTGGTGGCAAGAAAGAAACGCATTTTACTGATGTGAGTTGTTTATCTCATTGCTTGTTGCTGGTAAATAATTTGTCAGTAATTACTGTCATTATTTACAGTACTATCAGTCCCTCTAAGAAGCATTTTATTCTCATGTCACGTTCTGTACTTTCCTTTCTTTGCAGTTTGAGGGAAAGACTTCATTCGGCATGTCAATCTTTAACCTCAGTAATGCCATTATGGGCAGTGGGATTCTGGGACTGGCTTTTGCGATGTCCAACACCGGAATTATTCTTTTTTTGTGAGTATACTCATCAAACACACAACCAAAATTTCAGTTGCACTGAAAGGTTCAGGTTTGTATAATGACCTCAGAATGACACTTTTTGAATTAGTCTATGTCAGAAAAATAGACATTTAAAGCAATATAGAGCCCAGTGAAAAGAGCCATTACTATTTCTGTTTCTTTTGTGTGAAATCACATTTCCACTAGGTTTTCTCACAGACAACAGTATGTCCCTGCAGAGCTACCCTTCCTGTTAAACTATTCTGTGTGAGATGTGGAATCACTGCCAATTATCACCAAAAAGCCTGAAAACTACACACCCCATCTTTAAAGTCTTTACAGAGTCTCAGTGTACATTTAATACAGTATTTTTGCTAATGTTAGAAAGACAATTTATTATTTTTAGTTTGTTACTGGATACAGACAGGACCATGACCGTGTGTATCAACTGTCTGCCTCTATGTGTGCTACTCAGGTTGATGTGATACAGGGAGGGGCACTATCCGTATTGTGTCCTCCGTTGTGTATTTGTCATAAGTTCTGCAGCTGCCTTTGTATTAGGCCTGATCTATGTCAGTGTAGTTTAACTCTCATACACACGCAGCCTCCCTAAATCAGATTTGAGTGGTTAAATATAGCCTGTAGTGATCACATCCAAGGCACGCCTGTCTGGATCAGTGCTCTGCTATGTGGCGAGGGGTTAGGGCAGCTAAAGCCACTTGTGGATAGAGAGTTGCTTTTAAAGTCTTGTTCCCAGACTAACTTTGTTTCATCATTTCATCTTGACCTTTACTACAGCAGATGATATTTTTTTATCTGTGCATTTGTGTTTCAGAATCTTGTTGGTGTTCATTGCCATCTTGTCAGCATATTCCATCCATCTCCTGTTGAAAAGTGCTGGTGTTGTTGGTAAGGTGGAGCCACAATTAGCACTGATAGCTTAACATATTATTTGCATATATAGTCTGTCACGTGTTTAACGTTTTTCTTTGTGTATGTGGGTATTTGTGTGATCAGGCATCAGGGCTTATGAACAGCTTGGGAACAGGGCTTTTGGGCCCCCAGGGAAAATGCTGGCGGCCTGCGTTATAACTGTACACAACATTGGAGGTACTGGGATGTCATTTCTTTAGGCTTTGTTCATGTTCTAAAGCTTATATTACATCAAATGTTACATGGAAATGATAAAAATAAGATTCATTTCATTTTAGCAATGTCCAGCTACCTCTTCATTGTCAAGTCAGAGCTTCCACTGGTTATTCAAGCTTTCCTTGGTAAACAGGAAAACACAGGGTGAGTGCTTGTGATTAGCCAATAAACAATGATTTCTTTTTTATTCCTACATTCTGGTAAACTGATTTCTTTTACATTTCTGACACACACATTTCTTTTTGACTGTCCCTTAGAGAGTGGTTCTTGAATGGAAACTACTTGATCATGATTGTTAGCGTTTGCGTCATCCTTCCATTAGCTCTCATGAAACAACTTGGTATGTTTTCCATTGTCTAGTCACACGTTTTGGTTGTCATATTCTTCTCATACTGTACATCATGTCTCCACTACCTTTTTACTTGAGTGTATACCCTTTATTGAAGTGGCAGTAGCTGTACGACACCATAACAAATCATTTCTCTCGGTATTTTCTCTCTAGGGTACCTGGGATACACAAGTGGCTTCTCACTCTCCTGTATGGTGTTCTTCCTGATTTCAGTGAGTCATCAAACAGGAAACAAAATATTTGCACAGCAATCTTGCTGTCAATATTTGTTTTCAATTATTCCTGGGTGTGCCTCTACAGGTTATCTACAAGAAATTCAACATCGCTTGTCCACTGGATGACCATCACAACATGAGTTTAAGTGCAGACAGTCACAGCCATAATGTCACTGATGACTTTTGTGAGGCAAAGATGTTCACCATAAACTCTCAGGTTAGGAAAAAATGAAAGTAATTTTTGTTTTTTAAATCTGCCCTAGAGCACCACCGTTACTAGGTCATAAGCCAACGTCTTTTTTTTCACATAATAATTGATGCCTATTATTTTGGCTTTTAGACAGCATATACCATCCCAATCCTGGCATTCGCCTTTGTCTGCCACCCCGAAGTGCTCCCCATCTACACTGAGCTCCGAGAGTAAGTTACAGTCTCATTCAAGTCAATCAAAAAAAAATTTATAGTCGACTAAACAATGTTGGGGTTTTTTTATCCACAAGTGCCAACAAAAAACGTATGCAGAATGTTGCAAACATCTCCATCTTGGCCATGTTTGTCATGTACCTGCTAACTGCTCTTTTTGGCTACCTCACCTTTTACGGTAAGACCCTAACATGCCTAGTATTTATTATTTATTGTATTTATTTGCTGCAAACCTTTAAAATTTTTGACATATTCCTAATGGTAGGTGCTGTGGAGTCTGAGTTGTTGCACACGTACAGCCGAGTGGACCCCTTGGATGTCCTGATTCTCTGTGTGCGTCTGGCTGTGTTGGTGGCTGTGACTTTGACCGTCCCTGTTGTCCTTTTTCCAGTAAGAAACACAACTATCAGATTGAATAAAATCTTTAAAAAATTATTTGCACTGTATATTTTTCACAATTTACACTGAAACTCTAACAGTGGATCAAGAATAGAACCCTGAGAAAATCTTATATTTATATCATTTTTTTTTTTTTAAAGTAGATTTTGAAGAAATGCTGAGTGTTTTCCTTTATTAATGAGGAGGGAATATTTAGTAATATTTGGAGCTGAAGAGGTTTCTTGTAACACATAGAACCAAGGTCTTATTTAGATACTTGATGTTGGGTGTCTTTTAATCTGTCTCGTATCGGTATCTAACACCACATGAGTGATAATGTCAAGGCCTTTCCGTCCTGTGAGTGTTCTAGGAAAAAAGAATTTGGACAAAGCACTAACACTGTATCAGCATAAAGTTCTATTCATGACACAGTGTAGCCTTTACGACCATGTGCTTCCACAATAATCTTAGTCATATCATGGCTAACAGCTGGTACAACATTTGGTGTTGAATTGTTGTTATGCATAATGTCATTTTTTAAATTGTAACACACTCTCCTGCAGATTCGAAGGGCCTTGCTCCAGATCCTGTTCCCTGACAAGCCTTTCCACTGGGCCAGACACATTTGCATTGCATTTTGTCTCATCTGCCTGGTCAACCTGCTTGTAATCTTTGTGCCCTCAATCCGTGACATCTTTGGCCTCATTGGTTAGTTTTACAAAATATATTATATAAAATAAAGTATGTATTGTGTAATGAATGATAATTAGGTAGCAAAAGAATGAATGAATATGTTTATTTATTTATTCATTGGCTGGCTTACAATATGGATAAACTTACTTTTTGTGTTCTGCATTCAATTCCAGGGGCTACCTCTGCCCCGAGCCTCATCTTCATCCTGCCGGGAATCTTTTACCTCCGTATTGTTCCCGAAGAGCAGGAGCCTCTGCTCTCAAGACAGAAGATTCAGGTGCAGTGTCTCGTCTTCTGTATAAAAAAGCAACAATAGTTTAATTTTACATGCATACATTCTGTTGTTTAATTTCAATATTAACATATTCTCTTTAGACCGGTTGTTTTTTGATAGTTGTTTTGTGTCTTATGGATATGCTATCACACAATAATTGAGATGTTATTCTTTCTCCACTAGGCGGCATGCTTTGCTGGTGTTGGATTCATCTTCATGGTTATGAGCTTGTCGTTCATCATCATTGACTGGGTAAATGGGGAATCCCGAAGCGGAGGTGGACACTAGTGGTTACAACTGAATAGACACAGTGAAAACCAAATGTCAACCAAAGCTCTCCCTGCCATTCAATTTATCCCTCATCTGCCCAAAAAAGACCAAGATGAAGGCTTGGATCTATGCAAAAAACAAAAAAACAAAACAAAGAAAAGCATTAAGATGTGAAAAACAGGGCAGACATGTCCCGTAATGGAGGAGGGAATACAGGCTATGACAATACAAAGCAGTGTGTTATGACTGAAAAAGGCCCAATGAAGTTGGAGTACAAAAGACAAAACTAGCATTTGAAGCAAGAATAACATGACTCAAATGGAAAGCCACTTTTAGATGGGATTTGGAATAAATGGTACAGGGCCTGTGTACAATCCCATGGAATCCTTCTGTCACTGCCAGTATTCATCTGAGCTACTTCCCTTTCATCTCACATTTTACAGTGCACCAAACGTATTTTGTCTTTTTTTTTTCTTTTTTTTTTTACAATCACCAATTTTTAATTTACTCTGAAGTACTGTTAAATGTGCTGTAATAGTGTTGTCCCTTAAACACCTCACAGCTTCAACATTGAACACAATACGTAGTGCTATAGATTCCAAACATACTGACTTTTACATTAAGGTAACTATTTGTATTGATTCCTAATACTTTTGTTGACTATGCTATTCCAAAACGTGTGAGATTTGATGAAAGATCCAACAGATTCAGTGCAATTTGTAGGCTTTGCTGCTATTTTTGAAGCTAAATGAAAGTTACTGACAAACATGTGTAAAAGCTGCTCTCTTTACATTTCATTACACAGACCAAAGATGGTTGGTAAAATCTTTAACCTTAAGCTTTAAAAATAAACCAAAGAAAAAACATATTGTGGTACATTAAGATAGCTGTTACATATTATATTCAGCAAAGGTCAGTATACATAGAAAACTATCCAGTGTTGAAAATATGCTCTGTCATATCACTCCCACAAACTGTGAGTAAAGTTATTAAGGATCTTTGGATCTCAAGTTAAAAGCAATGCAGTCGGGTTTTCTTTTTTTTTTTACTTGACTGCTCTTTCTGTACATTTTAAATTAATATGAATGTTATTTGTCAATAAAAGTCTTTGTACATACTCCCACAGTCTGATTTTATTGTACACGGCTTTTTTCATTGTACCATGTAAATGTAGAGCTCTGCCTCCTCAAAATGGAAGTAACACATTCATTTGAGCTGTGCATCTGAAAGACAGAAGAAAAGTGGGGGTTAGAGAAGTGTGGTTGTCAGTTTCCTGCTCTGAGTCGATGTGAGCACAAAACAGAGAAGAGAAACTTCCGTCAGAAGTAGAGCTGAGAGTTGAAAGAGGGCTTTTTTAAATGCTGCGCACAAAAATCCTAAGTAACAGGGAGAATTACACTGAAGCACAATGAGCCGTGGATCTAAAACTAAAACAGAGAGCGTCCGGAGCTCCTTGCTGAGTTCCCAGGAGAATGACAAGTTGGAGGAGCTGCTGAGCAGAAGGTGTGCTGTAAGTTCTGACCTGCTGACCAAGATAGTCATCATTGAGGAAATAAACTGTCATTCTACTGCTTAATTGTATGTCTTCTATGTCTAAACTGTTCTTTTACTTGTACTTTTAACTTTTAGCGTGACGCTCAACATCATGATTTAGTAAAATTGTTATATATGCAGATATAAAAATATATCTTTAATTCTTTATTCTTTCTTTACCTTTATTCATTTAGAAAAAAAAAAACTTACTACAACGACTAGCTGATGATAAATGACACAGTATAGTACTTGCATTAGGTCATCAAAAAGGAGTTAGCTGTAACAGGAAATGGTGAATGAACCATTTGTTCCCCTGCTGTCAGGATTAGACTGTAATGTTGGTTTGATCTCACACACATCTCTCGCTGTTGCTTGTTTGCCCTATCATGTAAACTGCTACAAGAACAGAATACATATATTATTTTTAGGCCTGAGGCATTTGTTGCAGTTTAGAGCACTTTAGGTTATTACCATAGTAAATACGGAAGTGACTGCTCAGTTGCGTACTACTCATTTACTTATGAACTGTGAAAGTTTCAACAGTTTTCAACAGGTTTTGTTGTATTTCCTATTTCTGCAGTCTATGGCAACTGCAGTAGCCCAGTTGTTCATGGCTCTACCCAACAGTCCAAGTATGTGGAGCCTGCAGCACACTGGAGTGGTTTGCTTTGTCAAGGACAATCCCCAGCGCTCCTATTTCATAAGGATGTTTGATCTAAAGGTGACGCTTTAATTCCATACTCGAGTGTGCATTCAGAGACAGGGTGATGTTGACAGTCTATTTTCACAGATGGGCAGAATGGTTTGGGAACAGGAACTATACAACCAAATAGTTTACCGTTCACCGCAGCCTTTCTTTCACACATTTGCTGCAGATGTGAGTAAAGTTAATTTAACAGAACATTACTTTTTTTTATTTTTTTACTGCTGACTAAAGTGCAGCTTTATCTCTCAGGATTGCCACGTTGGTCTCAACTTTGCTGAGCAACAGGAAGCAGACGCCTTTATACACGCTGTTGAGGATAAAATTAACCAAAGAAACCACCGCCAAGGTCAGAAAGGTCACGTCACTTTTTAGACCCAAGAGTATTACTGACCTTTCAATACAGACAGTCCAGTTGGCTTTTTAGTCATATCCACATTTGAAAAGACACATTTATATTGTGATGAAAGAAGGCCAACGTTAAAAATATTTTGCGCACGGTTCTTTCTTTGAATTATTTTCAGAATCTAACCTAATCGTCTTATTTTAACAGATAAGAAACAGCGCCCCCACCCGTCTGGAGGTAAGATCGCAACAACTTTCATGATACTGGCTATGACTTCATGAGAAAAACTGTAAATACTGTATATCGATTATAATTCACAGACAGAGGCACTCTACCTCCAGTGCCAAATGAAAAAGGTATGTAGCATGTTTTGTATTCAAATACTAAGGATGGTAGTATTATGAGAATGGAATAGGAGTTAGTACACTGTCAATTGTGTCTGCATCTCAGCACCTGGCAGCCCGGGAGATTTTCATACAGTGGACATCCAAAACCCAGACATCCAGTCATCCCGCTACCGCCCCATGGTTTCACCCGTTTCCAACTTATCTCTGACCAACAAAGGAAAAAAGGACAAGAAGAGTAAGAAGAAAGGGCCCAAACTTTCCAAAGCAGACATAGGAGCACCAAGTGGATTCAAGTGAGACTAGGAACTGGTAAGTGATGCTTTGGACACTGACTCAAGTTATTAAAGCGAGACTGTTTTCCCTTTCAGACATGTCACCCACGTCGGCTGGGACCCCAACAACCTGGACCCAGACCTATTAAAACTCCTGTCCCAGGCGGGAATTGGTGAAGCTGACATGAGAGACGAACAGACTTCTAAGCTCATCTATAATGTCATCGAGGAGTCTGGAGGGTTGGAGGCAGTCAAGAGAGAAGTCAACAGAGGTTAGACACATCACTGTTGTTCTTTAGCATTCATCCCACTGTGGCCTACAGTTATATGGACTTCATAAATGATGTAAACTGTATATTTGTGACGTGACGAACATCACTTATTGGGCTTTTTTCAGGATACTAACAATTTAGAGACTAGTACAAATACAAGCTTTTATTTCAATACAGCATTAGTCCTCAAATGCTTTTTCAAAAATATTCACCAGTCTCAGGCCCTTTTAAGGCATCCTTACTTACCAGAGTAGTTTGATTGATCATTTGTTTTTATTGGCCCACAGCAGATGATCTGGCCCTGTGTCCACCCAAGTCCTTTTTTAGCATTAGTGTACTCAGTGTATTTATAGATGGACATGTCACAGTCTGGATTTTAATAACTTGGCCTTGCCAAATCTTAAAAATCCCAGTATAACTTAGCTTAGCCACTGGCCTTGGGACTTTGTAGACATTTTATAAGACAAAAGGCATGTAACTTTAAAATTTAAGAGAAAAAAGTGAAGAGAATAGACATAATAAGTGACACTGACGTGTCATGATCCTCAGAATTCTGTGACATTAAACCATTAGACAGTAACCACCTTCTGTGAACTTTTATTGCAGGTAGTGGCCCCCCACCCCCTCCCCCAGGCAGACAGGGCCCCCTTCCTCCTGTGCCAGGCTCGAGTGCCCCGACTCCTCCACCTCCACGAAACCGTTCTGGACCCCTGCCTCCCATCCCAGGCCAGTCTCGAGGAAGCCCATCTCCACCTCAGCCCTCTCCTGTTCGTGGGGCCGTTCCACCACCACCTCCACCATCCAGTCGCAGTGGTCCTCCCCCACCTCCTCCATCACACTCATCACCTTCTCAGTTCCCTTCCACCAAAGCCACGCACAACCTGCCTCCTCCACCAGCACCCTCCCACCAACAGCGATCTCCAGGGGCCCCATCTGCCTATGCCCCACCTGCACCCTGCAGACCAGGAGCAGGAGGAGCACCCCCTCCACCACCGCCTCCTCCACCACCACCCGCACTGACCCCTGTCTCCTTGGATGGCCCTCCTCAACCTCCCTCTGTCTCTGGAGGGACACCGTCACCATCTCCTGGCTCATTCACAGGAGATAGCAGAGGAGCATTACTTGACCAGATCCGATTAGGAAAGAAGCTCCGAAATGTAAAGGAAATACTGTATAACTTGAGTTTGAATGTATCCATAGTGAAGTTACACAGGTTACCCTCTTGTCTTATGTGTCGTAGTGTCCTGACCCAGCTCCCTCTACACCTCCAGCGTCAGAAGGGGAGGGCATAGTGGGTGCTCTCATGATGGCCATGAACAAGAGAAGCAAAGTCATCCACTCCTCTGGTTCGTAACACACGTTTAAAAAAGGAGTTCATTCATTCAGTCAAGTGAAACAAAAAGCCAACTATTTATGCTTTTTTTCAGATGAAAGTGAAGATAATGTTGGAGATGAAGACGATGATGACGATGAATGGGATGACTGATGTATCAGGTTTTTTTGTGTGAACTACCGTTTAATTTCAGATTAAGACATTAAGCTATGTCACTTTTTCAGTTTTTGCTGTTAAACATTACATCAGCTGTGTTTTATTTTGTTTTTACGATAAAATGTGAATGAATAAACGAACAAACCAAGACAAAGAGGCAGGTTTGTTTGAGAATTGAAAGATTCATTGTTTGTTTCCAGTGTAGGATTTTGCATGACAGAACACAGAACTGTCACAATTTGAATAGAGGCTGAGACTGTGCTTTAAGAGAGCTATCCTTTATAGGTCTGTAAATACGGCACGAGACACAACATCAACAATCAATACTACCATTTTAACCAGTTCCTTTCCTATTCTTATAACATACTGTACATATAAAATTATGTTCCTATATAGTTTTCTCTGTGCAAAGATCCCCAAATTCCCTCAAATACCACCACCAACAAAAGTGCATAACTGGAAGAACACTGTATGCTATACATATTTCAACACTCACACACTGTAGGTCACTAGAGCACAGGACAGTAAGCGAGTCTTATATGACAACATCCAATGGAATTAGCTTAACCAAATGCCATACAAACAAACACCATGTCTGAGAATAGAGCAACAGTAAAATGTACAACTTGCAACAGATATGCATGCAACATATGCATAACCACAATACAGTACGAGTGAGAAAACCAACTGATATCATTACCATGTTATATTAACAGTTAATATATTACATTTAGTTTAAATATAAAGTCCATACCTGTGGTTTAGAATGTCTTCAACCATTACTGTTATGTTTTATAAACATCACACTCAACCACCATAAAGAAAACACATTTAAAATATGCAACTTGTCCATCATTCCTTGTCTTATCTTTTATAAGGATTATATTGTGTATTAATAACATTTGGTCTTGGTGGTTGGTCGACTGAGAATTAAAATAGCCCGTAGACACATGACAAGCCGATGCAAACTGCTAAAAGGTTCTCTTGGACTAAAGCTTTTCCCAGTGACCTGTTTCTGTTTTTGGATCTCATGCAACAACAAGAACGTTTGTTATTCATACAAATATCCAAAGAGCATAAACCTTACCTGCAAAACAAAACCACTGAAAAGAAGTAAAAATCAAATATACAGATTCTATACATATATTATTTTGGGTATATTTGACACATATAAAATCACTGACAGTACTCTATGGACAACAGAAGAGTATTGCCTGTCAGACACATAAACATGGGTGTCGAACATGAGTCTATCTTAAGTCCAGAAAGGAAGAACAGAGCACTAGCCCAGGCCCTGGTCCTGGCTTTCCGTGTGTCTGCGGCTGGTGCGCTTGCGCTGCTGCTGTTTTGGACTAAGCTGCTCCCAGTAGGACTGGCAGTACTGGTTAATGAGTCTGATCTCTGGTGGGAATGGTGTTGAGGAGATGGGTGTCTGGGAATAAGGTCTGGCATGGCGTGTTTTTGGTTCATCATCTTCATCTTGAGCAGTCAAAGCTAATACAATATCTCGGTCCAGGATGCGGAGTGCGACACGGGCCACTGTGTGTTTGAAGTTGTTCTCTGTGGCAAGGCAGTGGTAGAGACCTGCGTCTGATTGGTTGAGCGACTTCAGAAGGATGCCGTGATTGGTCTTTAATACACCTCCCATACGGTTTAGCTGAAAGAATAAAAAATGAATCACTTTGAGAGAAAGGACACCATTTCAATATGTAAATTATGGCCAGCCTAAATGTCACGGTTCTTCCTCACCAGCTTCCTTTTTCCTTCCCTTTGGAAAAGCCACTTGACTGTGGCCTGAGGAGAACGTGGCTGACACTCCAAGAATGTACTACTTCCCTCAACACCAAACTGCACTGTTTCTTTTAGTCGCTTCTCCACTATAAAAAAAACACAAAGTGGCACATGTTTAAAGTGCTTTTACTATCATTAAAAGTTGAGCATTCAAGCCTGCAAACAGCAATGCTCCCACCTTTAGCATTAAACCCTCTGCATTGCCTCAATGGATCTCCATGTTTAACATCCTGTCTTCTGCTCCTCCTGAGACAAAAACAACAAATAATTGAGGGAAAACTGAAACATCCTGAATGGAAAAGCAAGATGAACATGTGAGAGATCACCAACCTCTTTGTGGATGGGGTAAAGGCAGAGCAGCTCTCCCCGTCCCAGGCACAGTAGGGGTCCCGGGCAAGGCAACAGTCAGAGCAAGCCCTTCCATACACCCCACAGCGGTGCAGCGACACCTGGGTCAGCCCTGCGTCGGACGATACATACAGCTGTTGCTGTAGCGACATAGGGTGCAAATGTCAGTCAGTTTAGGAAAACACACTGAAAAGGAGATCATTAAGTGTGTTTAAAGACATTTTAAGACATTTTTACTCTTTTAGATGAAAGCTTCATTGTTTTGACTGAAGCTCTGGTCTGAAAAGATAAAATAAATGGATTAGATTTGATGTAATAGTGGCATTTTCTTCTCACTTTTTCTACAAACTTACCCTAAATACTTCCACTTCCTCTAGTGTCAGCACCTCCATCGTGGTAGGGTCCTTGGGCAGCACTATGACTTTTTGCACAGTGCCCCGATCTACAAGGGAAATAGGCAAGGAATAATGAAAATATTTGTTGTAAAGAAAATTTGTGCAAGGGCCTATGAAGCTAATAATCAAAGTTAATGTTTGAAAATACTTCTTGAAACTCAGTAATTATAAAAAATAAATGTGATTATAATGTCAGTCTCATGTCTCAATGTCAATGTCTTCCAAAGCCATCTTTTATTTATTTATCCTTGGTCTTTTCAGTCATTTTCATTTGTGCTCATTGCCTTGTTACCTAGCAACAGAAATTCAACCCTGGGATGAATTTGACATGGCAGCTTTAAGCTATTCTAACTGAAGTCTTTTGTCTCACCTGTTCCTAGAAAGAGAACTTCATAACGTCCATCGACTGCATCCACCTGGTCCACCACTAATGCAGTGTAACGGTAATCCACACCTGTTCTCACCACCAGGGGGCGGCGGTGGATTGGGTACACTGGGTGGAACATTAGGGGATGGGCCCTGATGAAATTCACAGCCTCATCTGAAAAGTTCTTAGAGGAGCGGATGCCAGGGGTAAAAGTTCCTCCAGGGCACTGTAAAAAAAAAGAGGCACAGTGCATTCATATGAAATGCTTGCATTATTTCGGATTTCCTTGTTTTGAAGGTGTAAGTGAAACATACTGTTCCAGGTCGGGGGTAGGGGATCTTGCCGGTGTACTCTGTCCATTGGTAATTGTGACCGTGTTTGTGGGCGAAAGGGCCGTTGAAAACATTACGGATGTCAGACATCGAGTACACGCAGACTGCCGAGCCCTTGAACACAGAACTTAAACAAAAGCAGATGATTAAAGTAAGAGAGTGAGGTAAGAGACAGCCTCCAATTAAAACATAAATTAGCCTCAAAAATGAGATACCAGCCTGAGGCGCTTTTATATCCACACTCACCCTGCTGTAGTGAAGAGAGCGTACACCATAGGGTTGCGTTCATCCTGTGTGGGTTGAATGAACACATCCCCTGAAAGAAGAATGAGAGAAGAAATCAATAATGCTACGGCTAACGCACTACCTATCTGATTAAACACAGCGCTTATTTTATTGTGTCCTCACGTAGTTCATCAAAGCGTGTCTCCACTCCATCTTCTCCAATCACTGAACAGATAAGGCGTGCCTTTAGAAATGTGGTCCAGCGGTTTACCAAGGACTTCTGTCCACCTTCATCATTCTTCATCATTACAGGGACGGTAATACAGTGAGGAATTAGGTCATGGTTTCACAGTATATGTATGTAAACTATGCATCATTTCTCAGTGCCGTGTGATGTGTCTCACCAAACACACTCTTCCCACTCGTGCCAAAACGCTAGGGCTCGCCCCTCCGTTCGAATCCAGTGTCTTCTCGCGAAAAAAGATGTACAGTTTGTCGTCATTTCTTTCTGCACTGTCAGGTATCTGCTGGATCTGAACAAACACTGGCTCTGGAGGATAAAAACACATCAGCAAGGAGAGGATTGAGGCAAGTGGTTGTCATATAAAATGAGGGGAACTGCAGCCTGTAATCAGCAGCGTTTTACCTGCACACACCCACACTTACTCACCGTTGAGCCACCTGGAGTCGTACTGCTCCGTTCTGATGGCTGTTCTTCCTCCCATCGTCCTAAACAGGGCAGCATCTGTACTCATGAAGTCAATATGGACACCTGCATATAGGTTACCATCTGCAGAGAAAATAAGATAAGTATGACTTGTACAGCTGATGTTCAAAGACTTTTTATGGTACAAAGTAATTCATGTCTTACTGATAAGAGTAGCGATGTTTTCCTGTTTGGGATCATATGAACATTTTCCCTTCCCTGAATCTACATAGCCAGGGACCAGTCGAAACAGGTAGTCCTGCAGATTAGACAGCGAGAGTATGCATAAAAATAGAGCGCTAAAACGTCACAAGGGAGCAGGAGAAAATCATAAACAAATCACTGTCCCAGTTTGTCGGCCTGAAATATTTATCAGGACAAAGCATTTCAGGGCTATACTGCGAGGGGAATTTCGCTATAAATCCCTCTCCTGGGGTGGGCAGAATGTTTAAAGTCCTTGTGTTCACCTCGGCTCGCCAGCCCCTGTTGATGAATGTACAGATGGGCTGGTACGCTCCCGTTCCACAGGTGTAGAGATGGGTGCGGTTCCATGGCTCTATCATGCGCACAAAGTTGGCACATTCACCCTGATTTCAAGAAGACAAATGTAGTCAAACATCATTATTGTCTTGCCAGAGACAGTCCAAATTCGTGAAAGAACAGGATGTAACATGATTCTACCTGTTTTCCCTTTCCTGTCATCTGACATTCTCCCTTTCTCTTAGCAGACGCTGGCCAGTGGATCTGTGTTACAAAAGAATGGCTGGATTACTAGCTTTAAGAGACTTACGGCATGTAGCAAATAGCAGACTGGATTTAAGCAAAAAGCAAGCATTTGTACACACTATAAGAGGCTCCTTGTTGACGTTATGCATATCCAGGGCCACAAGGTACTCCCGGCTGCCCAGGTATAGACGGCCCTGATCCTGATCCATATGCAGTATGCGATAGTCACTGGTGTTGAAGGAGAAACTGAAGGGTCTTGCTGCCCGTGTGTCCATGAGCTCTGTGTAAAGGAAAAAGACATCACTTTTCCATTTAGTTCACACCAGTTGTTTTACATGTGGAGACAAAGGTTACTTCACAAATCTGCAATGTTCACCTAATGCCTGAACTGTTTCATAAGTGCTTAGGCTGAACTTATGGTCCCTTGAACAACACCCTTCTAACTTCATTTCTAGAAAAATGTGTGCCACTGATTAAATATAACTCAACTCGCAGCATTTTAAGAAACATATTCGCTTTTAAGATCTCAATATTTTATGTGCCCAGACTGTCTGATTGAGTTTAAGGCACCACATGCCACATGGACATAAAAGCAGGTCCCTTAGGATACACGGTCAGTGGAACTTGGAGCTAATTCTTAAGATCAGGATTTGTTCAGCAGAGCATAACCTGTTAAGACATGCTCTGCAGTGGAAAATGTTTCTTGTTTTTTTGTTCAGCTGAAAGCTACGATTGAACAATTTTCAAATGTGCAGCTGCTGCAGAGACAAATGGACACCGCTTGTACCACACCTATAAATGTGATTGTTTCCAATGCTACATTTAATAACTCTTCACATAAAAAGCCGCACACACATCTGCGACGCGTCTAACATAGTGACCACCATATGTGCACACTGGGACATGGCGGAGGCATGTTAAAGACAGCAGGCTTATATAATGACAAATGTTCACAGACAGCCTTAGAAGCAGGCTTACAGGGATCCAGGAGGAAGCACAATCTTTATTTACATCAAAGTGGCAGCCATCTTCCCTTTTGGGGTCAATGTTAACAGGATGCAGTCAAGGTGCCACTAAAATAAACTATGCAATCGGATCTCCGGCCAACGCGGGATGGAGCCTTAGAGGTGAGGCGAGGTCCGGTTCTGTTTCTCAGAGGTAAACACAGGATAACAAGCCTGTTGCCAAAGTCCACTGGGCCATAGTGGATTCACTGAACAGGCTAAATGTAGCAACACCACACCCCTTTACATGTGTCCATTCTCCAAAAATAGCCAACAATGCACTGCCATCATCTGGGAAACATTCAGCAATCAGTTATCCCCTGACAACATTCTGATACTTTCAGGGAAACACTGGGAAGGACATTTGATTGAAGTATGAAACTGCAGCTGCATCACTGGACGGTCTCATGTTTCAACCCTACAACATACTGTCACTAAAGCACTAATGACCACTGCTGTTTAGTCTCAAGTAAACTGGTGACAGCACTGTTAGTACATGAGATTCTCAAATTCGGCTTGAGTTTCCCTGAACAATGTGCTCTCTAGCAATGCTGACTAATTCTCTGTGACTCGGTCAAAGCTTTTGAAGTATGTATAACTGGAAAAGCTTCCCAGCAACAGAGGAAACAATACAAGATGGCTATCTTCTGCGGGCCTCCTGTATCCCAGTGTGTCATTCAGGCTGGTTCATTCGTTCAGAAATCACATGCCCCCAGGCGCCCCAAAACCTCCTCCATAGGCGCCTCCAGGAACAAAGAAACTCGCTGTCACAAACAATGAACAATAAATCCTCCCAGTGGCACAAAACTGTTAGGGAGTAAATCCAACTTTTCTCTTTTTTGTTTGGCACTGGGGGAAGGGAGAGGGTTTGTGAACGACACTGCTTTATGTGCATACACCTACACTGAAAGTGACCAGCTCCAGTAAAAGAGACTTTACAGGTGTGAAATCCTGGACGTCAAATGTTTACAAGGAAGAACACGATCAAGTTCAAGTCCAAACCTGGTTTTAAAAACTACACTGGTGCATGTAAGCTGTTTACTGAATAAGGATTGGTGTCAAAGGTCATGTTAAACTGCACTGTTATTATTCTTTGCTACAAATGGACCCGTTCCTGTATAAAAGCACGTAGACATCTGTTTTCAGTCTTACCAGTTCAATGTGAATTCAAAACAGCATGTTGACTCAAGCTGCCAGTTCAGGTTTTAACCAATAATGTGCAGCGTATGTCAAATTGTGCAAAATCTCACTGGTAACTATTAAATTGCAGCAGACTGATTCAAAACACTGCCTAGACACAAAAAATGACTGACTTAAAATGCATGTCGTAAATCTTCATGCCTGTAATTCTTATTGTGAGGAAGGCAAGTCAGGTGTGTGAGACATGGATGCACAGATAACTGTAATCACACAGCATTGTTTTTGATCAAAGGTGTCATGCACATATTTGAAACATGAGTCTGTGCCATTAGACTAAATGAACACAGGCAGCAGACTGTACATGGGAAAATCCCAAACACTAGCCTCAAATTTTACCTTGCGGCTAAAACATTTAAACGCTCAAATATCATTTTGGCTTTATGATCAAGTTTCAGGTGTTCCCTTATTGTGTCATCGCGCCAGACGATAAAACAGCAAGAATGAGCATTTGGAGTGGCGTGCACACTGGGTTTAAGGGTGGGGAGGTCCTGAAGGGCACTACCAGCCACACGTAATATCCACCTTTTGTTTTCAGGACTGCTCTGTTTGACAAGAGGCAGGAAATATGCTCTTTACATATGTAAGAGGAAATATTGTGCAAGGGAGTAACACGTAGAAAACAAAGTAGAAGAAACAAAACTATTACGATCATCCCTGCTGTCATGGAGTTTTAGTTCAAGCGGATGAGCTCACCTTTAAAGGAGAGTCGAACCCTCGGAGCAGACTGCTGAAGGGCCGAGCCTCTGTAAACACACAAGGCCAACAGGAGGAGTTGGGCTCCAGATGCTGTCATGGTAACAGTCATGCAGGTAGCCCACAGAGATCTAAATCTGGAAGAAAAAGGGAAAAAAGGAATGAACTATTATTACAGTGTGCCCCATGAGAAAAGAGAAGACAGAAAAAGAAGGTAAGGAGAGGCAAGAGGCTTTCTCTGATCTTCAGTGATCACAAGTTTGGCCTGAAGCCTTCAAAAAGGCAAGTTTGGCAAGGGAGAACAACGTCCAAACCTTCACACCTGCTGTGGAAAAGATGACAGGCCTATTATTTATTTAAAGTGTAAATGTATGTGTAAAGACTGCATAATATATCTATATATATTTTGCAAGAACGGACAACTGGAAAAAAATATTTAAAAAGAGTGAATAATGATGCCCTGCCTTGTCCTGTGGGTGTTTTAATCAGCACATTAGACTTTCATTGACATAGATTTCATTGACTTTCTTCTGTGAGAAGTGTATATAACGAGACTCTGATGCCCATCAGTGATTCCCTCTGCCTCTGTCTTGGTCTTTCAACAAAGTACGTCTGTGCATTTTCAGGAGTTGAAGAGTGAAGTACATGACAGTTCAAAGAAACAGGTAGTCCTCTCTGAAACAATTCCTGACAGTTTAGGGGTGTTGAAACCTAGCCTAACTGTTAGACCTTAACTCAAGCATTCATTATGCATCTGCACTTTGCTGGAGAGGATCCCATATAAATTATGAATACTAAAAGCTGAGTCCATAACATCCATTAAATAGTGCCTCTGAAGGTGTGCTGTGTGCGGCTATAAGCCACCCCAGGGGCTTCTCTTTGTCTTGGGACAAGTGCAGAACAGGCCTCATGTGGCACAGAAATATTCCTGCAGAACAAGGCTTTTAGGTATAAAAGGATGCAAAAGAAACCTTCATTTTTTTAAAATCAGATTTCACAGGATGAGCTCAGGTGTTTATTTATTTGTGACATATCTCTTAAAATGGTGTTTCCTTAAAGTCATATGAAATGAGAATATTGGGAAAACTTAAGAAATCCAGAATATTACTCAAGGTTACAATTTAAATAGTTTAGGCTACTGTACGCCACTAAGGAATGTCATCTATAATATCTCCAGGAAGTAAATGCAACAATCAAACATTAAAAATGAGCATAATAATAACATTTTTATTGAAATTAGTGCAGCCACCATTTTGCTTGTGTAACACATTTTAGTGTGATTTTACCATTCTTATTTTAAGTAGGATGACATGGAG
Organism: Rhyacichthys aspro; assembly: GCA_036850595.1. Taxonomy (NCBI): domain Eukaryota; kingdom Metazoa; phylum Chordata; class Actinopteri; order Gobiiformes; family Rhyacichthyidae; genus Rhyacichthys; species Rhyacichthys aspro. Next base: position 11,347,668 of record CM072154.1, on the reverse strand, counting down.
ATCAAAGTCAAACCAAAATCAGTCTATATTTGGCCTTTTTTTAATCAAATGCATAGACTCTCTTCTGGATTAGACGCCCATGGATAAAAATATCATATTGATATTTAAAGAATTTTCGATTTAAATAAATAAATGTGAAAGATGAATGAATGTAAACTGTCCCTGTTGCTATTTCTGTTCCTTAAATCAACAGCAGAACAATTTCAAGGGCTGCTGTAGCCTAAGAATTTGATGTTCCACCATAAAAAAATAATGACAGCATTTGTTTAACCTACTTCTTTTTATTTTCCGCTGCGAGTGCGCGCTTACCTGAGAACTCCAGCGCCAGAAATAGGAGGCAATGCACTCATCCACTTGACGCTACACAGTAACCAACCCCAAGTTAAAAGTTAAGCTAAGAAGACGTCAAAATGTCTTACCTTTGGCTTTCTGACTTAGCCTTTCCTTGGTCCGCTTAGCCTCGCAGCACCAGGCAAAAACTTCGGGGATGTTAGCGCCGCATTCCCCCCGCGTTTGGAGACATTCGGAGCCGCTCGGAAAATCTCCGTCAACGCTACAGGAACGTATCCAAATAGGTTCGTAAATTCCCTCGGAGTAAAGCGATTACCTTGTACTTCTCGCTAATGCATTCATGTCTTTAAAAAAATGTAAAAAATCACACAGTTTGTTCCGCTCTTGCCAAAAAAACTTCCTCGTGATGTGTTCAATGCGCAGCTCGTTTATCCTTTCCAGGGAGTTCAAGTGGAAATCAAGTGACCAGGTGCAGGTGTTGGGAGCGAGTGTGCCCCGCTGTCCTCTCCCGTCTGTTCTGCCCCCACCCAGCCTTCCTCTCTCTGCTGTTGGCCCCACAGCAGCATTGGAAACCTCTTGGTACACCATATGGGTATGATTAACCCTGTCACTGCTGGTGAGTCCCACACACAGTTACCAAATGTGACATGGTAAGACTTTCCATCCTAATTATTGGAATGAAATGGTGCATGGACCCACGTTGAAGCCAAATGTTTTTCTCATGAACCAAGAGGACCGTGGCCCTATTCTTAAACATGATCCGCCATAATAGCCCATGGACAATGTCACCATCACTCTTTAGCTCTACATAAGAGTCAAGTCAGCCGAAACAGATTCTTGGCATTCCTCTGTGCCTAGTACCAGGGTTCACAACAACGGTGACAAAGTAACCAAGACTGAGGAGGTGGAGGGGGGCTTGTAGTAAAAAGGCATCGGTCCTATTAACAGAGCTTTGGAATTAAAGCCGTTTCTATAGAGCACCTCTCATCATTACTGTCCTTGTGGGTGAGCTCTGACGCAGTATGGTGCACTGGATTTACAAAAGTCTATATTCTTTAACCCTGTGAGAAAGTACTTCAAATAAACACATGAAGCAGCTGTGTAAAAGGTCACGGAAGAAGGGCAGTGCGTGTTAAAGACGAGACATGTCCACATCTAACTTTTGACACTCTTTTTAATCACTTTGGATGGATCTCTTTGCTTTGCTGTGACTTTATCTCTAGTTGGGAATCAGCCAAATGTGATCTACATTGCAAGATACATCCAGGAGAGTTTTTTTTGTTTTTTTTTTTGTTATTTGCCGCCCTGCAGGAGGTGTTTCCAGCTGAGGAAATGAGTCAATAGCAAGTCCTGAGTTCAGGTTTCCGTGTGCGCTGAACTTCGGCCATGGACACTAGTGAGTTGACCAGCTCTCATTCTCACTCCCAAACACCTTTTAAGGTTTGTATTTTTGATAATCAACCTCTCCATGGGCTTATCTCACCAGCACGCACCCACTACTACTGCCTCGACTTGCTGCAGAGATAGAATGCCACAGCATACCTTTTTTTTTTTTTTTTTTGTCCCCGTTTGTCTACGTGAGGGAAACGGCAGGAAATAGTAGCTGAACAGGCCTGTTACTTCCAGCGTGATGGATGGATTTTGTAACATGGAGACAGATAGGGTGGAGTGGAAAGTAAACACTGGCAAAGCCCTGACAGTAGGATGTTCACGTCTAATGGATAGTTAGGGCGAGACGTGGGGTTTTATCTATGTAGGCCACGAGGATCCTTGCCACATCAATCAATACAGTCGTAGGTGTATTGTCGCCTCCAGGGAAAACAACCCATTATTTGACTCACTGATGGTCTTTCTCATACTGATTAATTGATCGTGGGGAGCGTTTTAACACGCCAACTTCAAATATGACCCTGAGAGGAAATCCAAGGGTGGAGAAGAAGAAGAAGAAGAGGAGAAAAAGAATATCAGAATGTCAGTGCTTTTACAAGATCCTTAATAATTATCGTAAACCTTGAAAGAATGTAAACAGCGGAATGCAAGATAAGGGAACAGGTGCTGTGTGACATTCGTGAACGTCACACGCCGATGATTATCAAAGGAGGGCAACATCCATGAGAGTGCGAGGGGAGCGCGAGGACGTGGCTCGCATTCCAGTTGCAGCCTGTCCGTCCATGCGATGTATTAAAACAGAGGTGGTTTTTTTTTAATACAGAAAGAGCCCCGTTACGGAGAGAGATGGGAGCGTCGTCTGCAGTCCTCCCAACGTGCCACGTGTTCAGCCGGGCCAGCCAACGAGCCACCATCTGCCTCCAAGACAAGACTGGCACTCTTCCCCACTTTAAAATGTGGGAGATTCAACAGCTGTCCAAGAGGAGGGCCGTCCAAAGAACAAGAGTTGGACGTAAAGAAAATAGTGATGTGAGGCAGATGAGGAAAAAGACAATGTTTGTAAATGTGTCTATGGTGTGGCATTGCACAGAAAAGTGACAGGACAGAAGAGCTTATTATGAAAGTGTGAGAAATGTTTAACTTGCCCATGTCACAAGTGCAGGCGTTCAATCTGCTCAAGTCTGAAGTGAAACCCAAACAGTTCTGGAGTTGAATTGTATATTTTTCCCGTAGGTTTCTTCTTCACAGACTTTTGATATGTAGATAAATTTGAGACCCCACTACAGTCTAGTCTATATTTTTGTGCAATCTTGATCTGGCGTAAGTTTATCAGTATTTTGTCTCACCCTTTTGTCCTAACACTCCCAAATAAGATAAAAATGTTTGATGCAATGCTACTTTGTGCAGATTTCCTTCAGTGAAGACAACTTCTCTGATACATTTCGATAATTTATTTGTATTTAGAATTTCATAATTGACCGCAAAGTATAGCTCTGATCTGGGATAATTTTTTTTTTTTTTTTTTTACAAATGTACATACAAAGTTTCCCTAGTCTAGCTTTTACTGTCAACAGTTTTGAGCTTAAATACTTGTGTTTCTATCCTCTTAGATTAGGCCCATGTGTTGCCTCTTTAGCAGATGAATTTGTCTGCTTTCACACATGTTTACAGCAAGCGCACGGAGGCTGCTTCGCTCTTTCAATTAAGATAAAAAATATAGATTCCTCTTATCTGTCGCTATACACATCCTTGACGACACTTGACTTCAGGTGAATTTCAATGTCAAACACACAAAGGTATAGCCCTGCAATCTGTTCATTCTGTCAAGTGGTTGGTGTGTGTAGGTGTGCGTCCCCATGCGTGCGCATCCTGCATGTGCAATGTGATTAGTGGGGGGCAGGCCTATTCGTCTGTCTGGTGTGATCGTGGCTCTGTGTTACAGGGCCTAGGCGTGAGTATGCACTCTGTGATCTCCCAGATAAGAGTCATCCATCTGCCGTGTGTATCTGTCAGGGCCCAGGCAGCTCCGCTTATCGTCGCACTCATCCGTTTCCCTCAATCATAGTCGCTCTTTGCTCGTTTCTCATCCGTCTGTGTTTCCTCCAATGAACAGTTCACGTGGCTTGCTTTATCTTGATTAACTGACGAGCAGACAATCACACATCCACGCACTGTGCTGTTATAAAAAGGGAGGTAATTGTGTGATGTCCACAGGTATGCAGATATGCACAGGTAGCTGGTATTCAGTGGGGGATTGTTTAACCTATCACATTACTCAACAGATGAGTCGAAAGCAGTACAAGCCCCTTTCTTGTTCACCCCACAGAAGTAAATCATTTTTTGACATCACCCCGATGAAGAATGAGCCGCTCTGTGTTATTTTAGTAGATTTGAGTCTACAGCATATTAGTGTGGGTTACAGATTCCAGAGAACTACTTTGTGAAACGAGAGAACATGAAGCAGTATGACAAGATGATTTGTGTACAGTAGCAACACAAGCTCACTTCAAGGGAGTGGAGTTTACACTGGGGAATCCGTTTAGGCCTTTGCCACCCCACACATAACAAAGACTACACAGATAACCCTGAGACCACAAAGCACCCTGAGGATGGCTTTGTTGTCCCAGCAATCTGTGCTTAGTTTGTCACAATCAATATTGCAGGAATCAAGCCCATTATTAATTCATAAAAATGTTGTGCTTGGAGGTGCGCTTGGTGTGCGTGAAACTCCTTCAAAGCTGACACAAACACTGTTTCACATGAGATCATTTCACGAGGTACAGTATAATGTGCTTCCGTCATCAGTATTAATAGTATATGTCCATCCTCGACTGCATTCTCTGGGTGCTGCAGGGCCTACAGCAGGATAGGTTTTTGCTAGTGGAATATTTATAGCTGTGCATTAAAAGTAGAATCAAGGGTTTAAGTGTACCGTTGCAACACTGCTGCTCTTCCTTTGTCTGGGCCTGTCCAAAAATGTCTTACCCCAGGCAGTTTGCTGCTACATTTAAAATGTCAGTAATATCACACCCTGCTGTCATATCAAAGAGGAAATACATTAAAGAGCAGCTGTATCTCAGCAGGTTTTTTATTTTCTTAGACTGTCATTCTCATAAGTGGAGCGTGGTGAAGCTAAGCATAACACATGTGAAGAAGTCACATGTTTCCAGCATCCTGGGCTTTTATGAAAAGTCACATCTAAATAGTAGCTAATGTTTTGTTGAAAGCACACTAGGTGTCATTAAAATACAGAGTCACCAACAGAACATTCAGAGCACACACACAATAACATGAACAATACTGCCATCTTATGGCTAAACAATCATTTAGTGTTGTTTAAGTAAAGTTTTACTGCACAAAAACTGCCAAAAAATAGAATGCATCTTGAGTTAAGCTCATATTTATTGTAACACAGCAAATTAAAACAGCCTTTTGATTTTTAGCAGATGTCCTTTACACTCACCTGGAGCCCTTGAAATACTGAAGAGTCCTTGAAACGCCTAAGAAAGCTAAATCTTTGTTCAAGGCTCCTCTAGTCAATATTTAATGTGTACATTTATGTGTTGTGGCTCTAAAACACTATAAATATGTTAATAAACCATGTGCTTTGTTGATGATTGAAATTAGGAACTATTAGCATAAAACAAAAGTGGTGCAATTGAAAAATCCATAGGACTCACGTATCACGTAAAACAACTGCCTTTTTTATTAAGTGTCAGTCAAAAGGTGAACATTTATCCTAAAGAAAACAAATAAGTCAAAGTAACAAACAAAAACATATTTTACAACAATGTTCTACAGCACAAAAAATATACTTTCCAATCAGGTTTGTGAAAAATGCACATTGTTAAAAGTTTTTATGGATTAATTATGTCTAATGTCCTTTCCAAAAGACAAAGTTGAAATATCATTTACAAGTCATTGCTAAGAAAAGGAAGCAAATACAAATACTAAATTATTTATTACAGTGCACCCCATAATTTCAAATGTATGTTTAGTAAATATGTGCACAGTGAATTCTTTTATTCTACACAGTCTTGTAAATAATGCAAAATGTTAACATCCTGACTAACATTTCCTGCATGCCATGATGTAAATGAGAAAACATAATTAACATTTTACAATAGAAAAATCACACACCAACTTAAAACCGGTCAAACTCTGTAAAGTACAAAAGCCACATAGACACAAGACATTGATAAACAATAAATTTTAACAGCATAAATGGTTTACAGATAACCAGGGTGAGGTTTTGTATCTAACAAGCTTAAACATATAGAGGATAAGGGAAAATTATCCTCCATCCGAAAATTCGGTTGCATGACAAAATCATATCTGTCCCTATTTACTACAGTAGAGTCCACGTTTCATTATACAGAGCAGAAAATAACCAAAGCCTGTAAATAGCTCATTAAAGATTATCCCTGAGTACAAATTTGGTTGGTACTCAGTACATCCTAAATGCACTGGTCCTGATATTTTAGTTTGTGACAGTTTCATTCTGTCATGCTTAAAATTAAAACTAAAGTATAGGTTGGCTTTAAAAAACATGTACTCCTAACTGTGAAGTTTTCACAAGTAGTGGCAATTACAGTGTTACCTCATAGTTGCCATACTTGTAAAAGCTACTTGTCTATGGTCTAAACTATTTGTACATATCTTGTTGTATTAAAATAATTTCTCAAAATGTTAAGAGAATGTATAAAATATAGGGGAACACACTGCCTTGGCTTTACCTCATTGTTAAACCTGATTTTAAATGTCTATTTTAAGGTAGAAAAAAAATTTTGTGCATATCATTGACTAGCATTGCAGTTCTTCATCAATCTTTAGTATTGTCTACATCGTCCTGGCGTCTGGTCCCTCATGATGCCTCTTCATGAAAATACAGGCCCCCTTTTTTAAGCTTCTTCCTGGTCTGTGTCATCAGAGCCTGACATCAATACAACAAACATTTAGACAAATAGTAAATAAAACATGAAGAAAATCCTTCATAAATGCTACCTTACCGTCAATCACTATTTCTCCACCTTCATCATCCTCATCTTCCTCCTCTGCCAGACTCTCATCTAAGGAAGATATATGTCCATTTGGTTTAGCCTGTACATTTTATTTCATGCAGATCACAAAGCAGTAAGAATAGTATGTTAAATATTTTTAATTAAAAATGATTTAAATCAATATTTAATGAAAAGTGATTTTAGAAGTGTGTCTCTGACCTGCACCTGGACGCGTGCCCTCTTCCTGTTCCTCGTCCTCTTCCTCCTCTACTTCTTCGTCGTCGTCCTCCTCGCCCCCGTCGTCCTCTTGCCGGTCTTTACTGTGATCTCCTTCAGCTTCCCTGGCTTCCTCACTAGCCTCCTCTTCAGGCTCATCTTCCGAGTCGGAGATTACCACACAGTCGTCTCCATTCCCGTTGTCAGCAACCCGGGTCCCACTGGCACCACTGTACAACACAAAGAGAGCACCTGTGTTAGTTGAAAACACTCCTAACTGTAATGGTATGTATTACACCTGGTCCTAGAAGAAAACACCAGGAAACTGTAAATGCTTACACTTGTCCTATAATTTCAAGATCTTGTGGCAAAAGTATTCTTAGAATTTATAGTTTAATAATGGGGTTAGGGCACGCACATTCAAAAATATTAAACGTTTGTCATACCTTCCGTTTTCCCTGGGCTCCCACAGCGGTGTGAGGTAGTATCTCAGTGGGTCTCTGAACAAGTCGTCCTTAAGTATCTAAATGTGTATATATAAACATTTATGTATCTCTGAAATGTCAAATACTTTAGATAGAAATAGTTTTGTTGCATACCTGTGCTACATCATCTTGTGCAGGGTTGCTGTGATCGCTAAACCAATTGAAAAATGTCTGGTAGACTCCACGCGCCGTTTTCCTTGGTTCGCTGTGGGTGGTCAGGTTATGGCCACGATGCCACAAGATAGGGTTAGAGAACGACATGGGAGATCCTGAAACAAAGACTACTGTAATTAATGCTATATTTGAGAAAAGTTCTTTAAATATTCTGTAAGCATTTCCATATGTTACAACTATTATTACAGAGTAACTATTTTACAATTATACACTAAAAGCTCTGCAGGGCATCGTTCAGTAGTAGTATACACATAATACTCTGCATATTGCTGAAGGCATGTTTTACCTCCCATTCCAAGGTGAAGCTCCTTCATGATAATATTGTTCTGAAAATATGGGTTCCTCCTGAAGTGAAATCGAATCCTATAGCCTAACTTGTTATTCTTGAAAGTTTCAATCTGGAATAAACACAAGGAATGTAAAATGTATGTCTTCACAACTAAAAAATAAAAATAAACACAAACCTCTACCTCCAGGTCAGTCATGTAGCTGAGAGCATCTTCATCAGTTTCATCAATGTGAGCTGATAGATGGGGGTGATTCAACAACTGGAACATTTATCAAGGGAAACAATTTGATTATGTAAATATCTAAAACATTTCCCCTGGAGCATAGATGAGGGATATTTTGGAAGTAAAAGGATACAGCTGTGACCCAGAAGCCAGGAATTGTTTTTGCAATGGAGCTGCGCTGATCCAGATGTGGGCGTCTCTGGCGATTGATCTTGACATCTAAGCGCTGGTGAAGCCGGGCACTCTTTTTCTCTAGTGCCTCCAACTTCATTTGAACCTGTGCAAGGAGTGCCACTGACTGCCTCATTTCTGGGGCCATCTTCACAGACACTATGGCACACTCCCCATCATCGTTTTCCTCATTTTCTGAAGCAAAGGAGGAGCTTGCAGTGGAAGAAGATCCAGACATGGATTCATCACCTTCTTCTCCTTCTGGCACATCATCAGCATCCTCCCTGGCGGTGCTATGCATTGATGTGGAGCTATCTGCTGCAGCTGCCTGGGTTTTGGAGCCCGACTTTGAAGACTGGTGGCCCACACGTTGTTTAAGTTTGCTCAACAGTTTTACCTGTTTGGTCTTATTCGATGAGCAAGCCGCCTCTTCACTATCTTCCCCATCTCCTCCTGTGAGACTGGCAAGTGCCTCGGCAGCGGCTATGGCTGCAGAGTCTGACTGATCCAGAGGAGTGCTGGATTTCTCTGGTTGTTCCTTTGCATCTGTGCTCTGTGGTTTCTCACGGTTGTTGTCTCCTTGACCGTCTACACTCAAGTTAGAGACAGTGTGTGAACTAGTCGCATCAGTGCTGTCTGAACTTGTTAGTGCAGTAGATGTGTCTTTTGATACGATCCCAACTTGTTCTTTATTCTCTATCTCACTGTTTTTGTCACTTTTTGATGTAACCTCCTGCTTGTCCAATGCGTCCCTTGGTTTGGCAGACTTACAGGGTACCGCGTTGTCTTCAACCCGCTCTGGTGATGGACAGCGTTTCCTTGATGCATGGTCAGCGGACTGTTTGCAGTCCGTCACTCCACTCATGCTAGCAAGCGACTCAGCTAACAAGCTAGCTAGTCCGCAAGCTTTACTACCACACAATGAAATGCGATTGACTTCTCTACCGACAATCTACTGGTATAACCACTTTAATTATGATGTTCGGCTGTTGTAATCTACATTTTCAATAAAGCCAAAACAGGAAGCAGCACTCGCATTTTTCCGCGGCCTTGCGTAATGTCAAAAACTAGCAACCTAATGCTAAGAGCTATAGCTTACGTTTGCCGAACCAGGTGTCATCGAAGTCGAGCACAGTCCTCATATTCCTCCAAACACGTTAATTAGGAAAAATGTTGTTTAACCCCTTTACTTCTTGGTAGTCCTGGCGTACAGGTAAAGTTATTTTTACTTTATGTTTGCAAAATGCGCTAGCTTACTATTCGTGCAACGACGTGAAAGAAAAACAATAATGTGATTGGCTGAGAAGCGCCGCGCTAAAACCTCTCCACCAATCAGCTGCAAGGATGTGTTTACACTGTATATGCGAGTGCGCAGAAAGCAAGTGCAGTAGTGTGTGAGAGATTAGGGATAATCCTAAAAATAGCCTAAAGTAGCACAATGTCAATCATACGGACTACGTGTTTTGCAAATTAACTAATAAAATAACAATTTATAGTTTATGTAGCACAAAGTTGTAAGCATGTTTGCGAAACAGCAAAACACATCGCACTATGAATAACAGTAGGCCAAACCATTAGGCTGTGGCCAAATGAAACTCCCACTATTTGAAGGCTACCGACTGCACATAGACGACAATTTTTAGCTATTGTGCTATTAATTGTGTTGCCCTAAAACTTGTCATTTAGACTAATTTCACGTTATACTTGTTTTTTATATAACGCCAATTATAGTCTCAACAGCTGATTTTCAATTAAATCAAGGACTATTTACAAACAGCCCATAACTACAGAGATGTCTTAATAGGGTCCAGTACATTCCTATAAGTCACGCACATGTGCTGTAGACCCCTGTGTCGTTTCCAGCCCGAACCAAACCGAACACGGGGGAGTCGCAGGATTATACCAAAGACAAATGTGGGGCATAGTGAGCCTGGTAGGTCAGTGCTAAAATTAGGTTGCTCCTTTTGCGACAGAAGCCAGATTGAGGGGTTTAAACTCTTCAGAATTAGATGATACACTATCACAAGGGCTGACGGTCAGGTAAAGTTTCCACGGGGACATTTAGTTGCGCGCAGAGACAGTACAGGCTGTGCGTAACGACACATCGCTGTATGAGTTTTTTTGGAGACGCCATATGTATGCGTATACACTGATACTATAATGTCTTTTTTAAGCATACCAAATCAGGAGGGCCTATTCACCGCCATTAAAGAAGGGAAATCGGAGGATGGAGCAGAAAGATGCCCCACGGTGGACACAGATGAAGATGAAGAAGATGATGAAGATGACACCGACGTGCGTCTCATCCCGAGATGCTCACCGGTGCCCAGAAAGAGAGGTTCGTCCATTTTCGACGAAACAGCTGAGTACATGCGCATCCAGTTGGCGCTGTGTGGAGGAAAGCGGGTATCCTTTGCAGACACAACAGGTGGGGACCTTGTAGATGTAAAAGAATTTGTTGCCTTTGACTCGGACGACGAGGACAGCGCAAAGTGGGAAGAAGAGGAGGCAAAGTATAGTGTAGCAAAGCGAGAACCCAAGTATCATGTGCACCCAGAGTTCAGCATGTCCTGTGAGAGTGCCCTGCTGCAGGCCGTGAGCACCAACAAAGTGGAGGTTGAGCAAGTCTCACCTGTAGAAAATGAGCCCCTTTCCTTCTGTGGAATAATAAGAGTTTTGAACATATCCTTCCACAAAGCAGTGTACATCAGGTTTACCATGGACCACTGGGCCTCCTACTATGACCAACCTGCAGAGTATGTCCAGGGGTCTCACGATGGGAACACTGACAAGTTCTCCTTCAAACTGTCATTTGCACCACCTTATACCACACATGGCTCTCGCATAGAGTTTGTTGTTCGCTATGAAACCTCTCAGGGAGACTACTGGGCCAATAACTCCTCTATGAACTATGTGGTGACTCTGCTTCTGACCTTTGAAGACGATTCAGCTCAAAGACACATCGACGAGAGACACGTGAGAGGTATCCTGAAACCACCAAAAATGTACAGGTAGGTAAACTCTTACGGAGGCGAAGTAAGTTTTTTCATTTTATTTTAGTCTAATCCTATTCTTCTCTGTTGCCTTGAAAGTTTATGTGTCCTCTTGCTTGATTATATATCAAATGAAAGGACAGGTAGAACCAACAAAGAGACACATCACAAAAAGCTTTGGGGCTGCAAAGCTCCAGTGGCTTTGTATTCAGAATTAAGCTTTAGTTTGTGCTTTTGCCCAAGTATCCAAGTCTCAAAGTAAAGCAAGGTAAAAAAAACAAAACAGTGGAGCAGCTGTTGTGTGACGAAAGCACACGAAGAGTGTCCCAGCCCTGTTTAATGTTGATATATGTCTATGATCTGTGGAAACTGCTGCCAGAGATAGAAAAAAGTTTCGGTGGGGGCACACACCCTTTTAGAGTGCCAATCATCATGTTGTGTGTGAGATGAAAAAGGCAAAGGGCAGGTGTCATTTTCAGCCCTGGCATTTCCCTGCAGTAAAATGTACCTCTGACCTTTCCTATCACAGACAGGAAATAGACACATTGGCCTTCTCCCCTAGTGGTGTCAAACACTAATACACACACACACACAATCCCTCTGTTCCTTTGTTACTCTGGTACATTAAGTCATTCCACTGAATTTGGCAAAGCACAGTGAAATGAGTGGATCTAGAAAGAGTCAGGTGGCAGTCAAATGGTCAGTGTGCAAACTGCTGCAGTTGTCACATTAAGCATATCGTTAGTAATGCCACTGTTGTGTAATCGGAATAGGTCGAATAGTTTATCAGAAATGGAGAAGTCACTGATAAAAATAGAAAACGTGAGGGAGCGTGATCTCATTATGTTTTGAAGTTTACTGGCATTTAATTTTGACACATTAACAAGGTCATCAGGTTAAGCCACTTAGTTATCAGTCATCAATGCTATAGTTTTTTGTTGTTTTTTTTAACTTTTGATTTTACACACAAAGTGATATCAGATTTTGTTATTTATGAAGCTCAGAGCACATTCATAATTTAACATCTCAAACTATGCTATATTTTATATTTTTTCATGATTAGGCAATACTTCTCACAGAATTTAATAAGTTACGTGGGTTATAACCTCTAAACCATGCATTAAAATGTTGTTTAGTTAATAGTATCTTACTTTAAGTGAAGAATTTGGGCTTGACATTATAAGGTAGTATATCGCCTTAACCTTTTGTCTCAACTTTCAGGTCAGTTACATGAGTTAAGTTCACTTTGCTGCACTGACAAAGACATGTGACTTCCATTGACTTGCATTATGCTTGTGAGCCATTCCATTTGCCAGTAATCTCACACAAAAATCTTTCCCCTTGACATTGGATTTAATAAGACAGGTCCTCTAAAAGTAATATCCAACCATACTAGATTGAAATGGCACCTTCAGAACATTAACAGTTGAACTGCATCAGCAAGTATTAAGCCTAATTATCCATAACAGGTGTTGATGATGATGCTTATGATACTATACTTGTCTTCTTCATGCATGAGCTGCTGTATCACTGCAGCTTTAGCCTCCAAACTGTGTCTTTCTGTTCACTGGGACCATTATGTCTGTCTGACTTACAGGAAAGTATAAGACATGAGGTGAACTCTCAGAGTGGAACGAAATTGCAATTTCATATATGCAACTTTTTTTTTTTTTCGCCCAATACTGGCCAGGTAACTCTTAACTCGAATGCCACATTTTTCTTTCAGTGCATGGACAGATTTTGAATCAGAGGATGGACATAACCCGGAAGAAGGTGAAGTATTTCGCAAGCATTTATGTTTAAAATTATATATATTATATATTATATATTTTAAGCTAAAGATACCACTCAATAACAGCAAATACATGTCTTCAGCAGAACATGGGGGTTCCACTGAATCTGGACTTGTTCGACCTACTGCCATCTGTCCAGTTATTATTCAGCCAGAAATCGATGTAGAGGTAAGAAGAATCATATTTATCTTTACCTTATAAAAATAACTAATTATGAACTTACTATGACCTACAGAGTTAAAGTATAGTCCAGCACAATTCTGTCTTGTGTGCTAACTTGCCAATAAGGCTTCACATTTAGCAAATAACTTTGACTTTATTCAAATGATTTGCATGAAGCTGTTGTAGTATTCATTTTTAACAGGTAAAGGCAGGAAAGATGCTCTCATCTTATAATGTGATATGTGTGTCTAATAAAACATACCTTTTCAACATTTACAGCTTATCACCATTGGCTTGATTGTTTATATTGTTCACAGCTCATTGAAGCTTCGGCAACAACCTAGGTAATGTCTGACTCCATGGCACATTGCAATGTAATGCATGAACTGTTTCTGTGTCACATCACTTCAGTAGCTTTTAGTGAATCACACAGTTATCAAAGCCTTCATATCTAATCCCATGTATGCGCTCATACACTAAATCATAATGTCTATGTGAATATTTAACGCAGACAAAAGGTTCTGAAAAAATCCCTATCAGACACAGATTTTAAAGAAGATTGTTCTCTGTTCAGTCTGCAGTCTTTATATAAAACGAGAAGAGGCCGTAGCTGAAATGTGAATATGATGTATGAGTCATATTAACACATGTAACTCCTGTCCTCTGTTTATCTTACACCTACATGTATGCTTGTTCCTATGTTGATGTGAGTTCATCTTGATTAGGATCTGCCTGTTTGTCAAAGCCAGCAAATATGCTAACCATAATATCATGCTATTTTTAATTGAAATATGAAAGCCACACACTGTTGTAATGACAGTACCTTTTTATATCCAGTTTAAGGCTATAATAATAATATGACAAGGGGGTGCATTTCAATGACCTTGCAGATTGTCATCACTGAGCTAGTTACATTTTGCACTTGTGGCCTGGGAAGTTCCAAATGTACCGTTTTTTGATTGATTTGACTTATTCTGAGAACTATCCAGTCATTTTTCTGTTTCAGTTCTTTGCATACTTCTGTGTTGGCAATGTCAGCATGGGATCCATTTTGTAGAAAAGCATCTGTATGCTGTAAAATGCTTTTCTCTGTCTTTGTGTGTCTGCACTGTTAATGTGGAATATAGATCTGTCCTCCTTTCATCTTTATGCTCTCCTAGCTGTCACTTGTCTTCCTGTTTTACTTTAACAGATTGCAGTTCACCCATCTGTTCCCACTGTCCCACCCAACGGAGAGCTTCCATCTGTTGGGGCACTGTCCACTCACTGTGAAATCACACAATTGCCCTGTACATCTTCCTCAAGCCCACTTCAGACCTGTTTACCTTTTGTCCTTAATGCCAGTGAAGCAGTCCAACCAAATAACTGCAGTGAATTAGGTAACCAAAGCTCAGAGCAGCACAAAATCAGCAATCCCTCTGCTGCACTGCTGCCTGCCTCATGTCCCTCTGTGTCACAAGGGTCTAGGCTGAGACCAGACAGGTCCCAGGGTACAGAGGAGGAAACCACTGGGGCAAATGTGCGGCCAAAGGGGGCAACACATTTGCCCCTGTTGGCAACTCAGAGTCCAGATGCTGAGCCCAGCCTTGCACTTCCTGAACATTGTGTCTCTGCTGCTCACAGCTCAGAGCTATGTGTACTTGTTCCAGGTTTATCAGAACATCTCAGCAGTTCTGCGGCATGTTACCACCACAGCATGCCCTTGCTTTCACCTGTGGCTCAGAGTCAAAATTCTCCTGGAGCACGAGGTGAAACTCTAGCGTCACTTCAAGAGAATGACTCTGAGAGTGTAGAGGTCCCTGAGGTTTGCCAGAGCTGCGATATCCTTTCTGCCTCGGCCTGCACAATGAGGAAACATGCTTGCAAGACTTCCCCTGATGTGGTATTAGAGAGTCAACCAAGTCTGATGTTTGAGCATGATGTAAACAGGAATCTGATGTCATCCATCATCTTTCTAAGTGCAGTTGTCTCCTTGTGTGTAGTGTGGCAGGAGCCCAGCGCCTTGTTTGTGATTGGACTGTTTCTGATTTTGCATTGCTTGTGATTATATCACATATTCTCCATGAAAGTGCCTTGTCATGATTCCAAAATATGCCACAAAGGGAAAAAAATGCATGTGTTTTCTGCCATAAGTGTAGTTATGCTTAGATCACAAAGACACTGGTACTGTATGAAAAAAAGACTGTATAGGTAACTACTCTAACCTCTGTAGCACCACGGTGATCATCCCAGTTTTACAGCACAACATTTTACTGTTGTTTTTTGCAGGTGTTTTTTATTTTTCATTTGTAATGTGCTCAGTGGTGTAGTCAAAAATCATTCTCTGAACTGATTTTTAATGTAGCTGTGGCACAAGTCTAAGCACTGTTTGTGTATTCCATGTAATGTTTAAAAAGACCTCACATAGAAAGACCTTATATAGAAAATGTATTTTGTTTTACAAAAGCTTTTACAAAGGATTTGAGAGAAAAAAATATTTTTGCCTTAATGCTTTAGAAATGATCAACTACGTCACAACATGGGACAAGGCTACTGCTCACTCACTAGTCTTTCTTTGTGAAGTCTTCCTGTGGATACTGCCCACTAAACACAATATACATTAACTGAACAACAGGTTGATTGATTCTTTGCTTTACTTTGTCTGTACCATATTTTTGCCTCACTGTCTGACTGAAACACTGTATGAAGTGCTAAAGTTATTAAACATGGGCTAATACCATGTTACCACTGTCTTAGTGTATTTCTTCATGTTATGCTCTGAAACTAAGGCAGATTGTGTAGTGCTAAGCTTTGCCTGGTGTGGAAATCCACAGTAACATGAGCCAAGGTCACACATTGCACTAAAGTCAGTGTCATTGCAAAATGCAGTTTGTAAGACACACTTAACATTTGGATGATGAGACATCACGTACACCTTATGTTTAGGTCAGAGCATGTAAACATCTTAAGATATTTGATCTAACCACTGCGTCCGAGTCCTATATCATCGCTGTGTGTGTTCTCAGATGACAGGTAGCATTGGATTATGTGGATTATGGGATATTTGTCTTAAAATATTACTAATCAAAGCACACTTGTAATTCATTGACTTGAGCAGGAAGACGGGAAAGTGAAAGCAGTGCCTAATTTGTGTGATGGTCACAGCTTCAATGTGGAATGTATTAAAAATTTAAGCAGACTTAAAAGTGACCTGAGGATAATCAGTGAGTCTCACTAGAGACTTTCATATTGAAATAATGAATCCCTTTATAAACACTAATCTACATTAGAGAAAGAAGTGTAGAGCAGAAAATGAGTGTGGAGAATGATGCTGGTTTTTTTCATCAGACCTAATTATATGTAGTGTTTCTGCTTCATGAAACCAAAGTATTTGCAAATTTTTAAGAATGACAAGTTTAACCATCAGAAATGTTTTTATCAACCGTTAACCATTCTTTACTAAAAGCATTGAATGTGTCACAGTAGCTCACTTGGCTTGTTATGTTTACTGCATGGAATAAACACAGACAGTGATTATATTTTTGACACAAACACATAACCCTGAGAAAATCTGCTGTCAGATAAGGTAAGTCACTCTCTCCATTCAAATGAAAATAAACCAATGAAAATAGGATTCAGTACATACAGTGCTTCAACAGGTTATTGTTAGTGATGTAGCCTACAAGAAACTGCTTCACTCAATTATTACTCTGTACTTGATTTGCCTAAAATGTTTTAATTGGTGTCAGAATTCAAAGTCATATTTTTTTGTATAAAACCTGAATATGATTATTGAGCTTAGGTTTTTAGTCAAATCGATTAGACGCTTTTTAAAGAAAAGCATTGGATTGGACTGATGAAAAAAAACCTGTAAAACTGAAAAACACTCATCCTGAGGCTAATGGATGAAAGGTGGTGACCATTTCACTGAACCTCGGAAATTCAAGAGTTCTAAGGACGTACGTTTCCTCTGGGCCCTGTAGCGCGTGCCGCTGAGACAACAGTAGACTTTAGTCCGACCCGTGTCACTGAGGCGAGTCCTTTAGCAGCTGCGTGTTGAAGGAAGCTCGGTGCCATGTGTGAGGACAGGCAGCTGGCATAAAACAGCACTTTGAAGTTACGTACGGCCCGCTGCACCGCTAACCCCCCTCCTCTCCTCCTCCTCCTCCTCTCCTCCTCCTCCCTGCACCCTTCTCCGTGCGCTCTCCGAATAAAACCGAGCGCTTCCGAACGAGCGCTTGAGCTGCCTCCTTGCAAGCAGCCATAATTGGGATTATTCAGGAATAATTCGCCTAACCCATCTGCCTTGTTTTCCTTCTTCTTTTTCCCTTTGGCACATTTACGCGCGTACATCGAGATTTCGACCGCGTCTGCGATGTAAATGCCTCTCGTGACATCGCCGGATTTGTCCAAAAATGTCCCCCTTTTATTGTGGACCATTAAGATGTAGTCCACCTTCGTTGGACAGCAAAACAAAGACTGCATATTAAGATAGATGGCTGAATCCGTCGCTTTTTGGACAGAAACATGAGAAAAGGAGACGTAGCGAGCCTGTCTGATGTGTGGACTAATTGTTCTGATGCCACTAGCCAAGACGATTCATTTAGGGGATGCGCGATGTTTTTTAGCTCTCTAACGTTTGTGGGTGGGTTTTAATAAGCGCTGAAAATCGGACATCATTTGGAATACATGAAGAAACCGAGATATTCTGTTGTAGAGCCTACATGGAGACGGCTGCTCGACGTGATGCAACAAAAAGCTGTTTTCTGGACCAAATGAACACATCCCTCTAAAACAGCAAAAGGGTGGCAGTGGATTTTTCCCCTCTGTATCTTTATGTGTCTTCACGGCAGCATCCCCATCCTTAGCTGTTTGATCAGCTGTTGATTATCACATCGCATGAAACCTATTATGCTGATGATATGTTGCTCTCTCGCCGTGGGTTTATGCATAACAGGTGTTGTTTGAGAGCACGGCCACAGCATAAGGCTTTATTATGTGTTTTTGTCTCCGTGTAAAGAGCAGTGACACAAAGCGACGAGGGGCATTTTTGTGTTTTTTTGACGGAGGTAGAAGAACAAGAACAGCTCCATAAATGAGAGGTATGTTGCCATCATCTCCGGCGGTCAATCTCTCCTATGCAAAAACACGACAAAGGAGATTTTGACACCTGTTCGTCCGTTTTTTTTTCCTTCATTCGGTGTTTTAGGCCCAGCTGACATAGCAGCCATCTAATCGAGAATGATGTTTGTCAAGGTGGCACAGAACAAAATAAGCACACAGTAAAATCTAATGATTCTGTGTTTCATGGCCTACATAGGCAAGGCCCACCCTGACAAGCAGCACTCTGCTTCTCTATTATTATTATTGCCTTGTGCCTGAGAACGAGTTTTAGGGTGAGGCTGCATCTCTAATTCAGCTTTAAATAAAAGAAAAATGCCTTATTTTTGATTTGGTCGTCATCTAAATGAGGTGAAGCGAGGAGGATTGTCAAAAACAACATTAAAAAATCTTCCTATTTTTCCAGCTTCAATCCAATTCCTCTGTCTAGCTCTTTCATATACAGGCCTACAGACAGATCTAAATGGCTGCCTGCCCTGCCATTACATTCTCACAGTGGTTATAAGATTTCACATTACATCTGTTCTGTAACAGTCACCGACACAGGACGAGGAGCACAGAGAAGGCATAAAATGTTATTTTCTCAATTACAATATCTGTGTTTGTTGGACATGCCCAGTGTTGCTCGTACTGTCTGCTCCATCCCCTGTACACCCCCATGCATTCACTCAAACACCCACACTTGCACAAAGTATGTGAGCTGTTGTATCTTAGCAACGGGCAAGGTAATTACTGAGAGAGCCAAGGAGCTGGCATGCTGTAGAGCTGCTGATCTGATCCCAGCCTTAGAGAAACAGGACGACAGAGATTTCCACTATGTTGCCGGACACAGCACTTCTGTATCCACCCTTTAAACTGTGTGCCTCCATTCATCACACTGTTGAAGATGTAACAGGCATGTCAGACATCTTGTTTTCCACATGAGTTGTCTTCACAATGTATCCCTCTGTTCACAGGTGGTGTAGCTGTGGACAAAGAGGAAAGATGATTGTGTCGTGTAGAAAAGATCATTTGGGCCTCTCCTTGTAAAGTCCAGAGAGCTGTGGGAGACGACGGCTGCAGGAGGATCATTAGTGCTTGTGAAGGGCCTCACTTACAGGCTCTTGTGGAAGGTAACAGAATGGCTAACCAGAGCTTTGCCATCGACGGCCCTGGTAGTTTGCTGGCTGTGCTGGCCTCACAGAGTGGACTGGCAAGAGGCGGCAGCAGCAGCAGTGACAGCAGCAGTAACAGTGGAGGAATCTCTGCCACAGATGTGTCTGCCTACTTTAAGCTGGTCTTTTTAGGCCTGATAATCTGTGTCAGCCTGGTAGGCAACCTCCTTGTGTCTCTGTTGGTCCTCCGAGACAGGACACTTCACAAGGCCCCTTACTTCTTCCTGTTGGACCTGTGCCTGGCCGATGCAGTGCGCTCTGCTGCCTGTTTCCCCTTCGTGCTGGTATCAGTCCACAACAGCTCGGCCTGGACTTACAGTGCCTTGAGTTGTAAAGTTGTGGCTTTTATGGCTGTGCTGTTTTGTTTTCATGCTGCCTTCATGCTGTTTTGTGTGGCTGTTACCCGCTACCTTGCCATTGCTCACCACCGATTCTACGCCAAGCGCATGACCATCTGGACCTGTGCTGCCATTATTTGCATGGTTTGGACTCTGGCAGTCGCCATGGCGTTTCCACCTGTCTTTGATGTGGGGACATACAAGTTCATCCGTGATGAGGATCAGTGCATTTTTGAACACCGCTACCTGAAGACCAATGACACCCTGGGCTTCATGCTCATGCTGGCTGTGGTGGTCCTTGCAACCCATGGTTTCTATGCCAAGCTGCTACTCTTTGAGTACAGACACCGTAAGATGAAGCCCGTCCAACTTGTGCCAGCTATCAGCCAGAACTGGACCTTCCACGGTCCGGGGGCCACCGGTCAGGCTGCAGCTAACTGGATAGCAGGGTTTGGTCGCGGCCCCATGCCGCCCACCCTGTTGGGCATTAGGCAGAATTTACACAATCAACACCGGCGGCTGCTGGGGATGGAGGAGGTGCGGTCAGAGCGGAGGCTAGGCAGGATGTTCTATACCATCACCCTGCTCTTCCTGGTGCTCTGGGCTCCATACATCATTGCCTGCTTCTGGAGGGTCTTCGTCAAGTCCTGCTCCATTCCACATAAGTATCTGTCCATCACAGTGTGGATGAGCTTTGCCCAAGCTGGCGTCAACCCTATCTTTTGCCTCCTGCTCAACGAGGACCTGAGGAAAGTGCTGCGAGCTCACCTGCCGACCTACTGGAGGACTAAACAACACCTGCCCCAGGACGAGGCCTACTGCATCATGTGATGACATCTGTGATCAAACACCACAAAGAGAATGTTTCAGGTTTTAAAGGGACTTTTGGAGATGTAATGCACCTTGGTGTTAGTGTCTGTTTTGTTGTTTTGCACAACAAAATCAAAATTGCCAACAAATGCAGGCACTGTGCCATTTTATTAAGAATGTTTCACATTTGAATAAGGTTGCCCTCAGGTGCAGAGGTTTGAACAGGGCAACAAAAACGTCCTGGTAACACTTTAATGGCTTGTATTTCTGATGATGTACTGTATGAATAATCATAACAATCACCACTAGATTTAAGTGTGACGGATGCCATTTTAAAATAATGTTGCCTTATTTCAGAGGGACATGCCCTAAAGCTTTCCACCAAGTATTCACTGGTGCCACGTGAGGCACAAAAGAGACACAGAGGGTTGAAATTCTACAATATGAGTACTGTCTAGACTGTGGATCAGAGTGTTACCAACTCTCTGAAACATCAAGGAACTCAAAGGAACTGAATGGATTGGCAGACCACCCTGGACGCCTTTTCGTCTAATTCAAAGGAGGCTGCAAAATATTGAATGAACCCAATAATCTTGGATACATTTAAACAGCTGTTGTGAACCCAAGCCTCGAACATGCTTGATTTTTCGAACTTGATTTAGGGCGTGTCAGGTTTCTTTGTATCATAAAATTGCCTGTTTTCCTTTATTTGTAAACTATACATGTTAAGCAGATGACACTATTTTGAAATATGACTTGATTTCATATTGTATAGACTGTACGGGGATATCTATATTCCTGCTTGTGTGTTTTTATATATCATTTGTGTGTAAGTGTGTGTGAGAGGGAAATGTGGAAAGACAAGGGAGAGGAAGACGATAATGAAGAATAGAATAGGTTTCAGTAATATTGAGTCAATATGAAAGCAGCATGTGGTCTCCAAATCATACAAAAATGAGCAGTCATCGTATGGAAATGGGTATCTGTAACTGAAGTTGTGCTTTGATTTTTAACAGTAATGTATAAGCAAGTGACTGCATAATGAATAAGGAGACAGACTAATTAGAAAACAATACTTTGCAAACAGGCCATAGGATTTAATGATTTCGAGGATGATGCAAATGACTGCGTTTTAGAGTACCATATTAATTAAATGAACATTTTTTGCAAATGATGATTTTGGGAATGTTGTACTGCTATGCTCTCATCAGAATACAAACAATAATGAAGTGGAACTTAATGTGAAAGAAACTTGAATGTTACCAGGCCCTCTGATACTTGCCAGCAACATCAACCAATAGAGTTTCTGCTTCACTGTTCGATTCAAATCTAAAATCACCTGTGTCGTTTATGGCTGTTTTGGACAGCAGCTTCAACTAAAATGACTTCTCTCTCCAAATTAAGATTCATGTAATGCAAATGTCTGACCTACAGTATGTTAGGCATAGGTATCTTCGTGCAGTGAATTTTCTAATTGTGGACACTTGCACAGCATACTGTATTAGCATGCATTCCACTGCATTTCATAGATTCAAGAGCCAGGGATTACAACTTGTACAGATGTTGATGTGGGCAGACTAAGTGGAACGTAACACTGAGGACCATCATTTTTATGTCTGGCATTCCTTTGCAAGATGATATTCTGTAACTGTACAGTTTAACAGAGGTGGTTCTTTTACCCACTCATCAATAAAGACTCTACTTTTGATGCATTAAGATTTTGCACCTGCCATTCTTACAAAGCAAACATCTTTTTGCGTGCTCTGTTGTTGAAAGAATTGCAATGTAATTTGAATAAGGAGGCTAAATAAGGATATCTTTAACAAACAAAGCCAAACAATGACTAAAATGTAGGATTAAGCCTATACTGCTTTTATCTGTGATTTAAAAAATGTTCTTGTTTACTTCCCTGAATGGCAAAGCGCATAATGGCCATGAATAAAACACAGTGGTGTACATTAAATCTCTTGCTGCCATGTAGAAAACTTTACAAGATAATTATGCTTCTAACATTAAACAACATTTAAGGACGGTAATTTATTTCAAACCAAATTAGGGCCCGACTGGAATGCGGTCTGTGTATGATTGTGCATTCTCCACATAAAAACTATTAGCCCGTTTTCAATCTCAGACATATCAGAGATAATTCCTTTTCTTCGAGCACTTAAACTAATGGGAAGGATGTTTCCAAGCCACCTGAGCAGTATAAACACTCCATTTTATATTTATTTATTTATTTTTAGTTAGATACAGCTGTGCCTCTGTTTCTCCTCAAAACTGATGTTGAAGAGTAATCTAAATGCTTATATTTTCATGTCCAAAATACAAGATGGCTGCCTTTCTTATTTGTAAAAGCTTGTCCCCACATACTGACGTGAAGATAGAGCCCTGTCAAAGCACTTCCTCATAGATATAATGCTTCTTTACATCAGTTTCATGCACACTTTACCACTATTTTTTAATCAAAGACTCTGCCCTGACCTTCTCTGAGAACAAACCCTTCATTACACATTCATCACTCCCTAACAGCTACACGTCCATGCCACAAAAACCTTTTTTAACCTTGAGAGAAAAACAAAGAAAGCTAAATGCTGTCTAGATGTCAAGAAGCCAAACTTTAAGAGATTAAAAGTGATTGGTGTCTGCTTCTAGATTTTGACTTGAATATTATTCTATTGGTTGAACACGTCGCTGTATTTTAGCTGTTATAGAGTTTATGACACTTAAGTATTGTTAAATTTGTTTTGAGATAATAAGGATTCAAGGAAGGTCTTTCGTTTGTATCAACTAGTTCCCCACCTTTAGTAAACTTTGCAACTTCTTGGCAATTTTGGTGACTTAAGATCCGAATTGACTGGTCTTTCAAGATAAAATAATGCTGCATAATAACATAAGAAATAGCCACTGTTTACTTATTGTGTTTGGAGACAAAAAGAAATCAAAGAGGTAGTTGCAGCAGTTTATTTTCAATGTGCATTAAATAAATAATGATTCTGCATCCAAGATAAACAGAACACACATATATTAAAAAACAAAGTAAAAACACTAAAACGTCTTTCCCACTGACCGACTTGGTCATGCACATGGTTTCAAATGCACACAGGCAAGCAGGACAAAGCAAATAAGGCCATCACAACACTTGAATAACAGTTACATAAATAGTGATGTAGATCTAAGCCAAAAATTGAGACAGAAGTCTTATTGTAACCTCTTCAGTCAATTAAATTCAGTCAAATACCAACATGCATGGGAGTAGTTCTCTTTGTCTTAAAGGTTATTTTTCGCAGCAATGGAAGCACTAACTCACACAGATTTCACTACCCCACACTTGTTGAATTTTAAAGATATCCCCACCACCTACACGAGGTTGTCTGATTGCACTTAATTATCATGACATGACACATTTAAAGCAGCCTCTTACATTCCAGTGACAATCGACATGTTATTGGTCAGTTAACAAGCAGCTTTTTAAAAAAAAATTTTTAATTGGTGTATCGGTTACTTTTGCTCCCGCCTCCAGATGATGACCATGCCGGTGGAATCTGCAGATGCCAGTAAACTCTCGTCACAGTTAAAGCTGACATCGAGCACTGGTCCCCCATGACCTTGTAACTTGTTTACTATCGCTTTAGTGTTGCGCTCCACGTCGAAGAAGTAGACACAGCCATCCTCACTGCCAGTCACTGTGTCACAGGGAAAATCACAGGACAATTAAATACAAAAATGGAAATAAACAAGCCTTGTCTGTGGGTCTCATATGCATTCTAATATGAATTTAATCAAAATTTAATCATTACATTGCAAAATGAATAAATGTATTATGATCTTCTCCTGATGTAAGAGATCCTGACCACAGAAGATAAGGTGCAAATATACCATAGACCTCTTTAAGCAAGCAATTAAATATTAAAATATCAGTCATAACAACCTCAACATGATTTTTTTTGCACTTCGCTCAGTCTCAGCACATACATTATACATGCCACTCATGTTTACAGGGTATAACAGGACATAACATGTTGAATTAAATTGACACAGAGTGCACAGCTCTAGAGAGTACTAATGCTGAGAAAAGTCAGCTAAGGTTAGCATGAAAAATTCTTAGTGAAATCTTGATGCTTAATAACTTTTTTATTTTTATAAAAGACAAAAACATTATAAATAACATGCAAAGATTTCCCTTTTTTTTTTTTCATTTTGTGCATTACAAAAACTGTTTCCTTTATTTTTTACTCAAGTAGCTCCAATAGCATAACTGGGATACCCTCCAGATCTTAATAAACTGTGGATATATTTTCCCAGCATGAAACCTAAAAGACTTCTTACCAACACAAGCCCCCTGTCTGAATGACATTAGGGGGCAGAAGATGCTATGAACAAGCTGAGAGCCATGCTGAATAGGGAAGCTCCTCTTCAGCTGTAGTGTACCTTCATTGTCCACCACCCTGCAGTGACAAAGTGGTGCACAGAAAGTCAGATTATATTTTTTTTGTATTAATAAATATATATTTTATTTTGTATTATTTAATAATGGCAGTTAGCGGTGGAAACTACAAAACTAGACAATAGACAAACCTGTACAGCAGTAGCTTATTGACACATGCATTGACCAGCAGGGAGGGGTCTCTGGCCTCACGACTAATCCAGGAACGAGCAGATATACTGCAAATGGAGCTGCCCTCACTCACCACCAGACGCTTGGCTTTGGTCAGCTTCCCTGGGGCAGAGGCAGGCACAAACAGGCGCAGACACATTAGCTGCTTTGCCTCTCAACCAGAGACACAGTATTTTTATATTTTACCGCAGCGCACTGTGCTTATTGCCAAATAAAAACATTGTGACTCAACCTGTGGCCATGTCAAAGAGGAAGGAGAAGATGCTTCCTCTGTCATCACCAGCCCACAGGATTTTCCCTGGAGCATCAAAGGAGAGAGACAGCACGCGGCCTGTCAGCTTACTGGAGCCCCCCTTCACCTTCTTCCCAGTGGAAATGTTCACCACCTGCAGGTGGTGCTTGCTGTTTCCCACCTGCAACACATCTATCTGTGAGGCCTTTACCTCTGAAGAAACATCGAGGGATGTTTTGATTGAAACAAGGACTATAAAATGAATATTACAAACTGAAAGTAAGTGACATTACATAAATTACATTGTAAAATGAAATGAATGAATTAAGAGCC
Source organism: Rhyacichthys aspro (assembly GCA_036850595.1). NCBI lineage: Eukaryota > Metazoa > Chordata > Actinopteri > Gobiiformes > Rhyacichthyidae > Rhyacichthys > Rhyacichthys aspro. The sequence continues at coordinate 11,321,900 of CM072154.1, read as the reverse complement.
TTAGAGTAGTAGGTATACTAGCTAATTTAGTTTAGTAGGCAAGAAGCTTTAAAGGTTCAAACCATTGAGCTATGCAATAAAAGTTAGTTGAAGATAAATCAATGTGTAAACTATGCAAAAAGCGTTCTAGTTATTAGTTAATTATTGATGTATTATGTGTGACAAACATTTAGGACACTCATTATTTGTGTTATCTTTTTGCAAACATATTACCAAGTTTTGATCATTAATAACATGAACAGAACACAGAAACATGTTTAAAAAGTTACAAGTTTAGATAAATTATTTTTAGTTACACATATATAGCTATATTTTAATGTTCTTCACAGAGCACATTAAAATATAGCATTCAAACTTGTTCAGTGTGCTTTGTATCACTTTCAGTTGTTAGAGCAGAAAAAGCAACATGCATTTCACTTACCACAGTAAGGTTATTATTCATTGGCTGGAAAGTGCAGCAGAGAAGCTCGCTAGATTCAGGATCTCTGACTTCTCTGATGCACCGCCCATCCTCGGTATTCCAGATGCGCAGAGTGCCATCAAGAGATGTGGAAACGATGATGTCATTGCTGAGGGACCATGCAAAGTCTGTGACAGGACCTCCATGACCTTTCAGTGTCACCTTGACGCTGGGAGGAGGCGGAGATAGTGTCATAATTGACAAGGTGCCATCCAGTGAGCAACAAGCAAGGAGGTGCTTGTCATCATTAGCAAACTGTAGACGTGGAACTGAAAGAGAATAGTGGACAAAAATGTTGAAATGTTTATGACTTTAAAAGGTATGCATGCCAGGCTTAAATAATTAATTTACCAGCAGAGTCTACATGTTGGTCAAATATGTGATGCATCCCAGCAAAGGCATAATTTTCACTCAAAGTTGTGTCCCCTGCCATGGCACGACTGGCCTCTGCCACTGAGGTGGGCACCAAACTGCCTGGGGGCCTGCAGAAGGTAAAATAAAAAAGATTTTGAAACAAATAATAATAAAACAACATACTGTGAATGCAACCCAATTCTCTTTTCTGCAAGTACCTCTCATCATAGACTGCTCGGTTCATCTGGGCCTGTAGTTGGTAGGAGCCTCTGCTGACAGAACGACGGTGACCACGGGCCCCTTGGGCACGGGGGTCTTCCTCAAAGTCCTACCAGACAAATAATTGTAGTGACCGATTCTTAAATGAGTTAGTGAAAATCAAACAAAACAAAGTAGGAACTTCAGACATTAAATCACAAACTTGCTATAATGTGCATATACTATATACAGAAAACCACCCATCATGTGGGCTTTGCCTGCAATTTTAACCAAGCAGCTCAGCCTCATATGCGTGGGCAACCAAAATCATGTCTCGCTGATGAGTAATCTCTTCTTAACCATGCAACATGAATTTTAAAATTTTACACGCAATCATTTCTTTCTTGTACTTCATAAATTTGGATTTTATTTTCCAACACCTTCTTTTATCCTTCCTATGTTTCTGCCTCTGCTTGTTTTGAGTTACTGGGGTCTGACCTCCATGCGATCCAGTGTGGTGCGGGAGCTGCGCACACTGCTGGCCCTAAAGCTGCTCTGCTCAGACAGAGGCCCGTAGCGGAGGGCCAGCAGCTGACTGCGCAGCCTCAGGTACTGCCTGCGCAGACTGGGCTCAAAGCCACACTTAGCATTCTCTCTGAGGAGCTGGCTGCGTCTGCGGATGTACTGAGTTCGAAACTGTGGGAAGGTAGGTGTGCGGTATGCATTGTACCTGGAAAGGAGAAAAAGTGACACATATTTTACAAGGAAACAAAAGTATTTACACATTTTTGTAGATTAAATTCTGGTGGCTTCCTGAGCATCACCTTGCGTCCACTGCCAAAACCTGCTGCCAAACTGCTGCCATTCCACAAGCACTCTGGGTAGAGACGTAGCCACTGCCAGGGCAGATCTCTGTTAAAATTAATATATTTTATATAGATTTTTAGAGAATAAAACTTTATGAACTTGTGTTTGTGATGTAAATGATGAATGAATTTTGTCACTGCTAACAGTATTATGCACATGTCCTAGTTTGCGTTTTAACCCCTCCCCCACACTATTCAAATAGACAGGAGCACATCATGATGCAGAATTACGTGACACCACAAATCTTCCTGTTTGGTGCGTCTGTTTCTATGGGTGTTTGACAAATAAAACCGTAAAAAATTTGGGAAGATTACTCAGTCCTATTTAATAACAGAAAGTCAATACTTCGTGTTAATAGGAAGAAACAGTGGTCATGGGGAAAAAGCTTCGTAGAAGCTAATATAGCTAACCTCACAGCAATTAGCAAATTGTTGTTTGCTAACATTACTCTGCTATGTGCGATGCTCTCGCATTGAGTCATTTTCTATTCGTTCATTATTTCAGTATATCACTTAGTCTTTCTGTTTTGCGCAATATCTGATGTGACTTCCGTGAAAAAACAACACTAAAAAGAACGAAATTTCATCCCAATGTAGCTCACCTTCCTTAGCTTTTCTCCATCGCTGCTTTTGCTGTCAGGTCACATGACCTGGATGGCTCCGCCCTCTTCCTGATGATGTGACTCACACTTTTAAGGCCACATTATTATAACGTCTGCTGCGGCTAGTCTTGTAGTGTTGGGGGGAATATGGGAATCATATGATGATGATGTTTTTTGCTGTGCTCATATATGACCACAAGTAGTATGCTTAACCAATATATTGTTCTGATAAACTAAGACACTCAGTCAATAACTTATATAAGTTCCTAAGCATACAGTTAGCACGTTTGTCTATTTTGTTTTTGCATGATTGTGTCTTTAATAAAAATAATAGACAATAAGGATTTCATATGCACTTTTTGTTAAGCTGTAACATGATGAAAATGGTTTCTTGTCATAGACAATAGGTGTGGACACTGTTCCAGTAGGTTCACAATGGCAGTATTACAAGGTCAGCTCTGAGGTTTCGCCTGGATCAGCAAAGACCTACAGAGCTTTGGGGTATGCTGCTCAGCTGACGGGGCTGTTTGCTTGTTCATGGTGCTCTTTCTCGAGGGGGCCCCTGTGACAGAGCCATTCACAAGCATGGGCCATAAATGACCGAGTTGAACACCACACATAGCACTGCATTTTGAAAAAAGAGCACAGACTCTGGAGCACAGCCAAAATGCCAGGAACAAAAGGTAAGTTAAGAAGAAAAATAACTTATATTCAAAGTTAAATAGTCTTATGAATACATTTTACACATTTGAGCAAAAGTGACCCATCAGTGAAGCAGCTGTCAAACGTACTACTGAACATTTAACGTTTTTACAGGTAATAAGTCGGACAAGAAGTCAACTACCAAGGTAGGAAAATTAGTTCATATTTAGTAATTCAAAATCCTTTGGTTAAATTTTGTTATTGCTATTTATTCAATGGTGCTTTTTTTAACAGCAACCTCAGAGTCCTAAAGAGCAGCCGAAGAAAGGTGATCAGAAAGGAGATGATAACAAGAAGCAAGGAGGTAAGCATTTATGTGAACTAAAACAAGCAGACTTCATAACCTATATAGGGACGATTTGACAGAGTGTGGGTATGTGGTGCTGTGACTGCTGTGTCCCCAGTGAAGCTATCTGTCTGTGTGTCATCCCTTCGCAGGACAGCCGAAGGGAGAGAAGCAATAACTTCCAGGCATTTGTGAAGATGGCTTTGGAGACACTGTTGGGGTCCTGCCGTCGTAAACATGGAGGTCCTCGGGGCAGACAGGGCTGAGTGCACCTTCCCTCCCATTTGCACTTTTGCCATTTGCCTGTAGATTGGCCTATTGTAAGGCCTACCAATACGGCATCTGCTCACCTCTCGCAGAAGCATAAAGTAACCTGATCTCCATCCATCACCATCTGTCGTCCTCCCTCTTTTCTGTCCCGTTGCCTTCACTGTGCCCTCTGGCTGATTTGATGCTTTGAAGCAGACTCCAGATTTAATCATACCATCATTAATTAGTCTGTTACCCCAATGCAGTCCTTTCCCGACTCACACCATAATGGCTGTATGACAGTCACATTCTTGTAAATAATGAAATAAATAAACAACTATTTATTACTGCAGTCCAAGTTGTTTAACTTTCTTTTAACATTTGTCAGTGTTTTGTTTTCCTATATTCAATTTTAATAATGACAATAACCCGAAAAGTGTTTGTTGTAAAATTTTATAAAAATATCACAAGTGTATCAGTGCATTCACATTTACAGGGAAAAGACATAAACGTCAGAATATCATTGAAAATAGATTTAGTAATACTAGGTCTGTAGTGAAGTATGCTAAATGTCTATTCTTCTAATCTAAATCTACAGCTTCTGTGTTAGAAGCAACTTTTCACATTTTCCATTTAAATAGACATAATCTGTTATATTCTGATCTTTCTTCAAGTAATCATGACATAAATCATTAAAGCAGCAGTGTGTCATAAACATGTACTAAGGAATTGTCATTTCTTTTGAATCTGTCTTTTTAATCTTTCATCTGTAATATAAAACTGGATGGGGAAACCGGGGGAGCTTTAACACTTGCCCTACAGAGACAAATGAAATACCCTGGCTCTAAAATTTTAACTTCAATATTTTTTAGTGAATCAAATACTAAACACGTCTGTCTCCACGCAAAAATTCGAAGAATAAAAAAACATAGGAACACCATTCAGTCACAATAAATCAAAACTAATTCAGTCATTTCCTCTATTTAAAATTCATAAAAAGGGGATTTATTACTTATTAATAATACAATTGTAATTGTGTCCATAGCTTGTGCTCTCATCACTCCAATGTAAACTCTTTTCTCATGCTCAAACAGAAAACCCCTGTTAAAAGCTAAATATGAGATAGTAAAAAACAAAAATAAAAATTAAGGATCTGCCACAAAGGCCTAGAAAGCCTAGAAATAATCCTCATAAAGAAGCAGCCGATCTCTACCATGCTGATAGGTATTGATTGTGACTCACAGTGAGACATTAGTAACTGTTGTCACAACATGAGGGCTTAACAACTGCGACTCAGATAAAAAAGGGTGAAATGAGGAGAAAGGTAGGGTGGAGTGGGTTACCATTTCATCAAAATCCCCCGGGACTAGTGCCCAGCAGGTATGAAGTATCTGAAGATGTTGATTCTCTCACTCGGAGGCATGATACTGTCACAGTGGAGCATTGGTGAGCGGGCTATAACATTATTGCTTCTTTTAAAGTTTTTTTTCTCTCTACCATTTTGCTTTTAAAGAATGAGGCGGTACAAAATCCAACATCCAAATGTTACCCAGTGGCTTGTCCAGCTCAGCCCTGACCACCTCTGAATGGTATGATGGGTGATATCATCCTGTAGGGGGCAGTGAATAAAGCATAAGCTCAGAGTACATGCAAAACAGTGGGGGTCATAACTGTTTTTACTCTTTTTTAGGGTGAAAAATACACTTAAATTAAATAACTTGTGATGCGTATGTTGCAAGCTCACCTCCTCCTCCTCCATGAAATCCACACTGGAGTTGAATACGGAGCCCAGGTATGTCAGGTGTATGATGGCAAGAGTGGAGAATACTAAGTTGATCATATGCACCCAGAGATTCTGCAGAAAATAAGTCATAATTATTCACCATATTATGATATTTTGTGCGAACTCTTAATGCAAAACCCTTAATAGTAATCTGATATTACATACTCAACTGATAATACCTGATTATTATTGTAAAGCTAAACACAGGGAGTACAAAGAATATCTATTACCTTTTTGTTCTTGTGTGTACAGTTTGGTTGGCATTTCTTGGACAGAATACAGGCGTTAAAGACAACTGCAAGCCTCTTTCGCAATACTGAAAAACATTAGACATAATAAGCATTTGTTTCTGACAATGACAGCTAAATTAAAGACAAGGCAGAGACACAAACAGTTTACTAGTAAGTGGTGCAATTAGACTTTACTGCACAGCTAAGCACTTTCTGTAAATGAAAAGACTGTAATGTGGATATCAGGCACACTCACCATGCTCAATGTATGTGATGAAACCCAGAGAAATGAGCACTGCACCAAGATGGAAACTAAAACCCTGGAATTAAATCACTCTTCTCAACATTGACACATACAATAATACAAAGCATCTTTTATATTTGTTGATGTGTGTTAAACTACACAGTACTTACATGCAATAATGCACTGGCAGTATATGTCACCATGACGGCAGTAAATGTTCCAAATTTGAGCGCACTCTTAAAAACATCTGTGAATTGACAGCAGCCTTGTAAGTGTCTGTTTGAATGAGCCATTATCAAAGCATCAGTCGCCACAAAGTCATCAGTATTATTACTCACAGGTGTGCAGAAAGCGAGACATCGGCAGATTCCATGAGGTAACCACCTCCACCATCGACCGAGGAAACTCAATGTTCATAGGCTTTGATACAGCCAGGTCCCTTTAAATCAAAATGTTGTTAGGCGACGAATGGTCAAAATAATTTACTTCATGTCAGTGATGTATTTACAGTCCTGACCATTTCAGATTGTCTTTCTCCTCTGTAAAACCTGCCCCTGCGAGAGTGGCAGTAGTTTCACTCAAATAACCCACAAAATAATTGCTGAAGTGGAACGACATTGTATTCTCATAAGCCAGCAGCCACCTAAAGAAGAGAAACAAGTGGAAAAGTCACTAAAGATTTCACTTCATTAGTGTGTATTTTAAAATGCAAACACAACTTACTTTGTCACTGTCCCTCTTTGAATCAAATCATTATAAAAGGGAACATTTAACCGTTAGTTATATTAATAAAGCCAAATTATTCATGATTTGTAAAACATGAAATATGTGTTCTTTACCTGATCTTTCTCCTCTTTTTGCTGTGGGCAACCAAGACAATAGAGAAAGATGTTGTAAGTACAGATTTAGATATCTAGTATAGAAAGCATTAACAGGAATTTAACCTCTCTAGTATTTTAATGTATCCCTCACCTTCGGAGAAGCTTGTCTCCAAAGACAGGTATAAAATAGGGGAAGAGGTAGGGTGCCACACAGTTTGAAAGACAAAGGCATATCTGACTCTTCACCCAGCTAAAAGATACTTTTGAAAGCCATGATAAACTCTGAGGTGAAGAAAGAACAGATTTAAACCATTAGCAGCGAGTAACAGGAAAAATCACCTAACCTTTGACCATATGAGATATGACATATAACACTTACCAGCTTACGTCCTTCTAAAGCTTCTTTGTAACTGTTGAAGCTGATCCAGGGACCAAAGACGACTGTTCCCACAAAGTAAATATAACCCATGAACTCAATGGGTGATGGGACACTAGCAACAACGCCTCGGTCCAAATCAAAGGCTAGAGAGATGGCTTTCATGGCAACCACCATCTGTGAACCTAGAGAATGGAAAGAATAACATAAAATGCATTGTTTCTTGTTTATGCGAGGTTTAACTTTCTTTTTTATTCATTTTGCCTCGGAATCCCTGGCTTACCTCTCATCTTGTGCCAGTTGGTGGCATCCATCATATGCAGCTCCCTAATGAAGTTATATAACAATAAATGCAATATACTATTTGAATTCATACATTTAACAATTTAAAAAGCTTTTGTTCCAATCTCTGGTTCCTTACCCTAACAGTAGATAGATAAGCACAGTTATGGAAAGAAACGTGCCCCGCATAGTCGAGTGTCGGCACAGGAAAAGGAAGAGGTAGCAGAGAAGGCTGAGAAGCACCACCCAGATCATGTGAAGCTCAAAGAACAGGTAAAGAGTGTAGAAGCCTGCTGCTACTGTGCCCAGGTGTTTTACAAAGGAGGGAAGGCCTTACATAAAAAAGCACAAAGGTAAAAGTCATGACAAATAAGGTGAGGCAAACAGATGAAGCATATTTAAACTCCTCTTACCCAGCATCCAGAGAAGCCGACACAGCAAGCACATGACCAGCAGCTGCCATACCTGTTCCAGGCCCTGCTGAGCTGTCGGCAGCAGGCAGCCTTGAGCAAGCTCCTCAAAAAACTTCTGTCGACTGAATACTCCCATGACTGGACTTAAACTGCACAGAAGCCATACAGTGTTACAGTGTTACTACATTTGTGCAAGTGCATCTGACCACAGTAGGTGCTGCACTGGCGCATAGCAGGCAAGCTAAACCTAAATGCAAACTTCTATGTTCAATGCAATGTAAATGCAGTAGGTAGAAAGCAGACTGTGGTGATGATATTGTAGTCATTAACCATGCTGATATACGCAAGGCATGGGCACTCCGCAATGCAGTCGACTAATACGTTGAAATGACAGCAAATCAAATCTGAATGCAGTAAAGGCTGATGGATATTTGTTTAACACATTCAGTGAAAACAGTAAAGCTCGTAATGCTATAACCTAAACAGAGCAAAGGGGATTTGCCGTGTTACTATGGCAGAAGCCATCCCCCAGCCCCCCATGTTACCAGCAGCTGACTGGACGCCCCGGGCATGCTACTTTGCAACAGAAACAGACCTACCTTCAGAACAAGGGCTGGTGCTTCCTCTGTGTTTCGAGAGGGCCGTTCAGGTTCCCTTTTACCCGCTTTGTGCTGTGATACCGTTGGGCTTTACACGCACTCGACCCAGATGATGTTTATCTGGATGACTCCCATTGTCACAGCATCAGCACCACTCGTCTGTCACTTACAGAGCCATGCGTAAAGGTAGCAACCAATCCGCTGCTTTCGCTCAGTGACATACGCCAATTATTGCCGCCGGTGGCTTTGAGTGACACTTAAATTGACCAATAGGAATTAGCGCTTTTTCTTTACGGTGCAGCGGGGACCAATAGGACTTGTACACCGTGCAGATGCACTCAGACAGAACCTGGGATGTGGTCTTATGCGTACATTTTTGATTATGATTTTTACTTTCACTTCACATTGTTTCAGATCGCAGTCATACATTGGCCTTTATTATTTGTCTAAAATGCCCCACAACTAAAAAGGTCCACACCATTAAAGAATTCAAACTGCTAGCCTATTATTGCACATTTTCATTTTTAATTATAAAACCTTCACACATTTCAAACATTTTAAAGCAAAAAAAAAAACCAAAACAGTGAACAGTCATTCTCCATTGTTGCAGATGCCTATTCAGATTAAGCAGCATAAAATATACAAATACATTCAAAACATAAGAAAGCAGCAATGATTGCCAACTGACAAGCTTAGAGTCATGATTTGACTTATTTTTTCACATATTTGCCTGTGGTTGAGGAGCCACCACTTGATAAAATATATATTTTTTTGCTTCTTTTGTGTTTTTCCTTTTTAACTTTGCTCAAAATATATCTGTAATTTCTTTTGACGTCAAGCATTGCTGACGTGAGGTACTGGGGTGAAAACATTTGAAGATTAGGTGGAAAAACAGGACTCTGAGGTAGATGCGGCTGAACAAAGTGTTTGGGGTAGTGAGCTGATGGCGCCTCCCCAGGGCCTCTTGGTCGTTTAACCAAGATAGGTGAAGGTGGACGGGAGCCGTGGACATAACCAGCCGTGGCATGCTTCTTGGGCCTTCGCTTTGTTTGCGTGGCTGGGGTTGTGGATGTATCAGGCAAAATGACAGGCAAAGGTCCAGGTTTTGGTGGTGCGGCTATAGGTTCTGCAGTTGGTTTGAGTAATGCGTTTATATGATCAATAGACACTTCTGGTTTTTGGGGTTCAGCAGTCTGCATAAAAGTAATCCTTTGTGGCACTGAGGACCTGGTGCTCTCACTTTTGCATACATAGGACATAATGGTTTTTACTGCATCAGGCGTAAGTGGTTTAGAAATGGAGGCTGTTGATTGTTCTACTTTTGATAATTTTATACATTGTCCTGGCTGTGGTTTTGGTGAGGTGGCTGTATTGACTGTAGATGATCCTGATTTTGGAGTTGCAACTATAAAAGTGGAAGATATTTCTGGTTTGGCGGATGAATTATTAAAAACCTTTCCTGCATCAGGTTTTAGTGATGTAGATGGTTCTGGCGCTGTTTGTGTGGCTATCAAGTCTGTAGATAGTCCTACTTTTGGTTGGGTTGTTGTAGAAGGCTCTGGTTTTGCTTTAGCTTTTGATACAAAGGATATAAAGGCTGAAAGTAGGCCTGTTTTTTGTGGTTTGCTGGTTGGTCTTGGTTGCAGGTGAGTTGCTGCAAATTCTCCAGATTGTTCTTGTTTTTTATCAGTCTGGCTATCGGTGCTCAAAAATGATGCTGTAGTACTGGAGCTCTGAGCCTCATTATGAGTATATTCATCCAACTCAAGATTATAACGCTTACTGGTTTCTGGCAATTGATTTTCACAAGACACATTCAGAGTATCGCCTGTGACAGTATCTTCCTCAAAATTACTTTCTGTGGAGATCTGTGGCTGGAATAAAACATGATTGTGCCGCTTACAAAACAAAGTTCCACACTGTGTGCACTTCCTGGAATCTCTTAGATGTAAAAGTTTGTGGCGCTTAAGGTTATGAATTGTAGGAAAGGATCGATCACACATGTTACACTTAAATAAAGAATCCTCCACACAGATCTGTCTATCTGTCAAATTACACTCCATATTGGTGCTCCTTTCACTAACTTCAAAAGGGGTGGGCAATTTTATTTCACCTGACTTTTCTTGGTCATGGAGCTGTTTGTGTTTTGCGAGCACTGAGCCATCTGTGAAACTACCATCGCACACTTCACACCGAAACCCACCTGTGGGATCAACTACAGATTTTAAGAGCAAGATAGGTTTTTTGTATGGTGACAGGTCGGCTGTTACTAGTTCAATGGATAGCTTAATCTCATCTTTCTCTTTCAGCACCTCTTCATCCTAAAAAAAAAAAAAAAAAAAATCACAGCAACAATTATCTCATGTATCCAATTTTGATGATTCTATAACGATAACTACAACGATACAAAACACGCGATGACATGAGAGTGTTACACCATAAATGTACAGCTTTTAATTAAATTTGCAATCGTCTACTGCATCTTTTAAAGGAGGGCAAACATTCAATTGAATTACCTTTGTTAGTGTGAAAGTTGTTGCTTCTTGCATTTCCTCTGAAGGTTTACATTGGTCAGTTTCCATCAAAACAGAATTGTTTAAGAGGTGGACTTCCTCAAGGGGCTTTTCTGGTGATTTTCTTGGTGATTTTTGCCTTACATGGGACTTGGTGGGAGTGCATTGTCTTCTTTTCAATCTGCTTAAGAAAAGTGAAAGCAGAACAGCCATCATGAAAACAAATTTTGCATATTTCAAAAAAGTGTGCAAAACAACAAAAGACAAAGCTAAAAAAAATACGGTAAATAACAGTTTAATAATGTGACTATAATGTAACACTGCACTAGAGCAATGCAAATACAAAACACAATGTAATGCATTTTATCTAATGACACTACTACATCAAAAATAAAAGTAATATAGCCTTCACTGAAAAACTATAAAATATCCATAATATATTGATGTCTTTAAAACAAAATGATAAATCCAGTCTTGTTTTAATGACCTTGCAGCCATAAAATAAACGTGATGATTAGAAACTAATTTTTAGTACTGACAAGTGAATCTAAGTGTACTTGAGTGACAACTCAAATGTTCTTGTATCTTGCCTTGTTCCTTCTCTGGACCTTAGATGGTGTAGGTCTACAAACACGGAAGGGACAAAATCTGGGTTGGAGTTATCCATTGAGATTTGACCTGTTATGAACAACACAACAGTGTTTATGTTAGTTAAGAGAATAGTTTTCTAGGGAGATGTTTGCAAACAAATGTGGCTCTATTGTCAATGCATCCTTGTTAGAATTTGCTAATAGTTAAAAGCTAAATAAATCCTAACAGCTTTTAAATAAAGTTTCATTAGCTTAGGATTAGCTATTCTTGTTTTGTTTTGATTTGTGAGCCATGGTTGGCTAAGGGGTCCATAGCCAAAAAGATGCCCCGGAACAAGTAACAAAGAAGGGGAAGGTATGGTACTATGAAGTATGTATGTAAAAATGCATTGAGGACAACATTTAATTAAAATCCTGCACAGTATACCTTTAAGTCCCTTACTTAAAATGAAACTGTATTATTTATTCTACTGTGCAGTCTGTCTATCGGCTAGTATTTACGTATACCTGAAATGAAATGAGCGCTACAGATCCGACTGTCGGCGCTAAGGTCTGCGACGCTGCCGTTCGCTTTTTCAATCGCTTCAAGCCATAGACGCCGACGATTCAACTTAAACGGTCGCACACTATTTCCGGTCGGTATAGTATAAAATTTAAGTGTCCTTTCTTTGGTGGGCCGGTTAGAACAACCAAGGATACAACATTCCAACATTTTTTCCTTTTACAAATAGTGTAGATTTAGCGATAGCGGAAGTTTTGCTACTGTGGCGGAAGCTGCTAATGTCAACTTCCGTAGCTAGAGGCGCACGCAGCCGAAGGGAGGCATCTGATTGGCTGTGACCATCCCGGACGTATGCGTGCCTCTGAAAGGAAATTTGAAATAAAATAATACTGAAATTTGCAATGCAGTCTAAACTACCTAAATATTATTTTATACACCTAACACTAACAACAATAATAATAATAATAATAATAATAATAATAATAATAATAATAATAATAATAATAATAACCCACTTAATAATGATCACACAATTTCATAAGCATTCACATGGTGCATCAAGGTAACAAAGTAATGATGATGAATGATGAAGTTAACTCTAATGCAGAAGTATTCACAGTTGGATTTTATGTTTCCTGAAATTTTATCAACATTTTATTGTCAAGCTCACAAATGTACAAACGCTAAATACCTGCCCTGATCATTATGTGAAATTGGGACAACTTAAGAATTACAACAATATTACAACATGCAATAAATTACTTACACTATTTAATATGTTGTATATTGGACGTCATAAAAATTTGTTTACTGTTTGTCACCTGCAGCTGTCTGTCCTGTGAAGGCAGGGCTGTATGCAAGATTAACAGAGTACTGAGGTCTAAAAAATATTAACAAAAACGTGGTCTGCCCGAATATTGTGGTGAAGAATAACAGGTTAGCTAATAAATCCAAAGAATAGGACATCTTAAAGCCAGTGTAGGCCTAGTCTAAAAACTAAATGCCCCAGACTCACACAAATTTGCTGGAAAAGGGAGAATATTACAAAGCTCTTTTGCATTACACATTTATAGGTCAGTAATTCATAAATATATGGCATGGCATGCATTTATATGGCGCATGCATAAATATATATATAGTCATATCCCCTTTTTTTTTACCCAATCAATAGATCTATCACACAGTCATGTATTGTACAATAGGTCCAGACACAGCTACAATTAACATAATCTGGTTTTGTTAGTAAATACAATAACAAATCGTAAGGTCTGGAGCTCTGTGACCTCAATGCTGTGTACGGTCATGGCAGAAAATGCTCCTACTTTATTGCACTTGCCCTGTCCTTTATGGCTTCTCTGCTGTTTCGGTATTTTAAAGTCCTTCATGTTGTTCTGGTGTATTTATATCACCTTTATGACTAATGCCTTCCATCTGACCTACACCATCCAGGTTTTGCCCAATTGGGTCTCTTTGTATTCATTACCTTTTTTACAGTTACTCTCTGAGGAGTTGCTAATGCGTAAAGTGCCCTTGAGTATATTTTGATTCAGTTACTGTTCGGTCACACTTATGCACATTCATTTGAAAATGACACACACACACACACACACACACACACACACACACACACACACACACACACACACACACACACAACCACCACCACCACCGATAATGCTTTAAAAAGATACAATGGAAACGAAAAAGCCTTGTAAAGCTCTATCATTCAAAATTACATGGTATAAAATTATAATTTTTCCTCAGTAAGTTGCTATTGTTGCCTTTGACCAATAGATGCCACTGTTGTGTAATGTCTGGAAATGGACACAGCCAAACACAATTTTCTATCACAGCATTTAATAACTTGGTTTTTCAAATACCCCAAATGAAATGTGTGTTTTAATTTGATTCATGAATGATTGAATGGTTGAATACAGATCCTAGAGTGCAGTTTTTCCCCCCTAAATTTGAGGTTTAAAGTTGAGGTCTGCTCATCTTCAAAAAGACAGATGTGGCAATCAACAGGCTAGTTATTTTTAACCAAGCAGCTGAGGCTGACTCGTTTGAAAACAGACTGGGCCCATCTTTTTCTTGGCAAATAATAAATTGACCAACAGCACACAGTTTTCTGTTAAAGTAAAACATCTTCGTATGTGCACACACATGACCTGAAAAGAAATAACTAGGCATAGCCACTGTGTTCCTACCCTCCCTCCTTTCCCTCCTCAAGGTGACTCCTCCATCTGCACCCTCCCAGATTTGCCAATCCCTCTCTCTGCAGTGGTTGTAGTGATACAGTAACACATATCTGATCCTCCACTTCTTTTTAAACTGTCAGTATCTCACCTGTTCAGTTTGTTATCCCATTGTCAAGGCTTTGCTGGGCCTCTTTGTTCCCTCTATGTGAGCGAAATAGCAAGTGTGAGAGACAAGGCAGATAGCTGTGTTATCAAAGCTGACTATTTTCTGCCAGAACAACAGCTCAACTCATAAGTTGTATTTTATGAGCTGGGTTTCTTTCATTTTTTGCCTTTGCTGTATATACATGGGTGAGGCTTGTCTTTCAACTGGCTTCATTTCAGTGCACAGCATCCCCATTTTAATTACCTCCTGTTCACCCTTTGCCATACTGCTCTAAGTGGTAAGAAAAGGGGAAGAGATGGTAGAGGAATGTTAAAAAATGAACACAGGGCGGGATGGGCCAGGGTGTGAGTAGTGAAAAGGCCTGTTTTTGGCAAAGGCAGAGGAGAAAGAGAAGGTGATTCCAACCAAGATGACCCAGAAATGTGCTCACAATAACTGTCCTCTGTCACTAATCAAGCTTCTGTGTCATCTGCTACAGTGTTTGTCACCTGGGCTCACTGCTACCTGCACAGTGACAGCCATGTGTGATAAGTAACATACACAACAGCTCGAGTGTTATGGATGTCGTTGCTGCCAGTCGTCTGGTAAAGGGTTCAACCACTATACAACACAATTACACATTCACTTCACCCTCACAGCAAGCCAAGCAAGCAGCCATCCAGTCACAGTCTACATTCAGTCTCCCCTCCCCCATTTGAGTCCTTTACCCCTTTCATATTTCAACCCTACGATCTCTCCTTTTCAACCTGCCATGGCTTAAAATTCATCCCCTTTAGCTCCGTTTTCTTTTGGAGCAGGTTTTGAGTAAAGCGATGGAGGCCTGGAGTAAAAGTAAAAAAGTAAAAAAAAAAAAAAAAAAGGCAGCATGTAACACAGTGAAATGTGGGGAGAACTGAGTAAGAGGGCGGTGTGTTTTTCTGGGTGGGGGTTAGCAGAAAGACTAGCTAATGATATATTGATTGGCTTGAGCCTGGGGGCAAATATGTGGGAGTATGTGGGAAGAGTCATTCTTTGCAGATGTCTCCAAAACACCTGGGTGGGTTGTGTTTAATGTACAGCGAACAGAAGAAGGCATGTATTGTCTACACACACTCGTGCATGCACAAACACAGCATTTACATTTCAAAGTCGCAGCAGCAATACTACTAGGCATTTTTAATTGTTTTTCATGTTAAAGAAAAAAAAGCAGCGCTGTCAGCCAAAGCTCACAGCAGAAGCAGAATTTTATCAAAGCTTGTGTCTGTAAAAGCAGACATTTAGACCAGGGAGAGTCATCAGGGATCACATTAGGTGAGATCACTAAAGGGGGGAGAAAGAGGGATGGAGTGGAATTAATGGGATTTCTCTCAAAGCTTTCTCTCATCATGGTGCATCAAGGTGTGCATATGTGAGAAAGCATACGTCCCAGTGGACACACCAGTGAGAGGTGTTTGTATTGATTATTAAAAACATTGCTGGGTGAATGATATACTGTTTATTGATCCAAGGAGTCAGCACAGATTTAGCATTGTTGTAAATCCAGAGCTGCACAGTGGGAACATCATCAATAACTGCAGGGGTCACAAAATCATTTCTGAAATTAATTTAGCCCTTGTTGAGTATTTTAATGAAGTATTTGATTGGGCTGTGTCATTGTTATAGACATTCTCAATAGGCTGTGAAGCTTCAGAATTTGCCAAACTGAGACTGGTGCGGCAAGGGTGATTATTTGAAGCAAGTCAAGTGAGCTGTTGATAGTTAGTGATGCTAGCAACAAAGAACATAAAGCATTTGTGGAAACTCGTGGTCGAGTACAGTCATATATTTTCGTTTTTATCTCCCACATTAAGTGGAATGACTTGATATTTTTCCTCAGTATTTTGTTTAATTGTCAATTGTCCAGAATTTTTATTTTTTTTGGTGTCAACAGGAGCTAGGCCTTCTGTTCATCACAAGTTACTCCAGCAGGCCTTTATTCCAGAGTCCAATATTTGTACTATCTATAATCTTCCTACACGTTACTGACGTAGCTTCTGTGTTCTAACGAGACTCCACATAGTGGTCTATGTATTAGCACTCCCATTAATTAGGCCACTCTGCTAAGCCTCTCTTTGCCTCTCAGGTAATCACCTTCCCCTTAGGAACACTCAAATCAACGCCCACTCCACTTTTCTTGTGTTTCCACCTCACAAATCCTTTTGTTTCTCAACTTGAGCCATCTCTTTTCATCCATCCATCTACAGATGCAACAAGCCATTCTGAACACTTCTGTTACTTGTCTTTCCTACAAGGTGAGAATTGGAAATAGAGTTGTAACGAGTGAGGATTTGAGAACAATGATGCATCCTCCGGAGGCACTCACCCCACCTGTTCCCACCCTTTCCACAGTCAGAATGAACAGCCATTAATTTGTACAAGACAATTTTACAAGGCTCTTCGGACATTTACAGGGCATTTCAAATTCCTCCATTTGGTTCTTCATTCTACTAGCCAGCTTTTCAAGACAAGCTTGTTTCACCTTTCGAAATGTAATGTAAAACTGCTTTGTGTGGAGCTGAAAGGGATGCGTTCAAATGAAGCTTTAATATAATACAGCAAGGTTTCCATAGTGATAAAAATGTAGGGGCCAAAGGCTAAGTTATTTTCACCCTATTTGATTGAAGTCAAGCTTCTCTTTGATCAAGTAGTAAACCTTTATTTGATGAAATTTAGATACAAAACAAAATGGATATTCATCTGGGGGGTGATAAATCATGTTCTGTGCTCCTTCAAAGACATATGAATGTTAAAAGGTGTAGGACCCAAAGATTACTAAAGTCAGTAGTTGGCATAACGATCATGAGCGATAAAATGCTATGATTTTCACTTAAACAGGAAACTAAAGCCCTGGAGAGGTGAATTCATTACACTGTGGCTTTGTGTCAATCAACTGTCACATATAAAAAGTAAATAAAAAAATCCTCTGGGAAATGCCAGATTGTGTTCCTCATCAGTCTTTCATCATAAGCTTCATTCACATCTTCCCTTGAAGCAGTTTAATCAAAAGGCTCCACAAAAGTTCTCAGGTGCGATTAGACACAGATACAGAGCGAGCTTTTTATCACTCGCTTCACAAACAGGCGTTACCTTTTTCATTCCTCTTTCTTCCAAAACTATCGGAGTGTCTATCTATGCCACCACAGCGTTGCCTCGAGTCAGCTGGCTCTCATGTTTTCTCTTTCATGAAATGGCTTTCACAAACACGGCGACTCCTCCAGAATGGGAATGAGGCCGGTGCCACGGGACTCCACAGCTGTCAGTGAGATAAGGAAAACACATCATAAGTATTCACAGAATGAGTCAGGGTGTCCCAAACCACAAGGTGAACCGGCAGCCACCCGAATGACCTTAACATCAAGCTTGAGAATACCATTTTAACCTTCACATGTAATGAGATGCATTGTGTGCAAACCAAAAATCATTCCCTTTTCACGTTGTGGATGACTCCTCAGTGAGCATGAAACACTGAGTAGAAATACGCAAAACAAAATGCAGTCAGTGTTCAAAAGGCAACTGTGTTTCTTAATGATTTACATTTTAAATAAAGAATGGGATAAAGCAATGGTGCCAAGGTTAAGCAGGTTTAGGTCCTTGTAACATAAAAAATACCCAGATGCCACACACATACACTTAGGCAAAAAAAAAAAAAAAAAAAGCACACACCCAGTAAAACAGATATGCTGTGTATTATGTACTGGCAGTCTTCACCTCGTAGCAGTAAATAAATAATGAGAACAGTGTTAAAATTCTGCCAGTATACCGATGCTTCCCCGCACTGACTCTCTCTGTAGAAATGGAAGAAGAAAGACCTTTCTTTTTTTTTTTTTTTACCTCATTTTTTGATTTTGATCTTTGTCTTGTTCACTTTTCGCTCCAGCCTGTTCTTCTCCTCCTTTATTTTAGCTTCACTGATGAAACAAAACAAATCAGCCATCCACTTTTCTCATGTATAAATAATGTTTTCTATTAACATTTTTGTGAGGCAAAAGATTCCATTTGGAGATGTACCAGAGGAGTTGAAGATTTTTTTTTGCCATGCTTCAAACTAGACTACAAAGTCAAAGACAAAAAGTCATTTCTTTACACAAAACAAGAGTATTCGGAGAATTTATGCAAAGAAATTAGATGGAAACTGTCATGACAACGTTGGCATATGGGGCAAATAAGAGGCTGTTCAGAGAGCAGAAATCATCTTAAATCATTTTGACATATTAAAAATGTGTAAAATGTTCTCAACCAAAAGAAAAAGCTATCCAATAAGAGATGCAAAATAAATCCAAAATGTCTGGTTTATTTTTTATGTTACATTGACAGCCTCTAATCATTTCTGTCTTCTCTTTACTATTTCTATCATCACTAGGTGGCATTCAGTGACAAATTCATACTATTTGGCAACACAGGTACATAACAAGCAAAACAATGTGGATTTCATGGAATTTTTTATGCAGATTTTTTTGGTGGCTTCCAAATTACTCCATTCTCTGTAATAGGGCCCTGTGAAAATCTGTGAAAAAAGCAGAGGAACATGGTCCTGATGTACACTATAGAGGAAGTCAGCTGTTTTTCAGATGACATCAATGAAGCTTAAGTTTGAAAACTTCAGATAATCAAATGTTTCTTATGTTATGTTATCAATCAAAAATAATTTATAAATTATGAATCTAATCTATGCATTTTTTTGTCAATAAAATGTGCATTTTACAAGAGTTGACATTTTGTTAAGACAAGAAATGAAAATTGGCAAGCCCACATTTTAAAGGTTAACTTTCCATTTTAGAGTAGAACAGACTGAACAGAGTCACATGCAGAGTATGGTAGACATAAGCCAAAACATGATGTCAACAACATGAGGACAAAAATGAATTGCCATGAAAAAATAAACAGTTATAATTAGAGTCCTTTAATTACCACATACAGTAAGCTGAAAATGAGGAAAGATTCAAAAGACAGAAAAACAGTAAGGTGCATTTGTTGTAAAGGCTGCCACACTCCCTTTTAGAGCAGAGCAGCGATAAATGTTAGGTTCACTGGAGAAGCACAAAGGCTCGGTCCTCTATCATATCTGCCCTTTCTGCTGAAAAGAAGTGCTCTTAACGCTAACATTTAATGGTAACATTTAACACAACGGAGATCTGGCAGATGATATTTCAAAACTGCACACTCTCTTTTTGATGAGACTTTGGACAAAGGAGAACAAGACGACACTGTGAATTCAGACGTGTTTAGCATGAACTCGAGGTGGATTGAGCGTTCAGCATTTAGGCTTATGTGTGTAAGCCTGCTGACACCAATAGAGCCACCATGAAATCCTGTTTCAAACTGGCTTACAATGAGTATCCTCACCGGAGCGTGTGCAGAATGAATGAGCAAACTTGAACAGATAAAGAGACAGGTAATGAATAAGTGTAAGGTCAAACTGTTGCATGGTATATCATTTAGGCGGTTCATATCAGCCTCTGTAATCCTTCTTGGCCCAGCGGACTGTCTCCTTTGCCCTGAGCCACTTGGCGCTGGCACTGCAGTAAATGTGCCAGTAAAACCTCTTTTAAATTGGAAATTCAATTTTGAGTGTCGAGCCGCACTGGGAGAACACTGGAGCAGAGTCAGGGTGGGAAGAAACCCATCGGAGTCGTAAACATCTCCGGGGCTGGGCACATACTAGACTCCTGGAACGAGACGTCTCAGCAGGTCATTTTGATTACCACAGAAAAGCATCCCAACTCTGCTTCTCTGCTGCATTTGCATTCCCCCCCGCTCCCTTGGCTGTTCTCCATATCTTTCAATTCATCCTGTCACACCTGTTATACGCTTGTTTTGTTTCTCCCCCTCTCCATTGCTTTTCCACAGGACCTCATCTGAATGCACAGTCAGCCACCAGCACTCTACCTGCTTTGGGCGTTTTACAGCCATGAAAGACCAGCTCTAATCAATGCTCTTTTTTTAAGGGGACATATTCTAACTAACCACACTGCGTTCCTTGATTTGAATACCTTGATATTTGACTCAGTAGCTTTAGTAGTGTCCTCCTCTGATAGGATGGAGTGCTTTCTAGTGCCTGCAGACAGAAAGGGGCAGGGGAGAGAGAGAGTGCAAAGCAAGAAAGGGAGGAAGGGAGGGAGGAAGAGCAAACGAGATGTGGGTACAATGATTGGGGGCTATTGCAGAGAGCAGGAGAAAGAGGGTGTGGAAGAGACCGGGGATTTTATAGAACACTGAGCAGTAGTAGAGGTGGTAACAGCCCTTCTTCCCTCACCTCCTTTTGTGTTGTCCCTAGGCTGCAGAGGGGAAGCGCACGTTAGCGTCGCGCCCAAAGGGGACGCAGGAGAAGCCAAGAAGTGTCCTCCAATCAGGCGTCAGTGATTTCCTCATCTTGTGAGGCGGCTGCTGGTGATTTATCACTGACCTGAGACAGGCACCGCACTGCACAAGACTCTCCGGATAGAAGCACCTGGAGGGACACACCATGGTTTCCTTACACTTCCCTGTGGATTCAGTGAAGAGCACGGGACATAAAGAGGATTAACATGGACTTATGGATCTTTGTATTTGCTGAGAAGAGACAAACTTTCTTTCTTTTTTTTTCTTTTTTTTTGTTGAATGGCTCTTAGAAAGGGTGCTGATGTAAACATGTAGTAATAAGTGTCTGATAGAAAGTGTGCAAAGTGGGAGATCATTTAATGCACCTGCAGAGCTAGTCTGACACCTCAGCGTGCCGTGATGAGAAACGCCTGTCAGGATTCCCAAGTGACAGTGATGCACAAGTAGAGATAGCGTTCTTGTTTTTGCTTTGTGTAGTTTGGGATTACAGGTGTAGCCGAGCCTGGACTGAATGAGGATTAACAGCTTTAAGACCCTGTCCCTTGCAGCAGGCAGAGAGGAGAGAATAGGAGATGGACCTTTTAGCTCTGAGCACTGTCAGTTCTCGCTGGAGGGTTAAAGATAAAGGTTTAGTTGGGATGAGAGGGCAGGCCAGGGGACACAGACATGCTGAGGAGATCGGCTTTTGAGGCAGGATATCCTTCAGGGGATGGAACAAGTGAGCTCCTATGTCGAAACACCAAGATAAAGCGATAAAAAAATAAAAAAGTTGATTCGCTGATGCTTGAGAGCACAAAATCCAATTGATCCCTGACTTGCTAATATTGATTTCTAAGCACAGCCAAGATAAGAGTCTTGTCTGATCACAGTTTAAGAGAATTTAATTATAATCCAGTCTCCCCCTGCAGCAGTATATGTGCTTGGCAGAACCATTGCTCTAATACTTGTCATAGTCGCTGACAACACATCTGATTGTATCGCTGCGCCTGTCTGCTACAACTTCTACATCCGAGTAGTGTCTGGCAGCCTTCATTCACATATTGCATTACGTGCGTTTGCTGTATTGAAAATGTCTTCTCTGTTTATGTCACGGCTGCTGACAGTGACAGAAAAAGTGGCAGCTTGTGTGTGTGCTGAGGCTTGAAAAAGAGCGATGTGTTCCCTGTCTTGATGCAGGTGTGTATTTATTTTTGGGCTTGTGTCCCAGACTGCTTATCTTAGCTGCACAGCATGGGCTTAAACACCCCGTCTAACGTTGTAATGAGCTGCTTTTGCCACCTTGCACCACCCAAAGCACAGTCACTTAAAAATGGGAGATATCTATTACAATGTATTTATCATGATGGGAAAGCAGAGCAGGTAAAATGGGTTATCTTAGTAAATGGTAAGTAAGCACAGTCGGACAGAAAAGTTGTTTGACGGCGGCATTGTTTGTATCTAACTCTGTCAAAGTAAATTGTTGTTTGTTGGAAAAGAACTTGGAGTGTAGAAACTTGTAGGAGAGTTTAACCAGCGTTGTAAAAACCTCTGCACAAAACAAACCAACCTACTTAATCATTTTAGTGGAAAGCACAGACTTTTTGGAGCTATTTATTGGTATAAGCACAAACCACAAGGACTCTCTCCACCAACGCTGTACTCACCCAAAAATAAAGTGGCAGTGAAGAAGCACATCTATTACAAGAACAATGTTTGCCTGGGACCTGCAGCTGTGAAAGTTTGCTCCCGATTCTCAGACTTAAACAGAAGAAGAGAAGAGTTTGCGGTGGGAAAGCTGGGATGTGCCGTGTGTGATTATCTGAAGAAGAGTCGTGTGATACACCACAGCCCTACAGTCGAGGGTGGGGCTCTCCCACTCCCACCGCCACAGACAAAGACCCTGAACGAGGGAGAGTGTGAGTGTCTGCCGTGAGAAGTGGTCATCTCTGAGTCCAAGCCGCGATGGGGTGCAACATGTGCGTCGTCCAAAAGCCTGAGGAACAGTACAGGTTCATGTTCCAGGTGAGATTACCAATCAAAGCAGCAACATACATGAGTGAAATAGACTATAAAGTTTACATTTTGGGTTGCCAATCCAAAGAGAGTAAGAACAGCTTCCATTTTTCCAGTAATCTAGTGAGTATACATCATGATTGACATTTTATCATCCAATGCTGCCAAACCATGTGACATTTTCAAGGAGCATTCCACCAAATAAAAGTACGGTTGATTGTTGAGTGCTTGTTAGTACATAGACCATTGAAATATCTCATATTTAAATTTTCTATGCTGGAGAATGCCAAATTAGGAGAGCTAATGACGCTATCTGGGCCACACCACATTATCATGAATTTATCCAGTTTCCATGATTAATTTCAATTAAGACATGATTCCACTCACACCCCACCCACATCAAGCCAATTACACCATATAAGTAATGATGCATGTATGAAGAGAAGAACAATTAAGAACACTAATTAGAGACTCCAAAAACTGTATTCACTATGAGAATACTTTAATGTGTTTATTAATGATATTCAATACAATTTTGCACTGTAAACAGACATAACCACAACATAGCATGTAAAGGGAAGAGAAGTTACCTGTAATCTGAGCCACTGAAGCATCTAATTTTAAATTTTATATGCTGGAGAATGCCAAATTAGGAGCGCATTTCAATTAAGCAGTTGAGCAATTTTTTTTGTATGTACTGGAAATGTAATTTTTGCAACATACAGTGTAGTCAAGTTATCACACCAAACCCAACATCATCCCAACCCATCTCACACCTCAAACACAATAAAAGTAATAGCGCACATTGATGAAGCACATGAACAATTAAGAATTACAGAAATCCAAAAAGTGTATTCACTATCAGAATAGTTTGATGTGTTTATTAACTACATTCACTATTTTGCACTGTAAAATATGAAACAACCACAACATTGTATGTAATAAGTAGTGTAGTTACCTGTATTTTGCCTTTGAAGAGCTGGTCCAGATCTTCAGTTGTGGGGAAGCCTCATCCTCATCCTCATCTTCTCTTTCCTCTTTCTTTCTCTGGCACAGCTGAATGACAATCAACATCATGTATGAAGTTGGATTTTGTGCTTGTACCAGCAGAAACAAAGAAGTCAATCAAATCTCACATTTACCACAGTCACTCTACTAATAATATCTACTCCCCTGTGCATGAATTCACACCCATTTTAAATGATCACACTTTTGTGCCTCTTACATGAATGTAATCACAGTATTCCCGTTGCTTGATGATAACAGTGATAATGGTGATAATGACTTCACAGCAATTACAATCATTAGGATTAGACTGAGCAGAGAAAGAGACACGGAGCAAGTAGCGAGTCACACTGAGGCGGCAGGATTGATGCGTTGTCAAAGCCCAGCTAAAGTGGGAGCTAGGAGTTGCCACGGTTACCGCCTCACTAGCACCTGCCAGCAGCTCAGTGAGTAAGTCCGAGCAATATTTCGCTCTCCCACACACTCTCAAACTGTAGCCGAAATCTTACTAAGCAGGAGAGATGCAACACTTGGAGAATCTGTGGCGGTGGGAGGGACGCAGCTGGGACACTGAATTAGGGTAGAGTCTGGGTTTGGAGCAGTTGACTGGGCGTGCATCTGGTGCCAGAGGCAATGCCAGGAAAAGGGAAACTAGGAGGAGGGCTGAGGGTGGATTGAAGGTAATGAGATGTGGAGAGAAGTAGAGTGAGGGGAGGCTAAAGAGGTGCCATGTTGAGAGAGTATTACTGCTAGACTTAAAAAAAAAAGAAGGCTTTCATGGGTACAGGAGAAAAGGCTGTAATTAAAAATATTGTTTGAAAAGGGGATATAGGCCTGTACAACATTGCTTGTTTAAAATACTGATAAATATTGGTGTAAACTGCAGTTGAGTCACAAGCACAATTAGGATAAATGAAAATAAACATATAATTATCTTGCTACATACTTAAATATTACATTCACAATTGATTTTATGGGCAGTAGATAGACATGCAGTGGACAGACATAAACAACTCATAATATACAGTATATATACTTCACCTACGTTCCTTAGCAACTGTCTTGACATAGGTGTGACATGGAGTTATGTCATATTGTATGTAATACCAATTTAATTCACCTTTTTGGCACAGCAGTCCTTATCGTTGAACTATTGGGCAGAAAGTTTCTAACAAGCTGCAGTGTTTCCAGACTGAGGCTCAACACAAATAAATCAAACGTGTCAGATGAATTCGCTTCGGCTCGCCTGTAAAAAGTAATATATTGCACTTCTGCCCCTGGGCTTCCAAACCGTTATCTTACTTTCCTTTTTTATTCATTGCCTTCAGAACTAATTGATTCCAGGCACTTTATGCAGCTGGCGTGAATGGAAAGCATGAGCGACTTTGCAGATCCCTCAGGGACATGGAGCAAGGTGTCTGTGTGTGATCATAAAACCATAGCCATCACATACTCAGTGACCCCTGTATAACACAGGTCAGCTGTAATGACACTGACCGCATGCAGGTTAAAGCCTCCGAATGTGGAAATCAAATAATCCTTGTGATGTGCTGATGTGAGGTCAGTGGTAGCCAAAGGTTTTGTCCCTAGAAGTCTATCACACTAAAGAGTTGCCGTACTGTCACTCGGTGCTGGAAAAATAAGGCAAGGTGTGGTTAAAGCAGGGAGTATAAGTGGAATATATTATTCCCAGGGTGCGTGGGTGGGTGTCATCTCAATGCAAATATTTGGAGGTTGTGACATATTGCCTATTTAATTTCAAGATCTGTTCCAAGAATAAAACAAGAAATAGGAAAAATAACCCCTTCTAAAACTGATCATTTTGGCACACATCTTGTATCAATCACATATTTAACATTTGTGGTCATTAAGAGCAAAATGTTAAAAAGAATATTTGGAATCTCCCCTGCAAAGACATTTGTGGGTGTCCTCACAGAAGCAGAGAGAACAAACCCAGATGGAATAGCGAACAGAGGCAGAGCTGCTGCTCATTGGTCGACTGCTCTGCACTAATGAGCCTATATTGAGCGAAACGCGGAGGTCTCGTTAATGAAGCATGAGCTGTTATAAATTACCAAAGACATATAAATCCCAAACTCCATTGTGTTAAAGCAAGCAAATACCTAGTGTAACCACAATGCAAGCTGTTTTTGCCATAAACTTTACTATGTGTTATTATATTTAATGATTTCCTTGCTGTGCAGATGGCTGATTAATCCCAGAATCATGCCAAACCATCGACAGAGGTAAACTGTGTCCAATCATCAGAAAATCCACATGAAAGAAGAACTATAATTGCATTTCATGGCTCTCCCATGACACACTCCTCTCCTCTAGTGGTTTTGAGCTTTGTGGCATTTTTCTTTAACTAACATGTATAATTACACATCCAAATGAGACGCTGTGAAGTTGGTGTGACAATAAATACAGCATTAAACAGCTTACAGCTACAATAAGGCGGGCTGTTAAATGCGAGTATATCAAAACATTTTTTTTGCCAAAGGAATGGAGTTAATGCATTATTCATGAGGTGCTCACTGGTGGGTGTTGTGCCCAGTGGCATGTTTCTGATCAGGTTTACCCCCTGTAGCCCTCTCTCTAGAAAGCCATATTGTATTTGAGTAGGTAAATGGCAGATTTAGCTTAAGAGCAATGAGCGATGAAGTCTTTGAAGCATTGCATATTGTGTTTTTCCAGACAGTCCTGAATAGTAAACCTCTGCCCCTAAAAGCCTCTCCTTTCTCCTCGACTCCCCATCACCAAGAAGCGGTTCCCATGGAAACCCAAGTCATTAAACAAGCCCTGTGTAGGGTTTGTTTTTTTTTGTTCACAAGAAACATGCTGACAGTTGTAAAGAGAGAGAAAGCCATCAGAATCAATATGAAGCAATAAGCAGCGAGATGTGAGCTCATTATACTGCTTTAGATACTCCTTCACGTCCGATCTTACAAAGTTGAGATGTACAGTAAGTGACGGCATACATGAAAACACAGGACTCAATTTAGATTGGGTTTAATATCTGCATGTTTTTAAATATTGTAAAATGTCAGTTCATCATTGCCTGGGGGTAGTTTACAGAACAGAAATTAGCTGGGCTGCTCCAAAGCTATAATATACTATGAGTATGTCCCATTATTTTTAAGTAAACCATCGTCTAGAATTATTAAAATGGAAGATTAGTGTTGTCTTGTGTTCTTGTATCAACAGAATGTCCCAAATAACAGACATGAATGACACAGAAAAAAAATATAAAGACAGGCTTTAGTGTGGTTCCTAATGATGCATTGCTATCCCTTGGGACGTTTTCATATCTTGCTCTTCCATTTTATTTAGTTCACATGCTGCGTCTCAGATCCACTTGCATAATAACTCTTTTGTTCTAACTAATGAATATTGCCGAATGATTTTTACTCTCTCCACTCTCCCACAGAGCCTTGTTAGCCCCATCGCCATCATTTCAAAGACTGTTTGATCAGCCATTTCTAAATCCATATCAGCTCATTTTATTTGCCTGTTTAAACTCAACGATATCTAACAACAGGGGTCACAACAAGAGTAGGTCAACTTAATTGATTTTGGGAGACGGTGACTGCTCCGGCCTCAAAGCAGTGGAGATGAGAAAAATCAATTACAGAACAAGGCCAATCCAATATGTAGGGAGCATGTTTCGGCCGGAGAGGAGCTCCATATGAATCTTTCTTGGGAAACCCTGAGGCGGAAAGGGTTGATGTTGGAGAACAGCAGGAGAGGGTACACTTCCTGTTTGTATTTTTCTCAGGCTGTGGTCTTTATCTACTGCCTCTTTATAACCTCAGCCTGTTGTACGGCACGTGAGATTAATTTGCTCTTTAAAGTGCTTTCAGATAAAAACTAATTATGCATCAACCACTTAGTTATTCCCCAAGAGTCCTCACTATGCATGTGCGCTGGTTTGCATACAAGTATTGAACCCCGAGCCCAGTTCACTCACTATTTACATTCAAATTCCTCGAAAGCCTATTTTTTTCCTCATTTACCTGCCCTTCCTTGTTTGCTCTCCGCTAACTCTTTCACTGTCTATCCTCTTTTACGTTCTTTTTGCATCTCTTTTATCTTTATACCCTCACCAGACAACCCCACCTCCTGCTGTGAGACGCTCAAAACCCGCTAACTCTTTATGCCATCCAAAAGCAACCTAGGGACCTCTCCTGCTTTTATTTTTTGTCAATAGAATGGAACCGGACCAATTTTTCCTCCACAAAATACTAACACATTTCACCAAATTGAAGTCTAGAGTTTAGCGTTAGCTTACCGTTAGCTTAGCTGTGACTTCCGTATCATAACAGCAATTATCCCCTCCTCATTAAACATTACATGGTTGAATTGACAGTGTTTCTGATTTCCAATATCTGTGTTCACATTGTGTCTCTTTGTTGATGTTTTTTCAGCTGTTTCACTGTGTTTAAAGACATATTCAGCGCTGAAAATACACTTTATGGGCAACTTCATATAAGGAGTGGGTGTTGACCAATGGGAGTGCTCCTTTTTTGAGCATGTGACTGTGTGTGAGCATGTGATTGGCCAAGGTTTTCTGTTCCTGATCTATTAAAAACCCTTACAATAAACAGTAGATGTTTTTTCCACAAATTATTGCGTTTATAATTTTTAGCTATTTGCGGTTTAAACCATTTTCCCAATTAGAAGAAAAGAAAAATCAGGTACAGTCTGCTGAATTTTGGATTATTGTTTTCATTCTAAATTTGAATTAAAAACATAGCATCTATATTTGCATAGGACTTGCTGTACTGAAGCCTATATGTAATGACCTTTACCCTGAGATAACAGGGAACAGCAAATGGTAAGTGTGTAATGGATAGTCCATCAACTCTGAGACGATGGGCTGTCCAACACACCAACAAGAAATAGCCTTCATGAAGTCATCTTCAAAGCAATCTCAGCAGCTCTCATTGATAATGAATGAGACCCCCTCCTCTCCCCTCTCCCTTAGTATTCATACCTGTCACTCATGACCACAAAGCTGTTTCCTATTAGCCTCCATCACATCCAGCAGCACTGTATATGGTCTTGTGCACACATTACAGAGCCGTAGTGTCTTCTGCTGTAGAGAATAGGCGTCTTATTTGTTTCCGAGTGAAGGGCCTCATTAAAAGAGACGGTGAGATTTATGAAGCGGCGTTAGTGTGTGGAAGGACACAAGGAGATAGATGTGGCTGAAATAGAGCGGTGCGTTCTGCCATCTCCAGGGAAGGGACCGAGCAGACAGAAGTGCTGAGGCAGCATGGCATATGAAAAAAACAGAAAAAGAAGGAGGGGGTGCAGGCATGAACTGGGGACAAGCAGGAGAAGGAGGATGTGGGACTGAATGGAGGCACAAAAAGATGGGAGCAGTGTGCTGGCAGAGTGGTGGTAATTGTGTAAAAGGAAAGCAAATAACATACACAGACAGACACTGAGCTAAAGTTTTTGTGCTTGGCTGCACAGAGGAACATTGATTTGACATGCAATTACTGGAAGGGGACAAGAGAAGCACAAGCTGTGGGAGAATGAAGCAGGGCAGTAAAGATGTGGAGAGCTGTAGACGGCCAAGGTCAGTGACTGTGAGCCTCTAGTGAGCTGATACAGAGCTGTCTGGCTCCATAAGTGCCTGCAACACATGGGCACCACCCTGTTCTCTGATGGAGAAAAACACAACACATTTGAGACTGCTTTAAGGTTTTGTTCAGGATTCACATGTATTTTCACTTTCACATCACAAATCATTTTCATATAGTTCAGAAATCATAGTGTTGTGCTTTAAACAAATATATGGGTCCATGCATACAATGTGTTAATGGATACATAAAAGGGTGTCAAAATGTGTTTATAGTGTGGAGCCCTTGTCATTGTGTCCTAAATATAAATATTAGCTAGCTCAGTTAAAAATAGCAACAATTTGGTTTAATGATACATCCATGTTTTTTGTTGGTGTCATTTTAAGAGGAATCTGAATATAATATGTAAAAAAATGTATGATGTATCTTTAAAAATCTTTATTTCACTTTCTTTACATATGAATACAATTGAATCATGCATATAAAATTGATTATTTGTGGCTTACAAAATGTATTTGTCGTTTTATTCATATTAATCACATTCTTAATAGAAAACATCTTCTTATTGTAAGTCTTTGTCAGGCCTGTGCACAGTGTTAGTGCCTTAACTTTTTTCTAATGTCACCATTTTTCTTTCCACAGAAGGGTCACATCAGCAACATGCTGTGCTCTTTTTATGCTGATGGTCGATTAAAGGTCTTAGTATAACACTTTCTGCTCTGCTACTCCCAGTCCAGGCCTTTTGCATTTACCCCTTTTTATACCCTCTATGTTCTTCAGCTGTTCAACAGATCTTATGCATTTGATGTTTGACTAATACCTGCTCTGCTCCTGTGTGTTTTAGGTCTGTGTAGCTGTAGTCTTTCTGCTGTGCTCTGTCTTTGTGAGACACCTCTTTCCTCCAACATCACCTAGAGCCCCAGCCCTACAACACTCGCTTCTCTGTCACTATCTATAGACTTTACTTCCATCTAAATAACTCCTTCCAAAACTTTGTCATTTTCACATGCACTCAGCTTCTTCTCCTTTTCTTGCCTTCCTTCCTTCTTTCAATTCCACAGTCTAATCTGTATTATATTAATTGCCAGGTACGTGGGAAAGAGCTTTCCCGTCTGTCCAGGGATCCCACTCTGGACTTAAGGGACCCAGCACTCTCCAACATACTGAGGAGGGGTCCTCGTAGACGGGTCGGACTGGCGGCAACCCCTCGGGGGATAGGACCAGTGACCATGGGCATGGCCGAC
This sequence comes from Rhyacichthys aspro, assembly GCA_036850595.1. Lineage (NCBI taxonomy): Eukaryota > Metazoa > Chordata > Actinopteri > Gobiiformes > Rhyacichthyidae > Rhyacichthys > Rhyacichthys aspro. The sequence goes on along the minus strand of CM072154.1, from coordinate 11,291,298 downwards.
TGTGTGGACAGCTGCACCCAAACAGACATTAGCTTCCAGCATATGTTGACTTTGGGCAAGAGCAGCCAGCATCCCTGTGGAGCACCGCCCCCACCACACCCTCCGCCATCGCCCCCTCTTCCCCCCCTGCTGGACCCCTATCTGCTTAATGACCTGTGAGTGGGATAGTGCAACTCTGCAACATGTCCCACTGCCTGTACTGTCCTGGTGCTAACCTGCACCATTCTGTTAACACATTTCACCTTTTATGATTTTTATGAATTCACTTTAGTCAATTAGATTTTCACTTTTTAATATCTCATGTAAAAAAAAATCTAAAAGACAAAATCTGTGGCCTGGTGGAGACTGTAAACATTCCCCCGGATGATTCTGACATCACAAAAGACTTATCCCATAACTGGTCCATGTTTTAATAAACTTTACCAATACTGTAAGAAAAGTTGTGAAACCTAGGACCACAGCTTCTGCACTTGACCAATCACAGCAATGGTGCCTCTGACCAATCAGAGCACACCTTGGGACAAAGGGGGTTTTGAAGAACAGACACTTTCTTATTCAGAGGCGGATGAATGTTTTCCAAAACGTAGTGTATTTGAAAAGTAATGTTTTATCAGTATTTCTTTTTATAGAAACAGCACAATAAGGGACGTTAAAACCATACATTTCTATTTTTTTAGATTCATAGAGCCTGAATACTATGATCCCACTGACTACCTCGACATCACTCAGCATGAAGTGGACCGGCAGGATGAGCTGGAGTACGAGGTCAGAGCCTGTAAACTATGTACTACAAATGCACCCTGTTGTTCCCTAGTTTTGCATAACTTGTGTCATCTCTCCAGGAAGTGGAGTTGTACAAGTCCCGGCAACAGGACAAGCTCGGCCTGACCGTGTGCTACAGAACTGATGAAGAAGAGGACTTGGGAATCTATGTAGGAGAGGTAACAATAGAGTCACTGTGAAATAAACCCAGAATAATGCCAATTTGAACCCTAACCCTCATCTGAGATCAACAATCTGTCATTTTTCAAGGTCAACCCCAACAGCATTGCAGCGATAGATGGCCGCATTCGCAAAGGAGACCGGATACTGCAGGTGCTTGTCATTAGCAAGGCCCTACCCACACTTAGACTCCATAGTAAAATAATCAAAGGTCACTACAGTAAACCCAAAGGAAGGACCTGTCTCAAGAAAATAATTCTTGCTCTTGGTTCTAGTAATTTACCTACAATTCATGCAAATTAATTTTTAAATTAAATACCCAAACACCATCATACATTTCATTTTCACTGCGTCCAGGCCTCCTAGACATGTCAAAACCCCTTCAGCTAACTGTGACATTTCCACAAGAGGTTGGATGTTAATATCCATCACATTGCATTTTAAAACACTAACCTTTTCATGAATGAAGTAATTTAATTGAAGTTGCCCTTGGTGCGAAGGGTCTTATGTTGTCTGGCATTAGCTCAATTTTCTTCCTTTCACAGATAAACGGAGTGGACATCCAGAATCGAGAGGAGGCGGTGGCTATTCTCACCAGAGAGGACAGTACTAATGTCTCCCTGCTCCTTGCACGACCCGAGACAGAGGTGAGGAAACTGGATATAAAGCCTGTGGGGAGTGACCTAAAAACGTGTCCGTGTCTGCTACTACTGCTAACGTTCCTGGATTGGTGTTGCTAAAAGTAATGGGGAGGCGAGAAGCTGCATTAAATGTAAAACCTGAGCCGACAAAAGGTGCACGCTCTGCTGCAAAATGATGGGGTGGGTGCAAAAACACGATGAGAACACAGATAGCAAGAGAAGACAAATAGTGCTTCCACTCAGTGTGCTAACATGGCCCTGCTTTGTTCCCCTCAAGGTCATGCCTCTGACAGATAGGACGGCATTATAACATGTGCAGTACAACCTTTCAATAACACCCCTCTGCCAAATTGTGTGTAAATACATAACTTGACCAAATTGTTTTTTCGTTCAATGCTGCAGTAAAAAAAGTGGCTGCTGATGGAGTGTGGTGAGAATACTAACATCTGTATTCAGTCCACATTTGTGCAGACGGAGCTAGAGGGCAAGTTTAAAACACTCTCATTAAAACAGTCTCAGTCAAACACACACAAACACTTATATACACACAGAGACACTCACAGTGTTGAGGGGTTATTATGAAAGCCGGCTTGAGGACATAGCGGGCCTAACTGCAGGATGTTCTCTGAGTGTGAATGTATAAACAAGTTACCCATCTATTAAACACAAACACACATAAACACACACAATAAAATAAACCTGTAAATCTGCCTTTCGGTGGAGACTAGAACAAATAAAACCTCTGAAGGCCTGATGGAATGTTTTACTAAGGGATGGCTCCACATTAGGATTCAAGAATGACTGAACCGATGAGGGTAAAGGGGAAGGGGACTGAGGGGGGCTGAGGAATCGTTATAGGGAAATGCACAAACTGAGATTAAAGGCTAAATGTTGTCTTGGGGGAGAGAGAGAACTAAAAAGGATGTCGAAGAATGAAGAAAAAGATAATCAATACTTTGTCTCACAGCCTGAACCCGGTTTACCAAACTAATTAGACAAGAGCTAATGCTCTCTGAAGGGTGAGGTTTGCACCACTCTGTTAGTGTCTATGGAATACCAAAACCACAGCAAACGTCAAAATGTGATTGAGTAATATAAAAAATTTCTTAGAGTGCTTCCTAGACTCAATTGATTTCTCAGAGGTAACTGAAAACACACAGTTAGTGTTTTTAGGACAAAAAATAATAAAATGATTGTCAACTCTGGCTCCATCTAGTGACAGAAATCAATTTAAATTATGTTTCATACAAAAAAAAACATGTTTCATATTCGATTACTTAGATATTTTGTAACAGTTTGTTTTTGTTTGTCCTTTCCTTTACAAATGGCTCATCTCTATTCTCAAACAACCATCACAAATCAGAATGGGAACCAGTTGGACCAGGATGAACTGGACTTGGAGCCTCTGGACAATGGCGTCCATTTGTCGGAGGAACACCTATTGAGGAACAGCAGCACCAAAGTGAGCAGCGGAGAGGGTGGAGTCGGCGGTGGAGCGATGCTAGAGGGCCGCTCACGGAGCCGGGACTCCCCTGTTCTGATCCAAACTGTGCTGAGTAACAGTCAGGAGCTGGACAGTGGAGTGGGGCGCACCGACGAAAGCACCCGCTACGAAGAGTCCTCTGAGCACGACCTGCTGGGAGACGACCACACCAGTGCCTCCAATACTAACGCCACCAACACACCAGGAAGTATGCGCAAGTTCTTCTCCAGCAGGGCAGACACACCCCCTTTACTGCACTCCCAGGACCTTCAGTTCAGCACAGACTCTCTTCTGGGCCTGGACTGTGTCAGTGGAGGATGGTCTGAGCAGGTGGAGCGGCTGGACAGGGGCTACGTCGCAGATCCCATGATGAGGACGATGATGATGCCAGGGCTGACCGAGGAGGAATGTGAGAGGTACAAAGAGCTCCTGGAGATCAAGTGTTACTATGAGAAGAACTGTAATGGTCAAGTCCAGGAGGAAGGGGGTGTGTCTCTGGATGTGAACAGAAATGAAAGCCTCTCTCAACATGAGCTGGCTCTTTTGGAAGAGGAGTTACGCCACCTGGAGTTTAAGTGCCGCAACATTCTGAGGGCACAAAAGATGCAGCAGTTGAGGGAGCGCTGCATGAAGGCCTGGCCCCTGGAGGACAAGTCTTCAGCAGGGTTAGGTGCAGGTTTGGGGGCTGGACGCTTGGATACTGGAGCCTCTCTGGCGAATGATGAGTCCTCCCATCACGCGCTGTCTGATATCAATGAGATACCTGAGAGAGACCGCTCCGATAAGGACAGCACAAGTGCCTACAACACTGGAGGGGAGAGCTGTCGCAGCACCCCTCTCGTCAGCGAGCAGTACCCCTCTCACTCCACACAGAGCCTCCAAGGGGGAGGAGAGGCACCCATCTCCCCTGATGTAGTGTTCCCCCCACCCACTCGGCAAAGAGGAAACAGAGCTGACCGAGAAAACCTGGTCAACCAGCCCTACTCGCCCCAGTTTCACAGAAGAGGAGCAGAGGGAAAGCCCTCCAGTCCAGGATTCAAAGTCCGGTCCTTGTCCAGAGATGGAGGAACCCGGAGAGGGTCTGATGGAGGCGTCAAACGGAATGTAAAATCCAGCGGGACATTTGAAAGGGCAGGTGGGCATAGTGCAGAGAACAGTCCCTACTTGTCCCGTCGTCAGACTGACCCCATACCCCCTCAGCGTTTCCTGAGCTGCATGCAGCTAATGTCTCCATCCACTTCTCAACAGCTGGGACTCGGAGACCCTTCCCGAGAGGGAAGTCTGGGGAGTGGGGATGCTAGTCCAATGAGCCTGGGCAGCACATGTAAAGACATCCCACATGCAGCTGGTAGTCTATCCTTACCTCTGTCCCCTCGCATGGAGTGGAAGGTGAAGATCCGCAGTGATGGCACGCGCTATGTGGCCAAACGGCCGGTGAGGGACCGCCTCCTCAAGGCTCGTGCCATGAAGATCAGTGAGGAGCGCAGTGGCATGACGACTGATGATGATGCTGTGAGTGAAATGAAGATGGGCCGTTACTGGAGCAAAGAGGAGCGCAAACAGCAGCTACTTAAAGCACGAGAGCAGCGAAGGCGCAGAGAGTTCATGATGCAGAGCCGACTGGACTGTCTGAGAGAACGGGAGCGAGAGCAGAGCAGTGGCGGACAGCAGGGGGCACCACAACAACAGGTGCCCCCCTCCATCCTGGAGCTGTGCCACCGAAGGAGCATGAAAAAACGCAGTCGCAAGATCCTGGACAATTGGATTACGATTCAGGAGCTGCTGGCCCATGGAAGTCGGTCTGCAGATGGCAAGAAAGTCTACAACCCTCTGCTGTCTGTCACCACAGTCTGAGTGTTTCAAAGAAACTTTAGACAACTTATGAAAACAGACACAACACCAACAAATTAAGAAAATATTCACAACACAGGCAAAAGGGGAAAATGTGCTGCAAACATCATTACACTTATGTGTGCTTGTTGTCACAACGTCTAGAGATAAAAATCCCAGCTGTATTCAATATTTCTTGTCTCCAAACTGTCAGCTCATTTTCTTTTTGCATGTGTAATGTTTATAGCACATTTGTGAATTGGAGGACATGTTGGCACATAGATGAATCTAACATCAAATCTGATGGTGTTATGTCTGTCTTCTGAAGTTGCTGAGCAATGAGCCCTCTTTACCATCATAGTAAAGAGGCACTCAAGCTCCACAGAATGTTGCATTAAAAAGTAGCTTTTTTCTGGTACTGGGCCTTTTTATTTTGGCAGTTAAGCCTGCTTGAAGTTGGTGTTTTAGATACAAAACTGTCTAAATATAGTGGATCTGAGGATTTATTTTCAAGAAACAATCTGATCATCACACTTGCTGAAAAGCTTTAGACAAGATACATGCAAATAACATCTATTAATATACTATGCTCAGTTGCTTATCAGCCCTGTTTTCATGCAACAATACAGTAATGTGGTTACTACAAACATTCATTGTAGGTTTCATCAAAACACAAACTGCCATGCAAACCACATTTCTGTTCTATTTAGGCTGGTTGAATGGACCTAAACCTACCATGAAATATTGTCCTTTTCATTATTGTTATATTTGATGATATTTCAAGGATTTAAATCTGGGACTTTCAAAGTGACTATATAGATTAAATATAAGACTGGAGTGGAGAACACACTAGGGATTTTTCATTAATGTTACTGCAACGTGAGCAAACAAGCCATCACTGAAGCGTGTTTAGTAAGCAGCGCCACCTGCTGGAAAAACGGCCTAGAGAACAGAATAATGGCCGACAGCAACAGTTGGGTCAGCCAAGAAACTGTGAAACAATGTTTGTGCCATAAGTGCTATGAGATGACTTACAATTCTTCATCATTTCTGAGAATGTGCCAATTTTTACTCTAGCACTACCGGTTTTGGTATTGAAACGGCTGAGTGGTGCCTTTATTTTAAACAAAAGTAACTATAGAGCACAAGTTAAAAGCAACAACTAAACTAAATGATAGCAGCAGAAACAAGATGAAAGTCCACAGTAAAATAAGGATTTGCAGGAAATTATGCAAAGCACAAAATTCCTGCACTGAAAAAAGGCACATGTATAAGTTTCAGGAATAAACACAAATTTCCTCTTTTCTGCTTTGATTCATCTACATCATCTTATCTGCAATAGATATGTATGCTTAATAAATCCTGTTGGAATTGCTCTAAGAAACAGCTACAGTGTCATTTTCAGAACATGGCTACGGCATTTTTAATGAATTTTCTGCATGTTTGATATAAAGCCAAATGCTTTTTTCATGGTTGTAAATTGTGGATGTGACTTTCTATGACCGTGCTTCAAACCCTAGCATAGAACATAAATATGTAGTGTACGTGACTGTTGAATATTGTGATGTCCAGTGTCTGCCATTTATGACTGAAACTTTTTCTAAATAAACATAATCTCTAAATAAAATAAATGCTGTGATCATAAAAGCTTCAAAAGAGAAATCTTCATTTACTTTACAATAAAGTAGTGACTCAGATTATTCCTAAACAATTCTAAACCTTTATTTTCTAACAAGTGTGAAAAGAAAAAACAAAACATTAAAATGAAAAATTTATACACAAATTCACAACTGTGTCTGCAATATCCATATTAATATAATAATTTGAACCCAGAAATGACAAATGAATTACAGTGAAGTTACTATTAACTTTTAGAGAACAGAGGATAAACATCAAATAAAGCAATAAAACAGATTCAAAGCTTAAAAAAATAAAATATAATGTTATAGGAAAGGAGGAAGGACGTGAAAGCCTAGAGGTACAGATACTTTTTTTGAGAAAGTAGCACCAAAAACATGAATGCCTGTTTTTAACACTTCCCAAATATTTATATCCCAGTTGAACCAAAATGCATGTCTCCTCAAAACAGCATCAAATCAAGTTTCCAAAAAATAAAAAGTGTGAACATGGTGTTTTCTAAGATCAGCTGAACATCCTTCAGCTGAACCTTAGCTCTAGAAGTCCTGCCCACGCACATCTGGCTTATCCAACTCCAGTATGGGCTTAAATGAGAAGATGATAAACTGAAACAGTCGGTGCTGCGCCGGGCAAGAACTAGCATTTAATACAGTTGGGATAACAGCATACTGACTGACCTCAGAAACAACTCAAGACACTATTACAAGTCCGGCATCTCTCCAACTTAGTCCTAATATGTTCACAGAGAAAGGGAGGAGGAAAAGTGGAGCATATAGATGGGCTAATACAGTGAGGCTGAGAGATGGCAGGGTGGGGTAATGACGTGGAGTGTAAAGCAGGAGTCTTTGCTCCAGTAGTGTTTGAATGAATGAAGAAAGGGCTATGAGAAGGGAGGCAGGGTACATGGGATGTCCCGCATCTTTCTTCAACTTGACACTGTCTTCTGGCACCGAATTTGCTGCCCCAATAAAAGCACTCCAGAAGAGCTTCAATGTATCACAATATCTGAAAGCAGAGAAATGCAAAATAATATCTAAGAATATCAACTTTAAAGTTTAAGTTGTATTTTTTATTTGTTGAAAGTCTGTTACCTCAGAATGGTGGTAGACTGTTGAGTGAGGAGAAGGGCTGTGACTCGATGGACATGTTTTCTTTGAGTCAGAGGGTTCTGCTGAAGACCCTTCCCTATTAGAGCCCCTTTGGCCCTTACGCTTCCTTTTGTCCTTGGTCCGACCACGACTACTCCGTCTGTGCTCTTCAAGCTCAATCTATACACAGGAACATTACAAATGGTGACAGATGAAAAAAATTATCAATCATCAACATCAGTAATGGGGTCTTTATCTGACCTGAATTAGAGTGTGCAAGGTTTCTCTGGGAGGCTCAGCTGCAGCCTGTAAAACCCTGTGGATAATGTGGGTCTGGTCCAAAGTCACTTCCTGCAGATCTCCCTCCAACAGCAGCTCCTCCAGTCGGGCCCTGGTGGCTGGGGAGAGCTCCACTACAGGGCCTTTTAAAGAAGGCAGCAAGGGCAGCAGAGCCCCCACTCCTAAAAATGTGTTAAAAAAAAGACATCACAAAGATTAATGTTTTGCAAAACATTAGTTATCATTTACATTTTAAGAGAACACCAGAAACACTTTACCTGTAACACTTGACTTCTGGCTGAGGCCATTTTCACATGCAGCCTGTGGTAAAACACACAATATGTTATATATGAAGGTTTCAGAAGGAGTCACAAAAGTTCAACATAAGACACTTAAAAAGTATTAATGAGCTGAAGTTTTATTCTGGAGTTGTTTACCTGAATGCCATTGATTTTCTTGGCAGTCTTCTCAGGTGACATACTATCCTCTGTTAGATCAATAACCCCATCGTCTCCTTCACCTCCCTCTGAGTCAGACAATACAATTACTGAACTCCCTTCTGGCTCCTTTTTCACAACCTCCTCTGTGTCACAATGGACAGTCTCTTTGAGTTCTCGCAGCCTCTGAAGAGCCTGCTTTAACTCTGGACTCTCCAGAGCCTCCTTGGCACGGCCCTGCCAGTTGATGGCTCTCTCTGTGAGACACTGCAGAGCCTCTCCTTCAGGGAGCCGCACTGGCAGCTTCTGTAGGGCGACAAGTAATGCCAGTATGGTCTCTAGTCGCGGCCGCCGTGACCTTTGGCATTGTGGGCAAAGAAAACGTGAATCCCAGTCCCACCAACAGAGAGGGTTAAACGGTTGTTCTGAGGAAGGAAGCAGGGAGGGGAAGGTGACACAGCCACCGTGGAACCAGTCCTTACATAGATGGCAGCGCAGCTGAGGGGCCCGAGGTCGCCCACCACAAATGCACACAGACTGAGGATGGTTATTGTTGCCATTCTCTTGTACAGAGTTCTCTGAGTGGTTGGATGAGTCTGTTTCAGTGGCGCTGTCCCATCCACCATTTTCTGTTTCGTCCTTGTAACATGAAGCACTAGGTCCAAATTTACACATGTTTAAGTTCTGCAACCTCAAAAGAGCCTCCTTCTCCTGGTGTTCCCCTTCCTTGAAAGCCATCACCTTAAGGAAAAAAATAAATAAACTAGCAGCTCCTTTGAAAAACTGGTAGTAATGCATTCAAAAATAAGCTCTAAAATTATAAATACAGACTACATCCAGCAAACTTACAATAGCAGCAGGATCTCTCAGGTCCTGAGCCGAGAGGCCTAAAGTGTTGGTATCTGAATCATTTAAAGGGTCCTCCAATGGCTCTGTTTGGACTCGACTCTCTCGCCTTTTTGCACATGGACACAAAACCTGCGGTGACAGTAAAGTTAAAAATCTAGTAGAACTCCTAGATGAGTGAGTTGCACTTTAAAATGTATTTTCTTAGTCTACTGTATCCATGTTGTCTTCAGCGCACTTACTTCTAGCAGACTATGTTGACTGCTCTTCTTTAGGAAGGTCTTGCTGGCTTTGTCCCTCCAGGAGTGGGCAGTGGTCACTTGTAGTTCCAGTTGCCTTAGCTCATTCATAAACACTGGCAAGTCCCTTCCAATAGCCACAAGACCCTCAAGATCATCTAGACAGGGATAATGTTCCCCATTCTAAAAGAAAAAAAAGTCTAGTATATTTGCATGAGCAAAAGAAAAAAAAAATAGCACATTCTAAAAGTGATAAACTTTACCTGAATTTCCTCCAGATCTGTGACCCATGCTCGTGCCCGTGTCAAACAGCCTTGCAGAGCCATGATGTTGGGCAGCTTAACCGGAATAAGCTGGGCTTCATTGACTATTGCCTCCAGGGTTGAGAGAGGGTGTTTTTGTCTGAACAACAAAACCATAATATGTTCAAACTTTGCTTTAACTGGAAAGACTAGTTATGAAAGGCTACAGGCCTGAGGCAGGTAAGGTGACAAAAAAACCACTGACTCACCTTTGTTCCAGGCAGATCTGTGCCTTTTCCTCCCAGCGCTCTGCTATTGTAAGCAGTTCCTGAAGCTCTGACATTGCTGTCTCCACAGATGCACTCTGTGGCACATTGCAGCCTGCTTCCATCAGATTCCTCAGTACAACCAGCGTCACCTCCTGCCTTTCCCCACCTTCTGTGCCCAGAGTGCGTCTGACCTCCGCCAGCCAGTGGCCCTGCTCCTTCAGGCCCCGAAGCATATCACACTCTGGCACTGTAACAGGCAGCTTTGCCCCCTGCTCCAACAAGGTCTGCAACTGCTCAGCTGGCAGAGACTCCCGCCTCCAGTCTTTATCATTTATTAATGTTTTGGCCAGCTTCTGAAAAGCCTCTACTGTTTGTAAGACAGCCTAGATACAAGAAAATGCATTGAAAAAACATGTAATTTTTACAATAAAATAAGTAGCAAGATTGACTTTGACCGTATTAGTGATACCTGTACTTCTTCCAGCTGGTTCATTACACAGGGCAGATTCTGCATTGTCTCCACCAAAGACAACAGGTCTGCCAGTGTCATTTTGTTTTCACTAATTAACAGAGCAGAATTTGAGCGCTTGAAACAAGGTAGCATCAATGTCAAGCTGATTTTATTGGTACTTACTCATTTCTTGAGTTACTGAGAAGTTCGTGACTTGTTTTTTGGCAGTGCTCTATGTCATTAAGAACAGTGCTGAGTTTGTGAAGCAGTTCGTTGTCAGGAAACTTTTTCTCTGTTGCTTCCATCTTTAGTCTCTCCAGTTCATTGATCTCTGCAATTGTATGGTCATCATTTAAAAAACATAAAAAGTTTTCATTTGAGGTAATAGGTTCAAGGTGTTTATTTTTCTAATGTTTCTTTTTTACCAATCTTGTTGCCCTCTTCCTGCTCAAGTGCCTCTTTAACTCTGCTGGCCCAGGAATCAAAGGACTCAGAGCGAACCTTCAATCGGTGTAACATGGCTAACAACTCATCCAGGGTATATCTGTATCTGTTGATTGGAGAGATAACAGAATTACCACACAGAAGCAGGAGATTAATGAGCAATTACAGACAGCAAATCCTAAAACTATAAAGACCTGAGGTAGAGTTTGTCAGTGGGGCAGTTGCACAGGTCCTGAGTGTGGTAGAGACACACTAGTCGCTCTGGACAGTTCACGCAGGCAAGAGCAGAAAGGAAACATGTGGTCTTACATTTATCACACTGTCTTTCATCATCAGGCAAAAGCTCAAATGCCTCCCTCTCAGCCTCAGTGATGCCCTGCACAAACAAAGATGTAATGAGACAGTGAACATCTAAATGAGAGAATATATTGGGTCATTATCAAAATATCATCCTATGCCTTACTCTTTCCATCAGAGCCTTCCTTAGCTTCCTCTCTTCCTGGACAAGAATAAACATCTCCCTGTGTGTAGCTGCAGCCAAGTTAAGGTCTAGTTTTTCTGGAGAAGCAGCCATTTTACAGGTGAGCTCCTCGTGTGAGAACACACAATACCTCCTCAGTCGCCTGTAATGATCAATACAGGAACGACCGGCAGGCAGCTGGAGAGAGTGCACAAAGGTGTAAATTAAACTTCAAGAATGTGTGATTTTTGATAACACACGAGTGCACAGTCTTACCCAGTCTGCAGTGCAAAAGTTGACAGCTTCAGCAAAATTATAACCCTGATTGAAGCCACTGTGGTATGCTCTGGGGAAGGTGATGACAAACTCTCCAGCGCACTGGTTGGTGCGCACAACCTGCAGAACACAATTTGTGTGTCAAAAAAGTAAAATCAGACTTCATTCCAGAAAAAACACTATGTTCAGTAATCTTAGTTGAAAACTTGTGAGACTAACCGGTACACCATGTGACATGAGAATATTGGGGTTCATGATGGTGACCAGTTGGTGCAGAAGATCAGGCTGATACTCAAACAGCTCTGGTGTGAGCTTCTTCATCACTTCCTCCAGTCTCTCTGCTGCCACTGAAGGAACTCCATACCAAGTCTTAGGTTCACCCCTGAACATGGGAAAGAGATTGATGAACATTAACTGATAGGACTTAGAAGCCATATCCATCATAAAAAACCTACAGTTATTTATCCAAACAAAAACAAACATGTCTGTGTACCAGTGCAGGTAGTTGATGGAGTAACTCCAGTGATCCTCAATGTGCCAGCAGAAAGCAGAGAACACCATTCCTACATAGAGCCAGGGCACCTTCATTCCAGAAATGTCTCCATTAATATGGCACAGAAGTGACTGCTCCAGCAAAGGCATCACATTCAAGTTCCAGCCAGAACGGGCATAGTTCTGTCAGAAACAGTGGTGTTAATAAGATGCAAACCACAAGATCTAACATATAATTTGACATATACAACAATTATTCAAGTACCGCCTCTTCCTCTGTAAGTGTCCTTTTGCCATTGTTCATTGGGAACCCACTGCCAAACTCTTTGGAGTGTATGTCTGCTCCATACTCCACAGTCACATCCTCCTCAATGCTGCTAACTAATCTCCAGAACTCCCTCTCCACAAGCTCAGTGGGAACCATCTACACAAACAACAGGTTTGCATCATTCTCATTCTCTCATTTCCCAATGAAAATGAAGGAAAGACTTTTCAAACAAATGTGTGCAATTACATGGACAGGCATGTTGAAGTAATCTGCTTTAAAGGCATCGGCCATTTCCCCAAAACTCTGTAGAGTATATTCCCGTGTGGCCTGTTCAAAGCCAAATGCTTCTGCGGGCCTCTTGCACTCCTGAAAAAAGTAACACAAGAGAAATTAAAAACAAAGGATTTCCTAGATCTTTTCAAAATCCAATATTTATTCCAGTTCAATGAGAAGACTGGTTAGAATTTCTCTTGGTAATAGCTCAAAAAACAACCACAAAGAAGACCAAAAGAAATACACACATATGCATGCATATTTTGAAGCAATTTCCTTACTTCAGCAACACATTTAGGGCACCGCCAGTTGCCTTTAGGTGGATCAGTCAGTGGGGGCAGTAAACAGAACGTGTGGTAGTTATCTTCACATCCATCACACAAAAGAAGTTTCTCATCATCATCTCCACGGCCACACATACGACACACAAAGGACTCAACCTATGGGACAAAACTGTATTGTGTAACAACGCTTATGGAGTCAGGGTTTTACACAAGTGTAGGTCTTCACTGGAGGTGGATAAATCAGCTTACACAATGTGAGTTGCTAAGGTTTTGTCTAAGCCTCATAGTCATTTTGCTGAAAGGACCATCTTCTTCTTCATCATTTTCTTTCTCATCTTCAGGCTCTTCTTTCTTTATGTCCATCTTGACTGTGATACTGGAGGGAGGTGGTGGAGGGCTGGAAATACTTTCTTCATTTCCCTTGTCTTGAGGCTCCACTGGCTCTCCTTTAATTGAGGCATTGCTAGGAGCTGGAGACATGTTTTCTTTGACGGTAACAGTTTGGGGCAGCTCATCTAAAAAGAGTTTAAAACAGTGCATTCACATTCTGTTATATGATGTTTGTTGTGAAGATGGATTGTCCATTGATCTGAGAAGCCGTGGCTAAGATTTCAAATGTACCTTTCTTCTTGATGCCTTTGTCTCTAGCTACCAGTCCAAGCCCCATCATCTTGGGTCCAGCCCCATAGATCTGCAGCTTTTTAAGCTCTGGGTTCTTTTCTATGTCTTCCTCAGTAGGTTCAGGCTGTGAAGAAGAGCAAATGCTCATGATGTTATGATTAACAGAACCTGCTTTGAAGTGAAAGCAAGGATCTTGGCCAAGTGCAAAACAAATAGTTACAACATGACAGCAAAGCAATGCATCACAAGAACGGGTTAAATTAGGTGAAAAGAAACGTGAATTGTTTCACTAGAATCTGAAGTTTCACTAAAAAAGTGAAAACTTGAAAGGTTAGGACCCACCACCAAAAATAATCACCAAGAGCTGCAATCACACAGTTAAAGTAGGGCCTCTAATATGTTAGATACATCAGGAGTATGATGTATACAATAAAAAAGAAATCTCTATGACGAATACAAATCTTTTTATGGTTTTACCACATATATATCAGTATATTAATCTTAAGTAGCTGATTACACCAAATCATTAAATAATTAATAAGTTAAACTTAACTGGCCTGTAATCAAGTAATCTCTACATGTTGTAAAACCTACATATTTATTCAATACAAGTACATCCAGGGAGACATGCAGCACTACTGATGGCTGCTGTAGGGAGGAAGGTAGCCAGGCAAAATAACAAATGGCACAAATACACAGCCTAGCAATGCAGCATTATAGCCATATACAATCACAGAAAGAGGAGTGAGCAAAGCACCTGATGAATTCTGGGTCATTTGAATGAGAGTCTTTGTGAATAAAATGCTTTACAAGTAGTTAATCAAGGAACAAACTGTTTCATTTAGATATGTGAATCCTATGATGACTGATAACACCATACCATAACACATTTAAATTTGGCCCACATTTCATTTTGGTGATAGTAGCCAGAAAGGTTTTAGACTAATTTTTAAGTGTCAGCTATAGAATTTGAGTTTGATAAGAAGAGGCATGTTAATGAAAATGGGGTTAATAAAAAACACATCTATACAACTTCATCGGGTGTGAGTTGGTTAAGTAACAGAGACAAAAAGTGAGCGGGGAGCAGAGGGTAGGCCCATTTGTTCGAGAGGCAGTACCGCAGAGATGAGCTCAGAGCTTGTGGTGAGAGGATGAGGGGCCAGATCCTCTGGACCCTGCAAGGGGAGACAATAACAGCAACAATAAACTAAGACAAGAGGGAAAAGAGATGAAATAGGAAGGGATTCCTTTGACAGAACAACTTTATTTAAGGGAAAAATAGTATTAGGGCAAATGAGACAGCTGAACATAAATAAAGGACAACTCAAAGGCACTATGGGCTTTAGCACTATTGCTGGTTAACTATATTCATGCTTATGTGGTACATTTTATACCATATGATGATATGGATATGGTACAAAATGCACTCCATGGCATGTTTTTGCTTAATGACTGATGTAAAGCCTATTTTATTTTACTTACTGTCCTAACAAAGATAACGAAATCCTCTTCAAACTAAAATTAAAAATGTTTTTTTAAGAATCAGGAAAAAACATAGTGCTCTAAAGATGTTTGTACGTGTGTGGATTATGAGATGAATTTGAACTTACATGTACTAAAGAAAAATTGTAAGCCAAAGGTGAAAGGGTAAGATGTAACAGAACAACATGGAGCAGTAAGCAGTAGAAACAAAAGTAAGCAGCAGACCACAGAGTAAGCAAGCTGAGATGCGATTTGAGTGCACTGGCACAAGCTGCTATATGGATATGCATTATATCAAAAAGAGCATGACAACCAAAAAAATGCCCACGTTTGTATTTATAGGATGCCAAAACGTACTTACTTTTGGGCTCAGGTTTACACTAGGCCGAAAAGCCTAAACCATTTAATGTATCCTTTTTTTATTAACTCCGAACTAAGATTCATCATGAATACTGACTTATTTTTTATTGTAAATCAATCCAATATTTTCTGTCTGTAAATGAGGTTGTAAAATGAAAGGACACACAATTTTCTTGCGCAAATTAAACAATGATGAACCAGTTGAGTTCAGTTGACATTAGATGTTTTTTTATGAAGCCTGCTGTGTCTTGTCATATTGTCTGTGGACACAACATTTTAATAGCTAATTGTGGTTTATGTTGTCTAATTCAGTCAAAATGCTATTGCTTTTGCTATTGTTGGCTTGGTATCATATTAAAATAATCTCTTGGCACACAGTTAGAATGAGATCCACTGGAAGAAAATAAACTGACAATGCCCCTTTTAATTTTGATAAAAACTTAACTTTGTTCCATTTTCTATTTTGACTTATACGTCATGAAGGTTCATAGAGCTGCATGACTTAATTGTGACTCACATCAGGTTGGCAGCGGTTGGCTCTGCGTCCATAGCTGCTCATTTTAGATGGCTGGACAGACTGCCGTAGTGGGATGGAGTGAGGCTTGTACTCTTTATCCACATCTTCACCATCATAGTGCCTTGGCTTGCAGTGCTAATGAAACATAGTACAGAAGATGATAACACATGAAAACGCTGTAGCTGGACTATGAAAACTCTCTTTAGATCTGGGAACTGTATCGTGTTTAAAATTGTACCATTAGGCTGGAACCAGACTGGAACATTTCAAAAGGGTAGACAATCCTCTCATAATGCGAGCGCAGAAGAGAACCAATGTTCTTGCCTGGAGGATAACCAAGTCTCTGGGCCACACGAGCCCAGCGGCGTTCCTTACAGACCATCTCAAAACCTCCCTCATCTGTCACAATCTGAAAACAGTAATAACAAGTTACTGACAATTCTGCAAGACAAACAAAGGAGGGAGTCAGATGGAGACAAACCTTTGACAGGCTAAAAAG
This sequence comes from Rhyacichthys aspro, assembly GCA_036850595.1. Lineage (NCBI taxonomy): Eukaryota > Metazoa > Chordata > Actinopteri > Gobiiformes > Rhyacichthyidae > Rhyacichthys > Rhyacichthys aspro. Next base: position 11,274,937 of record CM072154.1, on the reverse strand, counting down.
GTCAACAATGCGTCTTTCAATATGTGGAATTTTCAGGGAGGATCCTTGAATCTCCCAAAATCTTGCGATGCGGTCCAAATAATTCAGCTTAACCCTTGTTTCTGCCTGAATAATAAAATAAGCAGCATTCATAAGTTTGGCACTTGTTCCACCTACATTTATTTTTAGTACATTTTGAATGAATCAACACAACTTACCTCCAACTCATTAAGCCTCTGAATACGGGGTGTAAATCGAAAAGTATCCAGTTCCACTGAAAAAGGTGGTTGCCAGTCCTGTTTTGGAATGATAGAATAAATTAGACTTGCCAACAGAGTCAGTGCATGGTGAAACAGATGCCGAATGTCCATGAATTTTCTTAACTGTAAGCATAAAACTTCAACAAAAGAGCAACATAACTTGTTACTTCCCACTAAACTCTGCTGAAAAGTGCTTTGGTAATAAATTCTGGCAAGAATTTAGTATATAAAGACATAATAGATAAAGAATAACTATATGTATTATACTCACCTGTTTTTCAAATCTGTTACTATAAGTAATAGTTGACTAGGGATTGTTTCTGAACATAGCAGTACTTACTAAAACAGTAACATATTCTCCTGACACTGATAGGATTATATTTCAAATATGGAACCAAGGAATAATATTCCCATTAACCCAGTAGTTCAACAAGAACAACAGGGCCATATTATAAGACACTGATCAACTCAAAAGCAATAAGTCATTTAAAATAGTTTAGAGATATGCAAGAAAAGTCAGCTATCTTGTTTTACATCCTCTAAATACAAGAACAGCTATGTAGGTCATTATGATTAATGACCTCCAACAGGAGAATAGTGCTATGGCTAGAATTAAAACATGTATAGAACTTGTTAAAATGACAATATTTTAGTAATGGTTATTTAATAACACAGCGGAAAGAAAGAAGATTTTACTGGAGGAGGACGAATTTTGCAGATTCCAGACTTCTCTGCAATTGGACGTATCTTGGCAATGTAGCCCAAGGGATCCAGGAACTCCTCCCATGAGGGCTCAAATACTGGACACTCCGGAGGGGGAACAAACTCTTCCACCTCCATTGCCCCTAAAACAGAAAAAATGAGCAAATTGTTTTTCAATTATGTTATGTTAATTGTGCTAACTGTACAAAACTAATGTCAATATGTATAAATAGCCAAAATGTGTAATAAGATATTCTTACAAAGCACCATTTGATTACAAATATTAACCCAATAATAAAGCAATAGAATAAAAATTATTACTTCAAATTCCACGCTCCCTACATTTTTTATCATTATTCCTCACCATCAAGTCAAAACAATGCTGACTGGAACTCTCAACAGGGCCTTTTCCTGTTCAAACCCCTCCTGACTCATAAAAACAAATGCATTTCCTAACTAATCAACGACACCAAAGTGCATAACATCAAAAGCTTCAGTTAAAAGAGTGGAAAAACTACAGAATATGGTTTACATTAAATACAAACAAAGTGTAAAATACTTGTAATTTTAAAACTCAAACATCATATATCATTTATGTTAAAGGGGAATAGAGCATGAATGCCATGACGCCATATCTAATCGTTCATAAGCCTTCAACCAAACAATGGCGAGGAGGCCATGAACCCAAAGGTAAAGGCCATAAAGCATCACCACCAATAGGTGGACCGGGGTTTTTAAATAAGGCCCAGAAAGACACATATATTGAATATATATTTAAAGGCACCAACTCAAGTACATTTTTCACACCTCTTGTACACATTTATCAAGAATTCATCTGACTCTTAGCTGATAACTGTTAGCAGTAGCTTGAAACTTGAGACAGACCAACCACATTACAAAGCCATAACAAGAGAAAATAGTAAAATAAACACATTTCGTTGATTAATAAAAAGGGTATATGGTCATATTTGTTCATCATTAATGGTGTCAATTACTGCCAAGTATTGACTATTAATCACTGCTGCAGCCAACATTCAGCGTTGAGGCCTCCAGTTTTCTAAACCAGTCCCATTGCCTCTTCAGGCTCAGTGATAACCTACGCTAGTTAGCTGACCAGAAAATTAGGCTCAAAACAGCACCCAGACAAGCTAACCTACATTACAGTCGACGGTATCGTTACACACGGGTTAAATATATATCTTAAAATGAAAACTGCATGCTGATCATTGTTGACATAGTTAAAACAAAGACTGTATTTTGGAGACTGACCCACAGACACCTCGATGTCCTGGGGTAAGAAAGGGCTGGTGGCTGCGCTTCTTTCTTTGCTGTTGTGATGTCTGCTGGTTTAGCTAATGTTGGCCAGCTGTGTCGGTCCAGTCGGCTACAAGCTAGCTACCGTCGCTAGCGAGTTGACCGCTTTCAGCCTGATGTCTCCATATATCCCCCTCTATTAAAGAGGCGACGAGCACAACATTGATGGCAACGTTGGTTGTACAGTAGCCGAGAGCTTCATCTAATGAGAAATTTATCTAATGTGTCATTTTCTCGACTAAGACCAACACTTCTTTCAGGCCATCCTATCTTTCTTGACGAGACGCCATCTTAGTTTTTTTTCTCACGACCGAAGCACAACCTCAATTTTTCACACGTCCCCTTCTCCTTTGCCGAAGCACGTAGACTAGTACCATGACAGAAATGGCTCGTAAACAAATTACAAACTATTATGTTTTCGCTCTTAGAGGTGATGTGTGTTACAAAACTAATTTATAGAAAACAAGTAGGTCAACTCTAGTCTTTTTAGTAATAAGTTATTAAAATAACATCGGTGGCGATACACCTGCGCCACATAATGCATCCGGGCTAAATTAGTAAATGAGACTCATTAAGCGCTAAATATACAGCCTTTTTTCTAACCGATTAGCTTTATTTTACCAACAATATTTGCATGGACCCAAATCCCATAGGCTTCCACTGAAATCCATTGTCAGAGGGTTAAATACATTTTTTAATGAAAATTCTGTAGGCCTTGGCTCTAAACTGTGTATTATTGCCTTTACTTTGTTCATTCTTTATTCTGTGTATTCTTGCCTGTCCTTTACTTAAAAAAAAAAAAAACTTGTCAGGAAATTACATTTTTATTTAACTAAAAACAGATATTAAAACAATGTGTTGGCGTGAGAATCAATCTTATTTAGATTTTTGACTTGGACTTTAGGTTGTGAGCTTGTCAATGTGAATTTATTAGAGATATTAATAGGGTTATCTTCTTGTGTCATAGGAAAAATAAATGGTATAATGATATTATAAATAATTACACACAAAATAGACAAAGTCACTGCAAGGACACTTTAATTTATCAGTAGCAATAAATATTCACATCTCAATTCTCTATTCTTCCAGTACATATAATAGGCCTACATACACAAATAAAAATTGGAAATATTTGTTTAAAATAATATCAATAAGTACACTGATGTAAAGTTTTAGACTTTGATTTGTTTCACATTAACACATTCTCTCACCTTCAGTCTAAATAATAATAAAAGAGAAAGAAATAAATATTTCTTTTGGCCATCATCTCTTATATCTGTCCCTTTTTTATATTTACATACTTAGCGGCACTCACATGCACATACCTGAAAACATAATGGCAGTTTATCCCATAGTTATGAGAAGAAGCCTATGTATAATATAATATGTACATTCAGGTTTATACAGTATAATCTATCCAATAAATGCAGACATATTCATGCAAAAAGAGTCAAAAAGGACACCAGAAAAGAATAGCAACACATAAGTTAGTAAAATCTTAGTTAGTCTCACATTCTTGAGTTTCCCCAAACCATAGAATCCTTTTTACTTCTTCAGGATTTCTTGCCACCTCCAGCTTATTTTATAGACATGTATTCATCTGTGTCATCACCCTTTTATCCACAGTTTAATATGTTTCTCTTGTTCATAAATGTCACTGAAGGTAATGGTTTCAGTGCCTCAAAAAATGTAGTAGCAAAAGGGGTAACACAAAAGGCCTACAAAAATGAAAACATGTAGGCTCATTTACATTCTTGACATATACTTTTTCAAACAAGAAGCCCTCACCAAGATGCAAAGGCATCAAAAAAGGTATTAAATAGATTTCTAAAACTGGCAAGAAAGGGAGGATCAGAAGGCAATTTCTGACTTAAGACATCACATGTGCAAAACCACAAAACCTCATTTAAAATCGTGCTTCTTCAAAACATAGATTAACACAAATGAAGAAATTTTGATTGTTGCTTGGGTTCATAAGTGAACTTTGAAGAAAAAAAAACAACCCAATCTTTTCCACATTTTAATATCATTAAGAATGTGGAAAGGAGTGTGTGCTGTCATGTTTGGAATAAAAAGTACTTTTTCTTAGACCAAACTAAACAGAAAAAGAAATTTAGATTTGATAATGAAATTAATTCGAAGTAAAAAATACACATTCAGTATTTTCAATAATCAATAATACTGATTAGATAAATGACAAATCAAATAAAAGTCGTAATAATTTGTAATAAGGACAAATTTACACTTCACATATTATAACGCCCTCTAGAGGTTATGGCAAAATGTGTAATTTATATGTGCATATACTTTCTATAACCATGTACAAACATCTGCTGATATTAATCACTGATTGAAAACAATTATAGAACAATATTTATCATACTCATAGCAGGTATATTATAATGTCAATAAAACAGCAAGAAGCTTCAGAAACATTCAAATTATATTATTGATTGTATCATTAAGTCCCAAATCCCACAAGGAATGCATTAAAAAGCCAGGTGGCTTCTTGTGACATATATTAAGCAAAAAACGATCAAGTAACCGTGCACTTGTTTAAAACTTTTAGACAAAGCAACAAATCTGAGGTCATAATTTTTTTTTTCATGAGAAAAAAGTTACCAGCAAAGCAGGACCTGCAAGAATTGACAGAGACGTTATGAAGCCAAGTAAATTATTGCAAAGTCAAACAGACATTATGGCAACTTTCATCTGTTTTTTTCGCCAACCTCTGGCGATCTTCATTTACGTTCCCCAAGTGAGCAGCTGAACGTACAATATTGTCCTAATTCGTCCATCTTCACATTATCACATTGATACTGCACATGTAAACAGTCTTATACACTAGACTTTAAACAAAAAGCTATATATAGTGTATTTCATCTTATGGCTATAGACATTTCTGATTGTGTGTTATATGTTGGCTCAAATGGATATGACTATGCCATTCAACTACAGCTATATGTCATCTCCATACAACTTATCCTACATATGTGGGAAACGGAGGTGAAAATAACAGAGGCGGAGCAGACTGCGTTTCCTTTTGTCACTCATGCTGCTGCTGTTGCTCTCCGTCCTACAAGCCTTGGTCCTACTTCTAGCTCTGCCCATGTGCTCCGTCCGATCATCTAAACGCTGGCTCCTGGAGGCCCACGTCCTGCTCACACTACGGTACTTATCCGGTTGATAGGTTTGGATTTGGAGCTGCCCCCTGTACCTGTCGCTCCAGCCCCCGTCACCTGCGGCCCCTGCTGAGGCTGCCCTGGGTGCTGGGGGGGGTGAGGGGAGAGAGGTGTAAGAGGGGTAAGGGGGGACGAAGGGGGGGGTAAAGGGGAGTGTGGTGGGGGAGGGGGGATAGAAGAAAGAGGAGGGTACTGGGGCAGATACGGGCCGGCGGAGGCTGCGTGATGCGCATTCACGGTAGCGGAGGGTAGATTGTGGGGCAGAGTGCCGAAAATAAAGTGTGTTTGGTGGGTGGAGTGGCTGGCTGGGTGTGGTGTGTGCACGTGTCCGGGGTGGGTTTGGGAGTGTGCGTGGGGGTGCGGGTGGGAGTGTGACAAGGTTAGTGGGGGTTTGGTACCAGGGCCGCCTCCCCCTCTGACTGAGTGTGTAGGTTGCACGTGGTACAGAGCCAACTGGGGGCTCTGGGAATGTTGGGAGTGAGGAGAAAGGGGGGGGGGACACCCCACCACCATGTTGCCGAAGCGACCCTGAAGCCCATGCTGGGATAGCTGGGAGAGATGGGCCAGCTGCGGGTGCGGGGTAAGCGGTGGGCCGAGTGGCAAACGACAGGGTAGAGGGCCTCTCTGGACGGTATGTGGGGACACTCCTTGCAAAGGAGGAGGGACAGGTTGGACGTGGTAGCGATGGTGATGATAGTAAGGTGGTGGTGGCTGCACGGTGCTCGCGTGACAGTACTGTGCGTGTAATGCTTGAATCTTGGTAGGCCCCCCCTCTAATTGGCACAGAGATGATGGGGAGTGAGGCGGGGGCCCTCCAGTAGTCGGTGGGGGGACAGGTGCGGGGTACGGTGGCCCCGGTGGAATAAGGGGGCCTGGTGGTTTGGCGCGTTTGCTGCCGAATAGTGAGCCCAGGAAAGAGCCGCTGTTGTTGCTGCTGCTCCCCCCAGGTCCACTCCCCGCTCCTGCTCTCTCTACACTGCTGGAGACTCCCCCAACTCCTGTCCCAGCAGTGGTATGTTGCTGCCCCGGCCCACCCCCCACCCCCGTTCCGGGGCTCAGGATGGGGCGGTGAGGCCGGAAGTCTTCTGATCCATAGCATCCAGAGACAACGCCTGGCACTGCATAGCGTTGGTGTGGCTGTGGGCTGTTAATGACAGAGCCCTGGAAAGATACAGGAGCAACAGAATTAGAAGAATCATTGGACTACTTATGTTGTTACACACAGAGGGATGTTTCCATTCAGAAAATAAAGGGCATGTCTGAGCAAATATATCTGAAGGCAGACCAGGCAACATTTATGACAATACATGGCAAAGCATTATCATATGCACTGAACACACTTGCATGCTTAGAAAGGTATGGCCCTATTAAACAGAAATGCAGCTCAACTAAAAGTTGCAGGACAACATCCCATCTTGAGGACTTACTTCCATGGTACTGTCCAAAGAACCAACACTGTTCCTGCGACCACGTTTCCCTGCACCCCAGCAGGATAAGGAAAGTTAGCAAAAAGTGAAAGATGGCAGAAGAGGAGGAATAGGAAGAAGGAAAGAGATTATAATAACCATAGAACAGTTGAAAAACCAGGGGGTAGATAATGATAAAAGATAATGGACTGTCTTTGAGGTGTAGTTGTCTCACCTGTGTCTGACAGGTCCCTGAGAGATGAGCTGAGCGCAGTGCGTTTCAGACCCTCACTCATTGAGCAGTTATCATCAAAACTTGTTCTTCCCAAAGTGCCATTGACAACTTCACTTTTAAGTCCTACACCACCCACCACACTTCCAGTTAGCAGGCTGGGACGCATCACACCTTTCTGTTTTTCTAACTCCGCTGTTGAAAACACAGGTTATATCAGTTTAAATAAGTCATAAACAATAAATTTTAAATAAGATATAAACAGGGCACAGTTGATCCCACTCATCTGCTGTAAAACTAACTGCATAGTTTATATTTTTCCATGTTGTCTACACTGTTTATGTAAAATCTGTAGTATGTAGTTGACTCAAAGATTGCTCAGGGACACTGATGAACTAAATTAATTTTGTGGCATTTCTGCAGGACTAAAGTAGGTGTTCACAAGAGGTGAGCAATCTGCAGTGTCACCACCAGATGTTGCCAAAAATGACATGCTGCGCCCATACAGAAGAAAAACAAACTGTACTAATCTAGAACATGGGGTGCTTACATTCCACTCTGTATTTCTCCATCTCTTGTACTTCAGCAATACTCTCCCTGAGGTCGCTAACAAAGCGAGTGCGGTCTTGCTGACTGGGTGCCATAAAGACAATGAGAACTTTTCTTTCTCCACCCAGGACAGCTGAGGTCAGACGTATGCCATGAGGGTAGTCTGTTGAAAGCAGAAAAATAAGGAGAAAATTAAATACCTTGTCCAACTTAGGAAGTAAATATTTTTGTAAAAGGACACTGCAAAAAAAAAAACAACTAACATGAGTTCTGGAACATGTGCACTTGCATCTCAACCAAGGGAAACGATTGTCTGAAACTATAAGTCACTGAGGTTTTCTTCTTCTGGAAGATTTTGGTCACCTTTGGAAGAACAGAGAGACGCTTACTGAAATTCCATGTTTTATCTATACAAGTGGTAAACATTGTAGAGAGTTCTCACCACTAGAAGGTCATTAAACAGGAAGACCTCTCGTTGATGCACTCCTGTTCTCTGAGGTCTGTTGGGGTCAGGTACCTCATAGAGCTGGCAGCAGCACACCAGCCTACGATGTGGAAGGGACAGCACCTATACAAACAAATACATGACTTGTATCAAGAAGTCAAAAGGACGCTACAAAGCCCATTAATTGGGCAACAGCTCTATATAAAACTAAAAATAATATACTGAAATGCTGAAACTTACAGGTTTCTTTCCCACTATGACTCTTTCCACAGCCTGCACTTGGGACACATGGTCATCATTTGTTCGCAATTCCCATTTCTGTATCCGCTGGTAGATTCCAACAAGCAAGTCCCTTGGAATATCCTGACCATTATCTACACCTTAAGAGAATAAGTTTATAAAAGATACAAGAACATTTACAATGGAACATCAACATTACAGTGGGTTCTAAGGGACCTTGGGATAAAACATAAGAATATTATCCATTATATTCAGGAGCCCCACTATTATTGTATGTATTCTTTCTGAAGGCACCTCTTAGATTCTTGATGAAATCTTCTAGTTTCATTTTTCTCTCAGCTTTCACATTTGGACTGTACATATCTGTGTTTAGGAGGATTATGGCAAAAGCCAAAATGAAGATGGTGTCAGGGTTTTGAAACTGCCGAACGAGGGTTGGATTACACACGCAGTACCTCTGACTGCAAAACAGAAAAATCAAGCTGTTAAAACAGAAACATACAGACCCATTGCATAGGCCTGTGTTCATAAAATATCTTAAAAAGCACACACCTGAAAGCCTCTATGAGCCTTTCCACTTTCTGAGCTTCTCCTTGAACTTTAATCTGAGCCTGAAACTTCCTCAGAGCATCGTCCAAGTCCATTCCTGAAAAATCCATCTCATCCACCACACAGCTGAAACACACAGCAGAGGTCACATTCACCTTTCTTATAGCATTCCCTGGGGAACATTCAGGGGCCATATAGACCATAAGTCACATCACGTGTTACATACAATTATAGTATGTGGGAGTAAAGTTCAGGCTGGTCAAGATCACTTTAAGGTTGTATGCATTTGCAGCCAACACATACCTGTATGCTCTGACCACAACTATGACTGTATTACTGAATCAATAAAAGTGGTTCTTATTAATCTAAAAAAATCTATTATTTCTTTACTACTGAAATTTTGTTAATACTCACTCCAAAACATCTTTGTTAAACTGTTTTTGTCGATTTCCCAGAAACTCCCCAATCATTTGTCTGCTCAGGCCTTTCCGCTCGAGGATGAAGCGAGCAATCCCAACTGGAGTGTCAGACACAAAGCCTCTTTCTATTAGGTACTGGATCCCTTTCTCAGGCTTCCTGTAGTTGTTAGAATTTAAAATGTGTAAAATTGTGCGACAATAATATGATGTTATGTTCTGCTTATTACAGTCTTACTTGTTGAAGAGGTTAAGGCCAATGCGATACTGCCGTCTCTGCACAACATCGCTGTTGAAAGGCGGAGAGTCCCAGCTATGGCGGCTCTCCCTCTGATAGGTCTGCTTGCCCAGGGGTGGCAAAGGTTCCCGTAGGCTGTCCTGGGACGATGAGCCAGAGCTGCAGTTAACCGTCTCATTGGAGTTGGTGGTGGAGTTGAGTGAGTCATTGTCTCCATCAGAGCAACAGGGCTGCTCCAGAGCACCAGGGGGCAGCACTGTGGAAGAGGAGGAGGACAGTGGCGTGGTGGGAGGCTGCTGAGGGGAGGATGAGGATGAGGGGGTGTCTGGGTACTGGTGGTGGTGGATGGGGTGGTGGTGATGGTGGTGATGTGCCACCACTTGGTGAGGAATATGAGTGGGAATGGGTCTGCCAGGGGCTCGTGTCTGACCCTGAGCGGCTGCTGTGGATGAGGGCCGAGTTCCAGTATTGGGGGAGTGTTTCAGGGTTCCCTGAGGGGAGCCTGCTCCAACCCCAGACTCCTGCTCATAGACGAGCTGCCTGCTCAGAGATCCACGGTCTGAACGGTCGCTCATATCCACTGAGCTGTCACTAGGCGGCTCTATTGTAAGTAAAGGCAGATGGGCACCCCTCAGTCTGTAATCCCGACACTCTGTACACGGTGTGCTGCGACGGCTGTTACTGCTTCCTCCCCCCTCTGTGTCTCTGCTATCCTCAAGCCCCCCGACGCCCCCCCCAGGACCCCAGTACTCTGTATCCGTGCTGCTGGGCGCCCTGTCCAGGGATAAAGGAGAGGACGGCATGCCATCGTCCATGTAAAGGGTGACATCGCTGTATGATGTAGCTGTGCTGTCTCCGTGCATACTGAGCCCCCCTCCAGGACCCCTGGCTCTTTCTCCCAAACCTCTCTGAGAAGATGGGTTACTGCTGCTGCTCCAAACACATTCCCCAAAGTCTTCACTAATCCCACCACCCTCCCTGCTGCCCTCTTGGGAATCATTGCGACCTGTGCGGCAAGTGAGAGCATCATCAATGGAATCAGCCAAAGACTTCACCTGGAGAGAGGACAAAATTCAGGAGTTAGTGGCATTAATCTCTTACACAGCCTATTTCCTGACCCATGAAGAATCTGATGGGTAGATCTCCTTTGCAGACATGTCTTAAATCAGTGTCATACCCTGGTGTCCAAAAGTGGTGTTAGGAAAATATCCCTCAATATTATCAATGCATCAAATGCACTTCTGTTGATTTTTCAAGCATAGACCAAAGCTATTCATTTGAGAGGAACTTACTGACTTGACTTACTGAGTGCCATCAGATCAGATATAACAGAGTTACCTGCTTGGAGAAGGAGTCCTCCAGGTGGGTGTAGTCTCCAGGGCGGTCTGTGTCTGGGGAGTGAGGGGGACCTATGGCAACACTGTGGGTGAAGTTAGTCTGTGTTTGTGCTTGTTGCTGAGGCTGGCGCTCGTCAAAGGAATACTGCAGTCTCATGTTTGACAGGATGATCCGACGTGTCATGCGGCTCTCTGAGGCTGAGCTTCTGAGGCGCTCAAAGTTCTTATTCATGCGATATTGTCTGAAGGCCGTCTGAATGGTCCGTGCTGCTCTGCGACTTACAAAGGAGCCACCGTACTTTCTCTCCAGCATTTCCACCTATAAGAATGAACACCATGTTAAAAGAAAGACAAGTGGTAAATGCAAGAAATACCCTCTGTGCTTATTCAGTACCTTTTTATCTTGTAGATCTGTTGAAAGTTCATAACTGTCCGAAAGAGCCTTGCATCTTTTGTTCTCCTCCTCCTCCTGCTTTCGTAAGGCCAGACTGGCGGGTTGGTGGCGTGTTCGTAGCGCCCAGGCCAAACTGGCAGAGCTGGATGACGACACACACGTAGGACCTCTGGAGCCTGTGGGAGCGCCACTGGTGTCACTGTACCTCTCTGAGCCGCGCAAGTAAAGTGACTGGCCAAAGGAGCTGTCTTTGTGGTTGCCTGCCTCTGGACACTGGGAGTCCCCTTCCACACTAAAAGAGAAACACAAGCTATCAGAGCACTGTTAGTGGATTTGTAAACTTAGATTAGAGATAACAGGAGACTTACATGTACAGTTTTGAGCGGCGAGGAATTAGCCATCTCTTTGTGGAGCTCATGGTAACAGCAGTTTATATAATAAGGTTAGGGAGTTGTATGGCTTTAAACTAGAGCTAAATCAGAAGTGATTCAATTGACAACCCAATAGACATACGTCTCAGGCAGCTATCTTTTTTTATTGAGCCCATAAGGATGAGTTAATATACTACCAAGTTTAGCCAAGCCTTCTCCTGTTTACCTCAACTACCTGATAGCGTCTTATTTTCCCCCTTACTCCTCTCAATTCCAACTTAAGGCAAGGCACAGCAAGTAAAGCCCATTTCAAAGAGTTATCTGGCTAAAAATGTACTTCTCTGCTGCTACATACCAGCAACACAGTGCAGACTGCAAAGACCTGGTTGTTATGGTAACAGCAGGTGTAAAAGACACCTGTAGCTTTAAGAGCATTACAAAACACAGCAATTATCACATTGAGACAGTTCCACTGTCACTTACTTTTACTTGGGAATGCTATTGCACAGAAGAAAAAAACAAAATGACTAAGTTTTGCAATCAAATTTTTGTATCAAAGTCCAAACTGTGTCTTGCCGTTCCAGAAATCCTTCAATGTCCCGCTTCAGAAACAATCCAACAAGAATCATTTTCAGAGTGTGTGTTTTTGTGAGAAGAACTAGTCACAAACTCCTTCCTGCATTTCCTTCTTGTTTGCCACACCCCTTTAGTCAGCGGTGCCCAGCTGACTGTGCACCACTCCATAAACAGGCAAACAATGAGAATCCACATGGATGTTTAGTTTCTTCCTTTGTATTGCAGTTTATGCATGCACTCGAATTGCTATGCAAAGATTATATGAATATAAGAATGGCTAAAATGGTGCTCTGCTGATCTACAATATTCTCCACCCCTTTTTGTATTGTTGCTGTTCCTGAAAGGCTTCCTGTGTTGCTGATACTGGGCCAAAACAAGACGACATGGAAAAGGAATCTTAAAGTAAAGCCACTTAAGGGTGTCTTTAAACAACAAATACAACAGTTCTACTTTTTGGCATGACCAGAATGGAACATGTACAAAGCAGGATATCCTGTGTTTTCAAGCCACTATTATAACTTCACCAACATAAATTTCTGCTGAGTCAGAACAACCCCTAGGACAGGTCCATTATTTTAACAATGTCATGCAGCAGCCTTTCATATAAAAGTACCACTCTGACATTTACAGGAAACCAAACCTCACTTTAACACTTAATCTATGTGGTATTTATGTTTTCTATACCATTAACAGAGAATAATTTATTTTAACAAGGTGATTTTGTTTCTATTTTTAAAGTTAGCAGCTTCTCAAAACAAGCTATTGTGCACAACTTAGTTTGAAAGGGTTTTATTTTTTACTGTGCAGCATCATTTATCATTCCTCCTCCTATGCTCCTTAAATAGAGTAACTGAGAAGAGGGAGGGGGTTGCTTGGTGACGGTTGCTGTGGGACCTTTGTGGGCGGCAAAGCAGTTGTTAGGATGAGAAGCGTAGTTGCTATGACGATGTGTTTACTGTTACCATCATGGGGTGGGTGTTGAATATGCTTTAAAGGTTGTGAATGACAATCTACATAATACTTGTCTTGTGAAAACATTTCAAACATGAATATATGTAAAAAGAACAAGTTATCTTGTCCAAAAATAATCTCTCTTGTATTAGACCTTTATTTAATCTTGGATAAGATGAGATGCTTAGAACCGCTGACAGAAGTCTGTGCACACAGTGCCAACAGGTGAACAGGCAGGGGACTCAACCTGATGTTAACTTCCTGTTAGGGAAGGGAGCAGACGCTATTTTTATTCAACCTAACCTCATAAAAAGCTATTGCTCTGTTGCAGTGCAACAGGTCTGCTTTCATTTTAAGCCAGCATTTATAGTTGATTCTGTAGATATGTCAAACATTTTTTTGATTCCATTCTTTAGTGACTTTTCTAAAAATAAATCATGGCTGACTACCCAGATTAAACCACAATTATCACAAAGAATTCTACAATGTGATACATAAAGTAAAATGTACATTATTATATAATATAATAATGGACAAAGTTTAGATACATTAGTTTACATACATTAAGCAGTCTCATAGTGTGCATGCATCACACATCTTTCAACTTGCCCGTGGCGATTGTAAAAGTGGTAAATGTAGTGACAGACAAGTTGAGAATGATATGTCACTGAAGTTTGTTAAATGTACATGTATAAAACATGAGTGTGGCCATCTCACAGCTGGCATCTGCAGCTCATTACTTATGTAAGAAAGTCTGTATTCCTCCAACAGTGCCGTGGGGAGCTTCTCTCTGGAGGCTGCCTCATAAAGACTAACCCTGAGCTTCACTACCTCCAAACATTTCATTAGAGCTATAACAGATGGTAAGAGTGTCTTAAACAGTAAAGTGGTGGTTGATAAAGTGTGGTGATATTATCAAGACTGAGGAATACATGAGTTGTGTGAAGTGCAATGTCTCTGCCATAAGGAGGCCCTTCTTCCTGGTCTGTTCTCATATAATATTGATGTGCTGTTATTCGTGTGAGAAGAGCTGTGGTAGGTCTGACTGTGCCATCGAAGCCACAGCTGGATACCAAGGCTCAGAGAATAACCCGACAGCAGCCCGACCAGGAGACACCAATAATTGCATTGATCCATCTGTTGACTCAATTCCTCATGACCATTGACTGAGTGCAGTTATTTCAAATCTTTACTAATTACCTCCACTCCAATTTTTGTGCCAATTTATCAGAGGAGATTATTAGACAGTACAATTATCTCCAAGACTCAAATGTGGACTTAAGCCAAAAAGCCTTAAGCACCCCAACTAATCCGCATGGAAGTATTTGATTTTTTTCATATTTACTTTGATATGGATCTGCAATTATTCCTCATGAAAGATTAGAATTTGTCATAAGCTCCAATGAAAGAACAATGTGTTCTCTCATTGTCACATGTGATCCCATTCTTCCAAAACGGAAAATAGACAATGATATCATTCATGGTGGAAATAGGAGAATTCTTCAACGCCAACACAGTGTCCACTTTGCTGTTTCATTCTGTGACACACTGTTCACTTCTTCCTATAACCCTGGAGATTTAATGTCATAAATGAACAGAAGTGTTTTGTAAGCACCACCTAATCAGAGATCTGCCACTGAAGCACAAGAATCAAGATTTAGATAAGACTTAAATATACATTGGACAAATAACTGTGTACTTTCATTCTTATGCAGTAAAACTCTAATGCTATTACATTTGGAGGCAATTTATCATCTATTGTCAACCTGCACATAATGGCGACAGTGCAATTTAGCTTTGTTCTGTGCTTCTATGGCCTTACCTGACATTCAAAGCAAAACTCACTGTCAGCCATTCACATAATGACAGACCTGCCTGGAAGTGTAACAAATCTATGCCGGTAAGTGTGAACCTTCTATTGTTATTTACTTTCACAGAATATTGCAATGTCCTCAAAGGTGATGAGATAATTACATAGTGGTATGATGAGCTGTCATGTGAACGGCATGTACACCAGCCGCACAGGTGACTGACGGCAGTGCATTTATAACCCCTCACCATACAGTAAATTACTGCTATTAGTCAAAACAATAACAGTTTGCAAACTGCCCAGGGAAATTACTAAATAAAAGAAGAATTTTGAAAAAAATAAAGACTATTTTTTATCCAGTGTTTTTAGTTGGTTTTTTTTAACTGCAGCAAACACTAAACCTTAAATTATTTAAAATCAAGCCCAATGATGGACCTCGCACCAGAGAGCCAGCATTCAAATTCTATGGTGTAAACCATATTATCTCCTGCTGGGGCAAAAATATTTCTCTGTGACATTATTCATATGAGACAAAACTGAAAAAGAATTCTTACCATGATGCTAGTGCCACAGACAATGTCCCACATAAACTGAAGCAGTGCTAGCAACAAACACACCCTCCTTCTCTTACTGCTTTGCTCTCTCTCACACACACTCATCCTGCAAAGCTGTACAGGCTACATTCTTGACAGTCTTTTGACAGCTATGAACTTCCCTCACCCGGCCTAGCTCTTCCCCTCCTCCCCCAGTGGATCACTCTGACACATGCCACTGTTTTGATTAAATAACACAAAGACAAACCAAACTCATTGAATTCAAACAGATATTAGAATAAAGTGCATAAATTTATTGAAAAAGGGGAGGGGAAATGTAAGAGACGTTGCTTGTACCTTTATATTTCAGACTCATAGGATAAAATAAAACTCTTGAGCAGTTTGTGATGTCATGAAAAGTCTGCATGAATACAAGTAAAAGCAAAGGCGTGGGAAGAAGCTGAGAAATATAACAGAGTTTATGACAAAGATGATACCGGTAAGTGAGAAATAACCATAGATACATTTCACCAGAAATAAGATTGTCATTTGTCACTGTAATGATACAGGATTTACAGATCCTGAATAAATTTTTGTTACTCAGTAACTGCATAGACTTCCTGAGGATTTTATATACAATGTTCACTCAGCAACATTATTGCTATTAAGGTTAAGGTTTTAGCATAGTACTGTGTATTCTGAAGGAAAAAAAATGTGTGGAAAGGGATTACACATATCTTTGATGTTTATAAATAGAAATAATTTATCAGTACCTCAGTATCAGTATTGCATGAAAACGCTGACAACATATTCTAGTGGGGCTTGTGGTAAATGACCTCCTGTTCAAGTCTGGGGGCAATGAGAGCTCATGACATGTTACAATATGATGCAGCAGACGCTGAGTCTTCGGTCTCTGTCTATGACAAACCATCCAGACTGTTTCTATTAGTATTTTCAGGTTACATCATGTTACAACGCTACATATACAAGAAAAGGTTTCAAAGAAAGCATCTGGGCTCAAGTTTAAGGGTGAAGACATTTCATCCATCATCCAAGAGACTTCAATTCTAAGTTAAACTGGTAAGAGAGCTGAGTTTTATTATTATATGTTCTATATTTTATATGAAACCTGAAGCAGTCTCTTCTTCACTGCCATGACTCCTTCAGTGCTGGGGACACTGGTCAAGAGGGATGTGAGGTCCTATGAGACAACTCTCTCATAAAGTCCAGCTGTAAATGTTTCACTTTGTTGGCAAAGTCCTGTGAATTGATGGCAAGGCCAACCAAAGGAGCCAACATGGAGGCTAGATTGAAAGTGAAAGAGGCTGTGCTGCAAACTATGGATCATAGTGGTGTTCCTTCTGTATGTGCTTTGACCTGGCCATAAATACAAGGAATGGCTTCTCCAGGATATAGCCTGTGGTGAAGAGACAGATCAATGACATGGTCCTTCTCAAGCCTCTGCAGAGAGTCTTCTACCTTTTTCTTATAGCCACTTGTTGGGTCTTTTCTCCGTGTCTAAAAGGTGGTAGTGTCACTGTGAAAGCTAGCAATTATTTAAAACTATGTCCAGATGTCTTCTTTGAAACCTTTTCTATAATATATCCTGGATGACTGAGAACCTCCACAGACAACACTACATTAAGGATGAGAAGCAGATGAATAGCATACAATTACATGATACCAAAACAATATTCCTACAATTACATCTATGTTTTAATGTGACATGATGAAATGAGAAGGTTTTTGTATAACATTCTAGCATTAGTGACATAACAGGGTAATTACAATGTCATTACCTGAACATGTTAAAAATACTGTCACAGATACCAGATTTGTAGGATGATCTCAATGAAAAAATGGTACATACATTGCAGTGTTGAAGCTATATTGTACAATGATTTGTGACAGGTCTGTATTGTAGTTTGCACAGGTAACATATAGTGACTTCACTCCAAGAAAAGCATGAATGCAAAAGTCATGAGCAGACGACAGTGACGCATACTGACAGCGTGATATGGCTGAAAAAAAATATATGAAGGAACGCAACAGCAGAAGACACTTTAAATATCAGTGCACAAACCACATGAGCAAATTAAGAAAGAGAGACACAGAAAGTTTGATGCATTTGTCTGTGGATGCAGTCAAAAGCAGCAACATTTGAGACGGCATGGTCTCCTTTTTGGCGGCATTAGTTAGGATAGCTTTTTCTCAGGTAAACAGGCGAGTCATTTGTGGGTCACTCATGCCCCGGTTCAGCGTGAGGAGGGGCTACTGCAGCCCGAGGCAGAACAACAGAACTGATGGGCACCCTCCTCCTCAGCCTCCTCTCTTTGGAAAAACAACACAGAACAAGACAGAGAAAAAGATAAGGACTGCATAAGACATAAAACAGAAAAAAGCACATAGAAAGCACACTGAATGAAATTTGTCCATTAGTGACATTTGCTCCGTTATAGAGAAATGGTGCATATGTCAACGTCATAGTGTTGTGATGCCATTAGAGGGCAGTGTTGGAACGTCATGCGCTGATGAGAGGAAATGAGGGAAGGAGGGGAGGAAAGAGGGAGAGAAATCAGCAGGTTTACTTGTGACTCAGTGCATCTCAGTCCCTCAGCTTATTGAGGATGACTGCTCAGTCTCGCTCTGTGCGTGAAGTGAGGGGCCTAACTCTATCAATTTGACACATCTGCAAGCGGTGAGAAACTGTTGTGCATGCAGTTAGTGAGGATTTAAAGAACCAGGAAATGGGACAGAGGTAATAATAACACACATTAACTGGCTGCTGAGGAGGGATTGGGAGGCAGAATGGCTTTGGGAGAGTTGTGGGTGTCTACTGTATACTTAAGGCCTTGTAGTGACCCTTACCTGCTGTCCTGCTGTAAGATTTTGTCAGTGGAAGGGCAGCAATACTGATGGAGACTGACGAAGCTGTGAACAGTCAGACTGGTGGGGAAGAGTTTGGCAAAGGGAGCGCTGCCCGAAGCTGATGTAGGAGTGGTGGGAGCTGAAACGGGCTGCCCCGAGAAAGACGAAGGCCGAACACTGACAAGAAGCAAGCACAACATAGAAAACAACACATAAAGACAAGGAAAAAAGTAGAGAACAAGACAAACAAACAGTCAGCACCATGGTAGAGAGAAGACACAACATGAGCACTTGTTTCAAGCTGCACAGTAACAGTTGACAGAGCAGCAATGGGAGCGTAACGAGTAACACATTTACAATAGAGGTGGATGCGTAACAGTTAATGCAACTCTGACAAAATAAGAGCCTCTGGAAAAGAACAGGCAAAAAACGCCAGCTTTCTGGGAGCTAATGGCTTCGAGTCGGAATACTAAGCATTGTCGAGAATGTTTATATGAAATTCCAAGCACCGTAATGGATTATATACTGTAAGACATAATGCATAATATCGGATCACTATGTTTAGAAATACGAAAGAGCTTAGCATAATGCCCCTGCACTATGCTCTAGCAGGAATTCGAGATGTTCCATGTGCCGACTGTGAGTGAGCTGAAGAGTGAGCAGTGGCTGAGATTAGCATGTGAATGGCGGGTTTGTGACTAGGGCCAGCTGCTGTCAAGGACATGCAGTAACTGTCATTTTACCAAGGAAACACTCACACCAAAGGAGAAAAAAACCAAAAACATAAGAACAAGTGTGAAGGAATGTGAGATGTGAGCAACATTTTAGAACTTCCCCATGGTTTAATGACCAGCTGTGCCAGCAAAGGAGGCCAAACCGAATAACGCGCCATTCACTGGTAGAAATTAAAACATTTACACTGAATTAACCATTTGGCAGTGGTGATGCAAGCAATGGGTCTAGCAGTTGGTCTGATACCTGGAGGCAAGGAGTTTCTAGGAGGAGTGGTAAAATAATAAGAGTTTAAAGATATAATTGTGTAGGAGGAGCGCTCGTTTGCTTAGAGCAGATGATAAAAAGTTCCAATTAAATGAGAATAGGCTGTCAGCAGCTGCTTTACCATAGTAGTGTGTGAAACAAGGGCTCCCTACTCACTCCTGTTTCTAACAATTACACTGACGTTACATGGCACACTCATAATTAGATGCTTTTCATTACAGGTTTACACACAGATTCGGCAGTGCCAACAACCCATATGCATAAATAAATAATGTTTAAGGTCCTAGACATGTATGTGGAGAATTAGGTGGACTTATTTAAAGGCACAAGAGGAATATTTCTGTTTTCATTGTTTGTTTTCTGTTAATTTTTCTTGTTATGAGCACATAGAATTTATTACTGATAGATAACACCACCTAATCATTTAGTAAAAATGTGCTTTTTTAGCCGGTGTAATATCATATTAAGCCTTATCTTATAGCTTGAAAGTTTGAAAAAATATTGGAGGAGTATTACTTTCACCTCATCTTTTAATTCACATGTAACGTCATTTTATTCCCTTCTCAATTAATCTAATAACTGTAAAGCCTCATGGGCTTGACAGCTAAACTTTTTATTAATGTCTGAAACTAAAAGAGCATCTTGAACTGCTGAATGAAGATTTTAAGAGACAGAGGTGATGTTATGTAAGTCTGAGCTATGTGCACAGTGTGTGGCCTCCTACTGCCAACGTTAGTATTTTACTGTTGGTAACTACCGGCTTCTCATACAGTGTCCCCAGTGTGGCCAGAGTTGACAGGCTCATTGCAGATCTGATTCCTGCATCATGAGCAGTTATGCCTAAATCCCTCAGAGCCTTTAAACACACGAAGCTCCACTCAGTCTTTAATCCACTCCAGAAACCAAAACACACATACTACCCACACAGACTGCTGATGTGTGCCCACTGTATTGTCATTAGCATGTACTGTGAGATAAAACAGTCCAATGTAAAGAGGCCAGAGGGAGTCAATGCTGAAAGAAACATTGAGAGTGTGAGGTGGTGTGTATTTAAAGCTGTGAGCTGACAGAGGCTGGAGGCAAGAAGAAGAGTGGGAGGAGAGAACTACATGAGAGTGGGTGAGGTTGAATACGGAGGAGGCCAAGGGTGAAAATAATCAAGAGAGAGGAGGAACGAAGGGAAAGGATTCAGATGGAAACAGGATGTAAAGCCGGAGTCAGTGATTCCTCGAACCTGTGCAGCAGCATGCGGGTGTTAGCATGTAGGTGTGTGTCTGTATAGTGAAGTGTAAGTCAGGGGGTGAGAGAGGGGCTGACAGGCAAACAGCCATGACAGAAGACACTGCTGATTTAACATTTGTCATGTTTTTATTTACATCCATGTGATACTTTAAGAAGTGCTATCCATGTTGTGCCAACTCAAAGTCTACACCATTGGCTGTAAGGATTCAACACGTCATCCAACCTCCAGCATGTGACCTCCCCAACTCTTCGTGACTCCCAAACATTACTGTAGCCTAAACTTAAGCATATTTGTAACCTTCCTTCTCTATTTCCAACACAACCCTTCTTTTGGTTACCACTGTGAGCTCGGATCTCCTGCTGCTTGGCAACAGTGCGGACTGCCTGTGTGGGCGTTTGGTGTTGAGTGCCAGGCGAAAGCACAAGGAGGGGCACACAGTTACAGTTACGACTCGACTGACTACGCACAGCAGGCACCTGCTGTACCCTGTGAGCAGCGTGCAGATGTGTGGGTATAGGTAGGTATAGGTGTGTGTTTGATTTGATTTGCTAAGATTCATGCAGTGAAAAACAATTACAGTTCATTTGAGTATGATATGTGATACACAGAAAGGCAAATTTAAGAAAGTAAAACCCCAGAAGATAACTGAAGGGATGCTCTGTAAAGTCGGAGAAACTCTATATAACTATAATTGTCTCTAAATGTTCACAGTAAAGTTTCATTGAAAGATTACTCTGTAACCTGTGATGAATTAACCACTGCCACTCATCTATATTCAGTATGTCCCCTATGTACCCCATCAAACGTCATTCAACCCTGATTCTGTCTTTCACCCTGCTCCTGCTCCCACTCCTACCCTCTCTCTATCTCTCTGCTGTGCGCTCTGTCTCTCGCCCACAGAGTTCTTCACAGAAGAGCTCACAGCGTTCCCACGGTAACCAGTCTCCCTATTCTGCTCCACACAACATGTTTGACAAACATCCCACCTCAAAAGTGCCACTTATCTGCATTTAAACAGCAAAGACAATGAATAAAAGTCATAGTAGCAACTGGAAAAAGACTCTGGGAACAAGCCTTAGTTAATTAATCGCTGCCTATCAAAGTACAGTGTGTGTGTGTAGTGCGGCTTGGAGGTAGGAGGGTCATGATTAACCCCTTGATAAATGGACAGCAGGCTCTATTGCCCTCATAATAACAAAGCAAGGCTGCTAATCTGGATGCTCATTTGCCACGGCTGTCGTTCAGACCCAACCATAATCTTGCAGCTGCTATTTAAAAGAAAGAAATGAGTCAGGGTAAAACAGAGGCAAAAGGGAAGAAGAGATGTTTGGCCGCTGCCCTGGCTTCACACCCCCGGGACGGCTGCTGAAGTATGAGAAGGTTGAAATGAAAATATTGTATCTGGCTTGTGAACAGCTTTAGGCCTACAGTTTCCACAGCAACTACAGTAGATGTCTCTGAGCACTCCTGGGCCAAGGACATTTCACTTCCTGTGAAAAACTTTACATGGCTGCTAATCACATTCACCTTCAGGAGTTGGAAGGACATGTACAGTATGACCAAAGAATGACTGATAAAAAAAAAAATCTATGAAAAGCACAACATGGTTTTTGCATCTTACAGGGAGCCGTCTACAGTTAAAATCCTCCATTGTGCTGAATATGACCATCTGTGCATTGAGCCTGTCATATGTTGCTCTATTCTAGAGATGAGGCGCAATTATTTATTCCTCTCTAATAATACAAAATGTGTGATTGCTGTGTGGTGTGTCATGAATGCGGAGTGGCACGTGACTGAATGTTCTCAGCATGTAAAAAGAGCTCTTTGAATATTATGCAGGAAGCCTTGCACTGCGCTCAAAAATTGTGAGTGGAGGTAAGAAGAAAAATCACTTTCCACCCACCTACACACGTCCGTCCATCATTTAAATCTACACCGAGCTAAACAGCATTCCAATAATTAGCATTTTGTGTGACTTTCTTCAATTTAACAAAAACACAATGATTTCTTTTTAGCGAAAGAATAATTTGAAAGTCACAAGTCACGGACAGTTAGAAGAGAATAGCCTCAATGTTTCGCTGAACAGGTTCGATTGAGCATACCCACACATTTGCCTGAGGACGCTTTATTTCTTAACGGTGTATCTGAGCTATCTCACCAGCTATCCAACGATGAGCTGTGGTTAAATTGATAAATTAGTCTGTCGCTTCAAAAATAATGAGCTTTTGATGAGGAAAAAATATAAAGAAATAATAAACAAGCGTAGATAATCAGAGCCATATTTGTTCCTTAAATGGAAGCATAAAGAGCGAATGAGCGAAGAGGAAGAGAATAGCACAAAAGTAATTTCTGCAGCTTCTCTGAGTCATAGCTGCAGCAGTGGAAACAGAAACAGTGAGGGGGAGAGGATGAGTGTGTCCGTGGGTATGTGAGAGAGAGGCTGAGGAGGTGAGCCGTGAGGGCGGGTGGGGTTATGTGTGGCAAAGCAACGCAAAATGAAGCAAATGAGCCCCATGATCATTATCCACATCTCCCAGCGAGTGTGCTTTGAGCAAAGTGGGAGATAGCGGCAAGGGATGATGGGACAGGGACAAGAGCACACAAGCACCTCTGTGAAGCTCTTGTGACACGGAAAGTAAAGTCAAGAAGGACTTCATTTTTTAGTGATACTTAATAACAGCCCTGCTCTATCCTTAGAACACTTATACATGATACTTGTCCCATGCCAAACTGTGGGCACAGCTGTAGCGTTAGGGGTGTGACAATATAGTAATACATTTAGTCCATATATTTAAATAATCTAATTAATATATAAGGCTTTCTCTACTGTTATTTAGTACTCAGTGTATGCAACAGACTACAAAACTGTACTGACAAGACAAATTGTGAAACTTTAACTAACAAAACGTTTCTTTTTTCTGATTACTGGGACTGCCACTCAGATCTGTACATATAATGATCTCTTGTCCTATGAGCACTAATGTATGTAATGAAGAAGCATGTCTCACCCATGCAGCGAGAAGTGTCATATCATCCCAGCGTGACACGCTCTATTGCAGACGGCAGGGTGACTTTAGCTGTCTAATAATGGACATCCCAGGTGATTTCTGACACATATGCACATGCTCCAAGATGCAACGTAATAATTACCACCACAGGGCTAGTGGTAATTATACTCTGGTCACACTAATTAATCTCTCCTGCACTTTGCATGTGCCCCCCTCTCTGGGTCACACTTCTTCATACCAGCATATACAGGACAAGATGAAGAGCCACAGAAGAGCTCGTGAACTGCACTTGCATGACCTCTCCCCAAATAACACCTACAACACATCCAACGAGCGCTGGAGAAATGCCTGCAACACTAACGCTGCTGCATCTTGGAAGAGAGACTTGACATTAACCATCATTTCACCCCGGGCCTTACGCTCACATTGTTCGCACTTCCATTAACAGACGCAGGGGGAATAAAATCGCGGAAGCATTTGGGACAGCTGTTTATGGTGCACCGCTGGGAGAAATTTAAGGAGAGACATTGTTTTTGATGCAGTTACAGCATGCACACGGACCATATATATAGTTTTCCTTGCCCAGAATCAAAAGACTGCATTGAGTGAAAGCATAGGGCTGAGATGAGGAGTCCTGCTGGAAGAACACAAATTAATTAGATACAAACAAAAGCAGCTCTGTATCTTGCCTTCTCCGGTCCAGGCTTTCCCTCGCTCTATCACCCAGCCCTATAACAGATGGCTGCACAGTGTGTGTGTTCCACCTTTTCTCTTTTTGACTGAAGCTCGCTGAGTAAGGTCGCAGCCACTATCCCCCTTCTTGTCATATTTTTCCTCTTCATGTCACATTCCCACATCTTCCTTCTGTCTCTAGCTCTGATTTAAAGCCATATTTATTATGTCATAAATTCTGATCATGAGGAGGACTTTGGTGACGTGTTTATATTTTATCTTTTATCAAAGTGAAGGCTTTAGTCACTGACCTTAACTAATAGACAATTAGAGGTGAGGCAGAGTCGCAGCCAAACAACGACAGTATGGCTTGGCTGTGAGGGTGACTCTTTATTAAATGTGACACTTTATATGATACGCTTGTCTGAGCCTGGACCCTAAGTCAGCTACATCCGCTACAGGCAATTAGCAAGAGAGGATCAGCAAGATCTGCATTTGCAATTCATCACTGTGTTTAGCACACACATAAATAACTAATATGTGCTTGAGTTTAATGACTAAGGCGCCCCTGGGGATGAGGGGAGGGGGCACAGAGGTAGAGACAGCTGAGGAAGTGACAGCTTTAATCGATAGGGTATTTGGTCAAGTCTGAAGAGATCATAGATAGGGGATTGAGATAGTAAAACTGTAGATATGACAAGTTGCATTCTTGTGATAACTGCTGAAAAGAATATTTTTGAGAGCATTATTACATGCACTAGGACCAATGGCTTGTGTCACTAACACTCCAATCACATATTTCAATTTGTATTTAATTAACATGAAGTGCTGCATACTCAAAGAACTTAGTATTTACAGAAGAAAAGCCAACTCTGTTGAAGAATGTGTCTGTGTGTGTATGTGATGAAATAAAAGCAGGGACAGATGCACAAGCCGTGTGCCAAAGCTGTGTTTGCAGCACTTTCAGGTCAGCCTTGAGTTGGAGAGAAAAAAAGCTCTTAGAGACCAAAAACCTAAGATTAAAAGCAAAATGAAAGAAAAAATGGATGGATTACCATTAGCAAAAGGCTTTACTACAAAGTTGAGCTTACCATAAAAAGGACCCCTAGCCCCCTGCTTGGATCAGAGCACTGCTGCATACTACTGTGTAACTCCCACACACCTCACCTCATAATAGGCTGATCATTACTCCAATCAAACTTTTACAGTCAAGATCACACAGATGGTGATACATCCAGCACATTTTCTCTCAGTGCATTAAAACACTTCTTCTTGGGTGTAGTACCATTACAGGGAGGATTATCTCTGATGCAGACTCACAGCGCCTGTCATCATGTCAGCACTAAATGTAAAGTCTTATATTAGATTTTACACACAGCCTGGTTGGGGCTACATCAAACCCTATTAAGCAGCTACTTGACAAGATTATTGACATTTGTGTGATGTAGTGACGTGGCTCCTATCATTAATTACTGATGAGCCCAAGAGAATACAGTAATGTGAGTCCTGTGAGCTGGAGAGGACTTACTTTCTGCGGATGGTGGAGCTGGAGTTGGTGTCTGTGCTGTCCGTGCGTTCCAGCCGGTCTCGATCTGTGGTGGAAGAGCTGCAGGACAGACCTCGGGTCAACCTAGTGTGGGTTCTTCGTTCCCTGCTGGGCCCAGAAGCTGTAGCTGATCCAGATGTAGTCTGAGAGGTTGAGGTGCTACTGTTTCCACCGCTGCTGTGAATGGACAGGGACAGGGGCTGGCTGTGGTTGTGGTTCTGTTCAGGGGTGTCAGAACCAGTGGTCCGTGGGCTGCGCTCCTGCCTCAGGTCCAGGTTTTCCTGGCTCACCCGGTCCAGCTGGCCCTCCAGCTCTTCAATACGTCGCCGCTGGGTCTCCAGGAGCTTGGCCTGGCTCTCAATGATGTTGTTAAGTTCCAGGAGGTACTCCACTGCCCGGTTTGGGCTCTCTGGGCTGGTCTCCATGGTGGCAGCCCTTATACCTCTGGGGGTATAAGCACCACCAGCCGCTGCCACAGCGTGGACCCTGTGGGGCTGAGATCCACCCCCCCCACCAGCCCTGATGAGTGGGGGGGAGGGAGGGACCGACAAAGGCTCTAATAAAAGTTGACTTTTTGCTTTATATGTTTAACATCGAGCAAGCCACAGCTATTAAAAAAGTTTACAATGTAAGGATCTCTACATCTCCCAAAATCATAGAATGAAAATATGCATTATAGCTTTTTAGTGGCCATCAAACAAAGAAAAGAGTTCAAAACTCAAAGAACACACACATCTGATTGTCAGATCACCTGAAGTCATTTTGAATGTCCATGTCACATTTACAAGGTGCATGAAATTTGATGGTAGAGTTTGAGAAAGGAATGAGCTTGTCACAAAATTTCACTAATGAACCTCCATTGACCTATGACATTTTCTCGCGTTAACAAAAATAGTTGCTTTTATATATTAATGCCACAACTCCAGCTCTTTCAAACAGACGGGGGAAAGGGGGAAGGGGTGATGGAGGAACAGTTCAAGCTGTGATTTACCTCTAATAATCAGTTAGTGTCAATCATTACATAACACAGAAAATTCTTCTCCCTCCCACGTTGTACATCCCCGCAGTCTATCATCGTTGCTTTCAACCCATGGTTTTCTGTGCCTTTAGCGCACGAAGCGAAAGCTGAAGTGACTTACTAAGTTCATCGTTGAGGTAACTGTCCCCTCTGCTCCGGCAAAACTACATCCTAGGGCAGTGAGTGGAAATGTTTCCCAAAGTGCGGAGGTCTCTCTGGTATGTTGATCCAAGAAGACTGCTGACTTTCCTGTCACGCCACACATTCATTAATCTCGTTAACAGAATCACGCTTAACAGCAACTCTCCGGGATATCGCTGACTGCCTTAAAGTACGAATAGACTGATGATGCGAAATCCCCAACCTGCACTTTGGTGTTTGTCCTCAAACGTTTCCTGAAGTTAAGACTTGTTTTTTGGTCAGTATTCCGTGAAAGAGCGCGACAGTGAAGCTCCTCAAATGGTGGCGTGCAAAAGAGCGATGTTTCGCTTTACAAGCATCTGAAAAAGCAAAGACGCGTGCTGTGCGCCTCTTTCTCAGAAGCACGAACCTGTCCAAGTCACGGAAATGAAATACACGCATCCGGCAAGGTTTTCAACATAAAATCCAAACGTACCACTTGCAACACGTACACTATGATGCATCTCTGTGGTTTTCCCTCACACCAACAGTATGACTTCAGTCCGACTAACCTAACACTCATTCTGGGGCCGCCCCTCTTTTATTAGAATAAAATGAGCAGCTCAATGGGCGGGCTTTTATTTTGATCGTCTTAACCTAGATTATATTTTTTCAACTTTACACAATTCAGAAACCCTGTTGAGCGCCTTGACTGCAAATAAACCATCATCCCGAACAGTACTGCGGTGAACTTGTTCTCTGGGAGTCGCCCACTCTCTTTAATAACTCACTTAAATCACAAAGTGTTGTAACTGTCTTAATGCATTTAGGACAACAGCTTGGGTGTGTTACAGTGTTTGACTGCAGTGAACAGAAGGATGCCTGCATACAGAACAACACACACACAAAACACAAGCCTCAGAGCGGTGTTATTTTTAGTAGCAGTGCTTAAGTGCCCATATCTGAACCGAGGCACGATAGTTACCAATTCAGCTCATGAATGTTGTGTATGGATCCGACTCAGGTGATGCTCCTGTGTTGAACTGTAGAGCAAAGTCATGTCAGAGTGTGAAAATGGACAATCCCTGTTGTAAAAGCTGGCTGAATAATACATCTGGAGGAAATAATCATATTTTATATAGTCTTGATGGACATAGCATGTTTGTATTAATCTGATGACATCCTTATTGCGCACACACATTTGGAGCTTTTCTCTAAATATAGATACAGCAAAAATCTGCTGCCATCTGCTGTCCATTTATGGCTTCCTATGCTGTTTAGAAAGCAATGAAAGACCACTGAGGAAATTGGTTCAGCACTTTATTTATTAGAATGTGTTTACAGTTCCTCAATATAATCTCCCCGAGGAAATGAAAGTCTAAAAAAGAACATTAGCAAACATTATAAAATAACATATAGGCTTTCGAGTTGTGGTCAGTGGCGGGAAGAGTGAGTTTGGTCACTGTGCTGCCATGTGCCAGTCTGAGCAGCACTGTGATGCATATAGCAGGGCACGTAAAGTGTTTAATCTCATTTTATAGAAGGTGGGGGCAAATAAAGAAATGAACTGAGCTGTAGCTTTAGATGATATGTCATAATAATAAAAGTAACAGTCGGCATATCATGGTTTAATTATTACAAAAACACTTTGAAGATGGTGAAGTCACTCTGACTGACGTGTCTTCCTAATGGCTTAAATCTAGATCGGAAAACCTGAGTATCTCAAAAGATAGAAAATTTCTTAGAAAAATAACATCTCACAGTATCTTTTCAGTGTGTGTGGTTTTTTTTACATAAGAGATGAATCAAAAGAGAGCAAGACAAAGATGGTGTGCTATTTTGCCATCTCAGTTGCAGCACTAAGCTTTGATTTTGCAGTGGCTTATTATTTTTATTATGGTTTTACAGAAAAGCCCTGTTTTGGCAGAAGTGAAATTACTAAATAGCCCGCCCACCTCTCGTTTAACAGACCTCAGAGCAAGGGTATTCACAGTAAGAAAAATCAGTTGTTAAAGATAAAATGGTTTGTGTTACCAAGGCAACAGTATGTACGTGGCGCAATGGACACAGCACTCTTAAGAATCTAGATAGTGGTTTTGTTCTGACCCAAGAAACACTAAAACCAGATGCACATTTTTGGCATCTTACTGACATGTGAAGGGTACAACATAGAGCATCACACCCAAGCAGCATATTATAAAACTTTCACATATGAATAGGCCAGGGACAATATAATTCAACCTTCACAAAAGCTATAGATCAATTTAGTTACTTTTCATTACACAATATTAAATAATATAGATGAGTATTTGTTTTATTTCATATAGATATAGTGCATATATATTTGTAATCATAGCGTATTACATTACAGTAATACAATAAGGGCTTTCGAAGTATTTACAAAATGTCAATCGTCTCTGTATATACACTGTATCACACCTGCTTTCATAAGGGATTTGCATTAAAATTTATATTAGATATTTCAATACGGAACAGCATTACAAGTCAAGGCAAGTGTCTACATGTACAACACAAAGAGACAAACATCTTACACTCAAACCAGTGGATGGCTGATAGTCTCAGAAAATTGCATTATTATTGCTCAGTATTAGATGAGGTATAAGTGAATGTCAGTGCAGTCTCTGTTGAGTTAGGGGACTTCAGAGTTGGATGAGTGAAGTATAGGAAGTAGGCTAAACCAAGGTGTCTTTAAACCTTGTCCTGGAAACATCTGTGAAGGTAAAATCAAGTGGACGTCTTTGAACTATACTGCAGTGTATGTCACTTTGTATAAGGTAAAAAATATTGACATGTAAGACCCACCAGAGGTCAGCAGTAAAAAAGGCACACGTATGACTTTAGACTACAGTAGACTGTAACTATAGGAAACTGACCCTCCACGTGACTAGTGACCACATGCCACCGTTTGATCTACTTCCTGTTTAAATCCAGAGACAACCCTTCCTCCTCCCTCTCTCCTGTCCACAGCCTGTTCACCTGTCCACCCTGCGCCACCCGCTGCTGGCTGGGCTTGAGCCAAGGTCCCGGCAGCACCACAGTCCTGCGCCCTGTGTGTGCTGCTGCGGTGGCCAGAGATAAGCCAGAGATACTAGAAGCAGACACGCTGCCATCTGATTGGCTGCCCCCAGAATCTGACTCATCGTCCCCCTGATGCTCTGCGGAGGTGAGGAAGCGGAAGGGCTCTCTCTGTGACACTGGATCCACTGCAGCCGGTAAAGGCATCTTCAAATATTCGTTCTGTGCAGCTTCATCAGCATCTTCCTGAACCTGGTGTAACTCTGTCTCTTGATCTTTATCCCATGACCTCACTGACTCCCTTGCACTCTCTGGCCTTGGCACTTTTCTTACTTCTCTGTACTCTGCTGCAATGTCCAGGTATTCTTCATGCTCAGTGCCACTCCACACTTGTTTGGGTCTGGGTAACCTTAGATTAGGACTTGGAATAGGCAGCACAACATCATCGTCAGTGTCATCACTGGCTACATCACCTTCTATTGCTTCTCTTGCAAAACTATCTTTCACCTCTTCTCTTTGTGCTGGTCTCTCCTCATCATCTTCACTCTCCTGTCTTTCATCCTGTTCCTGCTTTTCAACCTCTGTTATCCTAACCCTTTGCACACTCTTGGCTCTCCTCTTACGACTTTTGCTTCTCCCTCTCTCCCTTCTCCTTGCGCTTGACGTGCCTCTGTCTGAGTCACTACCATCATGAATCCTGAGGGCATCTCGGGGTAAACTTTGAGATTCTCTTTTCCGCCTCATGACAGAGACAGGGCTTTGTGACTCTCCCTCAGAGGTCCGTCTTCCTCTTCGTCTCTGTCCAGTTTCTCGACCTTTATCTCGTTCGTACGAAGACCTGCTTCTCCTGTTCTTCTTCTTGGAGCTGCGCCCCCTCCACCTGCTCGAGTCTACTGCAGCCAGACCCTGCTCCTTGGGGTGACGCAGGATCGAGGGGGAGAGGGTTCTGCGCTCACGGCCTAGACATACAAGAAGTGCAGAGCACAGTCTGAATAGACAGGTATGTAAGAACAGAACAGCGTTATGTAATAATAATGTAAGCAATGAAATGGAGTGTTTTATAACAGCTTGTGTAACAGGCCGATCTGTATTTTAGGAACTGTTCATTAGATATAATATTATCAGTGTTATAGGGCAATTATGACTTTTTATTACTTAAGTTTATGCTTACATAACACAGAGCGAGTGATGATCGTGATAAAATTAAGGAAAAAATCTGTCCACTGTGGAAATACGCAAAGTACAACATGCAATGCCATTTAACAATGCTTGCATTTCCTCTTTCTTTCCTTTTATTGAGTTTTTTCATTTGAAAGAATAGGTGTGCTATGATGATTTTTATTTAAAGTGGAGAAAGCAGTGAGGCTGAGCAGAGGAATGTAGAGAGACAGAAAATGGGAGAACTAACAGGAACCATTACCAACCGCGTATTCTCTGTCCGTCCAATGACATAGAAGCAAGGCTCGCCTAGCTTGGAGTTGGTCATACAGAGAGACAAGCTGGAGAGTTCCACTGAGAGAAGAAGAAAGGGAAGATGGAATAGGAAAAAGAAAACAAGAGACATGAACAGAAAAAGAAAGTATAAAGAATAAGCCATGAGAAGAAGTGAACCAAGAAATTTAACGGGGGAAGAGGGTGGAAAGAATTGCACAAAGGGCAAGATTGAAATTTCAGTTAGAATTATTCCCATAGTATTAGGTATAGAGAAAGGTCACCCAAGATAAATCAAACACATCTAATCTGCAATCTGCAAAGAAAATATGTTTCTTTGGTGTACCATAGTCAGGCACGTAGCCGTTTCCTCTCTTTAGGACCAGATGGATGCGGTGTCCCCCTCGACGGATCTGTTCTACTGCTTGACTGTGGGTCATTCCAACTGTACTGTCTCCATTGATTTCCACCAGTTGATCACTCACCTAAAAGCACAAAGCAAATGTACATGTGCAGTTATCGATATTATTTTGTATGCTCTTTGATCAGGTAATAAAGAAAACTAACCTGCATCTTGTGGCTGCGTGAGGCTGGTCCCCCCTCCATCAGCCCCAAAACATAGAGGCCCATGTTGTACTCACTGCCTCCTCTGAGGCTAAAGCCAAAACCTGAGGGTCCTCGGTCCAGGTCCACACTGTAATATCTGGAGTCACGCTGGAAGAACAAAGTCAAATGGAGGAGTTCATTATGCAACACAGGCAAAAGCTATCATAGGCTTTCTAACCCATGGCACATGTAAGTGGGCTTACCTTAGGCCGTGACCTTTGACCTTTCCTGCTTTTGTGACTGGAGTCAAATTCATTTGACTCTGGGAAAGTTGACGAATCTAAAAAAGATGATGGGCGTGTTTGGTTGCAATTGGCAATCACAAAATAGTGTATTATTATGCTGTATTTTTAATAATGTTACTAGCATGTTTATGTTCCCATTAAAAGTGTGTGTAAAAAGCAAAACATTGTCAGAGAATGCTAGTTATTATAGTTACACTTAAATTTCACACTACTTTTTTCCTTTGAACTTAATTTGCAAAGACAGACTAATGCTATGTTATGACATTTAAACAAATCAAAAGCTTAACCTCCTTGTCATAGTTTCTTTCAGCAGAGTTGAATATATCTGCAGTACTTACAAGTACTGGGACGGGGGACTATTGTGAGGCGCAGAGTATTCCCCGCCCGGCGGAGGATCTGAGAGAGCTCTCGATGAGGCAGAGTGACCACTGGGCGTCCTTCCACTGCCTCTAACCGATCCCCAGGACGGATCTGACCACTTTTGGCCGCAGGACTGCCCCGGCGCACCGTCACAAAGCGGTGGGGTAAAAGAGAGGCAGCTGAAGGCGGACACAAAACAACCGTCAAAGAAATGTTGAATACACCATCTGGTTCCAAAAAATGCTTTTAACTGAACAAAGCAAGTAATACATAAGGTCAAGTGATGATAAATCTAAAAGAATTATTTCACTACAGCAGGAGCCAGCATTCTTAAAACAAGCTGTAATTAAGCTTTGAATTGTTTTTGGCAGGGTTGGTTCCATAAATTAGACTCTACAGTAATCTTTCTTTATCACTCCCTTCACCGTCTCCTTGAAACACCCTCCTCCTCTCCTTCATCTCCCCATTTATCAACCTACATCTCCATCCCGCTGACACACCACGAACTGTTATCGCTGTTCACTCATTTGTCTTGGAGCACAAGCAACCTCGTAGTATCTTTACACCCTAAAACTCTCATACTAGATTTCATATTCAACTCCAGATACCTTCAGATCAGATATTGTGTTTTTAATAATGCTGAATTTTAAAACCCTATAAGTTAAAGTAAAAAAGACACATAGGCACACGTGTCACTTTTGTGCTTATGTGACAAAATATTCTCTCTGTCTGGGAAAATACTCTCGCAGTGTCTGCTAGCAATGAAGCAATGCCATTTCACTATGCATCTGCAGAATTTCCTTTTGTACAAAACTCAATTTGTTTTATCTTCTGTGTAAAAAGTACCAAACAAGTTGAATCTGCGCAGCTTTTGGCTTTGAGAAAATGAAATCAATAGAAAAATGCTTGTTACATCTTAGTCACCTTTATCTGCTTAAAATTTCATATCTGTCTTATTCTATCAGGGTTTCTCTTCTTTCCTCTCTGACCCTTTTTAGGGCATTCTGTTCTTTGGTGACAGCTGGCTCCTCGTGAGTTCTGCCAGCGTCCTTACATAACCCATTAGGCAGTAAAAACATTTTGAAACCCTCCGTCAGCTGAGCCACACAACCCCCTTATCAGTCAATATCCAGGAGGGGGAAAACATGCTGAAATAGTGTCACGATGTGCTTGCCAACACTGGAATAGTTATTAGGAGGTAGAAATATGTCAAACGCGATGACCTCTGTGTCAGTCATAACAGAGTGATGATCCAGTTAAAAGGGACAGCCTATAATTCACAGCCCAAAGACACTCCCCAATCCAGGACTAATCTGACCCAGGCTGAAACGGCAATCAGGTCAAATCAAAGCCAAGGCAGCTTTACTAATAGTCTTCTTATCATGTATAAAACATTAGTCATGGATCAAGAGTGACCTAAGCACATTAGTACATATGTAACATTCATAAACTCGTGTTAAACCTTACACACACATGGACGGATAGGGACAGATGCACAAACCCATTTAAATACACAAATGCATCCAAATGGACAGTGATCTTTACTCTTCATGCTCCGCTGTCCTGTGTAATCCCACTGCAGTATGTCCAGCAGCCACTGCACCGATCAGAGCTCATGTTTAAAGGCAGACCCCTCCCCAGCATCATAAAAAAAAAAAAACCCTCTGCAGCCCCAAGCACATTCACCAGCGGGTGCAGACATCCACTGTTGAATGCAAACACTGTTGATACTGCATGGCTTGTCATTCATGATGCAGGTTAGAGGAAATGTAGATGTTAAAGATTATCTATTAATTACACTGCTCACCGCCAGTCTCGATATGCAGACCCTCTTCGATTGTTACATTCAGCAGCGGTACACATGTGACGAATAGCTGTCAAAGCACTAGTCGGATAAACTATCTAACAACATGTGAGTCAAGGCACCTAACTTTTACAGCGCTTTCCACAGTGCGACCCTTCTTCAAAAGCAAACTTTACAGAGGCATTCAAATACATTTAAATATAAAGCAAAGCACTGCACAAAAAACATTCAAATAAGAAGCAAATGCAATATTTACGTTTGGACTCCTTCACAGTTTTAAAAGCTGACTGTAGTCTCTCCAGCATGGCTCTTTGGTTCGCAAGCACAAAAACAAAAAAGCCCGGTCAGGTGGCCAAGGGATGCTAACATTCACGTGCAATGCTCAGCAAGTGAATGACAGGTTAACTGTCCCCCAGCGGCTTGTCCCTCTGTTGCGCCTATGCTCTGCAAATGCTCAGTGTAGCATTTCTCTCAGGCATTCAAAAGCGATGGAGGGAGCAGGACGTGGACGAAAAGAGAGATAGAGGCAGGGAGGAGGGGGGGTAGAGTTTAATCTTTTGAAAAACCAGACTGGATGCTTTTACTGCAGAGTATATGGGTGTGAGAGGAAGGGAGAGAGTGGGCAGGAGTGAGCAGAGGACTGACAAGAACAGAAGAAAAGGATGAGCAGGAAAATGAGAATATATGAGGACAAAGAGTAGGCTGTGTGTGATGTGATAGCACTAAAACAAAAAAGGACAACAAGGACAGAACTAAGATGGAGGTTGGCACAGTGCTGTCTTTCTGTACAGCGGAGACAGGTGTATCCAGAAGCATAATGTCACCATGAAATCATAAAAACAGTATATGTTGCGTGGGACCATAAAGCAAATTGAAGCAGATCAAACTTGAGAAAGGGGGCAACCAATCCAAGAGAAGAGGAAAGCAAAGTTAATATATCATATGGAGGCTGCAGTTAACCTGCTGCTCATAGGCATGCCTCTTAAAGCTAAAAAGTGCAGGATGTGCTCTCTTCCCAGACAGGACATAAACAAGCATCATAGTCCTGTCAGGCGAATGCAGACAATGAGATCCTACCATTAAGACTTTTGACTAAAGGTTACTTAAAGGGTACACTGACTGCCTTGCAAGTAAAATTAAACAGGGCCAAAAGGTGTAAAACATGCCAAACTCCAAAATAATCATTCCTACAAACTCCCATCAGTACACATAGAGAGATTTAAACACTATTAGCTGTGCATCAAAATGACCACTGACACATTTTATATTAAATGTGAAGAGTATTTGCATTTGTATTTTGAAAATATATATATAAATACAACATAACCAGATGACTTGAGACAGTCATTTCTTACACTGTCCTGTAAAATTAAGTAAGTTAATCTGTTAAAAGCAGCAATAATATAACATAAACACTGAAATGCTTTGACCCAAGTCCTGCAGTGAAGATGCAGAAATTATAAAATGTTCTGTCCTTAAAACAGCTCTTTCTACAGGCCAAAAGTGCACTCCAGTCCTGTATCACACAACATTTTTTAACAAAACCAAGCCTAAAATGTTTTACAGAGAGCTGATGATGCACTCGTGACTCACTTGGTGGCCAGTGGCCATAGGGACCAATTTTTAATATGT
The DNA here is from genome assembly GCA_036850595.1 of Rhyacichthys aspro. Classification (NCBI taxonomy): domain Eukaryota; kingdom Metazoa; phylum Chordata; class Actinopteri; order Gobiiformes; family Rhyacichthyidae; genus Rhyacichthys; species Rhyacichthys aspro. The sequence goes on along the minus strand of CM072154.1, from coordinate 11,238,865 downwards.
AATTACCTAATGGTATGCCTCTTCTCAAGGACATCCAAATAAATCCAGTTTCAATGGGCAGGTAACCAAATGGTCCGATGGTACTTTGCCAAAAAAAAAGGTAGACTTATACTGCAAAATGCAGAGTGAAAAAACCCACCACTCTAGGGTCAGTCAGAGCTTACCTTTGCCATTCTCCACATCCTGAGAGGCAATGACGAATCCAAAGCCCTCTCCTGGCTTTCTCCTGAGCTCAACGTCAAACCCTCGGAAAGGCCGAGTGCGTTCACCTGCCTGCCTTTCCAGGCCTGAATCAGGCAACGTGACACCAGATGTATCATCCTCCAGGCCTGTGTTCATCCAGTCTTTGGGCTCCATGGTCAGGGTCACTGGGATGGACTCCAGGAAGCTGGTGCTCTGGATCAGAGAAGAGCGTGAGGGCATAGGGGAGGGAGGGGTACTGTTGCACCTCCGAGGCATAGGCAGAGTTTCAGGGAGGAGGGAGTTTTCGGAGCCCACCGGGGGTGGAGGGGGGCGCAGAAGAGGTGGGGGGAGCCTCCGAGTAGAACCAGGGGATAAATGATAGATGCCTGTGTGTGAAAAACAACACATGAATATACCATTTTAAAACTTAATAATTACATTTAAGCTGGAGTACGCATTTTCAGAGTGTGTGCAATCATTTAGGTTTCTTTTTGTAGAAATGTACAAAATAATGGTGAACACTTTAGAACGGTCCTCCCAGTGGCTTTAAAATGCAAACTGGTAGAACAGAAAAATATAATATGCAGATTTTACACAATGGACCACACTGATGGCCTTCAGTCTGTTATCAGATGCTGTGATATGTTGGTATAATTAACTTTTTATATAATCCTGGTGTTCACTGTGTCTTGTCAGATATGGACAAACTCCAGTATAAGCACTATAAGTGATTATATCACACTCTTTTAATGAGTTTTTTGTGCCTGTGTATTTAAGGTGATGTACAAGGTGCTTGTGTTTGTACAGCTGTAATGCACCCAGGGACAGATTCAACTGTGGCAATGGTCACTCAAGAATAGATACCAATTGTTTGTAATAGCTGAAGAAGGAATTCTATGTTTTGATGAAGCCAAAAAATGTGAATATAAACCCCCTAATCTGATCACTGTGTGATGATTGTATGTTTTTTGAATTATGACAGCTTCAACATCTACCTACTGCACCTTTAATAAAAGGTTAATCTTTTACCTCCACGGTAAACCAATAAGATTACTTCTCCCTGTTTGGTGTGTTCTTGAAGGATTGTTTGTATCTATGAACAAATAAAGTATAACATATTAAAGACAATTATAAAATTACAGTACACAAGATACAGTTTCAGGTAGTGTTCAGTTACTGCACAACAATACCTTCTTGTATTACCTGTGCAACACTGAGACTCTGAACATCAGCTCCATTGATTTTGACAATAGCATCCCCTGGCTGTAGGGAGTTACATTGCACCTTGTCCATGATTCTTTTGACTATGGCCAGGCGTCCTCCCAGTCCACCAGCCATCATGCTGAAGCCCAGACCTCTGTCTCCATCTGACTGACCCAACACCACTGGCACCAGCTCCCCTCCACTGCAGTTCCACGGTCCACTGCCCACACTCATGGCTGAGGACACGCTGCTGGGACTTGCTGTGGGACTTGCGTTGCCATGGAAGCCATTGGAGCTGAGGTGATATGGGCTGTCCGGAGTTGGAGGACGCCTGGAATGGGAGGTATTTGGTCTGAGGAGGTGGGCACTCCGAGGTCCGCCCGGGGAAGATGATGGTCTCCGTGGTGACAGAGGCAAAGGCAGGCGGGACAGTGTGCAAGTAGATAAGTCACTCTCAGAAGATTTGGACGTGCCGTAGCATAAAGGGTGAGGGTGCGCCGAGAGGGAATTATTGTTGTGGTTCCGAATCATGGAAGCCCTGATGAGAAAGAAAAAGGAGTTTTGGTCTGCAGTTGTCGTTAAATAAATGAATTGTGATTAGATCTGGTAACATACTTGCAATAGTCAACCTAAAGATTCTAAAGCAAATGCAAAACTAATTTGATCTATTTTTAATTGGACCAACAATTTTTTATTGAGGTATCCATTAATGTGAAAAATTGCAATTATGTGATGTGTTTTGTACATTTAATTGTACATTTAAATTGCATGCCATACCTGTGTGAACCGATTGCAGAGACCACTTCACTGTCACTCTGGCTGGCCAGTGTGGGGTCAAACGACTGCAGTCTGGCTAAACTCCTCAGAGATCGAGGAGGCCGTGCTGGGGAGGAGGAGACTGCGTTGCTCATACTGGAGCGTCTATAAGAGGGTCTATAATATGCAGCGTTTCCATTAGCGTCGAGTGAGACCCCTGGCTCCATGTAACTGACCTCACTGTGGACACCATTAAAGGTAAAGTGCTGGGTTTGAGGAGTGGGGGTCGTGAGGCGAGGTAGCTGGTTAAGAGACTGAGGCTGGACTGTGGTGGGGGGTATGATTGGGTCACCATTGTCCATCATTCTTGGTGGTGGTTGTTTGGGACAACCATCTGGGTTATAGAGCATAGGGTATCCCCTTCTAATCTCAGCATCTACAGTGTGGCCCACCGGCACCGACTTAAGCATCTCTACTACTTCTTTATGGGACACGCCCAATACACAAACATCATTGATGTACACTAAAATGTCAGCTAGAAAAACACAGAAAGAAAAAGACAATTTCACATACAGGTTAATCACTTGTTGCTTAAATTATTTGTCATGCATACTGTGTGTTTGTTAGCTTAATAGGTTAGAGATGTTGACAATATTTGATTTAATTACAACGCCGTTATTGAAAAAACTGACAAAATGGTAGCCGAAATGACACTTACTCTTCTTTTTAAAACCACATTCATATGCTTGAGTGTGCAGATAAGTGGAGATTGCAAATGAAATAGCGTGTTTTGTGTGGGTGCAGACAAATCCACTCGACTAATCCCTCTAAACCAGCCTATTAACAGATATGAACTGGATCAGCCTGTGCCCTGGCTTATCGGCAGTAATATCTGCCTGCACAAACATTTGTGTTTGTGTGTGTGCGTATGTGTACTGGGTATGTACTTTCCCACATGTGGTTTGATAGCTGGATTAGCAATAGCTCTAAGGATTAAGAATTGATTGTGATTGTAAACTTGATGCAGGAGAGCAGAAATCCTTCCAAGTAAAATTAACACAAAGATGGAAAAAACTGGTTTTAAATATAATTTGTGTGTATCATATAGATATCATTACTAGTACACATGTAAAGATACTGTATTTTTATGTATGTGCCTGAGTTTTATGAATATGTGGAGCTGACTCACTTGAATTTATGCAGCCATATTGTACAGTATACCCCTTTTCATTTAAAAGGTTACCTGTTTTGAGAGCCGAAGGTCCACTTGAAGTCACACTGTACACTTGGAGGAACTCTCCTGGCCTGCTGCCCCCCACGATATTAAAACCGAACCCTCTGGTGCCCTTCACCAGCTGTGTGTGAACTGGGAAACCTCTGAGCTCTGAAGGCTGGTCCGTGAACCCTGCAGGTCATATATATTTTTGTATATTTTCAGAAATATTGAGAACCCACATTATTAAAAGTGAATAGTTTTAGGAAAGCAAGACAAATAAGACTACAACAGATGGCAGAGTTATTACTTTATAAAAATAAAGAAGCAGTGATTGGTGGAAAGATTGAATTTAAAAGGAAATCCATTAATATCTTCAAAATCTAATCCAGCAGACTGAATCAACTCAGTTATGTAATGCAAATGTTTTGTTCTATTATTCTACTTTTTGAATTGGACTATTTTTAATAAAAATCTTTTTCAATTAAGTCATATGTGTGTTTAAATTTTAATCAGCAATTGTTACTGACAGTATCTCTCATCTCGTGAGTATATTTTCAGCGATTATTTCTTGTCATTTAAACACACACAGGTGACTAAAATGAATATTACAGTGCCTTCTACTGGTGACAGAGGTGTACTTCCTGTTTCAGAGATAACTACATTACAGTACAACAGATGGCTTTCTTACATTTTGCCATCAGTCATGTCACATAAACATAAAAACAGATTATATCCTGTTTCTTTTATCAACCTCATTATTATGTGACCAAATTATGAAATGATGCCAGTCACATGGCCTGCACATGTCAGCCGTGCCAACCTCAGTGAGTCTGGCCTTTTGCCAGCAGCTCCAAGCTTTAGTCCTTAATCACGTCGCTGTTCATCTAAAAGCTCATTCCATTTCATTTGACTCTAACAAGCTGGCTGGGTACGTAACTTCCTTGATAAATATGTAGCCTCCATTAGGCTGTTCAACAGTGAAATGTGTCACCAGTGTTCCAGTAATTACATCTGCAGTGAGGCGGTAAAGACAGAAAGGAATAAGGAGGCTCACATTCATTTTTGTAGACTGTCTCCCTGCTTGAAGCACGATGACTCTGCCAGCTGGTTCTCTTTGGGATGTTGCTTTGAGAGACAAGAGGCAATAATAGCATTGGAGATAATATTGCACTGATATTGAATAGACAATAGCGATCAGTCTGGCTGCCATAAATAGTCTCAACAAGTACTGTGCAGCTCATCTGTATTCAGAGCATGTTTAAGGACTTTTGTAGAAGAGGTAGACACTTACTCAATGTAGTTGGATTTTCCAGGGTCACTGAAGGCCTGCTCCCAGTGGTCGAACATCAAACCACGATAACTGCCCCCTCTCCTGCTGCCTCTTAGCCCATTGTATGTGATGTGACCGTCCTCTCCGCTGGAGGCCCGGCGCCGGCTGGGTGATCGGTGGCTGAAAGGAGCACTGCTGCTGACACCTGCTGCAATGAGAAAGAAACACATTGAAATAAATATGGTTCTTCCAAGTTTCAAACACAATCACATAGCTGTTATAACCTGATGCTTGCTATTCTCTTTTGCAAGGGTGTCATGCAAAAAACCTGAGATCAGCATCTCAGCCAGCTTTGTCTTCTCTCTAAGGAGCCAGAGTGTGTGACTATGCATGCAATCCTAGAAACTGTAAATAAGCATCTTTTTGGACAGCTGTCCTTGTAACTGTCCTTCAGTGTGAATCCAGGAGAAGTTGGGCTGTCCTGCCACACACCATAAGTGTCACTGACCCCATCCATCCACACAGCTCAAAAGATGACTCAGCAGAGGTCAGGTTGTTAGATGGCTCTCTGTATCCTGCCTCCACAGTCCCAGCATCCTGCACCCTGGTCCATACCTGCCTTGTTTGGACTCAACAATCTGGATCTCTGCCTGCATTTCTCACCTCCCACTCAGCCCTATCTCTTTCTTATCTTGTGCAGCATTCTGGCACCCCGCCACCATGCTTCCTTACTCTCAGCCCCCCATACTGTCACCCTATGTCACTGCTGCGCTCCTTTAGCCTGATCTAATCTCAGACACACCTTCTGTTCAACAGTGCTGCTCTAGTTTCTCTTTAACATCACCTCACAAATCTCAAACACTGCTTTAATGAAGAGATGCAAATGATTTATTTATATGGGTCTCTGGTTTGCCATAATTACTTTTATCTGTTTTTGGCGCTAAACTAGAACAAGCAGATAAAATGGAACAATTATTTTAAGGCCATGTTTAGTGTTTGAATGTACAGTACAGTGTGAGTGTAAATACAGTTCAGTTATTTGATTTTTTACAATATATAGTCCTTGAATTCACCAGAGCTACAACTTTAAGAACAATTACTATTTTACAACATGTAAGGATTTGGCTTTTGACTTTTGAGGAATGTTGACTACTTAATAATCAACAACAACAAGGTCATCCATCTCAGATTTTCAGGTACTTAAACAGTTGTCCTTGCACTTAAAAGACACAAATACCAAATACTCTGATTGCAACTCGACTCTGGCAAGGGACTTCTCTGGCACATTGCGTCCTTTTCTCTTCTCTTCATTTCCTGTGTCCTAATCTGTCCACTCAGCAGACAAGACGTATATTTGGAAAATGTCCTGTTTGTTTCTAATTAAATAAAGCATTTTCTGCTTGTCCACCAGATGAGTTAGTGAGTAGTTTCCTTTCCTACGCATACACATGCCCCTTCTGTTGTGCCCCTTGTTTGCACAATCTGAGGCAGCCTGACCTTCCTTTGGAGGTGATCCAGCAATCGATGAGGCCACAGCCCCTCCGAGAGTTTGGAGCATACTAATTGTGCCAATGATTGATTCATTTGGGTATCAGAGACTGGAGCTATAGATAGAGGGACAATGCAGTATTCATCAGCCAAACCAGAGTGCATGGACTGTTGATATGTCCATTTAGTTGCTGTTAAAAAAAATGCATGGAGCAGGTAAGGTTGAACATGCCTGAGAGTCCTGAATCTTCTTCGCTGTTCTCGTCCTCTGCGGTTTTCTCCAGGTTGCTAAGTGATTTGCTGCGTGTGCGAAAGTTTCTGAGCAGGTTGCGGTGTTCCTGGTAGGTAATAGGTGGGCTGTCTGCACTGATGTGAACGGGCCGCGGCGTGCCGTAGTAATTCCCTGAAACATGGAAGTGAGGTACAGTCAAACTCGTTAAAAACATATCACATTATTTAAAAACCACCACATAATGTTTGAATTATGGGGTATGTATTCCGCATAGAAAGTGTGCTTTTATTGAAACAGATCTTTTCTTCCACATTTTTTCTGATAGCTGCCAATAACTGATCAGAATCCAGATCAGCTTACGTTCTGGATTTGGTAGAAGTAATGCTAAGATGAAGAAATTTGGGCCATTTTTTCCTGCAGTGTGAACATAGCCTATGTGACTCATGATGGAAACGGTTTCTGGGAATAAGTGGAGGTCAGCGTCCATCACCACTTGGGACAGTTTCTGCAGGCAACCGTCCTGCTGATCGTCTTGATTGCTTCACTGTGACAACATGTCAATGTCACATGTGCAGCAGGTGAAGACGGTACTCACTGGTCCCATTATGGTCTTATAAATTATGGATGCTTATGCGGCGAAGCTTTTTAATCAGAGGTAAGGCTGTGACCTTTAAGAGGGGGAGCCTTGGGGTCTACAACATGTGACTAACGCCTGGTGGCTTTTAATATGTGTTAAGAGTATCCTTCATCTTATAATAAATATGTAAACACAGGATAAGTGAAGTCAGTGTCATGCACGGTTGTAAATAAAAAAGAAATGATCCTACACATGTCTGGTTAAACTAAAACACTTGAGCAATTTTAATTAGATCCATTTCACCTTTAAACTTGCCACTCTCCAGCAGGGCTCCAGACTCCTCCAAGGAAAAAAACTCCTCTATAGACACAAAGTTGTAGTCGACCCCTGATATTTCTCCCACTCTGGGCTGTCTGGTCGTACCTTTGATGAAGAGACAACAAGAAAATATCACCTCATACATCAAACACAAGCAGATATACTGCGACACTCCCACACTGTTGATTTGTCGATTAATCAAGACCTTTTCCTCTCATGAGCACATGAGTCAGCATTTAAACAAAACAAGTCAGCAGACTATAAATAGCGCAAACATTTGAGGTATTAATCAAAAATCAAATAACTGCACAGGCACTAAAATATAAAAATTAACAAGTGACCTGTTTAATTACAGAATGTCAGAAGAGCACCAAGCCACAAACCAAAATGTGCTTTGATAAGAGTGTGATAATACCACCATTTACCAAGGTCTCTTTATTATGAGCAGATCAATAGGGACAGAATTAAACATTTATGAGCCACTGTGAAAGTCTTAAAGTCCTTCTATCACCATAGCAAAGATGGAGCGCTCAAATGATCAATGATCTGTCACTGTAATTGATTTACATTGACCTTGATCTGCAAAAGCATTGAGGAAGAGCATCCGATAGTTTTACACAACCCCTGAGCTAGTTGCAGGATTTTTTACAGATGAACAGTACATTATGGACAAGTCCAGACATGTGGTGTGAAGACGTAATATTTTTCATAGCTGATTATCCATTAAGCCTACTCCTTTTAATTTGCAAAATGAAGCACAGGTCACGCGCTCTAACCTTGGCAAGAGTAATTCCTTTCCCAAGACACAATCGTACCGAGCCCAAACTGAGGACAAATGTGTGTCCTTCTGCTGGAGTAGCTACGTGTGACGACAGAGTGGGGCCTGCAGGAGGGAGTCACACCCAGCTACCCTATAAAACCCATGATTAATGCACCGCCGTCCTGGGAGCAGCTCTGCCCGCCACAATGACACACACAGAACTCTACTGTAAACACACAAAAATCCACTTTGCGCACACAAGGAGATTCACACAAAAAGTACATCTTTTCCCTCAGCTTTATTGAGCCCCAGGTTCAAATTTTAAATTACTGTGAATGCTAAATTTAAACATTTTCTGCCACTTTATTTGATTTATTTATTTAACGTTACTGATGGTGTTGAATAATTTGTGGTAAACGGTACTTCTCCTGTCTCAAGCTCTTTTGGCACCATTTCTAGAAGAGTCTGATCTCATTCAGTTATTTGAAAATGGAATGGGATAATCCTTAAGGAGCAGGGGATGTAAAGCAATGAGATTTAAATTGTTTGTAGTTTGAAAGCTTTTTTTGTCAAAGGCAAAAATAAACATGGGAGAGCTGTCTACTCTAAATGTTAAGTTTTAAGTTAACCTTGTGACCTTGCACTTCCCTGAAAAGCTTCCTCTGATGCTTCTCATCTCATTTGATCGGCACCACTCCTTCTCTGATCACCTCCACTTTGCACTCTACGCCAGGGCTGCACATCTGCTTAACACAAAAAAAACAGCCACCGATTGGGTATTTTGCTTGGGCTTCAATACGTGGATTTACAGGTCTCTATTTTTAAATAAAGATCTCACAGCGGATCTACTGATGGCATCTGACATGTATGTAATTCTTCTTCTCCCCTCAGGACTCCCCATGTCTCGCCAGCTGATGCAGCGCGAGGCAGCGACTCATTATCTATGCGCCCTCTGTAGAGATATATACGACATGTCAACGGGGGGACGGGATGGATTATTGACATCTTCTTCTTCCCGCCTGTCCCTGTGGGCCACGCACACTCATCCCCCGAGAGAGGCCTGATATAGGGATTGAAGAGGTAATTACGCACAATTCCCATCAACACCCTGAGAGCTGTCCATCAAAGTCGCAGAACACAAATAGCTAACAATGACTTGTACAGTTCTAAGAGGAGGAAGCACACTGAAACAACCGGATGATGACGATGTGGCTTATCTCTGACTCATTCTGAAGACAATTAGAAAGTCTTTTATAGACGAGACAGAGAGCCTTGACATTGGCACTGAATCACTGAAGGGCACATGCACAAATGGCTACTGAGATTAGACTACAGTGAGGAAGTTCAGCGAGCTAATTTGGAGTTTGCAAATGTAGAACTACACATTTTGGATGTGAAAGATGGCTCTACAGAAGCTATCTTTCTGCATCAGTTTCAGCACACACCATTAGCCTGCACCCAGCCCCTCCTCCTCCTTGGCACTGATAGCCACTTGCTTTTAATTTAATTCACCCTCCAGATTATTGATACAGTAGCCTGCATTCACTTAATTCTGCCATTCATTTCCATTTTTATATGCCGCAGCCTTCTGATGGAGCCTTTGTAATGATATTTCTTGCATCAGTGCCAAATGCGACATCAGAGAACACCATCTCTTCAAAGAGATTCAGAGGTTGTGAGACTCTCTCTAAATAGCACTGTTACTGACAAATATGATCCTATAAAGTCTTTTTAGAAATATATTCAACATTTTTCTCAAACACTTCTTAATTTCTATGACATATTAGTCTAACACATTAAGAAATCAGACTTTCATGAAATGAGTATGTATTTAATCTGAAGAGGGCCACAGTGAGCCATTGAAAAATATCAGCAATATTTTCCTCATACATCAAACAACACAGCTTCTTCCCACATCTGGTTTAGAAAGTAATGTGCTCAAATGTGGTTTTACAGACATCTGAGGATTGCATGTGTGTGTTGTGAACAACAGCATCTTACTGTCATCTCCAGCAGATGAGAGGATTACACAGCCGGCAGCTGAGCCTGACTTGTTGTCACTCATGCAAGCCCTTAGAGATGGAGAGTTGTTAGGAAAGGTTATGATTGGTCTCCTAATACAAGGTAGACAAGGCCATAGAGTGTTTGGACATAAAAGAGATTTTTTTTTTTTACTTGTAGTTTGATATGCAAATTCAAACCACTAAGAATGTGTTTTTTGTTCATAGGTCCAGGAGTGTTTAGATATCAAACAATGTCTGCATGGCAACTCAATGAGAAAGGATGACATTAAGAAAATGGCAGCTAATGTAATATGTGTAACGCAAAGATGGAGGCTGGCATATCTTTTTGCAGCATCCTGGGAGATTTAACCTGCGTCTTGTCCTGTCACTGAGTGTATTGTGTGTGGTGGCAGACTGTTCCAGATGACCTACTTGCTGAACTCAAGGCAAGATTAGTCCACACACTGCCAGAGCAAGGTTAGAACTAAACACACACTAGGTGATATCTCTTCTAACCACTATGCACGAAAAAAACAAACAATGGTGGCCAATACATGCTAGAAAATGACCAATCTCAAAAATCCACTAAGCTTGACAACTCAAAACCCCAGTGTGGCTGCTATACCCTAAAGTCATTCCCTGTGACATCATGTCATAAGGATTAAGATGGTAACAGATGTACAACAACTAGCTGTCTTTGGTAGCCATTGTGCTCCACTTTATTCACAAGTGTCAAACTGAGGCCACAAACTTAGACAAAAGATCACAAAAAGTGCACAGAGAAGAAAAACCTGTCAAACGTGACTACCACCAGATTTACCACCATCTTACAATCAGCTAAACAAAGTATGAGCTGGAGGTGCAGCCTGACGGCAACAGGCTTCTGTTATGAAAATGTCTAGTGTGATCATAACTGAGGTGATTAAATATATTGTAATCCTCATAAAATTAAAGGTAATATAGTCACACTGTGTGCACACAGAAGAAACAGAGGGGAACAGTTCTGCAATTCTAATCCCCAATTAATGCCACGACTCTCACCTGTCAGCAACCAAGAAATGTGTTATCAAATAATTAATGAAGCTTATTGACTATAAGACACAGTAAATTGATTTAAGTACAACAGCCTTAAATGAAATCAGTAGAATAAGAACAAAAAGTTTTGTAGTGGACTCACAAGGTACGGCACGAAGGTAAAGGTTCTCTCGGATCACTTGCTGAAGTTGACTGTCCACTGAGCCTGGAGTGAAGCATTTGCTCAGATACAACCTGAGATCCTTGCACAATGTGGAGCCTGAGGGAAGGACAAAGCAACAAAGCAGTGTGACATAGGAAACACATAAGGATTGTGGTGAGCTTCTGTTTGTCGTTGGTTACAGCTCAAGCACACATGCTCAGGAGTCTTTCCACATCACACATTCTGTGTGGAAAAGGTGTTTAGTGAGTTCTTCATGCATACATAAGGAGAGAGTGAGGTTAATTGCAGCAGAGACAACAGTTGATACTGTCAGCAGAAGGAGGCAGATCTGATCATGGGGGCTCCGTTTCCTCTCTGTGATCTCTTAATATAATTTCAAGAGCTTTACAGCCCGTGATGACAGGTCACTTGCTGTTATAGATGGGCTGAGAGCCTCTCTAGCTTGTCACACTGACAGACGACCACTCAGCCGGTACTTCCCCTGCAGACCGCCCCCCGCCACCAGCACCCCTGCCCCCTGTCTGCTTTGTGCCAATATGCTGTGCTATTAAAATATGTCACAGTGGTAGAGCTTTATTAGTTGAGGCATTGAGCTACATATACATACTGTATGGCTGGCCTCATATGGCTGCTGCTTACAAAAGGGAATAAATAAGTCTTCCGAGAAAAATAGCTGTTGTTCCTAATAAAACAGATTTCTGCACAGTGGAGGGAGTAAAAAAATGGAAGGTCTCTAAAATCGGAGATGGTTCAAGATTTAAATGTCAAGTATTTTAAATGCAGTGACATAAATTCATATTCAAGTCAGTCAAGGTTTCATTAACACTTGGAAGTAAATTTGGGTTGCACTGGAGCAGAGGGACGTGTAGTAGTAGTGTAAGTGAGAGGATGTGTGATACAGCAACCTGGTGCATCAGCTCATCCATCACTGTCCACACTCCGTGCAGTCAGGCTGTCCTAGGAGGCCCAGGCAGACTTCAGGAATGATAATGCATCTAACAGTAGGGGACCAGGAGCAAAGGTCTCCATTTACACCCCTGCGGCCAAATCAGCTATCAATCTTGCAGGCAAGGCCATTGGGTGCTGTGGTCAGGTGACAGTCCGGTGACATATTGCTCTGTTCACAGCCAACAAATTCATCCGTTCCCCCAGCTCCCTGTTCTAAACATCAAGGCCCCTTGGAGGATGACAGACAACTATATCGTCAGTTCGCCACCCTCATGTGTCAAGTGTCATCAGCAGTTTCGACCTCCTACCCACATATTGACCGATCGCCTTGACACTTCTAAACTAATTGACAAAAGCCTATCAGCGTTGCAATAGAGCAAGCAGCCAAATCGTGCCAGAGGAGGGTTATACAGTGAGATTATTATGGACGACAGGGAAACAGATTGTTTGGGTGTTGTCTGATGAAGCAAGTGCAATGGAGTGCAACAGAAACAGCAACAAGTTTAACTGTTCGTGATGGTGATGGAATTAAAAACTGAATGTGTTACAACAGGCAATGAATAAATTACACCAGCACATAAAACTACAGGGTCTTTGTGTGCAATAAGTGTAGGAGTGAACCGGTTCATACCTGGTGGCACAGTTTTGATGCGGACAGGATGAGGGCAGGAGTTGAGCACCCCTCGGACGTCTCCTAACGTCATCCCCAGCACAGGCGTCCCCCCGATCTCTAGGATGATATCGCCCACTGTGAGGCCTCCACCTGGAGCTGAGGTGACAAAGGGAAACTCTCCATAGTCTGCTCCTCCACCGATGGCGATCCCCAGCTCCCCTGACGAGCCGAGCAGAGGGACAAAGCTATCCTGCACCTTAGAACGCCAGTGCTGCTTCTTCACCGCCGTCTTAGACATGGCAAACGAGCTGAGGGGAAATGGAAACAGTACAGAGTGAACAGAAGGTGTGAGACGAGAGAAAATGAGAGTGTCAATTAGAAGAAAGCACCGGGAACGTTTCTGTGACTTTAGGCAGAAAGGTGTGTTGTTTTTTTAACCTGTGTCAGCGAAGTGTGGATCAGGTCTGGGGAGCTGCACTGTTTGGCACAGAGATGTGTAAAAGTCATGAATTATTCCAGCTTTAAAGGTTAGACTACTTTAGCTGAAAGCATGGCAGCACAACCAGGGAACTGCTTGTGTTTTATGCAAACAAGCTATGGACAACCTGGGCGTATGTGCTCAAGGCTGACGTTGTGTTTTCATGTAAACATGCAACACAGAAGTGCACATTCTCACACATTTCCAGTCACAGGGTAAAATCGAGTTGGAGTCTGATAAAGACACGGTTCGCTGAATGCACACACCTTTTGACAGGCAAACAAAGAACCTGGAGCACTGCGGTACTTAAAAATCATTTGTAGATCTACAGTGATGCATGTTGCTTTTAGCCAGACATCAATTTTATAGATTCCCCCAAGACAATGAACAATTATCCCATTGTATGCAAACCCAGGGCAGATGATTCAATTGTCTGCCCTCTTCTCATGTGTTAGCATGGCATGTAGCTTCGTCTTGGTTGCGAAGTCTTGAGGCGACTCTGTAAATAATGTGCTTTTCTGTGACATGCTTCATAGGGAGCAGCTGTGTGTGTGCTGAGGATGTCGCTGACATGGTGAAATTTACTTTGATTTGTCAGTGATGTGACAGCTGCGACGTCCAGAGAGAGCAGACACTGTTCCTCTGACATTATCACAACGATGCAATCACCTTGACACAATGTACTTCACACAGACAAGGTGCGGTGGTGTCACATAACATGATGCTACAGCATAAGTCACTTTATTTATATCTGTTATCCAACCTATTAAGATTAATTTTTCTGCTTCTGTTTTATTTTATTGTGCACTATGCGCTAATGAACTGCAACAGCAAAATGCAATGCTAATGGCAAAAACTGACAGAACCAACCTTAGCCAGATGACTAATTCACTAATTTCCTTCCAATATAACTTACCAGTACTGATTTCCATTATTGACATGGCATTAGTAATTACAAGAAGTTCAATTCTTGTCAACAAGCTATGTGACTTGGAACCTTAGGTTTGTATTGACCTGAGGATAATACTGTACCCAACAGGCACAACAGAGCAATCCAAGTCAGACAGTTTTAAAGAGTGACTAGGAGACAGGACAGGTCTAATCCTCTGCTCTTGACTGACAAAGATGTTAACACATCTTTTTCCATTAAGGCTGGACCAAAAGTGCAGTGTCTCTGGTGGGATTCATAATATACAAAGGTTAGTGGTTAAAGAAGAAGAAAAAAGATGGAACAAAAGCCTATAGAAAGTAACAACAATAGTCAGAGATTAGAAAACACTCGAGCTAGTAACCAAGCAAGAAACAACATATATTCAAAGTCAAAAGCACTGGTCTAACATCAATACAGCCAAACGTGTGGCTTAAAGTATGTTTATCACATCTCTCTTTGTCAAATAGTGCCCTCAAACCTTTGTATTCTCTCCCACTGTGAAACCTTCTGCAGCTACATAATTGACCTGCTTCCACAAACACATCTCATAGCACCTGTGTGTCGTGAAAGCAAAGTGAAAACAATAGCATTATCTTTGTATCATGCTTGAATTCAGAGAATTCAATCCACAACAATAAAATGCTGTAAGTATTAGCCATAAGTCTTGGAAGATCTTTACAGTTCAAAGCAATGATTAAAAAAGCTAAAAATAAAACAAATGACAGGTTTGTTATGCCATCCTATTAAGTCTACATAATACGCATTGTGGTCTGAGCTGTAGCTATTGTGTTGACCTCGTGCGTCTGACGGGGGTTTAATGAGGCGCAGCCTGTCAGGCCCACTGAAACCTGGACTCGTCCCACCGCAGACACACACACAAACCACACACCCAGTCTGTGGTCCACGCTGATTCTACAAACTCTACTCAGCCTACTATCAGCCTACTAACAGGGAGCCATGTTAACAATGAGGAAGTGGTCAGAGTGGCTTAGAAACAAGTATGGATTTAATTGACTGGCTTTCTTATGAAGACATATTAATTGTCATAACTCTAGAATAATGCAAACCAGCTTCTGTGGGAGGATAATAATAGTATGACTTTATTGTTGACCAAGCTTCTACTAGAATATATATATATATATATACTTTCTGTCTAGCATTTTTTAAATCCTGAAAATGTTTGAGATACAATATTTGCAGCTGAAAGCCTGTTTTTATAATGCAATGGCTTACATCCTCAAGGATATCTAACTCTAGAAAAAGAATGCACTATTGGGATTTTTGACCTTTAGGTCAGCAAAGAGCTGACCACTGCATACAGTATCTTGTTTCACTGACTTCCTCTGGACCAGCAGCCTGTGCAGCCCTTCAGTGTAACCTCATACCAGTGTAATCAGCCTATGGGCAAACACAAGTCCTTTAAGTTGAAGGCTATTCAAGGCTATTCATGGAGGTTATGTTTTTAACTCCATGCCGAATTAGTTTATTTCAGCGAACATGAAGCTGCTGCTCTGGGCTATTATGATCCAATGTACAGTATAAACATCTGCGCCACTGTGTTTCCCATTTAAATGCCTTTTAGCTTCTTGTGGCATTTTTAGTCAAGCGTGTTATGTTCACAGAGTATTTATTGTTCACAGGTAATTAGCCACAACAATGGTTCGTTTTCTAAAGACATGAGGTCATTAACGTTTGAAAATGATTGTCCATGTTGTGTACACTTAAGTCCTGTGGTGTCCTGTGCTTTTAGCTGCTCTTAATGAGCTGCAGCCATTTTTCCCCTGGTTGCTCATTGTCATAAAATAAATATGTTTACTGCATGGTAAATGAATGAAAAAAATAATCTCAAGGATGTGTTCATTATTCAAGTTGCAGAACCACAGAACACACTTTGAGATGATCCTTGCCATGGAGCTCAATAATTCAAAGTCAACTTGACTCAGAAATCAAGGACATGAGGGAATAGTACTTGACATTGGGCTGGAGAGTGTCTTCAAAGACCTTGGGAAAGGGTGCGAGCAGAGTACATCAATTAGGATGAGTGAATAACAAATGCTCAGTAATAAGGAGCACAAGACAGGAAGAAAACAACAAAACAAAAACAACTTGACAGAAGCCTCAATCCCTCTGAGGACTTGGTCTTTCATTTGTAATACTGTGTGACATCAAAAGTGGTTACTTTAAACAATTTCATGTTTCCTTTGTTGGGAAGGAAGTACTGTCTGCTTCAGATTATCTGAATCTTCTTGATCTCCATCTAGACACAGAGCCTCATCAGCACCACCTCTGCTGATAGATCACTTCATGACATAATCAGCTTTGACCACACTGAGTCTGTACTACCCCAATCACCTTTGGTCCAGCATTGTCATTGTCAAATTGTCTTTAGGTTTAATGTTAAAATTCATGGAAAACCGCTTTGAGTTAGAGTGCCACACTGTTGTTCTCATTCTGTTTCCGCTCCAAATGAGGAATACCGTGATGAAATTAGCCTGTGCAATTATCCCAGCTAGAATGCTCCATGAATTTATGTAAGCCTCGTTAGTATTTAAAGCACAGTCACTCAAAGTTTTGACTGGCAAGAGCTTGTCTTTCTTAAATGTGATTTTTGTCATGAGTATTGATGGACTGTCTGTATTTTGTGAGCTTGAATGTGACCAGCATTACCAATGGATCCATTTGCTGGTCTGTCAAGGAGCGCTCTTAGTAAACGAACAACTGCAAGGACTTGAGGGCTGTTCATGTGTCTGCATAAGCCAGACAGGAATAAGCAGGAGTGTGGTTATGTAATGATAAAGTTTGCACTGACCACATGCACAAGCAACAACATATCAAACCTAGTCTAAACCTAAAGATTTCAACGTGCAATTGTACAAGGAAACTGCAAGTCACTCTGTGAAAGTAGCCATTTTGAATTAATTTACATTAATTAAGAAATACAATTTGTTGAATAGAATAAACCTAATATTTATGACTAATACAAATCTTACCATGTGCTACTGCCTTGATGTAGAACACGGTTGTTATGTAGATTAAAGATTTCCAATAGCCATCTTGCAAAAAATGACATAAACTCCTACATTCGGTGCTGACCCTCTGATCTTGTGCAAAGTACAGATGATGCGAAGTGAAACACATCCTTCTTTTTAACCTGGCCCACACACTGAACACTGAATCTCTCCACTCAAACGTATAGTAAAGCATTGCTCCTAATCTTACAGCATCCTCCCATGGGTGCCGTTGGAGGTCAGCCAAGTAAAGCATCTTAAATAACCGATGACCTTAAATTCATTGTAACTAATGGACAGTGGGGCAGGACACAGACAGAAACTGCACAAGAGAGTGTCCTCCTGACTTGTATCATGGCTGCATTTGGGCCTGACCTCTGCCTGTGAACATTTACACCAAACTGTGCAAACAACATGAGGTGTACTTAAGCTCCCTGATGCTCGCTCACTTTCATATCTAGGGCACGCAAGCGTTCGACACAAAACAGACAGCAGTGGCAGATTTTAAAGATTAAGATTAAATGCTCGACTAAGAAAAAACACCACATATTTTGTCTGCCATTTATAGTGTCTCATGTTTAAGTAAAAACAGTACATGAAGCTGATCACTATTCTTTGCAAGCCAGCAATAAATCCAAAAATCAATTTCTGTGTTCTTATTTGATTAAAGAACTGAGCAACTTGACAGGATAACACAGGCTGAGTGATGTTTCCTATCAGGTAATATCACAAGATCAAGGTCAAGGCAGGGGGCTCGGCAGTGGGGCGTGTTGTACTGTGTACACTCCGCTCCTGCGAGGAAGACCACAGTGACAACAGGTCGCCTGACTCAATATGCCATAGCGCGTTTCACCCCTCGCTGCAACAAGGGACGGGCCCTCATCAGGAAGAGGGGGCAGTTTAATTAAACACAGCAGATCAGCTCTTCCACCATGATGACAGATAAAGTAGACAGAAATGGGAAATTAGGGGAGTTAAAAAATGACTGTACAGCCAGTGTTCGAAGTTGAAAACAGTGAACCTTATGAAAGAAAGGCTTACATCATAATAACAAAATGAATAATTCATAAACACATAGAGGGGAGTTGAGCTTTGCTATAATGAGCATTTTTGCGAGGTCGCACTTTAGTAACCCAAGCAGGCCTTCAACTCTGTATATGTGTGTGTAAGAGAGATAGTGCTGATTCAGTAGGGATGGGTGAAGGTGACCCTCGCCTTCCCCTGCTGCCGGTCTCACCACCTGATATTGATCCCACTTGTCCAACTCAGATCTGACTCAAGGATACATGGATTCATTGCCTTCTTGACATTTCAAATATGGCACTGTGTAAATGGTAACTCCTTGTGGTATCATTGATTAGTTATTGATCTCTCACCTCAATCAGAGTCTAACCTCCTAACAGGCTTATCTTATCCAGATTGGATCTCAGTGTGCATAGGGAGAGATGCCAGTATTTGTTGTTGAAATTTCATATGAGACACCACATGAACTGTTGAGGAGAACTAAGAATAGAGCACATGGCTGTACAAGCACAGAATCCAAATGCAGTGGCTGGGAGCAAAGGTTTGGACCACAGATGGGGGAATGTGCCTGCGTAGCCCTGCCCTGTCAAGGGTAAACTGCACTCACAACACACACATACATAGACAGCACATACTGTTTTCACCACACCTTAAAACAGCTGCATGAATATGCATGACGCTGAAGGACACAGGAGGTACATAATTAGACAATCAAGTGCTCCCAGGTGACATGCATTACAACAGAAGTAAAATGCACCTCACATCATCCTTCTCTCTCATTAGCAGTAAAAGTGGAGTCATGTTTGCAGTGACATGCATTTCCACTTAATGCTATTTCAAAGTAAGTTCAACTCAAATCAAGGAGGGACAATGTGAAATGAAGCCACAGTAGCTACCTAAACAAATCAGGTAACATTTGGTCTGGTAAAAGCATGTTTATGACTAGACTGATGCCACGTGTGTGGAAAAAAAAAGACTTATAAAAACAGCACAACCTTGACTTCTCATACCCAAATAAAGCACTGTACTATAAAGTCATGGTCACATATCCATCACTTCAGAACAAGCCCCTGTATCAAGCAGAGACACACCCTAAACTAGAAAAGAAAAGCAGTCTCACTCACTTTGATGCGCACACACACCTCACTGCAAACTACATCCTGTGGCTCAGTCTATTTTTTACGCTACACTGGTGCAGGTGCAAAGAACATGTGCTGCTGTTTATATTTTCTGATTTTAGAGCTAGAGTGGAACAGTGGTAAAAAAATCACTCCTGTTTGAATTTTAAGTGATTCTGTTGGCACCAAAGTAAGCAGTCTTTATGTTAATGAAAACAAATGTAATTTACCAATGGACTGATATAGTGCATTTAAAGCATTTTTTTAAAACAAAGAAAATGTTGAGAGATTAAACAAGTGCATTTGTTTGTATTACTCTTCTTCGCAACCAACTTTCCAACTCTACTGTTTGCATTCACCACATGACTGCAGTTCACCTGTTAAAATCCTACTCTTATCCCATGATCTGCCACCATCATCACAAACCCACATTGTCCCATCGCTCTCACACTTGGCAAACACACAACAGATTCTCAGATTTCTCTTATTTAGGGAAAATACTGACCTGCCTTGACGCTGACACACACACATTCTCTTCAAGCAGTTGAGCCTTTCAAAGAGGATCCGTTTGAACGCGTCTATATACATTGACCCGGCTGAGGTTAAACAACAAGCAAAAAGAATACCAAGTGTTTAATAAAACCCAAATAAATGGCAGTGCGGGAATGCACTGGGAATGCACTCCAACGAGTGGTTGGATCCACTGTGTCCGAGAAAAGTGATGCGACGTGCGCAGCAGACAGCGTGTTCGGACACTAGTGATGCTCGGAGAGCTGTAGGGATCTTGTAGAGACAGAGAGGGGAGAGAGAGACAACACACACATATGGACACACTCTATCGGGCAAATCTGACAGCGGACGCTTATAAATTTAGCTGCTGCTACTAGGATGGGCAACACAGCAGGATAAATAGGTTCTGTAATGGTCAAAGCGTACTCATTTGACTTCTCAGTGTTTCAATCCAGAACAATGGTTCTTAAGTCCTGGACTTTAATTTCACTCAGTAGGCTACTTACCTTCATGTTCGCTTTTTTCCTTGTCAAATCCACATTTCCCTCTGCCATCTGTGGTGACTCACTTACTGGTGAAAATTGAGTTCATTTTCTCTTTTTAATTTCTTTCATTACAAAGACGAGTGACGGTGATGTCGCCGTGACCGGGTAGAGGTGTCATTGAACTGCAGCCTGCGGTGCTTTCAATGCACACGGAGTGCCAACTACTCAAGATTACTGCAGGTTACACTGGACGCACTAAAACAGGATAGGGTTTGTAGTCTGCCGAACCATCTACAAAGTTGGCTACTATACAACTGTCACTAAACAAGTAAAGACTTAACAGCTAGCTTAGAAACTTACGGAGACCAGAGGGAGGGAAAAAAGAGCACAAAGAACCACCCCTTACTCTCAGGTCCTGTGCAAACTACCTGCATCAGCAGCATCTGTTGTCACTTACAGCGAGGAATTAAAGGTGTGATAACCTTATCAAAACAGGTATTACAACCAAGTAATGTGAATTATTAAAAAGAAAAACAGACTACATGTTTGACATGGTAATATGAAGGCTGTTATATAAACAAAGCTAAAATATATTAAATAATTTACTTTTCATGCTTCATCATCACTGGGTATAAAAAAGGCGCGACAATTCCCATCACTGTCATGTTTATATTCATGAAGACAAGATTAACAGATTATGCTCAAGACCAATGATTGAATATATTAAAAGACACACCACCAGGCTTTTAACGTTGCCTGTGTCTTTAATTTGTGAGAGTTGTGGATGATGTAGTGTATGGCGGAAGTACAATGAAGCCAATCGGGCAAAATAAAACTACTCTTACCACAATCCCTTGCGCTCTTTATACGCCACCCAAACAACAATGGCGTCGTACGGCGACACAGGTGTCACTAGCGGTTCCGAAGCACAAGAAGAGAAAAAAACATCCACAGTGTCATTTGGCTTTACTAAAACAATTAGCAAATTTAAATCCTCGACTGACACTGCTCTTAAGAAGGAGGAAAGGGATTATCTAACCGGAATAGACCAGAATGAATTACAAAGGTAGCCACTGCATGCTAATGCTAACCACCATTCATAAGCAGTTAACAAGCTAGCATAAACGTGAATGATACGATTACCCTCTGCCTTTAGCTACTATTTCACTATTAACATATATGTATCTGTTGCTATGCAAGTTGTTTACGACGAGTGTCTCTGTGTGTTGCTCAACTTTGTGTTGCCTTACAGTACAAAGCCCACCGAAAAGCCCAAAGAACTGATAATTCCACTGATCCAGAAAAACCGCTGGCACAGA
Organism: Rhyacichthys aspro; assembly: GCA_036850595.1. Classification (NCBI taxonomy): domain Eukaryota; kingdom Metazoa; phylum Chordata; class Actinopteri; order Gobiiformes; family Rhyacichthyidae; genus Rhyacichthys; species Rhyacichthys aspro. The sequence continues at coordinate 11,217,228 of CM072154.1, read as the reverse complement.
CCGGACCGGGCATGCCAAAATGAAGCGGGGGTCGGAAAAAAAGAAGAGACAACCCAGGACTATGATTCTGTGGAGTCTCAGGCTGTCAAAGAACTTATTGAAGGTAGGCTTTTATATTTATACTATGTAATATATATGTATAAAATGTGTTGGGTCAGTAAATGTTGTCATTATTCACTCACTTGAATTTCTTGGTTCAGATTCTCGGAGGCAGCTTGACCAGTGGCAAAATGGCTCAGAGTCTGACAGGCCACTTAACTTCTCCATCCCTCTGTTAATGCAAAACAAAGTACCAGAGGGCTTTGAAGATGGAGACCAAATCAAGGTGGATTTAAGGCCTGAATCCGTAAGTATAAAGACCACTACTGGTGCTCAAAATGTATGCAATGCTTTGGAAAACCATACTAGGTGCGACTAGACTAGACTGGAGACTTTCCAGACTTCTGGAAAGTGTGTAAAATGATTGATTTGAATATGTCAAAATCAGACATTACCACACACTGTTGGGCTTGCAAAAGGTTCTATATAGTATTAAACAAAGAACATTTTAGCAGTAGACCCACAACAGAAAAAAACAAAAACATTTGTCTGATTAAGTCCTTGTGCCAAAACATTGTCATATGACAGGCTGCTCCCTCTTATCCTACACATCTTCTTATACATCGTCAAAAGAACAATCATAATGCAAACTCTTGATTATATTATAAGTGAGCAAGCATCTTAGCTGGTATATCAACTTTTGAAAGCAAATTGGCCCTATTTGTGCCTTTAATTGTCATATTATTTAATAGACAACGATAGGGCAATCTGCTTGAGAGGCTTTTATTAAAAATTTCTGACAAAATGTCTGGCTAGTTTGGGTCAGATGAAATTTGAGTGTTTGAAAATGCTGACCGTCAGCTGCATAGAATATCACCCCTGTGTGCATACGCAGCTCTACACACGTGTACGGAGGGAGCACAATACAGCTCGGGTGGCAGACAGACATCAACACTGTCCCCAGAAACCTAAAGGCTTTTTTTTTGCCAGCTTGCATGTCTCATCTCTGTCATCCACTATCATCTCTCGTCACAGAAGATATGACTGGCAGAACATAGGAGTCAGGGGAAACTTCCTCACGTTAGCCCTCAGCTTATTTTAGCATTTCTTTTGAGAGGTGGAGAAAGACATGAGCCTGACCACTGCTTTTGGTGTAACTCTTAACAGCCTAAGGCTGAAAAACTGAGTAAGACCAGAGTCACAGATGACTTCTTTCTGTCTATTTGTGTTGGCAGTGTGTGTGAATGTGTGTTTTGTGGCTTATTACATAAGCAACTCATTTAGCCTCTCAAAATATCCTGGTTGGTGCTTCATGTATTCACATATCATTTAAGTCACAGCATAAGCATTGGTTTCAGTGAAGATAAATGCTCTTTTCATTCAGTCTTAATCACACCTATGTTTATCAGAGTTTGGAGGACATCACATGGGCAACTGGCTAAGCCGGAGCCTCATCAGAATACTGTTTGATTTTGTTGTCTGTTTGAAGACTAAATGGATGCATTTATTTTGAAGCTAATAATCTCTTTAATTTCCATTTTAGTCTACAGAGGCAGATTATGAGAGTGTCCCAGTTGAAGCTTATGGACTGGCAATGCTCAAGGGGATGGGCTGGAAAAAAGGCGAAGGGATTGGCCGCACATTTAAGCAGTGAGTTGGATGGTTTTTAACTGCCTGACATATCTTTCAAGATTCTATGAAACTATGCTGTTTTATTTTTAAATACATAATTAATTTCAACCACATAAAGTCACAAAGGTGATTTTCAGTGTTCCTTGATTATAATATTTGGCTACTCTAGAGATGTAAAGCCAATTGAACACCAGCTCCGTCCAAAAGGCCTTGGTTTAGGAGCAGATCGATCAGCAATTAAAGACCTGGAGCCAAGCAAACATCAGCGGCCCCTCAAACCAGGCGAGGAGCGGGGAAAAGAGGAGGAATTAGTTATGGGTCCTGGAGGCTGTGTGCAGGTGCAGTCAGGAGCACATAAGGACCTCTACGGCAAGGTACAGCATATACAAAATATTAAGAGTTTTGATTTTGATCAGTAAGAACTCGAATAACTGGTGGTGATGGCTTTTGGTAAAAGCCGGCTGTACAATCATTTGTAACAACAAAAGCAATAGTAATAGAGGTCTTGTTTATTGTAAAGTATTATAGAATTTATTCTTTTTGTCCCAACAGATTGAAGGGGTTGATCCAGATAATGCTCGTGTTATGGTAAAGCTGGCAATAGGTGGCAAGACTGTGACCATTACTCAATATGCAGTTAAACTGGTTGGACGCAAAGAGTATGAGAAATACGGCAAAGATCTCAGTAAGTACCTCCAGTCAAATAAGTACAGAGAAAACAACACTGAGTCGGTTTTTTCACAATACATTAAACACAGATGTAATTTTTTAAGTTTTCTTGAGTGAACCTTTACAGCTCTTTTTCCATGTGTCAGGTCGCCTCAGTAAAGCCCACAAAGAGAAGGAAAGAGAGAAGGAAAGGGAAAAGCAGCGACAAAGAAATGAGGAGAGAAGCAATGCTGATGAGGTCACACACAAATCTTCAGAAAAAGAGTCGGGGAAAGAAGAAAGAAAGAGGAAACACCCAGAGTCAAGTCAAGACCGAGACAGGTACGTTTACAACTAAGGGTACCTTTTGTTTGAGTTTTTTTGGCTCACATTTTAAAATCTTTCTCTGTGGTATGTCCTCATTTAAGCAGTGCCCGTGGCCTACACTGTTATTAAGTTATAATACTTATGTGTAGTGTGTGTCATGTCTAAAGATACAATTGTTCCACTTCTTTTTAGAGTCAAGCCTTCAGTTAAGGAGCCAAAGCGACCCACAGCTCCACCTTCCTGGCTTCAGAGAGACTTAAAAGTTCGCTTCATAGACAAAGCTTTTAAAGGGGGAAAGTTCTACAATTCAAAGGTAAATTAACTACATAAAAGAAATCCATGTCTAGCGTATGATTTACAGTTACAAATTATAGACATACATTTATAACTGAATAAATGTTGGTTCGATTTGTGTTCTTTTAGATGCGTGTAGAGGATGTTTTGACACCTAACAGCTGTGTGTGTCGGACTGAGGAGGGAAGATTGTTAGATGGTGAGCCCCATAACAATCCTTCCAAGATTTTGTGTAATTTAGCAATGTATAATTTACCATAAGACACAGTAGTTGAGGTGCTATTATGACATTAGAGACAATATGGCTGTACTTTATGCTTGTAAACCTTGCATACATTTTAATATGAAGATAAAAGGAATGGAAAGCCATAGACCAAATTACCAAATTAAACCACAAACATTACTGACCAATGATGACGTATTGTGTAAATATTTTTCCTTGTTGCAGATGTAAAACAGGACATGCTGGAAACAATTGTTCCAAAGAGTGAATATGACTCTATAATGGTTGTATTGGGTGAGCACAAAGGACAGGTATGTAGGGGAATAATTACAATGAATATTCCAAGAAGTTGCTCCCAGTCACATTTTTTGCTATGTTCTCCAAAGGTCGGGCGTATTCTTCAACGGGACAAGAACAAGTGCAAAGCAATGGTGCAGCTTGACCGATACGAGGAAAAAGTGTTCACATTTGACTACGACTCAATATGTCATTATGTGGGAGCAGCAGATCATTGATATATGATCTCTCTCTCTTCTGTGTCCTGTGATTTTGTCAGTGCAGCTTGTCGGCCCTTTCCCACTTTGGTAGACCCCAGTGTTTTTATAAAATAATGTATTCAATTTTGTCAGAAAATATTATTACTGTTATATGTACAGACCTTTTACAATAAAGAAAAGCAGTTACCATTTTCATAGCTGTTGTCGTCTTTTTTTTTTTTAACATTTTAATAATTCTCAGACACATACACGTTAATATAAAACATATTTACAGCTGCACCTTAGGTATGACAATTAGAACAATTTCTCATTGTGTTCAATGCCTTGTTATTTAGCAATGACAAAATTAATGTCGAATTCAAAATTGTAAAAGTATAAAACTCATTTGTACTTTGCATTGTGGACAATGAATCACTCTTTGGGTATTTGGTTTGCTGCATTAGCTCGAAGGACAGCTCCTGGACTGGGATATGGCCGCTGCTGGAACAATGGTCCTGCTGCTGTAGTATCTGCACCTGTCTTTGCTTCATTGTGCTTAGGCAGACCACTCGACCATGAACCCCTGGAAGAAGTAATATAATTCTAATTTTTTTAAAATTCCCCTAATGTACATTTAAATTCAATCTAATGTTGTACCTTGGAGCATCTGAATAAGCACTGGGATCCATTGGGTCCATCTCATCATCTTTTTTCCCTACAAAGAAATTAATTAATGTGAAGCATTACTTCAAACATTCATTGTGTTGGAGCATTCAAAGAAATGCATTACCTCTTTTGCTTTTGCTGTATGGAGCAATGTCCTCTCTTCTGTGTCTTCTTCGGTCTCTGTCTCGGTCCCTCTCCCTGTCACGATCTCGCTCTCTTTCTCTTTCCCGGTCTCGGTCCCTGTCTCTGTCCTGTCCCGCTCTCGCTCTCTCTCTGATCTTTCAAACTTCTCAACTCTGTCATCCCCACCTTCTGGTGAATTAAAAACAATTATTGCTATACTGTATATGTATTGGAAACTATAAAATCCACTTTTAAACAATAATGCCTTTTGTGTTCAGTAAGGCATCTTAGTGGTGTACCTTTTGTCTTCTTAACAGGTTTAGTTATGACTGAAGAAGGGTCATTAGGGGATAGCCAGGCAACCAAATCTGTCTCTACATTCCAGTAATAAGGCAGGCCACTGAAACATAATTTAAAAAAAAAAAAAGCTTTCATATTAAAGCGTTCTGGCATTTGAAGTTCAAGTTATGTTTTTTAATGCAGTACATCAGAGTTTCTCACCAAGTAGGGTCAAACACTTTGTACCAGTTTGGTGGTAGATTCTCTAGTCTCGTAGCCTCATAATCTACATTGTTGTCATCATAATCTTCAGCAATTATCTCTTCATCTGCTCCTGGAAAAAAAGTATAAGTTGCTATATAAGGAAATGATGATTAAGAGTAACCCTCTTTGTTAAAATAATTTACCAACCTTGCTCAGCAGGTTTAACAATTCCTCTCTTGGCCAGGCGGGCCATTAGGGCTGGAGGTAGAGGCATCCTGCAAAACAAAAACGAAAAACAAACATTACATTACATTTCAAACAATTGATACCCCCATCTATCAAATTATTAAAAATTACTGGTGTTATTATGTTTAAAGACATAAACCTGCAATACTACATAGCCTAAGTCAGTGCAAAAGGGCTGAGACACAAGTGATTTTTATAGTTTAAATTCTTTATGCAGCGGTTTAGTGGAAGCATGCAGTTAGCACACCAAACAATAAAATACTCCACTACTGCAGCCATTTCAGTGCACATAACACCAAATTACCACAAAAAAATAACTGAACATACTGTTTAAGCGCCGTTTATTAAATAATATTACTTTATATTTACCTTATAAGTACAAAAATCACCCTTTGTCGTCCCGGGTTTAGTGAACGAAGCGACTCCGCTAAGCCGCGCACAATGATGACGTTTACGCTTTTCTCTTGACGACAACAAACATGGAGGAGTATGCCCGAGAACCTTGGTAAGATTAGTTTTAATACATTTGCCCGTCTTTGTATCTTAAATTGTCAACTTTTTGGTTATCAGTTAAAGTTTTTTGGGGGAAAATAATAACATATAACCACTAACGACCTGTAATGAAACCCGGCATTGTTGATAAGTAGCTACGTTAACTTAAAATAAGCGAGAAAATGTTGTGTTTTGGTCGTGCTTAGCCCACAGGTTCCCTTTTATTTCTTATTTTTTCAACAGCTGATCTGTCAATATTTACAGAGTGTGTTGTTGTATAATTGTGTTCGGTGCTCTAAAGCTCTAACCTGTACATTACATTAACCTGTAGTCCATGGAGAATAGTGGACGACTGTGGAGGGGCTTTCACCATGGGAGCAATAGGAGGAGGGGTGTTCCAGTCAATCAAGGGTTTCCGTAATGCTCCCGCGGTAAACATAACCTACTAACTATTTGTTCTAAATAATTATTGCAATTTAGGGTGCAACTAACTCTGCCCCACGGTTTCAGGGCGTCGGGCATAGATTGAAAGGTAGTGCAAATGCAGTCAGAGTAAGAGCGCCACAGATTGGAGGTGAGGAGCTTTTTTAGCCATATAATTTACTTGCCACATATAGTTAATTCAGACAGACTTGCTGACATTTATTGGTCTGTTTTGTTGGTTCAGGGAGCTTTGCCGTGTGGGGTGGCCTTTTCTCAACAATTGACTGTGGTCTAGTTCGTCTAAGAGGGAAAGAAGATCCTTGGAACTCCATTACAAGTGGTGCTCTAACTGGGGCCATCCTGGCAGCACGCAGTAAGAGGAGGCACACAGCAATTACACATAGTTTGAATCTTGGATTTTGCTGTTTGAAGAAGGTGTGCAGTATATTCACATTCATTCTCTAGGTGGGCCTTTAACTATGGTTGGCTCAGCGATGATGGGGGGTATTTTACTCGCTCTTATTGAAGGTTTTGGGATCCTCCTCACCAGATATACAGCGTCACAGTTTCAGAATCGTAAGTATATCCTGGTTTAGTTTTAAAATGTTGCAATTCACAACAATGGAAGTCATTCCCTAAAATCGTTTTTGTCTTTTGTTTACTCAGCAATACAGGAAATATATTTGAATTTGCAACAGATTTATTATCTTACAATTATAAGGTCTGAAACATTATATATCCTATATAACATCTAACATATATGTTAGATTATATTGCATTATTCTCTATGCATAGTACATCTTATCTGGACATAGTTTTCAAGGTATTTATGTCTTTATTCAATAGGTTTCTTTTGTAAGCTGGTATTCAAACAACAGAAGCATATTTACTCTTTGACTAAGGGTTTAGAAATTACAGTACAGTAGAAACAATTTGTCTGTGTTGTTATATTTCCAGCAATACCCTTTGCAGAAGACCCCAGTCAGTTACCTCCAAAAGATGGTGGTGGAGGTGCAAAGTTTTAACAGCGACCAAAGGAGAATGAGCCAAGTGAATCACAGGGTGAGTCAGGACACTAAGACACTACACCATAGGCACAGCCCATTTTTACGGGTGCTATAGCATTTAGGTGCTCCTAAATAAAATCACCCAAAACGTCTCCTAAAAATTCCCTAAATTAGAGCCTACTCAATGTGTTGGTATAGTATGTTTTTTTTTTTACAAGTCAATAACTTTAGCTCACAACTGATGACTCTGATCTCTGTTTCTTCAGTTCACTCTGAGCCCCTCCCCTTTCCACAGCAGTGACAGTGGCTCAATCAGTCATCACTCAGCTGATCCCACCTCATCCCATTCTCATCAATATACAGCTCTCTGTCTTGCTTTATGCTCGCACTTGGCTGGGCTCAGTTTTGTTCTGCTTTAGGGCCAGTAATTGAGAGGAAGCTGTATTTTATTTTTGTCTGTACAGGCAGAATTAAGTCAGGCCTTCTAAGCACTTTACAACAAAAATGTAAGTAATAATATAATATGAGTCACATTGTGATGTGAAGCTAAATGATTTTAATATTTGTGATCCAGGCTACAAAACCTAAGGCAAGCATATGGCTAGCAATCTGTACACTTAGTACTTAAAACATTTACCCAATTACCAAGTAATACATTTTCACTTGCAAACTAAATGTATTTTAGCTGCTCAAGTTAAAGAGTAACTCAACCCCTTAACTCCACCCACAGACGAAATTTGAAAAGTCTTGGAAAGGTGGGCAGAGCCCAGCAGAGACGGCGGGGATGAGCTGAGGGTGAGGCTAAGTGAGACCCACAGAGACTGATTGATTGACAGATGTCAGATTGGCACAAGTATCTTTGCGACAGAGCGGTCCCTCTTTATTCTCCTCTTTCACCTGAACGGAGGGACTTGGTTTCTCTGTGGACACCAGACCTGAGCCAGAACAATTCAAAGCCCAGTCTCAGCCCGAAGCACGGACTGACGAGGCATTTTTATAGAAAACGGGGGCATTGGTAGAGTAACTTTGGCATTTAGGCTAATGTACAAAGCATAGACTGATAATAATAATAATAATAATAATAAAGACTGCTTTAGATTAATTGTGATGTAGACATGAACACTATTCTGTAGAGAGACAGTAGTGTCTGCAGCGCTCCGCTCAGACTAATGCTGCATTTATGTGGACTTGTATTTAACAGCATTAAGACTTTGTTTAAAAAAAATCTCTAAACACTGCTCGCGTTTTTTCTTTTTTTCATCCGTGCGTGTGTCGCTCTGTGTGACCGTGTTCAGTCGCTGCAGTGACCCCGTTCTGACAGAGACCACCTCTGGAGGCGTGAGCTTGTACTGAGGGCTGTCCCGCAGGTGTGGTTACCTGCTACAAAGGTGTGGTTACCTTACATCATGACGTTATCATGATCAGGAAGTACGGTCGGCAGCGTTTAACCTGAGGAGGGCAGCACTCATGCGGTTTTACATGTGTTTTACACCATATTTATGGAATTAGACGGATTTTTCAAATTTTGTCAAAAATAGGACTATAAACTATGAACTGTATTACTAAAGCCCAATTTACACACACCATCAGCTAAAAAAAGTTGTTTTAGGGTTGAGTTACTCTTTAAAAAGAGCAAAGGATTGGTATTACAAATAATCCTTCACCTGTTTTTAAATCCTTCTCTAGACATGTGATTGGGGCCTAGTAAAATCACAACATTTACCCATAATTAAAATGTTCTTATTTACAATACAATAATCTAAAGTTTTCCAGAATACAGGAAATCACATCTGTTGTGTTTAAAAAAAGTTTTTGTGGAGAAGACCCCCAGACATTCCTACGACATACTCCTATATACTTTAGTATTACTTTATGCATACACAACTGTGCCCCAGCACTACACCATAATAAGACAACTCTCAGGCTACTGATTGAACAGTGTGCCACAAAGCTGTGATAGGTGCTGATAACTCAGGACAAATTACTGTTAGTTTAAATGAGGTACCCATTATGTTTACTTCCACTGAACTGAATGTGTTGCTGTGCAATATTACTGTATTATATGTTTTTAGTGAGTGAATACATGTGCAATAAATAATTATTTACAAATATACATCTGATAAATCCAGAGTATTTAGATTTGTATGCACAGATAGCAAAGGTACTTTTTATAAGCTTTAAAAATATTTTTTCCCCCTTTCCTTGTATGTAGTTTGTTTTCATCTGACACTGCCTCAGTGTTTAGTAATTTTGACTGTTGTTTAATTTATATTCTGGCTGTAACAATGAAGAGAATATGCAAGTAAATATGCATCAGCCATGCTCTTTTTCAGAACTGAGCATTGTAGATGTTTTGTGTATAGTTTTTGTGTTATTGCTCAGTGAGTCACTGTCTTGTTAAACGCTGCACTTGCCATCAAGCAGCTAAGCACTTTGTAAAATGTGACTGTTTCTTTGCTAACGTGGTGGGATCTACCACAGCATAGAGAGTTATTCAGTAGCACTAGCCAGATGTTGTTTCACCATACGCTGAATATACTCTAAAGATGATTTTAATGTATCTTGGCGTTGGTGAGTCTGATTGTTGATTTTGTAATTATTAAATATGTTTATTGTGCTCAACATTAAAGACATCAAATGTTGTTGTCTGTTTTCTTTCTTTTGTCTTGGCCCTTACATTTGTGAGATGAATTGCACATAAAGAGAGCTACTAATGAGAGTCGTGATTTTTTGTCAGTAAGCGCCCCCTGCTGCTGCTTCTCTGCAGCTGCACAACGACCTGCTTCTGTCCAAGGTCCTGAAAAAGCGTTCCTTTACATTGAGATCTATTTGGTCTGTCCGAATACAACTGTACAACACCCTCTACATCTGCCTCAAATATAAGTTTGCAACAAAAAGTTTAAGATAGACTATGCTTCCAGAGTATTCCTCCACCTTCCCCTTGAAAGATTTCCCCTGTCATCCTTTTAACCGGCTCAGCTTGTTTAATCCCGCTGCCTGACCACCGCGGATTCGGGACCGGTTTGTTTTTATATTCCTCTACGTTATGCACCAGCACAGATAAGGAGAAAGACACTCCAACGGCGTTAACTCAGAAAAGCAGAAAGTGCATTAATTGGATTTCTGGACTGCATGAAGGAGGTGGACAGGATGGCCTGTTGCCTGTCAGCTCCACTGGCGGACCTCGTGTGGAAATGAACGTAGAGCCGGCTCATGATCACGTTTTACCCTTACAGAGGGGCTTTTAAAATGCTCATTTTCAGTACTTAGTCAGGATCGTATCGTTGGTTCCACAAGAAGTTGATGGTGGGTTTTTCGAAGTAGATCGTGGTGAACTGTGGAAATGGAAGGGGCAAAAAAAGGTAGGTGCACTCGTTTGCACTCTAGTCGAGTCTTGAAAACTCTATATGACTGGGTATTGTGACACTGACATAAAAAGCCAACAGATGTAACTTGCATATAGTATGACTATATACTGTAATTTTTACACGGGTGAGTTGCTAACAGTAGCTTCAGGCTTATTGTTAACAGGTGTTCATGGGCCTACCTGGGGATAGTGCAGGGCTAAGTGTCACACTGTTCTGATAAAGAACTAGGTCACATCTGGTCTGATAATATGAGGCCTTCAGCACAGAGTACCTGTGTCTTAATGAAGCACTTTTCAAAGACTATTGTGGATAGTATAGCAGTACCTAAATAGCCACAATAACATCATCTATGATTGGAAATTTATTTAGCTTTGACAGTGCAAAAAGCAACACTTAGACTTAAAGTTATTTACCATCCTTCTGTCCTTGAATTGACAAAAACCCAAATAGTCAAGTAGTAATGGTTGTTGTATCCCCTTCTTTGGCAGATCCCCCTCCTGGGGGCGATGGAGGGAAGACAGACACCCTGGGGTCAACTGGCTCAGCCAGGAAAAGAGGAGGGGGGGCCAAGAAGGCCATGCAAGCAAACAAGTCTGCCCTCAGGGCCCCCCGAGCGCTCTGCTGCCTCACCCTCAGCAATCCCATCCGCATGGCAGCACTTGCCCTGGTTGAGTGGAAATATCCTTGTCTGACTGGGGCATGCATTAATAATCATCATAATCCTTATTATTTAAGTTATATTGTAAGGTGCTTCATGCTGTTGTTATGCACTTAACTGCTTTCCCCAAGCCCTTTGATATTTTTATCCTACTTTCCATTTTTGCTAACTGTGTTGCCATGGGGATTACCAAACCATACCCAGATGATGACTCCAATGCCACCAATCACAAACTGGTGAGGAAAAAAATAATTAATTAATAAATTAATAGTCAAAAGACATTTTCCCCAAAAAATGTCTTTTAACTTAAAAATAGTATTGTGTTTAATGGTAATATATTTACAAAGAAGCAATCATGGTTTGACCTCAGTTAGGTGACCCTATCAGTTGACTCTCTTAACCCCCAGCCATCTGCCTCATCTTTCTGTCTCAGAGTTTTTCCAGTCACTTTTGATTAAATGAAAATAAACATTATAATATGTAAATTCAGTTGAAAACATGTTAACTATGTTAATAGAAAAAATAATTACCTTCAATGACCCATATGTATGTTTTTCATAAAAAGCCATAATTTATCTAAATATACATCAGTTATCAGTGTCTTTATGTATGTATAAATTCAGAATGATTAGAGAAAGTTTCAGTGGAAATGGTTGCAGGAAACACACACTCACGCTGCAGGATAGATGATTAGACAATCCCTTTATTGGATTTTGTAGAGAAGCTAAGCTGATAGTTGACCACACTCTTCCTTATGGTGACTTATTATTTCTCAATTATCCAATTTATGTAGAAGCGGTGGCTAACACAGGTTGTTTATTGGGTAGTAGTCATACATTTGGACCAAAGCACAGTATTTAAGTGTGAGGTAAAATCAGGCAGCAGTCATAAGAAGCATTAAGCTGAAAAGTACTGAAAAGAGACCCACTGACAGGCTTAAGTATGTGTTAGGCACTGGGTTAAGAGGTTAGAAAGCCACTCCTTGCCGCTACCAAGGATTACACACACACATTTATTTTTCACAGATGAGGTAAAAGGTCTGTTTTAACCACTTTTCAAAAACGTGTTGACAAACTTGACATTTCAGAAATCTTCCTTCCGATGCACTCGGTGACTCACAGAAATGTCGAACCAGTCGTGCATAACAGTTCCCTGTGTTGCCTTTTCTTTATTCATAGGAACAAGTGGAGTATGTCTTCCTTGTCATCTTCACCATCGAGACCTTTACAAAAATTCTGGCTTACGGCTTAGTCATGCACCCCAGCGCCTACATACGGAGCGGATGGAACTTGCTTGACTTTGTTATCGTCATTGTTGGGTATATTTAGTGCTTCATGCAGTCACAATTGCATCAACAAAGGATTTATCACACGGAGGAAAATGTGATGGATTTTGGTGTGTGTGTTCAGGTTGTTCAGTGTCATAGCTGAGGCCATGACAGACCATAAACCAGGAGAGGCCCATCACGCAGCAGGAAAACCTGGTGGCCTGGACGTCAAAGCCCTCAGAGCATTCAGAGTGTTGAGACCCCTTCGCCTTGTATCTGGAGTGCCTAGTGTGTATTCAGGGATCATTTTTAATTGTAGATATATTTGTGTCCTAACTATATGTTCTCATGTCTCATCAGGTTTACAGATTGTGTTAAACTCTATTATGAAAGCCATGGTCCCTCTGCTCCACATTGGTATGCTGGTTATGTTTGTCATCATCATCTACGCCATCATCGGATTGGAGCTGTTCATTGGCAGGATGCATAAGACGTGTTACTCCACTGCCACAGGTGCCTGCCCCTCAAATCCAACAGGAATGAACACACTGGAGTGAATCTACCCACTCAGACTGCGGTTTTTAATCTGTGTGCTGTTGTTTCAGGTCTCATGATAGAGGATGATCCGTCCCCGTGCGCATTTGCAGGAAATGGACGCTTTTGTGTTGGCAACGGGACTGACTGCAGGGGCAAGTGGGAGGGTCCCAATGGCGGCATTACAAACTTCGACAATGTGTTTTTTGCCATGCTGACTGTTTTTCAGTGTATTACTATGGAGGGCTGGACAGATGTTCTCTACTGGGTATCTGCTGTCTGCTATTTCTATTTATTTCTTCATTAAACCTTTTTTCTCACTTTTCTCATGTGTTTTTTTTTTTTTTTTTCTTAGATGAATGATGCCATTGGCTTTGAGATACCATGGGTATACTTTGTTTCCCTGGTCATCTTCGGCTCATTTTTTATTATCAATCTTGTTTTGGGTGTGTTGAGCGGGTGGGTAATTTTCATATTTTTGGTTATTTTTGTCCCTCTTTCATTGTCTGTTATGTTCTCATATTAACCCATGGAGTGTATCTTGCCTCCAGAGAGTTCTCTAAGGAAAGAGAAAAGGCTGTGGCTCGTGGTGAGCTTCAAAAAGCCCAGGAGAGCAAACAGATGGAGGAAGACATGATCGGTTACATGGATTGGCTTATAGAGGCAGAAGATGTGGACGAAGAAGGAAATAAACGTAAAGACAATGGCACAGATAGATTCATGTATAGATGCAAACAATGCTATGGTTAAAATCTGCTCCTGTTTTAATTCAAAGGTGCTGCGATTGCAAAGAAAAAGATGATGAAGAAGTTTGGCTGGTACAAACACAGTGAGGATGGAGGAGGTATGCATGAGTTTATCATTGTTTCATAATAGTTGACTTTTTAACTTACAGTCTCTAACAGCCACTACTTGTCGGTCTGGTCAACAGAGTCGGACTCAGATGATGATATTGCCTATCTTGATGATGACAGTGGCTTCTGTGCTTCTCTCATGTAAGGCCACTGTCAAACAAATAACTCTCATAAAGGTATCATATTATAAATCTCACTTTCTATTTCTCTTCCCAGGGCAAAGATGATGGCAAATAGCTTCTGGTAAGATGTTTTTGTTTTCTCCATGCCATATAATTCGCACACCTCCTTGTCAGTTAATCCAAATCATCTCAAAAACATGTTTCCTGTTTTCTGTTTAGTGACCAGTTGTGTCAGCTCAACCATACAATGAGGAAGAACTGTCGGGTTGCTGTCAAAACAACCAACTTTTACTGGCTGGTGCTCCTGTTGGTGTTTCTCAACACTGTGGCCAGTGCCTCGGAGCATTATGGCCAGCCAAAGTGGCTCACAGAAATGCAAGGTGAATATCTTCATTTGAAAATACATTTAGCCTTAAATGATTTACAAGTCACAACTTGAATTTTTCTCTTTGTGTGGTCCTCAGAACGAGCCAATAAAATCCTCCTACTGCTGTTCACTTTGGAAATGCTGATGAAGATGTACGCCTTTGGGCTGCAGATCTACTTCATGGCCCTGTTTAATCGTTTTGATTGCTTTGTGGTGTGCGGTGGAATCCTTGAGCTTCTACTTGTCGAGTCTGATGTTATTCCTCCTATTGGCATCTCTGTGTTGCGTTGTATCCGTCTGCTCAGGATATTTAAAATGACTCGGTAATTGTTGTAGCCTTAATGTGTCAGGCTTTTGACTTAGATCCTCTGTCTCCTGATATGTACATGTGTATTTTTGTAGGCACTGGGCTGCATTGTCAGACTTGGTCAACTCCTTGCTTAACTCGATGAAAGCTATCTGTTCCCTTCTGCTCCTGCTCTTCCTCTTCCTCATCATCTTTGCCTTGCTGGGCATGCAGTTGTTTGGAGGCAAATTCAATTTTGATGAAACTCAGATGAAGAGAAGTACATTTGACTCCTTCCCCCAGGCCCTGCTCACTTGTTTTCAGGTTACCTCCATCTCCATGACACCCTCTAATGTTTCTGTCCATCGTGTGCTGAACATTAAGCCTACTTTTATATTTCTGCAGATCCTCACTGGAGAGGATTGGAACGCTGTTATGTACGATGGCATCATGGCATATGGAGGCCCAGTCTTCCCAAACATGGTGGTGTGCATTTACTTTGTCATCCTCTTTGTCTGTGGCAACTGTATCCTTCTGTGGAACTGTGTGTGCTTTTTATTGACACTGCAGACTCAATTTTTTATTTATTTTATTATTTTCCAAAGCATAATGTGACATCAAACCTCAACACATACCAGACCTCTACAATTACATGAAACAAATCATTTATCATGTATCATCTTTAGCTTCCTTTGGCCAAATAAGCTCTGTAATTTCTGTACAGTGTTAAACACTTACATTACTGATCAGACATCCTGCTGAATGTCTTCTTGGCTATCGCTGTAGACAACTTAGCTGGAGGTGGTGGAAAGGCTAAAGTTGAGTAAGTGTCAGCTTATAGTAGATTAAATTAGTCTATTTGCATTTGCTGCAAAATACAAATAAGAAATACCAATGTGAATGTAACATATGTATGTTTTTTTGTAGAGAGAAAAAAGAAGAGGAAGAAGAGTGGGACGAAGATGAAGAGAAAGAAGATGAAGACGCAGGGGTAAAAATCTTTTTCTTTCAAATAGGACATATATAATGTAATGTTAGCCTTTCTTGATGCGCTATTTTTGTGTGTTAAGAACGAGGAAGATGACTGGCAGGAAAATGAGGAGCTGAGGGCTATAGAGGGCCTCGAAGGTGAGTCTCAGAGGCCTCACAACATATATGCTCTATGTTAAACAACATTTGTGCTGATAGGAAGGCTTTCTCTAATTACTCTTTCTCAAATTACAGGAGTTGCTCCAATGAAACCAGAGTTCTCAGGGCCTAAAGAAAAGATTGTACCAATCCCTGATGGGAGTTCCTTTTTCATTTTAGGGAAGAAAAACTGGTAATTTAACCCGAATCATTCATATTTTAAAGCTATGTATATGATCCTATACTACTGCATGTTTAATCATATTTTTGTCTTTCCGTACTAGTTTGCGTGTAGCCTGCCATAGCTTCATCCATCATCCTTATTTTACCAACTTCATCCTCATCTTCATCATCCTCAGCAGTATCTCTCTGGCTGCTGAGGATCCAATCAAATCCCATTCATTCAGGAACATTGTAAGACAAAGCACATACCATCCATTTGCAGACAGGTGTTTATATCTACCTGTCAGATTCCCTTTATAATAAATACTACTAAAGGCTCATATCTTTGTCTCTCTTTAGGTGCTTGGCTACGCTGACTATGTGTTCACATCCGTTTTTACTGTGGAGATTGTTCTGAAGGTGAGGCTTAAAAATGGTGTTAGAAAAAGATTTGTAAAACACGAGGCGATTCAAGACCACATGTCTGTGTTCATGATCAGATGACGGTGTATGGAGCCTTTTTGCACGAAGGCTCCTTTTGTCGAAACGCCTTCAACCTCCTCGACCTGTTGGTTGTCAGTGTGTCACTCACATCCTTCTTTCTTCAGTGAGTTAGCAATGTCTCAAACAACATTTACAATATGCTACAACTGGTTTTGTTCCTGAACATTTTCTAACTGCGTGTTTTTTTAATCTCAGTTCAAGTGCAATCTCTGTGGTGAAGATTCTCAGAGTGTTGCGAGTGCTCAGGCCCCTTCGAGCCATTAACAGAGCAAAGGGATTAAAGGTACATAGACTGCCTGTTAATTTTGCCATATTCTTCATTTAGGATTATATTCAAATGACCTAATATTCGCAATATATAACGCATGTTCTGTTCTGCTGCTCTTGTTATTTTCAGAACGTTGTACAGTGTGTGTTCGTGGCGATCCGTACCATTGGAAACATCCTGATTGTCACAACACTCCTTCAGTTCATGTTTGCTTGTATTGGAGTGCAGCTTTTCAAAGTAAGTGTTACACTGAGCCATCTAGAATCAATAAAGCAGAGTCAATTAAATTGTTCCTATATTTTTATGTTACAGGGCAGATTTTACAGCTGCACAGATGAAGCCAAACATACCCCAGACGAATGCAAGTGAGTTAATCGATACAATATTCTTGCTCTCTGTAGATTTTAATGGAAATATTAACATCATTGCTTGTGTTTACAGGGGAACATTTGTGGTGTACAAAGATGGTGATATGAACCACCCAATGGTCAAAGAGAGAATCTGGGAAAACAGTGATTTCAACTTTGATAATGTGCCTATGGGCATGCTGGCATTGTTCACTGTCTCCACATTTGAAGGCTGGCCACTGTAAGTAGGACTCCCATTCATAAATATTAAACTAAAAAGGTGTTAACTCAGACATACTGTATCTCCATCTTGTGTTTATGTTTGTTTATTAAGGCTGCTTTACCGGGCAGTAGATGCCAACGCCATAAACCGAGGCCCCATTTACAACTACAGAGTGGAAATCTCCATCTTCTTCATCATCTACATCATTATCATCGCCTTCTTCATGATGAACATCTTTGTAGGTTTTGTCATCATCACATTTCGAGAGCAAGGCGAGGCTGAATTCAAAAACTGTGAACTCAACAAAAATCAAGTTCGTGTTTTTCCAAGCAATGACAGTATTTTGAAATTATATTGCATGGATCCATTATATTAATGAGCTTTTTTCTACCATCCAGCGCCAGTGTGTGTACTATGCACTAAAAGCCCAGCCCATAAAAATTTACATCCCCAAGAATCCATCTCAGCTCAAATTTTGGAGAATTATAAACTCCAGCCAGTTTGAATATGTCATGTTTGTCTTGATTCTTGGCAACACTTTGACTCTGGCTGTTCAGGTACACTTTTATCAACGATGCCTACATTTTTTTTAACCATTTGTGCTGTTGTAACGACTATTTATTTCTTTTTTCAGCATTATGAGCAGTCTAAACTTTTTACTTCAATCATGGATATCCTTAACATGATCTTCACTGTGGTTTTCACGATTGAAATGGTCATCAAGTTAATGGCACTGCGCGCTCATGTAAGGATCAATCAGGCAGTATTTGCATTAGTTTCATGTCATTTTATAAAATACTTCATGCTGTTTTGTTTGATATTTGCTCACGCAGCACTATTTTATTGATCCCTGGAATTCATTTGATGCTTTAATTGTCGTGGGGAGTGTGTTGGATATTGCCGTGTCTGAGTTTAGTGTAAGTAGACAGCATCACTGAGATCTTCTATTGTGTTTTGTTTCATACATTTGTTCTCATTATGTCTTTTTTCTTTGTAACATCTGTGAACATCTATACATCCAGGGAGGAGGTGGACATGGTGAGGTAAGAAATTTGCACAACAATCATGCATCAGATTTATATCTCTAACAATAGTCATTGATTCATCCTTGACTTTTATATATGTGTCTGGAAAATCTCCTATTTTTTTCTTGTGACATTTTAGGGTAAAGGAGAAAGTGGGAAAGTGTCCATCACGTTTTTCCGTTTGTTCCGAGTCTTGAGATTGGTTAAACTGCTCAGCAAAGGAGAGGGCATCCGAACTCTTCTCTGGACCTTTGTAAAATCTCTCCAGGTCATTTGATCTCCTTGGAAGAAATTACAATCAAATCTGACCTCTTGATAACAGTAACAGTAACACCATGTTTTGTAACTTTTATTTTGTGTTTTTGTTGTTTAGGCCCTGCCTTATGTTGGTCTGCTCATTGCCATGATCTTTTTTATCTACGCTGTTATAGGCATGCAGGTAAATCACATCTGGTCTCTATACATAACAATTTAACACAAACAGACAATTTAGCTTCATTTCCTTAGCCCACTTTCTCTCTCTCTCTCTCTTATGTTTTATCTCATTGATGTCTTTGTAGACATTTGGGAAAGTTGCTGTTGATGACAGCACTGAAATCAACCGAAACTGCAACTTCCAGACTTTCTTTATGGCTGTTTTGGTGCTTTTTAGGTGAGTATATTTTGCCTTGAAATATCAGACATTTGAAGTACTTAAGAATTTCAAAAGTTACTTTCAGAGTTACTTTTACATCTATTGAAATGTGTGGTACATAGAGGATATATGTGTGAGGTATGTTGATAATGGTTGAGACAATGTAAAAGAAGAGCTTCTAACTATGAGTAGAAGCTTCTTGGTTTGTTGTTTAAATACATATGATTATTGCTCATTGCTCTGTACTCCTCCTCTACAACCAAAATACAGGCTCATAAAAGGTGTGATTGCAGGTGTGCCACAGGAGAGCAGTGGCAGGAGATCATGTTGGCAGCGCTGCCCGGCAGACGCTGTGACCCTGAAGCTGATGTAGAACCTGGCGAGGAGTACTCATGTGGCAGCAACTTGTCCTACATCTACTTCATCAGTTTCTTCATGCTTTGTGCTTATCTGGTGAGTGAAGAATCTCCGAGCATTTGTTGTAAAGCACTCTCCCTCCTGTATGTGGGATAGCCCTTTGATGAACTGACTTAAGAACAAATTAATTTCAGTCCCTGTTTTATAGGCTAGGCTCAGATGGAAGCAGAGTGAGAAAGCTAGATAACAGTATTACATCAGCAGAGTAATAGCAGTTTAAAAGCTGCCTTCTCATATTTCCACTTCTTTATAGCCTCTGGGCCTCTGGGTCTATAATTTTGACATGAATACCAAACTGCACTTCGAGCATTTTTTTAAATCATAGCAGACCCTAGAAAATCTTAGGAATAAAACCAAAGTACTAATTTATGTTTTATTTTTGTGCCGGTATTTTAATATGAAAATCAACTCATTATGTTGATTTGCACTATCACAGCTTTAAAGGGCTTAGAAGGGTAGTCTGATGGCTGAAATATGAAAGTCTGAATGACAAATAATCCCTCAAAGTCCTGCAAGTTACTAAGTTAGTAGCCTGAAATGTCATTCCTTCTGGGCTCAGTTATCCAACTGGCAGCTGGCCTCTGCAGTCTGTGTGTGGTCTTTAACCCTTCGCAGAAACCAACTGAGATCTAAAATAAAGTGGGGCCATGTTTCCTAAGGAGTTATAAATCATAGAGTGATGACATTTTTTCTTGTTATGAATGAGCACTCTAATATGGGCTCTAATTGGCAAAGAGATTCATAAATATTCATTGTCAAAGCAAAAAGTATTATGTCTCAAATAATTTAGAATTATTGGCATAAATGAACTTTTTTAACCTGCTGGTTACCAGTTGCTAATGGCTCTTTTTTCATTCTAGATTATTAATTTGTTTATTGCTGTCATTATGGACAACTTTGAATACCTGACCCGTGACTGGACTGTACTTGGTACACACCACTTGGATGAGTTCAAAAGAGTTTGGTCCGACTATGATCCTGAAGCCACGTAAGACAACATCCTTTTGGTCTGTGCATTCCCAATATTTTTTTTTTTTGTAAGACAAACTAAATCTTTGTGCTTGTCTGCATTTGTCTCTCAGGGGTCGTATAAAGCACATTGATCTTGTCACAATGTTACGCAGGATACAGCCACCGCTAGGTTTTGGAAAACTGTGCCCACATCGGGTTGCTTGCAAGGCAAGTCACACAGTGCTACCGGCACGGAAATAGTTGTAATTTTGGTGAAAAGCTCACACCACATTTTCATTATTTTGCAGAGATTAGTTGCTATGAATGTCCCACTGCATGTTGATGGCACAGTCACCTTTAATGCTACTTTGTTTGCACTGGTGCGGACTTCACTCAAGATAAAGACTGAAGGTTAGAGCAGCAAAGACACACACTATATATAGACATCAGATACAAACAAATAGTTTATAGCACTTTTAATGAATCGGATTGTATGTGTTCTCAGGTGCCATTGACCAGCAAAATGAGGAGCTAAAGCTGATCATTAAGAAGCTCTGGAAACGGACCAAGCCCAAGCTCATTGATGAAGTCATTCCTCCCCCTAGAGGTGCTTTTACATACAGCATTATCTAGAGAGATTAAATCCATTATGTATTAAAAATCAATTGATATGAGAAATACGTTTGATCTAAATCTTTATAACATCATCAAGTAATTTTATTTTTACTTTTCAGGGGATGAGGTGACTTGTGGAAAGTTTTACGCCAGCTTCTTGATTCAGGACTACTTCAAAAAGTTCCGCAAGAGAAAAGAAAGGGAGAGGAAGTCAAAGAAGAAGGACAAAGCAGCCTCTCTGCAGGTAATATATTCACCATAAGTTGCAGGCCATGCTATATCCACAGTATTTGCTTTCATATTTAGCCTATGTTGTTTTGTTTTTTTTCTTCTCAGCAAGGGTTGCGATCACTGCAGGATCTGGCCCCAGAGATGCGTCTGGCAATGGCCTGTGACCTGGAGGACGAGGAGGGAGTGGATGGAGAGATGACAGGGGATGAGATATTCACTAGTGATGCAGGGACTTCAGTGAACACCACACCCGCCAGCACGCCCATGCCGCCTATAGACATACTGGTGGAGCAGACCACAGTGCTGATTGAACCTGAAGCCAAGATAGCTAATGACAACTCCGTGACAGAACATGTGATCACAGAGCAGGTGACCGGCCTGCACCAAGCTGAGATGCCAGGATCAGAGTTCGCAGGGGTCAGCGTTGTAACTTCGCAGCCTGTCAGGTCTGAACCACTACCTATAACAGTTTGTCATATGAACATGTATCCTGACACATTCCACACATACAGTAAATGTGTGTGTGTCGCATTTATGTTTTCCGCTTTCATTCAAAAACAGGATGGAGTCCCTGACGGAGTTACTGCCTCCACCTCCTCCTCCAGAGGTCACAGTGGGAGGAGGAGAGGTCATCGTTGAGGAAGTTGTGCCAGAACAAGTTCCAGAGCCAATAGCTGCTCCAGCAGAAATACCTGAGCAGGTTTGCAACAGTGAATTTGATGCCACAAGTCTCGCATCAGAAAGGTAAGAATCACAACTACAACTTACATTTAAATCTATTATGTGAAAATAAATATCTTGTTTTGTTATAGGTATGTGTATCCAGATGCTGTTTCTCCGGTACCAACTGAGACAGGCTACAATGACCAGAGTCTGGACAGAGCAAGCAGTATTGGAGAGATACCCTATGATGCTCCGAATGCCAATGGCTTTATGAGTAATGACTACAATGCCACCAACATGAATGGAGAGAGTGTTGCTCCAAGTCCCAGTCCATATCCTGTCAATGGATATAATACTAATGGGTACGCAGGCTACCATGAAAACGGCAGTGTCATAAGCACCAATGGCAATGGCAGCACTCTGAGCGGTGCAAATGAAAATGGCAGCACTGGGAATAGTTACAATGGGAATGGTTATGTCAACAATGAGAACGGTGGCGCACAGTTTGTGAGGAGACGGCTGCTCCCTGCCCTACCAAAAGGTAACGCACTTTGTCATACAAGAGGTAACAGTTTACATTGCACTTCCCGATAACATTATTTTAGCAGCAGTTGAATTACAGTAACAGTAAATTTGGACTAAAAGAAGTGTTTAGGGAGATCTTCTGCTATGCAAGATACTGCTAAATTCCTTTTTGCCAAATGCGCTGATATTTAATGTCATTGTAATTGAGGTTTGATATGAATTTAATCTATTGTCATTTGTGTTTTAGTTCTCACAGATTTTCTCTTTTTGTTATCATTTCAGGCCGTAAACCTGCCTTTAACTTCCAGTGTCTGCGGCCCCAGAGCAGTGTGGACAACCTCCCTCTTCCTGGAACTTACCACGGAAACACATCTCCATCCAGATCTCGTTTACAGGTAAACCTATAAAACATCACTTTTACTTTTCTGACACCATCATTTTGCTAAGTAGCTCCTCATATTGTGTCCTTTCTCCTGTGTCAGACCCAGCACAGCCTGGACTCACGGCCCAGCAGTGTGTCCTCGCTGTCGTCCTCGTCCTGGGTGAACTCTGCTGCGGCTGGCACCACTCCTCTCCCGGCAGTGGTTGCCCCCTCAGGTCGGAGGGGCAAACTGATCTACACTCCTATGCTCCTTGTAGACGAGGCTACGGGCACAACCCAGCCTCTGTGGAGCAATGGATCAGCCAGCCTTCCGGCAAGGAGCGCACCTGGCTGGTACGCCGGTCAGACGCGAACCTTCAACAGTGGGAGGATTCCACCTGCCAGCCAAGGCTATGTGGATAAAGGCAGCGCAGACAGTCTGGTTGAGTCTGTGAGTAAAATCAGCCTCTTATCTTTGTGGGCTTTTTTCATTTATGAAACTACTATACTGTAAAAAGGTTGTTGTTGTGCTGTAAAGGCCTATACTATTTGTTATTCATTTCTACTAACTGAATTATGTAAATGAGACATCTAAAAAAAATCTTAAATTATTGTGCTTGTTTCTTATCAGATCTTGATCTCTGAGGGTCTTGGTATCTATGCTAGAGACCCAAAGTTTGTAAGCTTTGCCAAGCGGGAGATTGCTGAGGCCTGTCATATGAGCCTGGACGAAATGGAGAGTGCTGCTGCTGACCTGATTGCTCGGGGAGCTAGTCAGTCAATTTCTCGCTTTGAGGATGAACTGGCCGATGAAATGAACTGCGTGATTTCTTACTGAAGTCAGCAAGTGAGACAACTGTCTGAGAATATGAAGACTGAAGATTGTATAGAAGAATAAATACTGTGGTGGAAAAAAGGAATGTTGTATTGGACAGAAGAGTCATGTTTTACAAGTCAAAATAATGTGTTGGCTGTGATAAACTTTATGAATGCCAAAAATAATACAATTTAAAAGCACATGAGCAACACAAAGTTTAGTATTTTTTCTTATATTTTACTTGAATTCCTGTTACTTTTTACTATCACAAAACATATAAAAGTAGATTTTTTTTTAGGTCCATAAACCTTTTATTATACAGATGAACAACTTGAAACCAACAGTATTACCAGTTTTCATATCATGAAACCAAATTAGAACATATTCATTATTCTCTAACAAACAACACATAACCTCTTAGAAACAATGTCCACGTTTATTTCTGTGTCTAATATGCAAATAAAACTTTCTTTCTCAAAATCTGTTATTTACATTATGTAAAATTTGTTTTTCTGTTGGTTTGTTTTAATCAAAAAATACAGTATATGTAGCTTCATTCTGAATGCTTCCTGGCATGGAAAAAAGAATAACCCCTCATTCACAGGCTCATAATGCACCCGGCTCACCAAATACAGCTCTAGCGCAGTATCTTGATCTTGACCTATGAGAATAAATATCTAATAAAAGATGTCCTTTACTGGGTGCAAATCCTGAAGTTATTCAGTGTTACTTTATGTGTGTTCCTATTGTTCAAAAATGACAGAGGGCAACAGTACCATAAAAGAATAAGTGTTGAATAAGTCACTGTGAGCAAATGAAAAACATCTCTTAGACACTGATCATTTTAGGTATAGGCCTTCTACAGAAGAAGCTTGTGTGTAATGCAGCTCGTTGTTGGCGTTTACTGTTAATGACAAGTGGCACATAACAAAGGTCACGGCCTCATCTACTCAGGTCTACTACTGCGCGAATAGCCTCCAAGGAAGCGGATGTTTGCCTTCATTCTAACCTATGGGACAATCTCAGCTCCCTTGCAATACAACAAGCTCTGTGATTGGACGGTTGCCTGTAAACGTCATGACGCATTCACACGCCCTTGTCCTAGTCGTGACGCAGTGGCGCTGTTCCTGCTCGGCGGCCTCCTCCTCTGGGCTGTTCTGGGTGAGCCGCCTCCCTCCCTCCGCCCCTCTGATCCTCTTATCAGCGCGTAAGCGGCCAAGATGGATGTTGTAAACCAGGTAAGGCTTTGCCATAAAAACACCGGATTTTGCCAATGTTCTGTTTGATATTTCTTTCATTATTTTACTCGTTATTTATTTTCTCATCCGCTGTCTTAATTTGACATTTTTATCCTTCACACGCCGACCGTGTGCTTCAATGCAGTGTTTTCAGTCCATTCAAATCGAATCAATTAATATTTATGCAATGAACTGCTGAACGTTGTCCAAAGTGTGCTATACCGCGTTGCAATTGGACATTTAAATATCAAATCTCTTGATGCTGGTCGATATGTTGGGAGACACGAAATGTGTAGGATGTTGGTGTTATGACATTTAGCAAAGAAAAGATCTAGCACGGCCCTTTTCCGCTAGAGATCCTGCTAATGGATTTCAGTTGCTCACGTTTCAATTTGTGGTAAAATAACACGAGGGAGCATGATGAAATAGCGGCCCATGGTGATTTCGGATAGCCGCAGTAGGCCCCACACAGTAGTCTGGGTCTTTCTGTGGTTATGTACGGTTCATCTATGCTTTGAAGGCCAAAACAATAAATGGATGGACATCGAACTGTCACCCTGTCCATCCTGGACATGTATTTTGACAGGGCGTGCGTCATCTTTTTAATATGGATGCTGGAGACAATAAGCGTCAGAGGCAGAGGGTGGAAGTATTTCTCAGACCCATCTCTGCTGCTTACTCCTGTGCGGCTATTTATTGATGCATACGGGGACACACCGCCTTCTTTGCAGTGTCGCATTCACCTGCACATATACCTGCTTTTCCCTTTCTCTCACGCACGAGATTTGGTGTATTTTCTTTATAAATAATGCAAGAGATGTGTTATGTGTGAGAATACAGGAACAGAAAACACTAAGTTAATCAGCTTTGTCTAATTGTAATGCTGCCAGAAGCTCACCTTGTCGCTGTCGTGCACACGCGCACGCACGCACACGTCTGAAGTAATATCAAAGTGAGTAGAGTAGACTATATCTGTGCATATATCTCACAGACCTACATACAAGCCATCTGTGATGACAGAGGAGTCTGTGGCTGGGTGTGAAAGTCAGAGAGCTGCTCCTGAATAAACACCTGCAGGTGCCAGCAGTAGACAGGCCTCACAGGCCACTATCCACTCTGGACCCATAAGTCTGTGGTTATAATCAGCTTCATCATATCATTATCATTCCCTTTCAGACAAGCAGAATACAAGTCACCAAGACAATGCTTGGTTTGTGACTATAATGATGTTTTTCTTGACAGTTGGTGGCCCAAGGGCAGTTCACAGTAATCAAACAACCATTGGGATTTATTAAAGTTCTACAATGGGTAAGTCTTTCAGTTTTGTTGACATTTACTAAAAAATACACAATTCATGCAAATAACATTTTGTCCTTGTAGTCTTTTCTCTTATTATTATTAACCCACACTCTTGTCCACAGTAAATCATGATATCTCTACTGATTTGTGACCTTGTCTGTCAAACTAAGGTCATAAAGCTTCATGGGGCTTAATATTAGATGAGGATAGTTCACTGTTGTTGCATTTCTCACAAAGGATTTAAAATACAAAACACACAACTATGTCTTTTTTGTCATGGGGGTTATGGTAAAAGTGTTCTAAAAGGATTGATGCCTAATGACAAGTGCCCCAGGCTTGTGCAGGAGACAGCAGGATGAATAGTAGTAGCGTAGTAATAAGTAGTAGTAGAGGTAACTCTGTGTCACTTCAGCTGATTGTATATTTATGATTTATCAAATTCTCTTGTGAGGAAATAATATTTGTTCTGCTGGTTCAGATGTAGAATTTGACCTACAGCAATAAACTTTACAGGGTATTAACCGTTTTATTGTCCACATAAGCAACCAACATTTTCTTTACATCACGACATCTGGGCCATTAAACAGGTGAAAACAGTTGTAATACTTACTTATTCAAAGCAAAGTGCTGAAAGAGATTGGTCTTTTCTGTTTCAACTCCTGTGACTTTTGAAATTAAATTAACTGAAATACACACGCTATAACCCAAATAGAAAATATTAGGATTGTGGGGTTTCCTTCAGTTAGGAGGGGCTCTTATTGTTTTGCTTCATCCCTGCTACTGAGCTGAAGTAACTCTCCTTAACAGAGGCCAGATGAAGCTGTGCGTGCCAAAGCAGTGCTGACAGAGACAGCCCTACACTGTAATTGGCTCTGTGCAGATATGGCAGCAAACAGTAAGAGGCATGAGTGTGCGCCATGACTCTGTGGTCCTTCCCTGGAGCTATGTGAGTGTGCCAGAATCTCATCACTGCCTCCTTGGGTCAGAGCAAACCAACCACCAATCAGCATCTACGCTCAGGAGGCCAGGGTCTATGAATCATCATCTGTACGCCTGCGTGGTTCGGCGTCACGCTGCAGGGGGAGGGATTTGTAGGGATGCTGCTCTTTCTGGTTAAATACAGGCAAACATTAGGAGTATTTTGTTCAAAGAGGAGAGAGGAACCTCCCCTCAGGAGGATTATTCCAGATTATAAAGCACAGTGTTGCAAAAAGCTGCGTTTTAATATGCATTGTAAAGCATAATGCTGCATTTGGAACTTGTGTGTCTTTGCCCTTACTCCACCCTCACGAGTCTCTGGGGAATACTGCTGACAAAGCCTAGATTTGATGGATGGTGGAAGACACTGAGTTCCCCAAATAAACCAGATGTAGACAGCCTGCTGCCTCAATAGCTACAGGATGGTGCTGCTATGTCAAATTCTATCTGTATTTGAGTAACTGCTCTATGACTCATACCCAGCAAATATAACATGCATAAAGCAAATAGTACTCCCCAAAGAGTAGTGACTTGAGGTTGTTGTAGCTTTGATGCCTAGGTCATGCTGTGGATATTGCCCCTGTCCATCTGGTATTGGCTCAAACAGCTTGTGTTTGTTTTGTGCTTGTGCATAAAATACATAGAATTAGAATCAGCTGATATACAATAGCACCTGGGCTCCCACATTCAGCTAATCTTATAATAAAAATGATATATAAAATGTAGACAAGCAAGTCAACTGGTTACTTGCCTCATGTTTTATTGTGCTTATGGAAAGAGATTCAAGAACGACACAGAGCGAGAAAAGCAGTAGGAGACAGATCATTTGTGTGAATGTGTATGTAGGACCATGTATCTACTCCGCAAAGAGGAGCTGACACCTCTCCAGCATACCAGGAGGGCTAGAAACCAGCTTCTGTCTGCTCACTGGGTGATGCTGCCAATAGTGTTACCATGGCACCAAACAATCTGCATGCCACCATTTGTGTTTCTCAGGCTGGCTGTCCCTCTCCTCCTGCTCCTATCACTGCAGCTTGTACTCTTCTATCCCCCATCACTACAGCTGCCTTTTTACCTTACTTTAAACATTTCTAATCAAATGCACAATCTGACAGTGTGATTCACATTACATCAGCAGCATGCATTTGTCACAGCCTGCCTATATGACTGTGTTGTGTGTCCACTATTTTCATTTCGAGTCATCAAATCCCAGATGGGCCACAAAAGGGGCTGAATATTGATCTAACTTGTAAAAATTTGCATGCGACTGTCTCAAAGGGCTAACAAAATAAATGAAGGAAACCACTCAATTGATTTTCTCTAGATTATTCTCTATTATTAAAAAGTCAGAAAAGGGAAACACGGGGGATTATCACAAGCAGTGATAGCCCACTTGAAGCAGTTCTTCTGTGTAAATCCAGCAAACAAGCCTCCAAGTGACATTAGCTAAAAGATTACTGTAATTAGTTCAGTATGTTGATGCCCATATAGCACCAGACAGTGGCACAAGACCCGTGGTAAGATGGAGGTGACAGGTCTGTGCATAGCTCACGTGCAGGGGCGTGGCTGGGGCTTTACAGGAGTTTGTAGTTGAGGATATGGCGACAGATGGTAGAGAGCACCTCAGTCAGATTAATAGCTGGATTTTCCGTTCAATCGGATCTGGTCTGCAGCATGGGGAGGGTGTGGTAAAAATAGTCTGAGTTGTCTAATCTGCAGCGTGTGAGAGTGCGAGTTTGTTTGTATGCATGTCTGATTATGGAGTTTACGTATTGGCACGAGAGACAATGAAAAAATCTCTTCAAACTCCAAAAACAAATACTATAGAAGCAGCAAACAAAGAAACACAGCCTTAACTAAAGCTAAATGTTACCATGACAACAGGTGCTGCCCCTTTTCTGTGTTCTGTGTGACAAAACTGCATTGTTGAGCCGTGCTTCGGTGATTGATAGAGAATAAAGATAATGACGCTTTCTGTTCAAACCTTAAGCTCTTTACATCATTGCACTTTAGTCATGTAGCCAACAATACAAGCTGTGGCCTACATGATATTACTGTGCTGTCACACGAACCAAGGCTATTCATTCATTAAATATATTTACATTTTATTCATCTCTGTCTTGCAGTTCTTTGCAATTTTTGCCTTCTCAACATGTGGCAGTTATTCTGGCATGTTCAAGATGAGCGTGGAGTGTCAAAATCGGTCGGAGAGTGATCTGGGAATAGAAGTACAATTTGAATATCCTTTTAGGTCAGTATTCTACTATAAAAACCTAGATAAACTATCTCTTGAAACTATTCCAGATTACCTACATTCTTTCCAGTTCTGCACTTTTTGTCTATTTGTTTTTTGCTTTTTCAGGCTCCATCAAGTCTACTTCGATGCTCCCACCTGTAAGGGAGGAAACAGTGAGCGTCTATTCCTGGTTGGGGACTACTCTTCGTCAGCTGAGTTCTTTGTCACCATCGGTGTCTTTTCCTTCCTCTACTCCATGGCAGCGCTTTCTGTTTACTGTTTCATATTGGAGAAGTATCGTGAAAACAACAAAGGAGCCCAAATTGTGAGTTTATCAGCACAAATCTAATACCTTACACCTTAGTGCTTGGTGTTAAAATTGTAATTGCATATATCCTCAGGACTTTGTTGTGACAGCAGTATTTGCCTTCATGTGGCTGGTGTCATCATGTGCTTGGGCTAAAGGCCTGTCAGATGTGAAAACAGCTACTGACCCAGAGAGGGTTATTACTTTTATCTCGGCCTGTGATGAGCAAACAGTCCGTTGCCGTGAGATTTATGACCCCAAGGTCTCTGGCCTCAACACCTCTGTGGTATGTTGTGTATATTCTTGCTGTACTTAAAATACTTTCAACAAATACACTATTGGAATAAATAACTATGTCATCAATTCCTCTGATTGACAGGCTTTTGGCTTCATCAACTTGATCCTGTGGGTGGGAAACCTCTGGTTTGTCTTCAAGGAGACTGGATGGCTGGCAGCCTTCTCTGGAACATACGTCCCATCACAAGAGAAGCAGCCTGCTCCTGATTCCTTCGGTCAGGGTGGCTATGGGCAGCAGGACCCCTATGCCGGTTCCCAGGGAGGCTACCAGCCCGACTACGGCCAGCAGGGAGGCTACAACGAGGATGCAGGCTACAACCAGGGCTATGAGCAGCAGCCCACCTCCTACTCCAATCAAATGTGAGCCAACTCAGCTGCAAGCAGCTGCAGGACAGTAAGTACGTGTAAGTGTAATGACACTAAATGTAAAAACACAATATTATTATCATAATTTTAGTGTCATACAATTAACATAACAATTAGTCATAGTTAAGAAAAAAAACACTGTTACAGTTGAAATGTTTAATTCGAAGTTTAATAGAAGACATCAATGTAGAATTGATACATTTGACTGTGTGTTTATTGTATTTAAAATCTGTAAAATTTAGAGTAACACTATAATGTTTATGTAGCCACTAAAATTTGGAGAGAAAAAGTAGTCTATATCTTTTTTTGGTGCAGTTCCCTGTTATTATCTCTGCTCATGAGTACTAACTACAAGCAGGTCTCCCTGGACACAAAGAAAAAGCTGAAAAAGCTTTTTGCTGTAGTGCTGTATATTCACATGTCCATTCTTGTAGAAATATAGGCATCATACATTACAATGCATCTATTGCAAATAATCCATCCACTATGTGAGGTTTATCAACTGAATGGTGCCTTTTGAAATGTGATGACAGGATGTTTGTTTATGCAAAAGTAATGTCATTTGTGTGATCCTGCCTATGCTTATTGCACCTTTTTCTGTCTTTCTTCTCAGGGTGACCTGATTTTCGAGTGTGGCTCTCAAACACCACCTGCATTTCCACACTCCTCTGTTTGTCTGTTTGTGTATCTGTGAGTCAGGCGGAGGGAGGGAGGCATCAGGCAGAAAATGGTGTGGCCTGGGGAGGGATGACTACTGGGATCAGGATTTGGGATCAAAGGGTATGTGGGTCTTTGCTGTAACATGATGTTTATTCTTGTGATGTATTTAACTGTAGAAGACAACAGAGGATTGTCTGTTTGGTTTTACAAGAAAACTTGAATACAATACCAAAACATTAGTTCATGAACATTTAAGAGAAACCTTGTAATGGAAAAGACATTTATGGGGAAAAAAAACTGTAGTAATATTTAACTTGGGAGAATGTATTTGTCTGTGCTGTGTAAATATTAACATGCTGATATATATTATTATATGTACTCAGTTGAATAATTGTGCACTCCATATTAGTTGTTATACAACAAATGTTGAGCACAGAGTTATTCAATTGCTTTTACTTTGGTTCTGTTTAGGAGCTCACATAGTTTAGCCTTTGCCCTTGAGTCCCTTGCCATAAATAATTCAGGCCACAGCCATGTGCTTATTTTTTCATCATATTTTTTATTTGGTCAGCATAAGTGACTTGATGAGGGAACATGATGATGGATACTGAAACTGTGATGGCTAACGTTAAAGTCAAAAGGGAAAATAATTTACAATATATAAATACATAGAGTGATAAAATAAAAAGTGTAGAATAGATGGTAGGTAGGTTGTTTTCTTTAAGTTCTATAGGTTTTTATACTTATTGTCAAATAACAATTACTGTCCATTACATTCAAGGGTTTATTCCTCCTGACTTCCTGACAAATGAAAAGTGCATAGGTCATAAAAATTTGTGAGCATGGTAGCATATCTTATTTACTATGCTGTTTTCTAAAAAAAAATGCTTTAGTGTGCTATCAGTATGAATTTTGTGATTCAGGACTGTGAACAACAGTGTTTTTGTTTTGTTTTTTCTGTTTGGATTTATGTAATGGCATTGTGTCCGTTTTGTGAATGAACCTTGTCTTGTTTTGATCACCTTTTATGTGGTCCAGAAAGTTGTAAGACAGAGTCATAGTTTTTTAACTGTTGTTTCTGTCACACTGTAATCATTTAGTTACATATTCTCATTAACATAAAGTATCGATAAATCAGAGGAAGGTACATCTTGGGGCATGTCTGTGCTACTTGAAAACCTTGTTTATGCTGTAGCAAACAGAAATTTTTGAGGCGATCTTGATAATATGTCTCCATATTTACTTCTTCTGCATCTTCAATTCTTGTCTCTTCTCTTTCTGAAGGCAACCGAATTTATTGCATGCATTTTACTCCTTATATCTTTAAGCATCCGTATACAATTTGAGCGGCTGGTTAGATACATAATTAAAGCGTGGTAAGTTTGATCCATTGTAGAGGTGACAGCACAGCACATACAGAAGCTCTGCTATAACATAAAGCACAAAGTGCTGCAATAATAACTTTCTTCCAGATAACACACCTATCTAGCCTACTAACAACACTCTGTCCAATGTCTGGATGTAAAAACACATTTGCCAAATAAGGTGAAAGACATGTCTTGATTGGTAGTTATCAGAATAAATAGTTCATCTACAGTATATTGATCCATTGCGCAGCCGTGGATTCACTCATTTTTTTTTTAAATATCAGGGTTCTTTAATTCAGGCAGTATAGAGGCACCTGGTTTTCTCTCTTCCTCTAGTCCCCCACCCCTGATTTCGCTCTGTTTCTCTCTCTAGTTCACTGTAGCTCTTATAAATATGCTCAAATGAAATATACTCTACTGTTAGTGGTGAATGATGTCTTGTGATACTCTTTACGCCTTTGGATAGTGCTGTGTTTATTGTGTATGATGTATTCATATTAGTATTTATGATAATGATTAAGTCAGGAAAAAATATCAAAGACTCTCCAGAAACCTGGTGTATTCTATATTGAATCCATGTGAAACTAAATGAAATAAACTTGAAATTATTCTGTTGAAGGTTAAAATGTGTACTTCTGTTGATGAGATTGGACAATTGTCCTGATTTGGCTTCATAAAACTTTATTTTCAAATGCTCCACTCACTTAGAGGAATCATATTACCAAACACATCTGAGCTCCTAGGGACAACTGTAGCTCATGGATTAGAGGGAAACGTTATAGTGCCCCCTAGTGTTTGGTGGTTTAAGTCCTTTCTTAAACTAAACCAGCAGGGGTTGTGATCAAAACAGCGGTTTGTCCTGTGACCACAGTGTCAGTGCTCCTCCAGTGGTCCCTGAACGCTCCCACCGCTCCTACCACCGGTCCTACCACCGCTCCTGCCGCTCATATGAACGCTCCCTCCGCTCCTACCACCGGTCCTTCCACCGCTCCTGCCGTTCATATGAACGCTCCCTCCGCTCATACCACCGCTTCTGCAGCTCAAATGAACGCGAATTTGTTCAATATAGAATCTCAAGGAGCACTCAGTTGTTCTGTTTCCACGTTGTGTTGGCCATTCAACCCCAAAAACAGGGTATCACTTCATACTGTGGGTAAGCTCCTTATCCCTTTGTGTGTTGTGTGTTTGCTGTATTGAAAATTGAATTAGAAATGTGTGCAAAGAATAATAGAAAAAAAATAGAAACACAACAGAAAAATCTGGATAGACTACTAGTCGTGTTATTATGACAGTGTATACCTGTTGACTAACAAAGGACATTTTTATGTCTGCAAAGGTTTTTGATGGCTCAAAAAAGGAGATCAAAATATACCATTCCATGGCAAAATACACTACAATTTCAAAAGAGGACATGGTCATACTACTTTTTAAAATCCTGTTGTATATATTACAAAACTACCTTGTGAGTGTGTGATGCTGACAAATATTTGCTTATTTGGTTAATGTTAATCAACTATTTTTTATACATTTAAGCCAAATTTGTCACTTTCAGCCAAGCATTTGAAAATGTGTGGAAATTGGAATTGGTCCTTAAATTACCCACCTCAGTGGAGACAGAAGGACGGAGTAAACTGTAGCGTGTTTGTTTGTACAGTAAGTACTCTTAATGATTTAGAATTAAAACTGTATATGGGATAATATCACACTTTCTTATTACTCTTTGCAGGCAGCAGCACTGTATCTACAAGGTGTTGAAATGACCAACGAGCCTCTTAACACAATAAACTAAGATATCTTAGAGTCCACCATGCCACAAGTTTGATTGCAGATGCCATTCCAGAGGTAACATACAGTAAATGAAGTCCTAGTCTGTATTAGTAACACAATGGTAATATACGGTATAAAACACAATGGTAATAAACGGTATAAAAACATACCTTTCAGTCATTGCACCATCTTTAGCTAAACTCTGCATTTTTCTTTTAAAGGGAGGAAATGTCCATGAATCATGCATGGCTGAAGATATACTTGCATGCATTTTCTATGACAGGAGTGAACAAGGGCAAAGAAGGTACATAATATTTTTCTGATTAAAAAAAATGTTAAACACCATTAAATCAATACATTATAGAGCAGTTGTATATATGTTGCACGCTTCACATTTCACCCAGTCCCTGTACTTTGACCTGCCTTCGGAGCAAAGGTGTAGAGGGTCTTGTGTCTCGTAAGAGAATCCAGGTTTGATAAACTAAAATCTTTTACCTCAAATTTTAATGTTGAATAAGAAGTATTTGCAACTAAATAATTTTCTTACAGTAAGTGAAAACATTACTTGATTCTGGCAAAATGAAGTCCAGTCGTATGTTTCTGTGGCAAAATCTAGGGCAAAACAGTTCACTGAAACAAATATTAAATGGAAGACCCTCATGTTTCAGTGAAAAAACGGTAGTTTTTTATATAGGCATTTTAATAATGTATGACATTTAACCAGGAATAAATTTGGAATCCTAATATTGTGGTATTTTGCAGTTTGAGGAGTTGACTAATATCAACAACGCTCTGGATTACAATAACTTCCAAAATCTGGATTTTATTATGCCAGATCTGGATTTTATTATGCCAGATTATTATACATGATGCCAGAGGTATGTTTTATATTCCTTTCCAGAAGCACATACACATGTATTCATTAGTCTTGTTACTTTGTTTACAGATTCTTGTCTAAACAAATATCTTTTTGCATAAGGTTACAATCGACATCCTTATGAGGTTCGAAGGCTTCACAAGGTTCCAGGCAGAACAAAATCTTGGCCGAATTATTGACACGGTCCAGTTGGACATTTCTGTGCCATAAAAAAAATAAGTATGTTCATTGTTCACTGTTCTGTTTACTCATGTTTTGTTTTAATAAAATAAATGTGAATTTTTTGTGTATTGTTTTGACTTAGAGATTGTTTTCTAGCTATGGCTTTGCTGCAAGTTGCTGAATTAGGGTCTTGAAATTGCTGTTCAGTTGGGGTCTGGAAAAGAAAAAGCTACTATAGTTTGAAATAATATAGTTGAAATAATTACTAAACAAATTGACTAATGTAAAATAATAACCAATGTGGTCCCAAAATAATAAATAAATAATAATCACTGTATAAAATAAATGACTCTCATACACAAATAGAAATATAGACCAAAAGAAAGGTTACACTAGTGTTGGGCCACGTTTCCTGAGCAGAACTGGGTGTCCTTCCCGGAGCTGCGGGGTACCATGTCCCCATAGAAATAACCCATTACCAGGTAGAATCAAACACACTGCCGTAGAAAGAGAGAGACGCAGTTTTATGTGCGCGCGTGTAGTACCAGGGGCTGGGAAAGAGCGGAACCTGACTGGGAACACATAAGAGGTTGGAAGGCTGGAAGTTTATCAGGAATGGAGAAAGCCTTTTGATCAACGTGTTGGCTATACAGGGGAGAGAGATCTGACAAATGCTCATCCAATAGATTTTCTGTCCCTCTTTTTGGATGATTTGTTTTGGAACCTTGTTACAAATGACACTAACAGATGCTCACCATGTTTTAGCCTCAAACCAGCTGCACCCAGGCTGATGCAGCCGCGTTCTGGAGAGCTCCCCTCACGTTTACTGCGGGCCTGGGGACGTCCAGTCTCGCTCTTTTTAGCAGGTTTTGAGTGGATCCAGACCCCTTGTGAGGCCGTGGTTTTATGCCAGGCTCACGGAGCTTAGTCCTGGTTTCAACTTTATTTTAGACGGGGGCAGTAACACGGGGGAGCCAGCGACCAGCAATAAACCTCGGCGTCTAAAGGGTTAATTCAAAACACTGGCCCCTCCTTTCCGTGCATGCGCAGATGAGCCCTGGGAGCTGCTGAGTTTCACTGAAGCCCTCTCGGTTCTC
This sequence comes from Rhyacichthys aspro, assembly GCA_036850595.1. Taxonomy (NCBI): domain Eukaryota; kingdom Metazoa; phylum Chordata; class Actinopteri; order Gobiiformes; family Rhyacichthyidae; genus Rhyacichthys; species Rhyacichthys aspro. The sequence goes on along the minus strand of CM072154.1, from coordinate 11,181,171 downwards.
TGTTCAAGGATCCCATTTTGCTGCCGTGTTCACACAACGTTTGCCTGGAGCATCACGGTTTAGAGCAGAGCCTCGGGCAGCTCGCACTACGACTACTTGGACATGGACAAGACGAGTCTGTACAGCGAGACGGACAGCGGCTACGGTCCCTACACGTCCTGCCAGCTCAAGTCTCCCAACGGCGTGAGGGTCGGCTGTGTCACCGGAGCGTGAGTCTGGACGAGCGGGGGCTGAGGGGCTTCTCGAGGAACCGGCAGCTGGAGGCAACAGTAGCGCGGTACTAGCAGAACCGAGGTGGCGCCGGTTCCGCCTCATCCACGGCCGTAAAGTGCCAGCTGTGCGACTGCAACCCAGTGGACGCGACCGTGATGTGTGAGCAGTGCGACGTGTTTTACTGTAACGCGTGCCAACAGCGGAGCCACCCCTCCCGCGGACCCTTCTGTTAGAGACAGACAAAGAATTTGAAATGGACTTTGCAGGAAACACAGGCTGCTACTCGGCCTTTGTGGTCTGGTCCGGATCAGCCATGAGGATGTTTGTGGATGCCTTCAGCAAACAGGTAGGAAGAAGACGCTGGGGTAAAGTTAGTAAGACTAAAAAGAAATCTGGACAGTCCACTAAGATGAGCTGTTGTGTTTCACAGGTGTAAAGAGTAAAGAGAGCCTGTCCACTGCAGCAGAGTGTGTTAAAAAGGCCAAGGAGCACTGTCAGCAGCTGACTGAGATCGGCCTGGACCTGACCTTCACGCTGCAGTCTCTGCTGGTCAGAGACATTAAGGCAGCCCTGCAGAGTTATAAGGACATCATCATGGAAGCCACGAAGCACAGAAACTCAGAGGAAATGTGGAGGAGGATGAACCTCATGACGCCTGAGGCTCTGGCCAAACTTAAGGTAGACTGAAAACCTGATAATGCTAGATGCTGACTATGAGCATTTTTAATGTACATTTCAGATACAACAGCAGAAATGAGAGTTGGAGTTAATCACCTGTGGTTGTGTTTTCAGGAGGAGATGCGTAGCTGTGGCATCACCAGCTTGGAGCAGTACACAGGAGAAGACTGCTGGGTGAACCTGAGCTACACCATTGTGGCCTTCACAAAGCAGATGATGAGCTTCTTGGAAGAGGGCCTGAAGCTGTACTTCCCTGAGCTGCACGTGGTTCTGCTGGAGATGATCCTGGTCGCTGTGCAGCATGAGGACTACAGTCTCCGCTGTGAGCAAGACCCGGTGAAGAAGAGTTTCATGGTGCTGCCTGTGGTTAGAGCTCAGGTTTGAGGAGAGCGTAGGCAAACCGGCTGGACCTGAGGAAGAGTACCAGACCGGTCAGGATCAACCCTGAGAGTAGCACATCTCTGGTCTGAGGCTCATGAGAACTAACGATTCACAAAGAGCGTGAGACTGTACTAAAGGAAAGTGACTCCCAAAAACACAAAACAAAAGAACCCCCTTCACTGATCTGTCATTTCAAATGTGCACCTAACACTTTCCAGATGATGTTAGCATGTTTTGGATAAACAACCTCTTGATATTAATGTTATTTTTACACTGCCATGTAAAACTATGTATGTAAAAATTTACTATTGTAAATGAATGTTTGCACCAAAAGATGTTTTGTTTTTACTTTCAAATGTCATATAATGTGCGTGAGAGCTTTTTAATGCTGGATGAGAGTTTGGTGTTGATATTAGTCTGTTGTATTCAAGCAAACTGAGACTGAAAAAAGGGACGACTGAAATTTGAAAGTCAAAATGGCTGATTTGTTTGTTGTAAATAAAGGTAATGAATTGCTACCATTAAAGGTGTCCATAGATAAATAGCCTTTTTCTTTGTACAACACATTTTAACAAGGTGTCACTATAAACCAGTATAGACAGAAAAATATCCTCCACAAGTCCTAGGGTTTGGTCCACATCCAGGCCCAGGCTCAGCCCCTGGTTCTACACACACACACTTAAAACTTTGTGCCCTTGGTACACCGTGACAGAACTTAGAGCAGGAGCCACTCCCCGGAGTATAGCCCCCAACTCCCGCT